>OV121081.1:51288821-52584321 GCA_921293015.1 Phorcus lineatus | reverse complement strand
AGAGATTCCTAAGGATTGCAAAACGTGAAAAATATATGTAATTAGTAATCAAACATGTCTTTACCTGACAACTCAATCAGAAGACAAAATGATAAGACAAATTTGAATTATCGAAAGGGAATAGCCATGCATCATTTGTGGAATACAGAGAATTTACGTTTTTTTGTAATAAGGATAAACCGGCATGTTTTACATTAATTGAAAAAATGATTGAAAGGAAAATTATCTTTTAAACATCCGAATTTATGCAATTTTGCTCAACTTGACCTACTGTAATCCTTTTATAAAAATGTTTTTGTAAAATCCTTATGGACAACTTCAATACCTTTGTGTTAGCTCCTGTTTTTGGATATCTATTTTAAAAGGAAATTGTATGATCGCTGTATCTGCTACAAAGACGTTTAAATAAAGTGCTACTTTAAAATGTTCACACTTAAGTTATGATTTTCAAAACAACAGATTTTTAGACTTGAAACATCAGTTCATCAAACTTCGCATTCAGGACAGTACATACGTTTTTCAAATCATGTTTGTGTGTATATGATTCTTAGTGAAAACATTATTTGAAATTTACAATATGAACAAGTTAATGTAAAAGAGACGCCTCTTTTTCTCATTATGATTATGCCCAATAGATTATTAACCAATCTAGATTACACTGAGTCATACTTCATAAGGTGCTTTCGTTCAAAGCCCTTTTATGGTGTTAATAAAATGTCAGGTCACTGCAAGACCACGCAGTTATCAGAAATGATCATCCCTTTTAAAGTAGAAAATGTAGTGACGCTTGTTAAAAATATGAAATGTTTGGAAGGTAAGAAATTTTCAAGCCCTTAGTAGAAATTCTATTAAATCAATTTTAGCCAAATGAGGTAACACGAAATAACATAAACAAATAGAAAGAGAAAATCCCTATTGATTGAAGTTGAAGTATCGATGGCATGTCAAACATTGACCTCTGACTCTGGCTCGTAGTGGAATCGAATTATTTATTTGTGTTAACCGTGATTTTGTGATTATGAAATAATTAATAGCGCAAACAAATTTGCTACCATTTGTAAAGATTAACGTGTCGATTTAAAGACTATTGACCACTACAATAATATGAATAATCGTAATCCTTTATTTTTATTATAATATAAATGTGAAGGTTACATAGCTGACAAGATCTTTTGAAATCGAACTCTTTACCATTTATACACTGTAAAATGTGTAAAGATATATGACTAATAAACTACGCCTACACATAATAATATTTTCCACGTATATCGCGTCCACCACGTATATCGCGTCTAAGATATAATTAACTTTCCGTTGCAATGGGAAAGGAGCTGTTTTACCTTTGCAGAGTATTTGAAGAAAGTTTGGCTTGTTAGACAATGTAACTGAACGTTGCACATCGAACTCTGAAGTGGTCACATAGGTATTTTTCAAAACTTTCAATCTAACTCCTCACATTTTCACATACCGATGTTGTTTTTTAAATTGGTCTGCTTGATTTGGCAGTAAATAGTTCTTACATTTTATCTTCATAAATAAGCTATGTGTAAATTTGTAAATGTGCTTACGAAACAGTTAATAATGTTCAGATTTGCATTTCTACCAATGCTGTGCACGGGGTAAACAAATTCAATGAATGTCTCAAGCCTCCCCGGTACTTTGAAGTATTAAATTGGGAATTGCAAAACAACATTTGTATAAAGAATCTAGTTTGAAGCGAATACTTTAAAATCTCTACCATACATTCCAATTGATTATCAGCATAACGCACATGTACGTATGTGAGGTTTCATGGATGCTATATGGTTCACTGCATAATATCACGAATATATACTGTGCATCTAAATGCGCAAATATACAAGGATTGCCACTAACTAATGTTTAGGAAATATAGTAACTACAATTGGTGAATTCACGCCTTTGTATTCTCCGAATGACAACAAAATGATAAATTTGAAGATTCGTGATATTTGTCAATACTTCTATTATGTTTATTTGATCAAATAAATTTCAAATATTACTAGTTTATCCCCAAAACAATCTGATAATGATGTCAACAAATTAATGACAGATGAAGTTATTTTACCTTGGCTTAAACAACTTTTTTTTTGTGATCTTAAAAACCAATGGTTCCGAATCATTACGATCGAAAATTTAACCTAAAAAACATAGAATACTTTAGTGACAGTACCACTGTATAAAGCATTCTCAATAAGTAATTATAGGTTTTTTCATGACAGCCTTTTTAACAAATGAGCAGTTTGCACGTTTCTCATTTACTCATTAACCCATCTACACGTAATTAATAAAAATCGATTTCTTTCTACACGTGAACTTTAGAAGTACAAATCAATGCAACATACACAATCTGTCCTTGATTAGGGAAAATCATTATGATTTATTAGAACACGACACATATTTTTAAAGAATTAGTTCAAAAGCCTATATAATGAACTATGACATCAGATTCAGTAATGAGTCGTAAACTAAAAAAACATATATTATAACATAGAGTCACGATTTATTAACGATACGAACAATTATCAATTGTCCATGTAGATAAAAAAATATTTGCTGATTCAAGGGCGTTCTAAGCTTAGTTATATGAAAGTAAAATGGAGCAAATAGGGTGTATTTCCTAAATCATATTGATTATGAAATGATTTGAAATTCATTCACGTGTTACAGCTAAATGCTGTCGTTCTATATTCTACATAAATGAAGTTCAATTTCGAATCCCATTTAGATTCAGATTGGTTTTACTATTAATGTTACTTTCTAAAAGGTGTGTAAAATGAGTTTTAAAATGTGTGCCAAGTAGAATCATTGGCAAAACACAGAGATGATTTCCAAAGTAGGGCTTAACTACAGCTCACTCACTCTACTGGTAGTAAGTCCCAATGATACTTAAAGAGCCACTCCGTGAGTTGTTTGAGTCATATATGCCAAACTTAATCAATGGTGTCATTTGATCGCGACGTGTCGACTGTTACCAAAAAGAAACATTTTAAAGCTTGTTGGATTTTTACAGTGACAATATGATGGTAGAACGTCGCAATTATGATCGAAAATCAAATAGTCAAACGTAATTTTCGAGACTTATCTAAAACAGCCAGGAGGGCACCTAGGAGTTGATAGTGTTTGTTAAGTTATATAACTAGTGCCCATGTATATTGGACGTGATATCTACACCTCTGTGCATGTATAAGGCTGTTTTTAGATTTTCATGGAAAACCAGTATTTGTCATATATATGTCTTGTGGACATGAAAAGTTAAGATGTTTTGATTTTATATCACCACATATGACATTTAGGTTCGTATCAAAGGTAAATAATATGTTATGAAAATAACAGAGAGTTGCTCTTTAATGTTCATTGAGCGACAATGCACAGAGATGATCTGCCTTAGGAAGACAGAGATGGGTTTTGTTAGTCATACCTCAAACGTTACGCAATTTGAGGCACAACAAATGAAAAACACAAAACAAAATAATGAAGGTCACTGTACAAGGTAATGTGAGACTTTTTTCAAGGTTATAACAAACTAAGATAGTATGACCTTGAAAGGAGTAAGTTTATTGTGTGAGAAACATACATCTGTTATATGTGTGTGTTCAGTAAACAGCAAACTTAAGAACTATAATACAGAAATTATATCCTTTAAAAAATACACCAGTATTAGATATTACGTTATTATTGAAAAGGTTTTGTTATCAATTAATGTTAAACACTTCTCACAACAAGGAGGTTCTTGTGTTATTCTCTCAAGTGAGGACCAAGTACAGGATCCAAATATTCTCAGAAATACAGATGTTCCACAGGAATCAAGGATCCAGTTATGTATCCGGCACTGGATTCTAGTCTTCCAAGCTACACAGGATCCAATCGAATACCTAAGCATCCTTTAGCAGTTGAAAGGTTACTTAAAGAGCCACTCCGTGATTTTCATAACATATCATTTACCTTTGATACGAACCTAAATGTCATATGTGGTGATATAAAATCAAAACATCTGAACTTTTCATATCCAAAAGACATATATATGACAAATGCTGGTTTTCCATGAAAATCTAAAAACAGCCTTATAAATGCACAGAGCTGTAGATATCAATTCCCATATACATGGATACTAGTTATATAACCTAACAAACACTATCAACTCCCAACTGCCCTCCTAGCTGTTTTAGATAAGTCTCCAAAATTACGTTTGCCTATTTGACGCGCGCCACTGTCCGGTTTTCGATCATAATTGCGACGTTCTACCTTCATATTGTCACTGTAAAAAAACAATAAGCTTTAAAATGTGTCTTTTTGGTAACAGTATATACCTCGCGATTAAATGACATCATTTATTAAGTTTGGCATATATGACTCCAACAATTCACGGAGTGGCTCTTTAATTGCTGTGGATCAAGGAGTACCTGTACCTAATTTTAGTATTCATTTAGGAACCATGAGCTTTATCAACGAATGTATCAGTAAACTGGCTAAAGCTCTTAAATTAAACTCACAAGCGTTGATTACCAAGATAGCTTTTCATTTGACCCCAAACCAAAAGATTTTCAACCAAAATAATTGCAAAATAATTTCACTTTAATATCAATGACACCTCTTTAATCATAAGTGTAATGAAGTATTGCAGAAAGGCATTTGATGAATGAATTTGGTTTTTATAAAATTAATTGACAATCCATTGCTTCAAAATATTGTGTCATATTAATATGCTAAGTACAAAAAAGAGGTAATCATTGACATGCCAATAATTCAACTTTTGATGAGCTCATTCACTCTCGGTCCTTATATTTAGTTTGGAAAGACTGTGCTCAATATAACCTCTATGAAAGAAAAACTTTATTAACCGCTCCAGGCCATTGACCTTTTGTACTTGAGATTTTTATAAATTACTTGCATTTTGTATCCTTGCTCTTTGCAAATGACACTAAATATTATAATATGTAAGTGATACCTCATTTAATTAAGTCTCCATTAATTCAAAGACAAAGTTCGAGACAATATATTTTGCATGTTACTCTACACACATTCATACTTTCAATTAATATATATATTATACTTAAGGCGATCGGTCAAGGTGTCTTGTGTGTTATCAAAATACATTTAATACACTTATGCAAGAGACAGAAGGGCATTAAAGTGCAACTCCCGGGTGATTTTGCTCCAAAATTGTCCGTCTATATACACTTTGCTTCGCATGTACATCTAATAGAAGTGAAAAACACATTCATTAGTTAAATGTCATCAATATCACAAATACCTTAGCTATTCGAATGAAGGATGTTTTTAGCAAATCGTAAAAGAAGTTGAAAACTCTAGCGTTTACGTCGCTGTTTTGACGTATCGGCCATCTTACTTTACGGAAAACACCGGGAAAACCTCGATTTCGTCCTATGGAAAGTGTGACTTCACCTGTGTAAAACAGATGGCCTCTGTCGTATCTTTACACTGTCAGACAATGAAATAGCGCGGATTGTAGGAGCCATACCAGTCGACCAATTCATATAAAGATTGGTAAGATATCTCCTTATGAACTTCTGACGCAATAGTAAAAAGGAAATAAAATAAAAATGACGATTAAGTTGAATTAATGTCCATTACATAACCCGGAAGTGAGTCTCTTCATACATTGAACTCGAACGTCAAAACAGTACTAATTTCGGTCGAAAAGACATCGGGTAACGTACGTGTTTTTACAAATACCCTTGCCAATGTAAGGACAAATGATGATTTAAACAAACATATGTTGTGTAACTGTATTTTTGTCGTTTGATTTAGCGAAATGCCGCTCGTTACGTAAGTCAACTTGCACGTACGTACAACGCAGCAATATACACGAGTGTGAAATACCATTCAATGTATCGTGGACAGATTCAAAATGAAATTACCAGCTGCATACTTTTTACTTATTATAAAATTGAAAATTATGATAACATTTTACGAATGAATAGTAAAAACATAATAACTTGTGGTGGTTGAATCTGGCAATTTTATTCAATTATTTGCTGATTTCGCTAAATGATTTATTTGTGCATGGCCGATGTTCGATATGGAATTTTTATTGTAAGCTTTCCATGTTTTAAAATCCATGACAAGTCTTTATTTTTTTCTGACCAAATACAAAAATTATCAAATATTCTGAACCTTCATTCATTCATTCGTCCATTTTTCATATTACCTTTGTTAGAATTGGAAATAAGCTGATCAATCGCCCTTCATATATTCACTAGGAATTAGGATAACACTTTTTTTAAATAAGTCTATCAAAATATATGATACAACAAACAATGTATTGACAAAAGAAATACAGTGAAATAATGTTAAAAAAATTGGTGCAATTAAATTTTCTTTCTTTTTTGGTGTTGCAATAAAAATAGATAAATTATTATTTAAAGTTTACAAATAAAAAAATAAGAATTCTCAAGCACAGTGTTTTGTTTGTGATGTTATTTACTTGCATATTGACAGCACACAAAATTCCCTTGTTTGCTTTAATTGCTATTTTTCTTCTAAATATTAACTTTAACTAAGCATTGCCTTATACAATAAAATAAACTGCTATGAATGCTGAATAAAGTCATGCATTGATGTCTATAACCAAGATATTTAACTAATGATATTGCATATTCAATAAAAAAAATAAATTTTTTTTGTTCAGTCATCTAAAGACATCTTCTGTGTACAAAAAAGTGTTTTTGTTTCCAGACCCTCCACCCCAAATATCATAAACTGTCATCATATTCTGTCACAGCATTAAAATATTGCTCAAGTGAATACTATTTTGACACATTAATAAAATATAGATTATAAATGCATGTGATAAGATTCATATTACAAAAATAGAATAAACCATATATTTGTGTTTATCAGTCTTAATGTTATGTTATTCGAAATTAAGGGGGAAAAATGCATTGAGATGATTGACCTAATTTTGAAAGTCAAGTTTGGCACACAGAATTATTTGGCTTGACATAATTTCAAAGCTTTGCACAAAATTACATTTAATTTCCTGATTTAGGAGAATAATTTAAGCAATGTTTGATATTGAATCTGATTGAATAAATTAAATTTTATAAATCACTTCTGTTTAAATAATAATAAAATTTATTTGATTCACTTTATTTTGCTTTGTATTTTATAGTTCATTTACAAAAAATGTTGAAATAATTAAAGTATATATCATTTTGAAATTTAGAGTTGAAAGACTAAAATGTAAATGGGGTCATTTGGTTATTCTTCACCCCTTTGAAAATTCTAATATCAACAACAAATTATCTTGTGTTCATATCATAAATATGATTTTGTAATTTAATCAAAATCCCCAGTACAACAAATTTAACTTCACCGATTGTTCAAATGTTTTTTTTCATACACGTGTACTGATGTAGATTGAGGCCGCCTTTCGAAAGTCACGGCAGCGAAATAAAAACAAAACTCGGCGACTGACGAGAGCTGCGTTCGAGAGACTTACAATTACAAATCGTCTGTTTCATTGAGGCTGAAAAAGAAGTGATATTGATACATTCGACAGTAAACTGACGAAGAAAAGAATTATTTTGAAGATTTAGGAAAATTATAACAAGGAGTCACTCACCGGTGTTTTTAATTGAGTGCATTACCCGTGTAGACACAGTGTTTACAATGCAGTGGTTTGAGACCGCGAATTTATCATACGAATTGTTTCCATAATAACGTGTAAAAGTCATCAAAAGGCTTTTTCCTTTTTTCTAAATTTACGTACAGCACTTATATTTAAAAAACATCACCCTAAAACGTTCTGAGTTTTCAGTAGCTACGAGAACACGATCACCTAATTATGAAATGTGGTGTTGTTTACATTTGTTATGGCGGCTACGTCACGTGTGTTTTCCACGGAACAACACGATCGGAAAGGCAATTTACTATCCTTTTTTCAATCGAAATTATTTACATAATCAAGTTATCTAAACTTGTTAAAACCTGACGTAAAATCAATTCAAGAAGGATATATTATGAAAATATGCACATAAGTGTACAATTTGGCTTGGTTAAATAAAGTGATTTTACCCGGGAGCCCCACTTTAAGATCACGTTTTTCAAGGGACATTCCTGAACATGAATATCATAAAACGGCAGGTTGAAGCGGCTAGCAAACCATTTAGAAATCGTGCCATTGATTCTGTAGGTCATCAGGCTTTGTATACTTTATTTTATCTTATAATGGTCACCGGATTAACATATGAGCTGCCACAGGATCATCAAATCCATTTGTTATAAATCATAATCCTCTTCAAGTGAGAAATCTGTTTTGATCTTGGACAAGAAGACGAAAAAGGTTAGAAGGGATCACAGGTTCACGAAATATAAAAATAATAATACCCATCAGCACAAGAGTCTGTACAAAAGGTATAACATTCCAACGCGTTTTGGGCTGAATATATGAATTAGAATTCCCATCAGCTAGGGAGCATGTACACGATATTACAGCCTTCTCGGCATTTTGCTTAGAAATAGTAAAAAGTTTTCCGACGGACGGACAGGCGGACAAGATGAGCTAAAAGCGTATATAAGAGATTGCTTTCCATTTTAGAAAAGAATGAGGAAAGAAAGCAGGGGCGTTGTTGTGAATGCAGAAGGAAGGCAGATGTCCGTTCATATATGCTATAAAGAGGAAGCAACATTCAGACTCTTGTCTGCTATATCCCCCGCCATGCGGCAAACTGTGAAATATATTGAACATTAGTTGAGAAGCTTTATTTTTTCATAAATCTTGATGATTGATTAAGAACCCTAGTTTCATTATGCTTAGCGTTACGGTTTAAAACATTTACCTTGGCACATCCATTGGGAATTTAGTTTCCATGGAAACGGCCCAAAAACTTCTGAAGACGTAAAATACCCGAAAGACACCACTAAACATTATAATTGTTCTACAAACAAAGTTTCAATGAGCCAGATCTTATTATTTTTAGATATTGGTACGGAAACAAAATTCTTACCAGTATTTCCATGGAAAAGGCTAAAAGTAAAAAAAGAACGCGTTGAAAACCCTAAATGGCACCACTTTACAATATCATTATTCCACTTTAAAAGTTTTGATGAGCAAGGGCTTATGGCTTTTGAGTTCGTAGGGCAACTGCATTCGAAGTTCTTATTCCATGGAAACGACCAAATAACGTTGAAAACCCAAAAAGGAACCACTATATCCTATGATCATTTCATATACGAAGTTTCAGTGAGCAAGGCCTTATTGTTTTTGCCTTCTGGTCTGGAAACAAAAATATAAGTTGGATTTCCTTGAAAACAGCAGAAAAGAAGAAGATGAAAGCCCAAAAGGGTAACAGTTCGTTCATGATTGTTCCATATACCAAGTTTCAATCAGCTAGCTATAGGCCTTGTGATATTTTAGTTCTGGACTAAAACTGAGTATACACGGACGGACGGAGGTCATTTCTATATCCCCCGAAAACCCGATACGAATTAAGCATCGCCCACTTGTGCATTCACGGCAACCCATCAGTGTAAACCAGCAGACTAAAAGTGTCTTCGGCAACGATGCTGTTACTTCTGCCTTCTCTCCCTTATAAGGTGCGTTTTGTATTTCTGTCAACGTTTCAGTTAAAGGGACGCAAAGCGATGGACATGGAACACAAGTAGCAGTTACACTAAAATAATCTTGGACCGTTGAGAGTGTAGGCCAGTTTAGGGCGCTCACTGCAAGCAGAAAGGTCGTGATTGTGGGTAATGTGGTCCTTCGTAATTGTACTCTTAAGACTAAGATTGAAAAGCAAGAATATTTGTATCATAAATGCTTTTTCACCAACATTATTTGTTTCGTCCTGTCAGGTCACATCCACTAGTGACATGAAGTCCATAGTTTTCAGTACATTAATCTCACAAACACATCACTTGTAAAAAAATCTATTTTGTTTTTCGCTTACCAAAGTTATTCATACTTCTAAGTAGAATATTACATACTTACTTCTATGTAGAATATTACATACTTATAATTTTCACCAACATTATTTGTTTCGTCCTGTCAGGTCACATCCACTAGTGACATGAAGTCCATAGTTTTCAGTACATTAATCTCACAAACACATCACTTGTAAAAAAATCTATTTTGTTTTTCGCTTACCAAAGTTATTCATACTTCTAAGTAGAATATTACATACTTACTTCTATGTAGAATATTACATACTTATAATTGCGCCCGTAAAGCGTTTTTTCTAATCAATCGCCTGCGTGAATTGTTTGCTCTGTAAGTCTATTCAAAATGACATAACCAAATCAATAAAACTAACAACATGTCTCACCAAGGCTGACAAACTGTATATATCCTTCTAACTTCATGTAAACGTAATTATCATAAATCACGCAAGGTAATTGCTCAAGCTAACATTATTTCTAAGAAATCGAATCGAATGAGAAAGCAATATATTCAAGTGATAGGGCAAAAGGCTCGGCGATAGTTCAAGACAATTATATTACCCAGGCCAGTCAATAACGACTACTCTCAGGCAGGCGTCTCCTCATAATGGCCTCAGCATGACGCTCAGGACATGTGTGAAATAAGTGCTTACAACACAGGCACGATGCAAGTCTCCCACATCAATACGGTGACTAAAGGTCATCGTGAATAGAATGTTCATCTAACTAACTCGCAATTCCTCGAGTAGTTTTGTCACGCATTGATGTTGAACATGGAAGTTTACATAGCCAAGATGACACAAGTTTCATTAAGGCGAAATCGGAGGCAAATAGTCATGGCATTCTTTCTTTGAATCAGCTATGAAAGGCTATGCTGATTAAAATGATATACTGTAGCGCAATCCGCATTGAATTTCATGTTAATAACAAAATATCTTAATCAAAACCTTCGGATTTTCTTTTTTTGTCATTTGCTATATTTTATTATACTGAATGATGCCCTAATAACTCTCTGCCATGTCAATACTGACTGATTAAAATTGAAAACCCTGACATTTTTTAACTTCGCCAGAATTTTCCTATTGGTATATTGAAGTATACCTCAAACGTCCTATGATAAACAAAGTCATCAACTTCGTTTTCTTAAGGTGAACGTGCAATTAAAAACCAAAATGATTAATGATTAGCATTGAATAACATGTGCATAACTAACGAATTTTGACTTTTTGTGAAAACTATGGATAAAACGGCACTCTTAATAAAATTATTGTACGCATTGTCGTCGCATTTAGTAGTTTGTGGACAGGGATACAAACTTTATGATATTTAGACTGATCAACAAAATATAAAATACATAACAAGTTAAGTTCATGATAAGTAATCTCTCCATAAATTGGAAGAGGTCAAAGTAAAGGTGTAAAGAAAAATGAATTCGAGCTTGATTTCTTGATATGGATTAGGTTGTTACGCAGCAAAGTATACTTGATAAAAATAGTTTTGAATATTTTTTTAAATATTTGAATAATGATAGAATTATTTCTTCACACAGAAATAAGATATATTTCATCAACACGTCCATTATCTTTAACTCATTTGTCCAGTTTATTTCAGGTATATAGATATATATAAGAATACAGTTGATTGTTCTTGGGAGGTTTCAATTCGTACGTACGTCTTACGTAGTTACGAGAAGCTGTTGAGTAATTATCCCACGCTCCGCACTACGCTCCTTGAAGTGGCATGACGTCCGAGTCAACGATCTTCTCACATACATACGAACAGTTTCCAATTCAAAGCTTATTCAAATCTCAATTGAAAATTTCATTGTTTTCAAATAGCAGCTTATAAAAACACTCAAGTACTCAAGTACAATCGCATATTAGTGACCTTATTCTGAAAAAGCGTTTTGAAATGATTTATGTATGAATTAGAGTAGTCAAAATCTGAATGTACACATAGTTTGTCTAAATAATGGTACTTCCTTTCAACCATTACTAATACTGCAAAATTCTGAAACACACTAAAAGGATTTACATAAAAATCGTTTAACCTTTAGTTTATTTCACAGTTAGTATTTACATTTTTACAGTATGACTTTAATTCATGGATCTATATACATGCAAAACGTTACATATGGTAGAATACAATTCATGCAGTACAAATAGCATATAGAATATGAAGGGAAAACCTTTTCCATGAACACCCTGTTCTTGAAGAGAACATTAATATTGAGAAACAACATTACGTTTAATAGAAAACAAACATATTGAAAAAGACCATAATTGATATCTTATGTGATTAGAGACAAAAGGTGTTGCATCCACCAGAAGAACGGGCAAGAATTTGCCAAGGAACATTGTGTGAGATAAATAAAGAAGTTGTCTTCATACCATTGTCTTCAAATGTGTTGCGTCCTGGGTCTCAATTGTTAAATATGATAGCCTGTCAAAATTGTAATGAAAAGTTCTTCTCATTTTTGAAAACATACAAACATGAATAGCATATAACAACGAAATATTTTAGAAGCAAATACATAGCTGCATGAGGGCGGGGGTACCTTACCCAGTGGCGTATCCAGGAATTCTGAAAGGGGATCGGGGATCATTGGTAGACTTTTGGGGGAACGGGTACTTGTCGAAAAAGAAGGGGTATCAATCAGCGGGCTCATCAATTCTGAAGGCGATTTTGAATGAGCTTCAAGGCGGATTGGTTTCAACCCCTGAACCCATTACCCACAACCCTGGATTCGTCACTGTTACCAAACTCATTGGTTGGATACATACTAGAGAAATATTATAAATAAGCAGAAATGACTACAGTATTTGATGGAGAACACCTTAGTGTAGAAACGAAAGCGCGCCAGTTTAACGAGAGATACCATCTTGTTTTTCAATATAGTAATGATGCCTCGTTGAAAATTGAGAATTCTGCAAAAAGACTTTTCTCTAATATCTACGTCACATTATTTATGTACATATTTTACCATGACTTGGGAAATCAGAAAGTGTGGTCTACAGCAGGAAAGCAAAGTTTACCAATGTGCAGTCAGAAATGTGGACATTCATATGAAACAAGTGTACCAAAGCTTGCTATTAAACCTTTGATTAATCAGTATGCACATTTGCGACATGAGTCATAAAATATTATCATTACTTTCATGGTAAGCAATGAGTACGATAGATAAAGCAGATACATTAAGGTGTGTTTGTTGAGATAAAACTATAAAGCTACAACCAAGTTAATTATAACAAATAATTAGCGATAAGAATGTGTCGTTTTTTGCGTGACGTCAACGCTATGACGTCACTTGGTATTCTCTTAGCAGCCACCAAAGGGCAGCATATTCACAAAAGAAATTCTGATTTGCAAAATGTGATCATTTCACCTTTTTTTGGCGGTACCAATGTTTATCTCATCTCGTGATATAGAAATTTTATATTTGTGGCTGTCTAAACGGAAACTGTCTTTCACATCCTTTGAAATAATCATAGTATCTGTCAGGGAAAGACAGATAGCTTCTACATATAGCCTTTCCGCATCTGTTATTTCATGCTAATGAAAAGCACCACAGCTTGTAATGTGAGATCTTTCTATCCGGAATTATTCTCCTAACTACTGGCTTATGATGCTTAATATTCTCCCCACCTGCCGATGAGCCAATACGAATCAAACAGTTACAGAAAATTCGAAATTCATGGAGAAAAATTTGCATAACTCGATATTTAACAGGACAAGGATAAAATGAACTTGTAGCCCGTTCTCATATTTTCCGAAATTACCTAATTTATTGAGTTTCATTCCAGTGGATAGTGAATATTCAGCAATTTGAAAGCGCTGTGTTTAAATGGGAATCGATCTCTCATTTTCTGACAGGTTAGAATTGAAGTCTTATACTTGACTTTCTATGCAGTACATCGGTCCGCACCAGCGCGCCTATATTGCACAAAATGACTGTTGCAGTGGCTCGTGTAATGATAGCTGATAAGAAATGTCCTGTTGAAAGTCGTAAATATACACAGTGCTAATTTGTTATGAAAAATGGGACAGAACAATCATTACGGTGAATAAGCGTATTCCGCTTGACGTATTTATCCTGGAATTGTTTAATGTTATGACTCAAAACTGAAAAGAGGTCAATTTGATATTATAAATGTCCAGGTCGTATAACAAAGACGTTCTTGCAGAAATATAATAAAAGTTGACGAGAAAAGCAGTTCTGATACTTCGTATGACTTATTTATTTTTAAGTTTGTAAATCTATCAAAGGATGAATCAACGTTGAAATTAAAACCTTCAAATCTATCAATTCATCATTATCTAGATATTTACCTAATTACTACTTAAGCATACTCGTGTTTGTTAATGAACAATCAGGAACAATAGCTCGGCATTCTGAAGAGAAAGGTTCATCATTTGATTAATACATGACAATATTGGAAGAAATAACGATAAACAGATTATGATAAAGTTATTTCAGCTGAAACTTAGCTTAAACTTACTCTGGAATAGCTTGAAAAGAGATTGTATGTATGTTTAGTTTATAGAGTTATCTAAAACTACAAGTACGTATATACAGTGTTTCACAATCCCATATAACTTACATGGGCTGAGTGGCTGGTGCAATTACTAAAATAGCTAACGTTGAAATAACTGTTCCACCAAGGAATATACAAAACAGTATCTTATCCACAGTCTGGGCTAGACGCCTCCAGTCCTGCATCACTTCATAATCCTTCTCCTCTTTTTCATGCTTATCCAAAATACGAGTCAAAGAAAACAATATGTCCTCATAGGACCGTGCAAACTTCCCCCTAGAGTTGGTTTGTTTGGAATGTCCATGACTATGGTCCCCTTGTGCAGATGACATATTCGGGTAGGCTCTATCACGCCTGTCAGTCGAAGTGTTTTGACCATGGGTATCGTTAGCGACAGAGTCGTTCATACCGTTATCAAGGTTCAGTTCATCCTTAAGCTCCTGTGCAATGTTCTCTAGCGTGAGTTTCAGAGAGAGATTTCTCATGAAGTTGCCCTCGTTGGACGAACAATGGTTTAGGAAGCACCTATCGTTGTTAGATAAGAAGATACTTGGGTGTCTGTAGCTACCCAAGAAGAGCCGTCTGAGCCAGCCAGGGATAGCCCTCTTGTCAGGACCTCGATGATGGAGATTCAGTACAAACACAGTCATGATGACGGACACAGATGTTAAGGACATTACAATTGTCAGGTAGATGCCTGCAAGAAAAGAGACTAGAAGTCTAAAATGAACTCATTTGGTAAAGCTAGAAGGACTAAGCTATTTGATGGAGTACATTGTGGACTGAAGCCATATCGTGAGAACATCTAACAGGGTAAAACTGCTAACTCCGTCAAATCAAACTCTCTATGCTGGCGCAGTAATTACATTAAAGGCACCTAAGGCAGAAGATTGTCAGGATTCTAAAAACGTTGTAAACCAGAACCTTAATAGCAGTTTTGCAATTATTTCTAGATGCCGCTGTATTAATACCGTAAGGGCATGTTTTATTACCACGGGGCGAAAATAACGTGAAGATGCGAGTCGATATTCGTTTATATCGCACATGGGAAATGGCTGCGTGGTCAGAAAACAAGAAATCGATTTCCTACTTGTCGAAAATTTCCGGCAGTAATTAAAAGATCTAACATGTAACATTACGGAAATCCCTTGCACTCAGAAGACTAATAAATACAGGTCATTATCGGTTTGTCTTGATTAATTTGCTGAAATAATACCTGAAAATACTTTTATTGTCAATACTGATAATTCGTTTTTAATGTCATCATGCAATTGCATTTAATCTGATTTCTTAATGTACAAGACATCGGTGCATAACAAAGTAAAGAGGATCGACGAACATAACTTTAAGGATGTCAAGTCATTTCGTTTATCGCTCGATATTTATGGGCATTTCTATTCGCCACTAATTCTTTCCAAAAGTACAACATATAACGGAATTAATAACTACTTATTATGAATAGACTAAACACTTTGAACGAAATAGCTAAAGAATAGCACAATATAGTGTTTACACGTCGGCCATTTACACATGCATTGAAAGCAATATCTATCGCATAACCCTTCGTTTACATTTGTGACAGGCATATTGTAATATCAAATATTTTCAAAAACATATATATCAGTGTAAAAAATTAGTTGAAAAAAGCCAAATAAAAAAATCTTTAGACTCGTCACTCGTGAGATGAAATATGAATATGTTTATCTAAACAGTTAACAATTCTTCAGTCAGTGTTTTCTTTGAAAAGCACTCCGGAATTATTAGTGACAAGGATTAAGATTTCTTCTTATACAAAAAAAAGTAATTTTCTATGATATAATGAATGCAAAGAATTTGTTCCATCTTCCTTAGCTCATATTAGGTTTGTCGTTCATGAAAGTTATTATATTTTGCACGTTGCATTCGAAAAGTAAATTGTCTCTATCATTAAACACGGAAAGGGAGATACTTTCAGCTTTAGAATATAGTTGTTTCAACACACAGTTACACAATAAAGACACTCTCACGATCAGAATACGATTGTTTTCACGACACACAAATCTCAAAGACATTCAATTAATCCACTATATATTTTATGGCAAAGTCTGAAACTGTCCATGCCAAGAAAAGGGAATGGTAAGATCCGAACATTTTTGTTAATTTAATAGCTCTGTATGTTCAGTTTGTATGTCATCATTCAAGCTAATAAAAGTATAAACAGTCATACTCACTAATCAAAGGTACAAACTCCGAGGTTTCCGGTAGGTTTTCTGCAACAGCCAGCATGAAGACTGAGAAGGCGAGCAGCACCGTTATACCTAGGGCTATTTTCTCTCCGGAGTCGGGTGGCAGACAGAAGACCAGCAGTGTTAAAGCGGACATCATCACACAAGGGAACACCACATTGTACATGTAGTACAGCGTCCGTCGCCGTATAGTGACGTAGAAGGTCACGTCAGGAAACGGTTCGTCACAGCATGCATAACGAACAACATTGCGGACGATTTGAATTCTAAGAAGTTCCCATTCACCATTCACAACATAGTTGCTGAGGTCAACTTCTGTTGTTCTATTAGTTATATCTACTTGGTAACCGTCATAAGTCCAGGAGCCGAATTTAAGTCGGCATCGTTGTATGTCGAAGGGGAAGTAAGTGACGTCAACTTTACATGAACTTTGGAGTTTAGTTGGTACAGGCCAGAACACATTTCCGTCAGCTGCTACCATAGCATTTGCAGGCATGAGACCGTCGGTATATTCAGCAGCACTGAAGAGCAAACAAAACGATGTTGACGCATGGCTATCAACGATGGTATCACTACTTATGTATGTTTGAAGATTCTAAGAATAAAACTTTAAACTTCGAATACTTTGGCTTAAACACGAACCTTTTATAACGATGCAATGACCAAAGGAAATATCACAAATGTTTTATGATTAGGGGTTATATGAATTATGTATTTAAGTTAGGCGTTGACATATTTGTTTAAATGTCACTACTTCATGTCAACTTAATTAGATGAACCAACCTACATGTACAGACCCAGCCGTCATCAAAATCATCAATGCTAACACTATCTCCCCACAGATGCAGCTCAAGTCATATGTTCCTACGCTAACCTCTCTTTAAATTCAAGCACATCTGACATTTCAGTAGATTCCCCTCGCGGCCAAACATGTGCAACTAATGAATATTGAAAACTTCTTGTTGGCTGCGAGACCTATACCAAATTCAGTCGCATATTACTTGACCGTGTTCGACAAGAAACCTGCATGCGTTGTGAACATTCAAACTAATTATAGTTTACGGAGGCTTTTTGAGTGATAACTTTTGAAATCGCTTTCTTATTGCAAATCTAATTTTGAATACATCCAGTCAGGATTCCCCACGGTTACAAAGCTTAGCACAGGTAGATACGACTTGAGCTTCCTTATTGGGAAGAGATGAGAAGAGAAGTAGAATTTACTCGTCCATCAAATCATGTACGTGTCAAACGACTATGTTAAGTTTATGGATGAATATCTAAACCCAACATATAAATGTGCGGTATTATTAGATAGTGCTTAAGCAAATAACAGCATACTTTAAGAGGCTACAAGACAGACGTGTCAAGCATAAGAGGAGCTTCGTTTACAAGGCGAAACCATTAGCAGTGGGAAAGAACTTCGATTACCTATCGCCTTCAATTAACAGTCCGTGTTCATGTATTCTAGTGCTCTCTGTAAAATGTTTCATTTACATCACATTTTAGAAACTATTCAGACTGTCTAAATTCAGTTTGGGTATTTTATTCAGGCCTTTATTTGAGAAAATATTAAAATAAGATATTAAATGAAATGACATATAAGATATTATATTTATACATATCTAAAAACATGATCGCCAATGACATTGGTAATTATCCGGTTGGTTTTTATCAAAATTACGAGAATATCGTCTTCTTATGAAAACGAAAGGCTGTTTCAGGAGGTGAAAACATGAGCTAATGTACTTACTTGTTGTAGAGGACAATGTCTGGTAACCAAAGTTTGTGGCAAGGTATCCTTAGCATGGATATATTGTTGAAATTCCGTGGATCCCAGACTAGGAACTCATCTACCCATTCCTGTGACAATAGTACATGATTACATGACATGGTACTATACATGGACCCATGCTCACAGCACTGCAAAGCAGCAAACGTGCACAAGAAAAGAGTCCTGATCTCATGACATATATTACTTCGAGGATCAACGTTACAATGCTTACAATAGGAGTATAATATGAAGGTATTGGAATGTAGGTTTGGATGATATGCTCTTTTTTTCTTCTGAGATCTGGGCTATTGGTAAAGATCATTATCATATGAGGAAAAGGATTCGTGCAAGTTACCAGTGGAACAATTTAGGAATGTTGACGTTTATTTTAAACAAGTGCTTTTAAATACAACACAATGACTTTGTTACACCCGGAATTGTATACATATAGTAATACAATGTACTAACGTGTTGCGTTTGCGCATGTCTGTACGTTTTCAAGAAACACTTAGTTTATTAGATAATGAACTACTTCCTGTCTACAAAATGTTCATAGGCAACTAAGTATGACACTTAATGAACGTTCCTTACTCATTCACCATTTGAAAAGAGTTGAATTTTAAGAGACCTTTAATATTTACTGCACTTACAAGCACTTGTTCCAAAAAGCGATTTTACTGGCTTGCTTGTAGTTTAAGATAATTGAGTGAGAATTTATTGATATTTTCAATATTATTAAATCTGCACTTAGATAGTTAGTGCTCTCCAGGCCACAATGACAAGATTTACGCAGACACGCCTTATGCACACATGTTATTACGACAGTTACAATAAGGGGTACAACATTGATCTATGCATAGTTACCTGATCTAACCACGCGTTAGTTATTAGTACTTGATTCTTTACATCCTGAAAGTAACAAGTTTGGGAATATATATTTACCTGGTCAAGCCACACGTTAGTAACAAGAACCTGGTTCTTTTCATCCTGCAAGACATAATATAGATAACATGAATAAGTTATTTGAGTATATTGAACTTTGCTTATGTGGCTATTGGTTCACAGACTAATTCAAAAAGGTTATCACCAAGACATATAAATCAACATGACTCATAATTAACCAAATAATAATCTTTACATTTCATCTGGCAATTCTGAAAAGACTGGATTAATGATGGTTGATAAAGGATAATGATAGGAAAAGCAATCAAAGTACTAATGATAAAACACGTTCATGCAAATATCGACAAATGAAACTGTCTATGGCTTATATATATATATATATATATATATATATATATGATACACTGTATTTTCTATTTAACGACGTCTGATTCAAGTTATAAGCCATACGTATGCACGTTTACACATTCACTTCTGATTTGGCATCATTCAGACAAGCACAGTTCATTGCTGGAACGTAGTGAACTAGGTGATGGTGATCGCTTACACCATAACGACAGTGTGGACTATAAGCGTTTTTAATTCGTCAAATAATATTACAGACGGCCTATGTACACATAGCGGTTTCAGTACTCTGAAATACTCTTTAAATGTAAGGTACACATGTCATTATAACCGTGTAATTTCTCTTTCTATAATGGATGCAAAACCAAGACATAATGTACCATTGTTAACATTGTGTTGCTCAATGTCTGTCTCAGCTTCGAGAGTAGACAAATTTGAAGTACAAGATTCCTTGATGGCTAGCTAATACCTCTAATTGGAAAACTATGTAAAAGAAGAGTGGAGGATGCGGACACTGGTTATTCCATGCTCTTTCTCTAGCCAAGGCGGATCAATCTTGGATCTACAGAATTGTATTTAAGAATGAATGGGAGATGATGTCCCTTTCTCCCTGAAGGATTTGTTTGTGCAAGTAATGAGTGCAATTGTATTCACAAACACGTCTACTTTCCTGTTGATTCTAGTAAGGCAACTGGATCAGTAATTCCGAACACGATGTATGGTTGACAGTAATACTCTAGACCCTTACCAGCAATTCCAAGATGACCAATCATTATCAGAAATACTATTAAGCCCGGGAAGGAGAGCATCGGATTTTGTATAGACAGTCACAATGGTTCCCTGCAATATGTATCCGAAAAACTTCTAATTTGAAATTATTATAACAATCTCACAATGTGATTCATTCACGTTTTCAATAAAGTCCAACCTCCACAACCGTTAGATTTTATTGACTTCTTGAATCAGACTGTCAACTTGAGTCATAACTTCCATTAGATGTAGCAATGAGTGTCTATTGGAATTTATGGATTTATAAGGAATAATCACACGGGCCACTTCAAACCTAGTTTCGTGAGAGTTTCCCACTATTTACATTGCACAACATCCGTAAAGAACACAATTGATTGATTTCGAAACGTATCATTTCGTATTAGTGGATAGAGGACCCCCTTTAAACAATACAAGCAAACTTACTTGGCATTGATTATTTAGTCAACGCTTTTGTCTGGCATTCAATAATCCCAACTTTGTACAGAAGAAACGATATCAATATGATGAAAGATATCCAGGTTACAGAGAAGATTCTCGAAAGCAGGCTTTTAACGCCTTTCGCATATAATATAGAGTTATGAGAAACTCATATGACATGGCTCTGAATTGGCAGATAACTTCCTGCGAAACCGGACATAACGCACCCCTGATACTTTGTCCGATGAAAGGAGGACTTCATCTTTCATTGGCTCTCCATTTCGCTTCATTACACACCCATTGAAAGGATATGAAATGTGACTAATTTCATGGCAGATATAAACAGAAGTGCTTTGACAGAAACGTTGACAATAATGACACATGAGAGGGGATAGTAGAGATCTTAATTACTGAATTGAAATATGCCATTAGTTCATTCGCTATTCATCCACCTTATAAGCCACAATATTTTCTTAATGCACATTGGATTCAGTCTGCAAAATAAATTCTTTACAAAACATTATTTGTAGCTTATCGTTTTTATCAGTATACAACATAACGCAACACATAATTCGAATAGCTTTCACAGAGAAATTGTTGTTTCTAGCCTTAAATGTGAAATCGACCTTGTAATGGAACATGAAGAAATTCAGTGAATCAATGTACACATCATGAGATTTAAGGCAACGAGTGTGAAGCAAACTAAGTTACCATGTCGAATATCTGTGTGAGCGTGAGACCCATCCTGATGACCACAGGGGTCGTAGCATTCCTGACCGGACGGACCGACTTCTCGTACCCCCTAGTGAGGTAGTTCATCAATCGCTGCTCATCGGGGATGTTGGCTTCTTCTTCCGGGGTCCGGGGGATGTCTACGAGCTTTATCTCTACCACGTTGGTGCCCTTGCCACCGCATCCTGAAACTGATATGAATGTTAGAACATGGACTCCATGTAAAATCTTGACATAAATATACATCGACAACATGACTTGACCTTTAGGTTAAGAATGCAAAAGTCAAGAGGCACAGCTATTTCTGTTTGTTAACGTACATGTATGTTCAAAATCTAATAAAAATTTGGACTGTGCATAATTTTTTAACTTTTACAAAAATACACAAATAATTGACATTCTGAAACAAGTGTGAAAGTAAGCAGAGCTAAACAAAGGGTCTCCCTTATGTAAAACAAAATATATTGGTATAGTTAACATATGTATAACATTGTAAGAAATTGCAGTTTCAGAAATGTTGCGTTTGTTCACCGTTCACGATTATGTTAATATACTCACTGTACAACATATAGTTGACATTATTCGACACAAATATTACATTACACATTTCACATGGAGTTGGTACATTTCTGTTTACATTAAATCATAGGAGTTTTGGTTGGAATATGTCTTCTCAAGGGCTTTATTCAGTATGGAAGCAGCCACTTAAAACAATTCAGGGTAAAGTAGAGATAAATTTAATGTATTTTAAAATAAAAGGACAACATATACGCGTAGCCTGATCTGCTGAGATTTTAATTTTAGGTATGAAGATACATTGTATCTAAACGTTATGCTCTATGTTCACAAATCCTTTTTATCTACAAATGTTTTGATAAGACATTGACAAAGGCTTTTCCTCTAGGGGTTTATAGTTGAATGAAAGGTACTATGACGCATTAAGGTATTGTGACTTTAGAGTCGCTCGCGTCATGGCATCATTGTTTTGTTGCCGTATACGCAACGTTGTCCGTTGATTGCATTGGGGGCTACCTCAGTTTACAGTGATTGGTATCTCAACGAACACAAACTACTCTTTTTGTGTCAACACAAATTAGAACATTTTTGCGATACCTTAAAAAAATATAATCTCACTGAAAGTGAAAACCGGTTGCACATAATCTCAGGGGTAGGCAAAATGTCAGTCTCTGGGTCAATGCATAGTAAAATTCCTTCCTATAAGCAATACGTTCAATGGTAAATTGACCCCTTTTTAATTTGCAATCAGAAACATTTATCCACACATGTCACGGTAGACGATCTGCTATCCATGATCTTGTCTGCTTCTTTTCAGCATGGGAGAATGATATTACTCTAATGTAAGGTATGACAAGTCATTAAGGTGCATTTTAGAGATAAAAGTTGACAAATATCCAACTTCCGAACATTTAGGTCTCTGAAAAAAATCGATTGGAAGTCTTAAGGTGAATGCATACGACAATAGAAGAAACGTCACCGTTGCCGTTACAACCTCTTCTTCAAATAATATTTGTTAAAACATCAAAATCTTAATGATAAAACAGACAAATAAGCAGATCTCTTCATCTCTTAAAAAAGATAAATTCAATCAATTTCAACTGTTCTTTTAGAATTCTGTTATCAATCACCAGAAACACTGAGACTCTAAAGCATTAAAAAGAATATTAAAGTTTGAATTACTTGGTCATATAAAAAATAACCTCTCATAAAGTTTCAAAATTTCAAAAACATTGCTTCTTGATATGGCCTTAAGGTTTGGAAGATCTAGTTTCTGTTGGCATAAAAGCATCAAAAAATGTTAACCACTTACATCAAATCGATGCGCAACCACTTTCATTCCGAATAGAATAAACTCTTGTTCAGTTAAAATGTTTTCAAGATAAACGTCTCATGATACAGAAATAATATTTAAAATTGGGAAAACATAGAGATCGATGTGAGAGTAGCCATAACGACGCTGGCCCCATGTGCAGGAATACTGAAGAACAATATGTAAAGACGTGAAGAAGATTCAACTGCACGTTCCTATTCTCCTATGGTTTGTAAAAAAACGCTGGATAATGAAAATCCTGTCCAAAGCGTCACCGTCTCAATCACCTAGTTAAGTGCCACACTTGATAGAAGACCCAAAACATCTCGTTCCGTTACAACAGGCATTGGGAGCTTCTTGTGTTAACGAGGAGGGTTACGAGGTTGGGAAACTCTTGGGAGGTACTCCTAACAATAACATAGGCCTACTCCAGGCGCTCATATTTCCATCTAGGCAAACATCGAGTTTCACGTGCCTCATCAGGCTCAAAGAGACAATTCGAAACTGTCCACTAGATGAACTCTTTATGGTCTTTTTGAGATCCCCCAGCAGTGCTACCAATTAGGTCGTGATAGAATGTTATCAAAAGCTTTTAAAGGAAAGAAGTACACATGAACTTCTTATAGAATATTGTAGGAAGATGTGAATGCCTTGGTAACCGGTTAAGGATAGTAGTTTTGGTTTTGGAGTTCATTAGTTAAAAAAGTATGTTAGGATTTGCCATGATAGGATATACTGTCAAGTAAAAGCTTGGATATGAATAATTCAAAGAGATGCCTTTTGGTCGGATTATAATATTTAAGCGTACTGATGTTTAGATAAGTACATTTATTGATTTGACTTAAATCAGAATAATAAAATTGATTTGAAATAGGAAAATGAGTCTTGATCTCATTCATTTGAGGCTTTTCAGATATTCAATAGTACTCAAATGGTTCGACAAAGCTAACCACATGCAAAGATGGATACACACCATGTGTGTATGTGCTATTGCGTTTGCCACTTCAGCAAACGATGTTTTAAAAGACACGTTGATATTTTATGAAAAGAGTTCTGACTTATTCTGAAGTTCTGAATTAATATATCTATTTTATGAGTAAGCAATTACAAAATATGCCATTGCTTTCGTAACATTTTACCAACATTCTACAAAACACTCGTTAAAGGTCAAACCATCAAACTATGAAACGATATATTTATATGATTTATCATTCACCACCCTGTTAGTCGTACCACATTGATTTTACATAGTATCATAGTACGTGTCGCCAACTATTAATATTTGTAGTACGTGAATACCTTGGCTTGTGGGAAGAAGGATGTCAATATTTGGATTGTATTGCTAACCACCACAAGTGAGAATGCTCGAGAATGTGAAGTCTAATGAGGACGACGTTGCTTTACCCACGTCATCCCTGAAGTTATGGCATTTACCTACTGCTCTAATATTGATTGCTTGGGGCTTGTGGACCGAGATAAGCACAGACACACTTATATATATTGCAGTCAATCGTTATCAACGTATCGCATTCACACCCACAAAACAAACTAACATCGATTTTATGCTTTTTTACTTTTATGAAAGTTAAGGCCAGGATGACAGATTCTGTGCTGGAATAGATGCCGTGGTTGAGCTTGTAAACAATACATGAGTATGCCTTATATGGACTTTTATAAAATGCTTTTGAAAAATACAAAACATTGATTGATTTATTAATTTAATGTTTAATGTCATATTTAACCCGAAGCATTATATGTGATCTGCTTACTTTAGGTTTGAAACTTTGCCATAAAACAGTTGACAAAGGTAAGTAGCTGAAGATTTATGATTATGGCTATTGAACAAATACATAGATATTTAAACGTAATTTGCACAAATTGAGTACGTCAAAATAGACATGTTTACTAACTCGTTGTCTCTTAAATGAGGCATATCTGCTGAATTTCTTTTATTAGCCAATTGAAAAGCTGTGGGGCTTTCCTTGGCCAAATAGGGACGACGTTTTGGAAAATAAATACTCGTTTAATACCAAATGCATTGAATAAACTCAGATCCCCTCTTTACTGCCTGAGAAATGGAATTGATTACCACATTGCGAGTACAAAGGTCAGACGGACTCCGCATTTAAGATTCCAATAGGGGATTTATTTGAGTTATAGAGAAGAAACTACTTCCGTTTGTCGTTACTTAGTTTTATAATCCTGCAGCGTCTGTTTAAGCATGCTAACATCGCGTGAAGTCTGAAGCACGGTGACAATAGCGCCATTTACTGCCGCTGCGTTAATAGTTAACCCATCAAATCAGTCTCCTCATCAAATCAGCTCGTCTTGGACTAGTCAATTTCAGAGTTTCCTGCTCAGTTTGCTTCTCGTACCACATTACTTGCAAGGGACTGGACATGTGATAATTTTCTCAATAAACCAATACTAAAGAAATGTCTTCACCAATAATTGGTTATTTCACAACTAATTACCTGACACAAAGGTTATATTATCTAACGCAACGTGAATTTTAATTGGTTTCTTTAAATGAGGACAACACAGAACACTCTATGAATCCATGTTTGAAATTACAATCTTGAACATTTTTACATTACAGCTGATAAAGTAATTTGTCACTGAACAAAACACGTCAATTTCTCCAAATTGAAATGATTATTCAAACCACACAAAATCTCGGTCTGAATAATGAGCGAATTGAAAGAGTCCAAATAATATTCAGCTCACGGCGGATAATTATAACACTTCAAGGGGAAACGTTGGCCAAGCAGAACACACAATATCCCCGCAGAAATCCCTTTGCAGTTAAGTTACGTACAAGCAGTAGATTGACAAGGTTAATACGAGTCAATTGGTGTAAACCTGCCTCTTCTTAGCCTGATGAACATCCTCACCGGAATCGATGTCTGGCTTGGCTGATCTATGTGACGGCATATGATGGCCAATCACAGCCTCGGGCAAATTGCATTCATTTTATAACTTCAATGAGGGGTGTAATTGGGCAAGCTACATTAGTACAAGAAATTGACGTTTTGGGTGCATTCCGCCTAGTTTGCGTTACATTTGTACTTGTACTTTACAGCCATTTGTTAACATAAATTAAAAACTTTTTTTTTCTGAAAGAAACCCAAAGGCTAAAAATCATTGTAAACGTTCCTGATTTGATCCATTTTAGTTATTCAATAGGTCTTCGTTAATAGTTAAGAGATTTGAATTATGTAAATTGAAAAATATCAAAATGAAATATCGATTTTTTTTGTGTGTATAAATTCATCTTACAACGAGGAGACTATTGGTTGTGCACGTTTAACCTATTGCTGCGCACGTACTATGAAACAGAATGGAAAAGAGGTCCATAAAGTCCTTGGAGCCGTTGTCCAAGCCATCGCTTTTTAAAATCGCGTAATCGTTGTTGCATCGAAGACGAATCGTTGCGCTAGAATGTGTTTAGTTTTATGGATTTAGAAATAATTAAGCATATCTTTCAGATCATTACAGCTTGTTTCAACAAAATTCGCTCATCTGAATAGGAACTAATGCTACTGGTGTTTCGAATGAAATAGCGTCCTTTTGCGTCATTTGTTTTTTTTCACATTTGGAACACCTAATTCGAAATTCGTTTCCTAGACAAGGATAATCAATAGGATAAGCACTTTGCTCGGAACTGACTTGTCGAAATGTTAGAATTGTTAGAAATCTGAGATTCGCAAATTTACTTTAGACAAATCTCATTTTCAAGTCAAATCGTTGATGGAACTTTCTTGATAAAAGCAATTTTTTAGGCAATTCGGTTGTTGTTTTGCGTCTTTCAAATTAGATTTGAGGAAGCTGTGACAGCTGTATAAAAAGTGTTATTTTCGGAGTAAAATGTTTCTCCATTTTTATCAATAATTAATTGGTTTACTTCTTTTATATCTTTCTAAATCTCCATCTCATTATGTAACAGCTTCTGTGCATTAATTACATAAATCTGTTACAATATCATTTTGACAATTTCAAATTTTAACGATTCCAATGAATTAATTTTATCATACAATGGATAGTATCCTCGGCAGGATAAGGCCAACGGATTTACCCGGTATTTGTTTAGGTCATATACGGATAAAGATTGTAAATGATAAAGATCGAGGTCAAAAATTCCGATGACGTCACACCCGTTAACATTTTGAAAGCCTTTACTAACTGGTATCTTTATCAAAATATATATCACATAATGCATCATAAAGACATTATTCAATTTAAGAAATTACCAGAAAACCGGTTTATGTTTTGCAATTTCGTAATCAAGCAGTGTCAAAACCTCCCAAAACATGTTTAATGAAATCGACCAAACATTATACTCACAGTTCCCCAAGGCAGTTTGTCACATGGTCATACAGTTTTTAATAGACCTTCAAAGTTCTTTTGTTAGGTTTGTTGAGTTTGGATTGGAGAATCATCAGGCTAACTTCTAGTTTAGCTCTCCGTTAACATGCGTTGTTTTTACGCAAGCTGTCATTTGCATTCGAGTCGAAGGGAAGCAACTCTAGCCCCAACGTAAGATGGGCTCGCCCACTTAATTACATGAAGGCATGAGAACGCAAGTGCAAACTGAACGTTGAAATGTCGTTCATGTGAAAACCAAAGCATTACAAAATATGAAGTCTGAGTCATACCATAATAACTTAAACTTTAACTAAAAGCAACACTAAGGAGAAATTATTTCATTTCAATTCTCTGTTAGGGTCATCACACTGTTCACTTGAATACATTACTGCGTGAATTAGAACATAACTTCAACTATTCTAATACATATGTCAGCCATTTGTCTGCATGATAATTGCAAAATGACACTGTGTGATGAAGAGGTAATCGTAATCGTGTGTTTCGGGATGGGAAATATCTTGCATTAGGAATAAACATTTTGTATTTAGCTCTCAAAGGCTGGCAAAACAATTTGTGTATTACTAATGTAGGATATTTACCGTCCCAAAACACACTCGCATGACAACCTCTATTGATATGTTTGATTGTATTATTATTTCACTTATTGCTCGTATTGTGACATTTTTATTTTTAATTTCTCCCCATCTTTTGTGATACAAGCAAAAAAACATTGTATAAGGAAACCAAGATACATATAAACTAAGACACAAATCCCCATTGGCTCTTTTCAATTCATTGTGCTAACAAAACAAGATTATCTTCCAAGTATTAAATGGTAAAGTTGACCAATATCGAAACACCATAAGTGACTTACTTTACGTGTTCACAACAAGAACTTGCCATGGCATGTATGAGATTGGAATACATGTACACATATGACATCAAATTTAAAGTAAACAAGATCAACCAAGAAGAACATATCGTTAATAAAAACATGATAATCATGAAGATCTTTCTTCAATAAATCGTCAATGTACTCATCTTTGATTTAAAATCCCAACACTTTTTTTAAAGTCATTTACATTTTCAGAAGAAGAATAATTCTGGGTAGTTTTCGCTCTTTTTGTAAGTGTGAACATTTATCACCAAAATGCCTAGAAACATATTCACACAATCTAATGCCAGATTTCAATGGGAGTAACAGTGGAATAAAAGGTCGAATTCTCAGATAAAACGCTCTGTGGCAGGACCGCAGATTCAAGAAAGGCTCGTAATGAATCCTGCATTAGGACAATCTTAATGTCTTATTAGTCAGTTGATAACCAGGGTAAAATGTGAATTAATTTCTTTCAAGAAGCTTCAAAAAGCAGGAGTGGTATTTCAATACATTATTCATTCGTTTCGTCATAACCTCTGATCACCGATGCTCGATAAAATGTGCAAATGCAACATGAAAGCCATGCTTAGCACAAGAGAATAATACATTTTCACCGTTATCCTAGGGGCAAGCTTTTTGTGTTACCGTGGAGAATTCGCCTATTGCTCCAGTATCATGCGTAGATAGCTGCTGACAACATATAGTGCATCACGTCAACTCTGGCATAATGCACCCCACTTTCAGGAAACAGCAAACATGCCCTAACAGTAAAGTATCCCATAGAGGGAGATGCCTATTTGCCGCACTTTCTATTCTGACACAGTGTTTCAAGCTGTAATGCGCCTGATAGCATTGGCAAATCTTTGATTTCCAGACTAGCTATTACAAAGTGTCAATAAAATAACAGGATTTTCTCACTGAAGTATCCGCGTGATGCATATTTTTGGAGAAAAGGGTATTAGCCATTGATGTTTTTCATCGATTTTCAGCAATTATGCATGGATTTTTCACACTTAGGTTAATCAAGTCTTAAATATTATTTGGAGAATATATAATGGAGAGAGAACCAAGACCCCCTTATTGTTAACCATATGACCGATATATTATTTAAGGAGTCGCATACTGACATAATCCGTATAAATCACGAAAAATGAAGACCATTTATTTTCGTGGTTAACATGAGTTTTTCATATCCTTTTTTTGAAGTCTATCTTCACTAGATCTTTGTAGCGCCGTTGAACAGCTGGAAGCTGGAAAGCAGGCGCATTATAAATGCATTATTATTATTATTATTATTATTATTATTATTATTATTATTAAGTGTGAAGAGAATAGTGACAATAAGCAAAACTAAACATAAGAGTAGCCGCTGATTGTAGGTACTAACATTTGTCAGAAATGAAAAGCCACTGTTACAAAAATAAGCATTTTTCACCTAAATATTGAATGTGTTCTTAGGCACAAGCAAAATTCGTAGAAACAGGATCCGATTTCTGGAATGGAATGGCAACCATTGTCGTAGATGTAAACCATTGTCTCTAGACCTAGTTGAACCCAGACACTTAACCTTGTCCTCTATATATTGTTTAGATGGTCAGAGACTATAAGCTGCTTATATGTATATGATCCCCGGGGTGACACACTGATAGTGATGTCCCTTACTTACGTTCGAACAGATGATAACATATAATTACATGTGTATTTGTGACTAATCTGGATTCACTACATAGAATGACTCCCAGAGGCTCAGACTAAACTAATGAGATCTAGAAAGATTTACTAACCATAGTCGTGGGATGAATATTTAAGACAATATTCAGGTTAACCGAATATACCGTATTACCTGACATACGACTCAATCATAGATTGTGAGGTAAGAAAACTGTAACCAGGAAACCAGCTCTGAACAATCTGAACCTCTGTTTAAAAACGGGAATCTAACTATACTAAAGAATATTGAAGGACTGGAATGTATCTTATCAATAGTATGTTTTAAATGTACTTAGTATGTGTAGTGAAGATAAGAGCCCTACATTAAACCAAAAGTATAGTCTGCAAAATGTTCTGTTAAGAATTCGTGGCAACTACAAATTTAATAAAAGGTGATCTCACAGGGGACATAATAGACTGTGTTACAAACTTTTGTTCCGCAACTGTATTGATAGCTTTACACATTCTGGTAAATAAACAATTATCAATACTAATATAAGAAAAAACCAACACGTCCCTTTGAGTCTCTAGTAAAATTTAATTAAATTTTTTTTTTATTATACCTACGTTTAAACAGAGAGTTTGAAATGAACTGATAGATGCTGAACAATTCAAATTTTTATCACAAACGTTGAAAAACCCAGCTGTTCTTTGTCTACAAATGGCATAGTTAATAAAAGATCTATCATATCAGCAGAAGAGCTTATCATCACTCAGTATCAGTCTCTTAAAGGCTAGACGGAGTTGTGACAATATCACACTGCTACTTGAAGAATGGAACGATTTGAGTTTTGAGTGAGATTTACAATTAGTATCATTTATTAGAAAGACGGTCTATTTTGTCGAACACGATAGTAATGATGTTACGTGAGGTCTTAAGAAAAATTAATGCTGATGTCATCTACCAACCTTGTTCTTTATACGTGGAAGGAAGGACGCCATTTCGTTTTCCTTACAATGAGTGAGGAGAAAAGCGAGTGACTGTTGATGGAGATCTACGAAAGTTTGTGGAAGGTCTTACAGATAGTTTCGATGTACAAAACACCAACTTGCTACATCTGTGATTATATCGATCAAATATACAAATGACTCATCCATGTACCACTTCTTAACACGTTGCCTGCCGACCACGAGTATACTTGTTATAGGTATTTAGCAGAATTTTCCACAACGACTTATCTCGTAGTAATATCACTTGTATTTAAAAAAAATGTTCCACATATTGGCAATAGTGCTACAACATTGAGTTTTAAACTGGCAGTAAAAAGAAACACTTGTTTGTTTGTTTGTTTTGTTTTGTTTGTTGTGTAGGTAATCACTTTTCATGGTTTACATTGTATAAGGTTCAACATTATTTTCATACATAAACCGAAGTGTCAGCGTGCAAGCATTCAGTATCTTTATGTTCGTGTCCCCCGTCTTATACTCCATGAAATCAACAAATTTACTATTTCATAGGCCTCATCGGTCAATATTTGTAAAAATAATTTAAGTTTTTAAAAAATTAGACATAGACACGACAGTTTTTCGACAAAACCAGGTTGGCCGTTATTGAAGATACCTATATCGATACATTTACAATCCCCAATACCTTACAATGACACAGAGTAGGTTGATGATTTTTTCTTTGGCTGAAATAAGAGTCATGTTACAATATATATATATATATATATATATATATATATATATATATATATATATATATATATATATATATATATTAGTTAAATGACCTACTAAACACTACCAATCAATATTTGTCTTTGTGTCGTTTGCAAATATATTTCAAAAATTACGTTTGAGTCAATGGCGCGCCCCATTGTCCAGTTTTCGAACACAAATCACGACTTTAACCTGTTTATTGTCAGTTAACTGAATTTATAATCACTAACATGATGAATTTAAGATCCAACCACTACACTCGATAAAATATGACCATTTATGAAGTTTGACATATGTGACTCAAACAACATACTCTGTAGCCCTTTAAGTTGACCATATGACGTGAAGGCTTTATGTTCTCGAGAGAAAAAACAAAACTGTTCCTTCATTAAAAGCCATACATACATAGCCTTTCAAATCTACAATTATTAACCCCCTGTGGTTTGTCGACATGTAGTCATTCAGTGAGAGGAAAACATTGGTCGTTCTCGTTGACAGTAATCCTCAAAGTCTTCATAACTACACCCACTTACAATAAAGTTTTGCTGCTTTTATTCTCAATCAAATTAGTAGCTGACTCCTCAACAGACATGGCTTTGTTCGACATTTTGCTTAGTTCAACATCTGATGTTACTCGAGAAAGAATTTGAGGAGTATAAATTTGTGATGATCATGTGACTCTAACTGGCCACAAGCAAGTATTGGACGAAACTGCTTCAGTGCAATAACACGACGAGGCTGACAAATGAATGAAACTCGCGTTAAAATAGGAGCTTCTAACTCAATAACAGTTAAAGAAAACGTATCTGTTCATTACTACGATACATATTGGTAGAGAATCAAACTACATTGTAAGTTTTGGGTTGGCAATCGGACAAAGCAAATTTATATCGTTGGCAGCCAACGTCCAAGATTTAAGTACAGGTCAGTGCAACAGTGTCCTCATGAGTCAGGAACTACTTGAAGGAGTCCTTATTACTAGTTACACATTCCATAATCCTCTCTGCTCTCTGAAACAGTGGGTCAACTCGTGGGCTGAGCTTAGACAAACTTCCCACCGGACAAGATAAGGACACAGTCCAGCGAATCAATACAATAAAGCCGATTCCCAACGTTTATCAAACACTGTATCAGAATGAGGACTAATTATTTGATTGATTGAGAGGGGACATGCAAACACATGCCAGGATGAACGCTAATAATGGCTACTTGATAAAGTTACTTCTCATCACTTTTCAGAAAAACCATGAAAAGCTGCAGTGTTTACCATGCATTTGACGCCCGCGTGTATGATGTGCACATGTAATTATATGCTTGGTTTATTTGGTCAATCGATTCGAATGTTGAGCAATTGCTCTCATAATCTGTATGTATTTAATTCAGCATGCAATAACCTTCGTGGAATCTAAATAAATTATTTCAGGGTAATAAGCTATATTTCAGGTTTTTACATTTTTCAAACAAATGCTTTCAACTGTATACGCAGTGAGAAAACACTTTTGGATGCTCTCAACAGACAGTCGTTACTCTAAAGTACACAACGTTGTGTAGTGACTTTATAATGAACCTGACTACCGTGAAATATATTTAACCAGCCTAACAAAATTTGTTTGCTAACATTTTCTTTAAAATATCCATTTTGAGAGGTTATTCAACTCATTCATGTACAACTGATTACAGACTATGTAATTATTATCGATGATTAATAATGATTACAGTTGTTTGCCGATTGTTCAATTAAACATTGTAAACAGAGGGTTAATTTTCACTTTTGCATACCATGCACGTTACATAACTTCGTATTTACAGTGTATCACGTTTATGGCTGAGAAGCATTCTATCTTTTTTTGTGTATGGTAAAAAGCAATGTCAGAATGCGTTTTCTTCGTAGGTGCGACATGGATGTTTACATTTTTCGACATGTTCAATTCGTTTTCAAGACAAACTTTGCCAAATAGTTTGGTAGTCACTTTGTAATAATAATCAATTAATCAATAAACATCAAAATATTTTTTCATATTCAAACGCAATTAAACTTAAATACCGCCAAAATGTCTTTCTATTCATTTTTGTTAACACATAGTTTCCCCATTGTTCCCTTGTTTCCCTGGCTAATGGCTTATCATTTTTTCATCACTTCGAAACCTTCATGTATCCGCTTCCAAATCATTGGAAATAGATTCAACAAACATATTGGTTTTCTCCCATCTTCTCACGCATGGCCTTAGGCCAGCCCTAATGACTTGCTTAGATAGGTCTTGCCGTATTTCCCGTAAGTTTTTGCGCCTGTCGCCAAGTGCTGCTGCGACGGATCATGATAGTGGAATGAGAAATCATAGAAATCAAGAATTGCAACTTTTCGCCGAAGAGGGCGCTGCACCCAAACATGATGTTTTACTGGTTGTAAGCAAGGTTTAAATTAACAAGTGCTAGAGAGTGATGCATTTAGAGTTTCCGAGTCTAAGGTTTGATTGAACAAAGCCAAAATGTTTTCGAGTCCTAACTTGAAACAAACATGTAAGTGCGTTGCTACAGCCAAACATACAAATGCCTTAATATGCTAGTGTCTTCTGTATATGATATTTGTTTGGAATACCAAGTTTGATCTGTGTTTTTATATTACAACTTCCAACTTTATTACAACTTCCAACGTTCAAAGTTTAAAGGAGAAAACCAAACACTGCCTGTTTGATTACTATATCAACTTTCATGTAAACATAATGATCAATATGTTGAGTTATTGCTATGACGAAAGCAAAGACGCACGCACTGATGCAAGGACGGACCATCCATGATCTGCCTTGTGACAGTGGGTTTGCCTGATTCGGTTTTCGTATGTTGCATACTATTTAATTATCATCGCATCGAATCGCATCGCATGGCATCTAATTATCAATCTGTTCGAAGCAAGCACATAATGAAAAATGGAACTTGTAAATATGTAGTAACCGGAGGCGGTATTATTAACTTTCCTTTCAAAACTATTTATGTGCCTATGTATACATGACGACAATACTATGAATATTGTGATGTTTAGTAAAATGAGCGAAGTATTGCATCTCTTACATGTGTGGAAAAGCAAATCGATTATTCAATTTGTGTTTTACTTAATTGTATCGTATCGAGACATGAATACGTCTTTAAAAGGTTAGAGTGAAGCTGTTAAATTGTATAGACAACACAACCAGTCTGTGTGGGTTCCAGACAGAAATTGTAATTGTACGTGACATATAATATACACTCTAACAGATGGAGTAATTATTGATGAAAATGGTATAGATCTTTGTTTGATCCTGCGCGTTACACAATGTACTATGCATTGAAAAACATTTTTATAATTGAAGTAAAGCAAATCAAATTTAAATTTATACAACTATAAAGTGTTTCCTTCGATAGAATGTGATATCAAACTATACATCACAAAGATTTTAAAAATGAATCCAATTTCTTTATATGAATTTGTTTTCAGATATCATAACCGATTTACTTGGAATATACGGAATAAAGTTCATTTTCAATGTAACATATCATTTCTTGCCTTCTCGTATTCTCTAGGGCCATTCTCTTTGCTGTTATAAAAAGATTTTTCTTTCCTTTTTTATCTAACTTAATCTGAATGTTGTGAAGCACTCCCTGAATTATTTTTGCCTAACCAACGTAAGCCAAGATTGAATTGATTAAAATGTACCAGGGGATACTTTTTCCTCATTTCCTAAAAAGCTTGCTTATACTGACAACAATAGCTGAAAATCTTCCATTGCTCTGCGTGATCTTACCGTAGGTTCGTAATGGAAAATAATCCTTAAAGTCCTTATTAAAGCCCGATCTCAAGTACATTTTCTGAAGGAATATTGTCCTCTAAAAAAGCAGTAGATTTTACAATTTTAAGTTTTTATTGAGGTTCATCTGCACGTAAAAAAACTCTATATTATCATTTAAAGATGATTACATGTTTAATCTACTAATGCCAATAGTTTTCGCCAAATGTTTTGAAAATACTTGAAATAAGTGGAACAAAATCTAATTTGATTATTCCAAATACGATCCTTTTAATAACATTAATGTTTATCTTGTTACAATTTCATTCATTTCACTTTCTCCTTTAACCAAGATTGAGTATTTTCCAAAAGTGGGCATAAAAGCTTTTTAATTCTAGACGGTTGTATATTGCACTCCTAAATTGCTATTTTGGTAAAGGTCAAATGATTCTTACCTCCGTGCAATAAGAAGGCGCTGGCGAAACTAATCCAAAAGCAAAGGTTATCAGCACTCATCCTAAGGAGTCTTCACCCATTTGATGCGCAGACTGTAAAAGTCCACTTCCGGTCAGGCTGGTTTATCTGTCATCTCTCTCCAGCGCTCATGTGCAATGGCGCTGCAGTTCTCAGTCAGATGAATCACAAAAAGAACTTCTGTTTCAGATTTCCGATACGTGTTGACAGACTTCTGAAATACAAAAGATTTAGGTCAGATCCTAATCTAGGTTGAAGAGACTTGATAGATGGAATCGCCTTGCTTCATTCAACAGTGGACACTCGTCAAGATTAAATCTCTGCTATCAGGTCCTAATAATAAAAAGTACTGGTCCGATAAGGTGAATGTAATGCTTTCATTGCGACAAATACAATTACCAATGCTTTTTATCATAATCAGATGTTGAAAATATTCATTATAAATCTAATTTAATGCCATTGACTCCCATCGATTTGATGGGAGTGAGGAACGCATCCTATGAATTATACAGCACGTCCATATACTCAAAATAGCTTTATTTCAACATGAATCATGATGTTGTATGATACAGATAATATATATTATATATTATATATTATTCAATGCGATATGAATGTATTGCATGTCCATGTATCTTAAGGAAATCGGTTTACTTGTCACGATGAATTTGCGCGCCAGAAATGGCTGGTTTACGTATTAAAGGTCACCAAACGAATACAAATATTTCTGTGTTTCTCGATAGTAACGAAGCAAAATGGTTGTGATGAAAGAATATTTCATAGGAATAATGACTCAAGTTAAGGATATTTCTTTACAGATAATTGCATCTATGGTAATCTGTATGACAGCTGCGTTTATTTAATTGCGATGTATATCCATACAAGTGACTGTAGTAGTGAACCCAGTCGAGTTACAAAAAAAAATCTTAGAGAAAACTCACAGGCAATATATATAGCAATTTAAAATGGGCAGTGAAATCGACACATATCACTGTTAAAATTAGACAGTGGAATGCTAGTACAAATGTTTATTTGCGTTTTTTTAGTTAAAGCAGGTTAGGCATGACACCAACCAATACATAATTGTATATCCGTTGAGTATTTCAGAGATTTTCGAAGATAGTTGTGCAATATCAAAATGGTGTTTTTTCGAAGCTGCTATTGTATCTTTCCTTTCTCCAAATCCTTCAATTTCACACTTGTTTTGTTTAAAAAAAGCAAAATAGATTGACATAGATTTTGACAGGCTACGTATTAAATAAATACGAAATTAATATACAAAGAGGATATTTGTTTTCTTGACGAATACCACCATGTTTATCTCATCGAGTAAGGCAGAACAAATATAAATGATCACTTATGGCTACGCCACGCGTGATGATTTGAATTTTCTTCCTCACTGAGATAAACATTGTATACGTCAAGAAAAGACAAATTTTCTATTATTTTATTATTTAAACGTTGTATTTTTACGGAAATCGAAGCACATTTATGTTGACTCGGCCTCTGAAGCAGCCCGTCACCTCAGCAACAACATGACGTCATGAGCGTGTCATAACGTCAGGGCATTGTTTGATGACTTCAGGTAATCGTTGTTATCAGTCACTGGGGACTGATAACACGTTTCAATATTATTTTCAGTAGTGAATGATAACACGGTTTATTTTCACTGACAGATCTAGGTATTTCACCGGCAATCACACAATAAAAAAATATCGTATTTCTCCTTATTGATTCGTCAAAACTTATGGCAGGCTATTTTCAGTCATCAAACCTCGATCTCAAGGTCATATTTGTCAAGTGGCGATTGATAACACGTTTCAATAGTATTTTCACCAGTGAATGATAACACGGTTTATCTTCACTGACAGGTCTAGGTATTATCAGTAAGCAAACCTATTAGACAACGGCCAGTAGAAAATAACTGTCAGTTTTCACAACTTGGAAATTCTTCACGTGTTCATGTTATCCATACAGTTCTTTTTGTTTTCGAAGTATTTGGCAATATCCTGTACGGTACCCTTAGAAAAACTCTCCTCAAATTAGCTTTTAATTGTTTCCACTAACGTAAAACACCGTTTACTGAAGATAAAAAAATTATTCATAACTTCAAACAGATTTATGCTACGAAAACCATCTAATCTGTAATGAAACATGATTATAGGCATATTCCTGGTTTATTAGAGGGAACATCGTGGAAATCAATCATTACTGAGAAACGAAATGATATGATACAAAGACTAAATTACTAACATAGACCATCGAATGTTTCCAACGATCAATTTAGCTTAACAGCCCTATACCTGTCGTGCTTATAAGGTTAACGTAGTACTATGGTTTAAAAGGATGGATGGTTTTAGTGGTTAAAGAGATGGAATCGGGCACCTGTCAATATGAGAGCAATTTCTTCTGACAGTTTAGTCTGTAGTAAATGTAAGTATCACTCCAACGAGCCAGATTGAAACATAGTCTGCTTCTTTTGAAATGCTATTCCATTATGTACTTCATATTCTTGCAGAGTTCCTTAAAATTGATTTGCTAAGTATGTGCTTGTAAATTTGTGATGAAATATTTTTGTCCTTATTTAGTTTCATGCTCTTGCAAACTTACACTTTTTTTCTGAAAAAGACATGAGGTAAGTTCTGAACAAGAAATACACAATATCTCCGGGAGATGAGTTTCTATAGTGTTTTGTCTCTCAAACAGGTTATAAAATGTCATACGTTTTCTAAAGTAATATTTAAAATTGTTAACTACACATTTTTGCGTTAAGCTGATACAATTTAATTGCAAGCAGGAAATCAACAGTTAATATTTTCATTACCATAAACGACTTGACGTCTGAAGAGAATTCATTACGAAATTCTTTTGAAGGCTCCACATCTCTCGATGGGTTTATGGTAAGACGGCTCTGTGTATTATGAGACAGAGGATCAAGGTATAACTCTATGTAATCAGAGGAGTCTACCCTATAAAATGATACCGTCACAGGGACCATGCAGTTTATCATCATTTAGACAGAGGCATCAAGTTACTTTGTCCTGTCCGTGGTATCAAGTTGTATTGTCTGATAGCACCAAATTACATACCGTCTATCGAGTCTTGATTACAATAATCATATACCTCACTGATCAGTGTCATATTGCCTGTTCAAAGTACTGACATCGACCAATCAGTAACTTTGTCGGCATTTCCCTCCCTCCCTAAATTAAAGCGAATCATGAATTAGTGAAGACAAGATAGCGCATCACATAGTCTTTGATGAAACCTCACATATATCAAATTGATGATGTTGAAGATATTAGTCTTAAAGTAACTCTATCTCCTATCAGACTGTATTAAATAAGTTCAGTACTTCCTTGTTCAACTGATGAGTAAGCAGGTTTTATAGACTTAAACTTCATCTTCACATACCATAAATGGGAGTTAATAAATATCAAATTCACAAATTCGAAGAGAATAATATGTAAGGTTGATGATAACTACAAGAGATGGGTTACAAAAAACAACGTTGCATTAAAAAAAGTTTAAGCAAGATCAATATCATAAACTTGTAGTACCATATCTTATTCACAGCGGATATGGAATTCCATGGATTAACACAAAGTAAACGATTAAATTACAACTTTAATATCTTTTCAAAATGAAATATAGGTTTTACTACACAGGTTCCCTGAATTAAAATCAAAAGCAGAATACAGATCTACAACGATCTACTTTATGCTTAACATAATGTATTATGTATATCATAAAGTCATTAAGAAACTAGTATGAGTCACATCCGATCAATCTTCCTTCCTGTTTTATGTTTTGTCAAAAACGAAAAAGATTGGCTTGTATAACGCGATTCAAGACTTTTTACAATGATACTATTATCTATATTAAATTTCATCTAATGGTAATAAAAAAACAATCAATATTTTAAAAAAGCATTTCCAAAAAAAACCAATATGCGTTAAAACACCGTCAAATATAATCCCCTCCCACGTCACACTGAATACTGAAATGAAACTATAACTACATTAAAGAAAATTTACAACGATAATAAACTGCGTCGTATATATACATCAATGTTTGTTATTCTACATATTATAGTAAGAGCTAGCAAGTGCCACTGATGTATGAAATCTGGGATTACAATAACTATGGTTTGGGCTATGAATATATTATGCAAACGTTGATATTTGCCAGTAGTTCTGTTACCCCTGTCGCACTAAAGAAATCTTCATATTCTTGAGCCAAAATTTCTTCAAAGCAGAAAGTTCATTTTTTAAAGTAGACGCTCTATTTCACCAAGAATCAAGAAATCGATACCTACCTTCAAGTTCAAGCGACAAAAAGTGGCATATTAAATAGGAATTAAAATCAAAGCTGTAGGAGCGCAACGTGTCACAAAATATTTAGAATTTTTCATTTAATACGAATAATTACAGACATCGTCGTAATGTATTAAATCAAAGTGTTTTACCTGTCTCAATCATTAATGTCAAACAGGGTTTGTAAACGAAAGCCGTAAATTGGTTAGATCACACAGTCACGCCTCTCGGTATTGTCAAGCATCTATGAATCTTTCTATATTGGGAAGTTCGCACACAATCGATAAAACACTCCAAATGAAAACATAGCAGATTACCTTTTTTTAACAAAATGTTAAAAAAATATGAGAGCATTGCAAAACTCACCTTATGCTCAGAATTTTAAAGCTGCGAGATTTGGAAGGCCGTTCCGTACCAGTAGTAATCACATGGACGCTTCTCTCCTCTCCCGGAATGAAAACTAATCAAGGAACATTGGAAAAACACACTCAAATATTTGTTTAGTAATATTTCTCATTGTCCTATCTAAACAAGCATAATCCTTGAATTGTCATTGATTAACGAGCCTTGTCCGTGCTGTATTCTTAACCACTGTAGTACCTGCCTTGCCAGTGCTGTAGAAGTGACTGCCTGCTTGCGACCAGGCTTCAGCAGAGCTATTGATTGGCGGAGCCGTCTTCGATTGACAGCCTGGAATGTGATGTATACATCCTCTAAACCTTACAGCAGTGAAAGCGGAATATCCCCTGCGACTTACCCCTCATAATAGCGCTCTATTAGCCTTTTGTGGGACTTGACTGGTGGCGCTACAGTCGTCAGGATGAATATGGCCCTAACAAAAGGAAATTGGGGAAAACATGCTAAACAGTGTATCATCGATATGATATACGACCTAACCCGGTCTGATATTCGTATAAATCCCTAAGCGGTCTAGGTGTTGATTGCTTAGTTGTTGTGCGGTTATTTGTAATGTGCAAAATGCTCTTTACAATATGCTGATGAATTGGATAAGTACAACATGGAGGAAAGTGATTTCGGTAGATTATCAGTCCATGTAATCACGATTTAAACTCGTTACTAATTGGCAGTTTATTGAAAATTGGTAATTAATTTCACTGTAACTGTAAAGAACATCTTGGAATCGTATACAATATGTAGGTAACATTTTCAAATAAAAAAGTAAATGTCAACTTTATATCGATTCTGGATGTCTAAACGTTGAGTCTTTTGAAAGCAAAAACGTCTTCTGTTGTCTGCGCTGGCAATGAAACTGATCTTAGATTCAGATAAGAATTTCAAAGAAACTTTGACGTCATACATCACTCTGGCGTGTTGAAGTAACTGAACAAAGGGAAACCTGTTAATGTTCTTCATCAACTGACAGAAAGTATAACCATATCTGGCATATTTTCCAAACAATTCACAGGAAACTTACCATTTACAATTCATGTATCATTCTTACTTAATAGACAACAGAAGACCGATGAAAGCATGGAGCATAGTGAGTAAACTCAGTGCGCAAAAATGGCTGCAAAAGTTGCAAGCTCCAAAAGGAGTTAATGTTGGGAAAGTATGTACAAATGTATTGAAGCGTATTGCGCAGCGTAGCTGGTTATCGGCGCTATAAAATTGTTGATAGCATGAAAATATGTAAATATCGTTTTTAATATTAAAATCTTCATGATGGTCATTAATATGAACTGGAGCACAAACAATTACGCTTGGTTTTGTATCAAGCTCGTTGTCTTTCAATTCATTCACTTGAATCGTGAGTGAGAATACAAAAGCCGTAAACTCCATTAATTGGACGAGGAGTTATTCTTAACACTTATCAAGACTTTTGTTCATAAAATTGCACACTATAGGCATCTGAATTAAGACAGTACGCTGCAAACGATGGCCAGTAACAATAGCCATGCATACCGATGCCCGGTAAGTATGAAATAAACACACATGTGCACATTTCGAGATGTATTGCTTTATATTTCTTCTGTTGTCAAGAATCGTTGGGCTTATGAGTCCAAGAGTCTTGAAAACAGGAGGAATTATGGAGCAATACACCTAGAAGGTGTCGGTTCATATGATTTGTCGAGTTTATTTTGAAAAGAACATGTACAGCGATTATATAATTACTTTCAACTTTATAATCACATTCAGTGATTAAACCCTCATCTTGTTTATCTTGTACGTGTTAATATCAACATGGCGCTCATGCAATGCACATGCACAAGCAAACAATTTGTCAATACATTTCAAGGGCAAAAGAATTATTTCAAATGGCCCAAAAGGTTTTCGCAGATAACTGACGTGGATATCAAGCCCATTTTACAGGATGTAGACGACGATAGCAGATGAGAGTCGAGCAGCAAAAATATTCGAATCAATAATGGAAATTACTACAATGGTTACTACTGAAGAGCCTGTCTCATATGAAAAAACACCAGACACTCTGGCAAAGTAACAAAATATACTTTTCATTTTCAAGATTGTTGTTCTTGATTAGCTAAGCTATTAACAAACCTAAAACATGTCTTATTTGACGAAACGAAACGTTTTGTTTCCTTACACTTATTTCAAACAGCGGCCGACCGTCTGTCGTATCATTTACTTTCTCTTCATTCTATTATTCAATTACATATATTTCATTCTTTTTCCTGGACGGTTCTTACATATGTTGTAAAGGATTACGCAGTAATGTCACTCAACAATATTCAGTAAAAAATCAAAATAACAACTTTCGTGTATCGTAGAGTCTCATATCTAGCCTAAATAATCACTGAATGAATTCAAGCAAGTCGACATTGCCTTGTAAAAGACTAATTTGTATAGAGTGTCCGGTCGTCAACCGGGAGGCCGGGGTTCGATTCCTGACTGAGTCTAACCCAAAAAACGTTACAAGACTGGCGATGTAGATCTCTTGCTTGACGCACGGCAGTACAAGAATTGAACTTCGCTTACATTGCCGGGTACCTAGAGTACGAAACGAATTTTCGAAATAACTTTTATAATTATTATTATTAGTAGTATTGATTTTTTAAAATTATTATTATCATTAATGTTGTAGTTTGGTCTTTGTATCTTTTAATGTTAAGTTACTCTCACTATGCATGTTGGTTCATTAGTACAGTTTGTAAGGTACATAATTGATTTCATAAAAGCCTCATAATAGTTGTTTAGGTAGTATAGTAGGTATACAAGAGGTGAGGTGAGTGGTGTCTAACGCCGCTTTCAAGATTATTTCACTTATATCGCGGCTGCTAGTATTATTGCAGGGAGAAAGCCCGCAACACCATTGTGGCTATGCATTGCGGTGAAACCTGCGAGCATCGGCTGGAACTAGCGAACCATGGGTGATACTACGCTGAATTTCAGTGTAGCATTGCACCCAAACCCGACTGCGTGTAGAACAGTTCTCTACTGCAGACAAAGTTGCCGAGCCCCTGGCGGGATACGAACCAAGGTATACAAGAACAAATGTAGGTGTACAATGAAGGTGTACTGTGTCGGCGAATACGCCTACACTTTCAACAAAGGAAATCATTGCAACAATTGCGAAAGCGTGATCTAAACCTGTAACACCTGATGAAACAAAAGCCGTAGACAAACTATCAGTGATATACACTTACGTCCCAGATAGTCGTAGCCTGTTAATCTAGATACACCCGTTTGTATCTGTTTTATCCAATGGACAACGGTTTTGCTTTTATCACTTGACATGAAGAACATTCGAATGATACGGAGCGCCTTTCTCTTATGTATCAATCTCATTGCAATGAAATCTACATGCTCCACTATATATCACCAGGCTCCGTTACGTGAGCCGTCAGGTTTGCCTCTGACATAATTTAATCAGCCGATCAGCGAATTCGCCCCGTAATCTATAGTGCCAGCGAGTTGTATTTCGCTTGTACGCTTTTCAGATCTCGGAAACCACAAACTTCCGAATGTTTTCCGAATGTCAATACCCGAATTAATGCATTTTATGTACATTCAATTTACCCTAGCTTGGTTTGTTGGACAAACAAGCCAAACCGAGGCAAAAACTGCATTCCTCAACGTTATCCTAAGTAGACCGTATCAATCCAAATGCTTACTCTGGAAACAGTTACGTTGAATAAACGTTTCGTCTTTTAGTTTGTCGTAATCGTTGAATAATTTTTGATTACGTGAAACAAATTTATGATAAACATACTGAGAAACAATAACAACCAAAACATGTACAAATACCAAAACTAAGTTTCTTGATAATTATATATTAGTCATGAGATTATGAGATTGCTTATGTATCAACATTGTGTCTTTGTGAACTTCAAGTCACATAACCAGAGGCCTTAAAAAATAACTAATAGAAACAATCCATATATTTAGATTGATATTTTCATTTTGAATGTCTCTTAATGGGGTTTTTCTATGTCCATATATTATGCTCAAACTCTGTAACCCATGGGAACTAATAAAGAAAATAAATAAAAAAATAACTAATAGTATTTATGTGACGCCACTTATAAAATCCATCGTTTGAACTAAATAATCTATCAAACTCGGTCAGCTGGATAAACATTTTGAATAAGTTTTCAATATATAAAATGACATGGGTAAGACGTTCTCACAGATGGGAAAAGTAGAAATCAAGTGCTAAAGCAGAATGGCGAAGCAGACACATTTTAAGACTTCTAGATTCAATAAGACTCTTATCTTGCATTTGAATTCTTTGATCAGCGATAAAGTAGCGGATATGAGGGGGAGAACTAAGAAGATCTAAGCAATGAAAACTTGTTGGTTAAGGCAAGGATTGTCACTGTATAACTTGCATGGTTACCTCAAATGTTATATGTTATGTTCTTGATACTTACAAAGTTGTCTACCCATTGAATTGCATCTTGCTAATATAGTATTAGATCATCTTTTATCTTATTAATGCTTTGTTGTAGTCCAGAAAGACTATCATAAACCTTTATGAGTTCTATGTACTACTGCTGCCACACATGATTTGGACCTTTATTTATTGAGTTAAAGGTAAGCAAATGTTGAAGGGAAGTATTTATAACTCACCAATATCAACCGTCCACCAACCAATGTTGCGTTCTAGACGTGGCCCAGGAAAATAAATAACCGTCATTTTCTTGTCATTATCCTTGGCGCCAACCAAGAAGTAGGGACGGCCATTTGACTCGTTACTTCGTTGTGACCCATCCCCCAATCATACCGGGTCCACACATTTTTATGCTCTTTTGTCGTAAATTAAAGCCAAAAACCATTAATATGAGAAGATGGTAGTGCTGACAACGTTCCTCGCCTTTCATGAGCTGAGATTGCTTTAGACTGGTCTCGGGAGAATAAAGCAGGATTATGACATAACGAGGATCGATTGAGCAAATTTATCATATTTACGTTGCTTTCTTAAGCTCGACCTTAGAGAATTCACAGATTGCGAGTCAATGCTGAAATTCGATGGGAAGTGTAGCATTGTGCTTTTTGTAATGAAACCAGATATCAATACTATGGCCTAATTGAGTCCTGGAAATGCTTGTAATTCCCCCACTGTATCTGACCTCTGCTCTATTGACAACCATAAATTTTCTCGCCATCCCCATTATGGTTGGTTTATTCATCGGAACTGCTGTGCTGTGTGCTTTGAATGACAGCTTGTAAAGTCAGTTAAAATTACTGGTGATTTCAACGAAAAAATAAAAAAGTGGCTTGAAGTAGCTGTGAGTGTCGACGGATTGATTACGAGAAAGTCTGCAAGGCTTAAAAGTATATAAAATATTTGATTTTTTTCTCCTTTACGGATGTTTGAAAAAAATTTATTTTTTATTTTTAAGGTAATTTCGTTCTTGAGACTTGTAGTACGTTGTCCTGTCTTGAATGTTTTTCTCATGAGAGAGTAGTATCCATAATTGTCATGATCTCTTGCCTAACTATTGAATTCCACTTGAAATAATCGTGTGTTTTCAAATCTATCTTATAGTCGATGTCAGTTATATCTATGTTATTTTAGTATTATTCCCAGTATAACTGGATAAAAAATTCTCGTCTAAGCTTATATTAATACTTTAGATTTTGCAGGACTAAAACTGACTACGCACATTTATGATACTCATTTTACTAAATTATATATAATTTGTTTATTAAGTTAATGCTTTTTGTAATGCTTATACCAGTTCTAAGGGCTATGAGACACATAGAGAATACTAAACGAATGGTAATGTGATAACATTTTTATGAAACGAGTGAATGGAATTTGGTATCAGACGAACGAAAGTGAGTCTGATACCAAATTCCATTCACGAGTTGCATGAAAATGTTATCACATTATCATGAGTTTAGTATTTTATTTATTACTCATCCCCACGTATCAATATTTTTGATGAATTAGTCGTCAAAACAGCAGCCAGCTGATCGCGAACAGGCGTAAGAATATCAACCAGTCACACAAAACGCGGTACAAAATAGTTCGCTAATTGTAACTGTCGAAATAAGTGACTCGCCTAAAACACGGAACAAAAATTATTTTGGTAAACAAGTATATCATTTTCGAGAAATTTGTTCATATAACAAATGCTAACAAGCAACGACAAATGTCAAGCCATTGTGTAGTCGATACGTGAGTCGTGACGTCATCGGAATGTGACCTCTTTCTAGGTCAGTCAGTTTTAAGAAGTTGATGGAACGTACAGTGTAAGCAGTTGAGGAGGATTGAGAACATTGACGTGAATAACAGATTTGATAATAGGACCCGCAAATGTAGAAATAAGGCAACGGGAGTTGCAAGATGTCATGTTCAGATTGTCTGCTTGTTGAGGGGGAAGCGACAGGTTGGATGATGGAAGGGCCAAGCTGTGTGGCATGGAACGGCCGGCAGAGGGGGGACGTAACACAACTTGCGACGGCACAGAACTTCCGAGTTACAAAAGACTTTGTGAATAGTGCTGTTTTTCACAAATATGAGAGTGATTATTGACACTTGGATATTTTATAGTTTTGGATAGTCGATCACGTCCCCCTGAGAATGCAAAATTTGAAAGTAGCCATTTTCCAACTTACAAGTCACGTGATTGGACGATGTCATGTGATGTTCGAAAATAGTTCTGTTTGTTCGCACGAGATATGGTATCACACATATGTGTGTTACCAACTCATTGTTATCTAATGAGTGATCTCACCACGGTTGAGTAATAAATCAAAAGTAGATCACGACTTATGTCCCATCAATCTGACTAGTAATTTGCTATGACTATGTCAGAGTTCTGGAAATCCATCTCGCATAATATTCGATCTTTACATAGAGTAAGAGATTGTTGGCGCCTACATAAGATAGTCTTTAAACGATTGCTAAACCGATTTCTATAATTCTTTTCGTGGAAAGAACTACTATGACCTTCTGATGAAAGGTTTTTGATGACGACTAACACCTTTTCTACCGGCAGTCTGTAATTAGATACAATTATTATCAATTATTGGCATGAACTGCTCGTATGACTGCTGTGTTATTACCCCTCGACAATTGCATCTCTTAAGCTGGTTATTTCTTCGAACAAGTATACACGATGTACCACTGTGGCAAGAGTCATTCAGATAAACTAGGTCAGATAGATTGTAGATGTTATTTGAGCAAACCGTGATGTTCGAAGGAAAATATATTCATGGACCCTTTATTATAGTAATCATCTACAATTTGTAAACTATTAACCGCTAGTGCTATATGGGATATGAAGGTAATGATGACTAGTTTAACATATAATTTCAGGAAGGCAAGAAACAACTGTTTAAAAAGTTTTCGTTTTCCAATTAAGAACTTTATGAACTTTGTTAGAAATGTTAGATAGTTCACGTTTCTCAAATCTTTACTTTCCCTACCATTAGCAGATTAATCAACTTACAACTGGTGAACAAAAGTTTGTTGAACTGTGTAAGAATTACTATGTAAAGTCATCATCTTCCGAAAATACAGTCAAAACCTTTAGGTCATTTTGTTAGGGGCCAAGTTTGGCATTACATAAACAAAGATCAGATATATGATATGTTTTATGACAGGAACAATTTTGACATACACACGTAGGAGTCTGGACAGACATATTTTTTATGTTTAAATTCACAATAAAGACACTTTAGATTATTAAGAAATTTAAGAAAATTACATTTTTGAGACTTCACAACTGTTATATTTCTTTTTCAATTTCATGTAAGATAGCGATGTAGAATTATTTAAGGCATTTATCGAAATTATATTTGGTTGTAATATATAGTATATAGTTGTTTTCCCAACGAGCACCTTTGTGTTAGTCATCGTGTCATCGTCATATTTCATATTAACACATTAACACATGAAACAGTCATGCATTGATTAACATCACATATATTATCATATATGTTTAAGGTGAAAATTTCTCCAAACATTTTAACTGGATGATGCAATAGTGACGGTGCGCTTTTGTGTTACTTAAATGTATGAACTTGCAGAAATAGTAAACATATCTCAACAGATAGAAAATGCAATGAAATAGGTATATATTAAAGTATTAATTTGCACTGCAAATCAGTAAAACACAATAAGTTGCTACACACTTAAGTGATAAATGCCTCAGATTTAGTTCATTCAATATGTTCGTATTGACATGTTTACTTTTTCTTGTTAAGTCATTGTTTTTAAGCAATTTACAAAAACATTTTGAAACAAAAAGTTCGGGAAAATTAGTCAAAAACTAGTAATACCGAAAAAAACACACGGTCGGGTTTTTCAAGTTCTCTTTTGATTAGCTCCTGGCAGAAGAAGTTATCTGAAATCAAAGGTATGTTATGAAATGGGTTCACGTTTTATTATCTTTTACCATATGGATCTTAGCACTTAAGAGAATGAGAATGTAACTTCTACAATATCGCTTACAAGACATTATCGTCGGTGCTTTTCAACCCGACGTTTGACTGTGGTAGGTAATCAAATTGTGCTTTGGGTCATTTATCGTCTACCACCCAGCATGAAAACAAAAGCTTGCCAGCAAGACGTCTGATGGAAGCTTTTATATAAAGTGTGAATCTGTAGAGTGTATCGTATTGAATTAAGGTATAACGTTCGGATGTTGAAAGCGTGATTAATATAGATTTCATTTGTAAAACATATGCAACGTGATGCAAACTGTTGTTCTTTACTTAAAAAGTGACCGCCTGATTAATTGAGAAATATTGTTATCATTTTAATGATGCCATGTTGTGAAAACTCCACACTATTGAAAAGACTTGTTATCAAGTTAATGTTTCAGGATATGAACATTTCACAAACCATTATCAAATTATGTTTTGTTTTTTACTTCTTATTGTGTCACTCATAATTTATTGGTATTTCTCAATGTCATTAATGTTGACATGTCAATCATGTTCATTGTTTGTAAAACTAACACTGACAAGCTCTCGTCATATTTCTTATTAAGACACACATATGATACATGCTCATGTCTACTTTAGACGACAGATTATATATCAACTCAAGAACGTTGGTTTGGATCATCTTGTCATCACGATCGCAAGGGCTGTGGCCGTTAAATAGTTTTGATATGTGTATTTGTTTTACTTGTATTACATAAACGCTGCTAAAGCATGCTTGTTATTTAGAAAAGATGAATTTTCTATATAAAAAGATATTAAGAACGGGAAATGATAATGGAGTATTTATGACGATCGCATTTGATGTGGGAATATTACAGGTGAAGGTTGTCTGCTTACAGTCTAAGATAAATGCTAATTTGTCCGTTGTATTCTGACCTGAGAAAAAGCCACATTCCTCAATACTATTTCGTACATCTCAAAAGGTTAAAATTCTCTCTCCTGTTAAATGCTGAAAATTATATTCTTATTCGCAAGTTATCAACTTTTATTCATCATGGAATAAAACTACTTAGAAAGAATCATGTATGAATTACATAATTGGACTGTGTTGTGTATGACCGATTAATATTTATTTTACGATAAATGTTTGATAACATATATGATATTTATGTAAACTTGTAAATGTATGATAAGTTTGGCATGAATGTATAATATAAGAATGTTTTCCCTGTGAAGGTGTTTTGACATGATAAATGATTTTGTTTTCTACATTTGTATCATATTTGTACTAAAGGCCACTGGCCTCTAACTACTGCATAAAGTATAAGGAAGAAGAACATATATATTCGACTATTCGATTCTCTAAGATATTTTAACGTATTTGCCATTAAATCCCAACTTTCAGTAATGTTAAAACCCAAAACCCAAATTTTAAATTAACGATATATCTATAATGTTAATGTTTCCATTTAATGGATAAATTAAGTATGAAGGACCTTAGAACTTAATGGATAAAAGATAATGATCTAAAAGGCAAGTTGATTGGGGCAGTATCGTTTCTACAATCTATATAGCTTGGGAAATTGTCCTGCATAGAAGAAGGGATAGGAGAACTATGTTTTACCTGGGTCCTTGTACCTTCTATTCAGAGCAAGTCTGCCATTCTGACATTTAAGACAAGTGGTTGTCGTGAAAGGAGACTACTCGAGGTGAACTGATTGGATTCAGCATTAAGAATGACGGTTGACGGTCTCACATACCGAGACACGAAATATATAATATTATATATATATATATATATATATATATATATATATATATATATATATATATATATATATATATATATATATATATATATATATATATATATATGTATATCATGTATTGGGGAACTGATGTACGTCAAATTGCTTGTGACGGGTGTCTGCTTACAGTCTCAGATAAATGCTAGGTAGATTTTCAAAACGAATTTAATTTTCGTGTTTGTCATCATGTTCATTATTCGACTATTATATTCTTCATAACATAATGTCACATCTGTCTGTAATGTTAAAACATCTAACACATATTTCAACTTTATATGTTTTCCATCATCTACGTTCATTTGTATATGGTTATGATTTTAATCACATGCGAATTGACAACTTGAGTTTGATATAAAGGATCTTAAAACTTAGAAAAATAAATGATAAAATAATGACCTTCTTTTTCTTAAATTGATTTCACCATGCATATAAAGAGTAAAGGCAAATTGATATGGAACAGTGTCGTGACAGTTTCTCTCTTTGTGTATAGTGTTTCAAATTAGTATTCCGGCAGACAGCTTTAAAAACTAGGCTTTACCTAGGTCGTTAAGTTCTATAGAATAACTAGTATGCCGCTCTGACATTTCAGACAAGTGGCTATCGTGACAGGAGACTATTCGAGGTAAAGTGATTACATTTTACATTACGAATGACAGTTGCTTCGGAGCTGTCTCTCACATTACAAAATACGTAAATTCTGTCATGTATTGGCAAACAGATGACGTATCGTCACGCACCCTTCATACACAATGAATGGGCATAATTTTTATTGCTTAATGGGGCCATTAAGACTCGAACTCAAAGAATGACAAACCATCTAAGTATTTCAAAAGTTATTTGAAAAGTAAAATGCAAAACACTGATAATTGCAATGTAAATCAAACTTTATCAAAGGTTAAACATTTACGACAATTTTAGTAAGCTGTAATGGGACATAGGCGACTCGGAAGCTGTTTTACGGTTCATCATAATACGCTAAGATAAGTTACACTCTGTCAAATGCATTTTGAGTATCTCATTAACAATATCCCCCACTACACACATTTCTCAACGTCTCGATTCTTAATATCCCACAAACAATTTTCAAATCTGCCTCCTGTAAATAACAATGCGATTTCCCCCCTGATTATTACTTCAGGTTATAAGTGATAGCAGTCGCCTGGAGATATATGTAAATGTATTCTATCAACGTTTGTATTCTCTCCTTTTGCTTGAACATGTTAATCTTCCAAACGAAATTTGAATGCAAGTATAGTTGAGTATAATTTAGAGTCATTTCAATCTAGTGATAGGTTTATTTGTTCAAATTGCACCTCTCTTTTGATTTTATTAATGTTTTGTATAAATTCGATCACATATAGTCTTTAGTGTTATCAATAAAGCATCAAAGCCGAAGGCTGCAGGATGGAATTGTCACCTTTCACGACTGTTTTCAAAACATAAGATCGGGTCTAATCTATACTTCTATGGCCAACATGGTCAAGAAGCCTTATTATGAAAACTTAAAAAGGAGCAATTATTTTGTTTTAAACACCATTAAAACTGTACTTGAGGTTATGATATTTTCAACAGTTTAATTTGGATTCCACTGGGTTATCAAAACCACTATCAGAAACGCATGGCATTGTGTATCTAATTACTGTAATATAAATGTAAATGTTTTTCCAATATTTCCAAAATTAGCAATAGTAACGAGCGCAAGTGAATGATTTCAACAATAAAAATACATCAAGGGCCTTTTTAAAAAAATATATACTCCTTAATCATAATTAGATTGCGGAAATGCTTGTTTAGTCAGAATCTCGGTCACACAATGTTTTGAAGTTAGCACATCTAACCTTGGTTCTGTTTATCAGATTGGTCATTTGGACCAAGCAAAAGTCGACTTTATAGATTTCGCATTTCACAGAAGTTATAGCTAACATAGATTTTCATAATGTTAGTTAATAGTTAATTTACCTCAGGCCAGGCATCATCTGTTTTTTTGTGTCTCATATCAAGACAACAATTATGTCTGTTCTTACAAGACTCAAATGCTCTGCTTTCAAAATCAAATATTATGATTGAAACGACCAGTGTTGATATATAAAGATATGTGCAGACCATAAGACCATTCGGAAAAGGGTGACATACGCTGACTGTTGACATAATCGTCAGGATAACAAAACACTTCTGACGAATACAAATTTTGTTAGCAAGAGACAGTAATTCAATTTTCGTCCATTATTAGATAACATGCAAGCGGATTCTCTTTCTAATACTCCTGTGTAACTTCTATTAGAACAATGAATGGATAAATGAGATAAAGTCATGCGATTTGTATAACACTAAATGTGTTATGTCGGTTTGTGATTAGACAATTATCATTCCCTGCCACTGAAATGCAACTTGTTTATGATAACAAATTTAAAAAAAACATTAATTCAAGAGCAAGCAAATTGATGGTAAGAATAAAGAATAAAACAATTGTGCCGTGGCCATACTGAACAACAGAAATAGTTTGTTATACTTAAGGACAATGGTAACGTATGTGCTTTCCATTTTGAAAATAGGAGATATTTTATCTATTTGGATCTTTGCACATCTAACCTTCTAAACCAAATGGCTACAAAGTGCAAGACACCTTGGCATTTAATTTGAGCGAAAATTGGAAGAAGTTTCACCGCTGAAGAAAATATATTTTGCAAACGCTAACATTTGATTGGTAAATATATGCATAGTAAAAACGTGCTTCAGTGCCTTTCATATGCACATATCATGTACAATGTTGTTCATACTTTTCACTTCGTGAACTTAAAATTGTAGAGCCCTGGACTTTAATTAAATGACACTGGTTAGTACTCCTTTCTCAGAAAAAGAAATTTAACATGTACTTGCAATGCACGCTTAAGTATGATCTTAGTCCTAAAACAAGCAGACAATATGCGTTTTCGTAAATATACTATTCATACATATGAATATGTTGCCCGATGTGAGCCAGATGAAATGTGTACATGAATAAGAGTGGGTACAATGGATGTAACAAACTCTATGATGCAATGTATAAAGTCTATTGCCTGTTATTAAAAGAGTATTGTTTCTATGAAAACTCAATAAGTGGATAAAAACAGATATTAGTGACTTAACAGATCTATAGTAAAAACAGTTGAATTGGATGCATAATTAAAGTTCTAATATATGTTAGTATGCTACAGATTGTAAGTCACTGTGTCTTTGATAAGAGCATTGTGTTGTTCTGTAAAAGTGAAAGACTCGGAAGCTTGAAATGCACTGTGATCTTTGATCTTTCAAAAGAAAACCCAAAAAGACCTGCCCCATATACTTGGTCAAAAATGAGAATCTTTGAGAGTGGATACTACTACAAAACGTTTTATAATTTTTTTCTGATAATGATTTATTTGTTGAAAATGTCATTTTGACTCTGTGTCCATAACACAAGAGACTGAATGAGGAAATGTAGACCAACTGTCACCATTTACAGCTTAAGTCAACACACCTACAAGTTAATGACCACGTTTATTCGCTGGAGTCTCACTTGAAAATCCAGTGTCCGACTTAATGGCTTTTCTTGTTCAACTTGACATATCCAGAACAGATTCAAGTTGAACCAATAGCATCCTCACTTAGTCTGTAGGGATATTGTAGTCCTAATTGTATTGTTTCAAGTTCTTGTTGCTTTTTACTGAGGTAATTAGTATAATGGTAGAATTTCTGTCAATAGTTTTCACCAGATGACCTGAACATGTTATTTTGAACGAAACAATTTCATCTTTATCTAGGGTAAATAAAAATGGGGTGGAAAATAGACGTTTGTCATATCGTAATCATAACACTCCTTTTCACGCAATAGTACTGACCAGAATAGGATAATAATGAGTTCCATCAAGTGAAATGTAAGAAAAACATGCAAACTTTTAAGGATATAGAATTCATCTCAATGAAAGTTAAAAGTTTCACCAACTGAAATGGTAAATATCATTTAAGGAGACTTAACCTCATTCAGTGAACATGTTCCTTTCACTTATGTATCTATAAGACGTGTTTGTATCGCCTATTTTACTCTTGTTTTTTAATGACCCAAGACAAACTGTTCAAGGAATAGATTCAAGAATTTAATGTAATTATATAAGTGCTACGTTTGAAAATAAACTTCTTCCACGGAAGGATGTATAGATACATGTCTCTCCAAGTACAAAAAGTGACATTTAAATAAATACTAACCTTCTCTTATTGTCTTTCTCATATTTATTAACAAACAAAAATAACTTTATTTTTTCTTCTTTTGAAACCATATTGATGAGGAAGGCAGACAATTTACATGCTTTAACTAAGGACATAATCCATAAGGAAAGATAGCGAGGAGTTAAACTGGATTTTAAATAACTTAATCTGATTATTTCTTGCACTTTGAAATATATTTTACTATAAAACTAGCTTGAGTCAAAAGATCTTATTTACTTGAATATACGTTACAACCCGATAGAGAAGCAATCAAATCACATTGTCATAAACAAGTCTAATTGTTATCTACCATACCGTTTCCAATTTTGCTTGAGCTATAGAATGTACAGTCTTCTTTAATAGACTACAGAAAATCTCTTGCAATTTCACAATGTCAATGTAAAAATGCTTTTCCATTTTGCAACAACAAATTCTGCATCAACTTTTTTAGAGTTGTGAATATCTCTGTATTCTCTTCAATTTATGTTCTTGATATTCATCGAAATTGTTGTGCTGTGTGCTTGGAATGACTACTTGTAAAGTCAGTTAATTTATTTGGTGATTTCAACGAAAAAATAAAACATGGCTGAAAGTAGCTGTGACTGTCGAGGGATTGATTAAAAGATAGTCTGCAAGGCTTAAAGTTATATGGAAAAAATGAATTATTTCTCCTTGACAGTTTAAAAAAAGAGATATATTGTCACAAATAGAATGTGACATTGAACATTTTTCTGTTTTAAGGACGTAACATTCTTGAGACCTTATCAGAACATCGCTAAGAATGGTAGGGATTTACTTTCTGCAGATCTATTACAAATGAGCTTACTCGCGATGTCAACTGATAATTGTATTTGAAATGCTTTATCAGATGAACCATAAATGTCAAACTGGTTTAACTTAAGCATCCTAAAAGTAATAATTTTCAGCAAATAGGCTGCATAATCAGCAGTTATCACTCTGAATCAAGTTTATTGGTTTTACAACTAACTTTGATTGCATCAAATCAGAAAGCGGGGAATTCTTTTGAACACATATTCAAGCCTATCGGTTATGTAATACATTTAAAGTTTGTTCAGTGATTGCCTTAGATTGGGATTTTGTATAATGCAAAACACAACTCAATTTACAAAAGCCTGATTATCCACTTCATTTCTCAACGAAATGTAGAAACGATTGACGATTATTTTGATCATGACAGAAATAGGTTACATTTACAAGTCAACACTTGATGACAAAGACAAGCCTTACCATATCTAATACGAATTTTATTTCCAGATAGCATTCATTTGTTCTTAAACGATGTTCATGTTATCAAATTCAATTTAGTACTCAGATCGAAACTTTCAAAACTAAGCAATCTATGGCGTAACACTTTTAATTTATCAAAACAACCATTATGATTAATTCAAATGATTGAAAGTGTTGTTTTTAGTGAAACTGTTGACATAATTCATCCTTACACATACAAAAGCTTGGAATATAACCTTGTAAACAATGTCCACTGGCATTACCCCAATCGCACTTTCCACTCTAAAATATAAAGAACTGGAATGTTTGCAATCAAAATCAACTGAAATATAATGAACTGGAATGTTTGCAATCAAAATAAACTGAATCCGCACTTCATTTAAGACAAAATTGTTAAAAGGGCACGAACATCTCTACATTTGTTCAATTATATTGCACATTTTTACGTGGCTTCATGTACAAGTCATATCCAAAGAAAGCCATAATTTAGACAGAACATGTCAGTGCAGAATACTGGTTGATGACTTGCTGTGGGAGTATATCAAAGACAGCATAGCCCGAAAGATACACAGTCGGTACCCATAAGGCAATATACATTTAGATAAACTCAACAACAATCAGACACTGAATATCTGCTAAACAGATTCCACTCATCGAATTTCTGTAGATGAAGTCCGTTGAATAACAAACCATGAGTTATGTGAGCAAAATCTAGAAAAAGATATATGTGGTACCCTTCAGCTATCTGATGGAAGTTTACATTAACAAGATAGGTAAGATCACGGCTATTGCATTGCGTCACACATAGAGTGTGGTGATGTCTTTTAATGAAAATAAACCAACCAATTATGTAAACGAAAGATAGCAGGATACTTTTATGACAGACTTAAATTGTAACGTTTGAGCACGTAAAAGAGTGTATGCTTTCTTAATAAGCTGGATAAAGGATATCGTCTACCTGTTTGTCATGACTGTCTTACGAGTCACATGAGAGAGTTAGCATCAACAACTGTTTCCTCTCGTCGTACTGTTGTATGCCATTTGAAATAATTATTACATTTTCATATCCATGAAATGCTCTTTGTCAGTTTTATTCTTGTTCTTTCAGCTTCGCGTGAGCTCATTTGAACTTATGAGTTTTTAGGAATAATACGGTTTAAGTGCATTTATGATCCACATGTAACGGAAAAATATATTAGCTGTTCATCTTCCCTTATTTTCCTTTTGTAATGCAAAGATGAGTTCTAAGGGCTAAGAGACGCATCGAAAGTAGATCACGACTTTTATCCATTCAATCTAAATTAGTAATTTACTATGACAATGTTAGAGTTCTGGAGATTCGTCTCGTATGATATTCGATCTTGAATGTGAGTAAAAGTTTGCTGGCGCCTTCATAAGATATTCTTAAAACGATTGCTAAACCGATTTCCATAACTGTTTTCGTGGAAAGAACTACTATGACCTTCTGATGAAAGGTTTTTGATGGCAGCTTACACCTTCCCTGCTGGAAGTCTGCAATTAGGTATAATTATACTCAATTACTAACATGAACTGCTCTCATGGCTGCTGTGTTATTACCCCTGGACTCCTTCATCTCATAAGTTGGTTATTTATTCGAACAAGTATACACGATGTACCACTGTGGCAAGAGTCATTCAGATAAACTAGGTCAGATAGATTGTAGACCGTAGTTTGAGGAAAACGCGATGTTCTAAGGAAAATATATTCATGGGCCTTTGCTTACAGTAATCATCTACAATTTGTGAACTATTACCAACTAATGATAAATGAGATATGAAGTTAATGATGACTAGTTTAACATCAAGAAGGAAGGAAACGACGGGTACAAATATTTTTTTGCTATTCGATTCCAGAACTTAATGATCTTTAGTTCATGTTATAGATTGTTCAAAATGGTTCATTTTAGGGTTTCATGGCGTACGTATCTTCCTCCAAGATTGTGGTTCTTTGTGTTATTCAAAATCATGACATCAGTTGTTTTCTTCACGTTTTGGAACTTCAATAACCACCGATGTTAGATAGTTGACAATTCTCAACTTTATATTTTCTGTACCATTAGATTAAACAACATATTATAAAGAATTCCTATGTAAAATCCTAATTTTTCCGAAACTTTTGATATACAAGCAAAATAAAAGAGCTCGTTTTACATTACTTAAATGAAGAACACAGTTGTTTCATGCCATAAAATATTTTGGCATGCTCATGTACATAGACATTAAAGGAATTACATCAACTAATGATACAACACTTTATAACGTTTGCCAGGGTTTGATCTAATCAATTGACAAGTGATGATATGTTATTAAGAATGCATGAGAAGGAGTAGATTCATGAACATAATTAACGAACCCGAAAAGGGCGAGTCAATTATTTTTCAAGAATCAACGACTCAAAATGAATTCCCCAACTTTATCTGTGTAACACTTCACGAAACCAAAAACTATCCCATTTTCCTAAAGATGAAAATAAGGTTTTGGAACTGAGACACAACCTTTATACATTCTTGAAATGGATTCACCCTAGCTCGTGCATTGCAATGTTTCACCTTTTGAGATGTAATTGACAGCCAATTGCAATCTTAAGATAGAGGATTCTAACAGACAAACTAACTCTCTGTACCTGTTAGCCCTCCATAGTCAAGTGGATTACATCGTTAAATTTCCATTCGGGAGATGTACAGGTCTTGACACACATATTTTCAGAAGTTTAAATTCACATATGAGAGATTTTAGATTAATCATTTTTGAAGTATATGAGAAGACTTTGGATTATGTAAGAAACTTTCAATACCTAACACACCTTAAGAGCATTGGCTTCTTGAAAATAATCCACTGAAAACACAATAGACTGACGTCATCACTAGGATTAAGTTGGTGTAAATAAATTCTTATCACTAATATTGGTCAAACAGTTTTGCATGAATAGAGGGTATTGATTTTGTTGACAATATGTGTTTCAAAAACACTAAATCATTAGTGATATGTTATATGTGATCTTTCCATTTTCTACACACCTAGAACGAACTATAACCAATAGTATATTCATTCATTTCTGAACAATTAGCAAACAATCCATGTTCGCAAGACTTCCAAAGTGTTCTTTTTCGTTTTCATTTCATGATGATTTAAGGCACTTATCTCACTTGATGTGATTGATGTGATTATAATATATAGTAGATATGATTTTCCCAAAGAGAAACTTTGTGTTTTCATTCATATTAACATCATGCGTTGATTTAGAACACGTATTTTTTAAAAATACCAATCTCTAAAAACAAGTAAAGAAGTGAGCCCCGCTTCAAACTATAGTCTGGCTTTCTTTGTTGGTCTAACCCTTAACACGCTCACCTAGGGATTATGGTTAATAAGTGTATTAAGTTTGGTGAAGATAGCATGTATAATTTAGGAGATATGCAGCGGACAAAGGACTCGGTCATAGAGTCACTGTTTTAGTCATGTTTCCATGGAAACGTCGAAAAATAAAAATCACTTGTTGGCCTAAGCCTCAAAAGGCACATCTAGAGATCATGGTCGATAAGTGTATAAAGTTTGGTGAAGATAGCATGTATAGTTTAGGAGAAATGCTCCGGACAAAGGACTTTGTCATAGAGTCACTAATTTAGTTATGTTTCCATGGAAACCGCAAAAAATAAAAATCATTTGTTGGTCTAACACCCCAATGGCACATCTAGGGATCATGGTTAATAAGTGTATGAAGTTTGGTGAAGCTGGCATGTATGACGGACAGACGAACGGACGGACGGAAGGGCGGACGGACGGAGGGACAGAATGAACGCTATATACCCCCGCTTACGCTGTAAGGCGGGGGTATAAATATAAACGGGATGATGAAATAGTGACTGTGCGCTTCTATGTTACTCAAATGTATGAACTTGCAGAAATAGTGAACATATCTTAACGTATTTGAAATGCAATAAAAATTTCCAGGAAATCAATTACAATGACATTTTAAGTTTTCAATTTACGAAACCTCTCTGAGATAAAAGTTCGGGAAAACTAGTCATAAACTAGTTATGCCAAAACGAAACGCATGACAGGGTTTTTAAAGTTCTCATTTAACCAGCTCTTGCAAGAAAACATTTTTCAAGTCAAAGGTTTGTTACCTTATCGAGCTTAGTACTAAGAGAATAAGAATGCAGGTTCTACAATATTGCTTACAACACATAATCATCAGTGCCTTTCAACGCGGGCGTTTGACTGTTGAAGGTAATCTTATTGTGCTTTGGGTTATTCATCATCTACCACCCATCATGGAAACAAAAGATGGCCCCCAGGACGTCTGATGGAAGCTTTTATATCAAGTACGATGCTGTGTAGTATATCGTATTTCATAAAGAAATCACGTTCAAATGTTGAAAGTGTGAATATGGAAATCAAACATAAAACCTATGCGACGTGATGCAAATTGTTGAATTTTACTCAAAACCGGTCCCCTGATTAATTCAGAAAAATGGGAATTTTCTCCGACATTATCGATTTACCCGTGAATACGCTGTAACGATAACTCATTTGAATATTGGTGTATGATTTTGCTCCACAGAACAAAAATGCAATATAAGTTAAGACATAGATGTACTGAGTTTTAAATAACTATCATACACCATTTTTTGTCTGTTTAGGTCGAGGGAAGTTTATTATCACTGACGTGTGAAAATAACAACCACCACTAATAATAATTTACTTGTTAGGATCGGCAGCTGAAACGGCCATACTGAGGGTAAGAATTACGTGACCTTTTACCTCACCTCATTGAAGGCATTTGGAAAAGTGTAAAGTCTTTTCAGTCCTGTAAAGGGAGAAGCAAAAGAATATATACAATGTTTGTGATATGGCCAATCTCATGTCAGCATAGTTTTTCTCTGTACCAATAGGAGAAGCAAAATTCAAGACATAAATAGTTTGACCCAATTAACAGCAGGTCACTGTCAAATGTTGATTTATACCTTGGTCTTTGCCTATGTTGCTATGTGTTGGGGACAAACCTCTGTTAACAAAGGTATGTTATTTATTTATTTCTGTATTAAAACATGGTTTATGAATTTGTATTAAAACCTAAACAAATGTAGTGCTATGACACTGGTTGTTTTAATAAGTATGAATTTTCATCTCCGTTAATATTCCCATTCCTTAGATTGATTAAGTGCTTGAGTTAAGAAGTACATGTGAATGTACATTTCTTATTTTGAAACTAATGATATAAACGAGATACGATTTAAGCATAAGCAAAGAAGTAAAAGTAATAATCAAATAACTATCTGCGAAATAGACATGGGGCTAGCATTTTAACTCGTACATCTGTACCCCCAAACCCACAAGGCTTGAACATTCGATCTCACAATCTGATTCCTGCAATTGTAGAAAAGAAGCAATTCCTGTTATGTTTTGACGCTTGAAGCAATTAATTATAGTGACAAGAAACTACTCAGATTGATTTGATTTGATTGCACACTTCGAATGACAAGTGTAAAGATCCCTCTTTCACAAAGTTTACGTAAATGTTATCACGTTTGTGATATTGTATCACTTACAAACGCCTGTTAAAATTATTATTAATTAATTAATTATTTAACATTGCCAGACCCCACATAACGAATACGAAAGTTAATTTAAGATATAAGTTATATATGATTTGCAATTGTAGTACAATAAGGGCTTCAGGGAATATGTTTTGAGATTGAATGAAAGTGCCAGTCGAGATAAATGATGCATTACTTTTCTTTGTTCCTGTAGGAATGTAACTGCTCGTTTGTGACATTTTTCTAAAAACAATATTTTAAGATTCCAATACAATGATTAAGGATTTCGGAGAAATTATTCCAAAATGTAAACTTGAACTTTTGCAAACATTTTCAGTAGAACTTTAAAATACGGAGCCTAATAAGATTAAGATGACAAATGAATATTCATGTTGTATAATTATTTGTCAATTGTCACTTAACCTACAATTTGTTAGATCGTTTTAATCCTACAGTTTGCTAATCGTTCAAAGCAATACTGACAATGTCGCAACCCTAGGTTGTTCAATGCAGAAGATCCTTATCACAACTCAAGAACACGTTTCTTGTGCCAATAGCATACCATTTTGCAGAAGTGATATAGAACGGGAGATTCGTCAATACTACAAATGTAAATTTGGATAAACACGAACTTACAATTTCCTGAATCTGCATGTTCATGAATGATATAATTAAAAAAAAATAAAATTCGACTTTTAGATCTTTTGATACAATTTATCAACAAGACGAGAAACCTTATACTATAAATACAATATTTGATTTTCACATACATGATACAAAACTTCATAATCACCTCTATCCTTAGAGAACCGTAAGTTCTGATATTTTCAGTTATTTGAGGTATGAGTCCTATTTATTTATGCCATGCCGACAGGAATGATTGATAAGTCTTGAGCTTCTAATGGAACAAAAAGAACTCGTATGTTTTCGTGTGATGTTTTGCCTGTCCTTTGGATAAAAACAAAATTCCAAATCCTTTGATGAAAGAATATAAAAGTAAAAGTTCATCTGTACCACAGGGTAGTTGAGAACTGCAGAAACAACAAGCAGTGGGGTAATGTTATATATATATATTAACATTAATGCTGTTATATCAATTTTGTATTTGCGAAAAGAAAATTATTATTTTTTATTTAGATAAGGAAATGATACATGAAGAATATATTGTCAAATGAAACACTGTGGCGAGTTTCATTACTGGAGATCGCATTTGATGTGCAAGTTTTGCCAGTGAAGGGTGTGTGCTTACCCAGCAGGCACATAGACGTCTATTAGACGATAGACGTCTTCTCTAGACGTCTAAATATAGTCTAAGCTGTGGGACTAGAAAGACGTCTAAGCCTGGACGTTGTTTAGAGGTCTACAGGTAGACGTTTATAATAGACGTCTTTTAGACGTTTTTTAGAGGCCTTTTAGACATTTAATAGACGTCTGTTAGAAATATATTAAACCTCTATTAATAGAAGTTGAAATGCCTCCCAAAATATTTAACAGACGTCAGAAAATTTTTAACACGTGTCATATAGTTGAGTTATACCCCAGTATATTAATGCTATGCAGTAGGAACTTCATCAGGATTCAGGGCTTCAAACAAAAACATGTTGTTTGTAAGGCACCATTGCATATTTTACATGAAAATGGATAAATTCCACTATTTAAAATAATATAACGACTTATAATGGATACCATTTTATAATTTGATATGGTAATTTAATTTCATGTTTGAGTCTAAATTTTCTTATGAATAGATTCAAAATTTTCAGGCTAAGTGATGAGCAATTGTGCCTTGAAGATAAAAAACAAAAAAACTTAAATAAGATAAAATATTTATTCAATATCAAAATCTCTTAATTCAATCAACATACATACTGCAGTAATAATACAAAAAAATTTGCTTTTACATGTGTTAAATTTAAACTTTATTTAGAATTAGATTTGTCAAATCTTCATATCATTGTCCCAAGCTGAAAAATAATTCAAAATTTAAAGTGTGAATATCCTGATTCAAGGCCATTTTCTTCCTGCATCTTCAAAGAGCATGTTGAAAGAAATTCCGCCGTTCTTGAGAACTGTATCCTTGATTGCGTCCTTGTAACAGATTGGTGAAAGTATCTGAAAATAAATTATAAATAAATCTCAACTCGTGATCACGATCAAGATTTGTACCAATGAATTCGGATGCAAATCAAAATATATGTAAACACTGTTAAATATTTGGTAACCTGCGTGTCCGGAATAAATCATTTTGATAGAAATATATATGTATACACAAACACAAAACGAAACTTATATTTCTAACTAAAAACTAATAATAGTAGAATCTACATAAGTAAACTTTTATTAAAAAAAGGTTACTTTTGCAGTGAATTAAATTGACGTTTATCTGTTGATGAAAATGTTCCACACTGAAGCAGGTCCTCTGCATTTAATAAGGATGTATTAATAATCAATATTCCACTATGAAAGGTCGGATAACAAAATACCTAGCTAGCGAAAGAATTTGGTCAAGAATGATTTGGTTTCAGTCAAAAAATAGAGAAAGCTATTCTTTTCAAATATGTGAAGGAACAAAACACTACAAACATGTTTTGAACTGGCATGACAAAATTACGAGCTGAAAGCTATTAATGGAAGAAGAGGCTCTACCATTATCTGCACAACCACTGTAAACAAAGGAAAGATACCGACGAATTGACAGGTCGACGGGTAGAAGCCAGACCAAATTTGAGTCCTTCTAAAACCTGCTTTCTATCTCTCACTATGCCTTTCTCTGCGACTTTTTCTTATCCTTTCGATCTCTGTCTTCCTGATCTGTCCACTCTCTTTTGGATGCTTGTCATCCACGTGTTTAATAACTAAAATACTTTTTAAAGCACGTTAATCCCAATCTCGCTCACTAGATAATTTTGCGAGTTTGAAGGATCTTAAAATTTAGAAAATTTAATAATAAAATAATGACCTACTTGTGCTAAACTTAATTTTAACTTAATAAGAGTAAAGGCAAATTGATTTGTGGCAGTATTGTAGCAGTTTATCTCAATGTTTATAGTGTTGAAATAAGTATCCCTGCACAGACGAACAGGCAATTTTGAAAACTAAGCTTAACCTTGGTCGTTTAATATTCTATAAAGAGCTAGTATGCCGCTCTGACATTTCCGACAAGAGGTTATCGTGACAGGAGACTTACTCGAGGTGAACTGATTACATTTAACATTACGGATGACAGTTGCTTTGGAGATGTCTCTCACATTACGAAATACGTAAATTCTGTCATGTATTGGTAAACTGATGATGTATCGTCACGCACGCCTCGTAAACAATGAATGGGCATCATTTACAATGCTCTGTGTGGTCATTAGACATTTAAACGAGAAATGCGACGCCGTCTTTATTTTTGAAAAGTTATTTGAAAAGTAAATGCCTTAACTGATTCCTTTAAAGGAAATTAAACTTTATCAAAGGTTAAACATGTATGAGAAGTTGAGTGAGTGGTAATGGGCCTTAACATAGGACAATGCCGCATAAGTTTAATTTTTGTTTATCATTTTACACTAACTCAAGTTGTTAACTGTCAAATGAATGTTGAATGGGTCATTAACAATATGCAGCAGTACACGAAGTACTCTCTATCTTTGTGCTTACTATCCTGATTAAACTTGTGCAGTGCTAAGTCAGACTTAATCTGTCACTAAGCATGTCTTTTTTACTTGTTCAGCATATTCCTCATGGTTATAGTGTATCAGATAGTAGCTGACAGGAGATGCATGCGAATGTATGAAAGTGATATTTGTTCTATCAACGGTTTCTTCACTCGGGCTCAAGCCAGGTGATGCTCCTTTTTTAAAGCTTTTACCATCTTTCAATGTATGAAAGGTGTGAAAGCAAATATCACACTTGTTTTGTCATGTACAATATCACATTCTGTGTAGTAATCGGTCTAAGACCCGCACTGCAGTAACAAGTGAACAATGAATTGCATCAAGATAACTTAACTTCTGTAACACTGCATAGATAGAACATGGTTTTTGTTTGATATTGGGATTTGTCATAAAATTTAAATAACTGTTTGATTTAAGAACCGTACAACTTTGGATATGATTTCTAAGCTTGATATATCTTTCGAAAATTTGCGTATGTTAAAACTTGGTATCAGCACTATGACAAAAAAAACTTGTTTTATGTAGCAAGAAGCCGATGCAAAACAGCCAAATCGTCTGTTCAGGAAATGGATATTGCATTTTTATTAGTTTTCAATAGTCGCTAGCTTTGTTAATTATCTTCAACGCGTTTGTTCTTTCTTTTGCAACTTAGCAGGACAAGCAAGACCAAGAACGCTATGGTTCAAAAACGTCTTAAATTGGACGGGCAACAATGAAAATAGTTCTGTAATTTAGTCACAGAGGTTTTCACATTAACATCTTCAGTTATAATTATGACGGAATGATAAAGCTCAAATAACTATATATGCCTTTTGAAATATCAAAAGCACTACAATTATTAGATTAATACATATGCCACCTGGAGAGCAAAACTCCTGAAATAACGTAAGCGCTCTGCGTCGTTAAAGTCCGATTCTTTGAGTGTAACCTTAAACAATTACTGAGTAAACTTGCTGAACATGAAGGACTATTAATGGCTGGTTTATCACTTCAGTTTGCCTTGACAACTTTTATGTTGACATGCATACCTTATGGTGTTCATAATTCACAACTGGAGAATAAAATTACTTTGAATCACTCTCATTCTATTTCTGTTAACACATTGCTGTTACAAGTTGTATTAGTGTATTCATCAATCAAGACAAAGATTGACATTGCTTAACCCGTTATTTTTGATTACAGATATCAATTTGTAGTAATTGTGGAATTTTGGTGTAGCCAAATTGAGTTGATTGAGAACACGTGTTTCGGAATTGAAAGAAGGTTTATTGATGATGGAACACTTTTCACTGTTCAAATGTCACGTGCTGAGAGATAATTGTCAGCTGCTACATTCCTGGGCATGATTTCATGAAAATGATAAGATGACTAAATTAATTATTTGCTTGAATTAACAAGGACGTTGGCTTAAATTTTCAATCGTTGCTTTGAACTATTCTAAGGTTGTGTTATCATTAAATATTTACATTGTTATGACTTGCCATGTATGATTTACGAGATCGTTCTTTAATTAATAAAATGAGGTTGTGACGATTACTAGATGGTCTGTCATGACAGTGAAAAAATGTAACAAGAATTAAATCAATTTTAAAGTGAAATTTAGATAATGTGCGAACTACTTTGTCAGTTGTATTCATTTGCATTCAGACATAAACAATGTAATTTTCTCAAGCTAAGAGGATCGTTAAATAAGGGTTATACCGTAAAACATATTTTTGCAGAGAGCTTATAACTACAGAGATAACTACATAAACAACCTCCTGAACTCATAACGCGCCCTGGAAACATTACATAATTGATTGCTTTGAAGTTGAAATGCATCGCGTATTATTGTTTCTGACTCCTGCACTTCCCATTATAAGCAGTAAGGTTTTGGTATCAATGAATTGATAAATTGTTATTTACTCACAAAATTTACAAACCTTGGAGAGTTATTTCCTTTGTTTAATTTGAAGGTTATATGCCATAACTACCACCTGCGCCGGTATTTTCTCTTATAACTACCATTGTCAGTTATAAGATATTCAACCTAAACTAACAGATGGACTTGTAAAATTTGGAAAGACAATTTTGAATGTGTGATCTCTATTTTGAAAAGCAACTCCTCTACCGCTTGAGTTAACGAGGGTCCTTGCCAGATATGGTACATTTTGTTGTTTATTGGTAATAGGTTTTGTCTATTTCTGTAGTAAAGAATCAAGTATCTAGCTTTAAAATCTCAAGCAGGCGTGTATTGTAAACATTCTATTGGGCTCGTTTGGTCAGGACACTTTAACCTGCAAGTGTATATAAAATAATTAGTTATAAAGCTTTGTAGGAATGTTCCTCAGGATTGTAAGCCAACTATTGACCCGATTGTTTCGCGTTATGGCAATAAACTCTGCTCGTGGATTACCCTTGCGAGTTTATTTGCCATGACCGCTCGATTCCGTGTCATCATTTACTGCATAGAAAATGACCTATACATGTAAGCACGCACAAAAATTGTATTAGATTCCAACTTTGTATTAATAGTGTTGATGGAAATAAGCGATTCACTGTCTCTTATAGTTTAATGGCGTATTGGAAGACGAGTTACATATGTCGTCCTGTTGTTCTGAACACAAGAACCTTGATACCTTTTACAGGAGAAATCAGAACATATTTACTGCTCAACAGACAGTCACTGGAAAATTAACTTTTACATAACGCAGTTAGTGAAGAAGTCTGATTATGCTTCGTAGTCAAGACTAGAAAGCCTGATTTGGAGTTAAAAAAACTTTAAGTGGCCTACCAATTGAGTCGCTAGAGGGAACAACTGGTTATTTTAGCACGAAAATTAACTTGATCAGTATTTCAGGAAATGGAGGAATACTTCTATGTTCTTCACCTTAAACGTCGTACTTTATGAGAGTCACTATAACCTATGTGATAGGTTCGTCTACTACTGTTTGCTTATAAAGTGAAAAATATGATGGCAGCATAAATTCTGTGCGTATATTGTTGACGGAATATTTTGTTGTTGTTTATTTATTCATATGTGCAATAATAAATCAACAAATAAGGTAAAACAATCAAAAAATAATTGTTTAAGGATAAATATTGACAAACTTAGGGTTAACGTCTGCATGTGACATTGACCAAGATGCAAAAGAAGCATATTTGTATTGTTATCAAATTCATTAAAAAATAAGTCATATTTGTTCATTTGAACTTAGTCAATGTGATTATGCTGATTTCATTCTCAGAGAGTCGATATGGAACATTTTATTCGGAAATTAACGAAATTGAAATTTCGAAAATATGACCCTTTTTTCTATTTCAACATGCCAAACTTCGAATTTTTGCACCAGACGATCCCAATATAAGTTCACAAATGGCTATTTCACATATATATTTTTCATATATTTCACATGGCTATTTCGACTCAGAGGTAAGTGAACGAACTTTCGGTAAGCAGCTGAATCTGACCTTAATCAGTTTGTCGTCGCTTGCAATTTTGATTTTATAAGGTAACTTACCTAAGGCCAGGCATCATCTGTCCACTGTCTCGTATCAAGAACACATTGGATAATTTTTTCTAACACGACAAGACAAGGATGACTGTTGATACAATCGTCGAAAGCCCAAAACACCTCTGACGAATACAAATTCTGTTAGCAAGAGACAGTCATTCAATTTTTATCTATTATTAGATAAAAGAAAGCGGATTCTCTTTCTAATACTCCTGTTTAACATCTATTACATTTGTAGAACAAAAAAGGTATTATGTTAGATAGTAACTAGACAATTAAGCTGCGTTTAAAACACCCTTAAACCCTTAATTTCCCTAGTTATACTGTGAGTTATCATTCATCATTCATTTGTAAAGTAGGAGACAGTCTATATATTTCAATATTTGTACAGCTTATCTCGTCAACTCTATTTAACGCCATAAAAGTGCAGTTTTATAGGTAGGACAATATGATCTCACGAGTATAAAAACAAATTTAAACAACTTCTTAAAGTTTCTTTCGATAAATAAAAGAAGTTTTAAAACGGACGTACAAAGATCGATAGACTTAAGCGCATCCATTTGCCACAAAGATTTAAAGGTGTTCATACTAAACAATTCGCATGAAGTTTTTGTTTGATACATGACACCATATACTGGGACTTAAAGCTACGGTAAATCCCGCCGAGTAATGAAAATGGTCACCTTCCGAAGAAAATATATATTTGGAAAAGCTGACATTTAATTTGTAACTTTTAAGTGTAATAGATCTTTCATTAGCATATATCCTGTGCAGTGCTGCCCACACGAATCAATTTGTACACCTGTCATTGTACGTTCCTGGGTATTGGTTATGCCTTCCTGTCAGAGACAGGAAAATTAGATGAACATGTAGGCGCAATGGTTGAGTGTGATCATAAAGGTCTAGAACAAGGACACTTATAAAATACATTTTTCATATAATCAGCCAGATGGAATGTATGCATGTGTGATTGCGAATAAAATCACTTTGTTGAGTGCAAGAGATGCGTTTTGCTGTTCGATGTATTTACAACATTACTGCTTCTTTTGCTTCGTCAAAAAATCTTTGAAAATTATATATTTCTCACTTATGATTTATTTAGTTTAGAATGTCACTTTGACCCTGTCTCAATAACACATGAGATTGAATGAGGAAATATAGACCGACTGTCACCATTTATAGCTTAACTCAACATACCGACAAGTTAATGATCACGTTTTTTGGATCGAGTCTCACTTGAAAAGCCAGTGTCCGACTTAATGGCTTTTATCTGCTTAAATTGACATATCCGATTTGAGTTGTACAAAACGCAGCATGACTCACTCTGTGCATTGCATTGTTGAGTGTCTTGTTTCGCTTATTATGTTTTCTTCTGCAAATAATTTACACGATAACACGAGCATGTACATAGATCAGAAGTATCTTTTAGCAAACAAATATAACTTTAATGTGATCTTTATTGAAACCTTTCTCTGCAGAAATACGGACAGCAGGCAATTTACATCTGTTAACATCTTCCCCCTTATTGCTTTGATTTGCACCAATCTCTATAATTGGCTTGTTTTGACCTTGCTGCCAACCCGCCAACAAAAAGAAAAGTTGCAATTCTCATGATTTCTCGAGCTCATTGGACAATCGAGATCCTTTGCAGCATAGAAAAGTTTGAGACATGCGGCAAGGCCTATCATGGCAAGTCATTTGAGCTGGCGCAAATAAAGGGTATGCGTCGTAGGAAGATCCTTTAACTGAGGACGCAATCTAAATCCAAGGATATGAGGTATAAACCTGAATCTGAATACCTCTAACTTTACTTTTTTACCTCTTACGTTATATTTTCAATGAAACTATCTTGCATCAAAAGTTCAATTCATTCACATTTTCCTTGACGAACTTTACAGACCTACAGAGACCTGCACTTAAATCACAGTGTCAAATATAATCTTTTTGCTCTCGCCTTAGTTACAAAACACACTAATCCAATTTCACTTTTACTTTTAAAAAAATGTGGTGATCAATGGATTCTCTAAAGCCTTTTACCATTACACTATATCTAAATAAAATGCTTGTATATTCTGCAAAAAAAAGACGTTCCAAAAATAGGAACAAATAAACTTTTGCATCATGTTTTATTATGATCTATTGAGTTGTGAAATCACCTCTAACCTCTTCGACACATATTTTGAGATAAGATGAGGATATATAGACTAACTGTGCAAAGTTACTGCTTAAGTAAACATATTGGCAAGTTAATGACTACATTTATTCGCTGCAGTCTCACTTGCAAAGCTTCAATCTCACTTAACGAGTATTTCCGATTCACTTGACAAATCCAGAGCAAATACGAGTTTAACCCAAAGCAGCATCAGTTGATTTATAGTTACACTAAAGACATGAACGTGTTACCCTTCGCACTTTTGATTGGAATTGAGAATACAGGTATTATGGTAGAGTGTTTTAAATGCTTTACACTGCATGACGTGGCTAAGGTTGTTTCAGTTCCCGTTTAGGTCGTGATATTTTATCTCATCTCCATTTTAAAAGTGTGAAAGAGGAAACTAAACTTTTTTGTATACAGTTGATTTTAGTGAGAGTCTTGACCACCTTGTTCCCAATGCGACTTTTTGCAAGACGAAACACATTATGGTATACATGGATGTATTATTATTATTCATGAAGCAATAATAAACACATATTTAAGAAATAAAGTTCGCTCTACCCCAAGAGGACGGTAGTCCGAGTGCTTTAACGTTATAATAGTTCAGGGAAAAACTAAACTTTATTACAAAACACATTGGGGTAGAGCGAACTTTATTTCTTTTCTAAGATGCTAAAATGATCTAAACGGGGACCACTCTGATTTTAATAATCTCGAAATAAAATATAGTGTTTACATTGCTCACATTCATAATCCATGAACAGGGCTTACTGCTGGCTATTCCAAGTATGGAACCCAACCCCTACTTTAAAACGACATTTAGTTGGTTAAAGCTTTGATCACTGCAGTTTTGCACTTTAACTTTTTCATATATTCAATTTTGATTTATATTTTCTTCTTATTGTTTTCTTTAAAAACTTAAACAAACAAATTAACACCTCTTGGGTTTTTTAAAAACTTTACTTTTACAAACTCGTGTCGTGCGATTATGCAGTTCGAGCCACATTGCCCATATAAGGCTTATCACGTGGTTAACATTCCACAAAGAATTATGGGTATTGTTTGTTTTGGAAGCGTGATGGCGGACTGAATCCGGACATCTATTTTTTACTGCTGTCATAAACGTTGAAGGTGATGTTTTAATCTCTTATATAAGCAAACTGTTGGGGCTGTACACCCAAAATTACTTAATTATTAGGTTGACCTTATCACATTGAACCTGGTAGAGACGGTTGACGTGAACCAACGGGCGCCGTGACCTGACGTGAAACAACGCGGTCACTCGACAGTCGACAAGCATTTGCTTTCCATTCTTCTTTCCTGTAAATAGAACTAGATTATTCGAAACTAGTCTCCATTAAAAAAAACATTATCGGGAAAATCGCCACTACGATAGACATTGACAGGGATAAGACATGTTGATCGAAAGAACCGAGATGAAAGGTTAACAAGGACGCGTGATCATGAGGGGGCAGCGGGGAAGAGGAGATATAACGTCATTCAATGAGGAAGATCAGTGAAATTTCGCCATCAGGTGGCAGCACAGGAAAACTAAGATCCAGAGAGTTATCTCCCTTTGCAGCCGAGACGTTTCTGCCGTTCATACCATTATGCCGCCAGCGCTTTGTTGCGTCCCAAAATGTTCAAATCGAATGGGACACAAATTTCCTAAAGATGAAAAACAGAAGAAAGCTTGGATTTTTGCGATTCGACGTGACAACTGGAATCCAAGTCCATTTAGTGTTGTTTGTGGGGCTCATTTTCTCCAGACCGACTACGTGAAATCAGCTGTACACGGTAAGAAATACGCTTTCTAAATATTAAATCTAATTGATAACTGTTTGGACTATATTGCATAGCAACTACGTTTACTTTGATAATAAATCGAAACTAAATCAAAACCTGTTTGGTACTATCTCTTTATAAGCATATAGTAACATAATATTATATCTTGAATTAATAAGGTGATTGTCCTGTTTTCGATCAGGTATCTAGTCAGGATTGTTATTGTTTCTTTGATACTTTTCGAGCTGTTTAATTTTATCATTTCAACTTTTTATTGAATTTGTCGCGTGAATAAAGGCATTCATTAATAGGCATTAGTATTATCTTGCTTTCTTTTCGCGCTTTCGAACCTTCCAAGCGAGGTAATCAGTTGTGACCTTGACTCAATGACTGTATGGACTCGCTTGACCGGGCAGGCAGCTCGGTGAGGGGAAGCTAGACTATGTCCTTTGATCAATTTTCGAAAAGGAATAGGGCGAGACTTAAAACGGCATTTCATATGTATTTGCCAAAATTAGCATTTTTGTGGGTTTTGTTGTTTCTCAAAAAAAACCAAAAAACAACAAACAAACAAACCAACAAAAAAACAACAACAAATAAAAATAAGTGATGATCTGATTATATATTTATTATGTTTTTAAAAAATATAACTGTTATGCAAGAATGAGGGAATCAGATCAGTAATCAAATAATCTTGATGTTAAGGTTTATTCTAGTTAAACTTAAATATTATTGTCTTCTTAATTTTGCAGATCTTTGAAGTGTTTAGATTGAATATTAACATCACTTTGTAAAGGTGCATTTAGAAGTTGAAGTAAAATAATGTATAAAGTATAAACACATAAAGATCTTGTATCCTTTTCAGGTATTATATTTATCTTGTATTGTCATTATTTCATGAATATTCAATATTCTCCATACACATCATTTTAAGGGGAGCACAATTAGAATATATAACAATACTACAACAATTTATCTGATAAATTCACATTCATTGTCTTATCGTGTAAATGTTTTATGTTTCAGGAACCAACCCTCTCATCAAACGATTGAAGATTGAAGAAGGAAGCCGTCCCCAACTTATTCTGCATTCTCTTGGACCTGCTGCTCATCACCTTAACTATTACACTCATGATGTGAAGAATGTCAGCGTTGAGAATCAACTTTTCATGACTTTAGTCAAGCTGAGACAACACTGGAGTAATGCTGTTCTTGCTGATTTCTTTGAAGTTTCTGAAGGTACTGTTTCCAACATTTTTGTGACATGGATTAATTTCATGTATCATCAGTGGAAAGAAATATGTTTCTGGCCAGATAGAGACTTAGTCAAGTTTTACAGCCCATCTGGATTTCAGTCATTGTTTCCTCAAGCTCGTGTGATAATAGATGGCACTGAATGTCCAATCCAGAAACCAAGCAAGCCTTTGTTCCAGCAAGCTAGTTTCTCTACCTACAAGAACAGAAACACAGCCAAGGTCCTGGGTTGGAGGAAGCCCTGGAGGTCTCATTTCATTTGTATCTCCAGCCTACGCAGGTTCAGCAAGTGACAGGCAGATTGTGGAGAGAAGTGCTCTACTTCAGATGTGTGACAAGGGAGATGAGATTCTTGCTGACAAAGGATTCAATATACAAGATATGTTTGCACCCTATGATGTCAAGATAACTACACCTGCATTCTTCAAGAATAAGAATCGATTAGATTGTGAAACTGTGCAAGCTGATCGAAAGATTGCAAACAAAAGAGTTCATATTGAAAGACTCATTGGACTTGCAAAGATATTCAAAATTCTTAAACAAAGTCTTACTGCAAATGAGGCTGTGCTCTCATCAGAGATTATATATGTGTGTCGTGTTTTGTGTAATTTCAAGGAATGCATTGTTCAAAAGAGCGCTTATATTAATGGAAGTTTTTGTATTGATGCTTCATCAGACATGCATGGTAATTTGATCTTATGCACAATCAAATTTACTCATGCAAACAGAATTTTAAATTCCAGTGAATATGTTGTGCTTTACACCTCAGGATAAAGGGTTGATTAAAAACATATATATTCTACTTGTTATTTGATGTTGTTATTCAGATGATGATCTCATTGATATTGAAGGCTTGGTGATCAATGATGATATATTTATATCTGGAATAATTTCTGCATTTTTACATTGACCGCCCGATTAAACATCAACCACACATCCTAAACCCCTTAGATATTTTGTCTAGTATACACAATTTCCTTTTTATAAAACACATGAATAAAATGTTTTTCATTATGGTTTTTAGCATGAAAACAACACAACAATTTTTCATTAAAAGGTTTATTTGCGAAATGACATACCAGACATGTAAGCTTCCATGCATTTATATTTTTAAGTAGTATTATTTTGCTATCATTGCATGATCATTTAGCAGATTAATTTCATTTGGGAATTATTGTTTGACAAAACTGACAAAAGTACATCATTTATTTACAAGCACTGATAACCTGAGAACAATTAATTCAAAAATATGAAAAAGTCATGGCATTTTAGTTCATCAGGTTTGATAATATATATCCGTACACAAAAGGAGAAAAAACATACATTTTCCGGGGAAAGTTATTTTATTAAATACTTAACACAATTTTGAATTGACAAAATTTCTGCAAACTTATATCTAAGCCTAGACACCAATAATTATTACAGTCATGTTGGTGGAAAAAACTGAAACACCCAGGAAATGTTTTTTAACACAACCGTATTTTTCAGTGAAATAATAAAGAATCATTTTATGATTTAAAGTTCAAAGACCAATTTACTTTTTCTAACAGTTTTAAACGCAACGCTAGTGGTGGGCGAAAACTGGAGGTCTGATGAATACGATTTAATAAATTGTTTATTCAGCTTTTGCCTTGTTACTTATCAACATGACAATAAAACATATCTTCTTTAAACTGTTACATCAATAAGGAATTATTCTCTCGTTTAAATATCTGTTCATATCTTTTCAATAATAACAATTCAATCTTCGAAATTTAAGTACACATGACATACGTTTTTCAATTACACTTCCATGGCTATAATAGGTTGGTTAAAAATATCATACAAACCTTTCGATAAGTTCTGTTTTACGGCCAGCCAACTTTGCGCCTCTTGATCTTAATTCCCTGCGATGTTGACCAACATTCAAGGTGGAATAACAAGATTTTTTGTCGCTCATGTCGGCATGACTATGCTGTTACCAGCAAAGCATCGTCTGTCAATTCAACTTCCGGATCTTTCTCGTGTGGCGCCATCTATTGGCATTATCTGCCCCTGTCGCCACTACGATTCCCCATTTTTACGTCATGAAAAAACTATACCTTTATTGTCTGATAAAGTACCTTTTTTTCGATTGTTCTAACCGCCAGGCATCTTAGAAACCAGAAGAAAGTAATAGTGATTCCAATCAAGTGTATCACTTCATTTATCCATGTCACATTATATACAATTATTTGAACATATTTTTTAAATTGCACTCTTCAATATCTCATGTTTTATACAAGTGAGACAATTCCACTTGTAAAACAGTAAAGGTAATATATCTAAAACGCATTGTCGACATACACATCCTTGTTTCGAGAAAACTTTTCGACCAGACTTTATTGAATGGTTTTCGAGAATTGGATATTCGAGCAAGAAGGCCCTGTTCTGAGAGACGACAAACTGTTCATTTGCCTAAGGTATTGTTGTTCAGAACGTTTTTTGGTTCAGGGAACTTGGCCATCTTCCTTGACAATTTTACGTAAAAATCTTGCACTGGTCTTTCGATAAACACTCGAAATGAACACAAATGGAACACAAATGAAATACTCTCGATCGCAACCTGTATTTCAACGTCACACTACGTTAAGACACCTCTACGATTGACGATTGACTATAACATTGCGGGAAGAATCGGCAAGGATTTTGCAATGAGGCCTCTACTCACCAAGTCAATGTAGATAGGATGCCGAGTAGAAATTCATATAAATTTATTGTAGCCATGAAAAGTACTTACTTTTACGCCACTTTGTGGACTAATGACACTCAAAACACAACAAGCATAGTTTTTAAAAAGTTTACTATGTCTTTGTCAGACATTTAAATTACCTTTTTCTTACTATTGAACTAAGTAGACTACCATATATATATATATATATATATATATATATATATATTTGAAAATAAAATACTTCAGAGGACACTTGCTGTAGATATCATTTTAATGATGACTGGATGCGTCGCATTTCGACTTGATAACAAGTCTTTTCAACAGTGTGGAATATTCACAACATGGCAAATATATAGGTACGCATGCTTAACAATGTAATAATGTACAATTGTCAAGTGCGACCTTTTTCGAATTCCCGCCTCTCCTCTAATGTACTTTTGTAAAATGTCACCAATTATTGTATATATCGAAAGTACATATTATGTACTTTACATTCATGTATCTATTGTTATCATTCATGTCTTTATTCGCCGACTGTGGCTATTTTTATATGTTCAAATGTCATTTTCATGCTCCATTTATCAGCCTTTTTACATGTAGCATTAATATGCCAATGCTCATGTTACATATATTTATATCTACTTGTAGAGGAGTTTAGTTTCGCAAAGAAACACAGCTTCGCGATATCCTTAAGATAAGCTACCATCTCCTCTTGGAGCTCGGCCTGGTCTTCATTGACGTCCGAACGGAGCCCTTAAATAGCGGGCTAAGCTCTGGTACCAGCAGTCTTGACTTGATCCTTGCGGGGAGAGGTCACGGGTGGACCTGGGACGTTGGAAGTAAATTGGTGAGGTTGATATTCCTCTGTACCTTTCTGGAGTATGTGATCACTTCCTTTAAGAACTTACAGTTTTAACCTTACCTTCCCTCCCATTATTTTATAAGTTCTACTATACCTATACTAGTGTTCTTATTCATTTACTCACTCAAGTAGTGATTAGGGATCATCTAAAGTACTGTGTGCTTGTTGTTTATTCATCCCTATTTTTAGTCCACCCGTGTCCCGTCACTCCCCTTTGTATATTCACGCTAAGTGTTGATTTGTCTTATTGATGCTATCTCGTTAAGACGGCCATTAGCCTATCTTGTTGTTATAACGTCCGGGGGTATGCTAGAGTGATTCCCGACAGTTTGTCTATTTGTTTATTTATGGGTTGTTGACTTCCTTAATTAGTTGTTAACTCCTGTTGAGTGGATTACGGGTAGCTTGTTGCTGTACCCGGTTATCGTCTTGTTTAGACTGCAAATAAATCACTTGATTCACTAATTTGCTTCTCTCTAGTATTTATTGGCTTGATTATTTTCTTTTCTTATCTTTCTGTCGGATAAACGGGTCTCGTCTGAGTTTAGATATCGTTACACCGTGACACAATAGACTTTGGTTGATTAGCAAGTGACAAGTGGTTACCTCGATTAGCTAACAATATATATATATATATATATATATATATATATATATATATATATATATATATATGAAAAGTTGAATTGGTTCAAACGCAAGGTCACATATAGATTAAATATAACATACTTCACATAGTTGTTTGAAGAATCATTTTAATCCGATATTAGTATTTCGTCAATAGTATTGACTCATCAAAATATACGTACAATGTACAAGGATATATTGTAAATTATGCTAATCAGGTGACATCATGGTTCTTCCTTGTTGGTCTTCTGATTGACACAATCACTCTCTTATGAGTTTACCCCTTGAGCAATATGTTAATGTGACATAATCCCTTTTGTTTTTAAATATCTCAATTGTAGTTAGAGATATATGTCAGTGATTTAAGGGTAATCATCTCATTGTTTATTTAGTGAGGGTCTATAGGTGTCAATGAAGGACTCTTCAAGTCGTAAAAGTGCATTTGAGACACTGCCCATGTTAGATTTATGAAATAATTTATAGAAAGGAAATATTTTGAAATCACCATTTGCACAAGTAGAAAGATGTTTATTTACAAATAAACAGCGCTATCTGCTATCGTTATTGTGTTGTTTGTGTAAGGTTACCATATTTCTTAGGCATTCAGTTTTACCAATATAGAATTTTTTACACTTAGGGCACATTATTGCATAAATGACATTTTTTGAATTGCAATCAAATTTAGATTTCATTTAAATGTTTTGCCATTGTCAAATGTGAAAGACGAGCCTTCTAATAAATGGGGACATGTGCCACATCTTTTATTTGAACATTTGGAAACTGAAGGTCTTTCTGTTGGGTTTTGGATACCATCATATTTAGCCCTTGTTAAGATGTGTTTAAGATTTTTTGGCTTTCTTTTGCTTTTAATGATTTTATTTCTTTTCAACATTTGGCCTAACCTCTTGTCTTGACTAAGCATAGGTAAGTTCCGATGTATAACAGGGAATAATTCCGCATTGTTTTTATTATGTGTTGTCACGAAAGCGATTGTGTTTTGGTCCTCATTTATTTTATCTTTAGGAGTACCTAACTCTTCAAGAGTGAGTGCCTGTGCTTTATTTATTCCATCTTTGATAAGATGTTCTGGATAGCCTCGCTGCAATAGTGAAAATTTTAGTTCCTCTAATCTTAGAGACCTGAGGTTTTCATTGCTAATTACGGCACAGACACGTCTAGCTAGACGATAGGGCAAGTTTGTTTTGACATGTCGTTCATGTGCGCTTTTGAAATGGAGATATTGTTTTGTGTCTGTTGTCTTATGGAAAATATCAGTTATGATGTGAGTATTATCCTTCTTGATAAGTATGTCTAAGAAAGGTAATTCTGTCTCACTTGTTTCCATTGTGAATTTGATGTTGGGATGCATGTTTTGTAGAATGTCATATATTTGGTATATTTCCCCTTTAGATTTTTCCCAAAATGTGAAACAATCATCAAGGTATCTTTTCAATTTTAAGATGAATTCATTTGCAAAATCCTTGTCGAATTTTTCCTCTATGGTAGTACAGAGATTTTCTTCTAGGTGCGCTCGTACTAAATTGGCATAGATTGGCGCTGATTTTGTCCCCATTGCCGTACCTAGAATTTGAAGATTTGAATTTTGATTGAATTTAATTGTGTTGTTTTCTAGAATAAATTCAGCTGATGTAAGGATGAAATCTTTGCTAAAACGTGGATGGATTGACTCAGGATGTTTGTCAATCCAGAATTCTAGTGCAGTTTTGCCTAGCACATGTGGGATATTACTGTATAGGGAAGTCACATCAAAGCTAACTAAGAATGTATCACTTGTGACTCTACCTGGAATATGCTTTAGAAAATCTAGATCGTCCCTAACATAACTACTTACATGTTCAAGGAGTGGTTGAAGGAGGATATCTACCAAATTGCTTAGGCGGTGTGTAGGGCATTGTGGGCCTGCAATTATTGGGCGAAATTTTAAGTCCTCTGGTGTCTTTAACCAAACATATTCGGAATTTTGTTCTTTTACAGCTGACTTAATCAGTTCAGATTTATGTACTTTTTGGAGACTATAGAAGTTACTAGAGTTAAATTCAAAATTTGTTATATATTTGCGTTCCTCATCTGTGAGTTCACACTCGTATGTGTTGAGAAGTTTGTTTAGTTGGGCCATTATTTTTGAGTCAGAGTTTTTAGGTAAAGATTTGTATATTTGCTTATCGTTAAGCATGTCATTAATTTTGTTTTCATAGTAATCCCTATCCATAATGACAACAGCCCCTCCTTTGTCTGCTTCTTTGATAATTATATCAGGATTATCTTTTAATTGGGAGAGAGCAGTCTCACTCTCTTTTGTTAAGTTGGATTTACTCTTTCCTTTATTATGAGTTGGCTGGTGTTGTAAGTAATCAATAAAGGTTTCAAGGGTTTTATTATTACTCCTTGGGGGCTGTTTGTTTAATTTATTTCTAACTACGGGTTTGTTTGGGTCTGGGGTTCGAGTTGCCTCTAGTTGTATGTTTTCATCATCATCATCATCTTCTTCTTTAGAGAAATATTCTTTAAATCTTAATGTACGAACAGATTCTTCTACGTCCCTATTTAGTTCTCTAGGATCTGATTTAGGGGTAGGGGTGAATTTAAGTCCTAATTTTAGAAGATTAATTTGCTCTTGGTTAAAATGAAAAGAAGATAGATTGATTACCTTTACGATCGGTGTGCATAATTCCGAGGGGTCGCCCCTGGTTTCTCCTTCGACTTCTTCTTCCCTCCTAAAAAAGGAAGGTTATCAAAAATGCCACCATTTGTCCTTTTGCCAATGTATGCTGTACCATTGTCATACGCGTGTCGGTCGGGTGTTTTCTCGACGTTTGGTTCAGTTGTGTTGTTTGCTGTCATAGTTGCTTCCGTATTAGATGGATGACGGGACCTTGTGTTCTGAAAAGGCTGTTCTGTGTTTTTTCCCATCTTCTTCTTGTGGTAGGGGCATGACTTTGGTTTGTTGGGTTCTGGTGTTGGACAGGTCCCTGCCTCTGTTGAGTAGTTTGGTCCCTTTTTTCTTGCCACTGTTGAGTAGATTGGCCCCTTTGTCTTTGTCTCTGTTGGTTAGGTTGGTCCCTTTGTGGTCGTCCGTGTTCTCTGTGCAATTGTTGTCTCCTGTTTTGTTGAGGCCATTGTTGTCTGTTGTTTTGTTGGGGCCTTTGTGGACGCCTTTGTTGCCATCGTTGTCCACGTTGATGGTTCCTCATTGGGCGACTGTCACTGTTGATGTCTCGTGTTGGAGTTTCCATCAACCATGTTTCTGTTTTGGCCCACTGGTTCATTATTTTGTTGTCAGTGCGTTGCGTATCCAATTTCCAGAATGATTGTAGTTTTTCTTGGATAGGGCCGGAAAGATATCTCACTCAACAATGTGGTCATTTCCTCGTCTATATTTGAGTATTTTTAAACACTTACCTTGTGTTGTTTGAGGAGTTTTTCACACTCCTTTTCCATTTGGCGTATTCCAAAGCTTGTTATTTCATCTAAACTTTTTTCACAGTCAAAGAGTTCCATGAATTTATTTGGAATAAACAGAGTTTCTCTTTCTAATTATGCTTGGAAAATGTCTGCCGTTCCCTTTGTCCGAATAGCTTCATTGTAAGCTTGCCTTCGGCTGTTTAGCTGTCTCTTCCATAACTTTATGATTGACTGCTTCTTTTGGGACGCCGCCTGGGTAACTTCTTTTTCTTCTCTGTCTTTGATAATATGTCCATAGGTGTTTTGGTTGTATCCAAATAATCTGTCCTCTGGTCCCTCCTCCGTATTTGTGTTTTCTGGTATCCCGAGGTACTGTTGGATTGAGGACCATTGTAATTTAATAGCTCAGCACTTGTTGGCAGCTGTTGTCCAGGCTGGCTGGGTCCTTCAATGATGTCTCCATACGAGGCCATGGTGAAGTCTTCCTGCGTTGCACGATATATGAAAAGTCGAATTGGTTCAAACGCAAAGGTGTTGTTTTCTAGAATAAATTCAGCTGATGTAAGGATTAAAATTTCGCCCAATAATTGCAGGCCCACAATGCCCTACACACCGCCTAAGCAATTTGGTAGATATCCTCCTTCAACCACTCCTTGAACATGTAAATAGTTATGTTAGGGACGATCTAGATTTTCTTAAGCATATTCCAGATAGAGTCACAAGTGATACATTCTTAGTTAGCTTTGATGTGACTTCCCTATACAGTAATATCCCACATGTGCTAGGCAAAACTGCACTAGAATTCTGGATTGACAAACATCCTGAGTCAATCCATCCACGTTTTAGCAAAGATTTCATCCTTACATCAGCTGAATTTATACATTTTACGTATATTTTGTTATAAACACGCTTGTAATGTATGTTAACGATCATATCGTTTCATCCCTGATGAGTCAATACTATTGACGAAATACTAGTATCGGATTAAAATGATTCTTGAAACGACTATGTGAAGTATGTTATATTTAATATATATATATATATATATATATATATATATATATATATATGCCGCTGTTGCTGGATGCGAGTCGTCTCATTGGCTGGTAAGATAGCTAGCGATACGAGGCTTTTGGCCTAAAGGATATCAGGGTATATGGAAAGAGCTCGGTCAGCGGATTCAATTACGCTAATAAAGCAGGATGACATTAGACAAAAAGACGAGTTTTCCCGGGATGAAAAATTGTCGAATATATTAACATTAAGTTAAAACGATGAAGGTTTCATGTAAAAGTATTAATTTACCTTTGATGAATGATATGTATATATATGTATAGTTATATATTTCAAGTTATTGAAGAACTGTTTTTAAAAGAAAACTAAAAAATGATTCGACACAAAAGAGTATTTAAACAATGTTTAGATTTACATTCAGTAGAAGAAATCAATATGACAATTGTTACGTACATTCAACATAAATTTAATGATCTATTACAAGATCTTCAAAAACGAACCATAAATATAATAATAAATTACAAAATGATTTTAAGATATGGATTAAATTGCATTATAACCCTTTTAACGATTTTTTCTTTTAAATCATAAACTTTGACAATATTATACAAGTCTAACCGTGATAAACTACATGTGTTGGTCTGGTCACGAGTTGCCCATTCCGAGCTTATGAATGTCATTAATAAGTGCACGACTTTACACTAGTCCTATAATGGTTAGATTCGATAGACGTTTTCTGTAGTCTTTCAATGGGCGTAACATGCTGTCATTTTTAGAATTATTGGCTTCATTGAGATCACCAAGACACATTTATTTGATAACGAGGAGATTCCAGTTTTTAAGAGGCACTTTGATATTAAGGAAAGCCTAATATATTATTCAACTTTTGCTTAAGACCAAATGATCTTTTTTTAGACAGGTTAAATTTAATGTACACATGAACATATGAACAAACATATGTGACCAATACAGTCATGTTCACCGTGAAAAGCACGTACATCAGGAAATTTGACGTTAGGGAGCTCATTTCAATCCGTGTGGTAAGACCTCTTGCTTCGTAGATGGAAGTTTGCAACAAATCTGAACTTTCATTTAGCTGGGATGGTGAATCCACGACGTCTCAGGCGACATTTTACCACTGGAGAAGATTGATCTGCATGTTATTGGGAATTGCACCTGCTATTTGTTTCAGGTACAGGAACTTGGATGTGTACGTTAAACCTTACGCTGGAGCTATCTGGGATAACTTCATCCGTATGGACGACAATGTTCATCAGCATCGAGCAAAGGTAGTGGAATAGTAAATCCAAATGGAAACAATTGCGCGGATATTGTAGCCTGCTCGTTCGCTAGATCTTAATCCAATAGACCATGTACATAACCTTCTATAAAGCATTGCAGAAAATGTAAGTATTTACTTAAACGCTGTCTTGTTCACTCATCCTTTGGATAGATTTAAGATTTCAAACTTTATAATTCAATGTTGTTTCTAAATATGAAATGCATTGTATTTACATTTCTACAAGTAACATTGACATGCCTAACAAAACGTCAACAACTAAAAAAACCTTATTAGTAACGTTTTCAGAACACTTGAGCACATCTTAAATCTTCTGTGTCTGAGTGAAAGGTCATACAATGGTACCAATGTTGACGTAAGACTGACTTACATGAAATGAAGCTGTCTTTCACAAACACAAATGCTTTTCTTTCCCACTCACATAAAAGTGATGACTCAGTGTGCCTCTAAGTGCTCATTATAAGCCTTTCATTCCACCACTGGACTCAATACCTTAACGTGGTGTGGTGGTTTGCGTGCTTCAGAGACCCCGAGAGCTATGCCAGCCGGAGCTTAAATGCTCCTGGTAGGAACACCCAAGCTGGACAGGTCGATGGGTAGTGAGTGAGTGAGTGAGTTGGGGTTTAACGTGCTTTGAACAATATTTCAGTTATTAAACATGTGGACGACAAGCATCCAAAAGAGAGTGGACAGATAAGGGAGAAAGGGATCGACAGGATGAGGGAAAAGACGGAAAGAAAGGCATAGTAAGAGATAGACAACAGGTTTTAGAAGGACTCGAATTTGGTCTGGCCTCAACCGTCGACCTGTCCAGCGTGGGTGCCCCTACCAGGAGCATGTTAACTCCAGCTGGCATAGCTCTCAGGGTCTCTGAAGCACGCAAACCACCACACCGCGATACGGTATTGAGTCCAGTGGTGGAGGTCGATGGGTAGAAGCCAGACCAAATTTGAGTCCTTCTAAAACCTGCTGTCTATCTCTCACTATGCCTTTCTTTCCGCCTTTCCCTTATCCTGTCGATCCCTTTCTCCTTGATCTGTCCACTCTCTTTTGGATGCTTGTCATCCACGTGTTTAATAACTGAAATATTGTTCAAAGCACGTTAAACCCAAACTGACTCACTCACTATACATCTCGCCTATTCCTACAATTAATTCTTCGGGGCTTAAGCGTAGTATGTCAAAAACTTATCGGCAAAAAAAACTTCACAATTATCATACCTTTAAGAAACAACAAAAACCCATCTAATTTCAAGATGAAGTAAATCTCATCCGTAAAACAACCAATTCCAAAAACACTGAACCACTGCAAACTCTGACATAACCATTTGTGCACTCTCATTATTATGTTTTCCCCAATTAGGCTGTTTTTCGTAGACTTTTCTTAATCGTAATGGTCATGATCACTAGTGACAGTCACCTTTTTGCATTTTTAATCAGAAGCTTGTAATCAAGTCATTACAAGTAGAAACAAATATTTACTGTTCAGACAAGGCAATGCTTTGGTGATGTTTAGTGTAAACATCCATATTATCTTACTAAGAGTTTTGTTCAATATAGCTGGTTCAATTTACTAAAATCACTACAATGCATTAAGACATTTCGGCTCAATCACTGGATCATGGATGAATAGTGCACTACAGCATTACAAATGTTCTGTTTGAGCGATTAATGCATGCAAAGCACGTGGCATGAATATGACTGAAATGAAATTCACGTACACTTAAAGTGATAAACGAAGAACACGGCTGGTAACTGTACGTGTTTTACAAAACCATCAAAGACATGTTTTACGTCTTTCATACTATTTTCATACAACCCGATTCGTGCTTGAATTAATGTTGTTATTGTATAGTTGTGTAACTGCGTAAAAGTCTAGGTTTTAAGTAGTTAATCAAACGTTTTAATTTAGAAAAAGAGATATATTTATTCTGCGTATTTAACGGTCTAAGATCAAGCGTTTAACATATTCCGGTAACATTGAAAATAATAATGGTGAAAAATGTTCTTAAAATAACTTTTGTAATAATCATTGATATCATTAGATTATTAAGAGAGTGCTCAAAAGTAATTAATATGCTGATGCTTTTTTTTATATCAAAAAGGTGTGTATTTTTCTGATACGAAAAAATGACAAATTGGATAGAAATCTTCTTTACAATACGTTAGAAAATACTCCTTGATATAATGTGGAAAGCAAATTGAATAACGAAAAAAATTATATTGTTTGTCTTTTTCGTACATGATTTAACACTATTAAGAAATTTGTTATGAGTGAATTGGTACTTAGCATAATAACATTATTTCAGCCTTCAGCGATGAAGTTTGTTAGTTATGCTATGTCTTGTTAATCTCAAGAACAAACCTTTTCAAAACATTTTCTTATGTTGACAATATCAAAGGACATGACAAGGAGTTTTAACACGACACTACTTTTCATTAAATTACTTCTTACGTAAAACCACATTACGTTCTTAGAGAAATTAAATCAATGCCTTGAACGAAAATACTTTAACTGCCAATGGGAATTTAATACGCAATTTACCTCTGAGGCTGAACATCATTTGACAATCACTTTGTTGCAAATTGTTTGACCAGTTAGATAATTCATTCAAGTGACTGAACCATATTGAAATAGAGTCTTTAATATGCATAAGTAGAAAAACAATGACATGTAAGACATATAAGTATATCCTGGTCTAACTCCTTTCATCTGCTCTCATCTTCTTTTATTAGCAGCCCCTGAGGGAAAACGGAGATGGGTTATATCAATTTTCCTAGATTAATCTAGTTTCAATAGTCCGGTAAATCACTTCAGCAGAGCCCGAAGCAGATAAACGAAGGCGTCTTTGAGCGAGTTAGCGCTGACAAACGTGACAACACTGGTAATAGTGAAGTGGAGCTGGCATGAAAAGCTTGGTATAAAAACCTGTAAAAACCCTTATCGCTTCTGTGTCTATCGTATCCGTTGAATCGTTTTTACCAAAGACAATTTTTAGCCATCGCTTTAGTTTAATTTGCAAGAAAATTAACACACATAATTTAAATCCGTATGCTTCAATAAATCGTTTAGAGAGTATATTTTGTTCGAAGTTTTAATTAAATAATTAGATATTTGAATAAATCTTTGGAGAACCCCTTAATGTTAAAATAACTGAGGTCTTAGGTGCTTTTCTTGACGATGTAAATTTTAGTTTTTAGAATTCAAATTTTGTTACTAGGCAAACATTCTCATCCTGCATAGTTGTGTGACTTCAAAAACTATATAACATGAAAACTTCAGATAGTTAAAACATAAACAAATTTCCTTGATTGACTTGATTTGACAAAAAATTATTATAAAAATATGTTTATATTTATACAAATATCTGAACAAAATATCATTATTACAACAATAAAGAATTACAAAAGACACTGTATCACTTTTCCATGTGCTATTTGAACAAAATAATCAGTATCAGTTTATATATTTAAATTTTTTGCCATGCGTTTGCTTTTTGTTAGTGATTATAATTCCATAAATATTTATCCTATAAAGAAAATACGACTGTCAAAAGTTTACAGTTGTAGCTTACATTGATCATAATTTGTGTTACATTGAGGGCTAATTTATACCGAGCAGAAGAATTAACAAGCTTCTATAAAAGTTGGTCTGATTTTGTGGTCAACAGAATCAATATTGATTGGCAACCGTCTCTTTCCTTTATATTGCTATTAGCGCATTCAGAATATAACATAAAAGTTTGACCTTTATTGATAGGTTATGTCTGGAGATGGTTACATCAAAGCTCCCGATACCAGCTTGAGCTTAATTGAAAAACAGTGATACCGGAACTGAAGTTCTTCAGGGGCTACTCTAGTTGGGGTGCAGTAAGGTAATTTGTTTAAAGAATGTAAATATATATAATTAATAATTTCATAATTTTACAAATAGCATTTCAAAATTGTTTTTCTCTAATCACGAACAGTTGCCCTTCATGACTGATAATATTTTACTCCATGACTGCCAAATGTGTATGGCCATGACGTTTGAAGCCATGGTTGTGAAATCTAAGATTGATATCTATTTGTTACTCACCCATTAAAACTATCGCTGCATAATGTCAGATATTCTATTGGGTAATAACATCGCGCGCTGTGGATCTACATGACGTCATAAAAGGTTTAATTTTGATGTCACAATGGTAGTCGCGAGGTCGCAATGGAAAACATGAAAATCATATCAGCGAGGTGTGTTTGCTTAGTTTTCTTTGAATAAGAGAGAAGTAAATAAATGTATACTCAATCAGTCCTAGCTAATAACTTTTAAGGAACTGGGATGTGGTATAGTATATTCAATGTATGAAATAAAGAAAACAATGTTTGGTTTATGTTTGCTATGGGTCATATTTTTTCCACTACACCTACGGATATTCGAATTCACTAATGAGTTGTTTTACCCTCTAAAGATAATATACTTGAAATGAACATATATTTATTTTGGAAATTTGAATAATATATTTTTAAAGTTATACTGACCCTTTAAAACACATGAGTTTTGGTTATTTTAAATAAAAAATGAATCCCGTTTCATTGAGTTGAGTAATTTTTATAACAGGAGACACGTTTTCTTAAAATTCATTTGTTCCCCATTAGCACGAAGTTATCAGGTAGTATAGATATCTTATAGCTTTTAAAAAATGTTCATGTGATGATACTAGTTTTGTCAGTTAATCAAAACTGAATCTTACTTTTTAAAGGCAGCAAATTCAAACTTTGAATCTTAATAGCAAGATGTACATTGGATACTTTTCCAAAACATAAATTTCGAAAAGAACGTTTTGTTGCAAAATCAAATCAAATTCGGAATAGCTAACATGGAACAGTAATAATGTCCGCATACATGTATAAGCACTGGTCAAATGCACATATTCGATATTCGTTAAGTCTTGTACTCGTAATTGAATCAGTCATCATCATGCTGTCAGCTGTCAGCTGTCAGTGTAGATGTGGTAGGATATTTGCCACGTATGCGGTCTGAAATTTTTATTGTATTACATGCAAAAACCAAAGACAGTCTGATTGGGATTAAGAAATCGTTTTTTCATTCCACGAATGTCCAAGGCGGCATGTTTTATAGGCCTTAATGTTCGATTCATATATGGAGATATGGTTGATATGGGGATATGATATGTTTGATGATGTTATTCAAACGATGATATTCACAGCAAAGAAACTGTGAGAAGCGTTGTCATCCATAGATAAAGGGCAAGTTAAAAATAAGGTACAAGAAAGGGGCTACGGAAGTCTTGACAATTGCGAGAGTTCCTGAGATTCCTCGCTATTTTGTTTAATAGGGCACCTGTGAAATGATTCGCCCCGCGTCCGACCAATGTAACTCAGAGACACATGCACATGCACTATGCATTTTCCATGAACAGTTTGGGCATAAAAAAAACCTTCCATGACCGTGCTGATCTCAGTTGAAATTTCAACATGGTCAGACGTCAGCTGAGTGAACTTGACAGAGGAAGAGCCATTGCATGGCTTCAACTGGGTTTTACACAGAGGAATGTGGCACAGAGAATCGGTTGTAGCCAGAGTGTGATTGGGAGACTATAGCAGCGTTTCCAGGCAACCAATTCAATTCAGAATCGCCCACGGTCTGGTAGGCCAAGATCAACTGCGAAATGCAAGTGGTGTTCAGGTAAAGGACCAGACCAAAAGAAATCGTTTGCGAGCCCACAGCATTCGATCTCGACGACAGGCGGTTCGACCACCTCTTCTTCAACGCCAGAAGGCAGCACTTCGTGACTGGTACACACGTCATAAGAGACTGGAGACGGTGACAATAGGGGCGTTTACTCTTCACTGATGGCAGACTTTGCGTCTATAGGCGGCAAGGAGAAAGATTTGCTGTTGTTAACGTCAGACAACGCCATCCCTTTGGAGGTGGTACGGTAATGGTGTGGGCTGGAATTTCGGTACATCACAGGACTCCTCTTTTCGTCGTCAAAGGAAATTTGACGGGTATCAGGTACAGAGACGAAATTTTACAGCCTTTTGTCATCCCACGTCTTCGTCAAATTGGAGCAGGTTCCGTTCTTCAAGATGACGATGCTAGACCGCATAGAGCACGAGTTATTGAGTTATTATGTTATATTTAATCTATATGTGACCTTGCGTTTATTAAAAAATGGTATCCAGATAATGTATCCAGATACAAGAAATGAATGGTTACATGACAAATCCAATTCAAAAGCTATATAAGTCTAATTTCATGTCTTCTTATCTTATGACAACACTGACGAAAACAGGCTTTCTTGATACCAAAATATATCAAAAAGAACACCTAACATTTTTAATTCACTTGAGGATTTAAGTTACCAGTTGTTGATGTAATTGTTGTACCATGTAATTCATACCGCTATGTGAGGGAGATATATACATTTATAAAATAAATTATAGATAAAATTTATCTTCTGTTTGTATGTTTTGTTCAAGTTCTTTGTCCTTTGATATGTCCTTATAATTAGCAGACACGCAAACAGAAAGAAACTTGAAAAGAGGAAAATGAAAACATGCATTGATACAATAACCGATCTTGATATTTCAATGAAATTAAAGTCGTTACATTGATAACCTCTCACACAAAGAATCACATTATCTAAAATAGTATCCATTATGCAGAATATTACATGCCTGCAATGCCAAACCATATATCCAGGTACCTTTATATCCATACCGTTGGAATTGCATAACTTTCACTAAAAAATTAAGTTGGCTTTTGGAATGGATATGACATGTAAAGAGGATATCAGTGATGATTAATGGTTATTATCTGAATTGAACAGTTTTCTAAGCAATAACCCTGCAGTTTAAAAAGTGTCTGTATATGCCACAATTGATTGAGCATCACATATATACAACTGTATGATGCCTTCCCCTGTTCTTATTGTGTGCACTTAGGGGCAAAATTAACGTCTTCAACATGATGTTTAGTGTTTTATCTGATATTTGACTTTTTTTTAAAAATATAAGACTGGTTCAAACATTGTGCCCAAATGTTTCCAACATTCATTATGCATTGAAATTTGATAACTTTACTCCTAAATTAATCGTATAGAAATCAGGTTTGAACACGATATCGCCTGTCTTCATATTTCTGTTTTCCCCATGTGAGCTAATTGAGATGGAAAGTATGGTGCTCGGATACTGGACAATCAACTATGCTTACTTCAGGTCTACCCTGTGTGTTAATTTGTACCTGTAGTTAAGCATTGTGTCATTTAAAATGCTGGCGATACATTAAGTTTCCAAATATGATAGTTACATTATTATAATCTCACTTTGTTGTTTTGTAACATGGTAGGAATGCGAGGTTTTGTTTCTTATTCCAGTGAGTTAATGTCAAGTTACCACAATTTGGCTTAAATATCGCATTAAACATTTTACAATATGATACATGATACGAAAGTGTGTTGTAACCATTAGCCCTACGTTTCAAGAAAATGAAGTTAACTTGATTCTAGACAAAGCTATGTTTCACGTATTTCCTACAGCTCTTGAAAAGGATTGTAAGCTTTTCCAGTGGTCCAATTGTGCTTCATGCAGACCAGATAATGAATTAAAGTCTTCTTTCTTGAATTTAATGTGGATTTACATGTACATTAACAGGTTCCTTTGCATACGTATAAGTTTTAAGTTAATAAATTACTTAATTAGCCCCCAAATGAGTGCTGACAACATGAACACATGTGTACACCTTCAGATGGAATTTAGAGATTAAGACAGTTCATACAAGATCCCAATTCGAATTTGATAAAGGAATTAAAGATTCAAATAAAGCTATATTCACTTGGATAAAAAGTATTACGACCATATCTTATCAAAGAATTAATTAAATGGATTTGAAATAAGTTAGTCGCAGAGCAGGAAGAATCAACCTTTAAATGGAACTATACGCATTTACTTGACCCTACTGGAGCAGTCACTGTCTTACCAATATTGGACTGAATAGCTTCTTCCTTTCCCCTGAGAAATGATTCATTCATCAGACTCAATGTCTCATTCATTAAGTTTACTCAGATTGAAACTTTGGTTTACTAAAGGTTGGATACACAAGCCTTGGAACGTTCATTGTATCGTTATTCAAATGTACAAAAGTAACGTTATTTATTTCCTTTTATGAAGTCTGCTTACTGAAGTTGCAAGTCATTTTTTTACATTTGATAGGTTCATTATTGTATCAATGAAGAAAGCTTTGCCCCCTCCCCAATTAAGTTGAGTTGTTAATAGCCTTATTTATGCGTAATATTGAAAGGAATACCAAAGTTCATATAGGTGTTCCTATTTTTCTGACTGAAGGGTACCGCTCCTGGCCAAGATTGGTCTCCCAAATTATGAAAGGTTTAGGATAGTTTAGAGAGTTGGTCTTATGCTAAGCCATGGTTATTCTTTCTTTCCTAAACAGCTTAGATGGCTCTAAAGTCTTTTTATCCACAGTCATTTTCTGCAGTTATTTATGATGGGCCTATGTAATATGGAATTCGCTCTGATGGTGTTTTGCTGCTTACTATTAGAACAGATGTTTGCCACTAACATGACAATGTCTAAATAAGGGGTTAAATTCCCGTTGTGACTTTGAATATAAGGTCATGGGTAAAACAATGGCTGGTCATTGCGGTATCAACCACGATGGCTGTCTCCAAATGTGGAGACATTGGTTGCAACAGAAAAAGTGACACCGCATTAACAGGGGTTTGAAAAGTAGTCAAAGTGACTTGGTGATTTCGAAAATGTGGTCAAAGTTTCTATATTCTACTGGTGTATGCGTACTTACCCTATGTATGCTATCACCTAATTTAAAGCCTTGAGCGAAAGGGTTTTACAGTTATCGCAAGAATCCAGACGGACGGACGCTTCTGAAAACAATGTGTCCCGTTCCCCGTTATGGCGAAGGACAATAAGTAAAGTAACAGGGAGGTTTATATGACGAGCTTTTATAAAGGTCATGAACAACTCATTGACAAGTTCTGAAACGCTACTCAATAGAGATACGGATCAATGCCTTGTACACTTGTACTTGTTTGATCATTTGATTTGGTTGTCGGCTTTGTGCATCCTTGTCTTGGAATAGTCAATTAAGTTAAGCCTGATGAAATGTTGACGACTTAAACTTCATCAGCATCTAAAGCACCAAGCAAATAATATTGACCTGAATTACATCCTTTGTGTCAGGATTCGAAATGCCAGTGTCAATGACAAGTGACCGTACACATCAACATAGCTTAAACCATTAAGTAAATAAAATGGAACTCAGTAAACGTATAACGAAAAGGCGTCATGATATTGCTCTTGATCTTTGAAAATCCTTTCCCTTTTCCTCTCTACAACCTTCCCTCCGGCCATTAAAAAATTCAGTAATTTTTTAAGGGATGGGGGCGGGAGAGTTGAAAGCATGCATGTGTCGTACACTCAACTAACTGATTTTCTCCGCTATTCTTCTTTATGAATTGAACGCCATTGTCTCAGTATTTCTTCCTCACTGCATCGTTATTAAGACAGCAATGGAACTCGGACACCTTATCAGCAGACAATCAGTTAACTGACGTCTACAGACCCACGGTACTCGATCCTATAATCTATACCATGAAATTGTTTTTAGGCACAATCGTCCACACAACAAACTGACCTTTGTTCGTGTGATGGCAGGTACGCAACTACTATAGTGAATCTTTTCATCTAGTATAAAACCAATAATTGACCATTTACTAGATAACCTTGGGAGTCCAGTTACATTCTAATAATTACAAAAATAACTCCTCAAGAAATGCTAAAACAACACCCCTACACAGTGCTGAAGCAACGTCGTGTCTACACATACATAAGGGAGCAAGATGGACAATGTGAAAATAGGATTTTTCTTTTGCATCAACTATTTTATTCTCTACCCACATAGCTGCCAATATTGAGAGAGATTATCACTACTCAACAACTTCAATTGTTGACCCTAAGTGACTTCGGGTTACAGATAATTCTATTTGATATTTTTTCTTATTATGATGAAATAAACAATATTTTCAGAGAACTATTATTCTTGCTCTGAAATCCAACTGGATACATAGGGGTGTCCCGGTAATATTGGAAGCTGATAGGATAAATGCAATACCAACACGGAATGGAACAAATGGCAACACAAACAGATCAGCATCTTTTTCAGTAAGAGTATACAACCATTTGTGCTTACATTGTGACTTTCTTAGTGTCGTTTTAACAGTCATTTTTCTAAGTCACTAAATGTCGAAATACACTTCAGCTAATCGAACATTGCTGTTACAGCGAAACGTTTTTGAACTATGGTTCTTTCAAAAAGTAATAATGATAAATTCGTTATCAATCGAATATCGATATTTTTAATCGCGTGAGATATTTAAAAAACAGGTGTTGCAATACCTTTTTCCAGATGAATTTTTCCTTTCATCCGGCAGAACGTAGTTTGTCTTTTGGGTCATGTTGAATATGCTTTCATCTTTTGAACACCAGTGTAGATGAAAAGCTCATTGCAAATTTCTCTATATAACGTATAGTGGTTAAATGTCGCGGACTCAAATTTCACTCATCAAACATAATGCATATTTATAAGAACGCTGCTACAATGTGCAAATGCAAGGGCCAGGGCCAGTATCTGCAAAAATTAAAGGCATAGAAGAAGCTACGACTGCATATTTAGTTAAGGACATCCACTAAAGGCTGAAGCTGAGTGACAAACACATTTTAATGATCCGCAAATATCCGGACCATTATCACACAATTTTTTTTTTTTTTTTTTTTTTTTTTTTTTTTTTTTTTTTTTTTTTATTTTCCTTATTTTGTGATACAGGCAAAGACACATTTGACAAAAACAAAGACATTCATCATATAAATACAGTTATATACATCCAAATATATAAGCACAGTTCAATTTAGTTAATGAGTGAATTATTTTCCAAGTAGTAGATGTAAAGTTGACCAGTACTTAAAAAACATTTCTTCATTTTCTGTTGATAAAAAAACATATCTTGACAAATCGTAATATTGTATAATTTCATTTTTAAGATACTCTAATTTTGGTCTAAAACCATTTATGCTACATTTGTAAATATGTTGTTTGACTAATAAAATGATTGCATTTACAGGATTATTGTTCTTTCCTTTCATTCCCAAAATGATTATTTTATTTGTAAATTCTAGTTTTAACTGTACAGAGTTTAACCATGTTTCGATTTCTTTCCATAGTCTAAAGATGGGTTCACATTCCCAAAAAATATGATTAATTGTTTCTACATCTTTTTCACAAAATGGACATAATGGTGATGATATATATCCAATTTTATAGAGAAATTGTTTTGTTGGGAGAATATTGTGAATAATTCTATATTGCAACCATTTCAAGTCTGTGCTTCTCGTACATTTATTGGCAATAATATTAAAAATTTTCCAATCATTTTCTTCAAGGTCACTTTTTAGGATTTTTTCCCATCTTGAATAGCATGGCAGGCGAACAAATTTTGAGTTTATAAGAGAGGCGTATAGTTTTTTATTCCCAATTATGAGGTTAATCTTTGATACATTGAATGGATAAATAGGATTCGACAATTTCTTCTTGAAATGCTTTGTGTTCATATGTGATCGGGTATATGCCATTATGGCTTTCTTCACTGATTCATAAGTTAGAAAGTTAGTCTTAATAGAAAAAGTAGTGGAAAATTCTTCATATGTTAACAATCTGCCGTCATCATGAAGCATATCGTTCACAAAAACAACACCTTTCTCATACCATTCATAATACAAAAAAGGACGTTTATCAATTGTAATATTGTCGTTGTTCCATAATGATTGACATTGTATATCTTCTTCATTTACGATTTCCTTTTTATTCATTAATATAAAGTCTGACCATTCTACGAGTATGTCTTTCCAAAAGGAGTTAGTTGCAAGAGGAATTATCTTAGTTCGTATGAAGGCGCTATCCGTTAGCAGAAGCGGAATTTTGATTTTTAGTTGATCGGTAAACAAGTATGTCCATTTACAATCATTACCGCTTATTCTTTTCATCCATTTTAATTTTTGTGATGATATTATCTTTCTAACATTTGGCGTCTTTATTCCCCCATGTTCAGGGTTTAACATCATTACATTTCTTTGTACCTTATCTGGTTTATTTTTCCATATGAAGTTAAAACATTTTTTTTGCAGTCTTTCGATAACGCATTTTTTCGGATTGGGTAAAGATGAGAACAGATGGTTAAGTTTTGGTAATATGAGTGATTTAAGTATAGTGTTTCTTCCATATGGGGTTAAGTTACGTGCTGACCAAATGTTCATTTGCCTGTCCATATGGGAGAGCTTTTCATTATAGTTGATATCAACCATTTTATCTAGATCGATGTCGAAATGTATTCCCAGAAGAGTGAAATTTGTTTGTGACCAATCGAATTTCCATTCCTTACACATTTTATATCGGGATCTTTTTTTGGAGCCTATCCATATTAGTTTTGTTTTATCTACATTGACTTTTAATCCTGAAAAACGGGCAAATAATTCTAAGGTATTCAATGCTGAATAAAGGCTTTTTTCCGATCCATCTAAAGTAAGAGTTGTATCATCTGCAAATTGCGAAAGAAGAAATTCTATATTTCCAAGTTTAATTCCCTTTATGTTTTTGTTGTTTCGTATCATGATACCTAGGATTTCTACACATAAAAGAAAAATATACGGAGCTAACGGGTCCCCCTGGCGGCATCCCCTACTGACGTTGAAGGGATTTGATGCGAAACCGTTAACCAAAACCCTTGATTCAATATCAGAGTAGAAAGTTTCTATCCAATGTGAAATACTGGGTCCAAAATTAAAAAAACTTAGGACTTTTGTGAGGTAGTTTCTATCTACCGAGTCAAAGGCTTTTTCAAAATCAATTAGAAGCAGCAAGCCTGGTATCTGACAAGCTTCAGTATGTTCCATTAGATCATATATGAGTCTCGTTATTATCACACATGGTTGATACCAAATTACTAATGTATGATATTTTTAGAATGCGATCAACAATTGGCCACTGAAACGGGGTCACATGGTGAAAAAAAAACCTCAAAACAATCTTAGGAAATGCATATGCAATCATAAGGATTTCAGGTGCCTAGGATTACTTCTATCAAAATATCCAATACCATTCATTCTGTGGTTTTTGCCATAAGTGATAATACTTTTCCTTGTTCTTGCTAGCTTGTGTTACTTGTTGATATACAGTATGTACAAAACAGTGTATTTTCAACCGATAAATTTTTTTTAAAAACTTGAGAGTAAAAGCTGTATTGTTTCACTGTATGTTTTAGCAAGATCAGTTTTGCAAACACACATTCTGTTTCTGATAACCTATATTCAAACATGATTAAAGATGAACATATTTTTCAAAAATATTGATATTTATGAAATGTAAACTGTATCGAACAAGTTTGGTAATGTGCCTACAGGTATAAATGTGCACATAAATCAATGCACTTAAAGGTATTAAGCTTTGGTATAATGAAATGGCAAGAAAAAGCGTTCGAGGATATTTTGCATGGTATAATTGTTCCAACGAATAAATATAATTTACAGATTAGCGAATAGGCTCTGTATCAAGATGCCACACAACCTCAACGTAGTATGAACAGATACGCTGATAATGCAGATCTATCTTTTGATACATTCACTCCCAAATAAGTATTTGCACTTTAGAAACTTGCAGAATCTGATACACAATAAAGCAGAATGATAAGTCCATACTTATGTGCAAAGCTAACTGTTCAATTTTGTAAGTAAAGTATAAAGTAAGGTGATGTTCAGTTGATTTCCCTGGTACCAGTTCACTGTAGCAATGTTAACAACTTTGCACCTAGATTTACTGATATGGAAATCAATTACCGTTTAAATCAATTTTGATTTTGATTTATAGAGATGAAGATGACCCTCTGACTCTTCTACTCTACAAATGACACAAGATGTGGAAATATAGACCAAATAATCACTCTTACAGCTACCATAAATATACCGCCGACGTTAATGACCAAGATTATTTACAGGAGTCTCAATTGAAGATTACTCTTTAATGATACGATTGGTTCGATGCTTATTGAAAACTTTATAGAAATCCTAGTTTAACGTTTGTTGGTATCGATTGATTTACAGAAACATTTTTTAAGAATCCCATTAAGAAACATGTTCTAACTTCCTTAAAATGTGTATTTTCTCCTGCGTTACTAAAGTGACTGTGCTCCTAATAAGAAAAGGCATATAATAATGTAAACCGAAAGATTTCTATTTTGTAACAGGCGTTTGAGAATATAAAAAAATTAAAAAACAACATAAATTTGTCATTTTAAGGTATCTGCACAACACAAAGAGGAATAACTAGTATAATTTACACGATTATGATGACACGATTTGCCCTCCTGTGGACCCTTATTTTGCTGAAAAGCATTTCATTTCAATTTCAGTAATCATTCATCTACATATGCATGGATAAACACTTTTGAATATCTTATTTCGCCAGTAGTGAGCAACTTTCTTAGAAATAATGTAAGATACTTTGAAGACACAAACACATTTGAAAAAATTGATTATTCATTTAAAACTGTATGTTTGCACTGAAATAAATTTTTTTTCACATCGATTTTTCTCTTTTACATTCAAGATATTATGGCCATGGCAAATTTCAGCTATTTGTTATTTCTATGACAATGATCAATATATAATTTGTTATTGAAATTTTACTTCCGTATGAACTGAAAAGAAGAATTAACGTATAACAAACGCAACAATGGTTGTAATGAACATGACATAAACTTCATCTTACTTCTTTCCTTTCTTTCAAACCTAACAAAAGTCGAGTTTTCAAAGTTTCATGGTTAAAGAGATTTTGATTACCTGAAAAGGCTTTTGCTGGAGGTAACCTTTGCTTGGCGAAACACGATCTATGGAAAAGAACAATGTAACAGTAACAGCCATAAATAATAGGATTGCAGTGAGTATTAGGAAATTGTATCAATAACGTTTTAACATAGGAGATAAACGACTTTCAAAAGCTCTTATTCAAGCTTTCATTTCCTTTGGGAAATCAAAGAGTTTACCATTTCACATGAATATATTGTTTGGAAAGTGCATTACTAGGTTCGTTATGTTAAGGTATATTTAACTTTCAAGTCGAAATCAATGTGAAATTGGCCAAAAACCAACCCCAAAAACTATATGCGTGTTTGCATGATGTCTCAGTTCAATGATTTAACGGAATATGTCGATCTGTCAAATGGTAGCTTTAGTGTTGTTGAACATTATAAAGATGTTCAACTGAACACTGCAACTCTATAGTTTCAATTTCACCTATTGGGATGTGTTGATTTTCACTTTTTAGTCTAGTAATGAAGTTACCCTTTTGCATGTTAAAAGGAAAAACAATTTCAGTATTTTAATTTTCAGCCAAAATTTCAACGATCAAACAAAGCTAACTGTCAAATGCTTTACAGGATGAATATATTTACTCCTAAATATCATTACCAATAACGATTTGAAGTTAATTGTTTTTCATTCTGAAAGATTTGGGGACAGTTTTGTGGCACACATCTGCTGTTAAGGCATTTTGTAAATGTATTTCAAATGGACAAGTTTATCGATTAAATAAACAGTAAAGTATACTTTTCATATGGCACTAAGTGAACCTCGAAAAATAGAAAAAAAATGAAGTTGTACAGGAAGATGAACATATTTTAAAATTCTAATTATAAATCAGGTCAAAATTTTATGTTATTACAGACGCTTTTTCAAGATTACCTCATTGCATTAAATTGTGTAAAATTTTTATAATAGCATCTTACCACAGTAACATCTAGATTTGCGAAGTGTGCAAAGGTAACTTCTGAAAGAGACCAGGATTCCACTGTTCATATACCAAGATTATCTTTGATAGTCCTCTACGAATTTACCAAGTTGGGCATATCTTGTGAGTGTGTTGGCCACGGAATAACTTTTGATGTTTGATGGTCAATGTTGTGGACATCCCGCACCTTATCGGGGTAGTGGAGGTTTGTATGTCTCCGTGACCCTAGCAACTATAGGTCAACGAGATCAAGAATGTTTCCAGAAGGTGATTAGAGTCGAGATAAAATGTGGGTCGTTTGCAATCATGCTGTCGTTTTCTCACTTATTCTTTATGTCTATTCCTTAAAGTTTCCCTTAGCAACCCTCTAACGAACTTTCTTATCTCTTTTGGACGATAATGTCCACGTTCTGAATAACTGAAATAAAGCTGACACCATATTCAACCCTACATACCCACTTCGCAACATGACGTCGTATTATCAGCACAGTTGTTTAAATGTCTCAGGAATGTTGACATGGAAACGTTCATGGTTCTAATTATTTTTACTACTTATATATAGTTTGAGGTTTGTCATTAACTGGTCCAGTAGCCAGACATACGACTGACCACTCTTTAAAGAATTAATACAAATTATACAGGGTAAAAAAGTTCGCTTCTCAACTTTCTAAATTTAAGTTTGAAAGTTACGATTTCCCCTGATAAAATTCTAGTGTTACCAATAAGGGTATTGTTAATTCTGAAATCGCTCATACTTCTAGCTTGACACATACAAACTCATTATGAACACAGTTTTGTGTGTTGTTGCTTTCCTTTGTCACCCAAAAAGTTGGAGTCAGATCTTGATAGGAACATTCCAAAATTTCATCCCTGTTCTCTTTCAAATAAGAAAGTGTTTGATAAATTCAAAAGGCGTGTAAATCAGATCCCAGTTGCAACTTCTTAATTTTTCATATATTTTCCATAAGATGCTTAGAATGTTTATATCATCCATTATACCTTCTGTCTTTCAATTGGCAGCTAAAATGCCAAATGTCACGGAGAACATAAACATTCATTGTATATTGCCATTGAATTATATGTTAGATTTTATCGCTCAATATTACTGTAGAATTTACATCCATGAAACGGTTTTCAACCTACAAGTTACTCTTATTCCAGTGAAAGGTCAAACACTGCACTGTGTGTGTATATATGTTTGCGTGTGTGTCTTTTTAAACAATATGAGCGAAACAAAAACAGGATTTATAACGTATTGGACAACAAAACTTCTTAAACGTTGACTCATTCTGAGAAGGGCTTTTTGTGTGTGGCCGCAACAGTAAATGGCAAAAGTCGTGAGCTCGATGTAGATGCTCGGATAGAAATGCAGAAATGTCAACGTTTGATGTTTTATCAAGGTCTAGGTATTATAAGACAAACAAGAATGATCAAATTAATGTGTGAATAACTTTTGAGGAGAACTTACATAACCATATGAAATTTGTAGATAAGGTTAAACAAATAAATCCGGTTCAGGGTTTGAGGTTCAAAGCATATTAGTAATCTGTAATAGGTAAACGAATAATTCAAGTCAAGCTATTAACATTTCGTATTTGAAGTACGACAGTTAACCGACGTCTACTTAAGGAGTCTTTAAACGTTTGAAAAGATTTACGACTTACTGGTGACAGTTGTTGCTTTAATATATTCTTTTGTCTTCATAATACTTGTTTAACCCATGGCTTTACTTAAAACGTAAGTTGTTTTTCATGCTCTTTGGGTGTCCAATTTCTCAAATGTCACTTAAGCAGAATCATGATGTGCGGAGTGAGGGTTTCTCTGTAAGACACAATGGCGACAGTCATACCATTATTACGTGGTATAATGAAGAAAACAAGACAGCATAATGTGGAGAAAGAGTAGGCATTTGTGTATGTCATCAGTGTGGTTTTAGAACTCCTCGGGATATATTGAGGATATCTATCTTTCCTTGAGAATTTCCATGTTTATATCTTTGAGTGAGGTCGAAAGGTAGGTATTTCACGAAAGGCGCTGTTTTAACTGAACGGTTGCAACTACATAAGCTGTTTATAAAATCAAAAAGAGTTTATGCCATAAAAAGTATCCTAGAAAATACATTGCAATTCTAAAACACAAGACAACTCACAGGATAATTGCTATCCTCCGACATCCAATTTATTCATACATTTGTTAAATACCTGGACTTTCTCTGGTCAGGATTTTCATGAAGTATTGCAAATCATGAAGTATTGCAAGTAACATTTCATGTTTTGTTAACGTGCCGCTCCATATGCCGCACTTCTTTGACCTTGTTTGCAACCACTTGGTGATTATTTCACGAGTTAGCGGCAGTTCGCCTAATTCAACTAAAACAGTTACTTCCCTATACTATATATTCTTTAAAAATAACAAACTGAAGATTGGTCTTCATATAAGTTCATTACCAACCGGTTTCACAACATAGTGATCATCAGGGTAACTTATACATTATACATTATGTTGCTAATAGTTAACGCTATACTATTAGCAACACAATGTATAAGTTACCCTGATGATCACTATGTTGTGAAACCGGTTGGTAATGAACTTATATGAAGACCAATCTTCAGTTTGTTATTTTTAAAGAATATTTGATACATAAACCATGAACATTTAACTTTTACATATATATATATATATATATATATACAGCATGGGGTTATATATATTTTGAAATGTAAATATACAAGATACTTGCCAATAACTTTCTATTTTGTAGTAAAGTATTTATGAAACGCAGGTCTCAAGAATCTAAATTCCCGAAATCGATCGATACGATAAAGGGAAGTAATTCTGTTTTAGTTGAATTAGGCGAACTGCCGCTAACTCGTGAAATAATCAACAAGTGGTTGCAACGCGATTTCGAGATAATTCCAAACACGGTCCCTAATAAATGGGATATTTAAATGGTCAAACGAAACAAGGTCAAAGAAGTGCGGCATATGGAGTGGCACGTTAACAAAACATGAAATGTTACTTATCGATATAGCTTAATTGTACAAACACGAAAGTTAGATTTACACGTGATACATAACCTACTCACAAAATTCACATACATATTTCCAAAACTTATCAAAAATATAACCCGGAAAGTCTGATGCAGGTAAACGCAATCACAGACTCGGATCGGTGATAGCGTTAGCGATACGGCTTCATCTGACTGATGTAAACAAACCCGGACTCTATGCGAGTAACGCCGTAACTACTCAATTTCATTACAAAACTCTACAACTCCATCGTTTCCTTGTTCAATTGCGCTTTCAATGCAAGCATGTACAACAAAATACATCTAAAAATAACACAGTAAAACATATAAACAACACTCACCGAAACTGGAGGCTGCAGATTCGTAGCCATTTTGAGATGCGTTTGCTTCTGCTGTCGACCGAGAATTCACGGAAATTACCGGTGTTCCTTCCGAAGTCTACCGATGTTCCTTCGAAATTGGGATCGAGTTGCTTCCGTTACGGACGGAAAATCTCTGAAATTACCGCGTTTCACCGATATTGACGTGTTTGTTTCGCGATTAAGCTGCGTTTCCTACCATTTGGGAAGCTTTCCCTTCTATTATGCACTGTTTTCCTTCAAATTTGATGCATTTCCTCCAATCAGGGGGGCCTGGTATACCTAATCTCACAATGAAATGCGCCAATGCCACTTCCATAATGGATAATAGTAGGAAAAGCGAGTTAAGATTAAAGCCATGAATGCATTTAAAGGTACTACATGTACATGTAGTATACTCTCAATTTGGCAAGTTTAGGGCAAATGTGGAAATATGCACACACCTTAGCTTTTTTTGATACAATACCTATCATTCATTACAATTTCACCTGCAGTTAATAAGGAAAAAGTAAGGGCGGTAGAAGTTACAAAGGGACGTCAAAAATCTTAAGTGTCGGTTGTTCACAATTCGGTAACAGTGATTATTGAAAACGGCTGAATTAGAATTATATTCAGATTTTGAATATGCTTAAATCACTTAACTGATGACAAAGGATCACATATACATAAGTATGAGATATCTAAAACCTCGCAAATTTCTTTACATAAGCAGTCCTATAGCAACGTTACATTATATGCTTCCGGTCTTTTAGAAATAACATTATAGCCTTAATACGTGCATATATTCAAAATAGCTTATACTGTAGATGTGTCTGGATAGTTAGTACAATCGATATTCATGTATTACCTGTGCAATTTTTATATTTACGAAATAATGCACAGATGGGGAATTAGCCAATACAATAAAGTATCTGAACTTTATCGTGGATCAAGAGAATTACAAGTATCTAATGGATAAAGTACTAAATAGCCAATAGGAAATAACAAGACATGAAGGCTACATGCATAATGAGGTCTTTCAAAACAGGAATGACCTTACTCCCTTGATTTTTAATCATGACCTCTAGCTAACGACTCCTGAGGGAAAACGGAGTTTGGTTAAAGCAATTTACTTGGATTAATCTAGTTTCAATAGTCCGGTAAATCACATTCACAGAGCCGGAAGCAGTCGGACGAAGTAATCTTTGAGGGGTTTACTGCCGACAGTCATGACAACATTGGTAACAGTAAAGTTGAGCTGACATGAAAAGATTGGTATAAAAACCTGTGGAAACCCTTATTACTCTTTTGTTTATGACATCCCTAAATTTATTTCTACCTTGCACGATTCCAAGCGATTGCTTTAGTAATGTGTCAGATAATTAACACACTCAAATTTGAATCCGTAAGTTTTAATGAATTTTTCAATTTAGAAGCAGTCATGTGTTAAAAAAATTTTCTTGAATGCTTGATTTGAGTACTGAAATATCATCTGGTGCCAATGGAGTTTTAAAAGAAATTGGATGTGGAAAAACCTGACCTCGAAACATGTTACCTTCTTGATAAAGTTCATTACTAATATATGTTTCATTCCTTGAGTAATCATCAGAAAATCACCTCATTTTTGCAAACATTTGCATGGTTATCTAATAAAAATATTATTTACATAGATAGTTTCTTAAAAGTCAATATGCTCATACAGAACATTGATTGATTAATTTATTTACAAGACGAACAGTTATTGTTTTATTTGACAATCATTCTTATTAGATGGATGAAGAACGTAAAAACTGATAACGAGGAACTTCTTATATAAAAAGCATTTGCCTCGATACACGGCGGTTGCGTTTACGGCGGTTGTGGTCAACTTTTTACATGAAAGCCAGTCGTATGTCTCTTTGAAAGGTATTACACTATGCGGTCTGTTGTACCATCTTTAGTGCATCCCAGGTGCGCATCATTATTTAACTTAAGTTGATCTTACCTTTCACCCATTGGCCGACTAAAATGAAACTCGAACATTTAAACAATCAATTGGCTATAGAAGTCATCGGGCTTCATAAACGATATAACGGAGGACAACGTTACCAAATTGTATCACCTCCACCCCTTAGTATGAGTCATCAAATCTATTAGTTATAATTTCTATTAGCAAAAACGTCTACACGCAAGAGTTCATATTGTTAAAGTATTATTATTAGTAGTATTAGTATTCATACAATTATTGATATTCCTTAAAGTAATCTTTAAATTGTAAAATGTGATATAATGCCACCTGCCCTCATCGTCATCGAACAAAAAATTCCACTAAAACTATTGAGTAAAGATTCAGAGAAAAATTATGAGTAGTTTTGGATTTCTGCTCTGTGAATGATGATACCCTTTAACAGAGTCCATTTTAACTTGTTTCCATGGACATGAAGAAAACTTAACTTCGTTAAAATCAAAATATCAAAAGGCCACCACTTCAGTAGGTCGGTAATCCAAATGCAACGTTTAAGGACTTGATGGCATACCGTTGGAATAAAAATAGACTAAACAAAATGTGCCGAGTGAAGGAATAACTTATACAGTTGTTGCTTAATTTTGTTATAATATCCGCGTTACCATATACTTATTTCTACAGACTACCAACTTGGTTTACTTTGTGGTCGAAAGAATCAATTTCCATACGTCTCCTTCCTTAAATTGCCATTAGCAGATTTAGAATATTACATCAAAGCATGTCTTCTGGAGAGATATGTCTGAAGACATAAGCTTCAAAGCTCATACCAGCAGGGGCTTATTGAAATAGAAGGTTTTCCCGAGCTACTAATGAGTGAATGTGTTGCCCTAAGCCAATTTGTCAGATCATTTTGTGATTTCTATATTTTTTCATATTATTTTTTGCATTTGAGCTATACTGAACAAGAGTATTTTGATTGATCGATTTTAAGTCACTTTAATACTGGCAAATAAGCATTAAAACACCTTCTTGTGGAATATTTTTAGACTTCTCATTTTTGTTCATCACAATGGAAAAAGGTCCATATTTCAAAGTCGCAACGAGACTGACAGTTTTGTCAGCGCGATATTCAAAAGAACCTATAGTAGTATTCTCTTCAAAATTTACATATAGCTTCATACTTAGAAGATGCGAAGCGTGTCTGACGTGTCTGTCTGATGTTCACAGTCCTGATGTTCACAGAGAATTTTGAAAATATATATTTTCAACCGCTACAACGAAACATTTCAATATAATTAAACTTGCAAATTGATGTTTATGTTGACATGGATAATTCTCTACTTTCTCAATTAATGATAATTTGCGGCAGGGGATCATGTCATAATTATTTATTTTCTCTTGTGATATTCTCTGATTTTAAACTGTGTCCCTCATCAGCACACAATCAACAGTAGCAACCATCTGTTATCTTGTAATATGAAGGTTAATTTAACTGTTGATACAAAGAAAATATTTGTAACTCAAAGTTTTATATTCTTCAAGAGATTTCAAAACCATCCTTTTGCAATAAATCAAATCATGTATAACCTGGATCAGGAATCTGAAATAACTGAAACTCATCACTTACCTTCTGATCAAACATAAACACGTGTATTCGAGCTTCATTTGTCTGCTACATCTAACTAAATCAATCATCAACATGCCCTCAGCTGTAAAAGTGTTGTACTTGGTTATATGCCAGATGTGCAACGTATATAATTCATTCTCGGCATATTATATATATATATATATATATATATATATATATGATGGCAGGTTTATAATATCGACACGCTCAACAGAAATCTATTACGAAATGGTTTGTAATATTTGTAATTGCTGATTTTAAACATGTAATGGAAGCTCTGGATATCAATCAACTTACATTATTTTTATCCGTCTCTGATGAAATAATTAGATCATGCTTTAATCTGTATAACACATATTTTTCTCACTCCGGGTCAGTCTACAATAATTCAACCTGAACATAAATATCAAGGATTGGTTAGGAAAGAACTGTGATGGAGTTGCGCCTTTTTGTGTAGAAAGAAACATAAACTACATACAATAATGCCATTATGTTAGCAAAATAACAGAAACTGGCATTTTCAATGACAAGCTAATGCTGCACAGTCATATGACCTGCCATATTTACTCTGACAACTTGTCTTATAAATCGCTGTATTTGAACGTAAATATACAATTACTCCAAAGTCAGAACACTTTATGGTTTGCATGATATAAATTTGTCGTTTGACAGAGTTTAAGTATGAGATTTTTACATCCATTGTAAAGGATAAACTGTGTGACAGCTGAGAGAACAGCTATGTTGGAGCAAATCTTTTTTTTGCGTGTCATAGGGAAGAAACTATAAAAATCTGAAAATTTCCTAAAAAAACATCAACCAAAATCATGTGTACATACTGCGTAGCACTAATTGCCAATTCACATGATAACATTATCTTTACGATTTACAGCAGTACGTTTGGACCTGCCCATTTTTGTTTGTAGAACTCAAGTTGGAAATTAGTGTACAACGTAGGCAGAAAAACATGTCATTGATTATCTATAACGCAAATTGTTGTATTCGTATGCATGGTTGTATGGTTTGCATTGATTTCTAGATTCGGGATACTTATCTATTGATTATGATGTCAAACCCAAATTCAACACGTCTTTGAATATAATATTGGAATTAGCCTTCAATTGTTCAATGGTTTAGTAACATCTAACAGTAATTCAGTGATAGGCCTTTCATTCTTTAGTACCATTTCTTCTTCTCATCTTTAATATTTAATGTGTATATTTTGTTTGTTTGTTGTGTGGACATGATTTTTAGTCATATTAGACGGTCAATACAGCTCCCCTTTTCGTTTGCTTGCTATGTTCAATAATCATTTGAGCATCTATCACCAAACAAACTATTAATCACTAGTTGTTCAAATCAATATAAATGTAGATGTCTTTGACACCGCCGTCTGAGGGGATTTAAAGATTGACAACAAACATTTAGCTATCATTTTTTCTTTTCTTCATTTTTCTACCATTTGCTAACGATACGCAAACACACAAGACATTCTACAGAAATGAAATAAGGCTTGTTAGGATCTTGAATTATTGTGAAGTGAAGAAGTTGTAAATGATGATTGCGAATCCCTTAATCTGAGACAAAATAATTCAGTTTAAGAGAGGTAGTAGATGGCCTCACTTGATACAAACAAAATATCAATAGTCTTTCACCTTCCTATGTGATAAACATTTTGTATTCAGATTGCCGCAGTTTCAATATGGAACCTGATATATTAAGATAGTATGAACAGTGAACAGTGAAATATGCCCAAAATATACATCGTGCTGAACACGTTACAAAATCGAGCATTTCAGCATACTCCTGTTGCTGACAATCAAGTATTGCCTCGACTAGATGCGTGTAGCGGATTTCTTTACAGATGCATACAAATTATCACCCAAAGGAGATAACTCTTGTGATATCTAGCCATGTCTATAAGGGGATTAGATTGTTTTTACAGGATATTGTGTATAATTTCCCACCATCGTGAACGCCATGCTGACACAATGATGTTACACTGAGTAAAGATGTAACCATGATGTCATAATTATGGAAATGTCAATATGGTAATGTAAGTAAAATAGAGGATAATTCATGTTGTTTGTAAAAAGTTTATTTCATCGAGTAGCGTGGTTAAAGTTGATATTTTCATGATTGGCGGATATCACTAACGATATCACATTTTGATCAGACTTACTCACAGCCTCGTGTCTTTTGATATCAAATATATCAATAGATATATACGTAAAACATGCGTAAAATTCCCCCGATCAGTTTCGGATTTTGTGTAACTTTTGTTGATGTCACTTTATTCAACACTTGTTTTAGCCTGTATTTATGTTTATAGTTGCATTAAGAGATTCAATCAATAAGGAAGAAAAAATGTTTTGGGAGGGAAAATACTGCAATGTAAGCTAAAAGCTTGGAGACAACAAACGATTGGCAAAAAATATAAATATTTCACTTATTGAGTGGTTTATGTAAGGATAATTACATATGTCCTGCTATAAAAGAAATTTAATTACATACACTTGCTAGATATAGATTGTGTTTGTAATTTTACTTGAAACAATTGACATTTACTTGAATCTTCTGTGTCTGTGTCGTATAAATCTACAACTAAAACGGTTTTCTGTTTACTTTCTCAAGCGAGATTAATACTTCATCAGACTTGATAGACAATTCATTAAGTAAAGTGATTAAAACTTTGATTTAAAACAATGCAAATCATTGAAATGAAATTAGTAATGATATCAAGTGTTCATAAAAGTGGAAATCATCAATTTCATTGTCTTATAATATACTGCGACACTCAAAGATCTTATCAGAGTTTAAGGCTTTACGTCTTGTAATATGTAAATGTCTATAATTGAAACAAATGTTACAACAGAAGAATTAATGATTATTGTTAAAATGTTTTATTCTAGTTCATATATGCTTGTGTACGAGAGCAGAATCCATCCGACCATGATGTTTGACAAACTGCACAATTAATGATTCCTATACTACCTATTCCAGGTGAAGATGCAATTAACCTACTCCGATTGTTGTGTAAAGTTAAATTCAAAACAATATTACTCAGAATGATTAGCTAAGCTTAAGCAGCATGAAGTTTTTACACCACCCAACTCAGAGGAAGGACATATTGAAAATTTCAAAGATTTGTACTAATTAAGAAGAGAAACAGATATTGCCACCATAACCATTTCCCCCGCGAGGATAACGTTTGAAATCCATGGGACAACGGGTATAAAGCTATATACTACAATCAATCCCCTTACTTAAGAACATTTTGATCATATATTTACAATGCCCTCAAATCAGTTTTAGAGATTATATTTTTTTAAGATCATAATACCATATACTCGGTATAATTTAGCTCAGTGTTTTTAAGTTCAGTCTTGGGAACCGCCTAAAATATATTTTTTTCACAAACAAAGTTTCATTGAGTTTCACGTTTTGGTTATACGTCATCATTCCAAAACCAGTTTCAGAAGAATTTAGACCTCGGTTTTATGAGTTGGCCTGGAAACAGGGACGCACAATGTCTAGGGGAGATAGAAGCAAAACGAAATTGTATACTCTCAAATCAAGTCTACAAATGATGACTTATCCATTACCAGAGTTGAGATATGCGGACGGAAAGAGGTTAATTTATTTATATACCCTTCATAATAGATGTTGCCAGATGACAAATGCCAAGGTTACAGATGAATCTCTACTTTTCAATCACATAAGCATTCGATACGACATATCACTGCTCACTAACGATATCTAGTTGAACAAATCCATACTCATTCCAAGACATATGGGATCCAATTTTAAACACAACTTATTATTTTGTTATCAGTTAGTGGCATTACTAAAAGGTAACAATGCAGCATTCATGATAATACAACAAAATGATAGAATGAAGCAAACTGTTCATTTTCAAATGAATTGTTCATAGACCTATCACAAAGAATACAACTCCACAGCAGTGACAGCGCAACGAAAAAGTAAACGTTATTAAAAGCACTGTGACACGTTCTTGTTTCATACTATATTAGTTTATACCAAATATGATACTTTCAATGGGTTAAATTACTCATCATTCAACCCGATTATCGTAGTCCTAGAAAAAGATGGCACGTATCATGTGAAAACTGCAGGTGGTCGTTGCAATGTGTAACATCTTAAATAATTCGAGTAAAGGATTAATTTTCTTGGTGGATCCGTCGTGTTGTTTAAATATGATGGTCCAACAATTTGTAACATTTTATTTTCTTTGCACAAGAACCCTATATTTTACCACGACTCTATTGTTTGAACCCGTTGTATAACTAACCAAATTGTTAGGTATACTATGTACAGTCGAGAATCAGCCGGAATTACTTTTTATTAACCTCTGTCATGGCAAACAACATACATGTTCAAGTATCAATGTCGCGCAAACAGCCTTTCAAATAAAAACAAACGACTATGAAACCAATTTTATTTTACTTAACATTTTTAGTACTTTGACGGTTACAGTAATTTCAATGATATTGTCTGTGGCCTTGTCATCACTTGACGTAGCTGTGGCAGCCAGAATCGACAAATGGAGGTCTTCCAGTTTGATGTCGATGATGCTGAGCCTCTGTCCTTGGAATACTCCATTTCTTATTCTCTCATTACGGTCTTCTCTCCACTCCTCAAACAAACGACAAGACCATCTTATACTTTTCTCAGTATTTGCGGTAATACATTTCTGTCCGGCCTGCAACGAGTTGAAGATTTGGTGTTACGTAAAACAACATCAATGGTTTTGTAAACAAACTAAATAATATAGAATACAAAACTACTTTTATTTTTTGAAAGTAATGATGAACTGCTCATTTCACCTATCTTTTTATATAGACTTCCCTTTCATTCTACTATATATATCTATAGGCCTATATTGCTTGGTAAAGAAAACTGCGACAAACAAATTTTAAAACTTCCCCTTACCTCAGACTCAGAACGTGAATCTACGACGCTAGTTTTGTTTGGTAGAAAAATGTAGTTTTATCTTGGTTTTCCAATATCTTCCCTTAGTAATTAATATCTCTCTCGATGCGCCTATTGTATAGTGTCAAGATCAGTGACAAATATCTCATTCAAACCATGTGACTAACCATGTAGGACCGATAAGAGAGTTCCATCGAGTTAGAAAAATTATCGCCAAATGGAATGAAGTTGAACTGTTATAGCCATTAGATTTCGCTGCGTTTTTGCTTCATTACATTTACTAGTTTAGTAAGTAACAACTTCATTTTCAATTGCAAGGACTGAAACATGCATTAAGCAAACAATTCGGAACATTAGGAACACATTTTTGTGAAGCAATTAAAGGCACTATAGTGACGTATGGGGACATTTTCATATATTAAGTTTTCCATCGATGCACTTATATTAAATGCGCATTTATGTTGAAATTACCCAGTAGCCAATAGAAAAGTATCAAGATGGAAGAAGTTACTGAGGAAATAAACAATTTGAAAAGTCAGTTGTGCACAAAACGGTATGTATAAAAATTGTTGGAAACGGATGAACTATGAGTAGCAGTTGGTGCATTTTTTATGAAAAAGGATTAAATATTCTTAAGGTATATGCGTAATTTCAATGTATATTGTAATCGTAAAAGCATTGCCGTTGCATCAATTATAATGGCTATTGTTAAGGTCAATGTTTATATGTTCAATGTTGAATTTTGCCGATATCGTAGCTCTTACGGATTAAATGCGACGTTGCAATAAATGATTCTTGCCTTTGAGAATATGCGTTCATATCATATTATCTGATCTAAAAATATCTTACCTGGGGGCTTTGACTTTATTTCGATTGAAGACTTTCCCCATTTTTTTCTGCTTCAATTCATGAACTGATAAGTACGTCATCCTCATCCGGAGAAAAGTCATCAAATTTGTCGTTAGGAACTTGCGAAGAGCATATCAAGTCGTCATCATCAAGCAATGATTGAAGAGACATGTTACTGACGTCCTTCCCGTCAATCGTATCAGTGACAATATCAGAGGCTCTTGTGGTTTACGATACGAGTCCCTTCACGTATTGCATGCGCAGTGCGTGTCTCATGACTTGACAGTTTACCGTATTGTCATCTTTAAATACCACAAAATATGTTGATTTTTATTCATGGAAGTCCTCGTCGAATTAGAACGTTTATTACCAAATAGTCGGTAGCTTCTCAAAGCGTGGTATGGCTTATTGTAGAGCAAAACAAAATATTTCACCATATTTTTTCACTTAATCTACTCTTTTCGCCAAAAAATGTATTGTTTATAAGAATTGGTGTGGTGGTCGTGGAATAAGTAATTTATACAACTCGTATTCGCGGAGCGGCAAGTCGTATAACCAACCCTGTCGTGGACTAGACGAACAATATATACTCGTCGTATAACTATTACTTACACTGCAACATTGCCTATAAACACACGTCCAAGATTATTCCATGACTCACTTGCAATAGTTGTATATACTTGCAACACATGATCGTTGAAGACTGGTGTGAACACTGTAGGTCATACTTACATTATAAATCATCGTTCTGACAATTGGCACAATTTTGTATCGTGACAAGAGACTACTGGGCTCTTATTGATGTTGTTTTACACGAAGTATGACAGTTGCTTTTGAAATGTCTCTCAGATTACGATATATAGGTACACAATTCGACGGATTGGTGAACTGATGTAGGATTGTCATTAAACCTGATTTGATGAATGGCATAAGATGTATGTCAGTCTGGTGTCTGTTACACGATAAATAACCATATTTTGATCAGGTTTATAAATTGATAAACGAAAGAAGGTGATGTGTTTTGCTCTGTAATAACAATGGTAATCAAAGTAAAACCACAAGACGTTAAACATGAACAAATGCCATAGATGCAAGCCAAAAAAAGACAAATTCATTAGAAAGAAGACTAACTGTTCTTCTACAAATTTGAATGTGTTATACTTCTCAGTCGGGCTACGAATCAATACCTTTCCTCTTGACAGGTACACTTGAACTTGTTTGATGATTGGATCTTGCAGTTGCTGTCCTCTTTGTTCATTCTCTTGTTAGAATAGTCAATTACATTAACTTTGGAGAAACTGTTGACGCCGTCAACACTCATCTGCATCCGAAGCCCTTAGCTAACAATTTCATCTTGAATTACCTCCTTTAGGTTACCATTTGGAGTTTGAGATAACCGTGTCAGTGACAAGTGAATGTATTCGTCAACAAACCAACACAAATATGTAAACACAATGGAATTCTGTTATCTTATAGGGATGTACTAAAGGCATTGCAGCATTATTTGGGTTTTCAATAGGACTAGCTTTTCTTCTCACAGCTGAAAAAGAAATACAGAAGGAACACATGCCGTTTCACACAAAAGTTAGCACTAACTGTGATTCTGTCGACCCATGCAATACACACACCTACATGTATATTTTACTGTAATCGTACCTTATCTTATCACCTTGCAGCAATGATAAATCTTTTGAAGGCACAGAAGTAATTTTTATGAAGTTTTTATTTCTTCATACTTCCTGCAATTAACATTAGTCTGTGCCTAAGGTTTTATCATCAGCGAGTCGAATTATTTCATCATTCAACCTGCAATTCATCCGTAGACATTATCAAGTATCAAGCAAACACCGTTTCTGTATGAATAATGTATAATAATTTGAGGTATTGAAATTAATTCCCAATGCTTATCTGAACACATTCATTTTGGAACTGCTTCTTTTGATTGAAAACATTTTCTTGCTTTTGATAACAATTATTTACGTTTTAATTAAATTTTTTTATCTAAAACAATTTTCCCTTTAATTAGCATATCATTATACTTTCAAAAACATAATGATACAGAAATACAATAATCGGAGAATGTACACTTTAAGGTTAACAGTGCCGGTTTGTAGACTCCAAATGACCACCAACAAATTCTCCTCATCATTGAAATCATTTGTACCTGATATGACACGTGATTTTAAAAAATTGGAATTGGCTGACAAGTTTATAAGAGCACATTCCAGATAAAATGGTTTTGTTTGCAACTGTTTTTTTTTTTTTTTTGGAGTAATATTCTTAAAGGAATGCCAAATGTTTTTACTAACTTAAATTCATAGTAGTGCAGTTTTTTTAAGATACAGCCAAAAGATTATTAGTTAAAATATAAGGAATGCTTTGTTATACATTTGTACATCGAATCAGTTACTAACCATTAAATTAACGACCAGTATTGTACTTATTTTACATTATTTATATTAAAAAGCTAAAACTCGTTAAGCTTATTTCCTAATCGAACAAGATGACATGTTGCAATTGATACAGGTAAAACATTTCACACAGTTGAAATAGACATTCATATGAAATATAAACTTCTTATTATTACAACCACTTGTGCATTATTTTTATAAGTTAGAAAACACAATCACCTAGATAAAGATTATTACCAGGAAAACAGTTGAAAATAGCATAATTGTTTGGGGAATAACTGTTTAATATGTATCCTTTTCATATTCACCATTGTGGCTTTAAGTATCTGGCTCCTTCATATCGACGAGTATAACCTTGAAGTTGTGAAGTTATCTCTATGGACGGCTCCATATAAACGATGACCTACATAGATGACTAAACAAATATACGTCAAAAGTAAACTATTGACCGTTGTAAGGCGTCAAAGAGTAATTACACATGTATGGTATTATTCTCTTCTGTTAAAAACATCTGTCAACGTTTTGACATGTTCTGTGTCCCCTGAGGTAAATGTCGAGAAATAATTGGCACAAATGTCACTGCCAAGGGCCACTATTCAGTAAATAGAGTATCAGGTATGCATAACATTAAACATAGTACTGTTTTAATCTCATATTACGTCCATTTACCAAACAATAAATGTATCATTTAAAAGGTAAAGGTAGACGTGATTTTGAAACAACTCATCGATTTATCTTTGTACACGTTTAAAGTGCAATGGATTCGAAGTTTGATGGATACTGTTTAACCTTGCAGGCAAGGCAAACCATTAACCAGAACAATGTTTATGGAATATTGCTATGTTTGTGAGAATGTTTTACATGGAGGAAGGTTTATGTTTCCGTTTGACAGGCAATGTTTTATAATCATAAGAAGCAGTGTTAACACCAAATTGCCATAATCGGTTAAGCTATGTGAATCCATTTCCATACCTCAAATGATATAATGTTGTTCACACAAAAATGCCGGCCATTGGTTTTGGCTAGCTACTTGATTCTTTCCTCTGAATTTCTTAGGATAATCTTGATGGGTAATGAGATTATTTCACCCTCTGAAGATGATACATTTGGCCTCAACTTGTGTTTATTGGGGGAATTTGAAGATTTTTTTCAAAGAAAAACGTGGTGTTGTCCCTTTAAATAAAAGACGCATATTGACAACTGATACATTTGAATTTAAAAATTGAAATAAATACACAGCTGGAGGCAATTACAAACTGTATTATATAACTGTTGACATATTTGATACACAATAGTCAAATTTTCAAACAAATAAATAATTTTGTAAAGCTTCCATATGTACTCGTGTACTCCAAGTATACCAAGTTGAAACGCTTTTCCGTTTTACAATATATTTCTGCTTCAAGAACGAGTGATTAATTGAATATGATCAGGCAGGATTTTGATTTAAGGTTACATACCTCTAATACATGTACATGCATGTTACGAACCATCTGAGACATGTCACAATCTGAAGATTGTTTGTTCACTATCCAGGAACATTTCATCATTCCTAGATTGTTTAAACAATCTGAAGAATGTGCGACCTTAACAATCTGGGAATGATCACAATCTAGTATTTTGTTTGTAAGTAGTTTTTCAGCATTATATAAGGGGAATTATCTAGCTTATTAAGGTTTTAATTGTGTTAGTATCCAAATGATGGAATATAGCTGTCGAGTCCTGGATTGTGACTGGTTCACAGCCCGTTATCATGTCCAGGTGTCCATTCTTAGGTTGTGAGAGACTTTTATACCGTTTTCATGTTCATATTATAGAATAGAGAGTAGATTTCTAGATTGTGAAAGGCTCACGGTTCGCTTTATGTTAAACTGAGGGAGTATAAGGGTCGGTTTCTAGATTGTGAAGGGCTCTCAGCACAAATTCGTCAAAGGCACTTAGAAGTTTGTGTGAAAATACTAGACAAGTACCTGATGAAGGGGCAAGAAGTACACCAGGAACGTCATGAGAAATCAAATAAAGAAGTTGTTTTCTATGTGAACTGTCAGTATTAGGACTCTCTGCTCGTCTTTATGGCCAACTGAGGGACTGTAGGGGTCGATTCCTAGATTGTGAAGGACATTGTGCATGTCGTTATGTTCAATTTGGCAAGTAGAGGGTTCAATTCACAATCTGTGAATATGTGCAGTGAAAAAACGCTTGCAGTTGTTTTTCATGATATTTTACCCTATTAAATCGCTTGCTTTTTGCTTGATTCTACGATTTTAAGATTTTCATTAATGGCAGTTGGCGTTTGTTTGGAGGCTGTGACGATTTATGTAGAAGAAAACATTATTTATTATATTTGTATAAAGTTTGCATATGAAAAACTATAAATAACATTACTCTTTGTAAAGTAACCTTAATATCTGAAAAAAACATAATTACACTGGAATTTTATTCTTCATTTTCGCTTATTTAACTTAAGTTAGCTTACTAACTATCTGTATCAACACAAAAAACTTATCTCCTTTGGTATGGAACACTTTTTAAGTACTCCTTAACTAGCTTACAGATTGTTTAAACAATCTAGGAATGGAAAGAATTCCTAGATTTTTCGAACAATCTGCAGATGGTGATCATTCCTAGATTGCACGGAACATACACATTAAATTCAAATGTTTCTTCGTACATTGAAGGAGTATGTTAATAGTTCATTCAGTATCATTGGATTTGAAACATTGCACTTTATAACTCTACCTTATAGTAAATAACTTTATATCTATAGGTGTAAATATTTCCCTATCATGCAATCTCCACTTTAAATCTTGTGCTCTGACTGTAAAGACAAATGCACAAATGTTACTGAGGGATAAGTGATTCAAAGTTAAGTTATCAAAAATTCTTGCGAGCACGATTTCTCGTTCACTTTGAGTATTTTCTGATGGGATAATAAATGAATGGATGAGATATCTTCATGCGATTCGAAGGATTGAAAGATGTGCACTGTAAGTTTTGATGGGAAAAGTTTAACTCAGTTTCAAAACGTTCAATCTTCATATCATAAGAACTTGTTTTACACTTGAAATGAAACTTTACATCCCAGTGGAATTGAAAACAAATCGAACTCCCACTCAGTTCGAGCAGCATTTTAAGATCTATCTGTTCAACAAAATGCCTTTTAAGAAAATGTCAATACATTTGTCATTATGCGAATTCAAGCACAATTCATGTATGATATTAAGATTATTGATGTACATAAAATAGATAAAAATCACATCTCTCAATGTAATTCTAGTTACAAAAATCATAATATTTTACTATATGTACAAACGTTAATAATCTCTACTGGACTACTTTCAATAACACATAGAATTCATCGAGGTCGGTATTTAGTTTATTACATTCAGCTTTTTATGAATATAAAGATACTAAATTATTTAAAGATATTAATAATAAGGATAACGTATTGTGAAAGAATTCGTTAAATTCAGTGAAGAAGGTCTCCTCAAATCGATAGAGATCATTCACAATCAAGATATGATTGTCATGTACATTATTATTTGATTCAATATTTAATTTCCTGTAAGATTTGTGATATTATCAGTTACAAGAGCAGGAAATGTATTTTTTTATTTTCATACAGGAATGGACTTGAAGTGAAGTCTTGGACTAAAGGATTGTAAATTGTATAAGTGGGCGTATTGAAGTAAAGAAACTTACAGTAACAGACCATATTTTTTATGACTGAAATGTGCGTTTGGTACGTTTACCAATATACTTATTTACAAATGTGATTGACGATTCTCAAAAGAAACAATTCCAACTTTCTTTTCCTCACGAAAATCAAGGGTACTGCTTCTATTAGGATTTCGAATTTGTATATAGAAAATTACAATAAAACTTATGTAAATGTTAAAGTATATTCAACATAAAAATGAATCCTATGAATATTTATGTTTATGTTATGATATTTCCGTGTATGACCATTTTTGTTAGAAAAGAGATGACTGCAGCTTGAATGGCAAACTATGCCACATACTTCTTCCTACATGACTATCATCCGACACATTTTGTTGCTTCCTATTCACAGTTTGAATGTCTTTTCTTCCATTTGTATATACATGTAAGGTGTCTTTTTAATAACACGATACCAATAATGTCAGTGTTTTGAGAAACGAAGCTACCTGAAACTAAACAGTACAGTGCTAGCAATTCATATCTTATTCTGGTACTGGGCCAACCATTGCATGCAAATTATAACCAATGTTTTATATAGTATAAAGTAGACATAGCATGATGTCAAATCAACGATATTTTTATATTGAATCAATATTGAATATGACTAACATGTACAGCTATGATACTATGTTGCACATGAGTCATTTTCCCTTGTGATTAAAGCTTTAATTGCAATATTTGCTATGTTCTCAAACTGCCAAGTTAGGTTGACCTTGAGCTTGACCTAATGCATAGCTGTCTAGACAAAAACCTACTGAAAGAGGAAAGAAGGGAACTCACCATAGAGCCAAACGACAAACAAGTTAAAGTATGTAACTATCGGAATGTTTGGTGTTTTATCAGGGCCTGCACATGGAAAGAAAACGAGGATCACAAAATGTTTGTGTGATTATATTGAAAGATTTATTGGTTTTCTGTTACCAACTATTATTGTCATCTAAGTGTAAAACGACATCGAATATGCACAAGGATTCATAAAACAAATTCCCGAAAGGGAAAGACCGTAGAATATCAAATAGAATTTGAAGAAAAGTTCCCACCAATAAAACCGGGAACACGCTTTGAGTCTCGTGGTATATAAGGAAATGTAAATGAATATTTTTTACATTTTAAATTATGTGTAACATTTGAGAAATTTCCTTCCATGTTACTGTCCAACATAATGAACTTTCTGTGATGACTGTGTTTCACTATGTGTTTTTGTTTCAACATAATATCCATTTGAACTAAGGTTTTACTGAAAACAAAAACTGATAACAAAAGCTTTCTGCCATTACTCTACATGCCTCATCTCTAAGAGGAAACGAAACGCGGCGTTTTGATGTTTGTGGAGAGATTATCTAACACAAGACAAGATGGCTACAGTTATAACGTTTTATAATGTAGTTAACGAGATAGTATGGTATGGAAAACTCTGCATACGTGTAAAGTCATCGATATGCTTTAAGTATTCCTCGAAAATATCAAATTATTTCTATTTAGTATCCCTTTACAATGATCATTCTTGCTGTCAGTCAATCAGTCTAGTGAAACAGGTGTTACAATGTTAAACACAAAAGTATGTTTGGTCAAACATAGAGAACAATTTCGGAGAAAGTATACAAAGATAAAACTGTTAGCTTCAAACTGTAGAACATGTGAACATAGAATGGTTACCTTTTAAAGCCATGTGTTTGAGTTTCCCACCCAAACATACAGGGTATTAAAGTTTTCATGATATTCATGGAAATAACAGTGTTTTTCAAAACTATCTTCATGCTTAATCATAATTTGTCTAGATTTCAGTAAAGAAAAGTTAGTGAAAAAAGGCCAGTCGACAGTTATACGGCAAAACTGTCATTTCGTCATACTAACGCTTTTTTAAAGTACATACAATAAAAAAAGAGTTGTAAGTTTTAAAGGAACTTCCTTTTGAAGATATGGCGCGATAGCTGAACAGAAAACAGAAAACTTAATTCAATAAGGGGATACATGTACACTACAACCATAAACAAACTACCCCCTTTCTAGAAATTTCTAGAACGTATCTAGAACGTATCTAGAAACTTTCTAGAACGGATCTAGAAACTTTCTAGAAACTTTCTAGAACGTATCTAGAAACTTTCTAGAAATTTCGAGTTTTTATTTTTTGAGAGATATTCAAATAATTTTATTTTTTTCTGAAACTGTATGTTATCTTTTGCACAATTTGAAAAGATGAACTGCTTATGTTAATTAGGAAAGAAGATATTCAATGTTAAAGTTTCCCTCCTCTACAACGCATCCTCATTATAACGCTACGCATTGCTTACGCGCTAATGAGCTGTAACGCGTCTGGTCAACAACTTAAGTCAGCGTACAGCTTTGCCTTCAAAATGATTTTGATTAGGTTTATAATCAAAGCCCTTTATCACCTCAGAGAAAACGTACGTACTATCTATCTAAGTCTTCTATTTTTATTTCATGTACGTCAAATGCATTGATCTTTCTTATATGCAAAAGGAATTAGTAAATTACGTTTCTCTCTCAGTTCGTAATATTCAATCTGTAAACTAAACATGCGTGCAAAATAACGTTTTAAATAAATAGGTGAATGAGATAAAAAAAAAGAAAATCCCATTCTTGTTGGTTTAATAAGGACATATTTGAAGTAAATATGCAAATAAAAAATACCCTCGTTTCTTCAAAGACTTACATATTATAATTGAATTGGTTATAGGGGGATTGATTAATGCAAAGGACCTCTGCTTGCGCTTCAGGAAATGAAAAGATTGTGAGAGTTAGTTCTCTGTCTCTACATGAAAATATGAAGGCAACATTTTCACGTTATAATGACTTATCTGAATGTTGAGAAAAAAGGGTTTTCTAGGTCTAAGCAAGCATGCGCTTTTGACGTTTTATTCAATCATGAAAGCATTCGCAGTTTTAACCAAGTAATTGTCGTCGGTCACATCAACTTGTCGCCGTTCTAGTTTGTCTTAAGCTTTTATTTTCCCTCGCCGTCATCTTTTTTTATAGTGTGCGCGCTTACTATACATGTACAACTACAATGCTTTGGGCCTGACAATAGTAAACTCGAACTATATTCAGACTGTTGAAACACCGTTACTAATTTGTTCAAACAAATTATGTGCATGTCTTTCTACGGATAATCTTAGGAAGTATCTTTTAATTTGTGGAAGATGAAGGTACGCTCATCCTTGTCGCGTCGTATTATCTGACAACATAATTATAAGAGCCATGCCGATGTCCACTCACACAGTGAGTAGAGCTATTTTTATTTTTCATTGATACATGAAAAACGGCCATATAAGTGTAAGGACGTCGAAAATCTGCATACATTTTACATGTTAAAAGTTAAAAGTCCTAATTTATCCTGCTAATCAATATTTACATTTGTGCTTGATGTAAATAGGTTTTAAAAATCACGTTTGAGTCATTGACGCGCGTCACTGTCCGGTTTTCGAACACCAACCGAGACTTTAACCTGTTTTATTGTCACTATACTGAACTCATAAGCACGAAGGTCTTAAGTTTTCTAAACAACCATCCCTTCTTGAGAAAATAGCACTATAAAGAAGTTTGGCATATTTCACTCTAACAACATACTCTGTGGCCCTTTAACTGTAACTTAACTTTTTTTGGAACTATACCAAACAGAGAGATACAAAACTGAGTCAAACAAATCACTTATGTAACGTACTGTAAATGATCCTTATCGTTCAACTTCATTTCCTATTTGACCCAATGAAACAATAAAACGATGAAGGTTCGTTCCTCATCCCCACAGCCTGAGTGGTGTTAATTGGCTAATTGGCTTCTGGTTCGACACCGCCTGTGAGTGCGACCCTGTGAGTGACCAGGCGTTGAGTCGTGAAAATAGTCCAGTGTTTAATGAGTTTTGAAATTTAGTAAAGTAAGTTTAACCTGCAATCAGTCTGAAATGTAATTTTGATAACCTAATTATAATATATATAAATATAACCTTTGTTGCCCACTTTACTGGTAACGTCGGTGTTAGTAATCAACATCAATGTTTTATAAGTTTGCAGTCATTTTAAAGTGACACAGAGTATGCATTCTGATTTTTCATATTACACAGATAATAGCTCAAAGACCATGGGTCCTTAGTGAGGTTCTAATTGTCTCCCTAAACATTCAGTTTTATCTCTAAAATGCCAAAATCAAGACATGTTTTCCTGTGTTCTAAATTTGGAAACGGAAATGTATTTTTAAGAGTTTAAACTATTTGGTCACATTTACATGTTCATTACTCAACACTTATTAAACACTACAAAACCATATTTATATTTTTGTCTGCTGTAATTAAGTTTCCAAAATAACGTTTTGCTCAATGCCGCAAGTCATTGTCCGTTTTTTTATCACACATTGCGACTGAAAATTGCTTATTGTCGCTATACTTAACTGGTAAAAATCGGGATGCTGAATTTCATAAACCACCACTACTTATCGATAAAAGTAACACCATTCATAAAGTTTGACATACTTGACCCCAACAACATTTTTTTTGCCCCTTTAACCAAAAAAAGAAATCAACAAGACATAGCGTCAGTACTATCATGTAACTTGTGAGTTTAAGTTGAAGTTTGTTCGACTGTGTAAGTTATGGAGAAAAACAAACATGTAAATTCATAAAATGCTTAACGGGATTTATCAAGGCTTACTATCTCTTTCACTCTTTCAAATACGAAAGGTTTTTAAAGGAATGATGACGAGTAACTGCAATAATAATTACTGTTTTACGTGCAATTTACTCAGTGAACCGTATCTCCCGAACAGGCAAGTGTACGGAGAACCGTAACCTGGAAAGAACATGTCGAAATTTCAAAGTGAATTAACTGTGTATTCTACAATACACAACCGGGCTGTCCAGACATAGACGGAAGAATGCTCATCTTTTGCTGAAGACGACTGCGACTGTGTTACGCAATTCAGTCAACGAAATGGGACATATTTATTACCGTGGGACGGTAGAGGTCACAGTTTTAAACACATTTATCATATTCAAAGTATTGAAATTCGCTATATATAAATATGAATGTTATATCTCGCCTCGAAATATACATATACGGTTACTATTTTCACTACTTTTATGCTATAAGAAATCAAAATTAATGAACGCACGGTGTATTTGACTCTCTACAAAATCAAACCATACAAAGTTACTTGGAACGAAGAATGAACAGTTGTTGAACTTTCATAGCTGTCATGTCTATCTTCGACATTTTTAAAACGGTTATTAATATCGAAACATACAAATACATCAAATGAATAATGTTCTTATAACCGTGTAGGTTCACTACGGACAAGACTCCGTTCAGTGTATCCAGCGTCAAATGGTGTTGCATATAACGGTGTGGACGATATCAGAGGGTGTCAGCGTGAGTGGCAGGGGAGTTGATAAATGTTGCCTAAACAAAGTCATGAAAGACTACAGCATGGAAATATGTATCCAAAAGCCGTTACCAATAAAGACGATCGTTAGTTATGATCATAAGCGGTGTTTCACTTGAAACAACGTTAGCGTTATGAAAATCTTCTCGTTTAATGAGAGAGTGTTTTAACTGTACCGACTGTGTTGAAGATGAGATGCTTGTTTTAATTGAAACATTTTTATTCATGATAATGTTCAATTCATGAAATGATTGTCCAACAAGCTCCAAGGTGCTTATTTTAAGGCCACTCCGAAGCAATTACATATGCAGTATAGCAGTCCGTGGTGAAATGGGCTGGGCATCTTGTCTGACAAAAACAGAATATCGAAATACTAAGATTCTGGCGTCGTATACAAACGTCGCAGTGTAACATTGTATCAATCATTAATGCATGGTCACGCAATTTTAGAACTTCCTAGTATATTCATGTTTTCAATTTGATTTCAAATTGGAATTTACCACTTGTAGATATTTTAAATGTCTCAAATGTTGACTTTGAGGTTGCAAAACAGTGGTTGTTACTCTTAGACAATGACAGTTGGCATGCTGAATTATGGAATGATAAAGGTTTGATCAATGGTAACAAATTGCGGACTTACCGTCGTTTTAAGAATGTGTTGCAAGCAGATAATTATGTCATCTGTAACCTGGATCGTACTTTTGGCATGTGAAGAAATAGTGAACAGCTTTATCGACTGGATGACCACATGCAGGAACAGGTCTAGCTTTCTATGATATGTCTGTTTAACTGTTCAGCGTTCAAGTCACCACAGCGGGCGAAAGTTGATAATCTAGCTAATTCATTTGAATTAACGATTTTATTGCCAGGAGTTAAATAATTCCATAGTTTTATTGTGTCAGGAAAAACGTTCTTGCATTTAACGCTGTCCTACATTTTACTGTTCGAACAGATGAATTTTCTCTGTCGTTATTGTTAGTTGTTGTAGGTAGAAGGTTACATTGATATTCAGGCGCGCGATTATTCTTACTTTTAAAGAACGTTGTCAATTTAGACATACATGTATCTACGTTCCGACAGGTTTTAATAAGTTTGGTTATAAATACTGTTTGGCGATCCATCGAATTGCACTTGTGTGATTTTGTGCCGATCGGTGGAATATATAAACACTGGGAAAAGCTTAGTTCAATAACGAGCGGTAAGCGGGTTGTGAGAAGACGTTATTTTTTAACTGGGCACCTAAAAGTTTTCCTCATACACTCATAAACAAATTAAACAGACTTAGAGAGGAAGTGTATTGACAATGTTTATTCCAGCTCGTCAACTGAAGCAGGCATCGTATAGACAGGGATATGAAACAAATAACTGACTGTACTACATTACTGCTACCCGGGGGTTACACAACTCGTCTCGCTCATTAGCAGGTCAAGCTCCACCGCACATGTCTATACGATCTCTGACTGATGACACAGGAGAAGAGCGAGATTACAGTTACTATTTCGACCAGACTTTCCAAGTACTAAATAACTTCCTTGAAGTGCTATAAACTACGTATGTCGGCGATCTCTTACATAATATCTTTATTATCATTTCCTGTTCCGAGACAGCTGTGTTTTATTGCTGTATGCCTCGCTGGCTGGTTGATTAATTAGATAACGTCATTGTTGAATGAAGCTTAAAGGGACCATTCGAGCGGCTTTCATCCGCCATCTTGAAATGGTAGCATTGCGAGAAATCAAATGTGCTGTATTATGCTAATTCATTGAAACAATTAAGAAATAATTAATAGATTGATAGAAGAGGGGCATATTTACAAATAATTCATAATAAAAGTTATCAGTTACGACAATGTTTTGTCGTAGTAATGCATTCCACATTCGTAGCTCCGATGATTGGCTTCATTTCACGAAGTTTTTCTTTTTTGATCGATACACTTTATTCTTTGTGAAATTGTCAAATCTTGAACAACTGAAATGTTAAACTTATGTACATATTTGAAATTAAGAGTGAAAAGAATCATATAAAAATCATATATATTTGTTAACAGGAAAGTCCTCCTGAATTTCGTTTCCACAAAAAATACCACGCTCGAATGGTCCCTTTAACCGGTTCGTTCATGCAGGGGTAGAGTGTCTGAATCACTGGGTGGAATATGATATAATATCTATGACAAAATGTAAAGCATGCTGTTTTCATTATGTTCAATCTTAATCCAACTATATATTTTAATTTCATTATCTTTTAATGTCAATAGTATGTATCCATCTACTCTGAATTGACGAGAAAAAAATAACGATATCAATCCAGCATTAGGACGAGATAATTTTTATTGTACTTTTACTGAAGTGAATCTATCATTAATGATGGCACAGACCGTTGATGTCCCTTTCTCTGTAAGAGTGGTAATTTCGTTAACCGACACTACCAGGTTTGTAAATATCATTTTTCAAGTCATTCTGATTCCTATCCATTGATGATCAGAAACCCATATCGGAACGCATGTCGTGCGAGGTGAATCCCCTGTCGAAAGTAATGAAATAATGAAAATTTTAAGTCAATCTCCGATTGTATCATCATAATTTCATCCTTAAAATTTCACAGACAAATATTCAACTTAAATGCGATTTTATACACTGCGTTGTAAGACACACTGAACCAGACCTTTCATAACACCTGTCTTTAAAACATGTTAAAGATAACTTTGTATATATGTACGCCTTAATGTTGTTGACGTAACATAAACATTATTAATTTAGCGTAATAGCTAACATCATTTGCGTCACTATTTTGATTTGACCACTTGCAGTACATTGTCTTGAGAGATGTATTGATATATAACAAGCTTGTTCACCATTCCGATGCCGTTTTTATATGTAATAAAATGTTTATCCATCAAGTGATAATGTTATATTGAGGAACGATTGTTCTACTTCGCATAAAAAAACGATTTTTGTAAGCACACTTGCATTTCATGCTTCTTTTACAAAACGTCGCATTTATAAGTTGGTAAGCGTCAGCATTTTCCTTTTAGTATTGAATGATCAAAACATCATATGTTAAGCAGTTTTCTTAAGGCTTTAGGACTTCAAAAGGATTGCATAGACGTAATAACGACTAGTATTCTCTTTCACTATATAATCTTTTCATATTCGAGTTGGGTGTATTGATCTTGATAGAGATCGGTTCACTAGATTTATATCTAATAGACCTGCATGTGATAGTGGCTATCACTTTGAAGACGCCTTAAATTCCTTCATCACCTGTCCAAATGTTAATGACATAAGACTTAAGGCATATTTCTTTCAAAAAAGGTTTAATCCGTCGTCAATTCAATTTTGTCACCCGGGCTCATCACAAGAGGCTAACCAAGGACTACTGAAATCTGTTAATAATTTTATCACTTTATCAAAGAGATTTTCGGAATTCATCAATCGTTGTCCAATGTGCCCTGCACATATCAAAGAACATGTAGTTATCAGCGGTATGAAATAAGTTTGTAAACATTAATTGTTTCATTGAAAAGTGTCCAACATAATCATGCATCTATTCCGTCCTGTTTACTGTATGTATGTGTTCATTCGTCCATATGTACGTCACTTTGTATGTAATAGTATATTTGTTAAGAAGCGCTATATAATGAAATAAAATATGTTTAAACTACAATATAATTCATGTAGTGACAGATTAATACATGTCCCCAAAGCCTCTTTGTTCATAAGCTTGCATAAATTATCTATAAAAAGGCAATCTCAATGTATATACGTTATGTCAACTATAATTACTTCTTTTATTACTGCTTTATTGCAAAGTTTTATATTACATATAATTGTTATAATATAACGACAACAAAAACAAACTACATGCGTCGGAACATCTTGAAGACGAGCGATCTAATTAACGCCTGTCGCTGTGAAGCTAATAAAGGACGTGCGCTATAAATAGACTGCTTCTTGTGCCGCGGAAAGAGACGCGTTAAAACGAGGAAGATTTAAAGTTCAATATTAATTATCTCTCTTTCTATTGATGCAATCTTGTTCAAAATTTCACAACAGGCAAAGAAAACATGAGGATTTTAATTAAGATTATAATTTTTGAATATTTTGAAAAGAGTGAAAACTCGAAATTTCTAGAAATTTCTAGAAAGTTTCTAGATACGTTCTAGAAAGTTTCTAGATACGTTCTAGAAAGTTTCTAGATACGTTCTAGAAAGTTTCTAGTGCGTATCTAGTGCGTATCTAGTGTGTTTCTAGTGTGTTTCTAGATACGGGGTATGTTTATTTATGGGTGTACTGTATGTAATGACCTCTAATGTAATAGCCGCACCTCTTGAAGCAGTGAGATATCTTATGAATGGTGTTCGCGCCTGGTTTTTGAATAGTCGATTTTCTTTTCTATCTTTTATGAATTATTAAGATATTGGGTAAGACAGCATTGAAAAACTTATCATCTGTCACTTGCAAATGCTCGAATTTTATCACAATAATTAATTTAAGACAGATAACCCGTAATTCGTCACGATTCGTTGAATCCTTCAGTTGCCACTTAAACATTTAGGTTTACATTGACATTTAAAGACACCTCGAGTCAACTCATAACTACATTGTCGTTCAAGCAATACAAAAAGAATTTTGCAAAGATCATACATTAATTTGATACCTAATGACAACTAGTGAAATTTCTTAAACAAATGAAACAACTTATCGGAATATATAATGTAATATATAATATATGTAATTTTTGTTAAATAGCAATGTTAAGGCTTAACTGAAATACCAGTTGATACACTGAATTGCTTGGAACATATTGCATATCATTGTATCGACATCGCATTAAGTACTTATATGCAGTAATTCATAGGAATATATACATTTTATGTAGGAAAATGTGTATGAGGCCTTTCAAAACACGAGTGCCCTTACTCATTTGACTTCCCCCGTGACCTCCCAAAACGGCACTTGGGGGAATATGGATAGTGGTTATAGCAATTTTCCTGGATTAATCTAGTTTCAATAGTGCGGTAAATCACTTCAGCAGAGCCCGAAGCAGATAAACGAAGGCGTCTTTGAGCGAGTTAGTGCTAACAGACGTGACAACACTGGTAATAGAGGAGTGGGGCTCGCATGGAAAGCATGGCATAAAAACCTCTAAAAAAGCCTTATCATTATTTCGTTTTTGTAATCCTTAAAATTACTTCTTCCTTGCACGATTTTATGCGAATGCTTTGGTTAATTAGGTCGTTGATGAGCATGAGCTTACTTAATTATGTTAACTATTTAGATGTTTTTACAAAAACAAATAATGTTTAGTTAAGATTTTCTTTTTCTTTGGTTTGGGATTAGTTTTTCTTAATTCATTTTTTGGTTTGCGATGAGGTTTTTCTTAAGAAATTATACTCAATGAATTGCTTAATGGTTAACGGTGTTTTAGTATTTACTATCATGGCGTTGCCACTGCTTAATATTTTCAACTTTGGTTGAAATTAAACCATGCAAAGTATTATTTTGCAAATTATGTTGCTAAGTAACGATGTAACTGACTCTTTTACCTCCAGTTTACACTGCTAATCTATCAAAAGACATTTTCTAATGATAATTTTGTCGACTATCATATTGGTATAATTCAAATTAATTTGCTCTCAGAAAAGTATCTATAGTAACAAAATTGTTTTGTTCTAGTGTTACTTTTTAAAAAAGGCAGAATGTGAAAATAAAAACTTTGTAAATGTTCTGAAATGTGTTGAAAGGTTCAAATGTGCAAAACTTAAACAGTATAGTGTCACTTTAAAGAGCTTTATATCAGAAGTTATATACGTAGTGTAAATGCAAACTGAAGAAACATTAACCATGGTACATTTGAATTGATTGGATATGTAGTCACATTTACAAATCGTGAAGTTACTAATCAATCATTGGTCTAGTAGGCCTTAATGATGCGATTCTCAAAACATATCCATGAATCATAAGAAAGGCAGTTAATTTGCGTCATGTTATAATGCATAAGGATTATGTTTCGTTGGTTCCAAAATCAATTTGATGTTTCAACCTCACTTGCTGACATCAATGACTGGTAGGCCATTATCATGATGTTTTGCTGATAAAATGCCATAAGACTGTTGTATATGAATGTATCGGAGCAATTATCCTTGGGTAATAAAGGATGTTATCAGGGTACTTTTTTAGAAGGCTCTGTCCGAAAATGTTGGTTAAATTTTTTTTTCAAATTCTTCGTTGTCTTTAGAATAGCTTCTTGTAAACTATCACCATAGTGTTGAAAGATTTAAATTTCCTGTTAGTCTTCATTCAGGCGATTCTAACTGGTTGTATCCCTTATGTCGAAGGAGTGGTGTTAATGTTGTTTTTTGTTAAATTTTGGTTTAAGTTGGATTTGTTCCTATGCATAAGGTAATGCAGGTTGAATACATCACGAATATTCATATGAATGTTACCGAGTTAATACAGCTGTCACAGGGTTTCAGTAATGCATACAATTTTCAACCAAAATTTCTCTATTGCTTTGTACAAGGAATGCAAGTAATTTTGTTAAACAAACATTTCAAAAGTAACAATTTTACAAATCACAATATTCAAAGAAAGAAGAACATGCATAGAAGAATATAAGATAAATGTGATTAAACTCACTTCTTTTGTCGAAATATAATGCTCATTAAAGGGAGTTTGATGACATATACATGTCATGCCGAGTTATGTTTTACTGGACGTTTACCGCTGAAGAACATTGATATTTCAACATCAAGAGAATAGATTCAATATTTCATATATGAGGACAATAATTGCATTGAGTAGAAGCAAACTACGGTTTGTTAATGAATAAATTATGATTCAGGTTTCTTTGGCGTACGTTAATTACAGGAAGGGGGACTCATTTTCTCTCTAGTGATAGAGTCTGGTTTTTAATTGTAACTCCCATCCACACGAAATCAGCAGACAGTAGCAGACATCTTATATCTTAAACAGAGTAGGTTGATTTCATCTTATGGAAACGGGCTCGCCTGTAAATCAAAACTTTTCTGTAAGATTCTCGGAAAAAATATCCAAACGTTACTATCAATTTCAGATCAAAATAATAGCCAACTATGTTGGCGTTATTTACCTTTCAATCTGTTACACCCATTTTGATATGGTATCTAATTGTAGCAAGTAAAATATTAAATAAAGAAATGCGTTTCAAAATGTATGAATTATGACATGAATTCTAAGCCATTTATAGTTAATAGATTCATGCACTTATTGGAAATGTAAATTAATAAATGTCTTTGCGGTATCATGAACTTCTACTACAAGGGCTAACATTTATTATGTTGCATTAATTACTCACATTACCTGTGGCACTAAATCAATATTGAATAGCTATTGCCCCGAGAGTTTATATTGCTATAAACCATTTAGATTATTACAACTATATCGGAAGACTTACACTGCCAGCAGGTATCCTTTAACGTAAATTCTTTAGTGCCTGTACAAGCAGGAATGCCTTTTTAGTGGGTATAGTTTGTTGCATAAGGCAATGTTGCTTCATTTTGCAATTTCAATCATTTTGAAATGAATGTTTTACCTCTTTATTCTATTGGAAACATTTCCTGCATCAATTGATTAGTTTCAACACTTTAACTTGCAGTTGATCATGACTTTAAGAGTTTAAATCATAATGTATACACATGACCAAAATTGATTTCTTAATGATTAATAATACTTATAATATCAACTTGCATCGAGTTAACAAACTGATTAGTAATTTTACGAAAACACTAAAATTGTCAATATGTTATTTATTTGATCTAGTAATCCTACAATTTCTTAAACAATTCAAATCTTACTGAAAATATAACATTTATGGTATTATAGAACTTGTACTGCAACTTTCATTCACGATAAAAACAATTGCAATCTTATACCTTTCAAGTTAGTTCCAATGAAACATTAAAAAACAACAATTGTGACAAAATCAAATAACTTCTTCACCTGGAACCTGGAATAGCTAGCACATATCTCAAATTACTGACCTACTTTCGAATTCCTTGCACACATCCAGACCAACATGCATATTCAATATCTATCCTCATCATATAATGAAATCAAGTACCAATTTGCTATCAGCTGTCAGTGTCCATGCACTAGGCTTTGTGCAAAATATAAGGCCCTGAATTTATTTTCGCATTACAGGCGTCAACCAAATGCCCGGTGGAATAATGATCATTTACGGAAAATGTTGTCTTACATAAATCCTGATACATAAACTGTTTATGAGAGGGTTTAGCCATCTTCTCCCTCCAATATTCTGATTTCATGCTATCTGCATAGCAGCATTTTCATGACACAAACTCACAGAAATCTTTAAATCCAATCATGACAGTTATTCCTGAAGCACAAATGTTGTTTGTTTGACATGCATCCTACAAACAATCGTTTCATAAGTCTTAAGAGATAAGTAAAACACTTCATGCCATCAAAATAATTTCTTTTGAAAAGCATCGTGACAGATTCATGATTCCAACATGCTCTTCAGAAAAGTAATGTACCAAAAGAGCTTGCAATTCCAAATAATTTCCTAAAGGATTTGACCATGTATTGGAAGTACCTAAAGCGAATGAAACATATTTCTGCTTTGAATCATTACATCGTCCTTCAGAACGGATTATATTATATTTATCTCCCTGCATGACGCTATATAACAATCCAATCTAATTGTATCCGCTAGTAAGTTGTAGAAAGATCTAGTTGGTTCTCGAGAACTGACAATTTAAAAGTATACCAGTATACTGCATAAAGACACACCAGAAGTTTTACATAACATATGGCATAAACTGACAATTCAAATGGTAACGAAGTGTGTTAAGTAGTACTTGACAGACTTTCTCCAACAGACTGCCTTGTTAAATGTTACGTTTGATTTATCTACATATGCATTACTTAGAATTATCTGTTTATTTTGGGCATGATTTTTGTTTGTCATATGAAAAGTTCCAGAGAGTTGTTTAAGAGATTATTATATTCACTCTAAAAGATAAATTGCTTGACAGCTTGAGAGACCAAATTTGTTTGAGAATAATACTTTTTCACATTAAAGCTTCCACATGTTAAATGGCTTCATCTCAAACATTGTCGAAAAGCATCAGGAAGTAATTAACTTCCTATAAAGCTACCCTTTTTTCAAAAAACTCCTGTCATATATTTTACATGTTTGTATGTCCCTTCAGAGAACAACCGGGAAGCAATATGTACACATAAAGTGTTATTGTCAATCATTGTGTAACAAAATTCTCTTTTTCCATAAAAAAAGATATCGAAGATACAGGTAATTCTATACTTAAAGGTGGGTAAAAAGCGCTTATTAATATTTGTTATATTACAAGTTCCATACACTGACAAGTTTGTACATAATGTTTAATAACTTACAAACTGAAAAAGTTTCCAAGTTGTCCGTTTTTATGCAATACTACATTTCCATCAAATAAACTATCACAAGCAAGTCCCCATCCCCTCTACTTATTAAACGAATGGTATGTACGCAACATTTCCGTAGCTTTTGGTATTTATGTTGTATCTGGAATTCCTGTTTTCTGAAAGTGATAAGTTGAAAATACATTTCATCTACGAAAGGAACATTCAAGCACCTTCATTTATCAAGCATCCACACTACCAATGCCTTATCTTCTTTCAAATATTCAAGGTGGAAACTTGAAATGTCAATTGTGTGAAATAAATTCTTGGGATAACTCGTTTTCTTTGTATTTGAGGAATGATAACATAGTAATCAACCAGAGGGTATATTTGACATTATTACTGTCCCGCTGAAGATACTGCCTTTTGTAAATTTAAATAAAGTTAGTGTAATAACATCGCGTGCTGACGGATATTTTCAATAGGTCACATGACCAAAGTTATAGACGATATTTTACAACTTTACATACATAATTCAAAATTTGCAAATCAGTGGCTATAAGAGTTTACAAAGTATCAACAATTACTCTAAAATTTTAGAAAATCAGCATCGTCAAAAAATTACAAACCGACCAGCTGATGCGGAATGCACTGTCAGTGTTGACGATGGCCCTGATCGCGCCTGTGTTTCAAACGTACAGCACAATGCAAAATCAAACACTGTAAATGTCAGTCGGTCTCAATGCAGTCGAAGTCCAAGCTTTGCAGGTCCAAAAAACAATTAAGTGATTCACGTCAATTTCCATTCACATGCGTTCAATGCTTTGCTTCTTGCGGTTTGACCATGCCTCTACAAGGCGATTTATTCTGAAGTAAACTTTGAAAGTTTGAGACACACCGCATTCAAAAATAATCCAAATATAGGGACAACTTTATTGTTGAAATAATTTCATTCCAGTAATGCTTTTACTAAACGCAATCTTTTTGCTTTTGAATCTCGAGTGTCTGTTACCTTTTCAAATCGTAAATATATTCTTCTCCTTTTGTTGTTGAAGGAAATGAATTACATTGGCGACGACAATGTATTCATACGCCTGACCTACTTATGCTGAAATGAGACACTCGTTAAATTCTAAGTTGGAGTTTAAACTGCCCTTTGCCTGGTAAAGTGTGACAAAAAAAAAAAAATGCAATTCATAATTTTTCCTTCTCATATGCTTGTTTAGTCGAAAATTGATAACTTTTGTTATTTTTGGAGTATAAATGATTATTATTCTTAAAAATGTAAAAACAATTATTTTATGTTTTGAATATTACAGCCCATTATGAGTTTTCCCCGATTGTACTTTTGATGGAGCAAATTTCATCAGTAATATGAACATAAAACTTGATGTCTAATACGAAAAAAAGGCAAATATGATTATGTGCCACTTTACGCAATAATGGTATTTTTATACGCTCGAGAATGGTCAAATGATCTACATACATACATTATTGTGTTCAATAAGCAATCTTCACTAAACTTTTAATATGAAAGAAGACTTCGAAAACACGTTTGACTGTTCAGATGAATGAGAAATGGCGATAAGGGATCAGTGATTACGTTTTTCTTTAGTTATTAAATATCTTGCAAGCACGATGTCGCTCAATCTCTGAACTGTATAATTTTTGTCAGAATAGTGAATGGATGAATGCCATAATTTTGAGGGATTTGTTACATCGAAAAATTTGATCTGTCAGGTTGTGTTTAGAAAAGTTTTAAACTTTTCTAGGATTCCATTTTCAGCCGTTGTTTGCAGCAGAAATGTAACATTGAATCAATGTTGATTTGAAAACAATCCTAACTCCCAAAAAGCACTCGAGTTTTTTAAAGTTTTATAGAACTTTCTGCACCAATGGAATCGAGCAGAATTTTCATGTCATGCTAGATTATATAATGTCTGTGTTTAAAATTTAGCGACTACTGATTAAATACTTAAGTTCTGTGTCACTTAGTAACTACCGAACATTTATGTTGTTCTTGTTCAATTAACATTCTTTATAATGAATTACGTATCCCTTTCAGCTCCCGTTGGCACGTACAGTAACTTAAAGGTCATGTATATCTATTTGTATATTATTCATTTATCACAACCTAATTACCTGTTTCGGCCATAGGCAAATTTCCCTCTCTTATTTGAGGTAAAATTGAAGTGACCTTTTAAAAGATAGAGAAATATAAATAAATTTTCGACCTTATTTTTTATTTATTGCACGGCAATGAAAATTCAAAGGGACATTTAAGAAGCTGGATATGGATAGTCAACTTCTTTATTTCACGATAAGCGACGGTTCGGTGTTGAATATCAAGCAATAACGAAGTTGACTATCCATGAGAACGTGTTCTTCTTAATCTTTAAATTGATAACTTTTGTTATTTTTGGAGTATAAATGATTATTATTCTTAAAAATGTAAAAACAATTATTTTATGTTTTGAATATTACAGCCCATTATGAGTTTTCCCCGATTGTACTTTTGATGGAGCGAATTTCATCATTAATATGAACATAAAACTTGATGTCTAATACGAAAAAAAGGCAAATATGATTATGTGCCACTTTACGCAATAATGGTATTTTTATACGCTCGAGAATGGTCAAATGATCTACATACATACATTATTGTGTTCAATAAGCAATCTTCACTCAACTTTTAATATGAAAGAAGACTTCGAAAACACTTTTGACTGTTCAGATGAATGAGAAATGGCGATAAGGGATCAGTGATTACGTTTTTCTTTAGTTATTAAATATCTTGCAAGCACGATGTCGCTCAATCTCTGAACTGTATAATTTTTGTCAGAATAGTGAATGGATGAATGCCATAATTTTGAGGGATTTGTTACATCGAAAAATTTGATCTGTCAGGTTGTGTTTAGAAAAGTTTTAAACTTTTCTAGGTTTCCATTTTCAGCCGTTGTTTGCAGCAGAAATGTAACATTGAATCAATGTTGATTTGAAAACAATCCTAACTCCCAAAAGCACTCGAGTTTTTTAAAGTTTTATAGAACTTTCTGCACCAATGGAATCGAGCAGAATTTTCATGTCATGCTAGATTATATAATGTCTGTGTTTAAAATTTAGCGACTACTGATTAAATACTTAAGTTCTGTGTCACTTAGTAACTACCAAACATTTATGTTGTTCTTGTTCAATTAACATTCTTTATAATGAATTACGTATCCCTTTCAGCTCCCGTTGGCACGTACAGTAACTTAAAGGTCATGTATATTTATTTGTATATTATTCATTTATCACAACCTAATTACCTGTTTCGGCCATAGGCAAATTTCCCTCTCTTATTTGAGGTAAAATTGAAGTGACAACAAACTTTTGAAACTAATCTCAACTGTACTTTGTATTGCTCTGTGCAAGTTCCGTTCTCTCTTGCATAGTTAATACAAATAAGGTACAAAAATTAAGAATGATTTCAGTTATTATCATCTAGCCTTTTGATCTCCGGTGTGATGTATTATTTGAAAAATATTCTTTGCTAAAATCATTCAATTTAATCAATTCTAAATTGTGAAATAAAATCCTTTTTTGCACAAATTAATTTTGTATATAGAGTAAAAGCATTCGTCGTAGCTCATGGTGAGTGATTACATCAAACAATATTCTGTTGCTAAATCTCTTAAAGTAACCAAACCAATAGATAAAGTTTGAAATCTGATTTAGTGACTATGGAAACTTGAAATCAGAATTCTGTCTCATTTTTGTGTAGTTTACAAACTTACAGCTTACACCGATCAATCACTGTTACACCCTGAAAGGATATGCTTTACCTTCTGTTTAAGAAGAAGTATTAAATTTATATCTAAGTATATCTTTCAAAGTTTGATTAAGTACAATACCAAATAACTTGCTACCAGTACATTGTGTCAAATAAATGCACACGCCCATTTTATAGCAAGACTCTTTCAAATGGAAACCACTCAACTTTTAAATCAGTTTCGATTTTGATTTATCCTATCTGCTATCCATTTCCTTAACACATGAGATCAGATGAGGGAATATGAACCAAATGTCCAAAATTCCTAACAAAGAAAAACACTTCTTCCGCACAACTATTTCCTCATCTATAAGCAATTTTGGAGCATGTACAAGTTTAACTAAAGGCAGCACATTCATATTGCATCACATTGTCCTTGGCAACATGGTACAACGTTTACACTATGTGACAAGCCTTTTCGTTAGAGTAACCAATAAAGTTGTGACAGTTGACCTCATATACACTTGATATTGTTTAGGATGACATTACAATTGTAAGATTTTAATACGTTATTTTAATACTCCCCTTTACATAGTTCGAATGTTCAAGAGTTGACTAATATAAAAATGGAGGTTTATGATTTAGTCAACTTTGCGAAAATATCAGATGTTATAAGTAAATAAGCAACTTTTATCTGGTTGATAAGAACAAACCTAATCTTACATTCGAAACAGTAACCGTTTGTGCCTCATTCTAACAAGTGTTAAAGAGAGTATATGTATGACTCAATATGAATTTGTTTACAAATGAATTTTGTTACTAACTACATCTCTCGCTAGTGAAGCCTAGTACTATGTAAATAATTAAATCATTCTGCAATATAAGTCATCAGAACACTTCAGTAATATATGTCATAATTCAACTTTGTGCTATTGTTTTCAAATATCAATGTTGAGGAGGTTATGCTTAAAATTTTTACATGAAATGACTTGATCTCAAAAGTTTTTAGATGAGGCACCACTCAAGTCTGACCTCTAAATCATTTTGAAGTATCAGTGATCAGTCAACAGTTTTTCTCTTTCCATACAGCTTTGCTTACACGTTACTTCCATCAAATATATCATTTGGTAAAACGTATTATTTTGTAGATAGTGAATATATATATATATATATATATATATATATATATATATATTATTGGATAAATTCTATAAAAAATTAATATCGCCCTTCAAAAATAGGATAATCCTAAACATCAACATTTAAAAATTTATGTTATTTTTTATGTTCTATTAAATTGTCAATACATTTGCTTGCATTTGAAGATTGCTAAATAATATTAAACACAACAATGGAGATAGAAAACATCCACGGATACAAACTTCGTCTTGTTTATTCTCGTTTTCCTTCAGCATTTTTCGAGTTAACCTAAAAGAACTAAAAGGGAAGTTTCTGAAGTTGAATAATTAAAGGGGTTTTAATGATCCAAAGAGTTTTTAGGGTCGAAGTAACCTGTACTTGTAACACGGGGGCTTATGGAAGATAAGAATGAGACCATGAGACTTGGCAATAAAAAATAGGTGTGAAATGGGGACTTGGGACGTTTATCAGTATTGTTTTCAACAAAAGAGATTAAGATTTTCAAAAGCCATTTTTCTTACTATCATTACCTCTGGGAAATCAAAGAGAATTGCTTGTCCCAAGAGTTAAAGTGCATAGTTTGTAAAGTGCATTAAAAGTTTTGTCATTGTAAGGGCAAATTCATCATTTACATATGGATCCTTAGATTGAAATGTTTGTTGAAGTCAGTTCATTGAATATTATATATTCGTGATTTCGTTTCGTGTGGTCTTTTTTTTATGTCTGTTTCCCTTTAATAAGGTAATGTCAGCCGCCATTTTTATTATGTGTCCATGTATAACCTCTGTCATCAACATTTTATCACTAATGTTTGATGTCATTTGGTTGTAAGAGAAATGGCAGTCAATACCACAAACGTCTTTTCGCAATCTTATTAGATCCATGAACTGGAAACAACAATTATGAAGACCCGCTGTAAACGGAAACAGATACAGAACATAAGCCTGATTGGCATCAATGTAGGAAAGCCTCACGATCGAAGGATAACTAAAAGCATGCCTTCAGATACAGGAAAGTTTATTCAGAAAATGTACACTTTTTGTGATATTTACTTTAAGAAGGTATTCTGAGTAACAACGAACTTCCATCAAATTTTCATCTTAAATAATTGTATTCGTTATGTTGAAAGGAACATTGAATAGTTCTGAACATCTCTCTCACCCAGATTTACACTTATGAGGCAGATCAATTGCAGACAATGTCTTTCTAACTTGTATAATAATTTGCAGATACACGTAATGGGCCGTGCGATAGTACATGATTTTGTAGTGGTTCAGTGCCAAATTGGGTCTAAGTTGGCTCTTTAAAACGAACTGCCAGTATCGAAGCAAATCGAAGGCTACGCCGCTTGTTTTAAGTCGAAAAATGTAAACTTGCCAAGGAGGTAATTTAGCGAGGGTTTTAAGCCTCAAGGACAGCAAACCCTGTTCCATAGTCTTTGCGCTTCAACAGCTGCTGTTCTATGTACTTACGTATTCATTGTTATATAGTTGATATAAATCATAAAAAGGGCACTTTATATCGAAATGACGTCATTATTCAGGAAAAATAGTTTGGTACACTTGAAAATTAAGGATTGAAGGACGTTCAAAACGAATGAATGAATCTGTTCCGCACTTTTGAACTTACTTTTAAGCAGCAAAAGCAAAACTTCAATTGTTAAGAACTGGTTAGTTTCAATTGATTATTCATTCGGAGTAAAATAAGAGGATCATCAGTTGCGTGAAGCACACACTAGTAAACACATGTATCGTCTTAGCAAAATTTCGTGTTGTGTGTACTCAAACACATATGTTTCGTTTCCGTGTGATTTTCGTTATGATTGATCATCTAATTTGTTTTTGTGGACTCATGATTTCCTTTAATCATGTATTCTGATGTCAATTACAAAATGAAAAAAGAACTGTCGTGATGTGTTCTTTACAAGTGTTACCAGTATGAACATATAACTATTGCATGTCTATACAGATCTGACTGACCACGTACATAAACCAAAACATATCTTAAGTCATAGTACAAAAATGTCAAAGAAGTTTTTCTTTCTTAAAGTGTCCGGTCCATATACAAAATAATTCAAACGGTCATTTGACAGTTGAAGCGGACATTTGTGAATGTTACGTAATTCAATCATAATCCTTTAATGATGAATTAAAGGTGTTGTGAACAATATGAAGGTATGTAATTCACTTTATCAAATTGACAAGCATGATCGATTAAGATTACATATAATATTAAGAAACAAAAGAAGCGAAAATTTTAGCCAAGGAAAACTACAAAAGATATTTGTTCGAAGATAAAAGATACCTGGACCCTCTGAAATACTAAGAAAAACCTCACACAATTTCCACAAAAAATGCAAACGAAACATTATATGAGCCAAATTGTTTCTAAATAATTGCAATTACAAAAATAATAAAGTTCGTCAATTAAATTATCTCTAAATTGAATGGCAATGTTACGTGTATAAACAAATAACACTAAATAAAGACAAACTCATATCATCCACTCATCTAGTGAAGAAAACATTGTCAAAGTCGTAATTTGATAAAATCAAATGGAAATGTAAATTAGATACCACCGAAAGTTGTGGGCTAATGTAAATTATTGAGAGGTTATGAAATGAATTGAGAAAAGATCTTAGACCGACGTCTTTGGTTTAGGCAAACCTAGTTTGGAACAAATCATTGTCCGATTTAAATCATAAGCTAGGTACGATCGTTCGTCCCAATAAGTTCATTTATTAATATAATGCTAGCAACAAAGAACGATTCAGTAAACGCTATTAGAGAATTTTACAAGCAACATTTAACACTTTATAAACATAAACTGATTTTTACAAACATGATTACTTTACAAAGCACAAAGATGTCAGGATAGTGGTAAATAATTTCGTTTGATGAAAATTATTGGTTTTTGCGATATTTTTACCGTTAAAATGTTTTCACTAAAAGCAATGAAGAAATAATCACAAATTGTAATAATATCCTGTTATTGTTACTTACGCTGCTACTGGTTGAAATATTTCTCTAGCAGCGCTAACGATAACTCACCCTCTCATTGTTACCTAATGGTTAACGTTTAAATATATTTTCTTAATGACATATATAAAAAAAAATTCACTTATCTGACACATTAACCAATAAAGGTCCAATAATAGTTTCATTTACCTCATTGAGTGCATATCATTTCAAACATGAAGCCTGAAGTTGCACTCAAAGCAACTTTAATGATTTAATTTTTATCATGGAATTATTTTGAACCACCATAGAAAGTTGTATGGCCAAATCACATATATTTAAACGAGTCAAAAGGTAATAGTCTTAAAGTTTGAAAGTAGCCAAACTGAGACTTTAGCAAATAATGTGTTCTTAAATGTTGTCAAAATATTCACATAAAAATATTGATCAAATATTTGAAGGCATTTAGAAGTGATATAGATAAGAGAGACAAGAGTTTCAAGATAACAACTTCATTGTGAAATTCACGCCGTTTGGAGTGTGTTACCTTAATTCATGAGCACTTGCACATGATCAAGGTTTCTGCAAGATGGGTGCCACGAAACTTAAATGCACAAGATCGACACCAGAGAGTTTAATACAGTCGTGAGCTCTTGGATATCTACAGTGCTGATCATATTACTTTCATAACCGTCTGGTAACAGGGAATGAAACGTGGATTCATCACTGGGATCCTGACACCAAGTAATAATCCATGCAATGGAAGCATGATCACTCTCCTGCACCCAAGATGGCGACCATTTCCTGGGATTCAAGGGGCGTGATACTTATCGACTATAAACCGCCTTAAACTACAAAAACAGGAGGCTGACTTGTTGAAGCAAGTGTGAGCATCAAGACAAAAAGATGCGGCATGTTGACTACTAGGGTTATACTTCTTCATGACAAAGTTCTAGTTTGCAAGAGTTCACAAGCTGCACTTCAACAATGTGGCTTTGAACAACTTAACCATCCCGTCTACAAGTAGACCTTCTTAATTTTGCTATATAATTTTAGTAGTTGCCATTGATATGTATACATCTTGATATCTTGATATGAACAGATGTGAAGGTAACGCTTAATGCCAAAAGTCTTTAATCAGCTACCTGATGAGTGGTAAATTGCTTGAAGAAAAATTTATGTGAGTGATTCCATACTCATACGACTTACAGAATTTTAAACTTTCGATATGAAATTTAACCATCTTCCTACGATAAGCCTAACTATTGCCAGTCTCGAACTGTCCAAGTTCACCCTTGCTGCCGACACAAGACTTTCCTGTGCTAGCTCTCTAGCTCACTGCAAAGGAATTAGATAGTCCAATCAGAAAGCTCCTAGCAAAAGCTACATCCGAGAACTTGAACAAACATGGCTGCGCCCTTGCTAAAATGCTTCGGTAAACTAATCAAGCTCGATAAAATTGACCATGATTTGAAGCACCGACTCGATGCACTACATGTACGCACGGCAAGACTTTATCTTCTGTCATCGTACAATTGTTTTATCATTTGTGCCTGCACAAACTTTATCGAATACCCGTTGAACCGAAACATTGATTAAATTGTACATAAATCAACCGATAAAATTTGACCATATCTTGTTGTTTTAACACTCCAAATGTAGTAGCCTGCGACCTCGTTGTATCGCGTTAGTAAATGTTTCTCTCAACAAACTTTACTTTTTGCAGTCAAAAACGAGGTATTTTTATGTGTACCATTTAAATATCATGTCGTCAATAAAAAATTTAAAAATCAAACAATTCTTATATTTTCCTCTATTTTCACTGATTCCACTAGGTCATTTTTATTTTTGAAAATATCACTGTATGTGCCTTGATGTAAAAATAATTTTCTCTCCATGAAATATTTTCCGTTTGGCTTGTACGTGTGTTTATGAACAGTTGGATAATCAAAACTGAGACTTGTGCACATGATAAAGATAGAAAATTGTTAAGTTCATCTAAAAAGGTGTGCCCCGTAAAACTAAGACAAGTAAAGTCAACTTTTGTAGTAATTGTACCAGAATATTTTTCGTAGTTTTGCAAATACTTTTATCTAATCTTAATATCAACTAAAATTAAATTAAATTTATTGCAATAATATTACTTTGTTTCGTTCACAGATATTAATGTATCAATTAAATCATAATTACCCTAAAATTAGGGACACCTCTGTTAACATACATTGCATAGACAAAATGTACTTTTCATTGTATGTATAAAAATATATTCGTCCCTGATAAATTTGATTTTCACATATTTTCCAGGATAATTGTGCAGCTATTTAAAAATAAACAATGTGTAAACTCTACTTATTTGATGAAAAAATACAGATATATAATGTTAACGCCCACGATAAATGGGCCTACATACTTCCCTTTGAAAAATATAAGGGGCGCAGTCAAATATTATTTATAAACCAAAACCGGTATCGCTGGTATCAAGCCACCAAAGTATTGTGTCGGCAGCAATGGCATCGTCTTCTGTTTTGGCATACAGGAAGGTGTACAGATGGTTTGAAAAAAATGTTTTATACTTTCGATTTTATTTTGTTAAAAATAAATGTTGCATGTTTTATAAAAGAATTAAATCCGAACAATCAGTGAAACATGTCTCGTTGATATTTTAACCATGCATAGTCATAAATCATGTATTGAGCTGGTTACAGTGCGAATAGTAACTCCATGAATCCTCTGTTATTCAACCCTGTCTCAATGTATAGAACAGCCAATGCCTTATCGTTGAAATCTATAACTCGTCTTATCAGAATGTTCATAAGTGTAATTTCAGGCTATTCAACCCTCTCTCAATGTATAGAACAGCCAATGTCTTATCGTTGTAATCTATAACTCGTCTTCTCAGAATGTTCATAAATGTAATTTCAGTCTATTCAACCCTGTCTCAATGTACAGAAGAGCCAATGCCTCATCATTGTTATCTATAACTCGTCTTTCCAGAATGTTCCAAAGTGTAATTTCAGTCATTTTAGTACCTTGTGTATCTGATTGTGTTGCAGGACGTTTCAACCATTGGAGTACATTGGGACCTCGTATTTCCATCTTACAGCTCGATAATGTTGATGAAATAAAGTACATACTGCTTGGCAACTTCACATTAAATATACATGTCTGGAAACGGTTCCTGGTAGTTGTATTACTTATGATTGTGTCGTTGGCATGTCTAATCTGTAGGGCACTAGCCGGCGCTGATAGAAAAGTCGTTATTGGTTCTGAGATCAAGGTTTTCTGCTGTCCATGCAACAATGCAAAGACCCATCTTTTCGAAAGGTTACTTTGTTTTTGAAAGTTTAGAATTGTGAATAGATTAGGTTGTAATATTTTGCCATGTTTTTTCACTATCAGTGTCCTCTATGACACCACAAATATTTTCCTAGGCATATTTCTTTGTAATAATCTCGCTAATTGAACAATCGTATTTCAGATCTTGCCAGCACAGCAACACAATCATATCACAATTCATATCAGTAACGTTTGGTCAGAGTCACCAGATACGGTATCTCCTTCAAGTTTAATTCCAACTGTATCGAAAAAGACAGTTTCATTTCAAGAATGATATTTGAACCTTTAGAGGAACGTTTAAATCTATGCAGTAACTTTTATAATCTTTATTACTTAAAACATTTCGAACATTTAGAACCCCTTGTGAAAATATGTATCATTCTCCTTAATTTCTGGATTCCTATTGACGCTAGCTTGATAGTCATATTAATTATCTTTGAATAACATGAGAACATTATCAATGTAAAAAAAAGAGATCTCAGGTAGATGATACGAGCATGTTAATAATGTGATATTGTGGTACGTGGCCAACCTTTGCAGAACAAAAACTATACTTTGTCTTTAAATGTGGGTGCATATATGATCGAACATGAGCTTCAACATTACTTTGATATTGAATCATTCTAATTGTTTCTGTAAACCCTTTATCTGTGTCAGTGACAGTGAATGTCGAACTAACTGAACTTAATGTAGATACTATGTTGAATTGGTAATGTTCCCATGTGATTACAGGTCTCTTACAAAGCAGTTATTGAAGTACAAAGTCAAGTTGACCTAACACATAATTGGCCAGACAGAAAACCCACAAGATGAGAAAATCTCCAAAAATGAAAACTTTGGGAAAGTGCTTATGGTATTGTGTAATACGTCAACGTGTGTCTATGTCAACGTTTGGTGTTTTATCAAGGTCTTCCTATGGAAAGTATAACAAGAATCACAAGATGAATTTGTCAATATCCTGAAAGATAAATGCTTTTTCTGGTACCAAGCCATTATTGTAATCATGGTTTAAGCACATAATCGAGACTGATAAGGTGAAGAGATTTTTCAAACAAGAAATTACACAATTTCCATTAAAGAAAGCTTTGAGTGTATAGACGTAAACTTTAAAATGGTAAATGTATCGTGAACATGAAGTATATTATTAATAACACGCATTAAAAAAATTTGGCCTTGTAACGATTCATATCCATGTCTAAAATATACAAGATACAAGATATTTTATTTGTAGAAAGGCCAAAAGACCCAAAGTACAAACTAGATTGCAAGAATATGATTACAGAGTTACCATTTTTTGTTTTATACATTCAAATACATGTTTAAGGAATTTTGCAAGATTAACAAGAAAGATATTATCATTCAAAAGACATAAATTTGAAGCATTATCATTAGTGTTGCTTTTACAATCTGGGATGAAACGTTCTCTCTCTTTAGCAAAATAAACACAGTCATACAATACATGTTTTTCACTTAGTGGTACATAACAGTGTTTACAGATGTGGGTGTCATTACTATACACATTTTTTCTACTCAGACATCCACTTCTAAATAAGGTTAATACACGTCTATGTTCACACGAACTTATGTTTAACAAATAATTTTCACAACTAAGTAAAGACTTATGGGAATTATAAAATTTTAGGGAATCACTTTCAAGAGAAGAATGCCAATTCTGAAATGAACATTCTGTAACACGTTGTCTAAAAACATGAACAAAATAATCGGGATCTCCCACTGCTTGGCTTATCCAAACGAAGCCGAAGCCATACCGAAATAATAAATATTTGACATGGTTGACCCAATTTGGTCTTTTTCTCTCAGCAATGGACAGTAACATATTATAACTTTGAAAAGCATACCTTTGGCGTTGCGCATGCATTCTTAACAACCGTAGCCAATACTTAATGCATTTTACATAATAAGAAACATAAAGCGGAAACCTCCCACACTCCCCGTAAGATACGGCATTTGACGATTTATACCCAATATGGAGGACAAATTTACAAAACTTTCTATGAATAATTTCTATACAGTTTCTTTCCTCCCAACCCAAAATTTCAGCCCCGTAAGTAAGAATTGGAGTAATCTTTTTGTCAAACAAAAAGAAGGAATCCCTTACTGAAAAGTCTAAACGTCTGATTAATGATTTTATTGGCCATAATGCCTTACTTGCTTGTTCCGCGAGCGTTTTACAAGCTTTTGTCCAAATTAGTTTAGGTGTTGTCATTAACCCCAAATATTTATATGCATTAACAGTTTCCATTGGGTTACCATTAAAGTAGAATTCATGTCTAAAATATAATATTTAAGAATATATTAAGTTCTGCTTTATATATATATATATATATATATATCAGGTTATCAGAATATGTGTTTAAACTTTGAAAAACGAATGTATTACTCAAAATATATACCAACATTATTGGCTTCCTATTGTTCAAGGTCTATGACATCATTAAAAGCAGTTCCATAATGCGTAGAGTGGATACAATATTCAGAAAGACAATGCGGTCAAACAGACATTATATGTGTAATTTTATCAGTATGCTTTAAGTACTCCTCGAAAATAACCTCATTTCTTGTTTACCTGATATTTCTTTACATCAATACATCAAGTTGTCAGTCAGTCGATGACTACCAATACGTGTCTCATCCAAATGCAACGGAATAAGGTCAAACAGGGGATAGCTTTCCAATGTCTACAAATGTAAGTGTATTATATATTTGGAATACACCTGGTAATATTAGCATTGTTACCACCATAAACATATGCACTGCTGAAAAGAGCATGGCAAATTAAGTGGCGACATAAATATGAACGATTTATATCTTCAACACCAGGTTGTTCCTGTGGCTATAATTATGAAGACTATCTTCATTATCTCATAGTGTGTCCCCCATGTTATCCCATGTTTGTCTTTTCTAAAGGATTTGAAATAAAACTGCTCTTCAGTTGAAAATACTGGTTTGTTAAATTCAGTCCACGTGTTTATGAATTGAACAGACAGATTTGTTTTCAAATAGAGTTTATATGACACAGTCATAATATTTAACTAGCCTTGATGTCGTTGGATTTCATACTGGCATATTGACATACTCATAATACTTACTGATATCGTTGTTGTCTTAAGGTGTACACATTTCACTTGTATAATTTTTTCCAACTATATATTCATGCATGCCATACGTCTATGTTTTGGATTCCGGAGCGATATTTGCATTTGCTTGTTTACCAATCCAGTTCCTTCTTTTAGGAAATAGATGGTTTGAAACAAGTGGCGACCTCATTGAATTTACTGAGCTATTGCACCATATTAGCAGTTCAGTGTCATAAACATATGTTACATGAAGACCCTTCAGTGATAGACTTTAGGGCTGAAAAAAAATGCAAAATATTAAATATGAATTGACAGATTATGATACTAACAAGAATTGATAATTAGATCTAAAAAGGGACTTATAGAATATTACATTTCTCTGGCCTTTATTTTATGCATATGATTTTATGCATACCTTTGAATCATGCAAAAACGTTGCAATTCCGTTGTAATTACCAATAACAAAATTCTTGCAGTATAGAAAGACACTTTCTTGTATATTTCCACAGAAAACGTTATTCTGCTTAATCGAAAATTCATTAAAATATATCATAGGCACCCTGGAAAATAGTAAAAGAAATGCCATTAAAATTTAAATCATTTACCATCCTGACTAAACTGAACTATTACCAATTTAGCTAAAACACTAACTTCCGTGAATAACTAACTAGCCAATAAGAAAATACGTAGTGTAAAGTATACTTGTATTTGAAAATTCACCGAAACCTTTCTCCTTTGACCCATGTGACGTCACGAAAACGGGTCCTTAGGGAAAATGGAGATTTGTTAGAGCAATTTACTTGGATTAATCTAGTTTCAATAGTCCGGTAAATCATTTCAGCAGAGCCCGAAGCAGATAAACGAAGGCGTCTTTGAGCGAGTTAGCTCTGATAGACTCGACAACACTGGTAATAGTGGAGTTGAGCACACATGAAAAGCTTTGAATACAAATCTGTAAAAACCCTTATCAATCTTTTGCATATGTAATTCTTAAAATCACATCCTCATTGTGCGATCTTATGCCAAAGTTTCCGTTGCCAATGTCGATGATTAGAATGATCTTATTCATTTCCGTTTACCATGAGAAAGAATTTCCAGAGAATCTGGAGATTCTCCAGTGTTTGGTTTTCTTCGATTTTTCCTAAATGTATCAATGCATGAACTGTTATCTTTTTATTACACATCTAATATTATTCTGATGTACCCAGTAGTTTGTGACTCTAAATTGAACTTGGGTAAATTTTGGGTAGAATCAAAATAGTTTGAATGTACTCATAATCAGGATTATTTAATTGTCAGGATACATTTCGTCTATTTCATATTCAGATGTATATCCGACAAATTTACGTGCACTGTAAAACAAAGTACATTAAGTGTAATCATTGACATCAGTGTAAACAAGCGTGTTATAACCATTGATTTTTTTCCCAGATAAATACCTCCAAGAGGCAAATTATTTGAGTCTTTTTGTTTAAAAAACTCACTCTAAATACAGACAGGCAATAAGATCAGTTTAATTAGCCATTCTTTTTCCTTTCTTGTTTTGATATTTAATTCTTATTTGCTAACATCTATATTTAAAATGCCAGGGCTTGTTTTTAAAGATTAAATCCAATCTTCAGAGCAGGTTTTCATCTTCAATTTGCGAAAAAAGGAAACTGATTTCGTAGTGTTACTTTCACGTGCGTCTGTATTCAGAAAATCTGATTTCATAATAGTCTAAGGAGTTGAAGGAGTGCACCGTTTGATTGCGTTGTCAGTTTATTCCTGTGTAAACGGATACTGAAGATGAAATATTGACAAGTGACCAAAGTTTTTTTTGGACTAGGATTCAGTTTCTTCAAAACATATATAGTCGCCAGGAGAACAAAAACATTTTCCTTCTGAGGTCCCGAATACAATTGGCCATTACAGGTACGGTTAGTACTTTTTCTTTGAGAGGCATGTAAAAGTTGGTTAGATGACTAAAAAAACAAGTTCTATGGATTTCCAACTTCTTTATTGCAGAATTGCGACGTTTCGGCGTAGATACTAACACCGTTATCAAGCAAGTGATTTTGGACATGATGTTGAGAGGGAACGCATACATAAATGGGAATAAGTTTATACAATTGAATAGGTTGAAGTACAGAGAGATAATTAAGTTTATGCAGTTCATATGCTTGATGTATATGGTGACTGGTTGTTGTAACAGTATAAAAGCCAGATGGACGGAGTGAATTATTGCTACTTTGTTTTAAATAGTTGATGATAGACTGATGATTGACCAGTATTGCAATATCTGCAATGCTGTCTTTATGGAATGAGAAAGCTGCAACAATTGCTATGTTGAAACATGGGAAGTATGTTGTCAAGATGGCTACACACTTTCTTAAACCAGGCCAGATACCTGTAACTGCCCCAATGGTGCGTTGGAAATGGCCAGCTAAACGTGGAGAGGACAAGTACATTGTTATATTTAGTGTTCTTCATATTGAAATGGCCCTGTGGAGCACTCTCTGGAATCTCCTTGACGGAAGTGGATGGACAACCTGTTTGAGCGAGTCATCAATCGCCACACCTGGCACTGCTTATTCCATGCTAAAATGTTCACATATGTGAAAGCAGGTCATGCACATGCCTTTGTTCCGTGCAATCTGGGAATGATCACAATCTGCAGATTGTTCGCTCACAATCTGCAGATTGTTCGAACAATCTCGGAATTTTTTTATTCCTAGATTGTTTAAACAATCTGCAGATTGTGAGACCTGAACAATCTGGGAATGATCACAATCTGGGAATTTGTTAGTTTGTAGTACATCTTGCATTATAAAATGCGAATTGTTTAGTTTATTTAGGTTTTTATTTATGTATATGTATCATCCCAACTTGGGATCGCGTCCCATCTTAAGATGGGACGCGTCCCAACTTGGAATTCCAAGTTGGGACGTCCCATCTTGAGATGGGACGGCGGATACTTTAACTTGTTCATAATATTCTTATTCTAATGTTGAATTTAGTAAGAACATGATAACATGTATCATTTAGATAGCGCTTTAAGGCCCTCGAAAGATATTTTGATTTTATGTTGATTTTCATGACTTATTGGCTATATCTATAACTCATCGCATACGAGTCTCTCATCATAGTACAATACGATTTCAAAAGTAATTCTTATACAAAATTTTATAAATTATTTCATCATTATCTTAAATATTTTATTTGTGACAGCATGTTAAGCAAATAAAAAAGAAAGAAATATTGTATACACTCAAAACACACTCCTAGTGAATACCAAGAATGCTAATGCCTTGTAATCAGTTCAAATTCTTACACATAAACCGTTCCATTAAGCAAGATTTCAATGTACTCATTGTGTTTGATAGTCGAATCTAAGACTTTATTTTTCTTAAACATATTTCACAAACACTAACCTATAAGTTGTGTTCCGTCAATGCTTATAAGATGTCCAGTAAATAAATCCAGTTATGCCTCCTCTTATTTCCGATCGAACCTGATCTGATCAGTGTCGTGGTGCAAATGGCTAACATACCTGCTTGGTAGTTCAGAGAAGGGTGTGGGGTGGGTGGAGGGGGGAGGGGGAGGGGGTCCGAAAGAAGGGATTTTGGTAAACATCCGGTTCGGTTATGACACTAATACCTGTGTGTCACCTTCCAATTAGTGACAAGAATGGGTACCAATTGTACATGAGAATGCTTGTAACAATAAGGTACACGCCGATCGTTTGTTGTTTTAGTCAATGATTATCATTCATATTTATCAAGGCATTGGCCCCTATCGGCAATATCACTGATTATTAAATGTACATTTGAGCAATTACAGAAATGTCAATAATAACTCTGCTTCGTGGTTACATAATTTTGTATTAGTATTTATGTAATATACTATGTACCACTGTGAGTGGTTTTAGTGAATAAAGAACTTGAACTTGAAGAACTTGATAGGATGCAGACGTGATCAAATGTTTATGTTTATTGTTATTGTGTTGTTATTCGATGAAAGTATTTTTCATAAACAGAAAGTTAATCATGTAAAGTAACCAAAATGAAATCTAACATCATCCATTGATTATTTATGGAGAAAAAAAAGGCTTTTTAATATAATTCAAAAAAATTTTAGAACTTAGTTTCCAAGAGTTACTCACCGCAATGCATAGCCACAATGGTGTTGCGGGCTTTTTCTCTGCACTAATACTAGCAGCCGCGATATAAGTGAAATAATCTTGAAAGCGGCGTTAATCCCAACTCACCTCACCTCCAAGATTTACAAAAGAAGATTATGGTTTAAACATATTTTGTTCATTTCAAAAAAAAGAAAATAGATTTGCAAGCAAGCTGGAAGCTTATATTAATGCCGCGTCAATAAAAATAATATTTTGAAACCATCAATCATACAACACAAAGTTATGTCAAACCAATACGATGTACAGTTGCAACACAATTCGGTTAAGATATTCAATATTGCAAGGGCAATTTCTTCATGCTAATTCAGAAATAAAATATTTCAACTCATTTCCTATCAATACTAAAAGAAGATTATTAACGGAGTTTGTTGACTTTGAGTTCATTAAGAAACTTTGTTTACCTTCACAAGACCTTTTGACACAAACCAGGGTACAGAGTTGAGAAAAATATTTCTTCTACTTAACCCGAGGTAACATGTGATTTCGATCAGTATGAAAAGGTTGTTTTTATATGTACAAGCGTCTATCTAGGCTTGTTAGAAGCGTTGAATTGAGATAATTGTTGTGTGTTGTTACTGCTAATAAGTTAATCAACGGAGTCACATAAGATGAGTAGGTGAGAGGGAAGAAATACATTTCAGTGTATTATTGTTGTTTTACAGCTGAAAGTCTACTTAACTAATCGTTTTGTTATCTTAAATATGCTTCTTAACATGTCTTCAGAGGACTAAATGATTCATATTGTTATTGCTTATACAAATTTTATATGGAGCTGTCATTTCTTATACAAATTTGATATTGAATTTGTCATTGCTTGTTGCAAAATATTATCATATTTCATTGTATGAGAATATGCAATATCTGTAAACATATAATGGTTAGTAAGTATAATACTCTGATTTAAACAGTATCTTATTTCCATAAAACATGTGTTACACAGAATTCAGAATATATATACAAAAAGGAAAAAGGATGAGCAAGGCAGGAAATGCCTATATAAATTCTTTTCCTGAAACAAACATAAAACAAGGACATTGATGGAAATATACATTTGCAATTATTCTTACAAAACTAAAATTTATATTAAACTTTGTCTACCTTAGATTTGGTAAAATTTTTAGGAAAGAGCTTTAAAAATCGGTTGGTATCATTTACGAAATGATAAACAGATATTATTAGGAATTCGTTAACACTCTGTGACAAAGGTTTGTCGTCGTTAAGAAAGTTTTCAGTATATTGAAAATATCTAAATTGTTTTGGAACCAGACTTTGGTAATAGGAACTTTTAATTTCCAAGTCGCCAAGTAGGTAAACAAGATAATAAATTGTTAAAACAGCATTGGCTGATGGTGTCTCCATATGTTGTTTTAGCCTAACACTACCTACGGTGGGCAAATTGGTGCCCAATCATTGCCTCTGTCATGCCAAGCTGTCACATTAACATATTCAGTCTATTCAGTGCTGGATTGTAACGATGGAGAGTACCTTAATTTCTGCTTATAGAATGTTTTTGCATGGATTATTCATTTCTTTGTATCAGGTACGTTTTTAAATATATATTTTTAAAAACGCAATTTATCACTAGTGTTGTAAAACTTGGATCTGTATTAGAATAACTTCATATCTTTGATTGTTAACAGTTTATACCACCTTTTTGTAAAGAAACTAAGATACAAATATGTCTCTGTGAAATGTGGAGCCGTTTGGTTTCTCTCTGTTTACAGCTGTTCGATCTAGGTATGTATTTGTCGTTTGAAAAATGCTGAAAAATATTATCTAAATATAAATCTATATATTGCTCTGATTTTGTTATGTCGCTTAACAAATGTGATTCAATCAGTAATCAAATATGACTTTAAATAATTGTTTGAGTAGTGTTGAATTGTTCGTACTCGATAACAGATGAAATCGAGTCAGAAAGTAAAGTAAATGAACATCAAATCAAATTTTCTTCGTAGGTGTGAAAAGAATAGAACTAAATTATCTAAACAAAAGTTTTACTGACACAATTCATTATTAAATATGAATATTATTAACATGTTTAAGTATGCCCCGTCTCATCTTAAGATGGGTCGTCCCAACTTGGAATCCCAAGTTGGGACGCGTCCCATCTTAAGATGGGGCGGATCCGCAGTTGGGATGATACATATACATTCAAATGATGGAGAATAGTTGTCAAGTCATAGATTGTGAGGGGCTCACAGCTCGCCTATTTGTCAAACTGAGGGAGTATAGGAATCGATTCTCAGATTGTGAAGGCTTATAGCTGATCTTTACTTAAACTGAGAGGGTATAGCAGTAGATTCTCAGATTGTGAAGGGAATCTGGGAATCGGCCCACACACCCCCTCATTTTGAGAAAGAGACAAGCTGATTGCTCATCACAGTCTAGGAATCGATCCTTATACTTGCTAACTAGAAAAACCTTAATAAGCTAAGTAATTCACATTTTATAATGATGAAAATACTACTAAAACACAAATTCCCAGATTGTGATCATTCCCAGATTGTTCAGGTCGCACAATCTGCAGATTGTTTAAACAATCTAGGAATTCCTAGATTGTGAGCAAACAATCTTCAGATTGTTCGAACAATCTGCAGATTGTGATATACCCCAGATTGTTCGTAACACCTTCACCAAACAAGAATAATTCAAATTCTGAAGGACTATGGAGGATTAATGTGAGAGGAATCCATTTTAATTTTGGGATACAAAATTGGAACTTCAACTTCTGATTCTTGTGTTTGCCCGGTCTCACCGTGAAGGAAATTTCTTAATGTTGAATGTATAGATGAACTTGCACCATTGTTCTTTGCACTGGGTTATGTCAATTATGTAAGGTGGCTCCTTGTTCTTTTCAGAAATATGAAAATACTTCCAGATAATGCAAGAGATGATCTAAAGACACAATGGACAAGAGGAGAAAGAAATTTTCAAGCATACCCACAGAACAGCATAGACTCATAGTAGAATTTGAGTTTCCACTTCTGAAGGTTATGGATGAATCATCCCAACCTCATGAATGAAGGACCACAGACACAGACCAACTTCCAGGACAGGTTAAAGAGTGATGAAGTGTTGCAATGAACATGGGCATTCCCTTTGAACACACATTTGAGGATCTTGGTACCTTGGATACCCGTACTTGAAAAAACCTAAATGTGGCTAGGGCAGTTTAATCTTTAATTGAAACAAGCAGAATAAAATATAGGGAATATGTCAAGGAGGTTTAATAAGAAGGGTCAAGGTCGATCAATGATCCAGGAGAAATTCGCTGATATTTGTCAAGGAAAAGAAACAGTCTTAAAAGCAGGGTTGACAACAAATGAATTGCAGACAGATTACAGTTTGTTCAGCAAGTTCAACTCATTAAAGGGATTTAAAACCGTGCTATTAATTCATCAATATCAAATATCTCTCTGATTTCGGAAATAACTATTTTAAAAAGAAGTCAGACTTGATTAACTGGATGACTGAAGGGAATGACCACAAACCGTAGAGGAGATACGTTTTAAGTTCAAGAATTTTAAACCAAAGACAGAGATATGGACTTCTTTTTGCATGGGAAAGTCTATTAGTAATTTCCTTATCAATACCATATGTCAGAGACTAACACCTTTCCATGCCGTCTCAGGCTGTGACACTACCTCTGCCTTTTTGGGTAAAGGAAAGAAAATATGCAGGTATTCTTGGAAGTCCTCTCCAAGCATTCCTTTACATCCAAGAGCGTCGATTTACACAGATCGCCCCGTCATCAAGCCTTTTCTCTCTACTGGAAAGATACACGGTTCTTATCCGTAATCCCACCAGTGAGATCTAATATGTCAAGGATACAAGACGTGAACTCTTCATTAAGAAGAATACATACCCCCAACCAATGAGTTTCTTTCACTAACCACCAGACTGTTGAAAGACATAAACATGAAACCAGACGAAAATTTGGCTATGAATTCAACACTAAAATACCTGTGAATTTACTTTTTTATCACAAATCATTACATGAATTGTTGTTTTTGACCAGGTTCCTCCGTAATTTTTTTTTATCTAATAACCATTTATGTCAATTCTCAACTTTTAAGCCACATTTTTTAGTTTGCACTAGAAATGACGCTTGGCTACTCTACTATCAAGGTATGTGTTCAGTAAGTACATGAGTACTTCTCATTAATCACACATGAACTGGGGGGGGGGGGGGGGGGGGGGGGGGGGGGGGGGTTAGTGCGTTTGACTTCGGGTAAAGAGTTCCGGGTTTCGAATCCCGCCAGGGGCTCGGCATCTTTGTCTGCATTTTAGAACTGTTCTACACCCAGTTTGGTTTGGGTGGAATGCTTCAATGAATGTCAGTGCAGAACCAACAATGGTTCGCTAGTTCCAGTCGATGCTCGCAGGTTCACTGCAATGCATGGCCACAATGGTGTTGCGGACTTTCTCCCTGCATTAATTCTTAGTGATATATAAGTGAAATACTCTTGAAAGCGGCGTTAAATTATTATGCATGTTTTGCAGTTATAATATAAGTAATCAAGTATCGTATAAGTAAACGAAACAACCCAAGTTGTTTTTCAAAATGACATTTTATGATAAAGAGATTGATATCGTTTTCCATATCATTAATACCTAATATTAGAAATAAAAAATATCTTTCTAATATCTTACATTAATGATACGGAATCACACTTGGTTGATAATCTCTCTAAGTCAATTACAGGAAGATTGACTTGCTCACTTTTCTTTTTAATGATAATGTCTGGTTTTAAATTGTGTCTCCTATCATCAAGAAACCCCAGACCTTGAAGACATTAGATACTCTGAAATAGGAAGGTTAATTTCCTCTGATGTTAATAGGTTTACAAAGGTCAAACCTTACTGTATAGGACTCTTAGTGCCAGATTTACAATTTGATTATTAAAATATTACATTTTATTAACAAAATTACTTAGTAATCTTATTTAACTTACATGGGTAAATATAACTAGTGAAAAAGATATCAATTTCCTGGTCTCCATTTTGTAATGAAAACATGCATGTGTTGCCACTGCAAATCGTTTATGTCTTTATATAATCAGGAATCTCAAATGCAATGCCATGATTATCTCACACACATTCTAACCAAACGCACAAATGCCAGATTCATCTTGTCTTGAAGATCTAATTAAATCATCAACATGCTCCAAATCTTGTACTAGTCTACGTACCAGATGTGCAGTCCTGAATTTATTATTGCATTACATGTGCCTTTCAAATGCATGTAAAACTGATTATCAGTTGCGCAACCATTTAATAACATACCATAACAGAGATTATCAATTTTTGTGTTCAGAGCTTCTGGACTGCTTGATGTACTTGCTATTCTCCTAACCCCACGTTACACAACATACAACACAACACACTTTAGTGGAATACGCTCGTGAGTAGTGCGACCGTTTTATTGTTTTATTTACAACAACCCAACACAACACATGGTTACATAACATGAAACCATACCAATCTCATCTCATTCAAATAAACATGTATATACTTATTCAGAAAAAACGAAATGCTGAAACCCGACACGTAAAACCAGAGATAAAAACTGTTAAAGAAAAACACTCTGGAAACGACGCTTACAACATATACAGTGTAGCATTTCATATAGAAATTGGCCATATTATAAAGGCTTGCCAGCCAACGACAACACATTTCACATGAGATAACGCAATATTCTAATGGCTTGCCAGCCAACGACAACACGAAATAAAAGCAATATTATAAAGGCTTGCCAGCTCAAATACATACAAACTCTTTCAAATTATAATGGCTTGCCAGGCCCACGACTGACATGACGCAAACCGGCAACGGATGATTTCGATAACCTGAAACAAGAAAATATGTTGAAACACAAGTCATGAATATGTAAAAACTTAAATAGCATTGTATCTTAATTATTAACGGTCTTGATTGCACAAGCGAGAGAACGATTTCAAACTCAACACCCTATATATACCCTTTAACAGCGCCACCTGGCGGAGTGACCAATCACGTGACTGTCGTTACACAACGCTAGGAGAAAGCAATTTCCCACTAATTCATACTTCAAACGTTGGAAATTTCATTGCACATGGGAATTTGTTAAGCGACACCTGGGTCATTTTGTTATAATAACAGTGTGACGTATGCACATTGTGCGGATGAATGGTGTACCTTTGACCGAATTTTTTAAGATTGAAAGCATTTTAACTCAGTGGATTGTACATTTTGGGTTTGACTCAATGGCTTGTTATTATTATATCTATTGGAACGAATGCGTTGACAGTAAACTATTATGTCCTCAGCGTTTCAAGACGTCATTGCCTTTTGTGTTTGGAGAGAGTTCGTGTCGGTCTACGTGCGCTATCGACGATTAGAATAACGTAACGAATTATACAAAGTCTAAACGATTTCATCAATGACATGGAAGCAGATTAAGCGTCTGAAGTTTTTATCCGCTGTATTTTCCTAATTCACTGGTAAGAACATGGATTTTTTCTGCAGTTTGGTTAAATGACTAAAAAACACATTCAGATCTAATTTGTTGTACGATACATTGTTTGTGTTTGAGGGCTGCAATTATTTTCATCTGAAATGAAGATGACTACTTTCATCTCTTATTCTGTATTTATACTTCTGGGTTAAAAAGAACTGACACACTTTGATTTTGGTTTTCAAAAGTTCATATACTGACACTTTAATTGCGTCCAGGGAGAGTAAATTCGCACATGTCAGAATCACTCAGACAATATATTTTACGCATTGCTGATTTCGAACACTTTATCAAAATAATTTGATACAAAGCACCGAGTACAAAAAAGCAATTAGGGTTTACATATTATCGTTATATCTCATATTTTCTAAAGGAATTTTTAGATGTGAGTTTGATTTTTACTGAAAAGGTGACAACAACTGAGAAAATGTAAGATTGAGAAAATGCTCTTAACGAGAAAGACACATTTATTTTCTAAAATTATTTCATTCAACAAGAATCTATCTGAGAAAAACGTGCATGAATTAAGAAAAAAGGTTTGTGATTTCTATTCTCTCAAGCCTTAGTATCATTCATGATATATTATATTCAAGTATTGCCTACATTTAACCACATTATTCTTTTCTTATTATTGACACCATGTATGCAGTTTTGATTGTGAAGCCGATTGAAGTTAATCACGGTTACAGAACATTCACTTTGATCTTAGAATTATTAGTCGTTCAATTATTCATTTGTAACTCAGCGATCATAAGCACCATCTCTTCTTCGGTTTATATAAGAGATTAATCTTAATTGTTAATATTTTCATGACGGTTAAACTTATTTTACAATAAAACCTGTTTTACTATTATTCAAACCACAAGAGAGGTCAGTGTTAAAGACCTCTGTAAAACTTGAAACTCGATGTATTTTGTGTGTATTTTGATACTAAGCTTTCATTTTCTATCACGAGCTTGTGGAATAATATAATTATATAAGATACTCTGTACTATATATTTAAGTTGAATTAGTTATATAAAAAAGAACACAGATCTGTCATTGGTCCTATCTTAGTGATGTGATAGTGGAGCGTTATTTTCAAGTGTTTGTCCTCATGGAATTTTGATTAAACAAGGAAACAAATTCTACTCTCAGAAATATAAGGAATTTAATCTAATCGTTCCGATATTTTGGGGCTTATTAATCTCAATTCTTCTTTATGCTTCAATGAATCGAAATACATACACCTATTTTTGGCCTTTTAGTATATATGGCCTTACCATAATACTTATTAGCCTTTATGTAACAGTTAATGTATTCATATTCATTTATCGATAATTATTATTTCCCTCAAAGCAAACCATTTTCTCAGGTTTTTAAAAATGTGCCTCGTGAAATATGCCATTGATGATTCTCTAATGCCTTAACTGTAAATCTGGTAATAGAAATTTGGGGTTATTCCTGCAGTATTCAAAGTTGTGAAGAATGGTTATGAATTTGATTATTAGCTAACAATCAAAAGTACTTATGAAGTGTGAACAAACTCTCCGACTTGACCTAAACATGGATTATTCATATTAAATGTGATCAACTAAAAAAACTCGTTGAAGAAACTATTGTCAAAAGTTGAATTGATTTTAAGTTCACATTACAAAATTTAGAACAATACACTGGAAGTCAATATCAGTTTTAAAACTTCTTATGAAAGTTACAAAAGAAAACCAGCTCGTTCTGCCGATCTACATTTCATCTGTGCAAGATGCGGTCAGCTGGTTGGCCTGCAGATTCATAAGTGGCAGATGCAAAATGAATTGGGCAATCACCGTAAGATCACAATATCTCTTAGAAATCATACTGGTATATTTGGTGTCGGAAAGCCTCAAAATTGAAAGGTAACTAAACTAATGCCTTCACATATAGTGTATACAATTTTACCCGCAGATGTAGAGATGTTTGATTTGTGTTGATGTTGATTGCATTTGTTATGTTAAGATATTTTTTTATTTCTCAACAACTCTTTCAGCCATCATTTCACGTCCAGTGCAGATCAAAGTCTCTTTTACCGATATTGACATTTGCAGATAAACTTAATAAGTTCACTCGTGATGTATAACAATTATCTAAATGTTATTAAAGATGTTATCTTTACTTTATAATGTTGTCAGGTGATTGATAAATAATTTCGTATGATGGAAATCATTGATTTTGGCGATATTTTGGAACGTTAAAATGTTTTCACTAAAAGCAATAAAGAAATACTCGCAATTCAAAATAATATCCTGTCATTGTTACCTACGCCACTAATGGCTAAAAAATTTCTCTGGCAGCAATTAACGACATCTCATCCAGTCAGTGTTACTTAGTGGTTAATTCAAATTGTTTTATATGACCTGTCTTAAAACCTTTCATTTAGCAGACACATTAACACAAAAAGATCTATTTACAGCACTGAGTGCTTATGAAGCCTTACATTGCACTATGATGAATGTTTATAAGATAGGCGGTAAGCCTTTTTCTTATTGACTTGACATGGACATAACGTGGAACAAAATTTAAGGTTGTGTGGTCAATTTACATATATTTGAACCAGTCAAGAGGTAATAGTCTTTAAGTCGGCAAATAATGCTGTTTGATATTTAACTGTTAACCGTTTGTCTATTTTTCCTCATAGTGACCCCTTGTTTTTTAGAAAGGTCCGAAGGAATGTGTTCATCCAATGAAATGATGATCAGTAACGATTTTAAAGTCTGCTGTTTTTTTCTAAGAGATTTAAGGTGACCATGAGGGTCGGTCTTTTTAACATTTTTAACTATAAATTGCGTGATTTTCATGTTGATACTTGTTTGAGATATGATATGATATGTTTACACATTTTAGTAATGGATTAAAAACTATAGGAAAGACATACTAACCAAATAATGGTATCAGTCTTTTATAAGTGAACTGAATGCATATCCTTCATAGAAGAGTGCTTCATATCTGTTGCCTAATAGTATTATTTTTATTCACATAAGTTAGGGTTCCTTTAGCAAATTGACCCCAATTTACTTTTTCATTGAAGTGAATATGAAACTACATTTCACATTAATTTTAACACAAGGGTCAATGAAAACATGAGGGAAGGGTACTCAGTGAGTTATCAAGTGACTTAATTTGAAATTTCGGACACTTAGCTTTCATTAAATTGTACACTTGAAAATAGCAAAGGGAGAATGAAAAAAGTACTAATATACGTTTACATATATGTAACATGTAAATCTCCAGCTTTCCTTATGTATACTTTATCTTCGTTAGTATAGAATTGTGAAGAAGATAAGGTTATGATACTTTGCAATGCTTCGTCAATCCTCTATGACACCACAAATGTTACTCATGTTTATCGGTGATAACCTCGCTAGATGAAAATCCTTGGTAAGGTTTTGATAGAAACTGTACAACAAACAAATCATATCTTGTTTCAGATCTGTGAATTTGTGTCAGAGTCCCATTTGTAACCGTTATCAATTTACTCATACAACATATAGAGAAGATAATAGTCATCCACCTTAAATTTCGGGTTCCTATTAATAACTTGAAAGCCATTTGTTCTCGTTGGCATTTACATGGTCATTAGCTTTTAAAAACGTGAGAGAATCATACCAGTGTGTTACATTTTGAGAATTCATGTAGATAAAAAGTGCTTGCAGACCCTACATATCCTCTCTTCTTGTACTTGGTCAACCATTTCATACAAAATTATATACTATGTAGTATGTTGAAAAATATGATCAAACATCGTTTTAAAAACTATTTTGCACAGAATCATCCAGAAAATGACCATGTGTGCTCATGAGAGTAAATGTCATCTGAGCTCATTGTAAATACTCTGTGGTAAAGTAGGATTTTCCCCTAGCTGTTAAGGCAAAATAGTTCTTAAAGTGCAAAGTCAAGTTGACCCTATGCATGATTGGCCAGACAGAAATCCCACAAGACGAGAAAAGTAAAGAAGTCTCCACAAGTGCAAATTTGAAGAAGTGCTTATGGTATTGTGTAATATCATCTGTGTCAACGTTTAGTGTTTTATCAAAGTCTTCATATCGTAAATAAATCAGGAATAATCAGATACATTTATAAATGTCCTGTTAGATGAGTGTGTTTCTGCTGTTAAGGCATTGGTGTAACCATGATTTAAACACATAATCGAGACTGATAGTGTGAAAAGATTTATTAAAGAAAGAATTCGACAAGGAAGGAATGAACAATTTTGACAAAAAAGGAGGAGGTTCAACCAACCACATGTAATTAACACTACAAACTATACATCCTGAGCTTTATGATAACGTCTGGAGAATTGCGGAACTATTTTGTGTCGCGTAAGTGAGAATATTAGCCAATCATACGAGAGCTGGTCAATCACTTTGAATTGCCGGCCACTGCGATTTCCTCACCGTTGATAGACACCTCGCTTACAAAATCCGCCTGCAATCGATGTTTCAATTATGATGGCAACATTAGACAAGTTCAATTATTGTTGGCGAAATATTGTGTCTTGTTAATAATTTATTTGGTTAAGGTTAATGAATTATGTCAGATAATCGTAAAATAAACAAAGATAAATACAAAAACGTATGGAATGTGATAGTAGCCAAGATGCTTAATAATCGTGTCTTTGAATGGTTCTAAAGACACATCCATTTGGTCATTTCAAACGACATCAAAAGTCAGCTGGACAGTTGTATTTAGTTTCAAGTAGAAGGCAGCAACTGGGACCACGCGTTAGGTTCGAGGCATATGAGCAAACTGGATCAGATAAATGCATTATTTATAACACGATTTTTTAAAGGTCTAAAATATATAAACTGACGATTTACTTACAAAACTGTTCCACTATATATTTGTATTTTAACAGAATATTTGTTTGAAGAAAAGTATGCATATTTGCATAAAAAGTATGCCTAATTGTTAAGTCACCAGTAGGCTTTTAGTACTCAACATTATTTCGGTTTTGTCAAATATTATTTTACAATAAAACACTTTGCTGTCAGTCAGTTGTAATTAGTGTATCACTCATAGCAAATCAATAAGGTCAAACGGTTGATAGATTTTCGATGTCTGAAAAATATACGTGCATTAAATATGTGATTAATAATGTAACAACTGTTCGCATAATGAACATTGTACACCTCATCATTTAGATTAAGGGAATATATATCATGGCACATTGAGTGGCGACCTGGTACCACATAAGCTGTTTAGTAACATATGCCAAATAAAGATACTTCAAAGACACATTTTATCCACAATAACAACAGGTTTGCAAAATATTTAAAATGAATTGACAAATGGTGACACAAGTAAGATTTCTTAAAGCAGATAGGTAATAAAGAGTTAATCAGACACCGTTCATTTATTTATCTTAGTTATACCTTTGTAGAATACCTTTCAATCATGCAACATAGAAAGGTTATTGCAGTATGTAAGGGTACTTTCCAATTTTTCCATAGGCTCGTTTTTCTACTTAATTTGAAGCTAATTAATAAATCAACAATGCCGCATTGGAAAAGAGTTAAATACATATTGGCAAATTAGCTTATAGACTTAAATGCCTGGAACATATCGTGGAGAAAGAGCATAGCGATGTATCTACATACTAATAAACGAGAAGTAGCAGATAATAAATTACATACTATAAAGTATTCTTGAATATATCCTTACATACCCTTCGATCCATGTGACTTTAAGAAAATAGCTCCTGAGGAAAACCGGCTACTGCTTATAGCAATTTACTTGGATTAATCTAGTTTCAATGGTCCGGTAAATCATTTGATCAGAGCCCTGAGCAGATAAACGATGGCGTCTCTTAGCAAGTTAGTGCTGACAGGCTTGACAACTGTTAACAGTGGTTTGGAAGTCGCATCAAACGCTTGACATAAAAAAAACTGTAAAAACCCTTTTCAATCTTTTGTTTATGTAATCTCCAAAATCACTTATATCTTTCACAATTTTATGTCTTTGCCCTGGTTGATTACATAGAGGATTAGGATTGTCTAATTCATTTCCTGTTAAGGTAAGAAAAGTTTCAAGAGAAACAATCGAGTTTTTGGTTCAGGTTTTTCTTTTTGAGTTACACTGTAAGTTATTTCTAAATATAGCAATACATGCTAAAAGTTTGAAAAATGATTTGAATGTTAACATTGTAAAAATTCTGTTCTTGAGTATTTACTCTCAAATTTAAGTCATAATTATATTCGGAACTGAAAAATATGCCGAGAAATTTGCCCCTTTTAAGTAAACTGTATTGAAATAGTGTTAGAATTATAATATAAATCTAGAATTTAATATTAAATATCTTTATATTCTGAATATCCATTCTGTCCCCACAGAGGTAGCTCCGTCATTAATTCCTATACAACCTCTGTTATAATAAGGGCTCTTCTCGAGCTTCCGCCAGTTTCCCTTAGCGGCACAATATTGCAACTTAAACTACCTTGCAATATTTCAGCAAATCATAACATCGAATGTATGAAATACATATTTGTTGTCACACAGGCCTTCGCAGTGACGCAGTCGCTAAATGAGGCGTGTATGTTCTGTAAAGAAGACTAAAAGTGCAAGGTGCATATTCAAATTAAGTTTAGCTTTTGGAAAGCTAACGGAAATAACTTGAGAATTTCATTTGAAACAACGTCGCTGATTACTCAACTAACTCTGATTGCATTCAATCAAATTTCTACATTTCTAGACCGAGAAATGTTTGTATTATGACAGAAGTTGTATAGGAATTTATGACGGAGCAACCTCTGTTTTTAGAAAATGCTCAATATCATGATTTATAGGAAAGAGTAATTGTTGTTGCATATTAAGTTTATATTATTGTAATTGTTGCGCACTGTGGGAAGAGGGGCGCTAACAAAAACGAAACACACGTACATGTATGTCTTGCTTGATTTTTTTCAGCCAAAAAGCCCACAAGACCAAATATTTAGGTCTTGTATTTAAAACAATGCAAACAGACTTATAAGAAAACATAGGATGGTATTAGTTTGGTTAAATTAGCTATTTCAATTTCCTGAAAATCTTAATGGTAGTATAAAACGTATTTTGCCAACAGAATTTGATGATTGACCAGCTTTTGACTGACCAAAGCTGTTGCAAGAGACTTGTCATTTTTTCTCTAAATCCAGTCGATGTTTGATTCTTCTTTGCTATTACTAATTAATGGCAGGTTAATTGTCATACTACATATTTTGCTGATGAAAAATCCTAAGGATGATGTGAAGAATATCAGAACATTAAGCCAAGCTTGACCGATGATGTTAATATCAATTAAATATCTATTTTTGGAGCACTATTGTACAGTGCTCTGGTTTTTTATCAATGATTAATTCCAATTTTCAGAACAGTTCTTGTATACTACCACTTCAAAGTGGAAAATGCTCAGAAATTGATTTGGTATTTCTACTTTCTAGTGCTTCTGTATTCAGAAAATCTAATCTCATCATAGATGGTTGAAGTTGAAGGAGTACACTGTTTAGTTGGTAACCTCCCAAAATCTACAAATTAAAGGTAAAACAACCACGGCTCAGAACACCCAGAGTCAATTTGCATGGTAGATTTAGTTTACCTACTGAGATAATCGAATAACTCGTAGGTTTAACTCCTAATGAGACATGAGTATGAAAAAGAATAACAAGAACCTATGCTATTTGCTTGTCTATGTATTAAACAAACACATTTGATAAGTGTTCGTATTATGTCTATGATGTAACCACAGGCGCACACACTCATCCAACGGAGGGCTGAGTTAGATTCATCAGCACCATGCGGAAAAGAGTGAGAGAAGAACTGTCAACTCCCCGACAAATCTACAATGATGAGATAGCAGCAGCAGACCAACCTGAAATTTCGCCATCCTTTCTGTAGATGTCCAGCGCTTTGAACAGACACAGAATTCATATCATTCCAAGGCTACCAAGTAAAAGAGTCGATGTCTAACTTGAAGATGAATGGTTCGAAACACAGACGGTCATCCTTTCCTCCTGTTTGATAACGGACAAAACGACAAGATCCTTGTGTTCTCCACTGGTGACGAGCTTGAAGCCCTTCAATAAGCATATGTAATACATGGCACATTCGACGCCTGCCTAAAGCTCTCTACAGTATCTAGACGCAGTTGGTAACTTTCTGAAACTTGGATGATATTGTTGAAATGATGAAAGACTTGATTATCAATTGTATAAAGTGTATATACAAATATATTTATAAGGATAGGGGAATAGCTGTGCACTGGACCATGACCATTGGTGTTTCAAACCGTGAATATCATGGGAGGATACAGTTTGGTTGCCTTTTGGTTTATTCTTTTGCAGTAGGATTTCGCAGGTGGAATAGTCCACAGTTATTTAGGAATGTAAAATGTAAATCATCTGTATAAAAGGTGTCTCTGCTTCTGTATTAACGGTTTTTGTGCTTTTTTGTGGTGTACCGATTTATGAACACCTCATGTATATGTATTTAAATATATACAGAATAATTTTTTTTAATGATTTTGATATCATGAATATCGGTTGCAAGAAGGATACGAATTTGTTAAGATCACACTAAATTATCTAAATTGAATATATATTTATTAATCAGGTGTCGTTTAAGGAAGTCATTTATTGGAAGATGGACTCTTTGATAATGTCTGGTTTTAAATTGTGTCCCCCATTATCAAGGATCGCAAGACCTAGCAGACATCAGATACCCTGAAATAGGAAGGTTAATTTCCTCTGATGCTTTTAGGTTTACGTAGGTGAAAACTTACTGTTAAGACAGAAAAAAGTAAACTCTACCAGCTTTTCATACAATAATACATTTCAGTGTATTTTTGGTACAAAGAATGATTTTTCACAGTCTTTTCAACCTAATTAAGTTAAAATAATGTATGAAAAGAAGATTAATTTCCCAATCCCTTCTCATGAAAACATGTATGTGTTTCAACAGCATATCACTTATGTCTCTATATTATCTGACATCTCAAATGCACAACTTAACTTACATATTAACTGCTGACCAAAAGCACATTGTCCATTTTTCAACTTGTCTTGAACATCTAATTAAATCAATCATCAACATACCCACAGCTCTCAGTGGCTATAAACCATACATGTATGTGCACTCTTGAAATTATTATTGCATAACATGGACCAAACGAAAAATTGCTTGACTGATTACAAGATGCATAGTAACTAAAATCTGATACAACATCCTTATAAAAAGAAAGGTTATTATTTCTTGTCATTTATTTTGACAAAATTCAAGGTGCTCATCCCGTTTGCAAAAAGGTAAACAAGTGTGCTCTGAGAGCACAACATAACAGCCATAACTAAAAAATATTAAATCAAGCACGGAGTTGCCATCTGTAAAGGCATTGGGCCTTTCTTAGAATGCTGAGAATGATCAGTTCCAATATCCGTTTCTAAAAGAACAAAGGACACATTTCAAAGTGACAAAGAGGAATTTTCTTAAAGAAACTGCAAAGCTGTTTGATCCTCTTGGAATGTTAGCACCATTCATAGAGCCAAAGTGATCTTGCAAGAGATGTGGACAGCTGGAGTTGACTGAGACGATGGTTTACCCAAAGAGTTGGAAGTTAAAGCTTGGACCTTCTTAGACGAGATTCGACATCTCTCTTCACTTCGCATGGACTGCAGAGTCCAAAATTCACGTACTTGTTGATGCTTCCCAAGAAGCATATGGGGCTGCAATCTATGCAGTATCTGTTGGAGAGTTGGTGAAGTTGCGTATTCACAACTTGTTGAGGCAAAATGTCACGTTTCTCCACTCAAGGCTATTAGCATTCCACGCTTAGAGCTGATTGGAGCAACACTTGGTGTCAAACTTGCTTAATCTGATGTTTTAGCCCTAGGTGCCAGTATGGATACAATAACAATACGGTCTCATAGCCAAAATGTCCTCTGGTGGATCAAGAGTCCAAGTAGAGCCTTCAAACCGCTTGTGGCTAATCGCATTGGCTTTATCCATGAAACAACAAAACCTTGTCAATGGTTCTGCGTGCCTAGCCGCATTGGCTTTATCCATGAAACAACAAAACCTTGTCAATGGTTCTGCGTGCCCAGCAAATTAAATGTTGCTGATCTTCTTACATAAAGGAATACCGGCACAACAGTTGTCTGATAGCAAAGGGTTGTATGGTCCTGATTTCATATGGTTACATCAACTGACCACAGAATTCCAGGTCAATTCAACGGCCGAGTACAAAACAAAATCTGCATTAGGTTTTTCCCTGTTGAGTTAAACAGATTTTGAAACATGGCGTTTACATCCCACAATGTATTCTGATTGGGCAAAGTTTTGCCGAATTCATGCTTGGGTTTTGAGATTTATCTCCAATGCAAGGCACCCTCCTGTCCTCGGTCATTTACACCTCTTTCTGTTGAGGAAATTGGGGATGCTGAAACTCCTTTTTTTGGATTGCTCAAAGTGAAGCTTTTTCCAATGAGATTGAAGCAATTTCCCATAACAAACCATTGGCGAAAGAAAAAGCAAAATCATTGGTCTGAATCCTTGTCATGGAGGTATCAAGATAAAGTCTTCAAGACAATATCGATAAGACCTTCTTTGTTTGTCGATAGATTTCTCACTTCTAGTATCCACCTGTTATCAGCATTCATTAAATTAAATTTCTTTTATCAAAATTAACGATCTACTCTATAGAAGCAACATTGAAAGATATATGTAAACATCCAGTTAAATATGTTCATGATCTTTGAAGCTGCATACGGTTTTGGAAATGAAGCTATTGGTGATTTTTGTCACTGATAGTGCATAACAAATCCAAAACAATTCTTTACACTTGAATCACAACCGATCTCTTTTGTTAAATGTGCCAAAGTATCAAAACTAAAAATGAAAATACCAACACTATTGTTCTTGTAAAGATGATTTGACGAGAGAAGTCAAAACACATGTAAGAAAGATGCCTTGATCAAGCTTTATTGCAGGTTGTCAATTCTCATTTGTTGCAATATATAAAATACTGTTTTTTATTTCTATTGTTTTTTTACTAAAAGTAAATTATATTTCGTCAACAAAATTTATCACAATAAGGCAGCGTTTGAAAAAAAGGTGAAAAGACTTTCCCCAATGACACTCAGGCGGTAATAACATATGCTAACTAAAAACCGAGTATTCTATTCCCCCTCCAAACCTAAAAGTCCAGGAACAACATTCGGTATATTGTTTTATTTTGAAAAAACCTTTTACGAAACAAGGTATAGATGACTAAGCTTATGTATGACATAAGTTGATCTTTTATTCAGTGGACACAACATTATTATTTCATGTAAGGCATTTTCAAGCATATAAATTTCTATATGTAATTGAATGTATTTATCAACTGTATTGGATGTACCATAGATCACTGATAATACATTGATCATATTTGTTAAGTTGAGTTTTGGCAGAATAAGGTAGAGGTTTCCCCTATCAAATCAGAAGTGCTTTGGTATAAACCCCATTATATCTGCAAGTTTTGTGAACTTGATTCGCAAAAATCAATGATTTTGAAATTGGTTATCTCATCATAGACGTGAAATTATTGCTTGCTAAAATTTCATTTCACAAATTTGTTTGTAAAGATTTCTGTTTGGATCTGTAACTAAATGTCGTTAAATGATAGCTTACTTCTTCTTTTTTTGGTGCATAAAACTAGTTTTTGTTTTGTCAACGTAAGTAGACCTCAATATCGATCGTCCATCAGGAGAAGATTGAATTAAAAGTAAAAGTAAACGAATTAAGAATTGATCCCTTGACAAAACGTTTTGAAATTAACAGCAAAATTAACCACAAATGACATACATGGGCAAGTTGGACTTCAAAGCTAATAAGACAAAGAGTGATAGCGTCCCTGAGGTGCGTAGACAGATGGTTAATGAAACGTTTCTCAAGTTACCACCAACTGGGAAGAATAAACACAACCCTATTTAAACTCCGTGGCACTATTGTTGCTGTTTGATACACTCATTCTTGTTCGAGGCAGCAACCTTGTAAACCGAACATTCAACAGGTAACAGCATCGATATTGATGTCTTGATATCAGAGGCAGACACCTTTCGTCTTTGAACATGAGATGTGAGAGAAAACACTATTTCCTGAGAAAAACAATAGCTGTTGTTAACGCACCACGTTTCTGAGTATATATATATTTTTTTTTTGTTCAGGTTGGAGTTTTGGGAATTCTGCATTGGGATAACGCCCCAACTTCGATTAAGTGCTAGTATATAAATGTATGTACACGGTACCACTATTTTCTACTAAGAAAAACGTAGGTATGAAAATTAAATTTCTCGAGATTAAACCTCCCTTGAAATGAAATTCATGTACAGTTTCAACCAACCACTTACGACCGTATTTCGTAGAGATACCTTTTGCTTTCAGATCATTAATTTACTTTCAAGTTTCACGAACATTTATTTTTACGTCAGCAGTAAAGTAGTGTTGTGCGTTTGTAGTTTATACCTTATTATCTATGTTCCAATATCAACGAAAACATTTTATGTTGTTGCCATATTGTCCTTCCTGAGACAAACATTAAACGATCAGGCAACTCTACACACAAACTAAACGTTATCTATAGTTTTGTTATAGCAATTTCCTCTGACCAAATTCGGAGGCGTTAATCTAAGAGTAACACTCGCCGTTTCACCTTTTATAGTAAACCATTTATCTGTATTTGTGGTGTGATCTTTCACTTTTAGGGGTCATCTTTTATTGACTATAACTTTTTACCCATCTACATGTATATCAGTATCTTCCAGTATATACCTTTTACGGCTACCACGATATTTTAGAATTCAAAACTTCGGTATTATTTTTATATAATTAGGTGTATCATAATGATTTTGTGGTCAAATTTGCGCACACAGACATGTCAACTCATACAATGGACTTTCATAATTATTTCATAATTTATTTCATTAACCTTAAAGATCATATGCAATATGTTCACATGTCTAGATGATTTTCTTGGATGTCATTCTATTGTCCCTCTCTGACATGTGTTGAGTATACACAATCGAGCTGGAGATAATGTAAAAGAACAATTTCCTAGATTGAGGCAGAAAAGATGGCAAAATCCAAGTCTCAAATCGGAGTCTCATTTGAGATGAAAACGCTAAAGGCGCGTTTTATACCTCTCAAAAAAACAATAACCAAGAGTTTCTACTATCTTCTAGCGTATTCAGCACGTAGTGGATTACCAATAGAGCAGTCCTATCAATCGTTTATAACATTAGGCTTTCTTTCGCTTGATGAAAAAGGCAGGTCCCGGGGGAAATGAATGAATGAGATATTTAGTTCAAGTAAGAACCACCAGACCTGTTTACCCTTGATGGGAATGAAAAAGGATACAGGTATCGCAGCGAACTGCTGAATACTCAGAAGCAGAACAATATTCTCATTGCGTTTATTTCGACTTTTTTTTCATTCTTTTTTTTAACATTGATAAAAAAATTTAAATTCAGTAAAAAAAATATTTTTCAATAGCAAATAGTTAAAAATAATGTTTGTAATGTCGTACATTTTCGTTAAAAGTCATTATTAGTGTTCTGTCTTATGTATAATATTAGTATGTGTCAAATAAATATTACACCAGTGCAATTTTATTTATACTTTTGCGAGAAACTGTAATAAAGCATTTTAAAAGCCCAACCAAGTATCAAAGCCCTGTCAGTGTAACGTCTGTGGTAGCTCTGTAAGAAGAAGAACGAGGTAACAGCTTTTGTGTGTAGATATTTAGGGTGTCTCAATGGTTACAAATGTCATTTGTTGAAAGCGTCAAGGGTTCAATGAATACACTTATAGTTAGTTAGTTAGTACTAGGGCCGTTTGTTCATTGCAATCAATTCAAAGTTATGTCTGTATTTGTGAATTTTATGATTTGTCGATTAAACGTTTATAAAATTTATAACATAGGTTTATACTTGCTTTGAGGTTATTTTTGATAATTACATTTTATTCTTTGTTGAAGCAAAACAATTGATTTCCGAGATTTCTCATGAAGGGAATCACCAATATATGCAATCTTATGATACATCCTGGCGTTGTATGGACGATGCTCATCCCTTGTCTAGTAATACACTGCCGAAGACATCATCGTAGATGTCATTATTGAGATAGGTCATCTGACGACAAACATAAACAACCCTTCCCGATTAGGTACCCTCCTGTAATCATGGAAAGTTCTAAAACTGAGCAACATGTGGTTACCACGTTTGTCACGAGAGAAGGGGTCAATGCGACCAAAATACAATAACGTATGTGTCTGGGAAAGACGCCCCTCAATATTCTACAGTTGCAAAATGGTCAGATAAGTTAAGAGGGATCGCAGTCCTTTGATGACCTACAGTCAGGAAGGACTGTTGAATTTATTACAGATGATATGGTTACACTGAAACAGGGCTTAAACATGTTCGATCGTTGAATAAATGAGGGCAAGATATATTGTGGCATTTCTCATTGAAGTGTTTTGCACCATAATTTATGAGCACTTGCACATGGCCAAGGTGTCTGCAAAATATGCGCAACAGAACTCGGTCTTCTGCAGGCAAGATCATGGCGACAATTTTCTGGGATTCAAGTGGCGTGATACTTATAGACTAAACTGCCACGCAAAAGAAAGTGTTCACTTATTTTTCAAGTCTATAAGATAAAAACAAACGCAGATATGAGAATTCTCACGATTGATTTATAAACAGAAACAATTTTCCAATATTCTCTTTTAAAAGCATCCAAATATCGGCATTTAATTTGCCCCAATACACAAGGAAAGAGACAAGGGGTCAATATTAAAAATTACACACATTTGGAGTTAAAAGACAAGTGCACAGAAACTCTCAGTAGTCACAGGAGTCTGTCATCAGTAGCGAGTGTGACCACCCTGGGTATCAATGAAAGCAAGTACACACTCCTCATTGAAATCGTCAGGCGTCGAATGACGTCAGCAGGGAACCTGTTCCATATGGTTAACAGAACTTGCTCAAGTTCCTGCTGGTTGTTTTGAGGTGGCACCTGCTGTCTCAAATGGCGGTCAAGGTGATCCCAAAGGTGTTCAATGGGGTTCATATCTGGTGAGTTGGCTGGCCACGACAAAAGCAGTGACGTTGGGGTTCTCGAGGTAGTCTCTAACAATTCGAGCAATGTGAGGTTTTGTGTTGTCGTGTTGCAATATCAATCGTCTTGGCTGTTGTTAAATGAAAGGAACGCTGATGGGTCTAAGTACCTCATCACTGTATCACTGGCAAGGCAGATTCCCTTATAGAACAACAAGCGGCGTCGTTATTTGGCCACAAATCCCTCCCCACACCATGATGCCTCCGCCTCCAAACGGGGCAACCTCTCTAATGCTATTTGGTGCGAGACGGTCGCCCATTCGTCTGTACACATCGTTCCTGAATAGGCAAAACCTGCTCCCGTCTGTAAAGAGCACCCTCTCCCAGTAACGTCACTGCCACCGATGTACAGTACGTGTCCATCGTAATCTGCATTGACGTGTAAACGGGTCAAAGCCATTCCACGGAAGGGCCGGTAGGCTCGTTTACCAGCCAAAAGAAGTCGGCGAAGGATTGTTCTTGTGAAGATGACATGACCGAGTGCCGTCGCCGCTGTTGATTTTGCTGTTACGAATCAATTTCGGAGGTGAATCTGCCTGATGTCTTCCCTATCATGGTGTGTCCTGTGCCTGGCCTCTCTGCTGGTAGCGTATTAACAGCCTTCTGTTGGTGGTTTGGCTGCAGTTGAAGGTTCTTGCCATTTGATGTTGGGAAGCTCCCATAGTGTACATACCGATCGCGTGGTCACGTTGCGTTTGCGTAAACCTTGGCATATTTTGGTGTTCTTTATGTTACTGAATGTCTACTCTTTCCAACATGGATATTTATGCAACATTGCTGCACGTGCATCACAAATCATGCCTTAAAAAACACGTTTTGCACGTGTTTGTGAATGCACAACTCCAGTGGCTGCGTTCAATGTGATGCGTTCGTGTAAAGTAACAATGCAGTAATACTATCATTTCCTCCTTATAATCAAACCCGTTCCAGCCCTCTTAATGTATTCATGAAACACATAAAAGTAAATCCTTAATTGCCTGGGAGATTATAAACAACCTAAAACTATAATGACAGGAGCCTACCATGCTGACTTGAAGCAATTTAGAGCGGCGATCAAGTAGAGGCGCAGAATGTTGACTGCTGGATCAGAGTTTCTTCATGACAACGCTCAAAAGTGCAAAAGAGTTGAATTGCACAGACTGCACTTTAACAATGTGGCTTGGAACGACTTGACCACCCACTTACAGTCAAGATCTGGCCCCAAGCTACTTCTATCTGTTTCGCATTTAGAAATCATACTTGCGTGGTACAAGATATGGCGATGATGATGAACTCAGGGCAGCTACTGAAGTTTGGCTGAGGGGCCAGTCAGAAGACTTCTACCGCAAGGACATAGACAGTCTCAAAGACAAATGGCTATTGGCTTCTGTTTTATATCAACTTCTATGAACTTACTGATTTCCCTCGTAAGTAACTTAACACTTGCCTATAACGTCAACAAAATTATACTAATATATATAATACTAATCATTTTACCAGCAATCAAAAATTTACGGTTAGCTCTGCACTAATTGGAAAAGTATGGACTGTTTCAAATCGGTTTTTAATTTACCAGAATCTAGTAACTGAGAATAAAGAATAAGGCAATGTAACTTAACCAATTTCATGAACAATGTATTAGCATTTTTATTGTATTTAATTAGTCACTAGCCGTTTATGATTTCCTGACTGAGAGCAACATCTAATCGTTTCCAATATTTTAGTTCATGTGGATTCATTCAACAATGATTAAAATACTTTAAGTGTGTTAGAATTAACTTTATAACCTGAATACGTACATATTTGCCACATTTCTTTTATGGTAAATAACCTGATTGCGGGTTGTTAGTAATATCGAGAGATATGCATTATCTGTTCATAAGTTGTATTTACAAAATCCTTGGTTAAGTAAAGTGATTTAGTCGAGTAATGTCAATAAAATGAAGGATTTAATACGCTTTCACATGTGACCACATTTGACCTCAAACCTCACGGCCTTCGGCAGCGTGCTGTTACTACAGTGTATGAATTGTTTAGCAAAACTGTTCATGATTGGAAAACATATGGTTATTGTTTAAACTACTTTTTTGATTGGAAATTATATTAGAAACATAAACTCTTCAAAAAAAGAAACTTGACACTGACTTTCAAAGTTCAATATAAACACCACAGATGCAAGTAAAACATTGAAATGAAAACTAAATCGCTGTTTGAAGATCTCTGTTCAGTAAATTTCAGAATAAGCATGATCTTGAAATGCACTGGTGCACAAGTGTTTCAACATTACAGGGGTGCTCAAATGTCAGTATCTGGTATGGCCACCATTGGCATTGATTATTGCTTGGCACCGACGACCCATGGATGCAATCAAGATGTCAATCACAGCCTGTGGAATGTTCTGCCATTCGTGCTGAAGTGCTGCAAGAAGTCCTGGAAGTGTTTGGGGTGGTGGATTCGTATTGTGCACGGGTCGATCCAGTTCGTCCCAGAGATGATCAATTGGTGACAAATCTGGTGACCTGGCTGGCCATGGCAATGTCTGGACATTGTTACGCTGTAAAAAGTCTTGACAAACACGTGCAACATGTGGTCGAGCATTGTCCTGCTGAAAGAGACCACCATGGACGTTGACGTGAGGAATAACGTAAGGCTGTAGGATCTGTGAGGTTACCCACAACATGCACAAGGTGTGTCCTAACACCGTGACGAATCCCGGCCCAAACCATGACACTCCCACCTCCAAATGGGACAACCTCCTGAACACAGTTGGCAGCATAACGTTCTCCATGACGTCGGTATAAACGTGCTCGTCCATCACTTCGTCGAAGCAGAAAACGGGACTCATCAGTGAACTCATCCTCTGTTGACACCACTTGAGACGTTCCGCCAGATGACGTTGCGTTAAAACGGGACGTCGAACCGGTCGTCGTGGAAAACGTCCAGCCTCTCTGAGCCCGTTGCGTACCGTTTGGTCGGAAATTCGACGCAGGCCTGGTATCTGCGTTGTTGTTGACGTTGCTGTCCTGGTGCGTTCCCGAAGGTGTAGCAGTCGGATGTACCGATCTTTGACCCTTGGTCTGCCTGACCTTGGCCTATCATCAACGCTGTTTCGGGTGTTGAAACGGGTTCACAATGAAGAGATGGTCTGTCTGGACACGCCAAAGTGTGTTGCAACATCTCGCTGCGTCGCTCCTGCTTGCAGTCTGCCAATAGCGTTGTTGCGTTGAGCTCTGTTCAGTCTTGGCATTCTTTAGGTCGCTGTACCGATGTTTTGTAGTCTGAATGAACAGCGGTTGATATGGCTTTTTATACCCCTAAAGCAGACGTGTCTGCAAGTAAACCTTCATGATCCCATGCTGCACGTGCTTTGGCAGAAAATGTATTCCTGAACACAACGTAAACTTTTTGGGCCATTGTTTTTGGTAAATTTACACTTTTGAGCAAGCCTTTCTTTAAATTACAGGTATGTATCATGAAAAAAATTGACCCGTTTCGAAAAAATCAATTTCGCATGAATGTCAAGTTTCTTTTTTTGAAGAGTTTATTTCAGTCGACTGTGTTGTGATTATATAGAATTGGAATCTTAAAGTGTTAAAAGTGTACTGAATCAGAAAGTTACATGGTGTAATATTACAATACGAAATGTTAAAAATGACAATACAATGATGTCAATGCATTAACTTTGTATTGAACAGAATGAAACATGTACGTTTGTGTCGTGTACTTCCTACAAGAAGACGGGAAATGTAATAAGCACAAGCTGCACTTCACGTGGTCAGTGAGTTGGCAAGAATCACTATATTAATAGTTAAAATGTTCACTATATAGATAGAAAACGTATGTTTTTAATTTTAATTTCGAATGCATTTTCATAATGTTTGATCGATATTTGTAATCAGACGGCTTCACCTTACCTTTGTTTGAAATTTCTACTAGCATCACGCACAACGATAGGTAGTTCGGGAAGCCAATTTCATCCCTTGTAAAAATGCATCTTAAGAAATTCACGTATTTAAATATTTTAGAAGGAACGTTAAATCAATAATTCACTCACTCTTAAGTAATCATATTTATGTCATGGAGTCCAATTCTGAATTCCAAAAAGACAGGGAACTGTGTAGATCGATCATATTATGTTTAAAGTCTGAATCATACAATATTTTTGTCACCATGATGATATTCATGGTATTTTGTCTATATTTTATTAACGCCATCATCATTGACAGAGAAACCTCTGATCAGCCAAGGGTAACGAATCCAATAATGACGTTCAGGACATTTGGTCTTTACTTGTGATGTGGAAGAGTATGGAATTGCAAACATTTTCTTTCAACCTTTTCCTTATAAATATGTCTTCCGTTGGTGAGAAAAAGATTAACTGCCACGCTATGGGAAGCGTTATTTATAGTTAAAGGTTACAGTTTATTTTATATTGTCCCCATACTGAAAGAACGATCATTGCAAAAAGTAACAAGGCCACATGTATGGTCATAAACATATCCTCACCGATCATTAGTGAATGCTAGCCTTACATTATATCGATATCTTCATCATGGCTATGGTGTCCAACCTGCCATAAACTGAAACTTCGGTGACCGCTTGGATGTACAAAGACAATGTGTATAAATAACATACATTTTAGAAAAATATTGAACTTGGATGATGTTTTCCTATGAACTTTAGGTTCTGCAATACATATTGTGATCATATCTCATTGCATAATCCTTAAGGCGTTAACGCTAAGTTTTAGGTCGAATAAACGTACACATGAGTTCATTTGTATATAATGGATCAATTAGTTATACAGTTATTAACAGGATCGAATACAATAAGATCGACTCCTTTCACTGACTGCGTTATCATATATCGTTTATCTTTGAACTGTCCAAACAAGACAGGAAAGTCTGCCATGATTTACAACAACTATTTACAAAGACCCTTATGGTTACGAATATTTAGAAAGAATGATTATTTCGTTAGAGTCTACATCATTATGAGTGGCAGGCTTTATAATCGGTGCAATAAAACCAAATGCAGTCTGTAGGAACAAACTTTATTCAGACTTGGGTCAGTTAATAAATGCAGAAGATAAAAGATCAATTTTATCCTGTTTTTCTCATCTCTCCTTAGTAAATTAAAGTAATAGATAGCTTATGAGCTTAAATGAAGATATCAAAAAGGATTCAGAATTGACATTACATGCGGTTAAAAAAATTGCATCTGTATCAAATATTAACCATTAAACTACAATACATCTATAAAATTGTGATTCAAATATGGTTATTGAAAGATATTCAACTCAAGGAACTAAAACATTAAAATTAAAAAGACCATCATATATCTTCAGCATTTATCGATACAATGTTTGTCACCCACAATAAGTTATAGTATGCCAGATTTCTCTGACGAGTAGTCTAACAAACACTTAAAAACCGAGAGGCTATTTTGATTTTTTTCAACGTATAAATACACACTTTTTAAACGTTTCTCTCCACCATCGGGTAATTACTTTCGTAATGACTTTAACGTCAGAACGCTGGTCAGCTTAAACGAGAAAAAAAGATAATGGTGAACCATTAAGCAAATAACGCCCTTGAGAAGGAAACTTAAGCGACATTTCCACAGTTATTTCAAATCTCAAAGGAACTGACATCTGATTCAGACAAACGTTTTCCCTTGATGGATGTAATTCAATTGTATGGAACATCTTATATTCTTATTGCATGATGTGTTATGGCAACAAATCTACCAATCCTTGTTTCACAACGGATCTTCTAGTAATGTCCAAACATGTAACATGTAACCCGAGATACATCAGGAAATTTCTGTAACCATTACTATTTGACATGATTAACCTTATAATAGCATTTGTTTGATGTTTTGATGGATAGAGTAAACCTAATTTAAAACAAGTTGAAGAACAGGCATCTGACAAGCATGTCTAAACCAGTCATTTTGATTGAAAAATTTCGCAATTTGTTCTTCACATTGCCTCAATGGTGTCACATGTTTTATTCGATTACATATTGTAAAACATTAAAACCTATTCTTTTAAGTAACACAAATACTCCTTATGTTAACAGTACAGGAGCAATTCTATGAACTTCAAGCTTGGTGATATACACACCATGAAATTTCGTTGAAGGTTTTTTCAGAATGTATATAAATGTTCCTCAATAAATAAATGTTCATGCCGAAATCATAATTTCCTCAGCCCGATTATCCTAGTCGTAGTAGAAAGTAACAAGTATCAAGCAAAAACTGTTGGCGGCCATTATCATGTGAACACCATTAATGAGTTACGGTAAGGAAATGAATTAGCGAAGCCAAAACTTTCGTATAAAACTGATTGCCTTGCACTTGCTAACAATATTTCCGTTTGTGTGAAATTCCTTTTTCACCTAAACAATCGTGTCACTGTCACTTTAAAATGAAATAAAAAGGGTTCGAGGAGAAGTGAGTAAGGTCCTGTATGATGTTGAAAATGTTGAGTAAAGTCAATGAATCCGTTTGAACAAAAATGACTGAGAGTTTTACAATCTAATGAATTCTTATCTTTTCTTTATTTCTGTCCCGTCTTCTCGCTTTTTCAATTTATAACTTTAGTAACTGGAACCTGATGTGATATACAGCAAATGTCATCAGTGGAAAGTCCTACCATGTACGCTTGGGTTGAAGTCACTGAACAATATTGTTACCTTTTATGTATTTTAAAAAGACCTCCCTAAAATTAAAACCAACTTAAACTAACACAAATTAATTTTGCTATCGTATTTTAGTACGCATGTCTCCAATAGTTGATTTATTTACAAAAAAATTTTCAAACGTTTAACCAAGCCGCATTAAATGTTGTAATACAAAAGCCCGTTCAAAACTAAGGACCATTTCTATGCTCAGGGGTCAACTGAACCGTTCATTGTCAGTCTCTCGTTGGAGATCGGGCGATTGAAACACAATCTGCTAATTAAAATAAAAAGGAGAAAGTTGCTGGAAAGACCATATCCCCACAACTAATTTATCATGTTTTATGTTAGTGAAGAACGTGCTAAAATGGATCCTCTGAATTTCAGAAAATCAGTTGTACGAATAGCATCCTTGACGAGTGCGACAGGGTTAAGATGTAGTCTTATACTTCGCCAATCGAGGCAGTCGATATTTTGCTACCTCATGAGGCCAGTTACGATCATTACGAAGGGGCCAGGCGTTGTCATTCTGGTAGGTGTAATCAACTTGATGATTGGCATGGAGGAAATTTAGAAGAGTGTTCTTAGTGAGGTCACGGCTGTACTCCTCTGCATTCATTGTGCCTTGAATGAGAGTCAAGTTGACAAAAGGCTGCCTACACCGGGACTAATCCACCATCACCTACTGTTGCAGTTAGGGATGAGTGCCGTATGGGAAGTCGTCGGACAAGAAAGCGGCCGTCTGCATCATACAGGTTTCTACATGTACCAGACCAGAGCAAATGTTGCATCAGGTCCGAAGTCAGACAAAGGCGGATGTTATTAAGAGTAAGTCATTTCAGTGGATGACGAGCTCAATGACCGTTCTTAAACAGTCCGTGCAAACATGTTTATCAGTTGATACACGTTTCCTGTCACCAATTGACCTTGGTGATTGACAGATAAGAAAGTTTGTTTGCGTGCGATAGAAAGCAATTGCCTGCCATCCCTCAAATCGGCGACCTCGATCTTATCTATTCTATAAATATTCTCACATCTTCAAATCTGTCGCTAGGATATACAACATTTTCTAATACCCATAATATGCCATTTTTTTGCCTAAGATTGCTTTTAATATTCATAAAAACCACAAAAAACTCACAATATCTTCATGCACATCCTTTTCCTGCATACACAAAACAAGCGTCATACATGTATATCTATTATATATTAAATAGCCATGCCGAAAGTGTATGTAAATTGTACACGTCCATTTAAACCATAAAAAATCAGTCGCTGCTTCAAATGTTACCATCAGTATAGCGTGCACTGTCATATGTCCATTTTTTCTGTCCAGGGGATACCAAACACGTTGCAGCTAATTCCTTGCAAGACCATTCTTCATTAGTTTGTGCCAGTACCTGCAGACTCAATAAGCAACTCTATCAGGCTCTGCCAAATGCACTGAATAGCTCCTGGTCTCTCAGTTATCCCTTGAGACCAGACTCGTTCATCAGACTTAAGGTCTCGTTCATTAAATAAGCTCAGGATTGAAACGTCGGTTTTCCAAAGGTTGGACGTTCAAGTAGAATCTTATCGGACATTGCAATTTTCCGTTACTTGAGGATAACAATGTTCCTTATACCTTATAACTTTCTTCTAAACGCTGTCTACAAGTTGACGTTAGCAGGAAAGAGGACTTGAATTAAGCTGATGTATGAAAACAATTTCACTCCGAACAAATACGAGATTTTTCTTAAATTCCACAGTAAACAAAATTTGAAAACATCAATAAGTTCTTATCTATCACATTCACATTAACAATTTACTAAGTGCCTTCTCCTTAATAAAATAAACTGTAGTGTTTTTGTTGTTTTATTTCATTATGAAAAATCTTTAGTTGAAATTAACAATACGTGATGTCATGAAACAATGGTCCTTACCGTTGACAACACAATAAACTCATGTTGCCATGTTACAAAGCATAAAACTGAGTTATATTTATCGTAATTATGACATATCGAAACGTAATGTGTTGACGAAAGAGTCAAGAGTTAACTGCAGGTGAAATCTATCACACAATGTAGATATGAATCAAGGTTAGTTGAGTGTTCGGTTTTCGAGCGTTAGCCTTTTTTTTATCTTATATTGCTCTTAATTGCAAACAGGCAGTTTCATGTAGCACAACATATCGTGTGTGGTTAGCCCAAGCACGTTTACAATGCAAGCATGGACATGTCACCTAGCGATAATGTCATTTGTTTGATCACTGTCCGCCTGTTATCCATTTGGGCTTTTGCAAACGTCTCTCTTATCTGTGTTTATTGTTTGTCATCTAAGGTGGTCCTAGAGTTGGACATTTCTATATATTGCGTTTTTGCCTGCCATCGCTCCAAAGTTCTCGCCAACACCAGTCTTTGACGTCGACGTTGAAGCGCGAAGTTTCAGCTGTCGGTTAACACTGTCACCCTGGTGACGTGCCGTTATTGTCACGTAGCAGTTTTCATAATGATGCATCTGTAAATTATGATTATCCGGAGGAAGGTGACCCTCAGACGTCCCCTTTTCTTTGTACCACCTGACCAACCTCGAAATTATTCGCTTTGAACAATTGATCAATTCACCTATCATGCACCTGGGTTTCAGTCGCTCCTTCATTTAGCATACACATAGCCCTCTGTTTATAGATATGTACATGCTTCCTTTCTATCAAAGGATATAAATATGTAATAAACCAGTTCTGTTCACGTTTTATACCTAAATTCCCAACAGGTATTGAGAAAGAGGTTTTTCAAAATTTACTGCAAATTTCGTATCTTATAAAAAAAACATTTCCTTAAGTTAAATGCCTAATATACATATTACTTGCGTTCGGACTCGATGTTTCTCGATGTTTAAGTCTTATTTAGAAATTCAGGGTTCGACACAAAAACTATTTTGGTGAAGTTTGTTTTGTTTGTGAGAGTGTAATTATACATTGCCCTCGTCAAAGATTTTGAAGTTGTGGACGAATTTTGTTTAGAAAAAAAATGCAAGACATTCCACAATTTAACTCAATCTGTCAGCTGGAAACTGTACTTATATACCAAAACAGACGATGGTTCATGCAATAGTATTCAACACTATGCGTGTCATTTACATGTGTTCTGTGTGTAAAAGATACAACTTTACAGTGCAAAGTTTCCAGTTAGTTTACAAAGTTAGTACAAGTACAGATGATACGAATATGGCCAAGTGGCTGTGACATTTCTTTCAATGAATACATGTTTTAGTAACATGAGATTTACTTTCATCAATAATTTCATAAGTAACGCAACTGGAATTGATCTTTAAATTTACCTAAATTACAATTTGAATAAATATCTAAGTTTACATAGGGCCGGTATTTTGTAAATTCTGTAACATATTATACAATTATGTAAATAAACGAATGTCAAAAAACTTGATGTGTGAATGTTATCGATCATAAATACGTGATTTTTTTTTCAAAGTGTCAGTAGATGGAAAAAAACTTACTTTGCACAGGCCTCTTTATCAGTCCTTGTTTGTTGTGATGAATAACCCTTTCCTAAGGCCAAGCTCAGTCAACAGGTCTAACATTTTCATCATCGAATTAACTCTATATTACAATGTCTATTTTCTAAAGGCTGGACGGGCAAGAAGACCGTCAATAGACTTTGCAATTCCCTTTACTTCAGCATTCAAATCTTGTGTCAATTAATATCGATTCAGACTGGAATATTGCTCCCAAGATCAATGGTGTTGTTCATCATTAATGAACTCAACACTTTTGTTTCGTTTAAAAGCACCTAACTATATTCGAAAAAAAACCAATAAAATTTAGAAAAGTACTTTAGTTACGACCATTGCGCCTTTTTGACCGCTGTGTTAGTTAAGCAGCTCTTCCCACGTCCAATGGGTGGCTCACTTCTTGCTTGAGTACAAAGCGGGCTTACCAGTCCAACATAGACATGACTCGCATAAGCCAAGCACCATCAAGGGTACTTTTGATTGAGAATGACACCCTCTTGGAACAGTTATTAGTCAGTTACGTTTTAACAATGTGAGTAATGATATGTTTGATTCAACACCTGTGAATATTGATGCCTTTCAATTCGCTGTTGATGGAGCGTTTTGGAAACGGTTTGGCAATCTTGAACTTGTTCGTTGCTCCATTCAATCAGGACGAGACTGATAAATGGTATTTGCAGTGGGGATTTAGAATATCCATATCCAAATCTGTACCTATCAATTTAACCAGAAACAAAACTTCATTTCTATTTTCCCTTACTATTTGAAGTCGACTAATCAATCATGTTCCTTTTTTTCAAATTTCTTTGATAACAAGTTCACTTGGGCTTGTCATATCACTTGTGTCTAAAAATGTGCCTCTGTCACAAAATGGAATGGGGTAGTTGAGATAACATCAGGACATGCCCTACGTTTGACTGCGGCCAGAGATGCGAATAAAAAAGCCCTACACGGAACGCGTTCGAGCTCGCGTCTCGATAAAGTCGATATTTTTTAACTTTTATTTCTCGGAACACGGTCAATTTTCATCAGACTGTACAATGTTAGCCTCTTTTGTTATTAAACAAATGAGCCTTAACATCCTCAAAGCAATAGCAGAATATTTATAAGTGCGTATTCACACTTTTTGATAGCCACAATATTTTTAAGTTTGTGTATAGATATTACAAGCAAAATGTATTGAACAAATAAATCTAGTGTAACAGCCTACTTTGTTTTAAACCCAGATGAAACAGTAAGTTTTAAAAGTCGATATAAAAATATAAACCCAAAAAATAGAATTATGTAAATTGCATGCGTTCAGATTGTATTCATCTAAACAAATTTTCCTTACACAATCGACGAGAAGAAATCGTTCTTATTCGTTTGAAACTTTGCCATTGTAGATAAAATGCTTACAGGCATATTTAAGACAGAATATTTTTAGACAAATTGTCCATAAACGGTCTTCGTGTTCTAGTGGAATGTGAAGGTCATAACGATCAATTTGAAGATCTAAGACAGGATGTTATGTCTGGCGTCCTCTCAGTGAGATCTATTCTTTAGCGTTTGGTCGGAAATTCGACGCAGGCCTGGTGCGTTCCCGAAAGTGGAGCAGTCGGATGTACCGATCTTGGGCCCGAGTAGTCACCCTTGGTCTGCCTGACCTTGGCGTATCATCAACGCTGTTTCGGGTGTTGAAACGGGTCTGAAGATGGTCTGTCTGGACACGCCAAAGTGTGTTGCAACAGCTCGCTGCGTTGTTCCTGCTTGCAGTCTGCCAATAGCGTTGTTGCGTTGCGCTCTGTTCAGTCTTGGCATTCTTCAGGTCGCTGTACCGATGTTGTGTAGTCTGAATGAACACCGGCTGATATGGCTTTTTTTACCCCTAAAGCAGACGTGTCTGCATGTAAACTTTCATGATCCCATGCTGCATGTGCTTTGGCAGAAAATGCATTTGGACGAATCGCTCGTTTTCGTCCCTGAACACAACGTAAACTTTTTGGGCCATTGTTTTTGGTAAATTTACTCTTTTGAGCAAGCCTTTCTTTAAATTACAGGTATGTATCATGAAAAAATTGACCCGTTTCGAAAATGTCAATTTCGCATGAATGTCAAGTTTCTTGTTTTGAAGAGTTTATTTCATTGCATCGAAAGAAAGTTTAAGTGAATGCATAAGTCCTTGTAAACCATAACATTTAAACCGTAAAAGCGTGCACTAGTGCCTTTAATAAATAATATAATTTAAACTGAAATTGTACGTTGCTTAATTGTGTTCAAGACATACGAAACCACTTTCAATAGAGCTGATTAGAGAGAAAATAGTGACATAAAGAATATTAATTGACCTAGAACTTTTTGAGAATCAATACTTTTAAGGAGATGAAGGCGTATGACTAAAAATGACTAATATTTGTCATAACGACTTCACTTATTTTTAACTCTGCATTCTAAGTTTGATATATTTTTTTAATCATATTTAGTTACACTTGAACTGTTTAAGTAGGTGATTACAATTATGACATTATGTTGATGCTTTCGGAACACCTATCTACATTTCTGAATAAGTTTGCCTATCCAACCGAATAAATTTTATCACAATCATGGCAATATCTACTATGCTGGAATTATTTTAAATATGCAACTGCATAAAAGTTATTTCTTTTTACTCAAAAATACCCGAACACACCTCTAAACCCCTTACCCCTTACATTGGATATTTTGGTTTTGGCGGTTAGCTCCTCGTTGTGGGGAGGTTAATATCAATGTTCTTGTACGGCTTCCTGTGATGAATTTGAATAGTGACTGCCCCAATTATTTCTGTTGTCTCTTGCTTTTCTAATGTAAAATAATAGAAATACCCGGCGCAAGGTGCAAAATGTAAACTTAAATATCACTCTTTGATTTCTACACTTATCTATCTTACATACGTTCGCCAAGTTTAATTTCATGTTGCTCTTTCAGCGTAGCAGAGCCTTTTCAAATACCCTTATCTCCTTCAGGTCAAATGCCTCGTATCGTCAGCCAATGAAACGACTTGCATTCAGCAATAGAGGCACAACTTGGATGTTAAATCCGTTTGCTTCAGGATGTTAGCTTTACATTCCCTGCATAACGACATTTCATGAACGATAAAATAGCGAACTTCATAGATTTAAATGTGCTGGTGATGCCCTTCTTTCTCCATGAGGGTAGTACAGTCATAAATGAAAAACTAACCTCTGTGATAATACGAGCGTTCACGTAAATCATCTTTTAGATTTTCATGATCTATAAATTTGAATTACATCCAGTCTTTTATGTACTTTATTTAATTACAAATTTTGTTTTACTACTACTCATCCATTGTGTCAGGAAGTTGGAGTATCAAGTTTCATCAAGCCCGTTTTAATAACAAAAAATGACAGATGTCTGTTACACAACAGAAAAAGTGCTTACTATACTCTTTTCCAGTACCAAAATAGCCTTGTTGGACATACCTTTCATAGACATGTAAAGAAAGTTTAATATTAGAATCACGCCATTTTCAATATTTTGTTATACAATGTTCATTTTATGATTATAAACGATGGATTTGGGTTCACGGGTAAGCTAAATTGCTACCTTATTTTAGAATCTTGGAGCAATAAATGTCATCTCTTGAAGATTTAATTTGTTATTTATTGCCATTACTGCCATTTAACATTGGCCCTTACATTAGTTTACGAAATTCGTTGATATCTTATGAGGAAACATTTAAATAGATATTTTAGATGACTTGATATCTTATGTGTGAACAAGTTTTATTTCCAATGAAGAAGAAGTTCCGATTAAGTACAGTTATTGCATAGGATCTATACGCACAATTGTATTGTATAAAATTAGTCATCAAACATAAACTCATAGTGTCATCACTATTGTCGATTCCTGGTAAAAGTGGGTATATGATGTATATAATTGGTGCTCCGATACCTCGTTGCCAGGGAATGGATACTGAATAAAGTGTGTTAATTCAAATGGGCCAAACAAAAACAAAAGTGCCTTTTAGCAGCGAAGATGAGTACAGTTAACGTTACCCATGCAATAATAATGATACATATAACCTGAAAGTGATCTCAGATTTATCATTTAAAAGGTTAAATAGCCCTTCATTAAATAATTGGTGATATAATATCCATTCTTTGATAATTTATTTACTTTGATTCATTAGATACATATTGAGGAAAGGCGGAACCAAACCAATACTTTGTTCAAAATATCAAACTGTTTAATCTCGATCTTAGCTCATCGGTTACATTATTAAGACCTGATTTCACATAATCATAATTGTTCAACTCTCTCTTGTTCAAAATAGACATCAGTTATACAAATTACTTCTCACAAAGTGAACAGCGTTGAACTCCACAGCGTTTGTCGTCAAGGCCATTTCCCCTCTGTTGGATGTGTTAACAAGGCTTTCACAATGAGTGAGTGAGTTGGGGTTTAACGCTGCTTTCACGATTATTTCACTTAAATCGCGGCTGCTATTATTATTGCAGGGAGAAAGCCCGCAACACCATTGTGGCTATGCATTGCGGTGAAACCTGCGAGCATCGGCTGGAACTAGCGAACCATGGGTGGTACTGCGCTGAATTTCAGTGTAGCATTGCACCCAAACCTGACTGCGTGTAGAACAGTTCTCTACTGCAGACAAAGTTGCCGAGCCCCTGGCGGGATTCGAACCACGGACCTCCTGATCCGAAGCCGAACGCGCTAACCACAGCGCTATCCCGCCCCCGCTTCAGGCCGACAATTTGTCAGTGAAAACGTACAGCCAACTTTTAAAAAATAATAATCTTCACCATATCAAAATGAGTTAAGATAATCAAGAATTTTTTCACAATTTCATAGCATTAAAAATTCCACCAAATGCTTTGAATTGACAGTTGTTTCTAATGTTTTGCCATACTTCAGGTGTTGAAAAAAAGCTCACTATCGATCATGAAGTCTTAATGTTTCGTTACTCATTATAACGCATTTTACAACATTAATGCTATTTTTCTTTTAAATATACATTGCATATTTCATGTTTTAAAATAAATTGGTGTTTACGCGTTCTACAGTGATTGTCGGGACGTTTTACTTGGCATGCACCACTATGGGATGCAATATGACGGAGTATCGCATATTCAAAATACCGTTAACAAACTTGGTACATTTAAGTGAAACTACGCGCTTTTTGAATATCACTCAAATTGTCTGTGCGCTCATTTGTCTGAGAAAACGCGGTTGTTCTTCTTTCATCTATAATGGTGACGAGATGAGCTGTGTCACAAGTTGGACCAGACATTTAAACACTTCACGCCTTCCTACTGCCACTGGATACATGTACAACATTTCACGTTGGGGTACGATATATTTAGTTTTCGAAAACATTTAGTAAATTGCCTTTATATAATTACATATTAAAAAGATAATGAAGATTTTTCCTTTCTTAAGTGTGTTGGTACAATTATTTCAATTACTATAAAGGTTTATTCAGCTATATTTATGTTTGACGTTTTAATGTTTGCTTGTATTTATTTGCATAGTTGAGTTCAGTTATGTGGAGAACACTATGTAAAGAAGGCAATACAAGCTTTGTTGGTAGATGATGTTATTTCAAGTGAGTGATAAATGAATGCATGAAAAGGAATAGATCAGAAAAATCGTATCAGTAAACCCCAACGGAATTTTGATGTAAATATCTTGAATAAAAATGCTTGAACTGAGAACTTAAACTAAAGCATCATATAGTTGAAGCATTGGTAAATGTTTGGTGGTATGCATCGCTAGAGCACGCTTTGCGTGAGTACTCGAAGGAGAAATTCTGAAGACCAATGTGACAAACCTAGCTGAAAACTGAAGGAAATTGAAGAAATTTATAGATGTCTAAACACGTTAGAATTTCAGAAATTGTCAAGGCTGATTAGATAAAATATGTGAATGCTATTTTGAAGATTTTGTAATTGTGACTAACATCAAAGAAATTAAGTCATTATTTTCACTCTGTTCGGGCGTGCCTCATTTCAACCGCCTCACATCGAAAGTATTATTTTAAAATCATGTAAGTTATGGTACATATTGAAAGTACATATTATGCACTTTTCATTCATGCATCAATTTTCATTATTTATATCTTTATTTGCCGACAATGGCTATTTTAAGTGTACCCGAACATGGTTTGTTTGTGTTAAAACAGTCTCTTTTGATTAAATTATTTTATGGTCGTGCAATTGAGACATTATTTACGTTTTCGTACTGCCCCTTTAACGTATAAACGGTGGAACAATCAAAATGCTGAAAACCCCATTTCAGTGCCATACAATATAATGGATTGAACAAGAAGATTACTTATCTTATAAAATAATTTTGGAGACATGGGTCAAAGCTTTTAAGAAAAGTTCATTACACTAAATATAACTAAATTAAACCTTTAGCAACGTAAAGCAAAACTTATTATATATTCTGTCACACTCTCCCTGTACCAAATAATTTTCTATTTCATTTTAAAATATTCATAAAAATGTATAAAGTAATTTTTTCTTCACAAGTGATTTTTCATTAAAGTGACACAGAGTATGTTTCATCATTTTTTATGTGACATTGGTAGGAACCAAAATACCTTATGACCTGTGATAAGTTAAATTGCCTCCCTAAACTTGCATCTTTATCTTTAAAATGCCAAAATTATGATAATTTCTGGTTTTCACTGAAAATCGGAAAAGGCCCTATATATGTTAAGAATTCGAACTTAGGTGTCCAATTAGCGTGTATATTAGTTAAATGACCTACTCAACACCATCAACTAATTTCGTTTTAATCATTGGCGCGTGCCACTGTCAGGTTTTCGATCAATACATTAACCCGTTTATTGTCACTATACTGAACTGATAAGCATTAGAATTATGATTTTCTGAAACAACCACTACTTCTAGATAAAATGACACCATTTATAAAGTTTGACATATCTGAATCAAACAACATACTCTGTGCCCCTTTAAAGTATTTTCTTTCTTCATATGAATATATTCCCTCTAACATAAGAAAGATTTTTTCTCATTATTGTACACGTCCGTTACTGAACGCATACTGAAATCAAAGAAGAGTCACATTATTCTTTCCTCAAGCTTTATGTACATGTATTTCAAATATCATCTTACTAAAACATGACCCGCGAAGTGAATCAATAATTTGTTGAATATAGTATTGAATTATATTTCCTTTTTTCCCAACATATGCTGCCCCAAAAGTAGGAGTTTGTGTTCATGTAACTATAAAAAAAAATTGAGTAAACGTCGTATCGTTATAGGCCCACGTATACAAAGTATACTTAAAGTACAGTTTGGGTGCAATAATTTTAAACGGACGGGAATAAAAGTGAAAGAAACTTTCACATGAGTTTCTATTGTTTAACACATTACACTGTCAACGGGATTTTCATTTAAAAGGCTTTTGATTCAAATTAAGAGTGACAATCTTTAATGACATTCCTCATTATTCATATTTTTTAAGAACTTACCTTCCTTTCCACAGATTGCAATGGAATTTGGGAGCAGAAGGGTAGAAAATGCTACTACTTCGAAAAGCAGAAAATGAATTTCCTGATAGCTCAGGCACGTATAATTGAGTTTAAACTAATATATCAAAAGTCATTCTTAAGAAATACTAAATGATGCTTAGGTTCTATATCAACACAGTTCTATGCAACACTTACAATTAAACACTAGAGTCCTGTTGTATAATAGTAATCAACATCACGTATTACAGTGAGCACAAAGCAAATAAGTAACCGCGGCTCAGTAATATCGCAACCGTGCATAGCTGACCAATTTCGTCGACTTGCAAAATCTTCTCGGCCAGACGAACGTAAGGAATGTTATTGATATACACCCTCGATCGGTTGGGGTATATAGGTTGTTTCACAGAATGTTAAATAATATGGTTAAACCTAGTAAGTTACAACATTATTGACATCTATCTGTAAACTATGCCGATATCCAAACCGATTTGCTTTTACTATTGCTTTTATTGACATAAACAGTCAAATTACTTTTCCTCCAGTCAAATTGCATAGCGAAAGGAGGAAACTTGGCACAAGGATACTCAAGTGATGAACATGAACACTTTAAATCCTTTGCACAACGTGAGTACTTCAATGCTTCTATAATTACCGAAAGCAGCGTTTACAGTTTGTAATTATTGCGGGGGAATACTTTAAACTTCATTATGCATTACTTTAAACTTTTATACATTATCTTAAACTAAATCTTTTATAAGAAATGTGTCAAATATTTTTAATATGCAACAGACTGAAGATCAACTTTTACTTAGTAGTTCATTACCAACCGTTTCACAAAAATGAGTCCATCGGGGAAGTAAACATGTGCCGTTAACAATGGTATGCATGCATACCACTGTACAATATACAGTAAATGCGACGTCAACATGATATAATAGTATGTAAAATTCAGTTTATATATCCTTTCATGGAAGATCAATCTTTACATTTTCCCCCTTATTGTTAGTTGGGAATGGTTCAGTTACCCTGTCAAGGCGGTACGTGGTTCATCTTGTTGTTTCATCTTTTACTCTTTTCCTTTCCTTAATTTAGACTCTTCTTTAGGACAGCTTGTTTTCTTTTCATTGCGGTAGAGGTATTACTAAGCTTCGAACACTGTCTTCCTGTTTGTATATGTCAAAAAGGTTGCTATCATAGCAAGACAGCGAGTCGTTTTGTCATGTGTCTTAGTCAATGTATAAAGAATTTGGAAGTCAATTAACCTTATTGTACTGTATTTGTTTGACATGGGAGTCTTGAAGTTTAGCTCGTTTTAAATTTGGTTATATTTTTTCCCAACTCTCTACTAGTGTGCCACCACTTTACTCAATACCTTATCGTGGTGTGGTGTGGTGACCCTGAGAGCTATGACAGCCGGAGCTTACGTGCTACTGGTAGGGGCACCCAAGCTGGACAGGTCGACGGGCAGAAGCCAGACCTATTTGAGTCGTTCTTAAACCTGTTGTCTATCTCTCACTATGCCTTTCTTTCCGTCTTTTCTCTCATCCTTTCGATCAATTTCTCCCTGATCTGTACACTCTCTTTTTGATACTTGCCATCCACGTGTTTAATAACTGAAATATTGTTCAAAACACGTTAGCCCCAACTCACTCACTCACTCCACTCCAATCGTGTGTTGGTTTTGGGAACCATGTTATTTTCCTGACAGAAAAATAAATCCGGATACCTGTATAGTTTAAAAAGGCATTACCATAACGTTTAATGTTACTGTGTGGACGTCGGGCCGATGGCCACATGAACATAAATTGTCTCATTAACTTTTTGGGCCGCATATTTTGCCAGGTGTTATATAAAATGGTAAATCATCTAGTGTGATATATCATTTTCACATTAGAAAATACAATAATTATGGTACTTGACAAGAATATTACTAATAAAGATTATTTGAATTCAATACATGTGCATCTCTGCTTGAATGAATGTTGCAGCCTTATTGCATTGTTTAACCATGGTCAACATTTGACTTCCTACTGTTGTCAATGGTAACCAAACATGATTGGCAGTCTTATTTCTCTGTGAATAAATGATAAATTAAAGAAACATTTCATTGTGAAAGCTCGGATCAAGAGGTCCGTGGTTTGAATCCCGCCAGGGGCTCGGCAACTTTGCAGTAGAGAATTGTTCAACACGCAGTCAGGTTTGGGTGCAATGCTACACTGAAATTCAGCGCAGTACCACCCATGGTTCGCTAGTTCCAGCCGATGCTCGCAGGTTTCACCGCAATGCATAGCCACAATGGTGTTGCGGGCTTTCTCCCTGCAATAATCATAGCAGCCGCGATTTAAGTGAAATAATCGTGAAAGCAGCGTTAAACCCCAACTCACTCACTCATTGTGAAAGCCTTGTTAACACATCCAACTGCAGGTAAAAGTGAATCGTTCTGGCTCGGAGCAGAAAGGAAGGAAAACGGTAACTGGACCTGGCAAAATGGCATACCAGTGTTATCCCTGTATTGGGCAAAGGATCAACCAGATGGAACGGGACCATGTGTGCAACAGAGGGGAAATGGCCTTGACGACAAACGCTGTGGAGTTCAACGCTGTTCACTCTGTGAGAAGTAATTTGTATAACTGATGTCTATTTTGAACAAGAGAGAGTGGAACAATTATGATTATGTGAAATCAGGTCTTAATAATGTAACCGATGAGCTAAGATCGAGATTAAACAATTTGATATTTTGAACAAAGTATTGGTTTGGTTCCGCCTTTCCTCAATATGTATCTAATGAATCAAAGTAAATAAATTATCAAAGAATGGATATTATATCACCAATTATTTAATGAAGGGCTATTTAACCTTTAAATGATAAATCTGAGATCACTTTCAGGTTATATGTATCATTATTATTGCATGGGTAACGTTAACTGTACGTTGAAATTTGTAAGATGACAATACCTTCATTGGATTAACGAAGAAATACATTTATGTTTAATTTAAACGGAAAGGATGTGATTTACTTTTAAAAGACATGACTCCCATTTTCTAATTATCGCTTTATTGCTTAGTTAGGTCAGGGGGGAAAGGCTTAAACGAAATACCAGTCTTGGATAATCAGGTACGGCATTTATATAAAATTAAACAAAACATAAGAATGTGGCAAACAGTGCTATTTGATAGTTAACCCAGCCATTAGGTCCTCATTCATGGTGGTAACATTCGGGATGTAAATACTAGTAGCTGTTTCCATAAAGGGGAGCATTTTGAATTCAAATATAATTATTTGGTTTATCTGCTGAAATGTTTTTTTCAAATACTGAAAATCTAGGTACAAAAAAAATATCTTATATGAACCTTTACAACATTATGATGTGAGTTTACTACATGTTTTGTGTCTAACTTTTCAATCTCGTAATGTGTTGTTCGTGCAATGTGGCTTTTTTGTGCTGTTCAATGTATTTAAGACCAGAAATACATTCATTTCTAACAGAGAACTATATAAGTCATATATTTCTACTATTACCTTTATCAAGTACTCACTAGGCATGCGACAAACTCCCAAGGCGGCATACGTTTGCCACAAAAACTATCTGAAAAATTTCAGGCAATTCGACAACATCATGTTTGGCAAACGTGTCACTGAGGCCTCACGTCATCATTCAGATCAGTCGCGCCATACAATGCATATGACTGTTTATATGATTATGTGAGTGTTCAGTCTCAAAAATTCATGTGAAAAATGCACAGTTTAGAAAATACAATGTGGTATTTATACTATATATAAGTTCCTCTATTCTAATGATAGTTTTAAGTGGTTTGGTTAGTACGCACACCAAAACAGGATTGCAATGGTTAGTTACCTCATTTTGCTTTATTAGCGTATTTGTATCTTATAAGCCCACATGATACCCTGATATGTCAATTGCCAAAGAAATCGCCCCTTCAATAGCCAACAACAATGATTCCTATAATTTATTTCGATGCGGTCGTGACAGGTAAATGCAACCTGATAACAACCTTGACAAACCAAATTAGATGGCTTAAAGCTTACGTTTAAGATAATACTACAAATTCCATCTTACTGGCATTCTATTGTAATTGCAAAGACACATAAGAAACCCAAGTATACATATCGAGACCCCTTTCCGATTATGTCAGTTGCCTTCGTTTCTTACAACTTAGAAACTGGTCACCAACTTTGTCAATGACTTTTGATACTTCTGCAAATGAATTCTAATTATTAACTTTACTTATTTTATGTTCATGTTTATACAAATTCAAACAGGCATATTAATAAGAGACATTGGAACATGGTTGTGGACAGAAAATTCGTAAAAAGGACAGTGAATATTTAAATTACACAATGTATAAAAAAGAACAATTTTAAGATCGCAGTTATAACTTCTGGATGTACATGATATTTTTGTTTAAATGGATATGATTCCCAGTCTTATTTGATAATGGCGTAGTAAAAATTGTGACATGAAGACCAGATTTTGTAAACTTTGAATAATGACATTGAATATGTGCAGAATATTTGTTGTCTGTTGAGAATGTCGTTTTTAATGTACATGTATGGGATGATAATTTAGTGATAATTTGTTGGTATATATTGGTTATGAAATCAAATTATTTTTTCTCAAAGAAATTCGTCGAACTGTTGTCATCCCTCACGTTTCAAATTGGCCGCCTTTTGTACGTGAATCACTGGTTTTGAACAATGATTTGATATACACCATTAAGTAATTAGAAAAAAACTCCAAATATACCATACTTCTCAGCATTTCTGCTTGGAGCCAGATGTGGTGAGATATATCAAATGACACTTATCTCGTTATTTTCATCACTTTGAATCAGTGTGTATTGGTAAGATATATCATATGACAGTCAACTTGCCTATCATGTTTAAAAGACCCAATTGACTAGCTCACGGCGTCGAGTGCCGTTCCGTTAATTAGGTTGAACACTTCTTCATTAATTTGTCACGATGGGCTAGCTTTATTTATGCTGTTTTCCGTAAATACATAGAAGTTAGTTTTAGTCCGCTGTCTTATCCTCTATAATCTATTAATTTCCTGAAACCCATATTATTGGTGTTTTCTGTGGACAGACATTTCTAAGTCATTTTATGAAAAAATAACGGTTTGTTCAACTAGTCAAAGAGAAATATTAGTTTTAAGTTTAGTTATTGACGATGAAATAATCTTCTGTAAATACCACGTACTTGACTTTTGGTATCATATCGTACTTGTGTTTTATTGATGTATGCACAGTTTAAATAAATCGATATGTCAAATCTGCAATAAACATTTGGCCATAATGTTATACACTGTCTTTTTCTTTCAAAACATCATTATCTCCCGCCATTTGAAGAAATTAACTCTGTCCGACCATCCGTCCGTCAGTGCGTGCGACCGGACCAAAAGTAAAAATCCACATGGCCTAGCTCGTCGAAGTTAGGTATATGGAACTTTAGGATTTTTCAACCTCTTCCTCCTTACATTTTTTGCCGTATCAATGGAAACTCAACATATGATTTCGTTTCAGGACCAGAACTGAGAATCTATAAGGTATATTTCATTAAAACATGGTATATGGAACAATCATGAGAAGTATTGGTGTGTTTTGAAGATTGCAAACTCTCTTTATTTATTTGTGGTCGTTTCCACAGCAACGCAACAAAGATTTTTTCCGCTCCAAAACTCATAACTAGCTCATGTAAACGTGGTATATTTAACCACCATCATGTATATTGCTGCCATTCGGGTGTTTTTCTGCCTACATCTAGTTTAGGCCGTTCCTGTTATTCCTGGACCAGAATTAAACAAACTGTAATGCCTTTTTCATTGAAACTTGGTATATGGAACAATTTATTATGTAGGGGTGCCTTTTGAATGTTTCACTTATTCTTCCTTTACATTTGGCCTACGATGCACTACCGGGCGTTTGTCTCATTTTAATAACTCTTTTCTCCCATCTACTGTTAAGGCTTGGAATTCGTTGGATTCAAATATTAGATATGCTAGGTCTCTGACACAATTTCAGAAGTGTGCTTCATTCGACAAAATCTTATCTCAAACATTTAAAAAGTATACATCTTACGGCCCGAGGCGAAGCCAAATTCTTCTCTGTCGTTTGCGCCTTGGTTGCAGCGACTTACGTTCTCATTTGTTTGATAGAGGCTTGTCAGAAAGTCGTGTCTGTTCTTGTGAAAACACTCGGGAGGACTCTTTTCACTACTTCTATCAATGTGCTCTATATGATACATTCAGATTAAACAAATTCTTTTTAATAAATAATATGAGCTTACTAACTATTTTAAGCGGCGATGAATCTTTGTCGCAATGCGACAACGAAACTATAATTAAATCAGTTTATCATTACATAAATGAAACTAACCGGTTTTATTAGTTTCCCGTCTAAATTTCATTTTTCTTCGACCTCAAGTTTGGTATAAAAAAATTATATGAATTGTAGACTATTGTACTTGTGCAATGAAATTGCTTTTTTTGGACATGCGTAGTTAAAATGTATTTCCATAAATGTACTTATAACCTTATTTGTTATGTTTGTATAAGGAGAAGCATTTATATAGGCTACCTTAGCCTTTTTCCTTTGTCTATATATATTCTGAGTTTTGTGTATTAAATGTTTTATGGAAATAAAATACTGTTCTTCAACTTCTTCATGATCAGAATTTTATTTTGGCTGTTTCCGGGTTAGTACCCTAAAACCTTAATGTTGAGCAAAATAAAACTAAGGATCTTAAAGGATCAGCTATTAAAGATAAATAGGCCTTACAATTTGCTAAGGATACTACAACTACAGCTGCATAACTACTGTTAAATATGTGTCACACTTTGCACTTTGGCAGGGGATATAGCCGACTTGATTTTAAGTCAAAATGACGCTGAACTCGCTCAGTTTTAATCACGGTAACAGAATGAGTGTCATGGTGTAACGGAATCTAAACTCAGTCCCGTTTATCAGGGAGAAACAAATTTGATAATCAAGCCAACTACCCGTGACTAAACAATAGGTAAGTACTTAAGGGTAACACCAACTCGGACCTTAAAACAACAGCTAATGAGAGTACATCAATCAGAGCAGATTAACAACGGCGTGAACTAACTGGTCACTAGCAGGGCGGTTGGACTGATAGAGACTAAATACATAACAATATCAAACAACATGTACACGGTTCTTTAGATAATCCATGATCACTACTTTAGTGACTAGATAAATAAGAATACTAGATAAGTATACCAGAGGGTATGAAGGTTAACGGATTGGAATGACAAGGTTAAGCTGTAAGTCCTTAAAAGAAGTGATCACACACTCCAAAAAGGTACAAGGAATAGTAACCTCACCAACCTCCAACATCAGTACGTCCAAAAGTCCCTATTCCGCCGTCGTTCCCTCGGGTGTTACTTGTCGACATTGGCCAGAGTTAGACTGTTCAGTGGTAATTATAGTCATATAAATGCTACATTATAAAAGGCTGGTAAATAGGGCATGAAAAATATATTTGAACACATGAAAACAGCCATAATCGGCAATTAAAGATATGAAAATTACAACTGATACATGATTTCAAAGTACACAATATGTCTTCTAGATATATATATAATAATTCATGACATTTTATAAATTTACATTTGACGAGAGGCTGGCAAAAGGAGACATGCTCGAACCGCGTGACAGTGAGTGATGAAAATATAGTTTTCTGAGGAATCTCTGAACTTTCAAATCATATTATCTACATAAAACTATCCATTATATACACAGCAAAAAAGGTTGAGCACCCCTTGATTTTGCACAACTTAAAGCAAGTATGATATGAAACTAAGAACAAGAAGATAAGCAAAAGATATTTTAATCAAATGAACAATCCTTTTGTCCTTTGGAAGATAAGTTTTGTAAAGGTATGAGCACTAAAAGTACGTGAAAACATCAGTAACGTGTGCTGTCACCACGTGCCTGAATAACAGCCACTCGTCTTTGCACGCTCCTAACCTGGTTACATAATTGTTCCATCGGTAACCGCTGCCACTCTCGTGAAGAGCTGCTTCCAGTTTCCTCAGGAGGATTCCTTCTTTGTACCCTGCGGCCCATTATTCCCAAACATGTTCGATTGGGCTCAAATCAGGAAATATTGCAAGTCATGGAATTTGTATCTCAGAATTGTTTGCCAGATGTTTGTTTACAGCACATGAACGATAACTTCATGCATTGTCGTCCATGAATAAGGGTTTTGTTGGAAATATGTGGTCACCGAAAGGATCAATATTTACAGGATCCACAACCTCCTGAATGTACCTTTTTTGCTCATCAGGTCTGAAAGACCCGATGGACTTATGGCATGGCAAGGCGTCCGTCCATCCGTCCATCCGTCCATCCGTCCGTCCATCCGTCCATCCGTAAACTTTTCACTTTTTCGACTTCTTCTCCAGAACCAATGACTCTAGAGAGCTGAAATTTTATGTGCATACTCCTTGGCAAATGGGGATTCTAAATTGTAGATTTCGTGACCCCATGACCCCAAATGGGGTCACAAGGGTCAAAAACTTAAAAATCTATTTTAATCTTCTTCTCCAGTTCCAAAAGGTCCAGAGAGCTGAAAAGTTGTGTGTAGACTCCTTGGGAACTGGAGATTCTAAATTGTAGATTTTGTGACCCCATGACCCCAAATGAGGTCACAGGGGTCAAAACATGAAAAACCTATTTTCATCTTCTTCTCCAGTTCCAAAAGGTCCAGAGAGCTGAAAAGTTGTGTGTAGACTCCTTGGGCACTGGAGATTCTAATTTGTAGGTTTGGTGACCCCATGACCCCAAATGGGGTCACAGGGGTCAAAACCTGAAAAACATAATTTCATCTTCTTCTCCAGTTCCAAAAGGTCTAGAGAGCTGAAAAGGTGTGTGTAGACTCCTTGGGCACTGGAGATTCTAAATTGTAGGTTTGGTGACCCCATGACCCCCAAATGGGGTCACAGGGGTCAAAACCTAAAAAACCTAATTTAATCTTTTTCCCTAGTTCCAAAAGGTCTAGAGAGCTGAATAGTTGTGTGTAGACTCCTTGGGCACTGGAGATTCTAAATTGTAGCTTTGGTGACCCCATGACCCCAAATGGGGTCACAGGGGTCAAAACCTGAAAAACCTAATTTCATCTTCTTCTCCAGTTCCAAAAGGTCTAGAGAGCTGAAAAGGTGTGTGTAGACTCCTTGGCCAACGGGGATTCTAAATTGTAGGTTTGGTGACCCCATGACCCCAAATGGGGTCACAGGGGTCAAAACCTGAAAAACCTAATTTCATCTTCTTCTCCAGTTCCAAAAGGTCTAGAGAGCTGAATAGTTGTTTGTAGACTCCTTGGGCACTGGAGATTCTAAATTGTAGGTTTGGTGACCCCATGACCCCAAATGGGGTCACAGGGGTCAAAACCTGAAAACCCTAATTTCATCTTCTTCTCCAGTTCCAAAAGGTCTAGAGAGCTGAAAAGGTGTGTGTAGACTCCTTGGCCAACGGGGATTCTAAATTGTAGGTTTGGTGACCCCATGACCCCAAATGGGGTCACAGGGGTCAAAACCTAAAAAACCTAATTTAATCTTTTTCCCTAGTTCCAAAAGGTCTAGAGAGCTGAAAAATTGTGTGAAGACTCCTTGGACACTGGGAATTCTAAATTGTAGGTTTGGTGACCACTTGACCCCAAATGGGGTCACAGGGGTCAAAACCTTAAAATCCTACTTTCATCTTCTTCTCCAGTTCCAAAAGGTCTAGAGAGCTGAAAAGGTGTGTGTAGACTCCTTGGCCAACGGGGATTCTAAATTGTAGGTTTGGTGACCCCATGACCCCAAATGGGGTCACAGGGGTCAAAACCTGAAAAACCTAATTTCATCTTCTTCTCCAGTTCCAAAAGGTCTAGAGAGCTGAATAGTTGTTTGTAGACTCCTTGGGCACTGGAGATTCTAAATTGTAGGTTTGGTGACCCCATGACCCCAAATGGGGTCACAGGGGTCAAAACCTGAAAACCCTAATTTCATCTTCTTCTCCAGTTCCAAAAGGTCTAGAGAGCTGAAAAGGTGTGTGTAGACTCCTTGGCCAACGGGGATTCTAAATTGTAGGTTTGGTGACCCCATGACCCCAAATGGGGTCACAGGGGTCAAAACCTAAAAAACCTAATTTAATCTTTTTCCCTAGTTCCAAAAGGTCTAGAGAGCTGAAAAATTGTGTGAAGACTCCTTGGACACTGGGAATTCTAAATTGTAGGTTTGGTGACCACTTGACCCCAAATGGGGTCACAGGGGTCAAAACCTTAAAATCCTACTTTCATCTTCTTCTCCAGTTCCAAAAGGTCTTGATAGCTTAATAGTTGTGTGTAGACTCCTTGGACAATGGGGATTCTGAATTGTAGGTTCGGTGACCCCTTGACCCCAAATGGGCAATGGGCCTTTTTTATTTGATTGTGAATAACTCGGACGTTGGGACAGGCTATCTTTCCTACACTGCCCATGACCCCATGGTCTAAACCACAACACCTATTTCTATCAAAAGTCTGATGAGCTACAGAGCCCATGGCTCTATTTTTTATGTGTATATTTTGTGTGGTCATCACAGTTGACCCTCATCAGAGCAATGATGTAATCTTTTATGAATCTTGCTTGGCTCAGTTATAGCATTTGATAACAACTATAGACCAAAGCCATTGGCAAATTAAAACCATGATCATTAAAGTCATGAACTCATGTTATGTTAGATAAAAACACAGGGAGGTCAACATCTGTCATGTTGTGCTACTGGAAATCTGAACAAACTCGTTAAAGCAATAACATTTTAGAACATTCTCGATCTGTTATAAGAAAACACATGCGAGGACACTTTAGTTGCTGAAATCTGATCGAAAACCGAATATTGTAACGTGTGGTTCAATGAACGAAACTTGATGCATCTGTTATGGCCACTGACTCTTGAATTAGAACCACCTCTCTCTTTGAACACTTTCCTGAGTAAGATGGGAGAATTTCGGAAAGCGAAACCACAAAGTAACTAACACAAACATATTCACATTCATACAAATAACGCTAATGCTTTAAACATAAAACAAGTGAATTAGTTAGATCCTTTATAAGATGACAAACTTGTACATTTATCTTAAATGTCAATATCAAATTAGATTTTATGAATGTACTTATAGCCTCAGAAAGTTTTAATCACAAACAGTGTTGCCCATAAAGGATTAGTCAGTGACGATCTGATGACTCTGGCCAGGCCCAACATTCTTCCATCAATTCTCCAAAATGAAAAGCACTCAAAAACGTGAATTCAGATTTCTAATGTTTGTTATAACTAATATTCGTGTATTTGGCCACTCTTGCCTCTCTTACATGACTGGATCTAAAAAAGCTTACTCTTTTGTACATACTCCTTGGCCAACGTGATTTGTAAATGGTAGTCAAAAAGAAGTGTGACTGAGTGACTGTTTTCGACACATGTAGTATTTTGTGCAGACCACTTGGCAAATATGGATTTTATCTGCCAACATTTTTGGGAAACGTTAAAATGAGATTAGAACAGGGCCTGACATTGGTGTTTGCATTTAACATATGGTATTTAGGCTTGGTTGGAATGCGGAAATATCATTATGTGTGAATTATCACGGAGTAAACAATCGGCCCCTTGGCGTTATGTTTTACCCTAATGTTCATCAAATACTAAGCACAAGTGACATTCAGCTCCTGCTGTATAAAGGACAAATGACATTGTCTCCCCCAGGCATGTTCGACAGATGGTTTAGTTAATCTTTCTCATATTACGTTCAAATAGGACGAATGAACCACTCCGGATATTACTCGAACATTTTAAGTCAGTATTGGGCTTACATTTCAAGCATATCTAATCCTCATGTAAACATTGATTGATCTGCTGGTCCCTTACCATACCACATAAACGTGGACGATCTTATTCACAACTATATTTTATGTTTACAGTTCATAATGCAGTGTTATGCTATGTTATTTGACTTGTAGTTCTGTCGGCATTTTTCATAGGGCGATCGCTTCTGAAAGGACTACCTTCGACTTCGTGTGCATTGTTTTAGTAATAGTTTACTTTATTCAAAAGTTAATCATGCATACACTGAATCCCCATATATGTTAGTATAAATAGTTAAATGAAAAGTAACAATGAAATGTTGAATGAATGTATAAGGTATGTTAGCTTGCTTTTGAGAATGGAAATGTGCACATCTAGAGTACAGTTTATTTTGAAACCATGATCTTTTGAATTATCTGCAGCGTAAAATAACGGTTAATGGTTGTACTCATACATCTATTTCGGGTTTTGGCAACATTATAGAATGCCATCTATTTGCCAAGTACAACGTCCATTTGAGAAAATAAACGGGTATACAGTCGAGTCCGATAATCACAAAACCCCTTAAAATTCTTGTCGATCTTTGTTTATTATTTCACTGCTGCTTTTTGAAATATTATGCACATAATGCATACTTCAAACTTTGAAATTCCATATCCTATTTCTAATGACATAATTGAATATGCTATTTCCTTTCAGAATTTAACCAATCGTTATGACAGCATGTCAAAACATCGCAAATAAATGGCATTATAAGCTAAGGATAGATAGGAGATTGATTCCTTTCTAGACTTTATATTAACCAAGCATATCAACATTTGTAAATTATTTTATATCCTGCAATAAAGAAGTTGTAAATCCATAGAACATGTTCTCTATTTATTTTTTAGTTGCGACAGTTTATGTCGCAAACCAAGGATAGCCAAATCATAAAGTCTTTCTTTTGAAGGGAATGTTATCAAGCATCAATCTCAAACTTGATTCTAATCAGTCGTTTGAATTGCTTCAATTAAATCAAGAAGGATAAAAACAACTATAAATTGTCCATACTGACAAGAATGTAACGATTAACTAAGAAAACCATTCCTCCCTGTCTTTGATGTAGAGAAACGAGCACATCCAAAAAAGAAAAAAATAAGGTCGAAAATTTATTTATATTTCTCTATCTTTTAAAAGCAACCAATGAGTAGAGATGGGATTCTAGCTAGTTCTTATCGACCTCTACTCAATTATACCCACATGTTTAAGTACAACACATAAATACGAACAAGATTTTCTTTCCTCCATAACTTTTTACTAAAATTGTTTTAAAAGTAAATATTTTAAAATGACCTGCAGTCGTCAAATGCATGACATAATATTGTTTAAATCTAAATGTCCTAGGTGACTGTATTATTTCTTAGCAATCTTGTCAAAATATGTTATATATTCTGTGAAATGTAAGAGACAGTACCAATCACTTATTTGTAGTAATTATACGATGTAATGATGGAAAGATAGAAAGTATAGATAATGTATTAAATGTTCTTCGATAATAGAAAAAACATATCAAGTGATTTTATATATTCAGCTGCTGTGCCGTTAAGGATTTCACAATCTGACGTCGACTGACAAAATCAAATACAAACTAAGATTGATTCACTATCTTGCATCGGTTCAATTAAACTTAGAGGAGCCGGGAAAACAATAAATAACATGGAATGGCACGAATGCCGACGATTAGATCACAAATCCATACAAGCATTCTTTGTAGTTTGATAAAGTGGAAAAGAGGGTGAAGCGAACCTTTTCCAGTCAATTCTTGTCCTTTTTAAAGGGTAGTTGGATCCCTTTTCCTCCTATGGAGTTTTCTGACTTTATTTTATTGATTAATCCAGCTAAATCGCCGGGACCTTAGAGTGAAACAGGGAGTCGTTATGTTCAGGTTTCTTAATGAAGCTGATGACCTATTCCAGCGACATTTTTGTAGGCTGTTTTCATATCATGTTGATGTACGAATCATTTCAAGAGCAATTTGATTTTACTATACAAAACCTAAGACTTTATCTGTTAATCATAATGTCATAATTCAGCAATATGCAATATTTTGAAAGGTTTGCTAACATTGTGATACTTATTAACACACATCATATCATTATTACACATATCATTTTAAAAGGTATTCTATTTGAATACCACATCCCTCCATGAGCAGAATGTTATTGAATTTTTTTATTAGGGAACTAACGTAACCGGAGTGAATTCATGATAACTAATGGGGAATTTTGAGGCATGAGCTTACATTTGTAATTGGATGTGAGAGTTTATATATACCTTACTGTACCAAAGGAACTTCTTCAATCGATCCATAGTTCCCAATATAACAAGGAGGACACACTAAAACTCACAACCAGCATTTCTGTAATTAACACATTCACAATTAGATGTAAATAAGTGTAGGACATACACGACTGGTTCATATCAGATAATAATGATGATAATCATATCAAGTAATGATAATAATTGGTCCGGATATTTTTCATTTAGGGTTATGTTAAAGACTTTTTATGCACGACGGTTATTTTCCACTTGAATTTTAACTGAATTGTAGTCTATTAAGCTATATTCCGTATCTTCATCTCATATGCCATTGTAAAAGCTTATCAAACCGGATTAAATTGAAATTGAAATATTGAGTTTCAACATTGTCAAACCGAAATGTCTTTTTATAGGCCTTTCTACTTTCCTTCGCTTCATTTACAATGTCTTTAATCTCACCAATCTCATCAGTGCAGATGGTCGATATTTTCATCAAGGTAATCCGAGAACGGATAATTAAATACAAATGCCTAATCAGAGCAGTGAGAACACAATTTTCGATTCGAATGCATGAGTCCTATCTGCTTTGCCAAAGAGTATAGTAAGGGCCAAAATACCTTATGATCTGAGTTAAGTTCAAAATCGCTTCCCTAAAGTTGCATCTTTATCCCTAAAATGCCACAATTATGATATTTTCTTGTTTTCAATTTTAATCTGATAGCGGTTCTATAAATGTTAAGAATTCGAAATGATGTGTCCAATTTCTTTTTAGTTAAATGACCTGCTTAACTATCAACCCATGTTTCTCTTTGTGTCCGCTATAAATAATTTTCCGAAATTACGTTTCAGTCATTAGCGCGCGCCACTGTCCAGTTTTCCATCACAGATCACCACCCGTTTATTGTCGTATACTGAACTGAAAAGCATTGGGATTCTAATTTTCTGAAACAACCACTATCTGGATAAAATAACACCATTTATAAAGTTTGACATATTTGACTCGAACAACATTCTCTCTGTCCCTTTAATATATCGATAATATCATTCCTATGCGTTCTTTCGAGATATGTACTTCTATTGTCGTTTTGGAAAGCGGTACTGGTATCTGTCATTACTGTGACTACATGATATATAATCAAATTATCAACAATTATTAAACATATATATTTTAATGATTTTTTTTACACATTTTTAAAGTAACTTGTTTTCACATAGTGAATCTATTGAAACGTTAACGAGAAATGCCCGGATCAGGTACAAAAGATAAGTATTTATAAGCACCTGTTTAACGTTCACATAACGCTGTTGTATAGAGAATAGTGCCCTCGTACACTACACAAAGGGTACTGCTTGTTTTGACTTAACTGCTAAAATGCGCTGAACGTGAAGAGACGAATTTCAGTGTGAATAAGGCAATTGGCGCTAGTTGATTTTCGCCAGCTTTCCCAACTGAACAACCCTTATTGCAGACGCTGCTATAGGGTAGGTTAAGTAACCTATTCAGGTCTGTAAATTGATTGGGACTACACGTTTACTTCGACTGAGACTGAGATCTGGCCCGAAGCCAGCAGTCAGATTGATCCGACCTGTCATTACACAAACTGCAGTGAGGACTATTGATGCACATGAACACTGCTTTACAACAAGTAAAGTGTCATTTGTGTCTATATAAACACCTGCTATGTCCTTCTGATGAAGTATTCACTGTGATAAGTGAACACATAACTTGGCTATGTGGGATTGAAGAAGGCTTGATGAGAATTTGGATTGCTAACTTTCCACAACTTTACAAATGGAATTCAATATACAGTTTACAGAGCTGTAGGTTTTGCTTAAAATCTCTTTTGGTAAAAGATGTTGATAAAATATGTAAGCACGATCAGTAACTCCTTCGATGAAAATCATTCTAATGCCTGACAGTAAAAAACATTGAAATTTCTTGCTCTGCAAATTCGAAAGAAAAAGACCAATATATATAATGATGTAAATCATGCTTGAAAGGAATAACGGTGAATAATATTATTGTTTTATAGAACTACTGATATTTTTCTAGTGGCATCGATGATAATAATAGTATTGACATGATTGTCTTATGCCATTGTGTTATCATCATCATCTTGTGTATGTTTGTCAAACCTTCAAAAACGCTTTCGAAAATAAATAGTTATGTTTTCAAGATTTTGGTCGAAGTATGTTTACTGCAGGTTGATAGTACAGTTTTCAAAGCAGAGTGTTTTATATTGAACAGGGACCTGCATAAACCTAGCATTTTCATTACGAGGTAGCTGTAAAATGAATTTGGACTCCAAGACAAAGACGTGGTCGATATGTACCCATCAATTATAGGACCTACTACCGAGAAGCAAATATCCGTTTCTTACACTGATCAGTCTCACTACGGAAATCCGCTGACCTTAAAATACCTGTATATGGCGTGGAACAAATGTTTCTTGTTATTTAATGAAAGTAATAAACCATTGTATTTGATATGTATTTGTTTTCCGCTGTTAATATATCAAAAAAATGTATTTGTATCAATATCCCATGGGTTTTAGTGCAGAGATAAATCTGTAGTAGTGGAATATGGCTCTACGAGAAAAGAAACGTTACATTACTTTCTTTGTTCAAATCATCACAACACATGTTCTCAGATATTGACGGTGTTTAATAATGTTACATTAGAGGCGTGCGTGTACAACTGATTAAATTCGTATTGCACATCGGTTACTATTCTGTTTACACTAAATTTCGACCATTCACTAAGTTTCGACCACAACAATTGTTTTCTTATTCCTTCGAAATCGAATTTCTATACAGGTTATCAGAAATATATAACATTGGCAAAATATGTCACATATATAGTAATTTTAGCACCAAATCAAAATGCATTAGAAAAATTCACTACATCATCGCCTTCGATTTCACCTCAGTTTGCCATTTGTCATAGTTATTTTGAGGTAATTATAATTCACTTCCATATCTTTTTTCAGGAACGAAAGTTTTTTGTCGTCACGTTACATTTGGCCTCTCTGATTTCTTGATGTTTTGAAAGCATTCATTTTTCTGAAAAATTGTGTTTTTCATATCTCTACTAAACGTGCACATTTTTGTTTTGCTTGGTTGATTCAGGGAAATCTTGACAATAAGGATATTTCCGTTTCCTCCGTGTGTGATGATTGGGCTGATTATATCAATGATGCAATGTTGACGCAAACATATCGTACGTGAAAACTTGATTCGCCGCTGACTTCTGAAGTCAGCTCTGGAACACGCAGTCCAAGATACAAACAGAGCCAATGTGCTCCGTTAATTAGCTACATTGCACTGTCAATATGTCCTGTTTTCATACCATACATCCTCTGGGCATCTGCGCCAACTGAAACTCGTATAAACACGGTTTGTATACGAAACTTCTGGAGTCCCAGCTAGTGTGAGTAAGAGGTACTCAACTATGAGCAGACTCAACTCTGATCAGACAAAACGTTCTTAAATGATTGGGTTAAGATAGCAAACCTTAGAAGTCGAGCTTTTCATTTCCTAGCCTAGCCTTGAGTGGCCTGCAGAGCAAACGGATTCTTCTATGAAAAGTGAGTTATAGGTGGGCCGCACGTGACTTTAAACTAACTGAGAGCTTTACTCCGGATGTCGTCTGTGAATCGCTGCTAGGAAACGTAGAGATTTCATACAGCGCCACTGACAATGCCATGCGTGGAGTTCAGATCGATGGCTTTAGCCACTCTGAGACTATCAAATGTAAGTCCGGTGTCAGAGAAAACTAATGTTGAAACGGTGAGACGAGTTACGACTGTCTCTGTAAAGAGTATTGAGTGCCGACTCTATGAATAACTATCACAAATGATATCGGGGGCTCGGCTGTTGAAAGGCCCACAATAATGTAGAGCTAACTCAATTGGCACAGAACTTATTCCAGTGAAATATAGTTTTTAGACCAGACAACGCAAATACCCTGTTCAAATGAGAAAATGTGCGAGTGCCACGATGTGAATTAATGGATGTAGTCCAGCTGACAGAAGTCACATTGGGAAATGGTTATTGATGGAATCTTTAAGTGGGTTGCAGTCGATGTAGGACGCCACGGGTTACTTCCCTTTTTACTTAAAAGTATATCAATTTAAAACTTTCTCTTAAACAAATGCCATTAATACGAATTAAGTTAAATTGGTGTTTGGAACTTCATTGCTTATTATAACTAAATGAAATTCAAGTCTGGAGTAATGAAGCTATTTACTTTCTATATTTTTCGAATCACTTTCTTTTCTTATTTCAGGCAATTGCAAAATTACATTTTTCGCTATTCTTCTTAATAGTTGTCTGACATTATATATCTTTTATTGTGCTTCAGATATAATGAGTACCCATAACTATGTTTATTGGTATGAATTGAAATATTGAAAATGTGTTTGTTACAGTTGTTCGTTTTATCATCGGCAGTTCATTGACTCTAAAAAGTGTAATTATGTATTAGGCCCACCCAGTAAATGCGGTTTTTACTAAAAAAAATAATCCCCCTGGATAATGGATATCATAGCGTCAAATTATAGTAGTTCACGACAAGCTCCTTCGTAACGGGGTTAAATGTCTCATTTTCGATTATGGACTTTAATTTACATCTGAGAGACAAAATAAGAGCAAATATCACATTGACACAATCGATTACGAGGCTGAACCAATCAATGGCGAAGCTATGTTTTACGCTCCGAGTCTTTTATTGCCTTGACTGCTGAAATGAAAAGGGACCCTGTAATCCCATCAGATTCAGTGATATAACAGAATTCGATCCTGGAATCTAATGGATTAAAACACCAGGGGAGCAGACATGTCCCTCATGAAACGCACTGAAATTTGCACAATACGGAAGGCATTTGGAACGAAAAATACTGCTAAATGTTTTGCTATGTTAACGATATTGACATAACATAATTTTCGAAAAAAGCGATGCAACGAGGAAATCTGCATTTAAAACACCATGGTCTTTTGAAAATCGATTGCAAACTTTATTTTGTATCTTTCTGATTGCATTCATGTCATAATTAGTTTCCTGAATTGAAAATGGATGATGCTTCTATTTTGATCATCGGTTTTTAGTGATGTGCTTATATCAAGTCGGTGAATTTAGAGACATATTTATATATAAACACATCAACATGTGTGTGGGTTTTCAATGAGGAGGCCAGATAGTTTAATATTGTTACGGACTGTTCTAGCAATACTTATGTTATGAGGATAGTCAACAATTTGTTGCCGATGATTTTGGATCGAAGATATGTATAAAAACAGAAATACAGTACATGTACCCTTATCCAACAAAAAAATCTTTTTTAAAAGAAGTCTACATTTGATTACGTTTTGTAATGTATTTGAATCGAACTCGTATTGTCACTCAACAGAAAATTCATAAGCGATTATGTGTGTGTCCACAATCCTTCTTAGAAAGCAGAAGAATGATGTTTCTTAACATATGTTGTGAGTACATACACAGCTGAGTACATCCCCACCTCTACTTCTTCTAGATCTATCCCGACAAATTGGGTAATGCCTGCTTCTCAATACTTCAAACAAACAGGGACAAAAAGTTCTCTTGTAGAGATGACTGAATTATCCGACTCAGCCGTGAAACAATCACTATTCATCCCTGCTTTCACTACCGATTCCATTAGACGCTGTTTATTTCGATATATTCATTTCAATTAAAGCCCGCTTACGTCTCCAAGTTCTCTTCATCCCCCAAAGATCCCAGTGCGAAGACCGTTAAGTTACCAACGCTAATCAATGTGACTGGCAAGCCACTGCGAAGGCTCTATTCCACACACGATTACACCACGTAGGCAATTTTTCAGTTCAACAGTGTTGGCCGATCTTGAAATCGATGTTCTTCATTACTCAAGAAAAAGCAGCTTTTTGTGGTTTCTGTATGCTTGGATAGCCGTCGTCTCTTATCTCTGATTACGCATCGTGGAAGTCAGGACGCAATAGCGGTGATAGGCCATACCGTTTTTAGAACAAGTTTAAAACAAATTGAGATTAGCCACGGCATGTCCGGGAACCGCTTGAAAACACAGCAAAGGAATGAGGAAGTTACAGCAGAATGTCTGATTCCCCTTTTCCCATCTTAAGACCTTTTAAAACCTTTAATAACCATTTATCATTCAATGAAATTATTGTAGTATTTATCCATTGCTGTTATTGATTAACAACTCTGTTTCCAGGCTATTCAATTAAAAGATAACTATGCTTCCATATTTTGATTATTACTTGTTATTGATGTTTAGTTGATTATTTCAATAAAGAATCTTGCAACATTGGGAAGATTTAGTATTTAGTTATTTACTATAAGGATTGACAAGCTCTAGACAAACGCTTTATAACGACACGGATAATAGGAAATATTTCTAGGTTACGTATATGTTTGTAAATCCCTAAAAAGAAGTTCATAGATAAATTAAAATATAAAGAAATAATATTTTAAATGTTTGATACTTAAAACACTTATGTAACTAATTATCCACTAAAATCACATTTCCTATCATTTTGACTTATGAATAAAAAAAGCAATACATTTTCGAGTTATACAGTTTTAATAATGTAACAATACTACGTTACATAACTCACTTGGTATATATCAAAATTGATATGTACTATATACATGTTTATGTCATTAACTCATATGCAATATGTCCAAAACTATTACGAATACGCACACAGTGCAAAGAAGCCCTGTGGATTTAGAATTCTGTCGCAGACTAATTGCCATTTAACGATAACATCTTTCTTTGTAAGGCAATCTTCAATCTGCGTTTTTGTCTGACCGAAGTAACAAACCGATAGAGGAGCGGTGCAGGGGAGCAAATACCTGCTGGGCTAAGTTAGAAGAAGCGGCCCTGCAATCTTTCGCGACCAGGTTGACATTTCCCAAAATAAGGATCTATTAGGGATCTTGTATTGAAAGATTATTCATAAGAATATACTAAGTAAAAAGAAAATCCTACTTAAATCATTTTGCTTTTAATAGAAAATATTTTGAAGAAATTATGGTATTTAATTTATTATAAAAGATTTTATAGGTAAAAATGTACCTACTAAAGTAAAAAGAGAAATAATGTAACCTAAAAACGCTATATTCAGATTTCCATGTCTTATAAACTGTTGAACCTTTTTGAGCATCATTTTTAGCTTACAACTCACATTAAAGAATTTTTTATATTGAAATAATTCGGTTTTCTAGCTGTTAACAAAAACTCTTCAGCAGGTTTTAGAAAGAAAAAGGTTTTCACACATGAAAGTTATGATTATCTTGTCCTGCTGTTGATGGCCATGAAAGACAAAGATCTATTTGGAGAAGAAATATAGAAAAACACGATCTTTATCAATTAACATACCTCATTATATATATGCTATTAATGACCGCCTTCTAACACGAACATCCGTATTGACATACATGATGTGAACTGTTTATTGAAAATGCGGTGAATATGCCCTTCATTGTTGATGAACTCCAAAGTATTTGCGACTTCAATAATGAACAACAGGTTAATTGAAATCCTCACATGGCGATTATCTTTAGTGAATATGAATCTCAAGAGTAAATACATTCTTGTTTTGTTCACAAAACTATTTCCCGAACCAATTAAGAAACTTTCGATTCCATTACCGGAGTAAACATCCCGAAACGTGCTTAAGAGGAAATAAAACATAACTGTTCTGTGTGGGTGACAAACAAACATAAGCTTGTACTATTGACCATGCACAATATCAGGTGTTGGCTGTAGTATTGTGAACAGCTGCTGCATAAAAATTTGTTGCAATTTTGATAGTTTCCTATGTAATATCATCAGTTTTGGAAATTTTGAAATCGTCACCAGTTCTGAACAGAAAATGTACTAGATAATATACTAGATAAATATGTATAGGATCCTCATCTACACTACATATACAAGGTACAATATATGGTATGTCGGAGACACTTCTGGAATTATCCACAAGAGGCAGGAGGTTAAAAATAGAGAATTTAAATTTTGATATTTCTGCAATGAAATATTAGTTTAACCCATTTCCGGCAACATTTCTATAAAATAATTTACAATAGTTAACGTCATGATATATTTATGTTTAGTCAACCCAGTTAAAACTAGCTGTAAAATAATACATCCCGAAGTCTGTTGTTACATTTAGAGAATTACACAGGCGCGATCATCAGACAATCAAGAGAGAGCTGGCCAATCACTTCGAATCGCGGGTCAGTGCGATTGTTTCGCCGATCTTCAGCACCTCGATTACAAAATCCGAACGTATCGTTGTTTTGCAGTGGAAAGTGTTGAAAAATATCATGACAGCATCGATTCTGTACAGATATTGTTGACGGAATATGTGTCTGTTCAGTTGTGCAAAAGTTAATAAACCAATTAGGCCAAACAATCACAACATAAGTTTTAAGGATAATTATCGACAAACGTAGGGTAACGTAAGCATGTGTCATTAACCAAGATGCAAAAGAGACTCGTCTTTGATTGGTTAAATGCTGACATCCTGTCCTTATTTCATTGGTCGGTTAAATTTCGTCAAAGGTCAGTTGAACCTGACCTCAATCAATAATTCTCTAGATGTATGACGGAACAGTACATCTACTTTTGACTAGATTGAGTTGTTAGTATAACAAATACTGACTCTAATGTTAATATTTATGTCATTTTAACACTCAAATTAATTAGTTATTTCTAAGATATCGACAAGTATTTTGTAGACACGAGGAGGGCGGTGACAGTAGGTTTCACAACATTAGAAATTTGGGTTACCGTACATTCTCGCATGGCAGGACAAAGCTTAGGATAATGAGTAGAAATACAGCATGAATCTTACATTAGTTACTTAGCTCATTAGCAATGAATGATATTCAACACGGCAGTTACTTGATCTATGTGAACATATTTATTTCTCTATATCTATAGTTTTCCATCCAATGTAAATTTTCATTTCTATTATTGGAAGATTTACTTGCTGGTAAACATCATTTATTTCACTTTATCCAAAATAACCAAGATAGTATTTACAAAAACAGAAAACTAACGATTCGAATGTGAAACGAGTTCAGACTACGTGTACGTGTATAAAAATGAATTTTGTAAAACATGTCAATGAATAAAACCAAACTAAAAGGACAAAATATATACATTTATTTCAGTTCTAAACAATAACTACATCACTATACACCCGTTAAGACACACGGTATTTTGATCAACAATAATATTATTTGTGTAAACTACCAGTTGATAAAAATTCGAAATGAAAATTTCGAAGTTGCATAAATTGTGAATTTTGTAGTTAATTGTCATAATACATGCTGTTACAATTTTATCCAATTATGACATGTGATGACGGAAAACGTGGGAATTTATCTATCAACCTACTTAAACTTCCTCGTCATTGCATGTAGACAATGTTAATGAAAACGACACCATAAACCAAAAATAATTATTGTGTTACATGACACACCCATAAGTTTCAAGTAAATTATACGTTTATTTGTCAAGGCTTGTTTCGAAATATTTTTTTTCAATTTACATTACATTAATAAATCATAATTGAAATCAACATATAACAAATGCTTTGGATAAAAGCTAATTTCAAATCCATAACTCATCAACCCAATAGTCAGAGAGAAAGACTATGTACAATGTGATAATATACAATGAAGAGCGTTATATACACCATAGCATTATGTTCATTAGAAACTGTTCATTGTATATGATTAATATAGTTGCCTTATCGTGTTTAGTTTGGCAGTATATAAAATCATTGTTAATATGTGAGGAAATTATGAAAGACCACGCTGTGTAATTCAGCTTTAGACGTGTCGTTCATTTTGGCAAGAGAGTGAAACCTTGAATGTTATTATAGTATGGATGCCTTGAAGACATGATTCTTAAACCTACTTAAATCACTCCCCGAGAAAATCTTTGATCGCTGTCGTCTTGGACATTGGGCTGATGAGCAAAAGGACCACGGTTGATACAATTGTTATTGTCAAGAACACGGAAAAGAAGAATTTATCCATGACCCTAGCAATTTCCTGCCACTCATTTGCAGCTATTCTCTCGGCACGTCCTTTATCATACGCTTCCATGAGCAGTCTCAAATATCGAACTATCTCCCTCTCCATGGTAGCCACTGGGTTGGAGGCAGGGGCCCCGTTAGACACTGTGCCACCTGTCCTTGCTCTCTGGCCAGACTCCACCAGACCGTTCATGTGCAGATCTAGACGCTGTGCCTCGTTCTGAAGTTCCGTTCTGACCCCTGCCTCAGCACTCATGTCCTCGAATATTTCTCTTGTGGAAGACCGGGCAGTATGTTCGTGCTTCCCTATCAGGTAATGCAGATTCATGCACAAGCATTTGCCCACGATTTTGGCGATAAATTTGATAAACTTGGGAGGTCGTTTTAGTAACGCGCCCTTGTGGTGACAGTTAAGTACAAATACTGACAAGGCAACTGACGAGGCGCTCATAGCCATGATGACGGTAAGGTAGATACCTGCAATAGCAAGAAACATTGGTTTAGGTTTATGCTTAAGAAAACAATTGCAATAAAGGGAAAATTTATCTCATGAATTCTCACAGTACAAGGGAATATGAGAAAATACAAAAGAATAGAACAATTCCTATTTTCAAAATAATTATTTATTCGAGACTTTGCAAATCAAACGATATGATCACTTCGTTTCAGATTACCAAAGAACAAAATACTGAGGTAATTTCAGTGAGACCGTCGAGACTACGTTATTTTAATATTCTTTCATTTCTGAAATATTAATTTTGAAATTTATTTCATATGGTCATTATTATAAGCACCTATTACTTTGTTTTTATTGAATTGCGAAAAACGCATATATTCCTTACTATCCACGTCTTGAACTACTCTTAATATACCCCATCGACGCATGAAGAGGTTTAAACAAAAATAATTAACTGTGATGTTACCACCTTTAATCCAGCAAATATTTTAGCGATACAATCGTCTGCATGCTTTCTTCGAACTCAATCTTCGAAGTAGTGTAGCTCATGGTTAAGAAATGTGCTTAAACAAAAAACTTCATGTGATGATATTTACACATGCATGGTCCAATTAGGCGATTATAAATCCTTTTTTAGGCGAAATAATAATCATCGTGCTCAATGTCTTGTTTTTGCACCAACCTCGTCCTATAATTTAACAAAGATCGATTTGAAATTGAAGTGTTTTATCTCTTATTTCAAGTTGAACTAAATTCATATGAAGGACAAATTGTTTCGAAGGAAACCAACCTAATTCTAACTGATTTAATGTAGAAAAATATTTCAATTTGTACATTTCTTCTGAAACTGTTGCGAGATGCATTTTTTAAACATGAAAAAGGCCGTTACCAGAATATAATCAAGTTTCGGTAATAGCCCCATGCTTGTTAAAAAGTTTCGTTTTGTCATTTATTTAGGAGATAAACCTAGTGCGTTTGAAAATCAGGGACATGAGACTGGATCGATAGCGAGAAAACAATTTACTCTCTGTCCATCCAATGAGACTAACCTACCTCCGCTTTCAAACACGCCAGATTTATCTCCTTTCTACCATGACAATTTTAATCATGAACCTCTTCCTGGCGAAATGCAATTTGTAAAAGCTCCTGACTTCCGGAAAAATACTCGTCCTTTTCTGGAATTTTGTGTCTTAATATTGACAATAGATCAAACCGTTAATAAATGAAAAGCTATTACGACGTGTTCACGAAATGTTTCTGTCACAGGACGCGACACAAAGATAAACATCAGAATACATAGCTTTTTTCTGTTATTGATAGATAACAAAGACCGCGATATAGATGACTCAAAAAGTAAACCACGATGACATCGTGATAAGGATTATGACGTCAGAATGACTTAATTGTATTGGTGTATTCGAAGGAATCCTGCTGCATGCCCGGAAGCGGAAAGCTTAGCCTAATCTGATTGATCACTCAAACATTCTATAACTATAATTTGTGAATCAGACATTTTCATCCAACTAGAATCGAGTATCTAGCACTTTCATGGTAGAATGTCTGATTGAAGAACTCCCAGAAAACCCCACATACTTGCTTTTATGTCACTTCGTTATACTCGCTAACACTGGAATCATATCTACTGTTTTGATAACATCATTTATCAATAAATACTGCGTCACAGCTGTTCTGAATTCTCGACAAAAGACGCAAGGAAAACGCCTGAATAAATAATATATGACATAAATATAGCACTTATTCGAAATCCGATTTTCTTCAGGATTGAGAACTAACAGTGTTAGTGCTTCAGTAGACACTAGACCGACTGATTGTCAAGGCTTTTCCAATACCAATACCTCTTTGTTAATCTTCACTGTTACTTCATGATTGGAGACTAGTCCCTGAACCTGTGATGGATCACTGGGATAATCGATTTGCTTAGTTTGGATATTTTCGTAACTTTTAGCGATCAACTAAGCAAGGAATTCACTACTTTTGCTTAACAGGATTTGGCCGTGTTGACAGTGATAGCAGTGAGACGCCGCCACTTTGAAGAGCGCCTAATGAGATAAGTCACTTTATACTGCGGCACTTGCGCGTCGGATTGATTATATGAAACTTCAGCCATGAAACATCTTTTCTTCCGAGGTAATAGAGTTTGGAAGTAAGTGTTTTCAAACTATTTCGTGACGGAATTCATTACGCTGAAATTAACTCGATAGCACCCAAATTGGGTTGATAAAGTATTTAAGTAGCACTTTTGCAGTATTGATATACACTACTGATTAAAATCGAAATAAAAAGCTTTAACTATTTCAGGATAACACAGGAGAACATTAGTTGGTAGAGTACAACTGAAATCTATTTCAATTAATGATTTTTTGTAAAACACATCAGGTTTAGTTTTTATGTCTATACAGGAGAAGATATTAAATTCAGATTTCAAACCAAGTTGGCAATTTCGATAACACTAAAGCTTTTGGTTTTAACAGACTAGGACGGCCGCTGTTGTTTTCGATCAACAAATCCTTAACTGTCCCGGTTTAGGCCTAATTAATTCAACAGAGTGGTATTTTCTAACATGTTTCAATCGTGTAATGTAGTCTCAGCTGATGTTAAGAAGACATTGCCTGAGCACTCCAGAGGTAAGACCCTGAAAACCTGGAATATCATCTGATGAATACGAAATCTTCCATCAGATTCGATCCTGATTCCATTACGTCTATCCCTATCCTTGCATGTCGCCCCCGGATAGAAGCTCTTGTCCTCTTCGACACAAAAGTACAGATTTAGCTCATGCTGCCACGACCAAGTCGGGATTTCGACTTCGATGTGTCAGCTTAGCATTGTATCAGTGCTGGCACAGTTTGCAAGAAAAATAATCGACAATTATGGTTACGAAGGTTTATTTTTTTTTATGTTTGGATGTGTCACACAATTCGTTGACATTTAGTCAAATCCAAACTATGATAAAGATTTTGTGACATGAACTGCTCATTTGGTCGTCGAAACATATTAAAATGACCAACACGTTGGCATAATCGACAGGAATATGCTAAAGGTTGATCAAGATAGTACATCCAATTTCAAATAAATATGATGCGTTTAGTTACGCTATGTTAAGTTATGAATCGAAGAAGGCCCAATTACGAGAGCTGTCGGGTTAGGCTTTTACGAAGTTGAAATCAGCCATTTGGCTTTTATGTTCTATGTCCTGTTCATCAGCCTCGCGTATGTACATGTACGATCGTAGGTTTTCGGATGACAACCATTTTAGACTATTTTTTAAATATCGATTACAAATATCTGCCTTTATGAACGAATGAAATATTCAGTCGTTGCTGTGAATTGCCCCGAGCCTAATTTGTTGATCACCTTTAGCAATGCAATCGCCACAACGTTAAAATAAATTCAAATAGCTATAAATGTAATTTTTGTTAATAGATACTTTGATTTTACCTCTTTAAACTTGTAATATTCGATGGTACCCCTTAAATTGGTAACAAATGTAGACATGTAGACAAAAAATTACAATATTTGAAACATAAAACTTAAAAGTTCTTTTGATTTTATTTTGTTACATAGTGCATATGCAAATTGGGAAGATTCTGTTTCCATCCTAACCTGAGACATTATAACATTGTGATGAAAAGGACAAATGCAAATTTCTTCATTCTGCTCTTCGGAAAATCGAAAGGTTATACGAGTTTGTAATGAGTAAATTTGTACACAACCTAGAACAGACGTATTTCGTATCGTCTTTTCATGACTTAATCCCTTCAAATAAGTATACAATGATATAAATAGGTCATTGTTATTATCCCTTCATAATACGACAAAAAGTCAACTCTGTCAAATGAAAGTATTAAAAATGGCCAGAAACAGGTAATTAAGTAAAATAAAAATCACATAAATTAAATTTCAAATGTACGGTACCAATACGTACATGTGTTATTCAAGATCTATATTATATGATCTTCATCATTTGGAGGGAATATGGCCTATACAGGAAAGACATGGCCAAGATGAGGGTCTTTACGACTAATGAAATGCGACGAAATACAATTGAAACAAAAACGAAGTTATCATTTCAAAACCTGTAAACTTAAATACAGCTATGTCAGATCTCCAATCTCATGTACACTTCGGTTTTGCTGAAAATGAATTCGTAATTATGGCGCAAGCTAATCAAATTTGCTTGCGCAAAAAGAACGGACATTGAACCTGTACCGGGGCCAATCCAGAAATTCCGGATTAATAATGTAATGATTACTAAGTTTGGTATTTTGGTGTAATCGGGTAGATTGTGGCTACGTGTATATGATGATTCACCGATAGTTTTGTTTTGTTCACGAATATGACTTTTTAAATGGTACTCAAACAACTCAAGAAACATTATCTCGTAACTAATCGCACGTAGAGTATTTCTAGGTTGACAAAGGGTGGTACTTGCTGACACAATATGTTAACCAAGGTATGTCTATAATACTGATTGAATGGAAAACTTAAATGTTTAATGATACGATTAACACCCTTCTTTTGTCCTATTCGTTTTCTTGGCGATTGGTTCATTTAAAACCTTTTCCCAAACTCATTAAACAGAACTGTTGTTTTGCGTCCAAAATCTAAACCCTAATTGATTTGTATCTGTGGTCGTGTTATTATTCCAGGACAAATTGCTATTGATGAAAGAGCTTTTCAAGGGAATCTCATTTCAGATTTTCCTCATCAAAGAGTTATTTCCCTAAAGCTCTTATGATATTGAAATCATATACGTCACTGATTCCTCGTTTTCACATTGTGATAACCTTTAGCATAGGGTTATTATCCTGCAAAGCATTAGGTGCTTAATGTAATGAAGAAGATTTCAAAGTACCAAAACAAACGCCATATTTTTACGTTATAAAAGAACTTATCATGTGCTAGCGAGCAGACTGTTAGTCCTTTTGAGACATCTTCATCCTTTTTTGGTAAAAAAACACAACTAAAAATCAAACCTGAGTATGAAACATTTATAATACTAAAATCAGCAATGGTAGTGCAAAAGTCTTTTTTCAAACAAATTGAAGAAAAATACAGTCATTGGCCTTGTCTAGCTCATCAGGCTATCTATCATCTATATAAAAATGGTCACAGGGTCACCATACGAGCTGCCAGAGGATGTAGAAATTCCTTTGTTATAATTCTTATCAGCTTAGGAGTTCGTCGAAAAACTTTTAACTTTTAGGCCTTATCATTTATATAAAAAGGAGATGAAAAATATTTTAGGCTGTGGTCTCTATTGCCCTCATTGGGGGTCACAGCGTCACCAATTCACAAATTAGAATTTGCATCATCGTCTGTACATAAAGTTTCAGCATTCTAGGCCTATTGCTTCTAAAAAAAAGGGATGGAAATTTGTTTTCAGAAGGTGGTCTCTGTGGTCCTTCTTAGGGGGTTACAGGGTCACCAAATCTGTAAATTAAAATCCCTATCAGCTAAGGAGTCTGTACACAAGATTTCAGCATTATAGGCCTCTTGCTTCTTTATAACATGAAATAATGTTTTTATGGAACTTGGCACCTGTGACCCTTATTAGAGGCCATAGGGTCACCAAATCTATGAATTATAATCCCCAGTCCCCAGGGAAACAATTTTACAATATTCTCATTTCCACGATGTTTGTTCAGCTATAATTTTGGTTCTCTTCATGAAAATGAAAGAAAACATTCATAGTCAACATCGGCTATGTATACATATGGTCTTATGTTTGCCCAATTAGATACTCGAGAATATGTTGCAGTATAGATTCTTCTCTAATGCCCTTCAGAGTGTAACCAAACGTCTTGCTTGTTTCATCGTACTGCTTAAGTTTCCTATTCTTGTTAGCATTGCTTTTCTCGCTACCAGCAAACAGGCAAACACGCTAGCGTCTAGACGAAGTCAATAAGGAGACGGACCTCTTACACAAGAACTGAAGTAGCTTATCGAACCAGCTACAGCTTTCTAGCACCACCATTAGTGACGCTGATAGCATGAACAAATTATGTGATGGCAGTTGACTGTGTTGACTAGATATGAAATAAGATAAATCCTCGAGAGATTCAAACTACCTTTGAAGTGTGATGAGTTTCTTATAAGGACAATTTATACTCTTCATTACGGCAGTGTGTAGACTGTACCGGCTTCGTCCCGGCTTTTATCACATGTAACAAGTCTTTTGTGTGGCGTGAAATGACTTTGATATTCGATCGTTTAATAGCACATAAAAACCTCGCATAGGATAGTAGGCTAACATTGGTTTAGCACTTGAGGGTAACTTATCTCTGCATCCTTGTTTATATAAATGTTAGGATTCCAAAGTTGCGAAATTATTGAAAGATTTAGGGAAAATAAGGACCTTATATGAAAAACAATATTTCTGTGATGAACAGTAGGTTTCCACTTTTTATTCGCCCTCGAGGAGGTACCCGTCCATAACGATTTGTACGCAAGTTAAATACATGGGGATTGCTTGCATATCGTACTCTTGAGATTTACTATTTGAACATGAAATGATGCTTTTAACTTTAATTTTGGTGGTATTTTCATCTGTTTGATTATGTAAATAGATACTGCCATAAACATATGCAATACTCAAAATTAGTATAATACTGTAATGACAATAATTTGGATGTTTATATGGCGCTACTTATATTCAAGGTACTAGTATATGGTCGAATTGTACTTACAAAGCTGATATTCGGCGCCTTGGCTAAGCGCGATTATGGAGGTCCTTACTTCTTGTTTTTAGGCTCCTTAACAGCTTGGTAGACCGAGTGTATTGTGGATCAAGTGCCTTGTCTAGGGACACTAAACAGCACTACTGTGCTCAAAGTTCGTGTAGTGATGGCATAAACTCATTCAGTCTGTGTAGGAGCACATTGTTAAAACCATATACAAAACTCACCTATAAATGTTAGATGACATGATTTACATTAACTTCCTTGAAGTTGATTTTACAGATGAATATGTATTGATGGCATAAAGATAAAAAAAATTCCAAAAAGGGCAAACTGACCGAGGTTCGGACAGTGTATCGATTCAAATATTTTGAAAGACTATTTAATTTATAACTATCTGAAGAAAATAATTATTTTCAAACCAAAGTATAAAAAATTGAATATTGTTTCTAATTTCTTTCTATATAGCCATAATTATTTCAGTTTTAGCCGAAAGTAACGGTTTTACTTGCATATATCAATTCGCCCTAGGTTCTGACACTTCTGCCTTAGAAGACAGTTGCACCTAATCTTCTCGAATGCATCCCTGGCTTTAAATACTCATCAAAATGATTTTCAGACATCCTCACGCACGCAGTGAATAGGCTATGTACAATGATATCATAGTTTTGGGGTAAGGATACATGTAGAGTAATTTGTTACTGGTACAGAGCATCTTTTCCGATGTTAAATTCTTGAAAACTGCTTTTCCCGAACCTTTGTCTGTTAAATTTTAACATTACGAGTCCTTGAATAGAAAACTTCAGAAGTGTCCGAACCATGGTCAAAACTTTCCGAACCAAGGTCATTTTGACATGCTATCAAAATCACAATATTTTCTTATGTTTTCACTTCATATGTACCGATGTTAAAAATGATTGGACTTTTTGGTTCGTTTATGAATATAGTTTAAGATATTATGTTGCTCCCTACATCTCCTGACCGAAGAGTCAACATTTACATTGAAACAAATATTTCGCCATTTTTTCTTGAATCCGATAATTGTACCTCCAGGCAAAAATTCGATAAGAAATTAATGAGAATTGAATGTTTATCAAAGAAAAGATATATAATAACACACTGAGAAGAAACGTTTTACAATAAACAGATATATATATATATATATATATATATATATATATATATATATAAACAATAAAATAGTCGCACGTATTATTGCGTCAGCTCAAAGTTAAAAGTGTCCGAAATTTGGGCGACCTCGGGTGGTGTCCGAGCCTCGGTCATTTTGCCCTAAACATACACATTTTTAAACAACTTACCTATCAATGGTATATACTCCGACGTCGGTGGCATATTCTCGGCAACGAGTAACATGAAGACAGAGAAGGCGAGGAGTACAGTGAGTCCAAGGGTAACCTTCTCCCCAGAATCCGGGGGCAGTAGGAACCCAGTCAGTGACAGACTTGACAGTAGCATACACGGTATTATCACATTGAAAAAGTAGTATAAAACCCTTCTCCTTAAATGAATATAGAATTTGACATCAGGGAAGGGCTCTGCGCAGCAGGGGTAGTATATTACGTTCCGTATGACTTTGGTATCCACGAGGGTCCATTCACCGTTGTCTACGTAATTAGAAAGGTCGACTTCGGTTGTTCTGTTTGTGACATCCACTTGAAAGCCGTCGTACGCCCATGAGCCCATCTTCAGAGTGCACACCTGGTCATCGAAGGGGAAGTACGTGATGTCCATTTTGCAAGATGACCGGAACCTGACAATCGGGGGCCAGAATACGTTACCATTGTTCTCTACCATGGCCAGACTGCGCATGTACTTCTTGTTGTGATTGTCCACACTGAAATAGAAAGAATGAACGAAGAATGTAGATTATTAGAACATTGGACGTTTCGACGTTGATATTAATGCCGTTTCTATAGGGTGAAAGGTGATGGTAGAGTTGGATTCAAGTTCTGGGCTAACATGCCAATAGTTAAAGGTAATATGACATTTCTTAAATATGATAATGATGATAATGAAGACGCTGAAGCTGAGTTCAAATCCGCAATCTCCTACAGTGGCATTAGCATTATCAATGAACAATCCCGAAGCAATATACATACATGCATCGAAAATAACCGTGTAGTAAAATGGGTATGAATATAAATATAATGAATAGGCTACGAAGTATTTTATAGTGTTATAGTGTCACAAAATATAACAGATATATACACTCTTAAAGTGGTCAATGAGATTTCACTAGGTTGAGAAGTGTATCCATTATATTACGTTCGAGTATAAACACCATGTCTCATAAAAAATATCTTAAAGCAAATAGCAAAAATCATATATCTGTGTTAATAAATATACATTGGTTTTAAAGATATAGTAAGAAAGGAAAGTTTATTTGAAGAATATTTTGAAATTTCTTTTTAGAATTGATCTAATCTGATCTCCTGGCAACAAAGTAAGTCATTGTTTGGTATTCAGTTCTTTCCTTGTACAAATTTTTAAAAAAATTCAGAAGCGAAATGTATGAATAAATCGAAATAACTGCATTATTTTGAAAGTTTCTTCACGGTTGGAATCAATAAAAATGTCCCAGTGACTCAAGTCAGGAACAATTCCTTCGTCGATTCATGAGAAATTCTTTAAGAGATTGCCCATGCATATGGTTTGCAATTTCCCGTCTGTAAGAGGACAGAAGATTATACGGGATCGATAATTGGGATATATAGTTACGCAATGCGTGAAGCTTCAACGCCAGATTAGCCAGGGAAAGAAGGGAACTGAAGTAAACGTCCATTTGCATTCAGTGATGTGTATGCTATCCATAAACTTATTTTCGAAATGGTGCACTTGTGATATGTTTATGTTGTAAAACATCATACGCTCAAATGAGTCGGCATTGTATTTGTATTTTTCGATTTTCATGAATTATAGCATCAAATAGAAATAGTGGCCCATATGATCTCTCAATGCCTTTTACGTACTGAAAGAGTATTCCAATTGCTATTATTGAATAGTCTTATGTTTATCAAGACAATGATCTCCTTGATCTATCTGTTACATGTCATATTTTCTCGTTCTTATGAAGCAATAAACCGGCAGAATAAATCGAAGTTCGACCGAACGATAAACCCACTTTGAGATGTCAAAAAGTGTTATTCGGGATGGCAAAATATAAATTCTCATTAAGTTACGTCAACAAAATATTCACATCATTTTGCCGTTTGCTTACGGTTTTCATTTCACGCTTTAATTTTAACATTGAAACATATATGAACTATTTACCTGTATTAATCTCATTATCATCACAATTATCTATTTGGTATATCATATACAGAAAATCTACGTAGACCATCATCAACTATTCCCCAATTCATTTATTATTGGATGTTAGCTTTCATGCTCACCTATATCTGTAAAGTCACCTATAGTGATAGACAGGATGTAAGCAGAATTAAAACGAATTTTGATTACAAGATGTAGGAGTTACACTTTCGAGTTTCTAAAGGTTTAAAATGACGTTGCAATCGTTGATTTGAAACGGAGCATTGAGCAAGCTGTTATAATGTATTTTAAAATACGACCTCATTCTTTCTATTTGAGGAGAAAATGGGTAGTTTATTTTGGCTCTTTCGAGGTGCAGTTCAGAATATTCTGACAGTATTTAAGATAATCTTGAAATATTTTGAATGCCTTTAGAATATACTATGCATTTTTAGAATTATGATTAACAATTCATATTACAATACACTTCAACTACCTTGCAATATTTCAGCCAATGAAAACACCGAATAACATATTTGTTGTCACACAGGCAATGATGCAGTCGCTAAGTGAGTCAAAACGCTTGTGCATTTTCAAATAAAGTTTGTGTTTTGGAAAGCTAGCGGGAATAAGGTAGGCGATTTTAATGATAACATATGAAACGGTGTCGCTGATTGTACAACTAACTTGGATTGCATCAAATGAGATTTCTACACTTCTAGACTGAGAAACGTTCGTATTTTGACAAAGGTTGTATAGGAATAATTACGGAGTTTCCTCTGTTAGGAGAAAATGCATGAACATGTTCTCAACAAAGAAGTCCAAATGAAAAGAGGAGTTTTCAGATTAATTAAAACTTTCAAGGAATTTTCACTGAGGTTCATTCTGACAACATTCCGGACTGTAAAGGGGCTATAAAATGAACGTACCTATTATAGAGCACAATATCAGGAAGCCATATGAGATCACAGGGAATACGAAGGATTGTAATGTTAGAATATTCACTGATATTCCAGGTCATCTTCTCGTCTCGCCATTCCTGAAAACAACAAACGGACATTGTACGATACAAAAAATGTTTTTAAAAAAAGTAAAATTTATCTCAGTGCATTGTCATAATTATTAGGAAGGTTTGACTCTTTCGTATGTTATTTTTTTCATTTCCAATTTAAGTTAAATTCTATGTATATCACAATAATTATATACGTGTGTTTGCTTGAGAAATACAATCATTTTCACAATCATTTTGCATATGTATTTTGTACAGGTCTGAAATTTGGTTTTTATTGTTCATATAACATCTGTTCAGCAGCTGTTTTGTAATGAGAATAGAATTTCATCATCTTAATCTAAAAAATATATTATCTACCTTGAAATGAAAATTTCCTTCTTTGTAATTTTGTGACCTTATGAGTGTCAATTAAATGAAATATTGTCATAATAGGAGGATTTGATGTTTTCTAAAGATATAATGTCATAGGAATACACGTACAATTACTTTATCATAAACAGGTAAATTAGGTTAAATTATGAAAATTATCTTAACCATTTAAACATTTCAGAATTTGTTAAAACATCAGAAATAGAGTTGCATTAAAATATTGTTTTCCAGCGTCTCTCTATTCCTTCAAATAATCAAATTCCAAAGCGACTCCTGAAATGCTTTAATGCAAAACATTAATGCGCTATAATAAGATCTAAAAGCATTGAAAGGTTTCGACATTAACAATTTATTAACAGCCTGTCACTCATTTTCGAAATACATATCCATTGTATAATAAAGCTGAGCATAAACTCGATTCCATCATCTATGACAATTTTGTTATCATACTTCAGATCCATCGACTTGTTTTAAGACTTGTTTTGTTTCAGTCCCACTTAATAAACGTTATGAGTGAAAGCATTTGATCGAGAAGGACTGGCTGGTACTGATTTTTAGGTTAAACAGATCCGTGTTGTGATAGCATAGAGGAATATAGTCACGATTTTCATCGAAAGGCGGCCAATGTAGCTCATTCCGATGCCAGTGCGCAGAAATGTAACTCAAACGTAAATTTGAAAACTCATCCAAAGGCAGGAAATCGGATTCTATATTTTGCCATTGAAAGATGAAATTTTGAGATATTTTCATTTTATATAAGCATTTATGGTATTTCGGTAAGTAATAAGGTCATATAGAACTTCAGTTTCTCTTTGTTATATAATGTTTCTTAAATAATAAAATGTGTTTAAACGCTTTTCAAATCAATTGTGTCAACATTCTTTTATAATGTATTTATTTTCACAAAACCAAATACACAAATATTTGCCAGAATAAATATTATTCGACACGCTTCATGTACTCTCCAAATAAAAGCGTATTTGGGAAGTGACCCTTTAGCCTGACCGCTCAGATAAAATCTGTTAAATGTAGCCAAACATGATCTATGGTAACGAGCGTAACGAACGATTCATAACGACCACTGCTTGCCATTTGTAAGTCTCCGAGGGGATTTTTCTGGCTTCGTGCAGGTTTCAGCAACGTCAGGCTAAGTAACAGAGCGTACAGCGGCGCGTCTTGTAGTGGCCTCATAGGTTTAGAGTCATCGGCGTGCTTCCTCGCTTACAGCAACACTTCAATAACATCTGATTAGCAGCACCAGTGGGCAAAGGAGGTGCCGTTTGTTTTATGGAAGTATCAATCACTTCAATGGGAATGCAAATCTAGACCTTTTAAGTACATGTTTGTTCACAGATTTCGATAATGCGCTTGGGTGATCTCCTAAGAAGGTTCACAACCGTGCTCGACGACTATGGATTTTGGGCTGATATACGGCAAAGTTCGTCTCTTCTGAAAACTGTTGCTACTTTCTCAAGGCCGAGCCTGATATGCTTTTGAGTATGATTGATACGACGAACGGTTGTGAGATGATACGTTATTATGAGTGATGAAAGCGTTTTTGTTTTACAAGCCCGTGTCTTGTTCATTAATCATTTGAAAAAGCTATCAAGCATAATAAGGCGTTAACTCTAAGGATGTGTGAATTGATTTGATAACATGGCAGAAAACTCCGATGAAAGGCGCTCTCTAATATTGAAACTAATGAAAATTAATTGCGTCGTGAAAGAGCATCGCTTAAACGAACATACACTACACGATTATAAACGCCTTAAAGGGACGGATAATTACATGATGTAAACATGTCCAATTGACACATTAATCATGATCTGTTAAAGCTAAGGAGTGTTCCGGTAAAGCATTCCATCTCATTCATATGGCAGAGATGGGGTAAACATGAATTAAGAATCGAGCGTTCTATGTCATGTAAAGTAACTACATTAATGATGACATTTTTTGAAAATTAAAAAAAATAACGTTCATTATATCCTGGTTTTGTTACTGACAAATAAATTGCGATATTCGTCTTAGGTATCATACTTTTTTTGCATTTGTTCGCTTTCTTTGTTGTTTCGATAACTCAAGTGTAGAATTTATCTTAATCTATGGTAAGATGACCCTAGTGTAGCTCATGGAAGATGTGTTCGATCAAACTAAAAGTGAACCATTTCACGATGAAAATCTCGTTTACGTTACCGTACGATCCCATTAGATGTTAAGGCTGAGATAAATGAGAGCATGTAATTGTCTAAGAAATCGTAGGAAAATTGTATCTAAGACAGTACAGCGCATAACTTTGAAATTGAAACAGCTTAATAATAACTTGAAACGTTGTTACAGGTGAAAATCTCTACAATTTGATTCGAAGACAACCTAAAAGTCATTATTTAATACAAAAACTATTCATAACTACAAACAAGGCTCTTTCGTTAAGACAGTGGTGAACTCTAGTTCGGAAATGCAGAGGTTTGACAACTAAGCTTTAATCTGTAATTCTTTGCCACTTGTCTCAGAAGAACAATTAAATTGGCACTTGCATATTTCTAATACGTACCTGATCTAACCACACGTTGATTGTTAGAACCTGATTCTTCTCGTCCTGAAACAAACGAGAAACTTATGTTTGAACAGGAAGAAGGAAAGAACAGCGTGATAAAACCCTTTCCCTCGACATAAATAAAAGAGTACTTCTCGTTCAGAAATGTTATTGTAGTAACATACATATATAATGATATCAATTTGATTTTTTTTTAAAGCAATAGAATCAAAGGATGTTGTTGTTTTAATTATCTATCTTGAAATGAAATGCTGTAAATTGGATATGCCCATAATAACCACGTAGCTATGGGCTCAGTGGCGTTTCTGTCTTAATGCGAAATTTTTTTTTTGTTAAAATGGGGTGCTTAACTCGAACACATATGTCGCAGCAAGAAACGAACATCAAAGATCTGAAAACACTTTTCATCCATAACCTGTTTGAAAATGCAGATATTTGATTAAACAACGCTGTCAGATCAGTCAGATATCGTGCTGGAAACCTTTCAAGGATCTAGTCAAGCTGTCAGTGTTTAAAGTACACCATAAAGACACCGCTGTGTTTAATGTACAAAAATCAGTCTTTTGTCATGAAACAATGGATGGACAAAAACCTTTCCATCTAAGAAATGCGTTTGAATCGCTTATCATAAAGCCCAAATACAATAATAACGAAAAATAAATCTGCTTTCTGTTCTTCTAATGTCAGTTATGGTTTAACTTAATAAGAAATAATTGATAAGTAATTGACACTTAATGAGAGAAAACTGACATTTGGTTATAACGTTCCTTCCGAAATAACGTGTATTAGATTATCGACCTTGTGTTGAAGTTCCTTCTTGGAAATAACGAAAGATTAACGTCAAACCCAATTGATGCCTAAATGACTAATGCCAGAATGTTTATAGAAAATAAAGAAGACCAATAACAAATGCTCAAAGATAAACATAAACAAAACATAAAGATATATTTCATAACATGTTTTAATTTCAATGTAAACATCAAAAGGATAATAGTATACATTCTGAATCGACAAATGAACCATGGTTGATTTCTCACATGGAATAACTTTACCATCAAAATGAAATTATCGGCTGGTATGCTGACAACTAAGAACATCGACGTACTTGTTACAGAGGGCAGGTTATTAACTAAACATTGGTAAAGTCAATTTTTGTGTGGGTGTTACTTCCGGTAATCGAATGTTTGATTGTATTATTTTATGTAATTAACTTTACACCTTTAAAGTTATGTTTGCGCGTAATAATTTCAGCTAATAAACTGTGCATTCAATCTTGTTTATTTGTTAATGTGTCTAACAGGTTAGTAACTGTTTGTTGGTGTTTCGGTCATGTTTAAATGTAACTTTTCATGTAATCAACTGTATGCTGGTATTTTGTGTAATGTTTGATTGCATTATTTCGGGTAAAGTAATTAATGATAATGCAATTTACCCACATTGACTTTTAAAAAAACCTATCCTTCAGATAATTGATTGCACAAGTATTTGGTAATGTTAAGATTCATCATTTTATTAAGGATTAAGTTTTAATTAATCATCCAAAATTATTAAAGATCAACTGGTGTTACGGTTGTGCTTAAATGTATCTTAATCCTGAGGTAAGGGTAGCATCTGAATGTAAGTTTCCAGGGTAATAAATGTAAATTGGTGTTTAGGGAAATGTTTGAATGTATCAATTTAGATATTATCTGCACAGTTGTGTTTCGGTAATATTTGAAAGGACTTTCAAGGTGATTGTGGATGTGTTCGAGTTAAGAAACATGATCTGAGCATGTGCATTCATCATACGAACCATTCTATCCACACAAAAAACGCATAAATGATTTTCAGCAGTTTGGAATCTCATAAGAAAAGGTAATAACCATAGAACGATTATATTTCCTTCCAAAATGTTATTGTTGAATGACTGTTAACAAATCCCGTGAAAAAAGTAAATATTGACCTGTTTGTGTCTTAAAGCATTTGATTTTGCATGGAAAAGAGGTTATCAGCAAAGCGAGAGCTAGCGGCGAAAATGGAACGTCACCGAACGTCGGATTGAAAGCGTCACAATTTGCACTTTCCTGACAATTGAACTTACATTATAGTGCCGAATGAGAAATAACGTGTCTTTGTACTGTTTACCGTTGGTAAATAATACATTTTGCCAACAATTTCAATCGAAGTGTCAACCGATTCTGTTGAAACAAGTGTGAAGTTGCGAAGTGCGATAACAAGCACAAAAAAGTTGATTAAGTCGTGGTTCAGCAGAAATGAGCAGAACAACAGTTGATCAACAACTTCTTCGTGCTGCAATTATGGACAAAGAGAGGGAGTTACGCTAATTCACAAGCTGCATGCTTCATTGTAAATTACCTTGCCAAATGGAACCTCAAAATCTTGGAATGACCTTTCAAAACGTTAGACCTTTACTCCATTCGATAGAATTAACTCGGTCAACATGAACGTCAACGTCCGTACACGTCTCAGACAATTCAGTAACTGACCACTGCATTGCAGAAAAAGTGGGGGGATTTTGCAAAACAGACATCATCGACTTATTCAAACGTTTCAAGAAGGATGTCAAACGTTTTGCACATGGTAGTCATTTAAAGTTATAACTTTGACGCCACCTTGTGTCCAAATGTGAACTAAAACACAACATAACAGTTTTAAATGTATTAGCAAATGCTATGTCTATGAACATGTATATTCTGACTTTTTTACAAATGAAATTAGATTGTATTTTTGCTCTAATGTTAAACGAAAAGTCTATAAAAAATGGCTTATTCGTTTGTTTTTCGGAATAGTATGTATTGCTGAATATATTATTATTACTAATCTAAAACCGCATCAGATTGATGTTGAGTCTTGTGTCACCGAAAAGTCTTTTAAAAAGATTTTTCCAGCGATATCACCCTAGGATGAAGGAAGAGATTCTTCCTTCTCATAAAGTTTATGTTTCTGAAAGCCTATAAAATGTGTACAACTTACCACATCCAGGACCTGGGTAAGCGTGATACCGAGACGGATGATGACAGGAGTCGAGGCGTCGAACACAGGTCTAACAGACGAGTCGTAGTTATCTCGCAGCTTCTTCAGTAGCCTCTGCTCATCTGTAGCACGAGTCCGGACAGTAGACACTACAAGCAATTAAAGACATAATCATATTTATATTTTTCTTTGGTATGAAGGTGTTTTTTCTTGACATATTTTATTGATTCAACAAAATATATTCCCGTCTTTAGTCATCAATGGTTATATCTGTTAAATTTCCTTTAAAAGTAAAGCTCATTTAACTTCTTCTTATGAATTCAAAACTTTCGTTGAAATCAAAATCCAAGTTGTTGAAATTGTTAAGTCTGAAATAACAAATCATAATATTTCCGGACATCTGTTTCAAACGTTTTGTACAAACAGACTTTGAAAGCAATTATTTGTTGTTTTTTTGGAGCGTTTGATACTGCAGACATACACGAAAGGGTCTCTGGCTTATTCTAATTGTCAGGTAAAGTTAAGAATTCAAAAAGCATCAAAGTTTCAAACAAAATATCATCCACCTTGAATATCATTTGCAAAAATGTGAAAATAGGAATATAAAGCTAGTATGCTGGAAGTCAAATTCGAAATGGGAGAAATCAATAGTGGTTGCTGAGAAATGATCCGTCTTAATTTGACTAACGACTTGGGCAGCGGATGACACGGTGTCGCATCAGGGGCAATTGCAGGCTGCTCCTCTGCATTCCCAATCATGTTTACGCTTAATGGTGAAACTATTACGTTCAGTATGGCGTTCAAGTACGCTGTAAAATCTTCTTTGACAAACTATGCCAGAAGTGCATTTACATCAGTCAAGTAAGTGGCGGGGGTACAGGCTTCATTTCCTGGGAGCCTGGAACTGAAGTGGGCATAAATGTTGGAACCAGAGACTTCGAGGTTAGACGTGTTGTGAATACGCTACGCAAATTGTACGTCACATAACTTTTTTCATACATTCCCAAATCAAATCTTTCTATGAACCAGGTGTTATAAATCCGATTTATTGGCCTAGTCTTGATTATTTTATCAATAATCGTACTTGACCCGAGGCATCACGAAAATAAAAAATGTTTCCCCATCTAGCAATCATTAAAATACTCATAGCTTATTCTCGCATTTCCATATCAAATTATTTTGTTATTTGATTATGCCATAAAATCCATTCCCGTTGATTATTAAATCGCATTAATATTTTAGTCATTGAACACTTGTTTTCTACGTATTAACCTGAATATTGTATATTGTACATGTATATTGAAGGTTTTACAAACCAAACGACAGATTTGAGACCCTTAAGGACTCTCATTCGCCGATTTCAAAAAACGAATATGACTTTATCATAAAGACTAATTCTCTAAACCAATCGATGACAGATTTTCATAACAAATGTCACACTCTATTGTGATTTGTAAAAGTTGAATATGTGACATTCTTAACTAATAAAGAAGTTCATGTCCTCAGAAGTAAACGTTGTTTTACTACATGAATACAAAATGAAGTCTGTATTCATAAGCAATTACGCCGTTTTAATCAACTCAAGCAGAAAGAACATTGTACATCTGCCAGCTACACTTTCAGTTTAAACTATGTATATATGTGTTTCAATCAAGATATCAATAATTTTTTTCTGAACAAAACCAAATGGGCAGAGGCGGCTACATCCCTACATCCCTTCGTAAACCCTCAATATCTCATATTCTTAATTATAAGCGTTCCTAAGCTGATCATTGGTAGTACATTTTTCCTCAGAAGATGGTTTTAAGATCCTGATATCCATTATCCATAGCATTGGGGTTTCAGATTCAACCTTGGAAACAGTATTCTGACATGTGTTTCAATAGAAACAGCCAAAAAAAGAGTCAAAACCCCAAAAGGCACCATCAACAATGATGAATGTTCTACACACCAAGTTGCAATGAGCCAGACCTTATGGTTTTGGGGTTCTGTTTAGGAAACGAAATCTTAAGTAATGTTTCAATGAAAACAGCCAGAAGTAAATTACGAAGTTGAAAAAACCCAAAAGGCACTACAAGCCATGAATTTGTCTATTTAGAAAGTTACAATGACCTTGGCCTAATGGTTTTTTTTTACTTCTAGACTGGAAAAATAATTTTTTAGTTGTATTTTGATTGAAATTACCTAAAATAAGTGTAGGAAGAAAATGAAAATCTCAAAGGTCACCACTTCGAATTGGTCCATATACCAAGTTTCAATGAGCTAAGCTTTATGGTTTTGGAGTTCTGGACCGGAAGAGAGTTTGTAAGGACGGCCGGAGGTCATTTCTTTATCACCCGAAGTTTTTCGTTTTGCGGAGAATAAAAAACCTTTCATATTTTCTTTTGAATTACAAAATACTTGAAGATTCAACTTTCTTATATTGCACATATTAATACTTGAAGCTCTATTGTAGTTAATACATCATGTTCTTGATATGTACAATTCAATTTTAACAACTGCTTAAAAACTGTTGAACAATCAATCACATTCGTCCAGCGTTCGATGTTTTGCACACAAGTGTTTCTGTATAATAATTGAGTCGTTTAGGCCAGTCCCTCCGGCTGCTTAATATCGAGCGATCTGTATATATATATCCGATAATCATAAGCAACAGTCACGTATATCCTATTGATTTTCCGAAATGAACATTTTGATAAGCTTATTCCAATATGTTTCATTTTCCTGTCTATATCATGACAGCAGGTAATTCGATATTTCCAATTTGGGAAATGATACTATATCGTAATGTGAACTACTGAATGTTCTCGATGTCAGATACGAGCTTATACTAACACATAGTGCTGATTACGCTGTATACAAGGGAAACGTGTGTGTTTCCTTCGGGGAAACATGTACTTGAATTTATGTTTTATATAACTTAGTTTAGGTTGAATCGTGATTACATTAACGTTTGCATACAGGTGTAAGCTCATACTGCGCAGAATCATTAAGATTTATCATTCAACGTTTTGTCTACTTATATATGTAACAAATCAGATGTATTAATGATGTGCCCTTGTATTACTTTTATCAGACTTTTCAATCTTTATTTTTTTACCTGCCATGTTAAGAATTTCTTAGGCTGCTAGTGTTTCAGTTCTGATATCATTTAACGCAAAGGGTTAAAAATTAACTCATTCAATTAATGTCTTAAACCTTTGTAAGAGAGAAAAATATTAGCATGTGATTAAGATTGCTCTTCTTTCTTTTCTGTTAATCATGTTTTAGGGTGAAATGATAAATATTTGTAAACAGATCATCGAAAATATCCAAGTTACACAGTTGTATCGATGTTATCTGAATTCTTTATCAGGTTGAAATAGCCCTACAGCCTTTCCACATGTAGGAATTAGATTTCAAAATAGGAAGTACACGTGATACATTCGTTTATCTCCAATTACTTAATTCACTTTCTACACCGTCATTGTAATTTCTTAAAGGGGGTAGATAAACGATACAAAAATATTAAGAAAAAGTTAAGTTATCAATATTATTATATTTATTATTCTGTAGAAAAATATGTCTTGGGTCTATTGATGCCATAAGAATTGAACCACAGCATTTCGTTAATATGCCAGCTTTGACCTCATTACATAACAATTATTTCATAACGTTTGATATAAATGTTTAGAGTTTTTCTATTGAAAAAAGATTCAATGTTGACATACATAATTATCGTTAAAACAAACCACTTTAAGGTAAATGAAGTTAATCATACCTAACGTTTTTTAAATTGATAGTAGTTATAGATTTCTTATCAAAATGTATCATACATGATATAAAGAAATAATAAGAACTAAATGTCGCCTGAACTGTGTCCGCTTCGAATTCACCCATTTAAACGTTTGGCTTATCTAACCCAGTTTCGCCTTTAGATTTCGACTTTCGAAAGGTTTTTCATCCTCGATAATATAAGATTCGTCGAAACGTATACCCTGGAGGGTTTGAAGGTGAAGGTCTTGAAGTCCTTGATATTGTTTGTTTCATTTAGATGGCCTTGTACGGGGTATTGCTACGAGCAATTTGGATATACAACTGGCTAAGAAGAAATGGGGATGTTTTTTTCGATTTGTGTGAATCACATGAGTGTGGTTATAATTTGAGCGTGTTTTAGTTAAGACCTTCTTTTGCATGAAAACTTGCATTTCCTTCCATGTCTTTACTCCATAATCACTGACTAAAATGTGAATCTTTTGTTGCTTATAACCAAGGGCTATCTATTGAGAAAGGCATCTTTGGAAATCTGATACAACACGCAAAAAGTCATAATTTAGGACATCAACAAGCAATTATGAAACTTTAATGTAATGTATTCATTTATAAGATAGAAATGTTTGCAATTTTATTAAATAACAGCTTTTCAAAAACGTAATCTATTTACAGTAAGTTAATCAACAGATCTTTGTTTTATGTATCAGTAACGAGCATATGTTATTTTGAAAAATAGTTTCTTTTCTTACGAACACAAAACACAACGCAGTAGAATGATCGATTGATGTGATCACGAATGGAATTGAAAAATCACGACATACGGTCTTCTGAAAACCAAGTCGTTCAGGGGCTTTTAAAAACAGGATTGAAAACAACACGATTTTTAGGATTACAATATCTATATTCTAAATGTAGATTTGAAGAATACGTATTCACCACAATGATTCTGGAAACAAGTAGATAATACTCTACATGTTACTAAGGGTTTAAAAGGAGTTTCCAAGATTTATATCGAGTTATCGAGCTATTATGTTCAGTCATCAATGGATAATTTTATTGAGCTTTATTTGTATTTCCTTTATCTTATCGCGAAAATCACCAGTTGAAAATTAACTGCCAAAGATTTGCGTTTAAAAGCGAAGCGAGGCTGTTTTTAGATTGAAGATTCATCCGGAGAGCGATTTATATCTGTTCTGTTAAAGTCGAATAAATTTGCAATTCCATTTTTGTCATTAAACTGTTTAAAATTCATGCTTCACTTCAAAGCAATAAAGACGTCGAAACAGATCAATAAAAACTGTCATCTGCACAATATTATTTTGAGGTTGGAGTAATCGCAAACTGCATAAACATGCTATTTTCTATTTACTGGTTACAATTTAACTCGTCATGTGACGGTAATGACGGTTATTCCATTTCATTTTTTTAAAAATCAAACTTCATGAGTTTTGACAAAAATTGTTATCGCAAAGATTATGTAATTATTTTAAGAAAACCACAAATATATAAACTCGTGCCCAAAAGAACGTATTCAGCTCTTAATATATTGCATACAATTTCCAAGAAATAAAAAAGAAGTAACAAAACCATATTGAGTTATGTTACACAAGTGCAGACCCATAATTTCTTCAACCAAACGTTGAAAAAAAATTACCTATGACGAAACGTAGATTTAAATTCGCCTTTTATGATGTAACTCAAAATTCATGTGCATTTTGACTGTAAAAACAGCTAACACGATACCTTAGCAGTACAATAGTAAAACGAAAACAATTATACCATGTTTGACTCAAATTAAAGGTAAGAGAACAGTCAAAATTGGCCAACAATATTGTCATTGCCAAAATATTCGGCTACGAACAAGCAATTTTCTGTTTCGACGTGAAAGCAAGCCAAGGTGTGGTCAATCACGTACGATATTTCCCTCTGATGATCGCTACATCCGGTCAATCCCTCTAAGGAAACGTTTTGTCACGGCGAACTCAACAGCAGCAACAGCACTAGGACACATATGGGATTCGAGCTAAAACGGCGACGTTTTTTGACATAGGTCAGGGGAGTTACACGTTACAAGAGGGGTTAGTAGCAAAGCATAATGTGGGTAGGTTTCTTATGTAAAGAAATGACGACCGAAAACGTGTTTTCTGCCGCGTCGGTGAATGATAAAATCCTTACCTTGAAATAGCAGTGGTACAGGGCAGGGAGAGACCTGTAGCGATCTGGTAACGTGACTTACATGTATGGTAAACAGAGTGCGCCAAAATACAGGGATGAAGTTTTACAACTTCTTTTCTGTCCATTTATAAGGCATTTTTCTTCAAAGGCCGCCACACAGCTTGACTGACAAACGCCTCTTTGCATAATGCTAAAATCGTTGTTTTGCCGTGGCCAACTTGTTCTCCAGACAAAAATCTTATAGAACACTAATAGAACTACCATTATCTACATATCTGAAGACTACCATGGCAACCTGTCACCACTTAACAACTGGAACAATGTCTGCTGCAATAATCACATGCCCAACGTCAACCTTCGTCAATACGTCACCAGGTCTTTTTATGGACACATTTAGTTGTCTAACTCGCTATCAATGTAACATTTAATAATATTTTGAAAGAAATAAAGACTTGTTGGTTTATGTGAAGCTAGTGATTTTGATTACTTACGTCTCTTGATGTCTTTCAAACAGAACCTTCGACTTTGAAATGGAATGATAATAACGTCTTAAGAACTGCTAAAATACTCGGAGATTCGGAATATAGCTTGGCCCTTCATCAGGTGGAATGGAACTGAAGATGGAATAAGCATGATACCTGAAAACGTCATGTATCTTCACACTACAGAAAGTGAAATTCAAAAATTTGATTTTCTTATGTTTTTACTACAGCTGCATGCTGATCACATACCTGGGTACACCAGTGCAAATATCATGTAATTTGATATGCCTTTGAATTATTGTAGCATTGCTAAAAGTAACAGTTTAATGTTGAATTTTCAATACAGGTGTGCAGATCCATTCTTCTTTCAGGCAAATGTTAATCATACCTCACAATTAACGTAACAGTTTTGGCAGGCCATGAAAGTGACCAGGGGTCAAACTTTCGAAAACACCAATTTTTATTTTTCTCTACAAAATCCAATATATGTTATCAACTGCTTTGAAATTAGTAATGTTTGTCGCTTTGCTTTACCTCAATGTGGTTGTGCTGATTTTATTCTCAGAGAGTTGACATTGAACCTTTTATTTGAATTTTAAGGAAATCAAAATTTCGAAAATATGACCCCTTCTGTGTATTTCAACATGCCAAAACGATCCATACAAACCAGACGATCCCTACATAAGTTCAAGAATGGCTATTTCACACATGGACAATGGGTGATCCTTTTTCAGTTTTGCTGAAGTTATTTTATTGACGTCCAAACTAAACCCAAATTATATGATATTTGCACTACTATTTAGTGGTAAGTGAACACACTTTCGGTATGCAGCTGTAACTTTCAAAATTTTGACACTGACACGTGTAGTATAAATATGATGTAGAATTGAGTAAGTAGAAATCTATCCTGGCGTGAATTTGCTCTCTAGGGAGGAACGGGTCCCCGAAAATGACAAAATCTTTTTCGGATACCATGTTGACGCCATTGATCCCTATTCGGGGAACTTTAAAATTAAGAATTGTGTAAATCTCCTGTCATTTCTGATTTCGCCAAAAGGCGCTTGTATCATCCAGCATTTACGTAGCATTCAGTTACGATTACATTGCAGTAGGGCATATGATTGCTGAAACCGCAAGGGGTTGCATTCCAATCTGAGAAAAAAATTGGAGGGAAATGTTCCATTTCAACGTCGGCAAACCTTAATCTGGGAGGACGAATATCAAACTCAGTGTTTTCTGTGCAATACCTCACAATAACACCGGTGTATTTGAAATAGGAACTTTGACTAAAACCATACATAATTACGTAGGACTTTGAAACTCTTTTTGTCGGCGTAAAATGTATCAATAAAAAATTATAGATATCATTTACATATACATTATGACTTGAACTCGAAAACGACTAAGTTCTGCTACCTACTAATATCAATTCGAATTGTGACCTGTCGATATTAATTACATGAAAGAATAGATATTCGCTTGTATACACTTTAGGAACTTAGATTGAAAATACTCTTTTTGAGAAAATATACATATACAGTAATAGGAGTAAATTTTTAAAAAATGTATGTATATTTCCTGACGTAGAGACACAATAAAAAATACGCTCCTTTCAGACTTCATTCGTACTTTAATATATGGTTTAGTCCTGTATAATTAAGAAATTTGACCTAGTATTATTAATTGCGTAGGCTAAGTTTGTCCTCAAGTCTAATTGCTTGGCAGACGGGAGTAAAATGACATTTCGTGTCGTTGATTGAATGTTAATTCAGTTACACCGTGGACCTATGTACTCTCAAAACTGACAACATACCAATTAAAACATGATCAGGTCAACGTGAAATAAAACTTATCTTGCTTGCATTCAAATTTATTTAGAAACGCTTTTTGCGGCATCTCAGAACGTCCTACAATTTGATAGATATCTAAAACTATGTCTAGTGAATCAATATGTTGAGAAAATCTTTTCAAAAGTCAATATCATTTTAACAAAAGAAAACATTTAATCGCAATTGCAATTCGAATCTCCGTAGCCTTTATATCATCCCTATGCAAAGACCTTCTCAAACTTTTGGCGCCAAATATATATCATTTGGAGAACAGACTTGTTGACATTGAATTGAAATGTTATCCATGGAGTTTGAGGAATGATGTAAATGTTGATATCCATGTGTAAAGTTTCTTCAGAATACGTTTCGAAGATGGGCTTTCACATAAGTACCGTCGGCTTGGGCTTTTCATGTTCAATGAATAACAACCGTGGTCTGGATGTAATTTGAAATGTAACATTTTTCGCCAGGAGAGACCAGGTATGTTTGGATGCTGCACTGCCAAAAGTTCTGAAAAGATTTTCCGCTTATCGTAATTAACTGTATTCATCATCAGCTAAAGAACTCATACCGTCAACACAAGGCAGGTGCGTCCCTGCAGTAGACAGCCAATGGCTTTAATAGTTCTACCGTTCCTTGGAAACGTAAAAATGTTACTCAGATTCGGAAATTTTCCTGTGGTGAACCAAGATGCTTAAGAGCTTGACTTTTTATTAATTTGCTTCTGTTAAGTTCATATATAAATCAGTATTTCGAAAGCTTTGGTTTACATATATGCGTTCGCTCAAGTCATTTTAAGAAAACGTATCAAAATGATGTATGTATATGATTCGAGCGAAAATACAACAGTGTTGTGTCTTGTGTAACACATGTACGCACCAGTGTTCTATATGGTAAGAATAATTGCGCGACTGTTGATCCTTTGATACTTAACGGTAACATGTAACATTTCAAAACTACATTAGTACTGATGAGAAGGGCATACGGCATGCTAAGTGGGAAGATAGTTTAGTAACATGTAATTGATGGTTTACTTCCTCAAACATTCCCTTTGATACCTATTGCAAATCCCATTCACACCTTTGAGCATACTCAATTATGCAGACATGTACAAATTATGTTCCCATAAGACTCACATCTCCATTATGGTAACTTGAGAAGTCCAGTCACTTAGGCAATGTAAAACTCTCTCTTGGTACGACTATATGGTAATTGGTTATATATAATACAAATGTAGTTTCTCAAAGAATATGATAGGATATATTTTTTTTAAAACCGATTTTCTTTTTCGACATCTCAAAAAGTTTGAATAAGAAACAATTAAGGATATGTACAGGTTCATATCAAGTTTGTTCACATACCAGCGTATCGTAATGGGATGTCTTTGAGGCATCATAGCATCGCGTAAACGGAACAGATAATGACGATTTGTCACTACAGAAGTGAATATCTATTGTACATTGACATTATCATACCCCAGTTGACTGTAACTGTTTGGCAGATCCTTGATATAACAAGAGGTCAGAAATTTGAAAACACTAATTTTTCTATACAAAATCTCTTAGTAGTTATCAACATCTTCAGACATACGTCATATTTGTTCTTTTGCACAATGTGAATTTTATTTTTAATTAGTAATGGAATATTTTAATCTAAATCTAAGGAACTCTGAATATCGGGTAAATGACCCCTTCTGTCTATTTCATGATGCCAAAATTTGAAACTTTGTACTAGAGTACGAAAGAGCGAATACTAATTATTTTACACATGGAAATGGATATTCATTTGCCACTTCAGCTGAAGTTATTTGACTGACGTCCAAACTTCATTCAAATTACATGATATTTGCACAAGGTTACACTACTATGTGAAAAAATTTTTTGGTATGAAGCTGTATATACAAACATGAAATATCAAATTTGCTCAAAAATTTATCAGCGATTTCTTATATAGCTGAGTATGCAGAGGCTTGTTTTGCACGTACATGTCCCTGAAAGACAGGCTGAACTCATTCCCTTTGCTTTTAAAACAAGAATGCTCTGAAAGCACACCAACCCCGGCGTACGTCTCATGAGAGCATAATCTATTCTAAAATTTACAGTACTAAACAAGGTATGAGGGTTTAGTGACATTATTGAAATCCCGGTTCACCAATGAAACCGTATCTATGATACTTATCTAATGCACATACTGCATAATCTAGAGAGAGATAATTATATCAAAACCTTTATTTAAAAAGATAAGATAATACCAATATTAAAGATGATAACAATAATTAGTAAACAGTAATTCCTATTTTGAAATCCTTTTCAATTAATCCCATTTTGTGAACATGAGGCTTCAAAGTCAACCCTTGAGACATTCGTTTTCAGGATTTCCCTTCATCTGATATGACAAAATATTATCTAACAATTTTATTGGAATACAATTCGGATCAACTTTAGGAGAGGAAGATAATATCACGCCAGGGATTTGTAAAATGTCGATTTTGAAAATGACATTTAATTTCCAAATTCAATCTAAAAATGATAGAAAGGATATCAGTATGAAGTAGTTTTCATCAAATATCAACAACCCCGATTTAAGAAAATCTTCATTGGAATCGCACGGCAGAGGACTAATCATCCCTTTTAAAAAGTTAAATTAATATATTTTGATGATTTAAAAAAAATCAATAGATTAATTTCACATTCTAGATTATTTGTATATAGTCGGCGCACAGGCCATTTGTCGTAGAAGTAATCCCAAACGGAGAGTTATCAGAAACTAACGACGTGCCCGACAGTTAGACTAAATGTCAATAAAGCCCATTTGTGGCGTGCCCTCAATTGACTTCGGCTCATGTGAAAAGAAAAGATATCCTTCTTTTTGAGCAGAAAGTTTTAGTTTTGAAATAAACTCTACAGATCTGCAAGGGCGAAGCGTCTTGTAGATAAACAACAAGTTCTTATTATGTTTCAAGCACTCTTGGTGTGATAACATGACCAGCGGATCATTATTGGTATTTTCATCAGTAATCACCACCCATTCATGCCAAAGCCATTTCTTACACAAGCCAAACATAAACTTCTCTTGCTAAAATATCTTCGAATGCAACTTAAAATGGCATCATCTCGATCAATATTTCTCGTATTTTCTCTGAGTAGGTTTTGGCGAAAATACCTTGTGTCGTTTTGTGGGGTGTTTAAGAGGAAGTAGGAATACCCTTTGATCTGCAGAAAATTGAAGTGTAGAACATCACTTCAAAAGTAATGTGTCTTGCCTCCGGATATAACTAGAGGCATTCAGATGGGGCTGCTTTCAGAATTTATTTCATAAACTGAAGACATAGTTATACTTTGAATTGAAGACTGGCTTTTAACTATTTTGTGTTTTTTTAAAGTGAATTTAGACATGCCCTATATTAGGGATATGACAAATAGGTTTTTCAGGGAGGTTGTAAAGGAAAAAGAATCATGGCCATCTTGAAGAAAATGTAAAACAAACACACGTGTATGTACAAATATATCTACGTTACAACGTCACGTTGACAAGTTTTCTTTCAAAACATGAAATATTAATTGAATAGAAATAACTATCCTGTTTGGATTTGGAGGTGTGAATTTAGACAATTATATGAATAATCATCACCCATTTTAAAATAATGACATAAGTCTCATATAATGTGTTTATTTCAGACAACTGCATATGTTCTATTGCATTACACATGCATAAGGAAGTCCGATTCAACACATACATCAGAAGCTAAAACCCCAATTCATATGTATAAAAACAAATAGAGGTAACCAAACGAGATAAAGGAAACCCATCATGGTGGAGATTTATTCATGTTAGATCTGCTAAGTGTAAGAGCCTAGCAACCTTCATTCGTGAGGACGAAATAGTTGCATGCTTAAAACACCACCCATTCATTAACTGATATAGCATAGTAAAATTACATTTGTAACGTAATCATAGTGTTCCATTACTTCACATGGCTTTCCTTTTTAAACACCTCAGCTTCATGATTTATAAGGAATGGAGAGCTTCGTCGATATTTACCTTTACATAATTACGTCTTTCACTTGCATGAAGTGTTTGCTGTTTTACAGGTTTAAAAGCATGGTTCTTTTGGAGTGTTTATTATGATTATTTACCAGGTGTGTGCAAGGTTTATTGACATTGCTACAGCGGAAAGCATTTCTTAAACTAAAGCCATACGATCCTGCTTCAATTCAAACAAACCACAGTCCTTTTCTATTGGGACAGAACGGTAAGCGTTTGAATTAGCAATCGACTAATTGATGAAATGAATCCAATACCTATTTTACGTTCGTTAATTACTTTCTTTCAAAATTGATCTGTGACGATTCATTGTTATGGCAATCGACTCTGCAACGACAAAAGGCCAATGAACGTCTTTACCATTTTCCGAAGAGGTTATGCATTGTTGACAGATACGGAAAGTCAGTGATGGCCCTTACGATGAAAGAATTACGTCGCTCCTGCCAACATTATTAAGTATGGGTACTTGTACGCTAAATACACACACATTTTCTTAGACTAAGCTTACGTCGAGCGGAGCATGTTCACAATGATTATAAAACATGATCAATCCCTCTGAATTTCGTGTATGGTTCAAGCATTGATTTCCTTATTTGGGGGGACCCCAATACTTCTATGGATTATCGTTAAACACATGAACGTGCCAGGGCTAGAACAGACAAGGGTTTAGACCTCACTGGGGAGATAGACAGAAAGGTCAAAGGTTGCGTCCACTGTGAGTCCTCAAGTGAAGACATGCATTTCTAATCATGATTAACGAACGGGTTCCGAGAATCCCGTCATTGCCTTTGGCTGGTCTTAATCACAGTCGACGAATATTTTTTTTCTCCAAGTTCCACTAATTAGAAATGTTATTAAAAATAAAACCATTCCTTTCTAAACCTTATAGAGTTTCATTTGACTCTGGGGTTTTGCAATATCTTATGAAATTTTTCAGTTCATATATCCGTCCATAACTCTTGAGATTTCTCAGAAACTAAGGACAATATTTTTCTACTGTACATATGGAGACGATCTTCAAGACAGTTGAGAGAAAATAGTTTTTAAAAGATCAATGTATTTTAACCATGAGTAGACAGAAAAGGATTGAAATTCTTCTACCTTATACTATGGCGGACATATGTTGACAATATGCTTATAGTATCTTTTGAATATATCTATTGACAAATGCAGGGAAAAGGGTTTGATGTTTTCACAACTCAAATATATCAATTAACATTCACGTTATTTCAACAACCTTAAAATTTGCATTGTGATATTCCAAACCCATACTACAGAAGAATTTGTATCCAAGTAATTGTGTTTAAAACGTTAACTGGATAACATTTAAATGCAATTCAAGAAAAGGGATGAATAAGAAGTAAGAGTTTTCATCCTGACAGCCCTGTGATTAATGTCAATAATGGAATTCCCTTGGGATATGGTGACATCATGTCAAAACCACTTCCTCTTCCAACAATTACAAGCTCATTTATGTAGATTAGTTTCCAGTACCTTGAACATATTAAAAAGAACAAAGTTAGAAATCATTCTTGTACCTTTCCTATCTCCTTGTTATTAACGAATGGTCGACACTGCATTCTTTTATTGAATTTTTTATCACAAAGATTCAACGGTTCTTGATTAAATTTTACTACAGTCATGCTGTAAAACGGAGACAAAGTCTTTGTTCTACAGATGCGATGTAATGACTTCAAAAGGTCAAGAATAATAGTCTCGACGTTGTAGAAATTACACAAGACGATCCTTGAAGCCAGAATGTCCCTGCACTGCTTGTACTGTGGTAACGGTTCTCTGATCGAAACCATCATCGGATATGTCAAATGGCGTTCAGCAGTCCCATCAATACAATGTTTACTTACCAAATGAGTCCTTTGGAACTTCAGTCTATTTCGAATTCGATACGTCGAAATTACCAGTTTAAAACTTTAAACGTTAGTGGGTCATGTTTTTATAAGTTAAAAAGTCTTTGGTTTAGAAATGATGACAGAATTTTAGTTCACAACGTTACTAAAGTCCTTGCTGCTACATACCATCTAAAACTTTAAATCTTAAAAACGGAATGAATATTCAATTAAAAAGCAGTGGTGTTTAAATCGCTAAGGAAGAGAGTTTTAACAAAATTACCTCCGTGCAAGGCATGCTTATACGAGCCAATTTTCAGGAAGACTTGGAGTAGTAAAAAACCGTTGATGGAATGCAGGACAAGCATTAGGGTCTCCACCGATCAAGGGATGTTGATGCAGAGTAATTTGGCGCTCATCGGATACAGTTCATCTTCGTTACTTTGATTTCCGCCAACTTTACCGACTACGTCCAATAAATTAATCTTGCGTTACTGACGAGATAAAAGCGTGGAACCATAAGTGTTATGGGGCTCTAAATAAGGTTAAAGTAGTTCTTGTAATTTCAAAACAACATCAAGATCCATCGTACTAACTAATTCACCACTTTTTCAAGGTTTTAAAGTATAAAAAAATCATCCAACCAGGATCCGAAACACATTTAACACCTACATTTTGCCCCGGGGAAAACTGAAAGAGGAAACGTCTGGCTTGTTATTACCTTTAACGGTATATTTGATGATACTTATTTCCATAGCGTCTGTTTATGGACTGAAGTTCAAAAGATAAGTGCCCCCATCAAATTATTAAAGATACCTCAGGTGTTTAATCATGGAGTTTTTATGTTGCTTTGATACCTTCCAAAATAACAAATATTGCTTTGAATTCAAAATAGACCACTCTGTTTGCATAGAATGCCGAATGAATGACAAATAATTCTTTTTAATGATATTGAAATACAATCGAAATGCAAGTTGCATTTGTACTAGCTATATTAACGATTAAATAATATAAACTTAAAAACATTGTTTTTAAACCTTTCTGTCTACTCTGACAATTTCCAAATTTATTACTAATTGAGGCAAGCGCCAGCGTTGGTATCTTGTTTTGTTTTCGATAAACAAAAACGTTTATACCTTTATTTGTCATCAGACTGGACCGATAAGCACTAAAAGGATTTCAGCGACAGTCAGTATTTCCCAATAAGAAAACATTGATAGTATTTGGCATGTGACTTCAAGAAATAGCGTAGGGGCACTTTGAATATATGGCTAATCATTCGTCTCAATCAGATTTTACAATGCAGCCAAATCCAAAAGGAAGTGACCAACAATTTATAGACCCTGAGTAAATAAATTCAAGCAAAATGAATGGGGGCATTCTTCTGGCTACTCTGCTTATTTGAATCACCCTCGTCTCTGAATAGGCGTAGTCCCGATTAACTTGGAAGAATGTGATCGGGCATACCGGTCGTAATCGACTGCTTGCAGCCGAAAAGGCTATCTAGGTCTGTATACAGTGTCTTTAGAATCTTTTGATTACTTCATTCGTCATCATTTAAAGACGAACAGAATCATGACTTGAAACTACCGGTATTACCCAAAGGGTAATCAGAAGTTGATTAGCATTATTATGAAGCTTGTTTGTCGCCAATATGATGTGAAAGAGAATATGCACATATCCGAACCGATTTCTTTGTATTGTTTATCTATTGGATCATCTGGGAAATTATAATGATCATTTAATGTTCATTAAATGTAATTTGACTATGTGAATTCAATTATTATGTAAAAATGTGAAAATTGACATATGTCACAATAAATAGTGTTTTTTTCTCGCTCTTAACAATGTTCGCGTATGTGGTTAAATTGTAAAAAGGATCATTATTCAAGACAAATTACAAGCTCTCTACGCCTTATCATTGACAAGTTTAGACATCTACAACACAATATATGTTTTCGATCTTATTGAAAATGACTGGGCACGTCTTCACGGTTTAAGATTTATGCTTAACATGCTTTCTCTCCTTTGTAAGAAAACCTCTCCCACGCAGTTTGCATACAAGTTCCAGTTTGAACAATGTCCATTCCACTGATATGCAATATGGGTTAGTCGAAATGACATTATTGACGAAGGATATTATGAAAACTTGCTGTAATAGAAGCCTGTTATGTGACACCACACTCAACAATAGAGATTAATCATATAGCACTTGAGAACGCAGAACTGATGACCCGTGTTGACTCTGTTGATCGGCTTTTGTATACCAGACGAGATGATCATCTAGAGAAATTAATCATTGTATTATTACAAGCTATTATTTCAAAGAGATAAACACTGTAATCAGCACCATGACCCGAGGTATAACACTATACAGTCAATCATCTGTATCTGACCGCTGTTATGATGAACCATACAAACTCGCATGATGGCTCGCCAATAATGATGTATTGTATTATGAACAAAATAGAAGTAAACTGGTTGTTTAAATGAAAGCTGTAACATGACCTCGTCAAGATCGTTGCATGAATATATACAGAATGTAATACTATTCCCAAAGGAGTCATTGTAGTGCAATCGTAGAGAATACTTATAAACAAATTAAAGTGATAGTTCTATTGTCTTCGATTAAAAACACGATCTATGTGCATTTCGTGAACCTGGTAACAACAGCGCAGTTTTGCCTATTTTATTGATATATAAAATATAAAGACAGTGTTCAGTAAATTCGGGATACCAAAGAATTGCTACACTTATTGTTTTTATTTCTTAATGAATTGCGCTACTCTTTGTCAAACTGTGAAAACAAAAGCAACCAAAATATCACATTTCAACTCAAGTGTCATAATCTGTTTTCACTTTCATTAGCATATCATACATTAACAGGAATGTTTCCTCCTGGTTCGTTTCCACAAATAATATACCCCCAATAAAGTCGTCACGTTAAGTCCTTGATAGAAACTGTGCTTCATCATCAATGCATAACACATAAATGATATCATCATCACTCCTAAGACGAATGAAAAGGTTATTCTCAAAGTCTGTGGTGAACTAAGGTAGCATAACTATTTGAATAGCATAAAGTTTTCCTCGCTATTTTGAATGCACTTGATATACTTAATAACTATATAAGGTTCATATCAACAAACAATATATTTTAAAACACTTACAACAACTATTTGAAACGTGAAATGTCACCAGTCCATACCATCTTGTATATTTTCATGTTTCAACGTTTGAGACACACATGGCACATTGGTTAATTATTTACTTACACATGGATCTCATCATGGGTGCATTTCCAATCACCTTCCTTCAACCACGACATGTGTTACTTTAGATGTGTGTGAGTTTGGTTCCATAGAATTCAATTAAAGGGTGAAAGGATATAGTATGAGTCATGAATTTTGGAACATATTTGAATTAAATCTAAATTTAATGTTCTTTCATTGGGCTGATTGATCATGTTTTTCGCGTTTGAAACTTCGACGCATAACGCTTGTGATGATTGCAATCAGTCGCATATTCATTGGAATTTGCAATAATTTATGGCGTATTTTAGCATTGTGAAACCTCATTTCCAATGAATGTCTCCTGCTTATTGTCGTTCAACTAGATCAATGAATGGCAGTCGGTACCAAGTCTTTCGGTAATATCTTTATTGAATTTTTGTTTATTTTATTACTTCAAAACACAAAAGGAATTCGTCTTTTATTTCATATAAAATGAAGTCTACTTGAGTTAACACATCCATCATTACATGATAGATTGCTATATAAGGAGAAATTCGATCATACCAAATGTATCGATTAGTTCTTTACAAACCTAAAAACCATGCATGCCTATCATTTTTAATACTCAGGTGGGATCAATAGTGAATTTCGTTAAAACTCAATGAAATATAACAATATAGTATTAACATATATAGCGCTATTGCAAAATGCCATTACTATAGCAAACGTGATTAGAAACAGTGGACGAAACAATCATTGCAATAATTTTGTCAAAAGAACCTATTCACACCTAAAGCAAATTAACACGGTAAGGCATGTAAGCAGCAAACTGGTAAATCTGAAGCGCTAATAAAGCAAGTTAGGAACCATTGCACATTCTCACCTGAAGAATCTTCTGCCGAGACCATTATCTGTAGTAATCCACAAACAGAGAAAAGAACAGCATTCACAAAATTCATAGTCTTTTCGGTAGTCTTGAAAACTCCATTCACACTTATGTCACTCAATTATGTGTACCTCACGTCTTGGGGACGATGGTTTCCCATCCGAGCAAATATCCACGAGCCAACCCCAATACATGAGCAGGGGAGAGCGTGTCCGGTCGTATAACGAGCTAGCTAGGTGTAGCCGTAATAAACTGCCTGCCGCTTGCTTTCATTTGGGATACATCACGACTTTGCGCTTGTTCAGGTTTACATATCTTGTCGTCTGCCCGTTGTTGTGCTGGCAGACGACAGAGCGGGTCGGTGGTCAGAGTGTTAGATTCTTAGCACCTTTGGATTCCCTCGCTCCAGCCTAGGTGGAACTCCGTGCATCACGCGATCAATAGCTGCAGTATGGAGTTACTTCAAAAGACAAAAGTAGGGTCATTTAACCTCCGTCGTCAGAATGAGGTGGGAACTCCAACTCCAAGAGTTCCCAACTGCACTAGCGGAAGCTTGGACTCAGCTGACTGGAATATCATTTTTGATGAATGGTGAAGAGAACTAGTTCGCATCAAACTTAAAGGATAAGGCGAATTTATTTTCGAGACTATTTACTTAGTTCGTGATGTATATGCCAATCCCACTTCAGAAAAAGATATCTTTTCATTGATTAACTTATTCTTAAGAGTTGCAATCGTATACCGACGATTGCCCAGATTGCCCAGAGCGAAACAAATCATGCGCAATGATGGAAACTTTGCTACTCATACGCCCATTTCGTTGTTGGGTTCATAACAACTCAATAAAATTGGTTTGGGAAGTGGAGCTATGTATGGAGGTGCACGGGGATAATTAGAGGAAATAACCTAACCTAGTATTTACTGGATGATAATTCAAGCAGTTTCAAATCTTTACGATGTCATTTTAAAACCAGATTGAAGATCGATGTGGGAATAAACGCTGATCAAATATGTCAGCATTGAGGATTTACTGTCTCTGCTCGTACAGGGCGCCTTGTGCACTTAATGTGGCTCTGGCCAACCCCTCGTCGAATCTAGTGTTATCTGAAATCGATGTATGGAATTTTTTCTTGCAATTTCAATCTTGAAGCAGTATGCGGGGTGAATGTTCCTAAGGTCCCATGTGGCCATTTAGATCGTCTACCACCGCATTTGTATCAGCTGTTTCTAAAATCTGTTATCTTTTGACAATCTAATTCCGGGAAAATGTTTGGTTTATAAATTCATGATAATAACATTTTAAGTTGATATTTATTTCAAATTCATTACTATTCCTTTACCGAACACGCGCAAACAAAACACGCCCGACAATTGTTTCAATTTAGATATAAGTCTTTACTGATTATCAATCATTCTTATTTCCTCTCAGTGAAAGCGAATATAATATCTTCACGAAAGAAGAAAAAGCTTTATATCAGTTGCATTTTGATTAGTTGTAATCGTTACAGAATGTACACGATAAATTACATGCGGACAAATGGTCTACATTGTTATAGCAAATATATTGAAATAATGAATTATGTATAATTCAATTACTTTGTATCCCCGGTTTCATTATAAAGGGATGCCTTTGGTCTCAAAAAAGAAATAAGTAATTCTAGTTTTGTCCAACATCTATAACATTATAACTGAAATTCTAACAAGGGATGTGATCAAACAACATTATTTCTTTATCAATTAACTTGTCAATTCATTGATCAAATTTAGTGCTTGGTAATAAGAAGAATTAAATCTAAACCAATTGGACTGATATCTTATTCATTGATTCTGTAAATTAGAAATATTCAAAGGAAGAAATAAATTGCAATGAGTACACGATTTTATTTGAACAGGATTGAGATGATATGCGAATTATGAAATCATTGAGATGGGTGACTATTTAACCTTGCATACATTCGTCATTTCAAGCAATACGTTCCTGTTCAGCTCCTAATTTCAAGAAGTCTTATTATAAAACATCAAGATCTTAGTTTCAATGCCGTTGGAACATCAAAATTGTTACTAAACGATATCGCTTCTTCCGATGAAATTCTTTTGAGAAGTCCTTTGTTTGATGTTATTATCCCTTATTGCCGTGGACACTCTTCACCCTTAGCTCCATTATTGAGTGACGATCACCTTAGTCTAATAATATTTTGTGCAAGTGAGAACAATCCTATATCAAGATGAGTTTTTGTATACGGAAACGAAGTAAGCCGGTATATAATGAGTCTTTTATTTAACAATTACTAGAATGTATTCTCGATTACTCTCTTTGCAAGACACGGTGTTAACCGTCTTTAAGACATTCCTGATCTACAACACTTTTGCTCATGTTTATGACATAAGTAGTTGATGGATAACTTCTATGACTTGGTTATCTAGCGATCACGCGGAAATAGTATTTGAAATCTCCTTTTGCGTGTTTTATACAGGACGTCAGGACAAGCTAACGTTTAAATGAAACTAAGTGGGCCAAAATGTTTTCTTAACATACATACTCTTTTGTTTTGTGTGATTTTAAACATTTATCATCTTAAAGGATGTATAAGAAATACGAGGATTTACCAAAACGGTAGGCATGCTGACTGCGATATTTTTATCGCAATTTTGGCCACTGAAGGTTTCCTAATAATATAACAAATTAAATAATATTTTCTAGGTTCTGAAGACTTTAGTTTTGTTATAGCAAAGATAACAAAGTAGAAAGATATGTTTGCTTGACTTCACGGGCCATCTGTTTCTGAATTATTATAATAACTCAATCATGGAATAACAAGAAATCAAATTCTCGGTGTCCCTAAAGCTCTTTGTACAAAGCTTAATTTCCATAATCCCTTCCAGAACGGGTCTGGTATTCTAGTCATTTATGCACTTAGATTGGTCTAAGGACTTGATCGTATCGTTGCTTTTTAAACAGGCACTGAGTCTCAAAGTATTATTCCTTCTCTGAAGCTTATTTGATTTGACTATCTGGAGAGGACAAAATGAGAGGGGGGTATTTTTGTACTTACGATATTTCTACTCTCTTCGAAAATCCCAGTCGTCGGTAAACAACGATCAAAGTTCTACCGAGATAGTAACGTGCATTGATTGTGTAGAATATTATAAAACATCAAGATCTTAGTTTCAATGCCGTTGGAACATCAAAATTGTTACTAAACGATATCGCTTCTTCCGATGAAATTCTTTTGAGAAGTCCTTTGTTTGATGTTATTATCCCTAAATAACTGTAAAGAGAATTCATGCATTTTATGGATTATTACATGAATGAATTTTATTGCTCTTTGCACATGATACATTTCATTAAGGTTTTTTATTATGTGATTCCTTATGGAAGAATGAGCTACAACAATTAGAAAAGTGTCCATTAGCCGGCTGTGCATTATATATTTTTTGAAGAATATTTTGCAAATAACAGGAAGAAATATCTTGGATTGAAGTGATTATGTTTAAATAAAAGTTAATAAATAATCGAAGAATTCACTTCTTCACACTCAGCTGATGTAAGATATTTTTAACAAGATCGATTTGTATATACGAGTATATCAAAAAGGTTTATTTGAACTTCACATACGTGACAATAACAGGCAGCTGATAGAAACGCAAGATGTTTCAAACGCAAATGCTTTCCTGACATCATACAGGAAGATGTAATTCAAATTAGGAGATTTTACTTTCTCCTGTTGAGCTATTTTCATATACTCTAATTGAAGTTTGTGTTTTTGCAGTTACACTGACAAGTGTTTATTAGTCAATAGAGTTGTAGGACGTGGATAGTGAGAAGTGTGGATTTGAATCCCTAAAGAAACAATTGATTTTAATTTTAAATTTGTTAAAATTGAAGTTTGTTAATGTGAATTTGTATGGATAGTGAATAGATGGGCCGTTTGAATTCTAATAACGCGAAGCAGCATTGGTAATAATTCAGATAGTATGATCCATTTTATGCATGGTGTCGTCAATTTCATAACGTCAATTAACAACTCCATTGAATTGGTACTGATGTACAAACTTTGCAACACACCTAAATTGCTTAGTCATTAGGCAACGAAAAAGAAGCAACGTAATTTACAAAGTTACAAAGTATTAATCATGAAGAATGTTTACCACTTGTGGTCAAAATAGACACATAATTAATTAATTTCATGGTCGATGTCAGCAAGGTAGTGGTAATATTGTTTGGAAAAACCTACACGTTTTCTCCTAAATACAGGTTCTTTATCGGTTTTAACTGGTGTTTTGTCTTCTTCACACATGTTGTTATTGATACGAGAGTGGATGCATTAGGATATGAGTCCTTGTCACAGATGATATTTTTGCTGTACAATTCATGCTCCCTGGTTGTTACAAATCGATTCCTTGATTGTAGTCAGTCATATGTTTCGTTTTAGTCGACACAAATTCCAGAGTCCATACGTTGGACAGTCTTATCTCTGCAAGCCATGATTTCCATGCTTACAAACTGTAGTGTCCCGTCTTTACCTCACTTACTCTAGGTAATTCTAAGAATAATCGTTTCTACAGAGACAGCTGTCAATCAAGATTAAAAAAACCTCAATTTTACTGATTATGAAAGCATGTTTCAAGTTTTTGTATGTTTTTCATGTATTTCTTTAGGAAATTTGCATTTTATCGTTTGTGACATATTTTCAAAGACAAAAAAAAAACATTTTTAAGAAAAGACATTATTATCTGATTTGCGTTGAAGTTTATCCGCAGAATATGAAATAAAGATCACTGCTACATCTCAAAAAGTACTAAAACCAAACTAAAAACATTTGATTGGTGAATTTGATTTGTTTTTATACCTGACCTACAATGCCATTTGTGGTACTATGAAAATGAAAAAAGGTATTCAAATGTCATGATCAATTTTACAAATGAACTGCAGTGATTTGTTAGTGTTTTTTGTGCCGTAAAACCCTCAAGCTACCACGATAAAATTCATCCCGGCCTGACTACTCTGGAGGTTATGGCGAGAATATGAACATGTTTTTTATTGCAACAAAAGCCTTTCTATTTGCTTCAATGGTTTGTAGTCCATTAATATAGTTAATTATTTACTTGGCCATTTCAATTATGTTTTTAAATCGCAATCACCGTTACTGGATCTGGCAAAAATAACAACTGGGGAGAATTGAAAATCATATTTGCCAACAATTTTTAATTTAAGATACTTAAGGAAAGAGAGAAGCTTGATAAGTGTCGCTAGTATAACACAACATTTGGTTAAGGAAATCAATGATTATTAGGTATCCCCGTTTCTAATCTAAAGCTGTTTAAGTGAACAGGGAAGGTTGATAAGTGTTAACGGTCCAGTTCCAGACTGAGTTAAGCTGGATTGAGTACAACACTTTACATCAATTATAAACGATGATCCAAGCAGCTGTTTGTTAGACCTGTCTGCAGGGGTTCCCTCAATTAATGATGTGTTAACTACAGATTGACATATTGTACGTGTATCGTTCAGGTAATCAATATGTTTCATGCTCTCAACAGTTCCGCTCTCTCAAAAAGTGGGTCTATGGAATAACTGATATGTTAAAAAATGAAACGATTTTTTACAATATACGTTCAAACACATCATGATATACACAATCTTTAATATAATTATCATATATATAAAGAGATCTTATCTGATTACTAAAAGGATTGCATCGTTTGTTTGTGAAATCATTTACTCAAGATAAATGTAACGTAATTATTTGGGAAAATAAACATTAGATCATCTTAATTTTTGATAACGTTCAAAGCATTATGCTTCTTCAGTGTATGTAGGGTTCAAAGCAAATGGCTTTTCGGCAATATAAATGGCCTACATACTTCGCATGCTTTAACAGCATGAACCATTGACTGTAGGCCCTGTTCAGATACATTGATATACCAATGTTATTCTCAGGAAGGTGCAAGTTAGTTTTGCTTTGAAAGTAGCTTATATCTCTTTAAACATCCTGCATGTAACTGATATGATACTAAGATTGTAGATGGTCTCAAAGGGTCGACGTCTATTATCAAGATCCTGTGCTAAAATATATTTGGTAAACTTTCCTCATCCCCTATAACTTATTAATACTACTTTTCAAAGAACGAAGAACATTATGGTGCTTAAGATATTGAATTAATAATAACTATAACATCATAAGTAATCATTGTTCTCATTAAATAGTAAATATATCCTTTTCAAGCAAACAAAAACGCAACAACTCCCAACTGTCAACCTCTATTGGTATGACGCGCCCGAGAATCGAACTCGGACCCTCTACCAAAATGGCTACGTCCCCGATAGCGCACACATCAACACAACAAGTATGCTGTAGGCCCCCCTGCCATACCACCCTAGTCTAAAATCGATACTTTGAATGAATTTGCCTTAGTGTATTGCTTTATCAATAAATCACTTCCAAACTACAGGGTTTGCATTTTTAATGTTTCTAGGAGAAGTGGAGTACATAAACGCTCCATGTGGAGTATGGCTTCAAACAGTTCATAGCTGTCATGTTATTCCAATGCAGGTCTCACTTAACGTTGCCCTGATGTTCTAGGACGCGTGAAACCTCACATTACTACAATATTGTTGTATCTAATTAGTCATCTAGAAAACGTTGCATAATGAAATGGATACAAACCTTCAAACAATATGATTAGATACACTACGGACAAAATAATGGAAACGTTTGTAAATGTCCAGTTTTATCGTTTAAGGACGTACCAACTGTTTATAGTTAAACATTGCAAGCTTTGCTAAATACCCCTCAGGGTTGTGATGTTCCAGTTTTTGTTGTCTTCTTTCATGTTTTGGTAAAAACACATTATGTATAATCTTTGCGCTGCTGAAGGTAAAACAAAGCAAAGATAACAGTAGGTTAATAATAACGTTGACCGGGGCTTAAACTGTTTTAGCATATAATTTGAAATAATCTCAAACTGTATTCAAAACCGCTAGGTGAAGAGGGAAGTAAGCAAGTCGGTGTAAATGAGAGAAATAGAGAATACTATAAATAATTTGTTTATGAAATGAGTGAATGGTTTGGTATTTAACGAGCGAAAGCGAGTTAGATACCAATACCAGTCACGAGTTTCATAAAAATGTTATTAACCGGGACTGGGTTTAGTATTTTATTTTCTACTCGCAGAATCATATCAAATAAAAGTATGAAAATTGCCGAGATTACCATTGCTGTTGCGCCGCTAACATTGTGACTAAATTCTTTAAGATTGCGATGAACGCAATGTTATGACACAATGTGTAATAACATTGTAGATTAATTAAATGGCGGTATCTTCAACGGGAGAGTAATAGATAAGTTTATCAACCCCCTTGGAGAACATTCGGGAAATTGAAATTACATACCGACATTTTTTTATATAGGGAAGGTAAAGAAACTGCCATTTCTGTTTCATAGAAACGAAAATAGTTCATGTTTTTCTTATAACCTCATCTGACCTGAAAGGTTCGATGGACGTATAGCATGGCGCCCGGCGTACGTCCGTCAATCCATCCCATTCATCAATCCGTCCGTCTGAAAACGTTTGAACCATTGGTTCTGGAAATCTGAAAACAGACCACTTGACTAATGAGGTTTTTATTTATAGATTAAGTGACCGCTAATAAAGGCAACAGGGATTTCTACCTGAAAACATATATTAATCTTCTTCCCAAGAAGAAAAAGGCTCAGGAAACTGAAAGCTTGTGTATAGACTCCTTTGCTGAGGGGAATTCTAATTCATAGATTTGGTGATCATGTGACCCCAAATTAGCGCATAAGGGGACACCCCTTAAAACTTTCTTTCATCTTGTTCTTCAGAAGCAAAAGGCCAAGAAAGCTGAAACCTTGTGAACAGGGTCCTCAACTGACCGGTTCAAAGGGTTACTGCAGATTTGGTAACCCTGTGACCCCTACTAATGGCCACAGGGGGCCCGCCCTATAAAAACCATGTTCATCTTCTTCACCAAAAGCAAAAGGCATAAAAAAAAACTAAAACTTTTTTCGAACACTCTTCAGGTGATCGAGATTCTCATTTATAGATGTTCTGACCCTGTAACCCCTGAAGAGGGCCACAGAGGCCACAACCAAACCCTTTTTGTCTCCTTTTATAGAAAATTCTTAATTATACATTTTGTGATCTTTTGACCCTTAGAGGCCCCAGCGGCCATAAGGGCCATTCCCTGTGAACCCCGTGTCGTATTCTTCTCCGAAAGCATACTGGCTAGCAAACTGGCTAGAAAACTGAACCTTTGGGGAACCGACTCCTTGATGGGTAACCCTTTGAACCTCAATATAGGCCACATGTTAGGAGCAACACCCAAAAAACTTTTCTTTCTTTTTTTTCGTCTCTTTTTTCTAAAAGGTCTAGAAACTTAAAACCTTGCATGCATACTCCTAAGCTGACAATAATTATGATAATTATCAAAATTATTATATCTCTTAACCCTCTTACCGACAAAGTGAACTTATTCAGATAAATGTTACTTATGTCATTGGCTCAATAGATGTACGTTATATAAAGTATCCGAAGAATGCTTAATACCGACTTATGCGTGATACTTGTCTGTCAACAGATTATTTTGATTCGATATTGTTCATCGATGGGAATACTTAAAATGACCATTTTCCGGGGACAACATTGATTTCAGGCGATGACATTTGAATTTCAGTTTCTGTACACTAACAGTCGGTATTTAAGACACACGCACGTCTCCGAAGAAACGTAAATGGGTCAATTTAAACACGACAGTATCAAGTATCAGTTGATCGAATATAGGGTAAATGCTTAAAGACAGAATTAAATGAAATCATTGATCAATTGATTTTATATTTCTGGACATCAGATGTCCGATTCTGACAGAAAACACATCAAATAATATCAGATAGTGATCTCGAAACATGTCTAAGGTTTGTAAAAAATTAAAAATTAAAAAATACTTATACTTAAGTGTACCTATGCAAGGAAAATAACATACATTAATGGGATATGTTATAATATTGCACTAATAACAAACATGTATAAACTGGAATGTCCCTTTGAATGTCGGTTGAACAAAATATTCCCCGATGGGACTGATCTTTCAAATAAGTTAGGGTAACACCACTATTATCCACTTTACAACGTCACGGACTAAAGATTTCCAACTCTTCCCGCTTCGCCCTTGACATCACGGCCCGCATTTTCCGTGCTAACACTTTTGCCTACTGTAGCACTTCCGATAGGCCAATCAGAAGGCGGCTTGCAAATGAATTTCCGATGTCGACGACAAAGAAAGTAGTGATCTGTCGCGTTTGAAGAGAAGACTTTTGAAAATATTATTTCTAAGTATAATTTCAGGTATATATGTACGGCAGACCTATCACGTCTGTGGTCGATCGATATTTACTTTAGAGTTTGAAAAGATTATAAGTAACGTAAATACGAAATTGTCAGAATAAAATTGTAAAGATTCTTTTAATTTTTTTTATTTTGAATGTTTCTCATAGAAATTTATCCGTTTTCAAACAAAATCATCGTGAAATGTTTGTTGTTAAACCTTGTTAAGTTGGAAGCCACGACCTGATAATGGCGCCTTCGTTGAGTGTCATGTTGGAAACAAGCCATGTTACTTACTCAAATTTTAACACCGAAAAATGAGATGTGTGAAAACTTGATGAAGACTAGGTGACACGGCAGTAAATTCATCGTTCAGTAAAATATGTATTGATTTCTGCACGTACAAAACGGGGATTCTTTTTCATTTCAATGAAAATCCATTGTGAAAAGCTCTCAGTCTGTGAAGGAATTGTATCTGTGCACTACAATTTAGAGGGAGAAAAAAGCATAAACTACTTTTTGGTGTTGTCAGTGGATACCTACAAATAATCCAGCGGACCAAAGTATTATATACAATTTTTCTCTTTATCATAAGGTTTCACAAGTTTTGTAACCGATGAGGAAAAGGTTGATAATGAATAGAGTCTTCACCTTGCCGTGGGAAGATGCACTTTTATATTCTAATAAAAGTCTGTTCAATCTGTTCCCTTCGTGTAGCTTTGTCTATAAACAATGATAAAAACAATGTTAACATATGTGTCTAATTTTCATAAACATGTTCCCGGTCTGATAAACTAGCATATATAGTCTTTGACTTGTAGTTAATCATGTCTTCATCATTGAGATACTGCTAATTTCTTTGTTCTTGAAACGCACATTGGAAACTTCTTAGTTTTATGTAATATCGACCTACTTTGTTTCAGTGTACCATGGACTTAGATTCACTTGGTTATGAAACACATAAATAGGATATAAATACGTTTCCTTGATATAGACTTTTCCTTTTCAATGACCAAAACGTTGCTTTAAAGCATACTTTATGACGTCCTTTTAACAAGTAATCAATGAATGTCGGAATATTTGTATGTTGATGATGTCAAGGAAGATGAAAAATGGATTAAAACCACTGAACAATATGTCTTGCCACTTTGATGTCTGGTCTCGGAGGCTACGGACACCTGGTGATGATATAGATCAGACCAACCCAATCAATACTCACATATCTTAGTAGAGTACTCGTTGTCTTAAAACCAGAAGAAACTGTAATGGAATATTTTCCATAAGAGCTTTAATGTACATGTTTGTTCATTTTCTTGTATTTTATGGTGCCCATAGGTTTCTCCCTTATCATCATGTCTGTATGACAAATTATGTTTAAACAGAGAGGACCCTCATCATATTCACACTCCACATAATTACATGAACATCAAACTTGATGTTGAAAGAAAGCCAAATACAGTACTATGCTAAACATATCTATGGAGACAGCAGTGGTTTGTAAACATTGATGTTTTGCCTAAGAGTATATTGGAAGTGAAGTTGAATTAGTGGCCTACCTAAATATTGGCGGTATGTCCATAAAATAAATTTGTTTAAATAATAAACCTGATATTTGTTCCAATACAGCTGACGGTTGAACTCCCAAATAATAACTGCTGATTGACTCTTACTAATCAACGTCGTGCTCGGAAGGCTACATATATATTTTGGAGAAATAATGTTCATTATTTGATATGGTATCATTACACATAGCAAACTGTATTTAAAAATCACACGAATTAAAAAGGATAGTCTTTAGTTGATTGATACACATTTAATAAGTGTAGCATTTTCATTTTCACAGCATATATTAGGACTTGATTTCATCTATGGTATATTGGATTGACCCCTACGTTATGTTATCTCATAAGTAATTATAATCATTTGAGTAATTGTAATCATCTCTTACCGCAACAAATCGTTATCTCTTCAAATGCTATGTACTGGATGTAACCCTTGACCGTGCGGAATATATGTTTATGACATTTATTCTGATATGCATATAAGGTTTAACTTGGATAATTAGAAAGGAATACCCAATTCCCCTCACTTTTCCTGTTTCTACCCTAATCTTGACTGAAACCCCATTGAATCATCTTATGATTAACGCTAATGACGTAGATTAAGGAAATGTGTACATGTTGTTTCCATATAGGGTTTTACGAAGACAGGTTGATATCATGTTAGTTTGGAATAAATCTTGCATGATGATGAATATGGTAATTTTACATTAACAAAACTTATTAAATAATTCAGAGTAGAAAAATATTGTAGTGAAAATCAAGAATGGAAACTATTTCTTTTCTTTGAGATCGAAGGCATGGGGACATTTTAACGTATATATATATATATATATATATATATATATATATATATATATATATATATATATATAGATGTAAAAGTTAAATGTTCATGGTTTATGTATCAACTATTCTTTAAAAATAACAAACTGAAGATTGGTCTTCATATAAGTTCATTACCAACCGGTTTCACAACATAGTGTCAAATATTCTTTAAAAATAACAAACTGAAGATTGGTCTTCATATAAGTTCATTACCAACCGGTTTCACAACATAGTGTTGTGAGAGATATATATATAATGATTGAACCAAATATTATTCCACTAATTTTGTGTATGATAAATAAGCAAGATCCAAATCATTCATGTTAATGCTAACTCGGCATAAAATAAAATATAGCTACATAGTAAACGGGTGTAAGTTTCTGTACGTTTACTTTGTAACTTTAATTCACGATGAGATATACATACTGGTGAATAAGCGTAGAGTTATCCAGGACAAACGAGCAATTTGTGTGTGGGTGATTGATTGAAGTTATATTCATGTTGCACACTCTTTAATTAATAATGATTGAAGGTTAACTTCATGTCAATACGTAATATGACTGAGGTCTTTTTTAAAGATAATTATGTATAAATGTTTACAAGCTATATCCAACCTATGTATATCACATATTGACTAAATGATAAGAGATAATACGTCTGTCTGCTTTGATTAAGTATTTATTTTCATCTGTATTTGACATTCATGCAATATTACAATCTGAAATTTTTTAAATAAATAAAAGTCATGTAGTATTGCCACCATTACAAAGGAAGAATCTCTGCGTATGTCTACATATTCTGGCTTATTATTTTAACTCCTGATTGGTTACATATCAGGACTCGTTTTCCTAACGATATTTCTGGAAAGGTTTATTTCCCTAATACCCATAACGTGTAGGTTATATAGTATATTTGGTTAGTATTCATAATTATTTGAATCAGAGGTCTTCCATTCCTTTTGTATACCATTAATGTTTGAAAAGACCAAGGTGATCTTTAAACTAATTTGAGTCTGCGAACAGGACAACTGCGAAAGTCTTTGTCTTTTCATTGTCGGACTTATCTTTAGTTCTACATATATGTGAAGATAAGAACTGGACAGATGGTAGTTTATGGTTACAACTGTTTCAAATGATATTTCATTATATTGTACTTTTTGCAAATGTATCGTCATCTTCTAATGTAACGCCAAAGTATTTATCTCTAGCAAGAAGACTTTCCGATTGACAAGGAATTGAGTTGGGAATCAAATTTGCAATGATGAAATGAAATTGAATTACCTCCTTTGAACTCAATTAAATTAAAATTAATTTCTTATCATTAGGTTTCCTACTGATATAGGCATGCAGGACGACATACTGTCATTGTTTCGATGTTAGGAACCAATGTACGTTTATACGAACTTTCAGTGTCATCAATATAATAAATTCATCACATCTGATGGTGGGGACCGACTGTTGATACTATCGTTCATCCCGATGCCAATCATAGCTTTCAAGTTAGTGTCTCGGGAAATTAGGTAAAAGCCCGTAAAAACACCAGTAATGCCAAAATCCTCGAAATATGACATAATATTTGTGAAGGGAGCTTGTAATTTGCCTGATATTTAGATTCACTGGTTGTACACATACGATTTTTCATTAAGTATTTGCTTTATTTAATATGTTATGTTATAGGTATCAGCGTAGAGTAACAAAGATATTTTGAATCATGTTTTTTTCGTAATGCACTTTAGATTACCTTCAATAAAATATACTTAAGGGCAAGTGGGAAATTATCACTGTTTGTAAAATCGATATTTTCGCCACATTAAAACTAGAAATGTTCTCTATCAAACTAAGTGATGTAAAAAAAAACAATTTCATTAGAGTGACATGTCAGTATGCACACTTACAGATGAACATATTAGGCTGGCGAGTTCAGAGCCATTTGACTGATCAACGGATAAATATTTAGTAACATAGATAAATTTCGACATGTGATAAATACGAATTGGTGGTAAAACATTGTGATTTGTGAAAAACTTTGACGAACAATGATTTATAAGCTCTATGGTTTGTAACCAATTTAACAACGCATGGACAAAAAGACATGTAATGCTCCAAGCATAACTTACTCCAGTTTTTATTATCATTTGAACGCTACATATGTCTGAAGATATCGGACTTGTTTGATTTTTGTTTACGTTTTGCAGTTTAAATACAAGATTTTCAAATACAAGTGGATAACAACTATCATAATACTAATTGACAACTAGAATGTTGCAGGATAGAGACTTTATTTCTTTTGATAAACATTTCTTCCATTGGCTTTGCGCACACAGTCTGCAATGGTTGACAGCGAACGGTAGATCTCCGAAACCCAAACGAATTGCTTGTCTCGCCGGAAGAAACAAAATTAATGATATAGCTCGTTATGTGACCTTCAATTCAAATACCCTGACCATAGAAACGATGTTGTGTCGGATGATTTAACGCTGTGATGAATAGATTTGAGTCATCACAGTTCACCAGCACATGTTACAAGTGGGGTGTATTAGTAAATATAACAAATCTTAAATCTTATTTTAATGCGATTGATCATGCGATTGATCATGCGATTGATCATGCGATTGATCAACCTGACCGATTTTCTCGTAACATGTTCCAGTAATAAACTCCAATGGTGGTCTGACCGTTTATCATTCAAATGACTCCTTTACAGTCCCCAAACGTACTAAAATTATCATTGCAGAATGTTTTCTTATTTGGTAACGAGGAAATATTTCCCTTTTTAGTCATCTCTTTTGTCTTACAAACTATCTATAGACCAAACATTCGTCTATGGTTACAAGACGTCCTAAGCGACTATATCCAGACCGCTCTAGATACTCACACGCATATCGTGACATATCCCATAGAAGTAATCGTCTTGATACTTGTTTGCAGTTAGTTATGAATAATGTTCCAAGATTTGCTATAATTCAGATCAGTCTCGTCCATTATCATTTGTACATGTAGTGTTACAAGGCAATCGTCCTGAACCTGCGCTTCGACTTTTTCCATATTATCTACACATAAAGCGTCAGTAAGTAACGCTCGTCCCCAGACATGTTGCAATTCCAATTCCATCTGACAACTTTGCCATAGATCTATATTTAGAAAGTTCAACAACATTACAACACAAAAGAAGGTTAGAAAATTAAAACATTTCACGAGTTTGGAATGAATAAAAGTGATTACCGAATTTGAATAACCATTTCGATTCTTAGTTGATCGTAATTAGTTTGCTTACATAAACAATATTGTTAGAGTTAATTATGGAGAAAGTGATTTGAATGATGGTCGGATTAGAAAACATTAATTCAACGCTTTTAGTGTTCTAAATAATTTGATAAAAGGTTTATCACATCATAGTTAAAATGTGCTATGAGAAAATGCAGGAAAATTACTTAGAAATTGGTCCCGCTGCGCACCGATCGCGAAGCAGTCTTACTATTATGTATGGTTGATTGCCCAAAGTTTAACAATATCGTTAAGGGTGTGACACCCTGTATGCAACTACAAATCCCCCTGTGACATTAGTCTTTTTTCTGTTAAGCAATCATGGAACAAAATATTCAATGACGATCAAAACTTCAACAAAGCAAGATTCAGAATATAGGGCAAAAGATTTCGTTTTTTAAACCAAATTTGATCACTAAGGTTTCGTGTCCTACATGTCATGATGACATTTCAATACAAGATACAGGAATCAGATTAACACTGGCATGACCAATGGCGGTAATACAAATGTATCATCCAAAACTTGTTTTCCAATTAGATATCTAAAGTTTATATAAATTATATCTTCCTTAATCTTATTAAAAATATTTATTCTATTATACTATCTTTATCTCAATATGTATCTTTAAATCATTGTCTTTTAATTCCTCCGTAAATAAGAAAATAACATAATGTCATGCAGTCCTAAGATACAAATATAATGCATGCATTATTACAACAAATCATTTCTGAATCAAAAGCATTGATGCACGCTGTACCATGTTATTCCTTTGCACATGGATGAACCGAATAAGGAAGATTTGTGAAATGTAACCAAATGTTATTCATTGCGATAGTTCTGATTACGGATAAAGGAATCGATACAACAGAGTTTTGGCTATATTAATCATGGATCTTGAAGCTGCCGAGATAACTGAATGTGGTTTGTCTAAGACACTGAACAGAAAGCTTGAGAATGCAAATTTGCTTGCAAGTTTCTATTCAATATAGGTAAATTTTGCTTCAATATTTGCAACATGAATAAGTTGTATCCTCGATTGTGATTTATTTTTTTGAAATATTGGCATATGCTTTTTGTTAATGGATTAGTGTAAAATGGCGAGGGAAAATTACTACGAAATGATAAGTCATGTCCACAAGATTAAGCCGGACTCACGGTTGTATTATTTTTGCTGCTTTGATATATGTGTCCTACTCAAACTTGACAGATATCTCTGTTAACGATTTTTATACACTTAGACATCGCAAATTATTCTCAAAATAATCTGGTTATGCTTTCAACTGTCTCATTGTTTGAACTGGCCAAATTAACAATATTGACATAACAATGATTTTTCCCTAAAAAAGAGGTTACCACATAAACTTTACATCGCATATTCACTATAGGTCGTATGAACTTGTATAGGTATCATCTCCTGAAATGTAACATTCATCTCTATGAACCATCAATCATTATATAACTAACATGCCTGGCGAAGGAATTAATGGAATGGAAACTGGCACTTTTAACCTTCACTAAGTAGAGTGTTATATTCAATTTAGATAGTCTTAATGTTTTAAGAAGCAGCATATCATCTTAATTTTGACATTTAAATAAGACCTGACATTCAGCATGTTTAAATATCAATTCTGATATTTGAAAGTTTGAAATATGATTGTAATGTTAAGAAAAGTTTTATTTCATAATGCTGATATTTTATCTTTGAATATCACACAAATCTTGTAAAATATAACCAGAACAAAATTCTTCATAGATAATAATCCAGATCTAACCGTCAATTCAATATGTATCTGCCAGTCAAGCAAACTGTACATCACTAGTCCAGCACATCATCACACATTCAACTCTGCTGAGAAAATAACGGAAGATGGGTAAGCATCTTTTATATTTTTGTTTTACATCGAAGTTACATCACATGTTGATTTGAAAGCGACTTGCGATTCTGTTGCTGCCTGGAAACACTCGTAGTTAATAAACCTGCAGGTTTATGCATCAGTAAGAACCAATGGAATGGTCAATTCGAGTTGACAACTAAGTGGTGAGCACCTGCTCTGTTAACGGCGTAGTCCTATTTTTGTTGTTTTGAAGGAAATGTAGCTATTTTGAACAACGTGATAAAGTAGATTGTAATTTGTAACGGGGTAGAAGAGCGTAGAAAATTAGACTGTAATTTTTGACGGGGTAGAAGAACTTGATTTACTATCTTGGTGTACTGCTTGTGCCATTAACACGTGTACATTTCACAAACGATTAGCATTTACAACTTACAGTAATTCGATAAAAAACATTCTTTTGTCCTGCTGTTCTGGTAGCACATGCTGCTAATATTTTTGAATGTCAGTTTATTTGCTCGGATACGATGTGTTACAATGCTAGATGCTAAGATATTTTAACGTTCAACTCAAGAGCAAAGTGTATTTTAAATCACTAGAATCAACTCAAGTTACGAGTCTGACAATGCTAAAATGTTACCAATAATTCAATGTCTGTCTACCAACGAAACAACAATGCGGTCGTCATGAGAGCACACCACATATTCAAACGTCTCCCCATCTCAAGACGAATGCAGGATATAAAGGCTCCATGGCAATTATCTTCCCACGCACATGCCCACACTGGAAAAAAACTCAGCCTTGATTTCTGTCAATCGGGATGATGCTAATGATTAATAAACGCACCACAATACTCGAACTTATTGTTTATGTTTCATTTAAATGATTGGACAACATGCACATGTACCTTTTAGATATACATAAATTGAAATTGAATAGTGTATGTTACTAGTTTGACAATATTTAATTACCCATGAACTCCCAATTTTCGTTTTTATGTTATAAAGAGCAAGCACTTTGATTTTATCTTTAATGTTGTACTGAAACTTCTTCAGTTTTATTACATTGTTGTTTTATAAAGATGGGCGATTCGTGGGTATTATTTACGGAGCCGCAATTAAAGTTAAATCATAAATTCCTGAACCTTCACAAGTATTTGCGTCATTATTCGCGAATAGTTGAAGCTTCATCCTAAATTTACTCGCACATTGATATTACAATATTGAGGATAATGTCAAATGGACCATTAATCTCTTGAACGTATTAAAACAATAATCTTTGTTCGCTCGAGCTTCTAAAGATCAATGTTATGTAAATAAAGGTACTGCTTTTTCAGTTTTTGTCTTCAAATACTGCATCAGGAAGTCAGTGTAAGACTTCCATACATTGAAACATGGTTGATCTCATCCATCGCTGAAAAAAATATTGTACCAAATACAAACATGCAAATATTGAATTAATCAGGAATGCCTTAGAAGTGGATCGTTGCCTTGGGAAAAAAGGTTTGTTTATATAATGAGTCAAGAATGTACGCTTAAAAAACGAGCAGCACTTATTTTGAAACTGGCTCCAATTAGGGTACTTATATAGAGAATTGTACTTCAACGACATCCCCCTTAGTACAGCGTGCGAGTTTTATTCAATGATGGATGTTAAAAAAACGTGCAGTCATCAAATATCAGTTTAGGAATATGTCTGCATATGAAATCCATGAAGACGTGGTCGGTACATTGGTGATGACTCCCTTGCATTCACCACAGTTGCAAAGTGGGCTGCTGAATTTAAACGTGGCCGGTAAAGTATTAGAGATGATGCAAGAACTGGCGGGCCAAGAACCTTGACCAGTGATGTTCAAGCTGATGCTGTTCACGACCTGGTGCTTGCAGACAGATGTGTGACCATTCAACTCATAGATGAGACACTGGGTTGATATTTTACTTACAGATGTTGTTCACATGAGCAAACTCTCTGCAAGATTAGTGCCAAGAATGTTAACTGGTGACCAGAAAAGGAAACGCCTGGACATTTCAAAGGAATTTTGGTTTGATTCAGAGGAGACAGGGATACTTTCCTGAACGATTAGTGATCCAGGATGAGATGTGGATACATCTCTTAAAACCAAAAGCAAAAGCAAACGGTGGAAGCATGCCAATTCCCCACCCCCAAGTTACATCTGCTAGATAGGTAATGGCCTCGGGTTTCTGGCAAAACCAGGTTATAATCACGATAGATTACTTTGTAAAGGGCCAAACTATCAACGGAGCATATTATGCTAAATAACTGAGACAATTAAGGGCAGCCACCAAGGCCAAATGGCGATCGAAGCTCAATGCATGCGCAGGAGTGCTGCTTCTTCAGATCAATGCTCCCGGCCACACAGCACATGTTTCTGTTACTGCCACGAGCGAATATGGCTTTGAAATTCATCTACATCCACCCTACTCGCCAGATGTGGCGGAAACCAACAGCCTGTGTGCTTTATTGGAGAGATTTCTTTAGACCCGGGGATGCGTAGTTCTACAAGAATGGCATAATGAAGATAGAACATTATGAACCAAATGTATTGATAAATAGCAACTTTATAACACAAATGAAGGCATTCCTATCCTATTACCGAATAATGTTCAAGAGATCACTTTTGAATGAAACCACTCAAGCAAATGGGTTTTTTTAACTTTTACTGTGAATATTAGTTAAAGTCATAGTCTCATTTTTGCAAGGCAAATTGTAATGCATGCCGGACAAATAGTTCATCACTCAGAGAAATCTTTCCCCTGACGTTTGCAACAATTTTCAGAACTCTTCAGGCATTTTAGCCCTTAATAATTAAGTTCAAACTACCCTACCCTACCCTAACATTATGTCTTTGGCGAGCGTTAGTCCTCACCCTGTCATTTCGCTAAGGCCGTGACGAAGAACACAGGAAATTTCCCAGCTGAATATCCGATGAAAATAGCTAATAGCTTACGCTTTTTCCAATACAGAAATAACAAAAAGGTGGTTAACTCAATGAAGAATGCGTCTGTCATAAGTATCGACGCTGCAATTACAAGATTTCGGTGTTTCGCACTCGCGATGAGCTTGCACTTGATTCGGTACCTCATCGGTCTGAAAAGGCATACGCCAATAAGCTGCTTCATCCAAAACTGTACAACGGGCATAGAAATGAAAATCGCAAACGCGACAGGAAATATTAGTGTTAGTGATCAGATTTTGTTCGTGAAGAATAATTAGTTCAGTTTAGTTGCCTTACAAAAATGAGACTATGACTTTAAAGACAAACCAATGTTTTAAGAAGGACAGGTCAAGGCGACATTAATCTGTTATCCGATATGCCCACGCGAATGATCTCTTCTCTAGTGGAACATATGGCAACAAAGACATTACTTTTAATGTGAATTGGATCGAGAAAAGGAACTGTCAGATTTCTTAAATCTGATGTTATCAAAAACAAGTTTCACTGGAATTACAGTTCAAAATATTTTCAGAATATACATAAGAAATATTACTTGAAAATCAGAAAGGAATATATTTTTGGTTACAACAAAAAGAGACTAGATGAAAATACCGCTTGTCAAAATGTAGGGTTGCCAACTTACCTAAAGTTGTATTGCAGAACCCATTGTTTTTAACTAGCAAGCTTATACGGATACTTTATTTGACATTAATCCATAACGATCATGTTCTATGAAATAATATGAGAAACACAACATTTTTCAATTTTTTATGTTGAACAGATTTGACAAATGGATAGAAAACTATTTTAAAAGACTTATGTATAATTTCTCGATGGAAAATATCAAATGTGTGCCTTCTGTCACATGCCTAATTCCTGCGTCGGTGTTCTGATTAAATACCCTAATTTGATTATGGGTGACTTAAAGTACACGGGTTTTCTTTTCTATTCTTTCCAAATTGGAGAGATATACCATAAAGGTGCACCTTCATGTTAACATGTGTGTTTGCTATAAATAGTTTTCATGCGATTAAACCTATAGCATTGATCACAATGGTATCCTAACACGCTACTGAAACCCACATTACACCAATGGAAGTCCAGGTGAACCATACTACACCTGTTAAGTCTTCCTTACATTAGGCATGATCATGAAATGTAAATCTTTGAATACTCTTTATATTCGGTTTTAAATGTGCCGACGATGGTCCGATGTGACATTGACGTTTTAACGGCACTTGCACGATGTTGCATGCTGCTTGGTCTTAAAAACCCGTACTTCGTCTAGATGTTGCAATTTGCTGTAGCAACGGTCATCGAAGGCGTAATCGGTCGGATGTCGTAGCCAAGTGATCTTTTTATCGTTATTGACATTTCTCGACAGTAGAATTAATTAATTTGTTAAATAGAATCCCGATATTTGACTGGATAAAGAACAACTTTAGTAGACAACCTTTGGTTGTAGCATTGGAACAGTGTATTATTCTCAATGCGACATATCGAAACTTCCATAACAAAACTATGTTGAGTGTAATGTTTTGTCCTTTTATAAATTGGATTTGTGAGCTTGTGTGACGTAATGTGTTGCATATATTACCAATGTGGTTTAAAGAAAGAAAAGGAACAATAGTTGTCATTTAAGGATGTGTACTTTCTTGTCGACTTGTGCACACTGTGTGGATATTGCTTTTTAACCTTTACTCTGTTAAGATTTTAATAACCATTGTTTTTTCTCCTTCTATTACCTTTATTAAACACGAAACATTAATTGCAATTAATCTACATGTATTCACCATTAAGCGTTGCTGATGAGAAGAACTCTTTTCAATAGAAACAATTTGAAGTTTATAATGATTAAGCACCATGCTATTTCTTTGTACTCAGTTGTTGGAAAATATTGAGGTAGACTAGAAGCTGGTTTGTTAATCAAGATTCAATAAAGTGAGTTACTAGTTACCAACTATATGCCATTCATATTTGATTATTATACTAAATTAAGAAATGTTTTTTTGGAACGTAATGTTTGATTTCTAAAAGCACTTATTCATGAATATGATTTTCACCAATCGACTTATTGAAAGATATTGCAAGTTAGCAAAGCATTATTGAGTTTCAAAAACTTTGAGTTCGCGCCTGGGTTTAGCTCCAAATGTTGACGTGTTCACATTTTGATTGCGCTCCCACAAAAGACAATTGCTCTTTTTCACCTTAATGCGTATGACAACTTGACAGTTTAGCTTTAACGACTAAAATCATGTAAACAAAAGCATTCTGGTATGTCAAATTTCACTGTCATGTTACATTGCTGAGACAATACATTATGAGATTGCACTTTATCTGCAGCCATTATTAGTTTTAAAAATGTCAATCTGAGTTTCTAATGTGCACACCTACATTATAATGACTAAATTGACATGCATGATTTAAATCTTGTTTCTAATGTAAAATATTATAGTACTCCTTTTTCCAGATCTGTATACTTCTTAGTACTATAAAGTGACATAATTCTTGAATATGTTGTATTCACACATATAACATGTATACGTCAATCAACCATTTCTACATCTCTATCGTGTACATATACAGATGTAAAGAAGTAGATTATACACATTTTACTACTATACAACATATATTGTGGTTTTAATCCAGAAGCAAGACGAGGCTTGGAATAGGCAAAGTGCCGGTTCATATTCTGTAACATGAACATGTCTCTGTGTCCAGTTTATTATAAATCAAATTATATCATATTAAAATGATAACAAAACTCTAATGCTTTTGACGAGCGAATTTCATATATATTTACCAAGGAACTGCAGAAATGATATTTCATTTGTCAGTAAATTTGTAGGTAGTTATTGTTGTGCTAACATCCATAAAACCAATCCAAGTATACTTATCACCAAGTTCCAGGGTACATCCATAGTGTTTTACAGCATTCTTAGAATGTTCTGTAAAGACTAACAAACAGTTAATGTTATTACACACAAACTTGAAAGGTTGTAGCTCCTTAGAATTTACTGCAACAGACATTTTATTTGTTTGTGTTTTTAGTCCAAAAAAGTTGATGATATTATAATGTTGATATATTTTGTCATTTATGTGCATTTGTCGAGGTATGTTCGTATGGTGTCTTTAAACGTTACTAATCAAGAGTTTAATTTGGTAATATTATATGTTGAACAGGTTGATTGAATAACAATGTTGGTATTGAAATACACATTTTATCTAAAGTTTAGATATTTCATACCAAAACACGAAATATGTATTGTTTAGACATAAAAGGTCTTCATGGACATCCATCTTTTCTATCTATTGCGAAATTCTTCTCATCATAATTCGAACGATTACAGAAATGTTATAGATGAAAGTACGCACGCAACATTATCGATAGAGGGGGGGGGGGATATACAAAGTAATAGTGTTTACTTCGAAAAGAATTATTACTGCGAGGTTCTCTTCCAAAGTAAAGAGGTATGATAATTTGATGGACAATTGCTTTCATATTGACATCCACTTCATTGAACCAGTGGTTTATTTCCTTTAATTTCATTAATGCTAAAATATTTCATCAGGATCTTATACTTTTATTGCGTTAATATACAATGAGGTACGTGCAAATGAAAATGTATTAATTAGTAATTCACTCTGCACTTGGGTTAAACATGGTTCAAACCTTAATAAAATCTTCACATACTAATGTACTGCATTAAAACACATAAAACTTCAAAACACGATTGAATATCGATTGAATGTGTTTCTTTAGTAATAGCAGTATGTGTCTGATGAGGAGATGTTGTTGATCTAATCTGAAATCAGTATTTCCGAAAAGAGTACATGTAAATGCACGAAAACCCAATATGCCTTTTAGTGACGCTCTGAACCATTGTATAGCCCAGATGATGGCGGGGAAATGTAATTGGGTTCGTTTTATTTCATTGTATCAAAAGAGAACACGACTTCATGAAAAAGAAAAAAACAAGCTTCATGATTATCATATTTATATAATTAATTCATAACTCAATACCTCTGTATTATCAATTGTACGTTTAGGAGATATTAATTCAAATTATTAATATCAAGGCCAAATAATTCATTTGAGTAATGCACATGTATGTTGCTTGAGCAAAAATGATGTAATGTGTCTACATGTTTATTTCTAAAACCTGCTTCCATTTCATGTCAGTTATTTGGTATGTCAAAATTAATGTTTGAACTGTAATGGTTTGCATCATAGAACAATGCATTTATGATATCATATAACAAATATACAAATAATTTCTCGACAAATGTAATGTCCATATAATTTTGTGAGGTTCCAAATTGAAAAACTACCCTTCGTTGTTGCGTTACTCGTGATAATGTGATAACAACAAAAAAGCTTTGTACCTCAGCCGAGGAGACAAATATGAGTGGGTTCAGGATGAATCATTATACATAACACATATTACATTTCTACCTTCCGTTTTAAAAAGATTTAGTTTTCGCTGTCAAGTTTATTTACATAATACCTGGAAATAAGTGGTAACGGGTTATGACACCAGTTACCTAAAGCGTCCCTGTGCATTTAGTAATAAATGGGCAAACAAATATTCGTCTCTCAATTACGGGAAAACATATACAAAGTAAAAAAAGGCAAATTCATATATTTCATTATTAAAGGTCACCTCGACTTTAAAATTTGACATCTGTTTTCAGCGGAACAACAACAGACAAAATGCTGTATGTACAGTATATATAAGGGATTCCGCCTGTGAAAATAGGATTTGATCGATTGTCTGTCTTTTATTCATGACCAACACAATCAATAATAATGTTGAAATGAATGCTTAAACAAGAACCAGGAAAATATCTATGAATTCCTCTTTAATAACGTTTCAGTCGAATTTTAACAATTTCCTGTGAATATTCAGTGTTTGCATATACACAGAAACCGTACCAATAACTGGCAAAATTTCAAAATTACATTTTCACATCCAAAATCTCATAGGTTTTAGTATATTTTGAAAATGAATAAAGAAAATGGTTGTCTTTGTTGAGCTGGAATTTTGATTTTTCTGTAATGACGAGTGAACTAAAAAATGGATGTAACTGAATAACTTCATTTGCCTGTGACTCAATCTTTTATCACAAATTCAAAATATCTTTCAAAAAATGGTTATATAATGGCTCTTTTTGTTGTTTATGACAATAAAATACAGCATTGTTTTATAGCTATCCATTCTGTAGCATATTACTGTTTAAGTACGAATATTTTAGGACTTTCTAAAACCCCTAGGACCCTAATTTTCACAACTTTGTATATATGTCAAACGAAGATTGAAGGGCTATATATAGTTGATTGAAAAAAATTCGAAATATTATCATTTTCTATTATCATCCTTATTGTTGTTGTTGTCGTTGTTGTTGTTGTTATTATTATAATTATCGTTATTGTTGTAGTTGTTGTTCTTATTATTGTTACTATTATTATTGATTTTTGCCATCATCTACAAACTGTCTTCTAGAAACTGCAGTGGTATTTATAATACATAACGTATGTATCCTATGTGCCTCCTTTTGCTATGATGACAAACCAAAAATTGATATCTGATCTCTATTCAAATAATAATAATGGAGGCTTAAACATTAATTTTCCAATCATAGATTGAGTGTGTTTAATTTTTGCTGTGAATTTTAGACGAATTTGAACGTTACCTTTGTGTTTTATAATTACGTGACCAGCGTTAAGTGTTACTTGAAATTTTGCAAAATGGCCATTTTAATATAATGGTTCCAAACATTTTCGTTAAGAGTTTCTGTGTTGCGAAACATTACTTTTGTATAAGTTGAGAGTTTTTACAATCAACTTACGTTGCATCTTACCGTGTATCTATTTCTATACAGTCATAGGACGATAAAACTATGAAAATTAGGAAGCGTTCTAATTTGATAAACAGTCAGCGACTATAGATATTAGCGACCATATAGATTGTTTCACATGTGGCATGTTATTACAGTAGTTTCTTCGAATATGTCAGTTTAAAAGCCTTTAATGTATGATGTTATCTGCATGTCGATGGCAGGGTAATTATATATTCTTAAGATAGCTTGTAATGAGACATAGATGCACAAACGCACCATTAGATGTTGTACAGATATTATATCACTGTCATTATACTGGTCTGGCGTTTCTCTTTGAATGATAAAGTTAAGCAAACGAAACGAGTTATTGGCTACATGTTTATATTGGAAGTGACAAAATATTGAAACTTGAATATAAGTCAGAAGAAGAATACATATGAGTTTAGTCATTTGCTATATAACTGGGTTTGATGTTAAGCAAAATATTATTTAAAAGGCTTTAATGAGGAACCTTACGAGGGGTATCCCATAAGCACTCTGCCTACATATCACTACATGTATATGTAATTTATCAAAAGTTTGAAAAGTTTTCATATCTTTTGAAGGAGGCTTAACAAAGGCACACATCTGATTAACATACTCTTGGATAGAGTAGTCATCTTGATGCATTCGGGTATAATTTTTGTTTTCCGAATTTAGAATAAATAAGTACGTTTCCCCTTTGACCTCGTGTATAAAGTCAGTTAAAACATATTCATAGAGGTAGGGTATTTTTCAAGTCCCAATCAACTACTAAACGTTCGGATTACTTGATTCAGATTGTGATGGATTTGATATGAAAAACACACCTATGTAAATCTTACAAATCAACGTGTCCAGGCAATCATGCTGGGATTGATTATGGTAGGGTGGGACCTGAGGAGACCATTCGGTGTTGAGTTGTATAAACATTAAAATACGTTAAGTCCTAATGATGCAGTCGTTTCAACATGATATGTACAATCATCGCAAAGAAGCTGTTTGGTTAAAAAAAAAGGGGGAGCAAGATTTAAATCCTCTTATATTCATACTGCGATATAATGTTACAATAATGTTATATAAAGAAAAAAACAACAACATGTAAGTGATTTGCTTGTACAATTTAACTGTTTTAGATCTACAAGGTCATGGTCAACTGATTAGTGATCACAATAATCATACTAACCTCTATAAATATGGAGGTAAATAACAGATACAGTATCATTCATCATGGTCAACGTTGAGTTCGTCCCAAATTCTCAAGGTGGCCGTAATCTAGTGTATCAAGGTTATAAGTTTAGAATACAGAAGAGACGTAACACCAGTGTTCACTGGAGATGTTGTAAGGCAGGATGTCGTGCAACTATAAATACCGCCAATGATCTCATAACAACATACAGAAATATCCACAATCACCAGTCAAATCACAGTAAGATAAGTTCCTAAGCGACATAAAGAACCTGGTGAAGACTGATACGAAACCTATGCCATCACTGTATCAAGAAGAGCTTGAATGTAAGTATTCAATGTAATTGTAATGTCATCCAAATAAATTGAAACTTAAATCTATAAGTAATTGCTGATTATTCATATTTTACATTTTCATGCATATACTTTAATACGAAAACTTTTCACATACCCCAACCTTCTACAGTGCCCATGCGAGCCTTTATAGGTCCAGAGCCAAAGAACTACCGCCTCTGCCCCGACAACGATCAGACGTCAACATACCTAACACCTACCAAGAGACGTTGTCGGGCGAAAACTTCATGCTCCATGCCGACAACAAGATGCTCATCTTTGCCACACCTACCAACCTTCAACACCTGTCCGCAGCAGACACCTTCTACTGTGACGGCACCTTCAGCATGAGCCTCAGCATCCATTACCAACTGTACACAGTCCACGCATGGGTCAACAACAAGATGTTCCCTTTAGTATACGGCCTCTTACCAGATAAGAAGCAGTCCACCTACCTCAGCTTCTTCAACATCCTCAAGCAGAAGGCAGAACAACTACACCTTCCTCTAAGACCAGTCAACGTCTTCACGGACTTTGAAGCAGCCGCCCACAATGCCATCCAAGACGTGTTCCAATGCCAGCTCAAGGGGTGTATGTTTCACTTCAGACAGGCGATATGGCGGAACGTTCAACGTTGTGGCCTCCAAGCACGTTTCGGCGCCGACCCCGACGTTACCCTGTTTGTGAAACGTGCTTCCGCCCTACCCATAGTAAGACCACAAGACATTGACGACGTGTGGATGAATGCTTTGGACAGTGTAAAATAGAATGTTTATGCTATGTAAATGCTATGACATATAATGTATAAAGGTCACTGTGAAACATGTAATAAACTGTTATGTTGATAAAATACTTTTATTTATTTTGAAATAGAATGTATGCTATGTAAATGCTATGACATATAATGTATAAAGGTCACTGTGAAACATGTAATAAACTGTTATGTTGATAAAATACTTTTATGTATATGCTGTGTAAATGCTAGCTTTATTTCTTGATACGACCCCCGTACAGGCCTATTGTTTAACCATCTGACATGCCTCAGTGGCTCTGAACCTCTAAACAAAAGGTGCCTGCACAGTGAGAAACATGTAATAAACTGTTATGTTGATAAAATACTTTTATGTATATGCTGTGTAAATGCTAGCTTTATTTCTTGATACGACCCCCGTACAGGCCTATTGTTTAACCATCTGACATGCCTCAGTGGCTCTGAACCTCTAAACAAAAGGTGCCTGCACAGTGAGAACCCCCCTTTAAGAGACCCAGGATAACTTAAAATCAAAAACCGAAAGAGGCAATCAATATGAGGCTAAAATAGCTCCGGTTCATGGTAATGTTCTTGGATATCGAACAATCATTGTATTTATTGTGAAAGATTGAGTATATGTAACTAAAATGTTTGCTTTTATAAATCATAACTTTATAACTGAATTATCTTTTTTGTATATTTTGTTGTCTTTGAATGTACAGTCTTGTTTATACAATTCATTGATATTCGAGTGACATATCTAGTATTTATTTCGTGTTACATTTGTACTGATGATATACTTCTTGTAAACTTTCTTTAAAAATATCTTGGTTCTAATCTCTCGGTTGCTAAAAATATCAGTCTGGTATTGCTGTTAATACTGTTGTTTGGTTTTGATAAATATTATTAGAAATCGTTTTAGAAAACGTTTCATCCTTTGATAAAACACTTAAAAAATGTATTGTTGTAGAAGCTATGTCAAGGAGTAATGGTTCTGGTGACTGGCAGTGTAACTCAAATTACTATTCAATAGTTACACATCTGTTATTAATAGGCCTGTCCCACACTGACAGGTGATTGGAGTTTAAGATCACTTGTTCTGTTGAAAGTAACTTGATTTACTTGGTGATGAGTATCACTGTAAAGAAAGTGGCACTCTTTAACCTTCAGGGGTCATTATCCAAGTGGCATGACGAATGGGGAGATAAACTGAAAAAGGCACCAATGCGTCTGTGCTACACCTGTTCTAACAACTTTCAGCAGTGAACAGCCCTGATTTATATAATTTAAATGCTGAAGAATATATGTCTTGTATATTTTTTAAAATATGTTTGTGTTATTTATGTATTGAAATAATTAATAAAATTCGGTAACCGTTTGCATAACATAGTAATTGAATTCACTATATGTCGGTTTAGAAAAGTAAGTGAAACTTGCCAAAATAATAGTTTACGGTTCAAAGAATTATGAAGTTATTTAGGGTATTGTATGTAAAAAGTTGTTCCTTCAAGATAACTGTAAATGATAAAAAGTTAATTCAAAAGGATAGGAGTCATGTACTACCGCAAGTGATGCCAAGTACAGACTGAAATCTTGAGCATTTCTTTAAACAAATTGTAATGAGAAATAATTGTACAAAACATCAGTCTATGTCGAGCAACAGGGTATCTTAACAACATATTTAGGAGTCTAAATCTTAGCATCTAGTTTTTTTTGCACAAACCCCTTCGCTACCTGTTTTCTTTCCTTGCGACAGGCGTAACATCTTACTTGATAAATCATTGTTTGTTCCTTTCGTTTCTATGATTTTAAACATAGTATCAAATAAATGTTTTGCGCTAAAGATTTTGTTTTAATGTATGAAATCGTTGCAGGCCTGACACAAGCTGAAGTAGTTTAACTAGTGGGTGACGTATTTATCTAACTACAGTGAATAATGTAAATTTGGTACGATTTTAAAGAAGAATATGGGCAAACACATATAGCGATTGTCAAGAAGTTTTATACCAAATCTCTGTGCTCAAAAAATACTGACACATGCTTAATCAATGACCACTGGCTGGAATATATTGTACTGTAAACATGAAAGTATTTCAAATGAAATGTATTAAATTTGTCTACAGGTAAACTATTTAGATTATACGTCACAGTGAGTCACATAATTCTTCAACAGTGTAATTATGATTAAAAAGTTTGCTTACATACACAATATAAAATTTATTTAAGTTGGTTAAGATACTGAGAGCTTGGTGAATATCTAAAAATGATAGACACTGTAGAAGAGTAATTTTAGGAAAGTTATCTATAGATTAATGTTTTAGTTAGTCTCCAATCCATTAATAAAATGAGTCATGTCACAAACAATAAATTGGGAGTTATGAGGAAAGACAAAATGGAAAAATGAAGCTATCTCTCTTTTCATTGATGTTGTTTAAATATATAGCTTTCTGGAATCAATTCAATGATTAAGTCGAGGTAAATACGTTGTCATTCAATTTGATTAATACATGTTTAGAGCAAATAGAATGTAATTGAAGAATGGAATGTTGTGTACTCAGTTATATCTGTGTGCAAGCCGTATCTGATAATAAATCTTCATGTGTATACACAACAACATTTTCTTTACTTTTACTGATCACTTGCCAATCAGTAAATATAATACGCCTCTTTTGATATATATTGTAAAAGTTCGCTTTTATCAAATTTGAACAGAATTTGGTATGGTTCACATAATTCGAGGATTCAATAATTGGTTGTCAGAGGCTCTCTCCATTTCCGCAGAGCTTCACATTTACTTTAATCCATCTAGCCAATTTGCTGTCAATCATCTTCCTGAATTTCAAACTGCAAAAACCTGGTTTTCATAAGGGATTTCTCCGAAATACAGTGGGAAAGATTTTATATTGATTGAATACTTTTAACGATATAACACATACTTCTTTAAACAGTTTGATTTATCAAACATGGTAGGTTTCTACTCTGTAATCTTACCTAATTCAAATATTAAAACTTTAAACCTAGGTCTATACTTTCGAAATAGTATGGTTTGTGATTCACACACACACACACACACACACACACACACCCACACACACACACACACACATATATATATATATACATGTTGGGGCAATGTTGGCCATGTGTCATTTTTTTCTTTGAATATATAATACTGTATACTTGTAAACTTTTTTTCAAATATTGTAAATATATATATATATATATATATATATATATATATATATATATATATATATATATATATATATATATATATATATATATATTAAATTCATACAGAAACTGACCTACTTATGTAAAAATCGTTTATGTGTACTTTTGAAAATAATTTGAAAATGCCTAACGTAGTAATGATGTTTTCTGCCGTTTATGATTATGCCTAAACCACTAGAGTATGTGATAGAATATATCTATGTTGTGATGGCCTTGTTTAGAGTACATGTACATTTTTCGTTTTTCTACGCAGTTCATCCGTTTTCTCCAGTAGGTCTGGTTTTTGTTTCAGAAACTCTTCTAACATTCATAATCCACCATTCTGTATTACATTAGTACAACCTTTAAAGCTGATTATGAATTTATGTCAACACATTTCATTTCCAAGAGGATAATCTAATTAAAAACATATTAGACATAGCTTGATATTGATACAAATATTGCTCAAGAGACAAGTAACACTGCATACCAAGTTTGTTCGCATACCTGCGTGTCCTAGTGCAAATAATATGTTCTTTTGCATGTCATTGAGTCACCTTAGAAAATGAAAAGCATAATGTTGACAGAAGATCTATCGTACTTCAACATTATACAATTATAGACTGGTGATGAGGTCAATACCTGTTTTATAGACCCGAGGAAAACAATATTAAGAATAAGCGTGTAGCACAGAAGCAAAGATGTCTATTTGAGTTTACCTCCCTATTCGTCTTGTCACTTGGACAATGGCCCCGGAAGGTCAAAGAGTGCAACTTTCTTCACAGTGATACCCAGCACCAAGTAAACCAAGTTGCTTTCAACAGAACATGTGCTCTAAAACTCCAATCATGTGTCAGTGTTGGACAGATGCGTATGTATTGGATGGTAATTTGAGTGACTCTCAGGGACCAAAACCATTGCTCCTTGACATTAGCTTCCACAAAAATACGTGCTTAAACTGTTTGTCAAAGGATGACAGTGTTTCAATCTTGACAAGGATGAAACATTTTCTTAAGCGATTTTCAATTATACTTTTGAATACCAAACAACTTTATAAACAGTGCCTGGCTGGTTTATTTGTAGCACCTGGCAGATTAAAACTACGAGAAATGATGTGAACTAATATGTGATATCCTTACAAATGATTACAAGCTAACACGACGTACATAATCAGTACAAACTTAACAAGGAAAATATAGTAAATAAGTCACTGGAGCTTTCCTAGAAAATGGTGAAAACAAGATTTAACCTTTAAGTCAAGAATGACATACAAAATAGATATTTCTGTAAACGGCAATACTTAATTATGTTCTCAAGTTATAAAGGCAAACATTTTTCTTACATAGACTCATTGGATCACGATAAATACGATGACTGTTCAATAAACATGGACTTACACAAAAACACGAGCAATTATATTCTATGATCTTTTGGGGTTTTTTTGTTTTGATTTTAACAGACTAATCATAGTAATAGATTTACTTGTGTATTTTGGGCATATTGTCTATCATTATAACATATTATCAATACCATAATCTTTATCAACATTATCTTCAACGATTTTGGCATCAGGAGGTCAGTTACTGTATGAGACATTTAGAGATTTATTTGATTCATGAATAATAAAAAAATTCCAAAGTATGGGCCTAGGTTTTTATTGGCGGTATTATCTGAGATTACAGATTAGGCAACCTGTCATGTATGACAATACAAAGGGTTTAAGGGAATATATTGAATTTTAAATATGAAGAATTTTAAAAGGGATTTCAGAAATGTTATAAACTGTTCATGAAATGTTCTTTAGTTTTAGGCACAGGAGCCACGTGCATTTTACATTATGAATTTATTCATCTATGTATATGAATCATAAATTGGTAAATACAATAACTCACAAATATCAAGTCCAAGATTTTTGGAAAGAGCTGATATCAAATGATCAATTTGATTCAAAACACCTTGAACAAAGCTTTCAAATGGTTCATAAATTGAATAACGATACACAAGAGACTTTCTGATAGTCTGTCTCATTCTGGAACACTACCAATGAATTCAGGAAACGCTCATCTCGATCTGTTTTCAGGCTATGTTAATAAACACATGCCTCATCTTATAAAAATCAAACCTTTAAACTAATTTAAAATGGAAAACTTAATGCATTTTCCTTAACTGTATTTTAGTAATTTACAATTGAATAACTGAAAAGTTTTCTCTTATAATGCATTTGAAATTATGCAGCATTGACAAAACCATTAGAGTAGAAAGGCCTCCTCATAAGAGGTCGAAAACCAACTCCGAGCTGAGAAGAAAATACAAATTAATTGGCATGGTCCATATTTTTCTTTAATACGTTTTTCAATACTCTTTTTTATGTTTGCTCAAGAAAAAAGCTTAGAAGAATACAATTGTGATTTTGTTCCATTAGAATATTACCTATTTTTGTCATTTAAAAGTTGTAAAACATAGGATTAATGCTTCCCAATGTTTAGAATACATGGCATTGCGAAACATAATCTAGTTTGGGTTTTTTAAACTATAACTGTTTCATGCAAATGACGTTTCAAAGCAATTGCTCGTCAGTGACTGTTGCTCGTTTACCATTTCACAAGTTTGGTTCCACACCATTATATATCAAGCATGTGAAGAGTCCGAAGATGTTAACCACGAATTTCATAACTTATTCCGGCTAGAATTGTCATTGTCAATGTCTTACATTCAGAAATTGTTGCCCAGATCATGCCAACAGAGTTAACTAATAGTGATTAAAACTATTGCAGACATCAAAGTACTAGTCACTATCAAGAGCAACACACAGCTCAATCTACATGAGACACATTTTACCCAGGATCGCATCGAGAATCTGTGTGACCAGAAAGTAACTGATCGTGCCTCAACATGTTTAAAATATATGTAAACCATTATGCTTCATAGATGATACTAAACGACCTTCCATTTAATATTAGCTTTATTAAACGAGTTAATGATTCAGTATTAAACGTGCGAAAGCGAGTTTTATACCAAATCATTAACGAGTTTAATAATTAAATAGTATTAAATTGAAGGAAGTTTAGTATTCTGTTTATTACTCGACCTCGGTAATCAATCATGATTGCCGAACGTGTACTGAACGAAACATTTCCACGACACGGCTTTGTGAAACATAAACCAAAACATTTCAAACCAATTCTATTTTATTTAAATTAAAAGGATTTGTGCGTTTGTATTGTCTGATGCGCCCCATTTCACAAGTGCCTCATTGTTTGATCAACTGCTTAACCATCATGAATCCAGCATGTCAAGCTTCTGGACATTTTAACTACGACCTTCATAACTGATGCCATCTCCAATGCGTTCGCCTTAGATTCAAATAATGTTTCCCTAGTTGATTCCAAAAGAGCGGAACTAAGGGGGCAAACACGGTTACAGAGACCAAATAACTTGTCATATTCAAGAGCACCATACAACTCCATATACATGAAAAATTCTATCAGAATATGTGCTCTTGACCAGACTCTCATCATGAATCAGTTTTAATTAGGACTGTAACATTCTGTAAATTATTGTGGCAAATGTCCTCGACTTTTTCAAAATATGTGTAAACCTGGATTAATATATCTAGAACCACTTTCGTTTTTCATTGTTAGTTTACAGTTTAAATCCTGCCAATTTTGCAATAAGCAAGATTAGTTTATATTCTATAATGATGTGTTTACTATTACAACATTTTGGATTCGCTTGTGCTATAATTTTGCCTTCAATTTACTGGGGTTTATTTCGCATCAAAGCATTCCTTGATGGAATGTTCCTGTTATTACCACCTGCAGGGGACATGATCACTGTTTATACATTAATACACTGGTTTCACTGGACTAATCAAAACATTTAATGATTTATATGATAAGTTTTCTAAACTATGATGTAGCATTTTTACGTAGATTTACAATTCAGAATTGTTTCATTGTACAGATTGCAGGCATGACCAAATCCGTTATTAACAATATTCAATGAAATATTATATAAATGGCATTTTTATCAACCCATTCCTATACCATAAACACCATGTACCATTTAAGGCCAAACATAGAAATTATAGAAAATGTTTTTACAGATGTATCATTTATCACTAGAAGAAGATATTCAAAACACCTAACAACATGTACATGTAGCTCAACGTACTATAGGTAATATATATTGTTTTCCTTGGATCTAAACAATAAGGTACTGGTCGAATTCACTGGTCTATAACTGATTTATATTGTTTCAGATTAAAAACGAAACGAAAACAACACACTACAGTATTAACAGTAGTCGGACTAATTCTTCACCACGACAGGCAAATGACATTAACAAAAGCATGAAGACATTCGACTCTCATGTAAATTGTGTTTAGGCAAACAACTTATAATGCGAATCCTACATTACAAAAACTAGTTTGAAACTTTGTTGTAAGAGAGGAACAAAGGTTTTGGTCCCTGAGAGAGTCAGTAGAGTCATTAGCAGGTCTGATCAACACTGACAGGTTATCAGAGTCTGTTTGTTTTTAATATGTTTTTGTGATAGCAAATTGATCGAAATACACACAAGCATTTGCACAAAAATGCAGTTGAATTTATCATATATCGGTGAAGATGAAAACCTCAATAAAAGGTAATAAAAGTATAGATTTATTGCGCATATTGTACGAAAAAATGCAAAATGTTCCTTCAAGATAACTGTAAATAATAATGAGTTTGTTAATTCAAAAGGATATGAGTCAGTTACTATAGTACAGACTGATAATGTGAGCATTTTTTTAAATAACTCGTAATGAGAAAAAACGTAAAAAACATCATTTTATGTCTTACAAGAAGGGTATGTTACGAGGAGTGATTATCCTTGTCACACATCACTCTTAAATCTAAGCATTAACAAGTTTGTTACATCTTTTGTTTAAATGCGACAGGCATAACTGGTGACTTTACAAATCATCATTGGTTCTTTACATTTTCTTTTCATTTTTTTCACGATGAAGATTTAGTTTCCTTGTATAAATGGAATTTCTCCGAATTGCAGTGGAATGAATGATCTTACTTTTTAGGATACAAAATTTAAAAATACTCCTGTAAACAGTTTGAATTATCAAACATGGCAGGTTTCCTACCCTGTAACCTTTTACCACCATGAAATTTTTACCTCTGAAACGTTATGATTTACGATTCACATTAGTACTTTTAAAATTTCATACAGTAACTGCCCAACTGTCAAATGTTTTCTGCGTACTTTTGAAGATACTGTTGATTAAGATTATAATCGGATGTTTTATGTCAGTAATGATTATGCCTAAACCACATAAGAATTTTTTTTACTGTCTTCTGTGTCAAGGGAATATAGCTTTCCCAGTATCCTGTGTAGTGAGTCAGTTAAGTGTAGTACATGTGGTTTTCTTTAAGAAACTATTCCAATATTCCAACATCTACAAGTCTGCAATATCATGAAGGACCTGAGTATTTGATTAACCGTCCATTTTTATTGAGCTGAATTTATATCGTAAAACCTTCAATTTCCAAGAGGATGAATAACCATGTTGCTGCTAAATATCAATTCGAATATTCCTAAAGAGACATTATATGAGAGAATTGTAAAATGGGACGTGTCCATTGAATTTTTGAAAGAAATGATTTAAAGTTGATAAATGATTATGCTTTATTGACATCTTCACTAACATTGTAAAATTTCAATTAATGTGACAAGTTGAGCGGACAAAATCTGACAATCGAAAAAGATTTAATAGAATATGAAACATGATTAAATGTTTTCCAAAAGTTAAATGTCAAGCAGGGATTAAATGATCACAAAGAAACTAATGTCCAATGTAGTGTTGAGTTTCATATTAACAATCAAAATATACAAAGAATTCAAAATATATAAAGACCCTCTTAAATCAGTGTTTCCCTGCAACATGATATGTTATGAAAGAATGGTCTACCCTTTACCTCTGTCTGTGAGAGTAGGGTGACCAGTCGATTGGTAATCATCCTCTCTATTGTCATTGGAGTGGAGCGGGCCTCCTAGTGAGTATGGATCATTAATTCAGAGTGTTGCTTGACATTCTTAATGAAAGGAATAATAGACCTTATTTGTTCACTTATTATATCATGTATTCCCTTGTTTTATTTCATCGCAATAGCACAAATTACCTGATAACTAATGATGTCGGTGAGTAGCTGTCGGTGAAGGAATTTATAATTTATTAAATGTTAGATAAATTTTATAAATTTCTGACACAAGAAACACATTGTCCACTGCATATGGATGATAATTAATTTGAATTGCAATAATAATGTTAATTATTGACCATTTCCTTTTTTTACCTACCACTTTCCGGCTGGTAATTATTTACTTTATAACTGTATTCATCTGTGTATTTGAATCATAAATATTTGACGATCATTAACTCACATATATTAAATCTAAGACTTGTGCAAAATAGTGATATCAAATGATCAATTTCATTCAAATTCACCTTGAACAAAGCTTCCAAATGGGGCATGGATTGAATAACGATACACAAGAGACTTTTCTGATAGTCTGTTTCATTCTGGAACACTTTCAATCAATTAGGGAAACGCTCATCTCGATCTGTTGTCAGGCTGTATTAGTAAACACATGCCTCATCTTTAACATTCAACCCTAAACAAATTCAAATGGAAAATTTAGATTATTTTCTTTGAATGGATTTAGTATTTTACAACTGGATACTTGTAAAGGTTTCTGTTTAATGCATTTCATATTATGTAGTATTGACAAATCCATTCGTGTAGAAAGACCTCCTTGCGAAGAGGTTGAAAACCTACTCCGAGCTGACAAGAAAATACAAATTTATTGGCATGATCAATATTTGCTTTTTCACTTTTCAATTACGTTTTTTTATGTTCGCACAAGAAAAAGCATTGACGAAATATAATTGTGAATTTTTTTCAATGAAATATTACCTTTTTCCGTCATTTGAGAGAAGTAAATGATAGTATTATTGTTTCCCAATTTTATAATGCAAGGTAAAGTGAACAATAAGCCAGTTTTTTAAACCAAAACCGTCACTGTCTTATTTGAAGAAAAGTCTGCTACTGCAGCAAATGATGTCAGGAACAAATTGATAACATGGGACTCTCTTTAATCAACTACCAATGAGAACATCAATTCATATCGTGCAAAAGGCAATGTTTTCAGGATAATGAGGCGAACACATTTCATAATCCTCACAACGCTTTTCTCTAAATTTTAGCATTAACGTCTTTGCAACATGTTTCATTCAAATGCAACAAATAACTTGGTGAAACATTTGCTCTTCTAACCTTTATGGTTTTAAACATAATACCTGAAAAGAAATGATTTGTGATAATGAAATGCCCTTTTTTATTGTTTGAAATGTTATAAGGCCTCAACTACAAAAATTTAAGGAGCTGTGATGTGACATATCTGTTTCAAACTGCAGTGGATTAAATAGTAACATTTGATACGATTTAAAGAAGAATAAGGGCTTAAACAGTTTCTAATTGTCTAGTATGTCTATATCATTCCTCTACGCGCAAGAGATAATCACATATGCATAACGAATGACATTGCTGGAAGAAATTTACAGAAAAAGATAAATTTATTCGAAAAAATGAATGAAAAGTTCTCTGCAGGAAAGCTATTCAGATCTCATGACAAAGTGCCATATACAAAGAAATATCAAATTGAAATCTGTCAAGACGTATTTTTGGTAAAATCTTGTTATTTGCAGTTGATTTATTTTGCAAGGAAATGATTGTTTGACAGGATAATTTTGATAAAATCGTTTGCTTACATACAACATATATAGTTATCTTAAATAAAAAAACTGAAAACTGAGAGTTTTGTAAAATCATATAATATGATGAGACAAGTCACATTATTCGTAAGAAATTTGGAGTTATAGGGAAGAACAAAATGACAAAACAAAGCTATCCTTCTTGTCGTTTCATTTGCGTCAACTGATAACTTTCTGAAATAAATTCAATGACTGGGTCCAGGTTGTTGTTATTCTAGCGACCTTAATATCTTAATCAAATTTAAAAACATTATAACAAATAAAATGTAATGGAAGAATGGAGTTGCCTCTTGTTGTGTTATTAATCAATGCGTAATGCATATTTAATAGTGATTTCTTGTGTGTATAAGCAAAAATAATATATAACAACTCTCTTTTGACTTTTACTGAAGATGTCATCCGGCAAATCAATGGATACCAAAACGCTTCTTTTGATACGTATCGTATTAGTTTGATCTTATTTGATTTGAATTGAATTGAATGTTGACATTAGATTATGATTTCTTCATTTAACCATTGAAATAAATAATGGATCGCCTGAGGGTCTCCACATTTCGGTGAGGCTTCAGTTTCCCTTGTTTTATACCAACCCTAAGCTTACAATTTGTTGAGAATTAGCATCAATCTGTATTTTATAACATTTTTAGCAGCTTTTAGTTGTAGAACTTAAAATATGTAAGTCATGTGTATTGTTCTCAATAAACGACTCTCAAAGTTAGTTCCTTCACAAATCTATGAAATATATGTTTGTGTTAAATGGTATAGAGCTTATCTAATCGATGTTTTGTCTCAAGCATAAAACGCATAGTTATGTTGATATAGATCCTCATTAATCAGTGTTTCCCTGGGAGATGTGAGCTCATGAAAGCACTTTATCTGCCCATCGCGTCTTCCCTTACGTTAGAGTGAGTTGTTGACATATTCATCCTATCTATTGTCAATTAGTAGTACGGGCTTCCCAGTGAGAATGAATATTTCATGCAGTATGTTACATGGCATTCATAATGAAATGCATAAGACACCTCATATATCCATGTATTATATTATCTAATATCTTTTTGTGATATGTAGATTGATCTTAAACACTTATATATAAAGATTAAAGAATTGTTTAGTTTGTGTAGGATTATAAAGAGTCCTCTGGGCCTCTAAAACCCACCTTGGTCGGATAAGGGTTAAGCACTTATATCTAAAGATTAAAGAAAATGACTGGGAATCATTATAAAGGGATAAACAACTCATTTTTTTATTTACCTAACATTTTACAGAAAAGAGCCAAACATATTTTGAACGGCAAAAGTTGATAATAATTCATTTAAAGTGCCAAAATTGCACTGAAAAATATGTTGATTCTTCATCATACTTTTATTTCCGCTTCAAGCTTATGGTGAGTGGCATAATATATTTTACCTTTTATTTTACTACTATTTACTTAATAAATGTATTTATGTATTAATTTAAATCATTAATTCTGACGACAAAACTAATGGAAAATGGTAATATGAAATGGTCAATGACGAAACAGCCTTAACAAATAGTTTAAGTGGTGCATGAATTTAATAACGATACACATGAGACTTTTTGTTATGCTGTTCTCCTTCTAGGACCTGTTTAATAAATACAGAAAACACTCATATCGATCTGTATGCAGGCTATCTTTATAACACAGCCCCCTCCTGGTAAAACTGGACCCTTTAGAAAAACTTATTGACGCGATGTAACATCTCTTGATCTTAAACAAATCTAAAGCGGAAATCTTAATGCATATTCCACAAATGTATATTAGTATTTAAAATTGGATAACCGAAAAGATTTCTGTGTAATGCATTTAATATTATGAAGTATTGACAAATCCATTAGCGTAGAAAGGCCTTCTCGTGGAGAAGGTCGAAAACCTACTTAAGCTGCCAATGAAATTCAGATTCATTGGCATTATCCATATTTTGCTTGATTATCGTTTTTCAATAACCTTTTTATGTTTAAAAAAAAAGGACAAAATATAATTGTGAATTTGTTTCATCACAGTAATGCTTTTGTCAAGAAAAAGTAGTAAAGGAAAGTATTATTGCTTCTAAGTATTATATTTAGAATGCACATCAATTTGAGACATAAACAAATTTCCAAAGTTATTAAGCATCGTTGATATATGTAATTGACGTTTCGAAACGTTACTGTTGTCTTTTGCACGTTTACCGCAGGCACTTTTTCACAAGTATCATTTCAATACATGTACCTCCATGCCAATTCAACGCCTGTACCTTTCGGCATGACAAGAGTCTGGAGTTTTGGTGCCATCCAATGGAACTAAGGGTGTTCAAAGCTTTTACAGACACCAAAGTGCTTGTCATTTTTAAGACCAGCATACAGCTCAATGCAAATGTTGCATTGGGTCACATTTTATGCAAATGACCAAGCTTTAATCACGAATCAGATCTACATAGGACTCAACATTGCCTCTATGGTAACTTTTGGTGCCAATGTACTTGACATTTTCAGAATATACGTTAACCATGATATACCATTTATAACCATTTCCCCCCATTGTCGGTTTATAACGTAATGTCTGCCAATTAGCAATAAGAATAAACTATAAAGATATGTGAACCGTTAAGGCAATTTGGATTTCGCCTGCACTAAATTATGATTATAAACTATTTCCTAGTTTATTCCACATCAAAGCATTCTTAACTAGATGGAGTGTTCCTAATATTGCCTCCAGCAGGGAACATAATCAACGCAGATAATCAATGTTCGTACGTGAATGCTCATCTAATACTGGTTTCACTGGAATTATTCAAAACATTTCATTATGATATGATAAAGTGTTTGTTTGTTTCCAGATGCTTGCAATTCAGAGTGATCATTGTATAAGCTACAGACATGAACAAAACTATTATTGTCAATATTGATAATGAGTCCAGAGAATGAATGTACAATTACGGCAGCTTAACATTGTCTTCTATTCACAAAACAATTCGAATTGAATTTAATTTCCCAGATATCAAACTTTATCTAATATTAATAATTTCATTTTGTTTGACCCAAATAGAATATACATAAAATAAACATATAAAAAGATAAATAAACTCATCGGGTTGAAGCATGACATTTTATTCTATATCTTAACTTATGTTATTGCAATGATATTATGTACAGCAAACACTAACACACAAAGTCTATTTAAAGCAAATGTTTCTATAGATGTATCATTTATTACAAGAAGAAGATATTCAAAACGCCTAGCACCATTTACATGTACATGTAGCTCGAAGTTCTTATATGTACGGGAGTAATACAATACTAATGATAAATAAGATCAAAACGCTTTATAATACACATACATTTGTCCGAAACGTTATGATATTTTAATAAAGTCACTTCACGTCAATAAACAATAAATAAATAGCAAAATTAGAGACTGTAAATGTGATAATTTTCATTCCAATAAGAATTCTGTGATTTTTGGAATTTATGCAATATGAAAAAATTAAATCAATTTGAATGAGAAAATTAAAACTCAATTTTTTTCTAGGAAAACTACAAACATACAAATGTATTTCTTTAAGTAGCACCCATTTGTGGCTTTCAATTGCGCCTGTTCGTATCAAAACAACATCGAGAGACTAATGTTTACTTAACTTCGACGTTAAAAAGAGATGACTCATATTTATTCCTTCCAAAAAATGATTACTTCAACATGATTATGTGAGTAATCAGGAAATTGTTTTACTGTCCTACTACTTTTTAAAGTGAAAGTAGTCAAACACATGGTAATCGAAAATTCTTAGACCTTCCTTAGAAATCAGAAAGTTCATGTCGTATGTATATCATATGTCTAAATAAAAGGGTCAAGGTGCCTTATCTCCTTTCGTAAGAGGCATGGCAATAAGTAACACCAATGTGACAAGCGCTGTTCCGGTCACAAACACCCAGAACATAAATCGATCTATCACTTCCGCTGCCTCCTGCCACTCTCGACTTCTTGTATCTTCTCGATCTCGCTCTTCCTCGCGATATATCAGCTCCTGAAGTCTCGTCAAAACTTCGTCAAAGTCCCCCGCCGCTCTGTACTCTCTTCTCGAGGCATCCAATCGTTTATGTGGTGTAGGTTCGCCATTTTCAAAATCTATTAAACCACAACCAGAGTCATTGGAAAAATTGTTTTCGGCTCCCTTGTAAAATCTTCTTGAGCACCTGGCCCCTCCTCTGATGATCTCGCCCTCGTGTGCAAGTTGCGGTTTAATGAAATATAGTCTTTTACACATAACCTTCGCGAGAACAATTATAACTTTCTTTAACCAGCCCGGTACCGGAGCTTCCTTCCGTCCATGGATGCTGATGTTGGACACCGTCACTGCCATTATTACCGAGAAGGAGGTCAACGACATGACACACGTTAAATAGATTCCTGAAAATTTATGAAAACAATTAGAGATTAAATCTTTAAAGTTCTTGGGGTAAGCGTTTCAAATTTGGTGCTATGACTTTCCTAATTCAGAATATTTTGATTGGCACCTTACACAATATTTCAACCATTATGAAACAGTCAAAAGGGTCTGCGTATACAGACTTCAGATATAAATTGCAAGGCTCTCCCCGTTACTTTTATTATCCCCGACAGGGACATAACGATCGATAAACGATCCATCGATAAATCTAGTATCATTTACTAACATACGTCTTGGTAAGTTAAATAATGACACTGACAGTAACTATTACGATGAATGGCATAATAACGAGAAAATATAACAGTAATCAATACTTATGTGATGTTCATAGAGCTAACGAGAAGAAAATATCGAACCCGCGCATTAAGGGCTTAGTTAAGCACATCAAAATTGACAATCAACACATCATAGTCGGTGCTAGTAACGCTTAGAGGGAGCCCAACCTTGTTGAACTCCAATCGCGAAGCAGAATAGTGATCACGGAGAATATCGTCCACTCATTAAAGCAATGAAATGTAATCACGAAATGTTTTCAAGTCTTTGAGAGGATCAAGCTCTAATTTCATGCTTACTCTCATGGTAAATTAACATCCCTTGGTTTTCGCTGATTGCTCGTAAGTTGCAGTTATTTACAAAACAAATAAAGATCAAAAAGGTCATAACCATTATTACAATTATATACAAGATACAAGAGCGTTTGGTTACTTTAAACAGCATCTTAATTTTTTTTAAACTTATCTTTGCAATACCCTAAAGAGGTTCACTAGTAAATGTTTGGTCAAGCGAACCACCCTCCTATTTATTGCGGACGAATGGCGTATTTGTCCTGTATGACATCATATTGTGTATCTACCGTGATTATAAATGATTTATTAATTAGATTTAGACCATAACAATGCTTCAGTACAAACTCATGTTGCATTTCGCTCCGTAGAACAGTTACGGTGTTAGATAACGCGTTGTTTTTCATATATTACTGAAACTCTTCTAACATTTACAAGTACATTATGTTTAGAATGTTCTGTAAATTTTGCATGTAAATATTCACCGTCCTTTATTTTGAAGTTATTTCACATTGATGTGTCTTTCATGTCTAAGTTCGTGTAAATTTAAAGGTTCAACTGTTTGCTGGTCGAGCAACACATTAACGATTCAAGAACTTATTAATTCTCACCTATCAACGGTACAAAGCTGGACGTAGCTGGCATGTTCTCAGCGATAAGCAACATAAAGACAGAGAATGCGAGGAGCACAGTTAGACCAAGGGTGACCTTCTCCCCACTGTCCGGCGACATCCAGAACACAAGCAATGTCAGGGTGGACAGCATGATGCATGGCGCTATGACGTTATAGGTGTAGTATAGTGTACGTCGTCGTAGGTGGATGGTGAACACGACGTCGGGGAAGGGTTCTGGGCAACAAGGATATATCACATTATTTCGTATTGCTGTGACGCTGATCAAGTCCCACTCTCCATTTGGGACATAATTTGAAAGATCAACTGGAGTTGTGCGGTTAAAAACGTTCACTTGAAAACCGTCATAGGCCCATGATCCTATCTTCATTTTACATACTTGATCATCAAAAGGAAAGTAGGTGATATCGATTTGACATGTACTTCTGAGTTTAACGATTGGAGGCCAGAAGACGGAACCATCAGAATGAATCATTGCCAGAGCTTCCATATATCCCCCGGTATAGTCCTCAGCACTGAAAGAAAAGTAATATCAGTTTCGTAATATCTTTATTCTTTCAAATATATATTCCGTTTTGACAATGTTGAGAGATTTTCTGATTAAGAAATATTGTACTGTCGTTACCTTAAAAGTTCTTGTCATATAGTTGATTCAAAGAAAGGTATCTTGAATTGTCAATTGAGGCGGTCATACGACTATAACGATAATAATATCTTTATTACGTCGGAATAGCTGTGCAGAGCTCGGGCATAACGATGATTTGAGAACCTGTCTCCAGTGACACGAGTAGGCATTAGGTATGATTGCTTTCACATTCGCGTAAAATAATATTGATGGTTGGGCAATGTACGACCACTTACCTATTATAAAGAACTATATCAGGTTTCCATATTTCCTTGCAGGGGATTCTCAAGACTTTCAGCCCATTATAATCATTCGGGTCCCAATCCATTTTCTCGTCTCGCCACTCCTACAGTAGATAAAGCCAGGGTGATATTGATATTGACAGTGGCATGTCCCACAATGCAGACGTGTGATGCATTGTGGTAATACAATCACATCCATTTCACTGTCTCCTTATGAGACTCACTTGTTAAAGGGTGAATTACATGTTCACTTCATGCATGGCAATTACTAGGTAGGATTTGTTTGGTCTGATATATGTATTTTCGAGGTGGGAGAGCTCAGTTTTTAAAGCAGGTGACATGCATACATGCAGCGACAATGTCATTGAAATTTCAAAATCACGTAAAATGAATACACGCAGTTGTTGGTCAGGTCGCGTTACATGTTAAATACATGACGTCAATACCTAAGTGTCATACGGGCCATAGGTTTGAAATTCAGACATAAATATATAAGACAACCGGTATCTTACATAACATATTGTTTATACTTCACAAATGATTCATTTCATTAAGATCGATGGGAGATTATTATATCAATTTTGATATTTATTTTCCATGGCTTTTTCTATTGATAATGTCAGTCAACACACGATTATAACATGCAGTTTCAGCGTACCTGATCAAGCCAGATATTCGTTGTCATCACTTGATTCTTTTCATCCTGTCGAGAAAAGAAAAATGTAATAATATTCAATTTATTTGCACTACTTAATAAATGTTCAACCTGAAATTCTTAGTCTGCGTTGATATATTTTACTATGAATTGTTCCTAATGCTCATTTCATGCATCCTTATTCAAAATGTTATGAAATAGGATTTTTTGCCATTGATTTATTTTCAACATGATTTGATTATCCTATACTTGATAACTATAATAAATAATAATCGAATGGCAATTTTAAGATAGGTATTTCATCAGGTGGTCAATTACGTAATTCATTTTTAATATTTCATAACCATGCTTTGCAGTTTTTACATGTATGTAGAGGGTTATGCCCAGGTAACTGTCACTTCCTTGAAAACAGTGGGTAGGTATACTACTTTTTATGGAATGGAATGGTCGTCCGGTTATCAAAGGAGTACGAGGGGATTATCAATTTACGTAACGAGTCGTGTGGAAGGCAGTTTTTGATTGTTTGTGAGCATGCTCAGTTCGTCCGGATATCTGAATCAGATTTAAGTGCAAATGTACAGACACGGTTTGAAAAATCGGCGCCCGGATCCGGGATCACGAGGTCCGGATAAGTGAGTACATTTTCTAAGGAAAATATTCGTTTCACTATAAAAAAAAAAATCGTCCGGATAGCGGGGTTTCCGTTTATCCGGGGTCCGAGTAAGCGAAGTTCGACTGTATTTAGAAATTGAAAGGGAAAACGTTGATGACTTATGCAACGCATAATATAAATAATGGAACGAGGGACAATACAAGTGTAATTTAACATTGGACACTCACAACGTCAAAAATCTGTGTCAGGGTGATTCCAATGTAGACATCAACTGCATCAGAGGCGTTGAATACTGGCCTTGTGTGTTTGTCATAGCCAGCCATCAGGGTGAGAAACAGTCGCTGCTCGTCCGTCAGGATGGGCGTACTCTTGTTTATACAGATCTGGTATTCTGTAAAAGAAATCTTTGATTAGTAATTATGTAATCACCGCTCTTGCTTGAAAAACATCATGTATCATGTTGGAAGCATCCCATGATAATCATGATACACTTACATACAGTATCATTTATAAGGCTATTGGGACAATATGCGATTCATGAAACAATGTTTCCTAATTTTTAATTGGAAAGAAAAATTAATATCTGGTATTGATGTACGTTGTGTGCACATGATGTTATGCTATTTCTACTTCTCTTTGCTGATTGTATGGTTCTTATGAGCAAATCTGCTACTTGCTTACAATCTCAGCTGAATAGTTTATTAGATCACTGGAATATCTGGGGTCTCTCTATAAATATAGAAAAGACGATGGTAGTTTAATTTCAGAAGTTACCTTTCATGGTAATGTCCAAAACTGAAAAATCTAGTAGAATTAAGTTTTCTTGATTTTTCATTTTAAATCAAACGTAAATTGTTAATATGTCACCAGCTATCAATGCATTGGCATATATAAAGTCTTAAGGCATGTAATGCTTTATCAAAAGAAATAAGAACAATTAGAATTTATGCCAGGACAGCATTGGAGTATTACATTACGGAAGTGAAGTATGGGTTGGAAGCAGTATCAGAGCATTGAGCGAGTGCATCGTAGATTTCGTAAACAAATTAAGGTGTCGAAAATAGGCCGAGTAATTTGCTAGTATATGGTGAACTCGGAAGATTGTCAAATCTGAAAGTGGTATCATATAAGGGAAGTTTATCTAATTTGGATGAAAGTTCTCGTTGGTTTCGTAAAGTAAAATATATCCTTACAGTAAATGGCTTATGTTATGCATGGCTGATCCCCTTTGATGTCTTTATTCTTAGTTTTATGTCACTGTTAAAACAACGGCTCCAGGCTTACTTTAAACTTTCTTGGTATCAGGAAATGAGAGACTCTAATACCTACCCACAATATAAACAATTTAAGCAAAACCTGGATTTGAAATGTATTTTGTAACTGTTTTGAATCGCAAACATGGATATACATTTATGAGACTAAGATTGACTTCCCACACACTATTAATCGAAAAAGATAAAGATAATAGTAACAGAATATAAGCAAGGGATAAACGGATATGTATACACTGCAATCTGCATGATTTAGAAGAGAATTCTTCTATTTACTGCCATACCCATTGTACTCCCATTTCAGATCCATCCACTTAAGAAATATTTTGTCAACGATACTTCGTACATAAACATAAACAGTTGTTGTCAACGGGTATTATTAACATTCAGCGTCCATTGAGCAAATACGTATACCTAGCGTTTTTAATTAAGAAACGACTTACTAACAGTGTTGAATTGTGTAACCTCACCACCTAAACATACATTCAAATTAATTGATGTATGGCCAGAGGCCAAATTGGCTTACGCAATAAAATATGTTTCTGTATGTCTTGTTTTTAGTAACAATCAATTCCCTTACGTGTGAAAACAAAGGTACATACAAAAAATGGATGATTACCGTTTTGTTTTTTGATTAATGTATCACATAATTTGTAGAACTGGAATTTATCTAAAAGTTAAGTTTAGTAAAAACAATTTGAAACATGCTACATATGTCAGAATGAGTATGAACAATGTGCTTTGTCACAAGAACTTTCGAGAAAAGACGTTTATGTGAATACATTTATCAATAATAACATACATACCAGTTTCTGCCGCAACGAGACATACGTGCAAGACTGCAAGTCCAATTACCAGTGTAATCACAACCATATTGTGTGCTTAATCAGGACACCGTGCATAGCCCTGGTTCCCCGAAGTTAAGCTCTGAAGTGAAGAAGCAAGGTATAAAAACATTGCTACTGAACCTTGTCGCACCCCATTTTATGTTGAAGCTATGTTTTTATTACTCTAGCGGTATAGGATTTTCTTTCATCTTGTTATAAGATAGATGTAATACCTTCGTCTCCAGTATCCTAACAACCTACCAGCAGGACATTATACTAAGATTAAAGTTGTAATAGGTATTTACCTACACTCGTGTCTAATAACCTCCACCTGGAGGTTCATAAAATGCACATAAAAAATCCGAAAGCATATTTTCATTACATATTGCACCGCCAAATAGTTTTACTTTCCAATATAGGGATAATGAGATTGATGGTAGGTTAGAAGAGTAGAAGATATAGTCATAATGAGTTTTAACAAAACTTTATCAATTTTCGAATACCTAATACAAGGTAGTCGTCTTAAACATTAAATTTTTTGACATCATACTGTACTTCAATCCATTTTCAGTCTCATATTATCTTGAATAAAAAATTTGCATATTAATATCTTATTCTACTCCGATTAAAACAGCAAAGTGGCCGATGTTTTGTGTATTAATGGTCAGTGATGTTTAAATTCTATTCTTTCAAAAACGAGAAAAATCATCACAAACGGAATAGGTTCAAACATTTATTAACAACTATATTAATAAGTGTATGCAGACTTCGTAAAGTTCAACACCTATAGATATACCCAAAATATCAAGTGTAATTTTCACGGCATATTGACTTCTGAATATTGCATGACCCGCTGGGAATGACAAAATATCACAGAATGACATCAAACACAAAGAGACTGTTTTCATACTTAGCTGCAGGCTTTAGTAAATTCCACCCTATTCTTCATCCGGCTCCCAAGGGGGTGCTAATTTCCCCTTAGTGTAAGCAACACGCAGTTTTCTATCCCTAACGAAATATATAGCATTGAACTACAAGTCAAGAATACACAATAATCAACAGTGTAAGCGGCGGACTCAGCTGGTCATCTGTTCTTCTGATGAATAATGGTAACAAGAGACTGACAAGTTTCCTTGTTTCAGGGCTCTAAGCTTCCCGTTATCCCCCAATAGCAGTTTATATGTAACACATACCGATAGTACCGGTCGATTTCACTTATGTAAGTTCTTTCTTCCTACTAGTATGGCATATTTCATGATCACGACTATTTGATTTAAATACTAAACATATGACATCAATATGCAATGGATGATTCAAAGTTATTACATTTCTCTATTTGCGCCAATTCTGAATTTGGTATCAAAGCTTTAAAGTGTCATACGTTGTGTGGAAAAACTCTTACGTAAACGTATGATGCTCATAGAATGAGAATTACACTTAGACAGTGAATGCTTCCATTCGTGATGAAACCGTAAATCAATAATTTCTTTCTTCATTTGGAATTTGATTCAAACACATATAACAATTGAAATAGCTGTTTTGATCAAACGCCGCGACCGACATTTGAAGCTGCAATATTTCAATGAAATAAGTATCTCTTCGAACAGAGCAAATGTTCAGCAATGAGGACTCATTGCAGAGTCCCTTGTCTCCATAATCTTTGTCGCCATCGCATTTGCATACAGCTTTTATCAATTTTATATGGGTTTCTGAATCTATTTTCCAAATATATCATTTTGAAAAATGTTCTGTATTCAGGCAGACAGAATTATCTAACAACACGATTGTTTCAGTAAGCACTAACTTGTATTGATTTTACAATAAGGTCCAAAAAAGTTAGTGAATTATTACCGAATGCATCACTTGTTAAAATGTAATGGCATCAGAAAATTGCTTTTGGATTTCCGAAATGCGCACACTTTGTCATTTTCACATTATCAACAGTCATGGTTATTCATTCCTAATGTAATGATATATTTTTATTTCGAACTAAAAATTACGTCAACATTATGCTGAAATCCAGTGTAATCGTATTAGTAGTAGTAGTAGTGGTAGTTGTTGTTGTAGTAGTTGTAGTAGTAGTAGTAGTAGTAGTAGTTGTAGTAGTTGTAGTAGTAGTAGTAGTAGTAGTAGTAGTAGCAGTAGTACTAGTAGTAGTAGTAGTAGTACCAAAAGGAGTCTGAAGTAGTAAAAGAATAATAAAGAGTTGTTTTAGTAAGAGTAGTGACTGTGGTAGTAGCAATATTTATAGTGACAACACTACGTTGAATGAAAAGTAGTAATATCACGGATGATAGTGACGGTAATGGCAATAATGAGAATAGAAAATGTAGCAGTATTAGTGGCAGTAGTTTGTGCCGTAAGTCATTACCGGCGTGAACTAGTAGTAGTAATAGTAGTAGTTGTTTTTGTAGTAGTAGTGGTATTGTATTAGTAGTGAGTAAGTGAGCCCCTTTAACAATATTTCATCCATTAGCCATTACCGGCGTGAAGCAGAGGTAGTAATAGTAATAGTAGTAGCAGTAGTAGTTGTAGTAGTAGTAGCAGTAGTAGTAGTAGTAGTAGTGTTAGAATTAGTAGTAGTGAGTCAGTGAGTTATTGTTTTGAGCCCCTGAACAATACTTCAGCAATTAGCGATTAACTGTCCGAAGTAGTAGTAGTAGTAGTAGTAGTAGTAGTAGTAGTAGTAATAGTAGAAGTCATAGTAGTAGTAGAAGTAGTAGTGGTAGTAGTAGTAATAGTAGTAGTTGAAGTAGTAGTTGTAGTAGTAGTTGAAGTAGTAGTAGTAGTAGTAGTAGTAGTAGTAGTAGTAGTAGTAGTAGTGGTGGTGGTGGAACAAATCTGAACAAACCGGTATAGATAGTGTTGATGTTATCACTTTTCACAATTCGCTGGTGATTTCGATGAAAACGTAAACATATTATGTGATTCAGCTTCCATATAATGAACACAATGAAACATGCCTGTGTTTTTATGCAACTGTCCATGAATGTTGGCAATGAAACAGTATGGAGAACAACATGGGTTTTTTACTCTGATTATTCAACACCAATACACGAGGGATATCCGATGGATTACCTTACTTTGGGCTAGAATACATTACTTCATTTGATCATAGTTTAACGCCATGCACGCAGAAGGCAGAAGCACCTCATATAAAATTCCATTTGTGTTTGGCATTTTTGTGCTTCCTGTTCGAAGAAGTTTCGTTTGTTGCTCTCTAATTTTTCGCTCAACTGTTCATCTTTAAACCTGCAATTTCATTAAGTCAACAGTATGTAAATCGTGTACAGTTGACTCAGTTTATTGCGCTGTATGTTGCTTTGCCAATTGATGTATATGAATGTGAAGTTTATGAATTAACTTAAGGTACTATTGAACAGTGCTACATAATTAATGATTGAATTTATGTCTAACATTGTAATATTTACCAATCTTCATACATTTCAAGTACATGATGACTACACGAAAATGCAATGTTCGTAAACATTATGACATACAAATATAAAGTAAAAGGATTGATCCAATAAAGATTCATTGGTAGAGAATACAAGGTTTTCCCTGTCTTTCATTGTATATACAAAATCACCGACATGTTTATTCCTATGGTGAAGTAAATACGCATTCAAGGGATTAACAATAACATCAGTAGCCGATTGTTATAGTAAACGCTTACAAATAAGCAGTCTGGAGGCGTCATTGTAATCAAACAAAGGGTGAGGTTCAAAGTAGGCTTGCTATCATAAGCGATCACATTGCGATCGAAGGGAAACAACTCTATAACAGGAAATCAGAAATTAGCGATTGTTTTCAGAGAAATTCCGTGTATTTTGACATGTGATAAGCGGAAGAGATGTAAAGTGTTTGCTAACATTTACTCTTTCATTCAGCCAAACATGATCAACTCCGGCAATTACATTTCAGTAGAGATGGAGTTCAGGTAAAGTCTTCAAAGATGAAGAAAAAAAATCGTTATTACCAATTCATAATTAAAAAAGAGTAACGATACAAAGACATAATAGTAAAGCATTACAACTACAGATAATAATCATCATCACAACTTTATATAACATTGCCATCGTACAAATTTCAAACTTAAACTTTTTTCTAACATTTTACTACACAGTGTTACAGTTATCTTTTTTAATAATTTATCATTACGGTTTTTTTTTAATCCATAGGATTATACTCCGAAACCCAACTTTTATTTGTTATTACGGTTTATGATTGCGGTTATACTATTTTAGTATACTGCACATATAAGGAAGTAAACAACTTGTCTATGTGGTGTTTATAAGAAAAGCTTAAAGAGTTATGTTCAACAAGATTACCTTCGTTTTCAAATTATATGCATGTAAAACCTTGCAGCCAATTTGGACGAAGCTGCATGCTATCAAGAATGAAAAACGTCCTTTGATTAAACCCATCTTAACTCCAAAAATGATTATAATCGTTCAAAAACAGCTAAATTCAAACCACGTTCTCAAGCAGTTTATAAAATCGCTGAAGAAAAACCTGTGTAATTGAGCTAAGTGACAAGGTCAATAACGCAACGTTATTCCGTCATTACGAATTAATTTCCGTACATGTTTTTGGTATTTTCCCATATTTTACAGCCCTTTAACAGCTTCCGCAGTTAATTGGAAGCCAACATGACATCTCGACGGAGAAGTTTAATAAACTCTTTGTGGATCTAATTACGACAATTGCTTCATCGAGATTCCAATTCCGTCCGATGGGCTCTGATTTGAATTTTATTGATCTTGAAGAAATGATCTTGAAAGCATAACAGCTCAGTACCCACACATCTGAAAAACATTTTGTGTTGAACAGGTACTGTCAATCAAGTTTGATATTGATTCAATAAAAATTGAATGAAATTTAAAGAAATATAAATTTCGTTTGAAAAAGTATGTGCAAATTATATAATCTATAAAACATGCTGACACCAGAGGGAGTATTAACTCATTTAAAACGGGATTTTTAAAAAAATATTTGGTCTTTAATTTACGAGGACAAATTCCTGTGCACATTCGTAGAAAAGAAAATCAGTATTCCATACAAAAATATGTTTTAAATTGACTTAATTGCTTTTGCATATTTCTTACTTTCGACCAAGGGCAAATTCTTGTTTCTTGTTGTACTGAAGTTTAACATATTTCAATTTCAATTTACCTATTAACTATTTTTATCCTTAATACTAAATGTTTGTAATCTTTAACAGTAACACACCACTCAATAATCACTACCACTGTACGCATTATCATCTTTCCTTTGTATTTCCGTTCCAAAAATAATACATAAAGATTATTCACAATTTACAGTTATTACATGTTGATACAATTCCTATTGATTCTGGATGTTTTCAATCCAGACACTTCCATAAATGGATTTTTCACTCAAGTTAGATGTTAAAGGTCACCAGCTTTTCGTATTTGAAACCAATGTCCTTGATAACACCAATAGTCGGGCTGTATTCTACTAGAAGTTTAATCAGTATAATTAACCATCTTTCAAGGTGGTATTGGTGAGAATTGAAGTGATTAATTGAGTAACTCATAAAATATTTTCTCATAGCAGATTCGACTCGATTATCAACTTCCATCAAAAGAGATGTTTTAACTCACTTGGCATGAAGGATCTAGCGGGTTCACTTAAGCTAATAAAGTCTTGCCTGTCGAGATTGGCAACTTTTGTTATTCCCTCTCGCCGTATGTTATCATTCAAAAACAACTAGTCGATAGAGCAGATAGAGGAGTGCGGCACGTTCTCCTTGTGGAGATGGGAATCAGATTGCTTGTACTTCACAGAATCACCCATCTTCCATCTTCCTCTCGTCACATCCATCACCAGATGCCAACCCACGCGATCCGTTAAGAAAAGAAGATGAAGATTATGTTTGAAAATATGTTTGTCCCCTGTCATAGAGATTGACAACAATACCGTTAGGGACTGATTCATGGTAATGTAATACGCTTTGACAAATATGAAAACCATTTTGACGTATATATATAAGTTGATATACCCGAAAAGTATAGTATGATATTTTTGTGAATGATACTTTTCTATGAAGGTAAGAATTACATAGTATTAAAAAAATGTAAAGATAATATCAAAATTTAAAAAGTTCATACCCAAAATGATCAAGAAATTGATCGTACAGAACATTTTTTTTAGATTTTCATATCGGTATGAACCAGTGCTATCTGCATTGTCAATATCCTTTCATATTTATTGGCGTAGTGCTAATCATAACACACATAATCTATTACCTAACAGAAAATACACATCTGACAATATCATGACGTCCTATGGTAGATGAAATGAAGTGTTTAGAAACTTTAATGACATCACAGAGATAACTTGTCAATTAGCCCGTTGGCAATTATTTGTCAGAATATAAAATATTATTCATAAAAGTGAGTAAGTAAGGCTCGAAGTTCATAGCTATGAAGTCTTTATAAATTGTAAGATTAATATAGTGTTGCTTTATTAAAATCAATGTACTCATATTTCGATAAAAAAAATCGTAAGAGGCTTGTCGGCAGAAGAAGATAACTAAACATATACAACCTGAAACTAGACCTATTTACTCTGATTGAGAAAAGAGCCATCGGCTCTGTGGCCCATCCGTCTTTGTATGATCATGATTGGTTTGAATAGTTTTTACTTATGAAGTGAGAGTTAAACGTGTTTGGGTTAAACGTGTTTTGAAAATATTTCAGTTCTTATATCATATAATAGCGTGGTTATATAATGGAATGATATATTTATTACATGCAAAGAATCATCGCAATATATGCAATAATAAACTGCTTGATTTCAAGAGGTTATTCTTCATTAAAAGGATTGATAAGATAGCTTTTACCAAGCTTGACTAATATTAAATAGATTGTATTTTCTACATATTATTGGTTTGATTGCTGATTAATAGACTTATATGACTCCATTGAAAATGTTATCATCATTATGAAAGGAGTGCATCTCTTTACATGTACGCATTAACCCCTTCCTCGTGTATAATTTGGGACTAGGATAATGACATTTTAAAGTCTTCATCTAAAAGAGATGATATGCTTAGAATTATAGCTTACTAGAATCATTGGTTTCTGAAGAGAAGTTGAAAGAAGATCAAACGGCGGATACCCTGCCATGCGAGGACTAAATGCACAAATTTCGCATTTCCACATTACAAAAATGTTATTCTGAAAAACTTGCTCCCACATTGAATGCACATGTTTTGGGGAAGAAGACGTTTTACGGTATTATATATTTGATATACGAATATATTTGTCCCATTGGATATATTTTTGCCCATTTTTATGGAGGGAGGTTACGACCAAAAGTACAAACGTTGATCCCATAAAATATGAGCTTTGATGGTAAAGTAGTTCTGGGGAAGCAGTGAAAAGATGTGGTACAACCCCCAAGGCCCGATCCCCGATAGCGGATGACATGCCATTAGACATATGAACTAAATTGAGGTTTAAATTCACATTGTGAACTGTATTGTTGATCTTTACTCCCATGATTCCTTCTCATGAATGGGAACAAAGTTTTCTTCAAAATGCAAAAACGTCAATTGGTTAACCCATGCTCCTCAAACTTTCTGAAGCATGAAAGAAGCTGAAACGTTTTGACCTTATTGCTAATATAAAATATTGATATTTTGCGTTCACTTCCTCATTCAAAGCCTTCTCGAGATAACTTGAAAGTAACATCCAGAGCACGTGGTAATGAACTTCACTGAGGGTGCAATTGATTATTGACATCAACGGAAGAACCATGGGAGCTCATAAATGAGGCTGAAGGACAAACGAATAAAACGAAATCACACAGTGATGATGTTTGCTTTCACGAAAAAAGTGCAAGGATTTGTCGATCTAAAAGTTAATTTAGGTCTTAAAACATGTTGAATGATGCATTACATGAATCTTGAATTGCAGTACACCATGAATGGGCTATTGAAGAGAGAATGGGCTGTTAAATGAATATCTGTATGGATAATTGAAGAAAGTAATGGTAACTATATGTCATATTAAGACAAAATTGACTTTGGCACAATTGTAAAATCATAAATGTCATACATGTAAGAGAATCCGATGAAGTGTCAACTTCTGTTATCCTCAAATTGTAATGTTGATTGGAGTCCCCTTAGGACTATTCATCGTCTGGTTAAAGATAAACAGACGATCAATGAGTTGTTGCACTAGCTTAGGGCTGACAAGAATGTTGTTAGATCTTAAAATCACTCTGAAGATTCCACAAACTTATAAGAGTAATGTAAAATCATGGATTGAAATTGCGATTCAACACTTTTAAGACATCCTTAATGCTTTATTATTCTTTTGTTGCTCACACAGCATCTTATCGATATGGTAATTAAACATGTTTCATTAATAGATATATTTTAAAACATGTTAAAACACAATGGGACATGTTTCTTTAAGTTAAAAAGAAATAAGGATTCTTCAATATGGTGTGTGTCTATCTTGAATATGAGTGTCACTGCAATGTTACAAAGGATGGTTGCCTCTAAATGCCAGTGAGCGGATATGATGAGGTCAGTGATTATGCTAATCTTGCCACAATCACAGGCCGTTAAATTGAATCACTCCTTTTGATCGGCAAACTTGGTTCGACATTAGTCCGCTTTCAGTTTTCTTCAAAATGCAACAAGGCATACAGAGACGTGACTCTCTTTAAGAAAATTTTTGTTACTAAACCTAAACGAGACATTATAGGAATCTCTGCTTTAGAATTCTTTGTACTTTAAATGGCACTTACAGTGTCACGAAACCTTTCAACCATGCAACCATACGTCTAATGCTGTTTTATAAAAACTGTCCGTTTTCTTTGTTCCTTTCTCTTGGTTTCACTTCTTACTTCAGTAGTCATGTTCCAGTTGTGTGTAGAGTAATGAATATATAAAAAGACAAATGGTGGATGATTATAATTTTTGGATGATAATATTCTATTGAAGAACCATATTTTAGATATATGATGTTTGTACACAAAAGGTTTGTCCGTCTACATTTCCTATGGTCAATTTCATTGAATATAGTTCAATTTGGAATCGACCTTTATGACAAACATTTGTATTTTGATATTTCATTTCAGTCGATTGGATTAAAAAAAAAATATAGGTAATTCTTTTTAATTACTTGAGCTACCTTGACTAAGGATTTTTTTTTTCAGCTGAAGCTCTATCAAATTTTCGGATTTCGCAACCATCTGTTGTTGGACATTATGTTAAAAATGACCTAATGTGGTGTTATTATTCATAACTATTTTTCAGACTCTGTATTTTGAGCAAGACCATGCATTTTTGGGATACAAATGAATTCATCCCAATGTCTAACTGGAAGAAGATCTAAGTTTAGGTACCCTGTTATCGTTATTCATACTTACAAGAAGTACAGAAATTAAGTGTTGATATAATACCTTATATCCATATGTCTTGTGAAAAACCATCAAGTTATTTTCATGGCAGCATATACATGTACAAAGTTCACTCAACATGAAACTTTAAAGTTTGGGACGGAAACATACGTCTCCTTCGCAGGATAGTGGACTTGACTGTGGAATTGATCTTAGAAGGAACGCAATTAAGGGTCCATCATTACCAAACGGGCATAGACGGAAGTGATGGTAGGAATATGCCTCACACTATTTGCCTCTTCATCATCTTCGAGTCTCACTACCAGCAAAGATCTGACTTTCTCGTCAAGGAATTGAAGTTGGAACTGTAATCTTAAATATCTAAACAAAACAAATATGTTGATACCAAATTTCATGCAGAAACAGATATTGATGGAGTGTATATGTACACTGTAGTGGATGATTAATGACTCACAAGTTGCTTTTATTATACGAATATATTCACAAAGGACTCTACCAACAAAAACGATCAACTATAATCATCTTATTATACTTTATGGCATCGTTAATACGATTTACTGACAATGTTGTTTATACTGTTGGTATGTAAGAGGAAGAGGAAGAAGAGGAAATAAATATTCGACTTCAATGCAAATATATAAAAGACATAATTTGGCAAGGTTGGAACATTCACATGGAGTCTTCTCGTACGTCATTGGAACAAAAGTGTTGCAGTTGTAACATAACTGAAGAGGGCTCCAAGAAAGGTGATGCATATCATGAATAAAACACAATCCATTATAAAATCTGACAGATTTATGACTGCAATATATGTTCTCTCCGCTCATACATTCTCAACTACGGATTCTTATTACTTGTACTTCGAACAGGTTCTGATTATTAGAGAAATTCTTCACAGCGAAATGTACTATGAAAGACAGTTTGGTTTTGTTCATGTGTCAAGAGACATTTTAACCTGTAATCTTTTGCAGCAAGGTATATTGTCCATGGGTTCCAGAGACGACTTGAAATAAATAAAAGATACAAAGGTGGAAATTTCGACGACAGAGTTGTTCAGTTCTTTTAGTTCACTGGTAAAATACTGGATGGTGATACTGAATTAGTGATATAATCTTAAAGAAAAAGTTTGATCAACGTGCTCTTTTGATTTTTTAAGCAATTGATAAATAATCTAATATAACGTGTAACACTACAATACTACAACCATATTAACGACTATAGTGAAAAAGATATCATTTTGTGCGAACTCGACTTTTTTATCCATGAAACCTTTGTTTTCTACTAAATGGACTGGAAAGGCTTCAAACTGGTTTTACCTGTCGATGTTTAATTACATTGTATTGCAGGACTTTATTATTATTATTCACAACAACATGCATGTAGTCGTTGTACTTTTTACAAATTTTACTACCACCCAAAGTCAAAACCAGTGAAAACACAAAAGTTTTAAAATTCTGTTTTGTTCCTTCCTTAGCAGGTTAGCCTTCATCCTAAAATGTGTTTTTTAATAACTTTAATTGTTCTGTTTTAGTGGTTATATCAAGACTGATTTGAATCAAGGTGGCGTACACGACCCAAAACTTCTTTAATTCATAACATCTTTTAACCATATATAAGTACAGTGGCCCAGAAAATTTGTGTAATTTACTTTGAAATAGATTGAGGTTTAGATTGGTTTCATTCCCACGTGCTTAACCGTTTCATTACCCCAAGTGGAAGTCATCAAGAGTAATTTAAAATGGTGCTTTTGATCGATTCGGAACCGCGTATTTTGAAAGTGGTTGTTTCCGTCCAGTAAATTAGTTTGCTTAACTTATAATTAAAGCAGAAAAGCAATTGGCTCCTTCTTTGTGCAAGTGTCAAATATTGCTCTTTGATATTTTCACTCCTTTGATAAGGTATTAGAGTCATAGTCAGTTCCTAACGTTACGTTACAATGAAATGGAACGCCTTCTGTCAACGTAAACATTACTGAGTTTCATTTCCTTTGTGATTTTGAACGCATTTGGCCTCTTCTTGTATTTGCTTTGTCAAAGGAAATCATGATGGACTCTTGGTACAGTCACTTTTACAATCATATTCGTTGGAAATAAACCGACTTTATATTCTTGTTTCAAATCTTGTGCCCAAAGGTGTATTACAAGGTTTCTAATGGATTGGTCAAGCTTTTGCATTGTTCGACTGCCGATCTCATCTTTCACAAAATACTGCTATAAATGTAAAATGAAGACAGAGCATTAGTTGTACCAGACAAATGAAAATTGTTCTTCCCCTAGATTAAGATTTAATTTATTCTATTAGTTTGTTTTAATTCGATTTTGTTCTTCAACATGAATTCACATACCACTGTGTCACCAAACTCAATTCAATAGAGTCGCCTAGTCTTATTGGTACACAGATGTCAACTTTCTATCATTGTAGAACATCCCAAACAGTTGTTTAAATAGACGTCCTGTCCTTTTGTGATTTTACGAATATTTTATTCAAGATCAATATGACAATAACGGATAATGGATAGCTTTTATACAGCGCCATAACTCCACGTTGTGAACCTTTTGTCTCATTACCCTGGTCTAACCCAAGCTGACATATTTGTCACTATAAGGTCACCACCAACACACTGCCTCACCAGGTATTCATTTCCTACTGGGTGAATGGATTCACATTTTGAATTACGTTTCTTGCCAATGGAGATACCACATGTTTCTCTACTCGTGTCCCAATGTTGGGCAGAGAATCAATCTTAAAACTCTCAATTTATCCAGCAATGACGCGATAAAACCCAACCAGCTAGCCGCGCCCGATGTTGCTGATCTTCACTGATAGTGGTCAACTAAGCTATGTACACTCGAGAGACATGGGTATCAGCGTAGTGTAAACCGCACGATAGGTGACATGCTGCAATGCTACGAACAAACAGTAGCAATAAGGTCCTGTAAAAGTCTTCTTTTTAAAGTAACACACGTATGAATACTTAATATTTCATCTTCACGTATCCTGAGATCTGAGTAAAACACTTCTCAACCGATATGACAATTAAAACATCGTTGTTAGTAAACTCCGTTTCAGATATTATTATTTCTATTTAATGTTATACGAATAATATGATAATAACTGTGCCTTGTATATATTTAAAAAACTGTTTAGTAACAAGCATTGAACCTCTTTTGTATTAAGTTTAATGTTGTTGTTAAGACTACTTTACTAATCATCATAAAGGCGTTAAATAAGCATTGAAACCCCGTACATGAGGAACGATTTGTGTTGCTAAGAGTGAATTACGTTTAGTTTACGTACAATCGATGTCACCCATGCTGAGGGCTTAGTAATGTCTCGTTACGATGATATCAAATTAAACAGAAAGTAAAGATCTTTACAAGTAGCTATAGAAAAGGAAGGGAATCTTTTGGCGTGAACACGCTACAGAAAGCGAATATATAGCAAGCAGTTCTATATGCCTAGGCTTATATCGTATTACCGTGATGAGTATTTCTAATGGAGTTTTTATCCATCGGATTCAGCTGCCGTGAATTGGTAGCACAAAAAGAGTAGTGACTTCGGAAAATTATCATTGATTTTTTAAGAGTGGGTTTGCATGCTAAAAGTTAGAGTATAATTAATTGTAATCACAAAATTGACGATTGGAATATATAATTAATTGTGTTACAAGAGTAGTTAGAGCGAAATGATATCAGAAGTTTAGTATATAGCTATGAATATAAACATATTATAATAATGCTGTAATAATAATAATAATAATAATAATAATAATAATAATAATATTAATAATAATAATCACAGGTAAATCACTGCATACCTGAGAAAACAATATATCAATATATGGTCATCATAACGTTTCCTCTGAGTTCACAATCCGCGGTTTCATTGAAAATCTTTCAACATTAAGGACATATATTTATATTTCAATTATCTCCTCTCAAAAGAGCTATATGTTGCTCCTGAAAAAATAATCTCAAAATGGAGGCAAAATTTACTGTACCTGCTTATTCGAACATGTTTACCATTTGAAGGTATGAGTAAAGTTTTGGATCAAAACATGGCAAACATCTGTTGTTGGATATTTTGACAATGATGACCTTATGTGGATTTTCCGTTTATTAAACAGTTCGCAAAATAGGAATTTCAAGCAGATCACGCATTTTCGGGACATACTCTGTGAGGGCTTTTCATACTGATAAGAAGTACGGAAGTCCAATATTGATTTAATACCTTTTATCCGTATGTCTTGTGATGAAACATTCCAGATATTTTTTGTAGGAACTCTTCTCGAGTTCACTAGACTTTCGAACTATAAAGTTTGTTTTGCAACGTAGTAGACTTTACTTTAAAAGTAAGCAATCATAACTCTCATTAGATGTTGGTGGTCTTCCTGTTAAGGAAAAAGCACCATCCTGTCGAATCTATCTTAGAAAGATGTCAATCAAGGGCCCACCTTTAAAAGCCAGACACAGACGGAAGTGATGGTAGTAATACAGCTAGTAAAATTTTATAGTACTTCATCTGTGAGTCTCGCTGTTAGAAAAACTAGATGAATTTGACCTGTTCTCGTCATCGAATTGAAGTTGGAATTTTTTATCTTAAACATTTAAAGGAAAGAAAATGTGTGACTACACGAAGATGTAAATTGATAAAATGCCAGTGTAGTGTAATACCAATGCATATATGAGTTAAAATAATGTCACAATGTTCCTACTGCTGGCACATTGATTAGTACCTACGCGCAAAAGACTTTGCTAATTTCTTTTTGCGATAAATATATTGTTATGTCAACTGTGGTAAGAATCCATAACTTTAAAAATATCAAATATCATTAACATGGATTACCTTCCAATATTATGTGATAATATTTTTTATGGCAAATAAGCTAGGGGGAATTAAATCATTTGGCAAGAGTGGAGCATTCACAAGGAGTATTTTCGTTATTGAAACAAAATAACAACAGTTGTAACATAACTGAAGAGGACTCCAAGGGACATGTTGCATTTCCTAAATCAAGAAAGATCCAATATGAAATCTTGCAGATTTATGATTGCAATTTATGCTCTCTCCGCTCCCAAGGCTTCGTATATCACAGTGAATATAATTGTTTGGAAGCAGACTGCGAATTCTTATTACTTGTACTTCGAAATATTTCTGATTGTTAGAAAAACACTTCACTGCAATATGTACTATAAAAGATAATATAAATATGGTTTCTATGAGATAGAGAGATTTTCACAAGGTGGCATTTTTAACAAGCAATATTGTCCATGCAGGCAAAAAGGAAATGAATTAAAGAAACAAAGATTGACATCTTTAGTGCAACCGACAGCACATGTTTAATTCAGTCCATTTAGTTTAATTGCTACTTGATAATTGGCTGGCAATTAGTTTGTGTCTGTCCTGTTATATAATTTTGAATTCTACTCATTACTTTTGCATGGCAACTTCAGATGTACGCGTTCATGAAAATACTGAAATGTGAATTATATTTCTAAATAATTCTAAACAAAGTGTTTCAGTGAAGAACTCAAAGCTGATTTTGATCAACACAACATACTCTCTAGCTTGACCAAATGCTTGTTAAATCCATAAAATTTTCTAACCCTCGTATAAGTATTATACGTATAAGTATTATCAACTTTGAAATAAATTGAGTTTTATATTGGTCTGATTCCCCGTGATTTACTGTATCATTTCCACAATTTGAGGTATTTATAAGAATCAAAACGTTGCTTTCGATCAATTTCAGAATTGCGCACTACAAAAGTGGTTGCTTCTGACCAGAGAGTTAGCTTTCTTAACTTAGCATTAAAACAATTGCACCTTCTTCATACAAGTGTCAAATATTGCTCTTTGATTTTTTTACTCTTTTGATAATGTTTTAGTGTCACCATCAGTTCCTAACTTTGCTTTACAATTAATTGGAATACTATCTGTCAATGCAAACATTACAGAGTTTCCTTTCCTTTGTGATTTCGAGCGCATTTGACTCTTTATTGTCATTTCATTCTCAAAGGAAGAAATGATGCACTCTTAGTACATCATGTTCATATTTGAATTTTTTCAATAAATGGATTGACCAAGCTGTGGCATTGTTCAACTGCAGACCTTTTCTTGAAAAGAATGATCCTCGTAATGGAATTTTTGACAGGACATTTAAATTTGTTGTAACAGAAAATCGAAAATATTGAGTAGCGTAGAGATAATGATTCTATTCCACAGTGAGGAAACATTAAGTCAAGATAATCTGTTTAGAAATTAAACAAAATATCAAAATGAAATGAATCAAATTCAGAATTTTCACTTTTGATGGGTTCTTTAAATTGTAGGGGTAACTAATTATTCAAATTTCTTTGTGATTTTGTGCATTTGACCTTTTCTCATCCGTCGTTCCAAAAGGAAAACATAATCGACTCTTGTCACAGTCACTTTTACACTCATATTTCGTTCGAAATTTTTCATAAGTTGACTTTTAACTCTTGTGTCAAATATTGAATAAATATTGTTCTTCTCTGGCGTCCAAAGGTATATTACAACGTCTCAAATGGATATACCAAGCCTTCACATTGTTCAATTACCGACCTTGTCATGAACGGATTACTGTACAGTCTGATAATTTTTTATAATGATTTTTAGAAATTGAAAAGAAAATAGAATGAAAAACAAACAGAATTCAGATGATATGGATAATAAGGATTGTCACTTTTGATACGTTGTTCAAATTTTGAATCAAAATAATCGTTGAACAAAACTCGAAATGTGATCTTCCCCAACATTAATTTCATTCATTTCAATAAAGATTTCATTCATTCGGTTTTGTTATTCAACCTTAATTCACATACCACTGTAGCACCAAATTCACGTTAACAGATGTCAACCTCCTATCGTTATAGAACTAATGATCACCAACAGCTGTTTAAATAGATAGGTGTACTTTTGAGGTTTTACAAATATTCAATCCAACATCAATACAGAGCCTGCTTCGAGATAAGTGTATAAACAAATTGTAACACACAAAGGGTAACATGTTGCAATGCTACAAACAAAAATAACCAATGCAGTCTGGTTTAAATGCCTTTCTTTTGTTTAAGTAAAACAAAATCGAAAAACTTATAGAACAAGCTAAACCTTACACATCCCACAAAATAACAAGGGATATTAAAGATTGAAAGATAAACAAAAGAAAAAAAACACTTGCTGTCTGGTTATATTTATTCGATTCGTTAGGTTTATTCATTAACATTTACTCATCTTTAGTTAATTCTTTGTTAGTCAAAACTTATTTTGGAGTGGAGGTAGTTACCGTCTCATGCTATCAATGATATTTATGGATTTTATCCTAATGTTTACTTTAGCTCTCTTGGAACTTGTTCAGATAAAAACAAGTTCATATGATTTCCATTCAAGGTTATATGAATAACGTAATTATCATCTTGTCTTAGATATTTTGTGGGAAAGGGTTTTGTAACCAGTATTATACTTCATTTGCGATCAGAATCAAGACCTTTAATGTTTCTGTTTTGACTGCTTTTCGTATCTATGTGGACCTAATGTATGGATCATCTTTAAGGTGTAAAATAAGCATTGAAACCCAAACACAAGGAACAGTTTGTGTTGTTAATAGCGCATTACCTTCATGTTGATGTCTACAGTCGATGTCACTCACGCTGAGGGCTTAGCATTGTCTCGTTACAATGATATCAAATTACCACAGTCAAGTAGAGATCTAGACAAGTGGAAATCTAAAGAAGGGAATCTTTTCGCGTAAACACCCAACAGTAAAAGCCTTAAGAAAGCAATTGCAAGTAGTTGATGAGTAACACTAATGGAGTTTTTATAAATCGGATTTAGCTCCCGTGAATGGGTCACAGCAAAATGAGTAATTGAGCTTATGCTTTCCAAAACTGATCATAGGTGTTTGAAGAGTGCGTTTGCATGCTTTAAGTAAGAGTATTTTTATTTGTAATCCCAACTTCTTGATAATTGGAATATAATTTTAAGCATTTATAAGGTTAGTTAGAGAAAATGGATTTGCAATCGAACTACCAAAATATTTTCAAACATCTTTCTAATTGTTACAGGGACCATTGAAACATTCATGCCATGATTTCAGCAAATCATAAACCTGCATGTTCTAAAGTATCTGTATTTCATCCATGTAACATCAATATCCAGAAATTCTGTGAATATGTCGTTGGTCGTGAATTCAAGTGGGAATGCTGAAAGTGTCATTTCCTCTGACAACAATTGCGTTTGGAGTAAATTAGCAAATGAGATCTATGTATATGGAAATATTTGGGAGGGGGAATAAACACGAACCCAGCATCAAAGTTTCGGTTTTGGGTCTCGTAATTGGAAATGCAATTGAGTGATAACATAACCAAACTTTATTTGTAAAGTTTCTTGTTAAAATAAAAGATTATTTTGATGTGACAACAGAATGGACATGTGTAGAATTGATTTTGGAATTTCATACGGTTAGCTCCTCGACAAACAGTTTGACTTTGTCAATAAGTATTAAAAAGACAATTTCACATAAACGTGGACAATATAATATTTTAAAAAATAGAATTTCCTTCAAACTGTGCTCTGAACAGACACTGAAAAAAATTAAGGTTTTCGCGATCTAAATAGGTCTTAAATCAAACCTAATGACTATAAATATGACCAATTATCTTACCTTTATGTAAAATACTTTAATTTCATTGGTCAGCGTTGTGCTTAAAATATTCCGTGTCACCCGTCCAAGAGGGTGACAACTGGAAAAATATTACCTGCTACCATAACAACAGCTATTTGCCGAACTCTGTGACATAAGCTCTATACAGCGACGCCGGCTTCGGTTTACGTAATTTTCTTTACAATATTGCGGATGCAAATGATGTGAAGAGTCTGTTTGTAAACATTCGTCAGCTGGCGTTCACAATGGCGACAAATTAACGCTTCGCTTCACATTCTCTTAAAGAAATATTAGAAAAACGTTCATAATTGATTCCTGACAATACGAAGAGTCAAACTTATCATCAACCAAAATTCTGAAAAAGTTAATGACGGAAAAGAGACAAAATCTTAGTTTTGAGGAGATCGACACTGTAGCGCTAGCGGAGATAATGTGAGTTCACTTGCCGTTTATCAACGAGTGTCAAACCGAAAAAAAAATGCTAATGAACCACGCTTTATCCTGCGCGATGCGTCCTTCCACTCCAGCTTTCGAGCCAACTTCTCTCGAAAGTACCGTCAAAGCCGTCATAAGTTCAAGGTCAGGGGAGACGTCATTGCTGCCGATAACTCCGAGTAAACTCTAACATTTAAACCAGCTTACTTTCGTAGAAGATCTGGACCTAAACGATCTCTTTTGTGACTATTCAGTTCTCAACAATCAAGCTAATGTGAAAATGAACCAAACATCGCCTACCGGCTCGGGCTACACCGCAACAAAGATTGTACATCAGACCGTATTACCCTCGGGAGAAGCATACAACTTATAATAATCAAACAGTGCATATTTCATCAAATAATACCCCTAAACAAGACAGGAGATGAAGAAAGTTACAGGTCTAAATAAGTCAAAATCAGCAAACCCGACAGATTGATTGATTGATCAGGGGAAGGAAGTCTATTATTGACTAATTGTGACATGTCACGCTGTCAATAAAATACAGCTCGGAGCGCCATTTCAATAACATGATCACCACACATATGATAAATGCTATCAAAATATGTGGACTTCATAACTATATGTTAATGGATTTCCTCTTTAATGTATTTTCTTATCAGATGTACCAATTACAGTTCACACTTCTTATCCATCAGTAACATAGCGGAACCAGAGGTATCAGTCTATCATACTTCCTTCGTTTCCATATTCAACTTGCCATACTATTAAACTGACACAGAATATTCTAAGTTCAAATCATCATGCTAACGTTGCATGTTCATGATAAATAAAATGCCTGAACCATGTGGGGTTTTTTCAATGATAATCTAAAAACGACAAAATTAATGTTAAGAAGTTTAAATTCAACATCTTATAAATATGTATGCTTATATGACCTATTAGATTCTTGCAACCAATATTTGTCTTCGTGTTGTAAATTATTTTCCAAATTTACATGTGTCAAGTTTTTTATCACAAATCTCCACTTTATTGTCGTTATATTAAACTTATAAGAACTTAAATTGTATTTTCAGAAACAACCAGCGCTATTGTTCTTAAATAAATAGAGGATATTTGACATTTTTCGTCTAATACCATGGATATCTCATCGAGTGAAGTAGAAATTTATATTTTCACGAGTGGCGTAGCCACGAGTGTAAATATATGATTTTCTACTTCACGAGATGAGATATTCATGGTATTCGACGAGAAATGTCAAATGTTCTATTTATTATGTTTCCCAAAACCACGTTAATGACCCTAACTATATGAATGGAGAAGCTAAAATGCTTCGCTAGCGCGGGCCGTTGCATGACGTAATTCAATTGTTTCATGACGTCACAGACGACGTCATATGATTGTTGCGTCATTTCACTGAGTAGAATACCATTTTTATTTCACTCAGTGAAAATACGGGTTTTATTTTCACCGATAAATTGCATATTTCATCATTCGAAACATAATAACACCAATTATTAGGTTTAACATATTTCACTCCAACAGCATACACATGTACTCTGTAACACAAATATTGTCGTTCCAGGTGTCCTTGTAGCACATGTAGTAGGGCTTAATTAATCAGTCGTTTCTTTATTACAAATAACCATTTTTAAAACTGACATTTGAGAAACTTAACTTGATTAATTTACAATAATAGTCTTAATAAAGTCTTACTGTTCGAGATTGGCAACTTTTGTTATCCCCTCTCGTTATAATGTAATCATTAAAAAAACTAATCGAGCAAGGAGTGCCCCTTTTCTTCTCGTAGAGATGGAAATAAGTTTTTTTTACTTTACAAAATGACCCATCTTATATCTTTCATCTTCCTCTCGTCACATTTATCACTAGATGCCAGCCCACACGAATGTAGGGTACAATAACTTATAATCTGTTAGGAAAAGAGCAAGATGAAAATATGTTTGTCATCTGTCAAAATAAAAAATAGCAATGCCGTTAGGGAATTTTCAATGGTAATGCAACACACTTTGGTAAAGTGTAAATCTTTTAAAATATGACTGTCAAAGTACTCTAAACGTTAAGGATGAGAGATTTTGTGAATGTCATTATTGTATGATGACATTACCTAATATTAATAGTATATAATGACGATAGAGAAACAAAAAGACGTGTTCATCTTAGATCATCCAGCAATATATCCTAAAGTAGGTATTTTTCAGATTTTTATATTGATATGTACAAGTGGTATCTACATCTTTCATATATCTATTTAGATTAAAGGACCTATCGCTAATTAATAACTTCATTCAGGTGGAGAAATGCAAAGAAAACAAACGATGTCGGAGAGCTGATGAACGGACGCCTAATGACGGCCAATGCCATAATCCATATGAACTAAATTGGGGTTAAAAATCACGTCGTAGTATTGTTAAATCTGTATTTCCATGATTGCTTCTTAAGAACAAAGTCTACTTCAGAATTCAAAAACGTCAATGTGTTAATCTCTGCTCCTCACACTTTCTGAAGCATGAAAAAAGCTATAAAATATTAATATTTAAGGTTCATCTTATCATTCAAAGCCTTCTCGATGTAACTCAAAAGTAACATCCCGAGCACGTGGTAATGAACTTCACTGAGGGTGCAATTGATTATTGACATCAACAGAAGAACCATGGGAGCTCATAAATGAGGCTGGAGGACAAAAGAATAAAACGAAATCATATAGTTAAGATATTAGCTTTTACGAAAAAAGGAGACGGGTTGAGCGGTTAAGTGAATACCTGTATGAATAATTTAAAAAAACATTTATTAGACTATAAGTTGACCAAGTGAACAAAGTGGATTTGAAATTGAGATTCAACAAATCAAGATTCAATCAATCAATCTTTATTCTGTACTCAGAAGGCCTCAGGCCTATAGTAAATTACATTTACATTTGTTGATAAATATTTCACATTTATAAAACAATACGGTTATTGTATACAGATGCGTAAAATATATATTTGGACAGGTTTTAAGTTTCTTCATTATATAAACTGTTTAGAGTTTGAAGAATTTATACATATTTGATGAATTTGTTTCGGATGTTACTGTAAATAGGACATACAAGTAAGAAATGGTACTCATTTTCAATTTCATTTGACTGGCATAATTGGCTGTCTAATTTCTCTCCTTATATTCAGATATCTACCTTTCTCAATAAACAGTTCATGCGAAGAACATCTAAAACTTGCTAGGCTGATTCTATACTTGTTAACATTCAAACAAGATAGGTAGTATTCGGGATATTGCATGACGTAGGTGTCGCATTTGCTTGAAGTTAATATCTTTTCTTGCAAATTTGAAATACATATCTTTTAGTCCTTGAGTAAATGACATCTGACGCCCAGTTTTTATCTCCGTTTCGATCAAATAAAAGCATCATTATAGCATTTTTTTGGTAGGCGGTATGACGGCATGTGTAATAGTTTTATCCAGTATTGAATTACTTTACAATAGGAATAGATATATAAAGGAAGCCTGCCACATTCTCCATAAATCATGACACTCGAAGTGTTCTGTTAAACACCCAAAAATATATATCAGGCATACAGATGTACGTTTTCTAAGTTAACAAATGTATTCAATCCCCATATTTCTGCCTCGTATAAAAGAATGGGATTTATCTTTACATCAAATATTTTGAAAAATGAGTTCATATTCAGATCTCCTAGTATGTGTAGTTGTCTTAGAATTCCGAGCAATACTTTTTTTGCTTGCACAGCTGCATATTTTACATGTAATGACCATGATAGATGATTTGTGAAATATACACCAAGATATTTATAAGAATCTGTAGTTTCAAGTATGAATTACTGTAGAATCATCTTTTATTTTTTGCTAGTTTTTGCCACCCTTTTTAAACACCACTACCTTTGTTGTCTCTAGATTTACTATTAATTTTGACTGTTTACAAAACTTCTTCAGTTCATATATTTGCTTTTGTAAACCAATCATAGTACTTGATATCAAGACGATATCATCAGCAATAAGTAAAAGAAATAGTTGGAAAACATCTGTATGTAACACTATGCCATGTGAACAATTATTTTCTATCTGGCTGGCTAACTCATTAATAAAGAAGGAAAATAAGAAAGGACTTAAAACACAACCCTGTCTGACACCCAATTACATCTCAAAGGATTCTGATAAAATATTATTATTTCTGACACATGTTTTTACATTTTCCTACATATCAAGATTCTTAATGTTTGATTATAGTTTTTCGTTGGTCAAACAGCATTTTATCAATAAAGATGTTGCATTGGAATGACATAAAAAGTTTCAAACCCTTTTTATCTTTGGTAAATACATAAAAAAAAATCATATATGCTGATGTTAGTTTAAATCCATCACCAAATGCCAAATTTTTTACAATTAATAGTTTTCAGTGAACATAAAGCAACAAGCTTAGGTTTGTGCATGAGCAGAAATTAAACAAGTCATTGACAAATATACTAGTTACCTAACCTATCAAACCAAATTAACTCAAAGCTGTCCTTTCAATTACTTTAGATAACATAAAAAATGTTTGTTTGAATAATTTGCATGCGCTAGCCAGTGCACGTTGTTACTGAAAAAGGTTGACAGACAGTGTACCTACATGCATTGTATATTGTTGTCAATTCGAATCCTTATTTGTTATGTTCTAACAAGTTAAAATTTCACAGACACCTATTTCACAAAATACTGAAATATGATTTCGTCATATTCCCTTTACCTCAACCGTAACAGAACGCATTGTCGAATAGTGGTAAATAGAAAATCCTTGATCATGAGGGAAATGCATGCTTTTAATGAGACATGTTTCTTTAAGTTAACAAGAAATAGGGATTTTTCAAAATATTGTGTTTGTCTCTCTAATTTGCGCGCCACTGAAATGTTAGGCACGAAGGTTGCATCAGAATGCCAGTAAACACACACGATACGGTCTGTAATTATTCTTATCTTGCTACACTAAAAGGGTGTTAAATGGAATCATTTCTTTTGATCCGGAAATGTGGTTTTACATTAGTCGACTTTTCACTTTCTTCGAAATGCAACAAGTCAAACAGGGACATGACTCGCTTTGAGTACGTTTTTATTAAAACCTAAATCAGGAATGATTGGAATCTCTGCTTTGGATGTCTTTGTTCCTTAAATGACACTCATAGTGTCACGAAACCTTTCAACCAAATATGCTTTATAAAACCTATCCGTTTTCTTTGTTCCTTCTCTCGGTTTCATTTCTTTTTACTTCAGCAAACGTGTTCAGCTACGTGGTTGAGCTCTGCATATATGACGAAATAAAATTAATGTGTCCTTATCTTATCAATTTCAATGCCTTCATTTTATTCATGAACCTGTTTTTGTACTCCTAGACATAAATGCTGAATAAGGGTATGTACATTTATTCAAATTCACAATCCTCAAATTCATTGAAAATCTTTCAAAGTAGAATCAGTTTCAGCACATTCATTTCATTTGTATTTAAACTAATTCCTCTCAGTTGAGGTATTCGGTGGATTAAAAAAAGGATTAAACGAATAATTAATCGTTAACTTTTTATTCTGTATATGTTACCTGAGTTCTAAAAGGATTTGTTCCTCTGAAGGTTCACTACATATGGCAAATATATGTTAATGGATATGTTAATTATGCCGTTTAATTCATTTGCCATTTGGCAAATCTCTTTTTTTGACCGATATCATGATTTTGGGGTACATGTCTTTATCCAAATACCCTTACAAAAGCAGATCTAGGTTAAGGTGCTCTGTTAGTGCTATCAAACTAACAAGAAGTAAGGATGTCCATGATTAATACCTTTTATTCATAAATTTATGTCTTGTGTAAAAATATTTCAGTTCCTTACTTGGGAACCTCTATAAAGTTAGCAGTTATACCTCGTAGGTCTTCCTGCTAAGGAAAAGCACCATCCTGTCGAATTGATCTTAGAATGATTGCAATTAAGGGTCCGTCATTACAAACCAGCCACAAACAGAAGTGATGATAGGAATAAGCCTAAAACAATTTGCTTTCTTCAGTATCTTCGCGTTGCACTTCCAACAAAGGGAGATAAATCTGACGTTTCTTGTCAAGACTATGAATGTGGAACTCTTATCTTGAATATCTATAGAAAATAAATATGTTAATACCTAACTGGGTATTTTGTGCAAGAAACAGATATTGACTCTTTGTTGCTTTTATTATAATAATATATTTCCAAAGAATTCTACTAATCATAACAATCACTTAACAGTAATGTATCTTCTTATACTTTACATCATTGTTAATATGATATTCTGACACTGAGGTTTATACTAAAAGTATATTGTTGTCTACACCGATTAAGTAGAAAAAGGGGTAATAATGTTTTCCAAATGGCTCAACTAAAAAACCAAAGCATTGAGGAAGCGTGTAGTGTTTATTCAAATGTATTACTACATCCGTGAATATATCATTAAAAAACTTATACTACAATACCAATGTAGTGTAATACTACTGCATATATGACGTCAAAACGTTTTAACATCACAATATTGCTACCGCAATCGTAACTAAGGTTCAGAAATTTTACTCTAAACCTTTCGGGATAAACAAATTATTGTTATATCAACTATGGTTACAATTGAACTGCAGATTCGTAATTACTTTGATATTATCAAATGTTATGATCATGCATGATCCTCCGATTTGAAGTAATTTTCAGTTTTTATTCCAAATTCATGTATGACATAGGAAAATACATTTTGAAAGAGTGGAGCATTCACATGGAGTCATTGAAACAAAATCATTACAGTTGTAATATAACTGAAGAGGACTCCAAGAAACATGTTGCATATCCTAAATCAAGAAAGATTTATGATTGCAATCTATGTTCTCCCCGCTCCCAAGGCTTCATATATCACATTGAATAGTGTAATATAAAGGATAAAAATGGTCTTGTGTCTTCATGGGACAGAGAAATTTTCACCAGGACGCGGATTTGCAACAAAGGATATTTTCTATGTGTACCAGAGACAGAAGTGAAATAAATTATGATAATAAATATAAGTTTAAAATCCTGTTCAACTCATTACTTTTGCATAGAAAATGAAAATACTGAAATGTATAGTTCAAATAACTTTAATTATAGTGTTTCAGTAAAGGTCTTAAGGCTGATCTGGATCAATAAGGCATTCTCCCAAGCTGAACTTCTTTAAACCATAATATCATTTAACCCCCGAATAAGTACAGTCGCCCAGAAAAAAAGTGTAATTAACTTTGAAATTGATTGAGTTTTATATTGGCTTGATTCCCACGTGCTTAACGGTATCATTACCCCAATTGGAGGTCTTTACGAGTGAATCAAATCTTTGCTTTTGATCAAATTTCAGAATTGCGCTCTATAAAAGCAGTTGTTTCCGCCCAGAAAGTAAGCTTGCTTAACTTATCATTAAAGCAGAAAACCAATTGCTCCTTCTTCGTGCAAGAGTCAAATATTGCTCTTTGATGTTTTCACTCTTTTGATAATGTTTTAGCGTCACCATCAGTTCCTAACTTTGCGTTCCAATTAAATGGAACGCTTTGGAACGCTTTCTGTCAATGTAAACATTACAGAACTTCATTTCCTTTGTGATTTTGAACACATTTGACTCCTTATTGTCATTTCTTTCTCAAAGGAAAACATGATGGACTCTTAGTACAGTTACGTTCATATTTGATCTTTTTCAATAACTGCACTTGTTGAAAATATTGAACCAATATCGATCTTTTCTGGCGCCAAACAGGTGTGATACCAGGTCTCTAATGGATTGACCAAGCTGTCGCATTGTTCGACTGCAGACCTTGTCTTGAAAAGAATGCTCCTCGTAATGGAATATTGGACAGGACATTTATTGTAACAGAAAACCGAAAATGTTGAGTAGTCTAAATATTATAATCTAATAGACAGTAAAAAAAACATTATATATCATGATAAACCTTTTAGAAATTGAACAAAACATAAACATAAAAAGAATCACAATTCAGAAAAGTCACTTTTGATAAGTTGTTAGAATTGTAAGGTTAATTAATTGTTTAGCTAAATCGACCCAACATATGCATTTTCTCTTATAAAACTTCTTTTAATTCTATTAACTCTTCTTTCGTATTTGTTCTTTAACATTAATTCATATATCACTTAACAAAATTGTCCAATCTAACTGGTCAGCTTCCTTTCATTATAGAAATTTTGATCCAAATGATCGTGAACTTTTTGGGATTTACAATGTGTTCATTCAAGATCATTATATTTGAGAGACATAAGTATACCTAACATACAAACCATACATACCTAACAGTAAAACAAATCATATATAATGTTGTAATGATACAATGAAAAGTAGCAATGGGCTCTGGTTTAAAAGCATTGTTTTGTTTAGATAAAATATATTTACTTCTAGAACAAGCTACTATATATACATCTCAGAATACTTTATTCAGCCAAAGCCGTTATTAATTGAAACGTAAGCCTAGGATAGGACTGTCTGATAAATTTTACGTATATGAATCATATACTCATCGTTTGCTCACTTGTTATCTGTTTTAAACAAACGTTGTACTGACGTTAGATGAAACATTTACGTATTCAAAGATTTGAATATAGTGATGCCAATATACTTTTTGTTGTCATTAACGTTATAATAATCATTGATTGTGTCACAAACTCGCATGGAACATGCTCTTAAAGACCGTGATAGGACGATATTTCTATTATAATTATTATTAGATGGAAACCTCATTCTAAGAGAATACAAGATAATCATATTACCGACGTTACTAAATATTTTATTTCAACTTTGCAACGTAAACAATTTGAAATATGAAAATATATCTGTTAGTAAAATCCGTCTCAGAAAAAAGTTTATACGATTTTCCTTCATCCTTTTATAAATATTACTGCTATCACCATGTCTTTTCGTATATTTGGAGAGAGTTTCGTAACCCGCCTTGTACCTCATTTGCATCATGAACAAAATCACTAGTTTGTTTTTGTTTAGACTGTTTTCCGCATATATATGGACCTAATGCCTACATGATCTTACAGGCGTAAAATAAGCATTGAAACCCCATACACCAGGAACAATTCGTGTTGCTACGAGTGAATTACCTTCACGCTAATGTCTACAGTCGATGTCACTCACGCTAAGGGCTTAGCACTGTCTCGTTACATTGATATCAAATTACCACAGACAAGTAGAGATCTATACAAGTAGAAATCTAAGGAAGGGAATCTTTCGGCGTTACACGCTACAGAAAAGCCTTCTGAAAGTGAACAGCAAGCAGTTCTATTCGCCTTGGCTTATATCTCGTTACCATGATGAGTACCACTAATGGAGTTTTTATAATTCGGTTCAGCTTCCATGAATGGGTAACGGCAAAAAGAGTAGCCTTGGCATTCTGAAGCTGATCATAGGTTTTGAAGAGTGCGTTTGCATTCTAAAAGTAAGAGCATAATGCTTTATAATCACAAATACTGGAGGATTCGAATATATATTTAAGTATAGCCATAAGGTTGGTTAAAGTGAAATGATTTGGAATCAAAACTAACCCCGAACTTGGAAAATGTCATTTAAATTGTCACATGGGACCATTCCAATGATTATACTATTTTGTTTATTTTCAAAAAAATGTGTATTCCAATAAATAATCAATACATTTTCAGAAAGATAAAATCAACAATACGACTAGATGGATTATATACTAATTCAACCAAATTATAGATCATAGTAATAATTATGACCATACTATGATTTCAACAAATCATGAACCCATGTGTTCTGAAGTGCCTAGCAATAATGTCAAATTTTCTCCATGTAACGTAATTTCCAGGAATTCTGTGAATATGTTATTGGTTGGAAATTCAAGTGGGCACACTTAAAGTGAAATTTCCTCTGACAATATTTGCGTTTGAAGCAAATAAGCAAATGAGGGCTATGTATATGGCAATGAGGTTCCATGGTGGAGAGGGTGAATACACAAAACTACCATCACAGTTTCGCTTCGGGTCTCGTAATTTGAAAATGCAAACAAGTGAAAACATAACCAAACTTTGTTTAAAAAGTTCCTAATTTAAGTAAAAGATCACTTTGATGTGAAAACAGAATGAACACGTTTAATCTGATTTTTGAAAAATCATTTACAGCTACTTTATAAAACCGAAACTGTTATAAACGACAATAATGTCCAAATAGTTACAAGAATACTAAATTTTTAGAAAACTCAAACAAAAAGTAGTTAAATGACCAGTTTACACATAACGTGGACAATATATTTTTCTACAAAAACTCGAATTTTCTTCAAACTATACTTTTAACAGAGACTCGAATGATTACAGGGTTTCACGACCGAAATGGTCCCTAATCTAACTGTTTGAAATATGACGAAATTATTAAACCGTCCATATTTAATCCAATAATACCCCTAGACAAGACAGAAGATGAAGAGAGATACAGGTCGTTAGAAGATGAACTCGGCGAACCCTGCAGATTGATTGTTGGGTCAATCTTAACTCAGTGTGAGGATCCGGAAGTCTATTATTTCCTCTTTGTGACATGTCACGCTATCAATAAGATATAGCTCGGAGCTCAATATCATTATCATCTTACATATGATAAACGCAATCAGAGTATATCGACTTTATAACTGCATGGTGATTTAGTCTCTTAACACTTAATCTGTTTATCAAATATACCGATTTATGTTCACTTAATGTTTACTTCTTACGTAAATGGTTTTTGAAAAGTATCCATCAGTAACACAGCACAACAAGAAATATCAACTTATCATGCTTCCTTCATTTCCATATTGAACTTGCCATACAAATAAAATGACACAGAGTATGTTTCCTAATTTCGTATATGGCTTAGATAAGTGCCTTAGTATCATGTGTCCTAAGTTAAGTTCAAATCATCTCACCGACCTTCCATGTTCATCCCTAAAATGCCTAAATTATTATTTGTTCTGATCTAATCTAAACACGGCGATATCAATCTTAAGAACTTTACGTCCAATTAACATGCAGTAGTTATGTGTCTTACCTAATATTTGTAACCAATATTTCTCTATGTATCTGCTGTACATTAGTTTCAAAACATTATATTATTCATTGGCACACTCCATTGTCCGGTTTTCGATCACAAATCAAGACTTTAACCTGTTTAATTTCCCTATACAGAACTGATAAGTACTAAATTTGTATTTCAAAATACGAACAGTGCTTCTTGTTTAAATAACACCATTCATAAACTTTGACGAATTTAAGTCTAACAACATAATCTGTCAATTTGAAATTGTCTTTACAGTTGTGAAATCGAGTTGATTTCCAGTCCTGCACCAACGATGCTGATAAACGACTAAATATTCTATTTCATTCATGGAGATAAAAAGAAGAGGTTTTTTTCCGACGTAGAGGACATTCTTGTTGACTCAATGTGCAAGTTACACCCTGTTCGTCATCCTCGGTCACCCAGAGCTCAATGTTTTGATACTCTTCACAGCAACCTTTGGCATTTTCATCGGGAAAATTTGTACTCAAATCATTAACTTTTGAGAGACTTGCAGGTCCAATTGACGCACCAATTCAACAGGCTTATTCAAACCAAGGGCGAGTAATCTCAGTACAGATTTTCGTGATTGTGAAGAATATCGGAACATAAAGCCCTTGGTGACCCAGGATGTCTGCGTTTATATCGGTCATATCTTTTTTCCTAAATGTGAAACTGACGATAACTGTTTTAACATGACAATCCTAATGATGAATATACACTCACAACGAAACCTCACTTTGACAATGAGTCTTAACTTTCAATAACGACATACAGCTGCATACCGAAAGTTTGTTCACTTATCACTGAATCGTAGTGCAAATATCATGTAATTTGGGTTTCATTTCAACGTCAATAGAATAGCCTCAGCAAAATTGACATTAGAACACCCAGTGTCAATGTGTGACATAGCAATTTTTAAACTCATTCTTGGATCGTCTGATCTCTTGTGCAAAAATTCGAATTTTGGCATATTGATATTGACAGAAGGGGTCACATTTTCGAAATTTGGATTTCGTTAAATGTCAAATTAAATGTTCCATATCGACTCTCTGAGATTAAAACCAACATAATCTCAAATTACATGATATTTGCACTAGTATATTCAGGTATGTGAAAAAAAACTTTTGGCATGCAGCTGTATAAATGAAATCATAAACATAAATGCTTCCTGCTTTTTCATACCTTATTATGCAATTGAAAGCCAGGAACTAGGTTACTTCTAATCAAAATAATTTTTTTAAAATTTAACAAACACTTCTAAAAATATTTACACAAAACCTGTTAAAGTAGTATATGTGTAAATTACTTATCTGTTCAACAATTTCAAACAGAAATGTTTTCTCACGGAATTTCCAAAAATGAAAGTACTTTGACCTTTTCAGTATTGAAGAACCAGCCAAATGTTTGACGAACACAGCATTGTGTCAATAAACTCAATGGTTATCAGCCCTATAAAGCACCTTTGAGTTATCCTAAATAATAAGATATACAAACCCTGCTAGGAAAGTTCAGAAAAAGGTCAATACTGTGTGTACCTAAGACATTATCGGTATGTTTGCCAGAGTGATTAAGGCATTCTTTTTGCTAATGTATTGCTGATCCACACTTGATAAAGCCTCGCTTCAGATATGTAACAATCACCATTTGTGAAGGCGTTCAGGAAGACATACTGTTTAAAATTTGACATAATTTAGTAGGTAAAAAATGTTTATCTTAGATACGCGAATATAAATTGAACTTAAAAAATTAACAGGATTTAACAGGATTTCTTATTCGTTACCATTTATCTCATAAGTTTGGGATCGCAATGTATCTTCAGAAACCTACGCTTACCCTCAGTCTAAAAAATTAAATCTTGAAAATGAATAGTTTATGGAAAATCGAGAGGAGCCTTACACAAATGGTATTTTCTAATTTCTAATGTTCTGAATTTAGTCTTGCTTTCTCAAAAGGTTAAATTTCGTGTCAGGGTTACTTTAAGGTCAAGATATTATGAACAGTCTGTCAGTTAAACTTTTAGAAATTAATAATAATGGGTATTTGTTATGCGCCAGTACATACACTAATGCATGCTCATGGCGCTAATGAACAGAGATTACATGTTAATATATACTGTGAAGAGGCGTATACCATGTACCAATTGCAAGTCGAGGTGCAGTAACTCTGTACACCATGAAACTATGAAATGCATTAAGGCAGGACCTTCATCCTGACCTGCTGTTCGTGTGATTTACGATAGTTCTATATAATGACTGGCAGCAATTTAACAATGTTGTATAGTCTATGTAATTGGTCATGACTGGTAGATGGATAAGTTAAGTGTAGGAGCTCTTGTGAGCAAGCGATCTTCTTATCATTGATCATTGTTCTTTACTGAATAAGACGTTTTATCATCAATAACACAATCATGTGCTATTTCCATGTAATTATTGTATGAAATTAAAGGCCATATTTCGACGTTTATCTTCTTATTTGAGAAAATAATTTGATAATATATTTTATATAATAGAGTGGTCTTTATGGTTGGAGATTATTTACAACAGAGCACCGCATTATTCTATTGATGAACTGTTGATCAAACCAAGTTTGAATTCTTGAAAGTTTGAGTAAAGATATTTTTTCCGTAAGTTTCGGATCTGTCATTTAAATAACAAAGAGTATTTTTTTAAAGTAAATTTTGTCTAACGTCATAAGTGGTGTTGTTTTATCAAAATGATTGACAGTCGCTGAAAAACACCATTCTATTGCTTTACGGTTCGGAACAGTGAAACTATAAAGGTTGAAGTCGGGATTTGTGAATACCCGACAATGCATCGCGACTAGCGGACGCCAATATGCCAGACAAAGCTTGGCAATAGGAAAAAAACAAATATGGATTTGAAAGTGTGTAATTGTATAACTTGTATACATAAAACGGGACGAAACATTTCTGCTTCCAAACATACAAGACCTTTAATTTGTTTGATTATCATTGAAAACAAAACAATCATGCATTTGGCATTTTGCGTTGATAAGGTTTAATGAAGTTAAATGAGACAATTCGAACTTAAATCAGTTCATGTATTTTGGCATTAATCAAAGCCACATAAGATGTTATAAAACAACCTATGTCTCGTTAAGGTTATTCATTTGTAACGGGAAATAAGAGGGGTAATAATCTCGAGTGTTATGAGATTTGAATATAAAGAAATGAAGTGAGTGACATAGTAGCAGTAGTAGTAGTAGTAGTAGCAGTAGTAGTAGCAGCAGTAGTAGTAGTAGCAGCAGCAGCAGTAGTAGCAGCAGCAGCAGTAGTAGTAGTAATAGTAATAGTAGAAGACGTAGTACTAGTAGAAGTTCTAGTAGTAGCAGTAACAGTAGTAGTAGTAGTAGAAGTAGTAGTAGAAGACGAAGTACTAGTAGAAGCAGTAGTAGTAGAAGCAGTAAGTAGTAGTAGTAGTAGTAGTGGTAGAACCATGACTAATAAGCTGTCGAAATGTGGAAAACGAGAAGAGAGTATCTAATAAACGAAGAAGTGGTAGTAAAAGTATAGATAGCGGATAGTTAGCATTTAAGAGTTAATACTAGTAGGAGGACAAGTAGTAAAAGTAATAGTAGTATAGGTTGTACATATGAATCGTATGAGAGGAACTAGAAGTAATGGTGGTGTTGGTAGTACATGTAATTGTGTATGTGGTTGTAATAATAATACTCGACATAGTTGTGGTAGTTATTCAACTCTTAGTGTTTTGTTTCCATAATAATAGTGGAAGAAGTGGTAGTAGTAGTAGTAGTAGTGGTAGTTGTGGTAGTAATAGTAGTGGTGGTGGGGGTAATAGCAGTAGCAGAATTATTAGTAGTAGAAGTAGTTGTAGTTAAATTAGTTACAGTAGTAGTAGTAGTAGTAGTAGTTGTAGTTGTTTTTATCGTTGTAGTATAGTGGTTGTTGTAGCGATAATAACGGTAGTATTTGAAATAGCAGTAGTACAATAATACGAAGAAACAATATAAGTGTAGTGTCAATTGTAAATTAAAATGTAGAAAAGCAGTCATGAATCAGATCAAGATGCGTTAAGTTTTTAATGCGTATAATTCTCGTATCGATTATATCATGTAATCTTGTAATGGTAGACAAACCTGTACATCCCTCAAATATTTTTTCTCACATAAGGTATTGTTAATCACCATATATAAAAATGAATATCTTCACTTTATTAAAAACATTATCCTTTACTTTACGTTAATGCAAGTGTCGGGAACATAATTCTAGAGCCAATAAAAGGCCTACAAAGACCCAGACAAAGCAATTTTCAAATCACTGTTTCTGACACAGTTATGCAAATTTAAAATAAACCAGTAGCAAACTAGCAATTCAAATTATTTAGTTTTGTATGACTAGACCAGTGTGTTAGTATCTTATAAACGAACCGTTGGTAATGATTAAGTCTGTCAACTTTGTATGAAATAACATTGCTATTAGAATAATGCAATATTTGTAGGCATAAAACAAATCAAAATAATAAAAGATTGTCAGTTTTTCACTCAAATCCATCCATCATTATTTTTTCACTTCATTTTCTTATTTCATTTAGTTAATCACGTTTATCAGATCAGTGAAAGGCTATCGCCTGCGGAATCAACTGATCGTCCTGGCAATATACTTCTCTATGAACCGTTTTTCTGTCAGCACTGGTCTGCGTACTAATTGGCTTGAAGCCCATCGCATCAGACGCTTATCAAATTAACCCTGTGCATTCTGATACGGTTGGGGAGAAAGGACAATTACTGACACTCACCTTATTAGCGATTCGTCCCCACTAGACACACTCCATCTAATCCAGTCTCAAAGTTTGCCTTGTAGGCTAGCACTAGAACTGTTTGTTGTGGAACTATACTCATTGAACAAACCACCAGGCGGTAGGTCAGCCATGTGATCTCGCTGTACAGACAGTCATAAGGTAGGAGTCCGGGACACAACGAAATTCAATCGACAAACACTTGAAAATTGTTGATCAGAGTTTCGCCAAGCTGTGCAACGTTGCGGAAAGTGAGGCGGTATGACTATGCTCCGGGTCTCCTATTGCCCTGCTAGAGAACGGGAGACATACGCGCTGAATTTAGTGGAAGTTATTTCTCTCTCTCCTAACTTTGAGTGATGTCGCGAAAGAGAGTGCATCTTTTTCCCTCGTCATTAATCATCATAGACATATAATACGGTGCGTCAGGCGGCAATGCTTTATGTCATTTTGGGCCTACTCCTGTGCTAATAGCTGTTAAACTAAGCAGCAACGCTGCTCACGAGTGGAAGGTAAATCATCGACATTAGAGGATCAAGTGTTTTGGCCCTAGGTTAAAGAGCATCGCCTGGTTCCAGACTAAGATCTTCGATTTCTGGAAAAGGCAGATTTGGTACTCCCTGACTAACATTTAATACCACGCTTCTAGTTTAAAGTGCATTTTTTCGGTCAACGCACGGTTAGGTACACAACTTCTGTCCTGCTTAACGATTTATGCAATGGTTTGCTTGAGTGAGCCATCCCCTTTAAGACTGGCGGATAGCTCATCTGGGGTGAGTTGCCCTACACGTGGTGACAAGTTTCGGCAATAAAATGAAATCATGTAAGAATTTACGGCTACAAAAATGATTCACACATACGCTTACTCGACCCTTCGTGTTAATCTTCCTAAAATGCATAGCATCCCTAGATAAACATTAAACATGCAGTGGCTGTAAAGCTGAAGAAGTGATATAGCATTCATCTGATTGCAGTTTTATTTCGGAACAACCAAAAACAACTCACAGAGAAATACAAATTGAAAGGTTTTTTCCTAGCTTGTAAATGATTGGCTGACATAGCTATTGAATGCAAAAATTCGTGTAAAAGTCACATTGTAGATTTTTTACTGCTTTGGATTTAATGTAAGTGATAAAAAATGCATACCCATTAGTTCGACTCTCATTGTGACTTCATTTAATAAGAAGGATGATGAAAAACTCGTGTCAATTTGATTAGATGAGAAGTATTACATTTTTTAACATACGTGCAAGAATTTGTGCAACACATAGGTTCTACATAAATACAATTGCAACAGTATGTGACACACTTCCTCTGGAAATAATTCATATATATCAATACAAAGATGGTTTTAAATCTTGTATTGTAAAGATTTGACTGCCCCAGTTATGAGTTATCTTCTTAAGAACAACTGAATGCAGTGTACAATTTGTTGGTGCTTCAACCATTCACAAGAATGCAGATCAAAACCCAACGGAAGAACATCTTGAAGGGCTCGTGTTTATGGATGAAGGGTCGGTAATTAGAAGATGTTTAGACGAGTGTGGACTGAAGGAGATTAATTACTCGAATCCTTTGCAAAAACTGAATGGGTTCAAGCCCGGAGATGTCGATAACTATCCCTCTCTCCACATCTGTGCCACAGTAGGCATTGGGAATCGTGAAAGACAAGTTTAGTTTTGTTGGCATTGATGAACAGGGATAATTCTGATATTGATTATAGCTATCGATGGTAATTTTCAATTTGTGGTTTCGGAAATATTTCAATAACTTTAATGTGCATAACAATATGACGAATTCAATGTGAGAGTAATGTATTTAATGTAAGAGGAACAACATTATTTTGTAAAAGTAATGGCAATATCAAGATTGTTTTCATTGTAAAGTAACAAATAACAGTAATGATCGTGAGACACGAAGGGGAGAGACATCATTTATTACTACATATTAAGAGGTAGATATCTCTATATTTTAACAGATTTCCTATGTTTTTAATATACACAATTTTAATTTTGATTGTTTGTAAGGAGTAATGTGGTAATAATAAGACACATAATAAAAGTTATTTATTACATGATGAGGTTTCTTTCTTAATGAAGCTACCATAATTAATCATAAGAAACAAAATTCAACAATAATTCATTATATACTAAGTTGTTAAATACAAGTAGATAACGAGTCATCAATGTATAGGTTTCTTATCGTATCGAAATAATACACTAACCTCATTTCCATTTGATCATTATTAAGTAGGAAATCAAGTTTAAATCTAGTGAATCATGTACAATAACACTTGTAGAAATCAAACGCTGGCTGCAAGAGGAAGCTCTCTCGCCCAAATTGTGCAGTGGTGCTGAAGCGAAATTGGGGAAAGAGCTACAGATGCTATGTAGCGTCGTAACATTGATCACACGGAGCAATCCACTTTGTGTAACGTCTCTAGCAGTTCTTTATAATAAAGGTCACATCTCTAGCTGGAGATCAACTCAATTCACATGACATTTGGGAACTCTCGAAGAAAAGTTTAATATTGTTGAACTGACGGAGGTTATAAAAATAATGAACACTAAGTGTCTGATCGAACTCAAAGACGTACATCATATGCTTTTTTATTGATTGATTGGTTGATTCATAGAGATCCTAACGTCAAGCTTAGAGTACGCATATAGATAAATGAAGTCATGATTAACTACATGTAGGCCATTGCGCTTTTTTACATGAAGTCAAGTTCTTCGATAAATGTTATGATCATCAAAGAAAGACAGACTTTTTTTGATTTAAGGCTTACCTATAATGTAGCTGTATACAACGTGAAAAAAGATGGGGAAATGTAAGCTATTGCGTTAAAAAGTTGATATAGTTTTTATGTTTTGCATATGGTAAGTTTAAGCATTATGATATGAAATTTCCTTCCAGACATATTGGGATAGAAGGTTTTGGCTTTTTATAGTACAACCTAATTAAAAACAATGTCAGAAAACTAATCAGCATTGAAAAAAAAGTAAAATGTTTACAAATATCAACACATTTAATAAAAAGACGCAAGGCATCATTCTTAAATTGTTTCATTAATTACACTACTCAATATATCTCAAATATGTTTTTAATTTCAGATTAAGTCACATTCACGGATATTGACATCAATTATTCCTTAGATGCGTTATTAAATTCTAATTTTGCAGTGAAATAGAAAGATGTCGATATCATCGAATTTCCTTGATAAATGCACACCATCTTAACGATTAAGTGATCAGTCATGTCAAAGTTAATATTGATAAAGTGAAAGAGTTTATTGACGTAGTATTTTAAGTGTTAATGTTTAAGCCCCTTTAGGAGATTTGAATTCGTGTCACGCTTTACTTGATAGACAGGAATTATTTTTAAAGAATGATAGCATGCTTCGTATATTAGCCATGAATAGTGAACATTCACTTTTAACAAAGAAATTATTATTAGATTAAGATATTTAATTATTTTTTTATTAATACATAACCTACATCCAAATATTCAATAACGTTCAAATATATAAATACTTCATAACAATGATAACTGATTGCATTTACAGATTTCTTAAAAAATTGTCTGTTCACAAAAAGTTTAATTATGAACTGACAAAATTAACATTATTAAGGATGTTTAAGGATAATTATGTGTCCACATATCTTTTTTCAAAAATATTAATTTACGGATATCCATCACATTAACATAGCTTATCGTATGTCTATAATTAATCGTAGGACAAAACATATATATAAGAAAAATTGTAAATGACATCATAATTTTGTGTTAATCATCATCAGATGTCAGACTTTATCTAATTAACATCAATCGTTTCCATGCCACATTATCATATTTAACATGAAAATATTCGTTTAATCCGCAACAATAAACTAGAGTGGTGGGACACTATACCTACCGTGTACTCTCGTAGATAAACTTAGATAAAATTAATTGAATTGTCGTTCATTTACATTTATATGTAATAGATCAAAAATATTTACTTTGTGACTCCGAAGGCATAAATAGCAGAATTTATATCAATCGCTATGATAAGTTGATCTGGCAGAATGTCCTCAATAAAAACAGCTTTCTTCTAAAAAAACAGAATTCGATAAATCTCGCCGTTGTCATATTTTTCCCATTAGCTGCATCGACATGAGAATATTCGTGATCGTTAAACAAATTGACGAGAGAAGTTAGGAGGAATTTACCCCCTTACATAGATTGTTATTGATTTTTTTGGAATCCAAACAAACCTGCCACTGAATGAGGCACACTTGCGGTTTTCCTTTTTGAAACGTCCTCCGAGTGTCATAATTAAGATTCTAAAGACCAAACTAGACGTTTTATTATTCATCCAAAATAACTCAGCTTTTTGCATCACTTTACATTAACCCTGAATTCACTTCAATATTACATCCTTCTTGCATTATGACTAATGGATCTCTTTATACCTCAGAATTTTCCTCATTTTTGCAGCCTCGACATCTACTCTCGTAGACGAGGTCTGGAGCAAACGTAGTCTCTATACAATGGCGCTTGTCAAGTACATCACATACTGAAGGTTTCTATTTTAGTTTTCGATTTTTAGAGTCACTGTAAGTCGGTTTTCGCACTTACTTACAGATATAACCTTTGGTGTTAACTTCTCACTACATATAATTTGTGGTATTCGTGTAGTTTGAATCTATCTAAAGAAACACATTTGACAATGCCAACGGTGTCTTCTGAAAATATTGAAAACTATGAGTGATAAAAAAGTACACAATTTTGATAAGACACATACCTGCAGTTCTGAAAGCAGGATTTGAATAAATAAAGACGACATTGTCGTAAATAATACGTTCGTATTTTCCAAGTAACAATCCGTTTAATGCTGCATATCGTTTGGACTATTTCTAAGCAAAATAACTAAAGTCGTAGTTTATAGTAGCTTATTATGAGACATACTTGTAAACATTGATTCTAAAACATTTGTATGCTTCATAGATACCCACTACTGTGTATAAACATACTTAAACACGTCAACAGTCGTAAATAATTAATTAGTTCATTAATCATGAAAACACATTTGTACCTTATCTTCATGTGTACGTAGCAAGACGCCCTCCCCTAACTAAAGTGTCTTAAATCTATCATATTGAATATATTTGAATATATTTATTGATGTTTATATCACAAGAGCAAGTTACATTCACTACATTCTGAATTCTATAAGAAGCTGACTTGGTTCGATGGATAAACGCTCGACATAAATCAGTCAATGATATTTCAATGGTTTTCTTAGGGAACCCACTTGATTTCTCAAGACCTACCTAAGATGTCATATTCCTGTTTGATTATTCATTGTTATATCGTTGAATCAATAGATGATAGACAGACAGATATTTTATTTTAGTCTCATCTCGTTACAATGATTCATGTATAAACACATAAAAAGATCATATATGCAGATATAAGTCAAATCACTAAGTTAAAAAAGCATATAAAAAGTAACAAGCCACCCATTGTAGGGTTATGAGAGACTCTACAAATTTAAAATATATAAAAAGTGCAATAAGAGCTATAAATCTCTGATGTAGTATTCTTTCGTCAGATGATTGATTGCAAATATAGATCTGTTCAAAGATATAATATATATTTTTTTCCGGATATGGATCGCAAAGACAGATTTTTACTTTTTATATTTCTTTCTATTTTTTATTATTTTTCTTTACGAATAAAGAATTTATTATGTGCCAGATATCTACGTATTTATAAACAGATCAACACATTAACCTGATTACTATTATTGACATGTTAAGAAATGAATATCTAAAACTCTTTTGGACATCGGTACCACCTGACAATGATAAATGTCAACATGATATCAGAATAGATTTAGTGTTCGAAAGTTATTTATGTTACAGTTCCCTTGGTCTTTATGAACCTTATTTTGTCCAAACATAACATCTACGCTTAATGAAAGTATCTCATGTCATGGTGACAGGATTTGGAACTTTGACATTCCTGTCTGTAGCTTCTGCTTGTTATCTCTTAAAAGCTATTCCGTATTCCTTTTAATTGATTCTGAACGGATGTGAACCGTAAGCAGTGTCTATTAACTTAGCTAATGAGACAAGTGCTAACCTCTGCTATGTTCAATAGAGTAATGCCTCAACTAATTATATGATGTCGAGACCGTATCTCCCTCTTTGAGTAAAAAGAGTTCGTGATCAGAATTAAAAACGTATGTCCTATTATATCATTTCGCTCACTTTGCAATTGGGTTTCTTTTTACTTGACACGTGCGATATACGCCATGTACACGTGGACAAGCGAATGTAAGAATAGTTTTTGTACAATCCTCCCTCTTATTCAACCTTATTATTAGATATTGCCATCCAATTGATATTTGGACCATTGTAAACTTGAACATGATAATAGCGAGGCTAAAAGGGGTGAACTATACTTACAACTAAGACTTTGATTAAATCATTAATTTGGTGGATTTATCAACGGATTCTTATAAATATTCTTTATATATATAAGCTTTACCTCTAACGTTCATTGCAATTTTTGCCTCAGTTTATTACGGCGTAACAACTAGTTGTTATTTCATAAGTAAATAGGTTGGTTGGTTGTATTTATAATGAACGTTGTATTTCTAAAGTACGTGTATGTTCCACTTAAGGAGCTCTCAATTCTTACTGTGTTGCAGAAAATGTTATCAGTTTACATATGCAATGTATTTTCAGTGGATTATCTCGATAAGACCAATCTTGTCTTTGATTTATGGAGTGCCTATTTACAGCGATCAAATAAACATAGTTATTGAGTTGATGGTAAATGGTATGTCAATTTTATAATTGATCATGAGATGTTGATATTTTTATACCATAGATTCGTCTCCTGGGAGACAAATCGTTGTACATGCTTCATGAAATGGGGAAAAGGTAATAGTAAAATTGATGTGAATTGTTTCAAACCAAATCTAAAATATTATATTACCTTATTTTATGCAAGTAGAGTTCGATTCATCAAATATTGTTTAAATGGCAATCATAACTCGTTAAGACTATATATATTTTCAACAAATCTCATTATATTTTTACACTTGCTTGAAAACGACACAAGAATCTGTGTCGAAACGTCGCATATGATGAAAAAAGAAGTTGTTATCCAAAAAATTCTTGTCATTATCGTCATTCCAACATCTAAAATGCCTCTAAAAGAAGATACATATATTTAACTTTGGATCAATATAACAATGCAGCAACTGTAATTATAACCTTATAATTTACTCAATCCTAAGATCAGTTATAACAGTACCAGAAAAAGTAGAAATATACATATATGTTATTCCTTTAAAAAAAATATGGTATATCCAACATTTGAGCATATTGTTTATTCCACGCCTGTTACAAAGGGTGTGATGGTTGAGTTTCAACACTTCAATGAATGCAATGCTTGCTTATGTTTCATAATCAATTGGCAATTTGAAAACAAATAAGCCATTTCATAATTTTACTTTCTTGAATTTTCAGTACGTGATTGATGAAATATGCCAAACAAAATTGAGCTATGAAACTGAAATGTAATTGTTAATTTTTTGGAAGGAGAGCTTCCGTCAAAACTAGATTGATTATTTCTATATTTGTTGTGCCAATGGGATTATCGTTTTGCAGGAAATTATATCCCATTTTGTACCATTCAAGACCACAATCTTATATGTAGATCTATTGGACAATCACATAACTTTAATTATTGCAATCCCTTCTGATTCAGTAATCAGTTTACAACAATAGATATTGAACAAAATAAGTTAGAGATGATGAAATGTTTTGGATAAATAATTCATAAGGTGTTCTATGAAGAGATATTTTATCATCAATAATTTCAACATTTTCAAATATCCCTAACTACTGTTGTCCAGTCTGTATAATAGTCATATAATAGATATAAAATGATACCAAAATAGTGAAAACACTTTCTTCTGTATATCTTTATCTTTTCTTTTATCTTTTTACACTATAAGGAAATTAAATTCAGTAATTCAAAAAGTCACTTGTCAATAATAGACTCGACTGGCCTTCAAGTGACTTTTAACAGCTACTTCTGTCTGGCTTGAGCTGGTGTGCAAATTAATTTAATTTGTTATGGAAATTGATGTCGCTTCTTGAGCTCTCTTACCAATACCGGACTAATGTAAGAAGCAAGGATAGAGTTGTAGTTAACTCAATGAAGTACATTAGTGGAAGAGCCAGACAGAATATGTTTGCTTGTTATAGTGAACAACTGTAGGTACATATTTGTCATGATTCACAACTACAAATGTTATCATTACGAATTTTATAAAGGTATAAATAGGCGTATATATATATATATATCTGAAGGGGTAGAGATGAGCTAAAGGTTGCCATTCAATCTTCCAAACTCCAAAGGCTCGGTCATAGGTTGGTCTTTACTTAAATTATATATGTTTGATTCGGTTCTATAAATTTACAAATTACTTTGCCTTTAAGTAACTTACGGCTAACTTAAGATACTTGAAACAGGAGTTTCTTGACGAATTGTGTCATCACATGGAAAGGATTTAAGTAAATGTCTGATATTGAATTTGACAAGAGCAGAAAAGGAGAATCACTTCAAGTACGGAAAATAACTCACTGACCAATTAACGAGTGTCAAATTTCTATTTACGAATATGAAGACCCGATGTAGTTATTCACCCTTAGATTCTTTATATTTATGACCTTTGAGTGTCCACAAATTTCAGGTCAAGTTTGAATAATAATCAGTTTGGGGGAATCACTCATATCTGCCATATAAATATGTAAAGGTTAACTTCTGTGTACATGTAACTCTCCATTCCTTAAAAATAATGCAGCCGAGGCCCATTATTTTTAAGGAATTGAGAGTTACGAGACCATTAAACTACTTAGATTACGCTCAAACAGTTGCTATACCAATTAATTAACTTAAAAGCAGATAAAGAATCAACTTTATGTTAGATCTGAAGGAGATGCGAAATGAAAGTCTCCATTATTCAAAAATAATGGAGCGTAAGAATATTAGGATGATGTCACAAGTGTTATTTTACACTGCTGAAAAGCTGACACTTCCTAGAAAGAGATCATTTTCGTTTCCTCTTAGCAGTTTCGTTTCCTTTTTGTATTTCAAAAATGAATTATGCTCAAACCAGCAATATCAATGCAGCGATGATGTATGATCGGCCAAACACGACTTCAATACACATTCTTTCAACCAGAGCAATTATTTATTTAATAAATGCATTTTGTAATCGTTTGGAGCATTCTGACCCGAAAGTAGTTGATCTTAACGATGGTGTTGCAAAGAGGAAGTTTGAGCAAGTTTACAATATTAAAGTTATAGAAATCGTTGAGTAATCTTTCAAACTGCAGAAGCTACCTTTACCAAACTTTAATAACTTGAATTTTTTCGTTTTGCGGTTTCCATGGAAAATTGCATGAGTTCAGGGCATACCTTTTGTCAAAATCATTCCCCTCACACTTTACTTGCTATATTCACCAGAATTTATTCACATGTCAACTATGATACATACATTTGCATTTTAAAGGTTATATCTAAAACTGAATAGTTTCCAAGGAAATATGACTCAATGTGTGTGTCAATTTGTCATCACTGTCCAACTTTACTACTTATCTGCATCAAACTTGCCATATTGACGATGCTACTTAAATTAGAAATTTATTACTTGCATTAAAACGACATGAAGACAAGGTACATTCATATAGATAGCAATATTTAATGTATCCTTGTGAAACAGCAAAAAACGTACGTGTACGGTTAGGAATAATTGATGAGTAGAATATTGTCAACCAGATTTTGCTCAATGTGTAATCAACTATACCTTGAAAAATAGACAAATGTTCGAATATTTTTAAAACGTTATTCTCCACTTTCATCAAACGTAACACTTACTTTAATCATTTACTATATATGTGTTTTATGATTATTTGGAATTGGTTATTTACTAAATGGGAAGCGTGGAAATGTGAGCTAAGCTCGCTTCTACATTTGTGATAAGATAATTGGTTTGCCCTGATCTGCCCGGGCAGTTTACTAGATTCCTCTATCCTTCAATCAAGGCAAATTTTTCTAATTATTAATTCATAGCCAACAGTAAAGGACCTTCATGTAAAAATAGTAAGTTTTGGTTCAACTTTTTGTTATGTCAAGCATCAATTTAACGTTATCATTGCATGGATATTGTTTCCTTCAATTAATAAATGCTTGTATCTACATAGTTCCAAATCTGATGAAAGAGTGGCCTTTGTTTAAAAGATCCATTGAAAACCTATGACGGTTTTTGTTACAATACCCAATTACATGTTGAAATTCAACCCTTAGAAATGTTCCAAAAAGTCATATACATTTCATTATAAGGGCTAAGAATTATTTAATATTTCAAGTCAAGAGACTGTTAATGGATAGAACATCTTTTTTAGGATTTTACCTATTTGTCAATTACAATTACAATTACATCTTCCATATTAAGATATAATCATTAGGTGCATACATCGATGTAGTGGTGGCATTCGATCCATTCTTGTCTGAAAGAACAATTATTTATGTTCTTGAAATTGAAAATTGATGCCCATTTTCAAATGACTGCAGCCAGTTTTCATTATAAATCTAACAAGATTATGATAAGTGAAGTAATGAACCCCCTTGTATTTTGAATAATAATGATTTTTAATAATTGAATCATTCTTAATGGCAATGTGTTGAAACCATGTATCATCTCATAATGTTCAATGTATAATAAATATCTTCACAATACTTTAAATGTGCTTATATGTCTTCTTTCATAGATCAGTACACTAATTCGAAACATTTATTTTCAACGTAACAATCACTTTCTTTCAACCGACAAATAGCGTTACATGAGTACAAAGTATAAACATTGCATCGCAATGAACACTTTTTAGATGAATTTGGATTCAACAGATTTCACGGTTGTCTATTATCATATTTATATGACATGGAAGAAAACAAACCATTTACATCATTACCTCAATGTCTTAAGAGTTTATACCAAATATCTCTGGTGCGTGATTTTCGTCTAGATTTCATGAAATGATTCGTTTCTTAAACTGATAAACTCACAAAGTCGTCATCGCCTTTAGCTAAATCCACATCAGAATATTTATGATCACATTAAGATGAATTCACCTCTTTTTAAAAAAATGTTATTGATGTCAAGGGTTTTAACAACTCGGCTGCTAAATAAGGCACACCAGATATTTTCGTGCATAATTAAGACTCTTAAATCAAACTAGAGATTTTATCATTTCGTCCAAAATAACTCAGATTTTTAAAAACAATTTAACTTAGCACAGAATTTACTTCAGTATCACATCCTTCGAGCATTATAACTACAATGGTCCTCTTTATACTTGAGAATTCTTATCCGTTTTGCAGACTTAACATCTACTGTAATAGACAAATTCTTGAGCAAATGTAGTCCAAATAATGACTCTTGTCATCCACATAACACACAGGAGGTTTCTATTTTAGTTTTCGGCGGATGAAGTTCTGTAAGTCGGGGTTACGTATAAACTAACTAATATCAAACACCATTCTGTTAATGAATCACATACCTAAAGTTTTGTAATGTTCATGTAGTTTGATTCTATCTGACGCATCACTGTACGTCATTTAGAAGATGGATTGATTGTAAGCAAGATGTATTTTTAGAAATCGAATATTCTATTCTCTTTATCATCTTTTGCTATACAGAAGAAAACTATGGTTTTGTACATGACTTTATAAACATGTCCTTAAATGTACCAGAATATCATTGACATATACTACTCAAAAGAAGTTAAGAGTCAACCAATTGTTTTTGTTTGACTTTTTATTAGACCCAGGGAACATGTAAATCAAAACTTTTAAGCACACTTTTGGTCAGAATGAGTTCAATGTTGAGTCTTTTCCGAGCATAATGAGGTGGACATTTTTTTTCCCAAATTCGATAACTTTGTTAAAAACGAGTGAAACCACCACGTGCTCGTAAGCAGTCGACAAAACGACAAGGCATGCTGTCGATCAGAAGTCGTAAAAACATCTGGGGAATGGCCTGCCACTCTGCCTGAGGGAATTGCACCAATTCTTGAAGAATATCAGGTTGCCTATGATTGTCTCTCACACGTCTGCCCAACACATCCCATGCATGCTCAATTGGTGCCAAGTCAGAAGAGTATGCAGGCCAATCCATTCGTTCAATAACATTTTGGGTGAGAAAATCATTAACAACTCGTGCTCTATGCAGTCTAGCATTGTCATCTTGAAGAACAGAACCTGCTCCAATTTGAGGAAGACTTGGGTTGACAAAAGGCTGTAAAAATTCGTCTCTGTACCTGATACCCGTCAAATTTCCTTGGACGACGAAAAGAGGAGTCCTGTGATGTACCGATATTCCAGCCCACACCATTACCGTACCACCTCCAAAACGATGGCGTTGTCTGACGTTAACATCAGCAAATCTTTCTCCTTGCCGCCTATAGATGCGAAGTCTGCCATCATTGAACTGTAAAGCAAATCGGGACTCGTCAGTGAACAGTACCCGCCCCATTGTCGCCGTCTCCAGTCTCTATGACGTGTGCACCAGTCACGAAGTGCTGCCCAATGAAGTTGAAGAAGAGATGGTCGAACCGCTTGTCGTCGAGATCGAATGTTTTGGCTCGCAGACGATTTCTTATGGTCTGGTCCGATACCTGAAAACCACTTGCATTTCGCAGTTCATCTCTCAGACATCTCGCTGTAACAACGCGCTGACTTATGGCCATTCGAATGACATGCTGGTCCTGACGTTGCGACGTTGATCTTGGCCTACCAGACCGTGGGCGATTCTGAATTGAATTGGTTGCCTGGAAACGCTGCCATAGTCTCCCAATCACACTCTGGCTACAACAAATTCTCTGTGCCACATTCCTCTTTGTAAAACCCTGTTGAATCCACGCAATGGCTCTTCCTCTGTCAAGTTCACTCAACTGAGAGCAACACGGTCATGGAAGGGGGTTCTTTTATGCCCAAACTGTTCATGGAAAGTGCCTAGTGAACGTGCAAGAACATAATCAACTCCAAAACGTCGTACCCTACGGCGTTTGGGCGATGCAAATAGTTTTGTGGAGCCTTGTTTTGTGCTTTAGTTTATGGTTTCTAAGGAGACTGTCAAAATCATTTTGTTTGAAAATGACATATGCCTTGCACACAGGTTTTGTCGTCAGGATATCGTGAACCCATTTTGACACGATTTCCGCCAATAATGTATATATATATATATATATATATATATATATATATATATATATATGTGTGTGTGTGTGGGTGTGTATATATATATATATATATATATATATATATATATGTGTGTGTGTGTGTGTGTGTGCATTGACAATTACCTGGTAGTAAAATGTTTTGACCCTTAATTTATTTTGAGTAGTATGTAAAGAAATAAATATTGATATGACTATATGACTGACATTCCTGTCAGCAGTTAAGGCTTTCAGCTTCAAAACTATTCTGTATTCCACTTATCTTATTTGACTGGGTGTATTTAAACCCAATTAGAAAAAGAACTAATCACTGCAATGTTCAAAGCATGAAGTAGTAATCAGGTAATGTTTAGACTGATCACGATGTCGAGACATAAGAAAAAAGCATCTTCCTCTCAAAATAACATTTCATCGTGATCGGAAATAAAAGGTTGTCCCCCAATACATCGGTCCTTCCCTTGGCAGTTGGGTTTGTTTATTTGATTTTTCAATATACGCCATCACATCAGGAAATTACCACTTTTTCTTGCAAACACTTTTTTATTTCTTTAGGTGCACAATTTGAAGTATATAAAACATACGTCATTGTATTGAACAGGTCAGGTTCTTGTCATTCGTTCACCTAAAAGCCAAAGTATAGCAGTGATGTTACCTTGGTGAACAGAAAACATACAATGTTGACGATTAGATTATTTGTCACCCAGTTTGTCTTATCAATAGCAGTCAGTCAATACTGCATCTTAACTCATAGTAACTGAAAAAGTAACACATTTTAGAATAGCTGATTCATTTGATATAGTCATTGAATAATTGAAATATTTCCCCTGGTCTTTTTTCATCAAATGCTGGTTTAAGGACACCCACAGGTAAAGTAAAGACTAATAATGAAGCAGTAAACACCGAACTTTACTACTCGCCGAGACAACTCAAATAAATCATTAAATCGGGTTTCACTCGGCAGATTTCTCATTGGACTCTTATACTCTTTATAGCAACATTCTGATATTACTTTTAGCTGTAAGTGTACATTCAACCGTCTTTGCAGCTTCTGACTGACCCAGAATCATTTCGTTGTAACTTCTAAAGTAAAGATAACTGTACCGTGAGCCTGTTGAACTTCAAAATGTTCATTACACATGTTCATATCCTGAATTGATACTTTAGTATGCCAGACGGTTTATGATAACTACCATCGTCAATCATATGTCGGGCGTCATCCATTATCCGTCCATTGTAAATTTTTCACATTATCAACTTCTCCTCCAGAACTACTGTGACCCAGAATGTAAATTTATGCCTGTTAAGATGCATTTAGTGCCTCCTGAAAGTATTTTCACAATATACAAGATTGAGTGCAATGATATAAGAGTATGGAAATTATTCAAAATATAGTTACTCTATTGGTATGGGTTTTTTTCTATTTTGTATCATTATTAAAGAAATATCATTTGATTTAATATTATTTCTTAAAATTCACGGTTCTTGATGGCGGGTACTTACACTGAACAAGTTTCATGATGTATTTCACCTGGAGAATATCAGACAATAAAGAGGAGATTAGCTACAGAGCCGATGGCTTTATTTCCTGGAACATCAACGTTTTTTCCCAGGAACAGTTAGTTAATAGTCAAAATGAAAAGTGAACATTTTGGGTTTTTTATATTGCACATTAACGATAAAGTCTTGATATCATTTCTTGTCAAATAATGTAATTATCATCATATAGTAAAACTTAACAGCCATTTTCCGAATCATATATTATCATATCTTTAAAGTGTGAGGAAGATCAACTAACTATAAACATAGGTGAAGATCAGATAAGTTTAGTTGGAACAGATGTTATCATCAAAGCGTCAAAATTACATCTGATGAAAGACGAAGAAGATGATATGATAAGCCATCTAAAGACAAAATGCTAGTTTTTTCGTTGCCTACCTCTTCATCTTAATAAAATGTAAATAAAGCAAATATATTATCCTAAGCAAACGATATCAGTCCTAGGATTAAATACACAGATAACAAATAATTTACCAAAGAATTAGATGTATTCGTTGAAACTCAACTCAACATAAATCAACTTAAATAGGTATGTGATAGTCATCGGTATGTCAGGATTAGATCAGGAATGCCTTTGGTGTATAGACTTCCCATTGTGGTTATATAAACAAACTGATGGAGCTGGAGATAGAGCTTACTAGTGTATTACTTGTTTATATCAATTTTGCGACCGACTCGATGGTTATATGTTTATACATAAAAATGAATTCAATATCATACAAGCATATGGAAAAATGAGGCTTCATTCATCAAATCTTGATTACATCTCATTGTTGTTTCCTTAAGATTGCATACATTTAACATTGCATCGTTGCATCAATGCAGTTACTAAAATATTGTTATCCATTTCTACAATTTTAACGGTAGTAACTAAAGTATAAACTACACATATGGTGCAAATGTACATGTGTAATTCTTTCCATGTCATGGTTTATATACCATTTTGACTCATCTCTTATTTTTCAAATCCTTTTACAAGGGATTGATGAAGGAGTTTTAAAAACGTCTTTTAAACCTCATTCAGTGATATATTATCTAATCATTTTATATATTATCTATCTAGACATTGACAATTTAACAATTTCTCTAATTTCATAATATCATTTCAATAAAAGTCCAGGAAGTATATTGCTATTGTCAACATAAGATTTGATTTTCGCTTTATCTGTCGGATTACCGTTTGTATGTAATCTTATGTTTAAGTCCTTGTATATTAGATGCAATTAAGATATCTTATTCCCTTCATTTATGAAACCATTCATAACAGTCACGAAAACATTATTTTCAGGTTAAAATCCAAAAACCTTTCAATTCGAATCCACGGAAGAGACTCACTAGCATCCTCCAACATGCAATAAATAATCCCTTGCGTGATGTGTCTTGACATTATGCAAAAGTAGTCAAAATGACATCTTCTATATAACTATAAAGGTCAAATTCAAGAGAACTTTAAAAACTAGGAATTTACACTAAAACTAGAAAGTCTCGTCTATAATATAGAATCTGCTGGCCTTCATGTGACTGTGGATTTTACGGCCAATATTGTCTGGCAAGCGCTGATGTGAAAATTAATGTGATTTGTTACAGATATTGATGTCACTGCTGGTGCCGTATTCCAAATATCGAGCTGATATTAGAATCATAGTGATATGGCTGATTCAATGAAGAACATAAGATGAAGAGCCAGGCACAATGTGTATGATAGTTAGAGTGAACAGTTTACTGAAGACGTTTCTTTTGATGTTTAATTTCACATGTACTTCGTATCATATTATCATAGTTACATGTATTATTTTGGGTTCATTTCATTAAATGTTAAGTGGTGAAGTTGGAATAGTAACAATGGCTGCTATGTATTTCAAGGTCAGCCAAAGGATACCTATTTGCTTTACAGAATAAAATTAGCTGAATGAAGTAATTACATCGAAATAGAAATGCTAATTTCGTAAATGAATTGTTAAGTCACAGGAACGAGGTTGTCTAAAAAACTTGCTGTTGTAATTGATTTTCCCTACATTATCATGTTCTACTTACTAAATTGTTTGTTTCACAATTTTGATATACCTCTGTGATAATTGTGACAGAAGTGATTAAGTTTGCAGTGATAAATCTGTTTACTGTGAAAGCTCATAATATTTAAATAAGCCTAGACTTACTCATTGAGTTTGATTAGTTCTTCAATAAACACTCTTCCCTGCGACAGCCGATTTCATTTGTTAAAAACTTAACACTAGAAGGAGGATGTACGGCAATTTCAAAATTCCAAGATATATCATAAATCTTATCAATGAAATCAAGAATGAAGGTACTGATACCATTTGCTTGGATGTTTGGTTAATGAATAAATATAATGCAAGTTAAGTCGAATTCCCCATGAATCGTTCTTTTCACAAAATGTAACTATTTTTCACTGATAGTCTTGTCAAATTTGCCAACCAAACTCAATCAATATATAGGACAACAGTGAAATAGTTACTTTGTCCATGTTCTGGTACTAACACATCACAACAGTATACTCATATTGAACAGTGGCCGTCATTATTGTAAATCTTACAAATTATTTCCTGCCTATGATATTGAGTTAAATATTTAACTTGATTGCAAAGCATGAAGGTTATTTCAGGGTCCTCAGCATAGAGGGTGTTTAGATTTCACATCATACAAGTCAAATGATGTCAAGCCAAACTTTAGTTAAAAACTTAAATTTAAACACTTCGCTGTGAATTTCCCGGTCCATTTGAAGGATTCCGTTATCAATCAACAAAGGATTTTTTGAAAATATAATAATCACGTCAATTTACCATATAAACTGTTGGTTTCTCATTTGGTTCAGGTGATTGATTAAGTTTTGGTGAAGTAAAATAAATGAAATTCTTAAGAACTTGCAAGACTTGCAGTCTTGAAATCTGATTTCTCAGGAGAGGTAGCCTATTCTGCTTTTGCTGAATAGGACAAACTCAGTTTCAATTTTATGAGAGATTCAATCAATAGCAAAGATTAAATGGTTTTGGTGCTGAAGATCCTTTCTGCTCTTGAGAACACAGATTTCTTTATTCATGTTTCTAACTACTCGTATGAAATAATGATAAATGCTGCATAGGTACTGATTTCTTTAAATATGACACAACACAAAACATGTTATATCTTGATGACTCTCTTTGCACTTGTGAAAATTCTTGTACTGTTTCGTGTCGACTCCCTTGCAGACAAAACACACTTAGAGTCAGGTAACTACATCTGCACTGACAGATCCAACAGCTTACCAAAATGCCCACAAAAAAGAGACAGCCTCATTTCAGATAATGTCGTTCCAAACATGGTAATGTGATATTTGCATATATTATTGGCAAGCATATCTTATCTAATAGATGTCAATTTACATGGCCTATATTTGTTTTAAGTGTGCCATTTATTGATAACAATTAAATTTTCTCGCGAATTCATGTCTGGTATTAAAAGCTATTTTAGTCAGCAAATCTACATTTATGTATAGCTAATATAGCAATCGTAATTTGTCCTATTTGGAGGTTTATGATATATCAACGACCTCAACATCAGAATAAGAAATATTTTATGCAATGAATCAATATAAGAGTTACATTTTTGTCTGAGAGCTTGATTTATATTAGAACCATGAATGTTCTAATTTCTGTATTTGAACTTTTTTTCAATTGTATATTTGTTCCCATAGGTTACATAGTTAGAGCATAGTGTAAGAACAAAGAAAAATAAGAAACATCAATAATGAAAAATTTGGTACTAACTAACTTATCTTAACTTATTGAATTTGACAAAATGACATAACTGTTAGATCATGTAAATTGCAACAAAATTATTCTGAATAGACTCTATCTAAAATCTACAGTCTAAACAGACTAAACCTTTTTAAGACAAAAACGATGACATATTACAAGCATCAATGTCAGATGTCATAGCGAAAGCTCAAACTTTACAGTGTTAAATCATATCATATGTATATCATATTTCTATCAATCCCAAAGTCGTTATATTTGCCTCATTTGCAGCATCCACATAAGAATATTCATAATCAATTTGACTTCAGAATTTAGGGTTAATTGAACCCTTTTCATAGAATGTTATTAAGTTTTTAGAATCTAAACAACTCTGCCATTCAGCGTGGCACACTCTCATTTCAAAACGTCCATCGAGTGACATAATCAAGAACCTTAAGACCACACTAGACGTTTTCATTTCACGCAACATAATTCGGCTTTTACCATAACTTTACATGAAACCGCCTTATTACATCATTCTCGCATTATTACTTATGAACCCCTCTTTACTTGAGAATTCTTCTCATTTCTGCAGATCTGACAGCTACTTTTGTAAACAAGGTCAACACCAAAGGTTGTACACGTATCTTGTCACTCACAGCACAAACAGTGGGTTTCTATTCTTTTGTTGGTTAACAGAATATTGACCTTTAATGTATCAACTAGCCTGTGGTTGTGTAATCTTATTTTATTTTTGATAATGATCTATTTGGTTAAAGCAGTTACCCGATATCTATATTGCAAAATAGAATTTTAGATATATTTAAAACAAAGATTAATAAAAGATTCAAATTGGAAATGAATAACTTACTTTTCCATACGACAGGTTAAAGTGTAAAGGTAAAATGTTTCCTTTAACTGTTGTTTTCCGTAATATTCGTCAAATGTTACATATCGCCTAGATGGTCTCATAAAAATAATTGAAATAGTAAATAAAGGTTTACTAAAACAAATATTCTAAGAAGCAGGTCATACACATTCTGTTAAATCAGGCATGTCGAAATTGTATATGACTGTCTATGTTGATAGATTAACTGCGATTAACTCTTCTTTTGATGTCTTCATAGATATAGATGTCGTGTTATAAGACAGGTATAATTTCATCTAATTGAAAAAAGACAAACACATAATGTCCGAACCTATTTCTGTGATATACTGTTGGCTAAAATGGTTGTCAACAATCAAATTGTCAATAACATATTCTCGACTCTAAACTGCCTTTCTAAACTTGATGTTCAAGGTTTTGTTTTCAGATCTTAGAAACAAGTTATATAGGGTCGTCGACGAATGGTGCATCACAAACTGTGATGTTAGCTATAGTGTGAACAGTGTACAAAGAAATATAGAAATAGTGTAGAACTCAACATGTTATTTAAAGGAAGTCAACAGGTCGACCACGTAAAGTAGCAGGCTGTCAAGAGCGTCTGCTGTTAGTTTAGCGAGACAACATCAGCGTATATCCGACTCCCAAGGGAAAGATGAGGGGGTTGCTATTAACCATGTGCAATTTCTAGGCAGACTTGAAATAACAGATTAATCAAACAAGGATGCATGGTTAGAACGGCTTCTATAGTACCATTTAGGACCCACTGCATTTATAACATTCGACTTCATAATTGGTTTCATGTCAAACTTATGGATGCAACATATTTCAGCTGCATAATATAGATAGAAGAATACGTGTGCGAATGTTGAGAGATGAGAGGCTTATGAAAACTGCTTTAAAAGAAGAATTGCCCATGGCGGGGTCAGTTCAAGTATGAGCTAGAATCTTTACCTGTTTACAGATAACACTTTGAATGGAACACTGGCATTGTAGCCACATACTTAAGTGATTTTTAAGCAACTTCTTAGCGCCAGGTGATAACAAAACTGCTTACAGAGTCATATATAAATGAATCTATAGAACATACTTGGGATCCTATCCACCATGCCGTAAGACGTTTACTAAATTTCTAGATTTAAAATACTACTTGTTGTTATAGCTGTACTCTTAACTGGCTTGACAACTGGATTTTATTAAAAAGTCGAATTAGTTGTACTTAGAAATTATAACTCTTTTCAGTAATTGAACAACATATTGGTACACATTTTGATGACCAAAATTTTAGTGGAAATATTTATTTGAGGCTGTGTAATTTGCTTCAACAGGAACTTTTCAGCTAACGCTTGTTTTTTTCGAATAGAAGTCAGTTTATTAAAAGTCATATCAAAATATAAGGCTTTTTTATTCATGCACCAATGACATACTTTTAAAAACACATCTTGACATTAAAAGCAATTATGATTAAGTATGTACTCTTAAGAACACTTTTTATCAATAAAAATCGTAAGTGAATCGTTTGGTTTTATAGCTTCAAAGTGTGAGTGGGAAACACCAGCAATAAACATCCATGAAATCCGATTGATTTAAATGTGTCGGATGTTCTCATCAAAGCCTGAAGGAGCATTAGTTTTGGATCAAAGACGTAGAAGCAGATTTTATATAGCAACCTCAGAGACAGATTCTTATTGACTACTTTACTTGTCTTGTCATCAAAATAAACAGCACATGAAGCATTATTTGTTTTCAGTAAAACAACTTTAGAACTTTCAGAAGACAGAAAATCTGTGAAAAGAATAACAAATTTAATTTCATCTCTCAGTTAGATCAAGATTGTCTTTGATGAAAAGACTACCATCCATCATCACAATCTCGAAGTTTGGCATGTTGAACTGAATTGATGATAAGGTTATTTATTCTAATCTGACGTTTGAATTGATTTTGATTGTAAAGACAGTTTTAGTACAGTCCATACTTAATGTTAATGTTATTCCATGTATATACATTCTCTATTCAATTTCAAGCATTCTATGGCTGATCTATTCAGTTTCTGTCCCTTACAGCGTGATGGAAGAAGTTATACTAATACTAATACTCCTAATTTTATGCTCAAATCACATTTGGATAATTCATTGATGTTTCAAAATCCTACTTCAATGAAAAAACAGTAAGAGATTGATGAAGGATGTCACATCATAGTGGACCATCAAAGTGAGATTTCTTTGCTAATCAAAAGGAAGGATTTATAGCTATTGTCAAAGATCTGTGTTGTACCTGTGGGATTATTGTTTGCAGGTATTCTAAATCCCATTTAAAAGCCTTATCCTCTTTATACAATCAATTAAATTTCCAAAGTCATTCGAATCAAGTAATTGGGTTACCTCAATATGCATAAGAGTCATAAAAATATATGAATCGATACACACTCCAAATGATCCCAGAAAAAGCCTTACCTCCTCCTCTCACATGCAAGAAATTATCCCTTGCGTGATTGTAGACGTCTTGAAATGATACACAAGTTGTGCAATGAACTCTTTTATGTCACTGTCACAATTCATTAAAATGGAACTTTATAAGATCATTTAGAATAAACTCAAACTTCTTGGAAATAGAGTGTTTGCATCTGCATGACTGTATTTATTACGGCCAACATTGTCTGCAAAAAGATGATGTGAAAATTAATGTAATTTGGTACAGATATTGATCTCACTTCTGCCTCACTCCTCCAAATATCGAGATGATATTAGAAGCCTTAAGAGAGTTAAAGCAGGTTCAGAAACAAACATAAGTCGAAGAGCCAGACAGCATAATTTATGTTTGTTTGTTAAAGTGGACACTTTATAGAACTGTGCCTAGATTTTCGAAGCTCTCTTAGTGCTAGGATAGTCGTAAGTCAATGCTAATGTATGGCAAATAAGACTATCTTAGCAATAAGAAAGCTTCGAAAATCCAATCCCAGAGTTATATCTTTTGATTCATAATAACACATATACTCAGTATAACATTTGTCAATAATTGTGCTTAGTTTCATTTAACTAAAAACCAAGCGGCAAAGTTGGAAGAGTATTAAAGGTGTGAAGGTTTAATGGTTTTAATAGCATTTCTTGCCTTAAAAGGTGATAATGATCAATTTCGTTCTGTAAAAACAGCTTTATCACTGTACATTATACCATAATCATTTGTTATCATAACTACAAGTGCGTGTGAGAAGAATTAGCAACTCAGATAATTGTCATCAACACATGGAGACGAACTAGTTCTTGATCAAAGATGTTTTAGTAAATTCTGAATAATAATTAGCTTTCATAAAACAATTATCCAATTGGATAATTCATAAATTCCACTGACAATTTCAACATCTTACTTAAATAGATATTCAGGAATAAAAGTATGCCAAATCAAAGAGTCGACAATATAAAAGATCTTTGCTTTTTAATTAGAAGGCGAGATACAGTCAAAACTAATTAAATGATGTTTAAGATCTCGTCGTACCTGTGGGCTTACCTTTTGCAGGTTTCTAAATATCAAAACCTCTGCCGAAGCTCCTTTCTCACATTATAGTCTTTATATACTAATATCATTTAATTATAACAGTCCTTTACGATCCGTTAATTAGTTCAATATTCATCAAATTGCCTAAAAAGGTTTCAATATTACCTAGGAATGAGCCTCTCATCCTTTCACATGCGTTGATTTGTTTCCTAGTAGTGCAATAAACTCCGAAGTAACTGTCAAAACCCATTGCAATAAAACTGTACTCAATAATTCCTGATAAACACAAAATTCACTTTTCTCTAATAAACTCTGCTGACCTGTAAGTGACTGTGCTTTTAACAGCCAATACTGTCTGGTATGACCTGGTGAGAACGTAATGTAATTTGTTACAGAGATTGATGTCGTTACTGGTGCAGTCTCCCCAACTCTATCGAGCTTATATCAGAAGCAAACAGAGTGTTATGGCTTTATCAATGAAGAACATAAGTGGATCAGCCAGACAGAATATGTTTGCTTGTTAGGCTGAACAGTTTACTGCAGGTAAATATTTGTCCAAAAAGACAATGTCATATGTGCTCCTTATGAAACTCATAAATCACTGTGCTTTGTTTAATTAGATTAAGTACAAAATGATTAAGTTACAACATCGTCAAAGGCGGATATATGTTTCAGAAGGTGTAGAGATAAATAGAGGTTGCCATTCAGTCTTGCAAATCGAAAGTCTCAATAATTGATTTGTCTTGTAGAAGAAACCTAAAAAGTCCCGAGTTTGATTTGCATTACCACATTTTAATACTACTCAACCTACAAGTAAATAAAGGCAGATATATTGAAACATGAGTTTGATTACTAGACGGATCGTGTAATCATTTGAAAATGATTGAACAACATGTATAAATGGTAATAAATAGAAACACTACATAAAGGGAATGTAACTCACTGCTCAATTGACAATTGTGAAATTTATGCTTACAAACTATGACGATCCAAGATACATTCTATAAATTTATGTCAAATTGTATAAAAATCCGACGTAGTTTGAATTGATTCGATAAGAACACTCATATCTGCCCAGAAATACTACTAATAAACAGCGGACACTTGAAGAAAGATACAAGCATATTAAAACATTTTTCTAACTCTTAAGAATTTTCGAAAATTATTTCCAAAAAAGGCTGTATAAATGATGCATGAGGGGTCAATAACATTTTCTTTAGACAATTGTTGAAAAAAAAAATTTAATTGATTCCTCTCTTACAACCTAATTGCTCTATTCAACATTTATAGATAATTGTTTTGATAGTCTTGTCATTGTTGCAATAATTTGCCATGCCAGACAAAAAGGTTTAAAGAAAAATATCAAGTACAGAAATGATACGATTTTTTTCATTAAAGGCCATTTTGTAACTGTTCTGTAAACAATTTGACCTTAAATTAGTTTACTATAATGATGAAGTAGCAAAGACGAATTAATCAATCAGTTACTTAACAATATCTAATTTCTTAGAATAACGTATCAGACATGTTTTGTTGTTAAAACCTAAAGATATACATGACATCCTTGAGTCAGTAAAATCCTAATTTTTTAATAATTGCTTTGGTTTGATTTGTCAAAATTGTTTGCTGCATTCCACTATCTTCAGCCAATCAATAATGGAATAAAACAAACCATCTACCGATAACCCCGATGTCTTAAGGTGTTGGTACAAAATGCCTCCGGTCCATTGTTTTCAACTAGAACTTAGATCTTAAACTGATATATCTGTAACTCCCAAAGTAGTCATTAGCTAAATCTACACCAGAATAATTATGATCGTCGAACAATTTTAACAGACACATAAGGATGAACATACCTATTTTCATGAATTTTTATTGATGTTTTGAGGTTTTAACAAATCCGCCTCTAGCTGAGGCATAATTGATGTATTTGTTCCTTAAATGTGGTCTGACTGTCATAATACTCTAATCTAGACATTTTATTATTTCGTCCAAAATAACATTCCTGTCCGTAGCTTTCGTTGTTTTAGCTTAAAAGTCATTCTGTAGTCCACGTACTTATTTTATTCTCAACGTATGTGAACCTTTACTTCATGTGTGATTGTAAACCCAATTAGGAAAAGAACTAATCTCTGGGATTTTCAAAGCAGGAAATGGCAATCATATAACTTATATTGATCAAATGATGTAGAGACCTATGAAAAAAGCATCTTTCTCTCGAAATAACATTTCATCGTCATCAGAATTAAAAACTTGTATCTATTACACCGGTCCCTCCCTTGGCAGTTTGGTTTGGGTTTTTTATTTGTAAAATATACGCCATTTACATGAGGAAATTACCACTTTTTCTTACGAACACTTACTCTCCATTTATTTAGGTGCACAATTTGCCATTCAAGTTTACAAAACGGACGTCATGGGTATTTATTAGGTTGTTTCTAAGTAAACAAAAATGAATATATCATATTATCGATTGTAAAAAATTATTAACATATAAATATAAACATTTATTGTTCTAAAGTTAAAATTCTTTTTTCAGACTGAATGTGCCTCTCAAAATGTTAATTTCATTTGCATTGAGTATGCAAAAAGATTTATTTTCGTAATCATTTTGTTATATCACTGTTTGTATTGAAAATAACTTGTTACAGGTAACTGTCATTCCGTCATTTATAAGCCAAAGTATAACAGTCATGTAACCTTGGTGAAAAGAAAAACGACAAAAGTTACCATTAGCTTATTTGTTTTATTTACAACACGAATATTTTCTGTATCTCAAATCATAGTTACCGAGAAATTCACAAAGTTAAATGTATGTGATTTATTTGGTAAAGTAAATGAATAACTCAAATGAACACAACTATTTCTCCTGCTCTTTCTTCATCAATTGCGGGTTCAAAGACTCACGAGTATTGTGAAACAATCATAATGAAGCAGTAAAACTGAACTTTCTTCTAGACAAGACAGCTCATAAATCATTAAATCGTGATTTATTTAAGGGGAATGTTTTTAGAAGCTGGATTGATGAAGAAGATCGAGTTCTATGGATAGTGAACTTCTTTATTGCACGAATTGCGACGTTTCGGTGTTGGTACTAATCGGAATTCACTTGACAGATTTCTCATTGGACTCTAATATTCTTTAAGGCAACATTCTGATATGAATTTTGGTCGTAGCTTCTGACAGCTGCAGAACCGTATCGTAGTCACTTTCATAGTAAAGAGAACTTGTGCTGTGAGCTCGTTGAACTTCAAAAGCCTAATACAGATTTTCATGACTGGAAGAAATACCATTGTATTTGATGTTTTAATAGCCAATCATCCATGTCGTGTTTAAAAAAGATAATCAAATCATGTGTCCGTTTTGTTATTGGAAATGAATTGTTTAACTACTTATGTCTGGCATACGACATGGTTTATGGTATGTCCAGCATCTGTCAAGTTACGTCCATCATTTGTCATATATTCTCCGTCCATCGTAAACTTTTCACATTATCAATTTCTCTCCAGAATTGCTGTGACCCAAAACTTGAAATCATGTAGGAAACGAATTCTTTAGACGCATTTAGTGCCTTCTGGGAGTATTTTCACAATGTACAATATAAGAGCGCAGTTATAAAAGAGTATGAAAATAATTCAAAATGTAGTTACTCCCTATGTTATGTTTATTTTCTAGGCTGTATAATGATTAAAGGAATATGATCTGATTCAATCTTTTTTCTTCAAATTCACGGTTAAGTCACTTTGGTTTCCTGCACTTACACTCAACATGTTTACACCTGTAGAATATCAGACAATGCGGGTGATGAGCTACAAAGCCGATGGACATCTCTTTTCAAGGAACACTTAGGTAATAGTCAAAATGAAAAGTGAACATTTAGGGTTTTTTTAAATTGCACATGAAAGGAATGGTCTTCATATCATTTATTATTTAAGAATGTAATTATCATCATATATCTTCAGTGTCTTTACAGTAAATATCAACGCCCATATCGTTTCTTCAAAGTGTGAGTAAGAGGAACTAACTATAAACACCAATGAAAATCAGATAAGTTTTCTTTGAACAGATGTTATCATCAAAGCGAGGAAGGGAATTACATCTGATGAAAGACGAAGAAGCTGAAATGATTAGCAACCTCAGAGACAGAAAGCTATTAACTATGTTGTCTGTCTCGTCATCTTAATAAAATGTAAATAAAGCAAATATATTATTTTAAGGAGAAGGTATATATCAGTCCTCGGTTTCGTTGAAACTTCAATAGGTATTTGAAAGTCATTAGGGTGTCCCATTTAGACCTTTGGTGTATAGGACTCCCGTAGTGGTAATGAAAACAAAGTGATGAGGCTGGAGATAGAGCTAATTAGTAAGAATACTGTTGATTGCTTGTGACAGAGGCGATGGTAATGTTTTTATACATGTAAATGACGCCAATATCATTTTGAGAAAAATTAGGCTTCATCTACCACATCTTGATCATATCTCATTTATAACATTACATTATTACATCAACGCAATTACTGTTACTTAAGCAAACTACAATAGTAGCAAAGGTTTTAAATATTGTATTCAAATATTCAAATATGTTATTCTTTCAAACGTCAAGGTGTATTTTGAACCATTTCTTTTATTTCTGCAAGCTTGTTGCCAAGGATTGATGTATGAGCTTTTGGAAAATGTATCAATTTCTCTAATTTGATTTTTTCAGTAAATGTCCATTAATTGATTGATAAAATATACCACTTCAAAGTGGACTCTCAATTAACTTTTAAACTTGCAATATCAGCAGTAGGACATCTAGCTACTGTCAAGACAAAATTACAGTTTGCATGTCATCTTGAAAAGATATAAGTAGTCGATTTAACATCTTCAAAATAAGTATAAAGGTCAATTTCAAAAGACATCAATAACTTGGAATAAACACAAAGTCTCTTGTATGGTATAGACTCTGCAGGCTTTCAAGTGATTGTGCTTTTTACAGCCTATATCGTCTAGCAAGCGCTGATGTGAAAATTAATGTAATTTGTTACGGAGATTGATGTCACGACTGGTGCAGTATTTCCAATATCCAGCTGATATTAGAGGCTTAGCAATATGGCTGATTCAAAGAAAAACAGAAGATGAAGAGTCAGACACAATATGTATGAAAGTTAGAGTAAACAGTTTGCTGAACATAAACCACTTGCAAATGCTGATGGGGAAATTAATCTTATTTGTTACAGATATTGATGTCACTACTGCCGCATTCTTCCCACTATCGATCTGATATTAGAAGTATTGAGGGACTTATAGCTGGTTCAACGCAGAACATAAATGGAAGAGCCAGACAAGATATGTTTGCGTGCTACTGAGGACAGATATTTCTTTTGATTGATAATTTCACATGTACTCTGTATCATACTGGTAAATTATTGTTCTTTCAATCAATTAAGTGTCAAGTGGTAAATATGGAAGAGTATCAAGGGCTGCTATGTATTTCTAGGGGAGTGAATGTCAGCCGAAATAGGGAATTCGCTGTACATAAAAAATTTAAATGAAGTTGAATGAAGTAACTATATTGAAACAACGGTACTATGTCCTTTCCTCAAAAAATTGTAAAATCACATGAACAACGTTCCTTTGAAAGAATTTTAGTGAATTCAGTATTCGTTACATTAACATGGACTAAGTAACACATGGATTGTTTCGTAAATATTTAGATTTCTCTGTGATAATTTTATATGAAGTTGCAAGTCTAAGATCACTTTGTTCACTGTGAATGCAGAATACGTAAATAGTCCTTAACTTTCTCATTGAGTTTGATTAGTTCTATAATAATCTTCACTGCGATGGCACATATTCTTTTTAAAACGTTTACATAAGAAGGGGGAAATAAGGCGGTTTCAACATTTTTACCCTTTCGAATTCTTAAGAATTGATTTTTTTTTAAAACTCTTATCACTTAAACCATGATTACGAGGTAAATGCAAGTTTAGTCAATGCCAATTCAGAAATAGCTAAATCGTCCAAAAAGGTAATACGGTATTTTTTAGGAATTTTTAGAAATGAGCAATCGCATCAATTAACAAAATCAATTTTTTGGTTTATCCGGTAGTTGGTAATTGATTTCATATTCTATATTCTATTGATGTCACTACTGCCGCATTCTTCTCACTATGGAGCTGATATTAGAAGTATTGAGAGACTTATAGCTGGTTCAACGCAGAACATAAATGGAAGAGCCAGACAAGATATGTTTGCGTGCTACTGAGGACAAATATTTCTTTTTATTGATAATTTCACATGTACTCTGTATCATACTGGTAAATTATTGTTCTTTCAATCAATTAAGTGTCAAGTGGTAAATATGGAAGAGTATCAAGGGCTGCTATGTATTTCAAGGGGAGTGAATTAAGTCAAATAATATTCAGCTAAATTTTAGTTTACAATTTTGTGAAATTTTGCCTTGAATTTCTAATATATTTGTAGGATTCCAATGAACAAAGGAATTTTTAGAAATGAGCAATCGCATCAATTAACAAAATCAATTTTTTGGCTCATCCAGTAGTTGGTAAAGGATTTCATATTCTATATTCTGTAGAAAAGATCAAATGGCTTTGGTGCTGAAAAAAAGAGAGAACACTGATTTTCTTATCCGTATATCTATATCTATCTAACTAATCGTTTCATATTTCATTAAAGGCTACATAGCTACTAAGATCGTTTCATTTTAGAAAAAATCTTAACATGCTATAAGTTGATGACTGTTAATTTGCAATCGACCAACCTCTTGTTTCCTCTCCCAGCTCTATGTGTAATCCTCTCAAACATTTCTTTTCATTTTGCAGCTTTACACTTCCGAGAGACAATATACAGTACAATGTAAGATAAAGAGCAGATCTGTGGTTCTGATTAGAATACACATCGGTCACCCTCCAATTAGGTTACATTGTTAAATACAGAATCAACATTATGTTCATATATAAGACATTGTTGTATCTTTCTTATTTTTTGTACTACAAGCAAGGAATTGTAACAAACATTAATCCCTTAAGTGCAAAGAAAAAACCTGTAAGATTTTTAAAATTTAGCTGCAGCAAGATCTGATCAGAAATGTAAAAAGTTTATAGACGAATGCCGGAAGCCAGATATCGCACGAAGGGGCCTGGTGGGCTAAATGAATGGATCCTCAGAAGAAATGCTCCAATGAGATTATAATTATTTTAACAAAGGTTTGAAATGTAACTCCCTATATTACAGAATAAAAATTCATAAGTTTCTACCAGACACAGCAGTCGTTTTCATATCTTATGCCCACAAACTGAAAAACTATATTTATTAACAATTGCTTTTAGCCTCAATTTACCCCACCATTGCTAACACAATTCAGCCCATCATTCACTATCTTGATTTATACAGCTATATTACAAAATGTTTAAAAAGGTGTCAGTAAGAATACTTGTGAAATACTTTAATCTATATGCTTCCAAACAAACTTGAAGACACATAAATATTCTTTAAGACTGAACATAGAGTAAGCAACATTCCTTTTTTAACTAAATCTACTTTGAGTTTATATTTTGACCCTTTTTTTCTCAAACATCAACTGCACTGGAAAAAGCTTCAGCCTTGACAGAAAAAGAAGCCATAAAAGATGTTTTTTCAAACGTGTTGCATAAGGTGACATGATAACGTTTATCAACTCAACTAATCCAGTGTCTCAACTTACCTACACGGCCACCAAAACGAATCCATATATTTGCCGCGTTGCAGATAGTGTGATCTCAAATATAATAATGTTATTATTCATAAATTCTCTTTTGAAGTTATCATTGTGAGCAAATCTATAACAGATATGTAATGAAATAAAAAAAATTTTTTTTATCTAAATCAGATTATTTAATAATTTGATCAAGTTAAAAATAACTTTTTTTGTCTAAAAGCTTGATTTATATTTCAACGATGGTTGATCCAATTTCTGTATTTGAAAATGTATATAAAGAAATGAACTAATGGAATTGGGTTTGAAAGTAGTTATAACTACTTTATATTTATGTTCATAGAAATTTAGATTGATGCTGTTTAGCTATAACACTATCACCAGATGGTGGGTTTTTTTGGTTTTTTCAAGAATTTTGATTCAAGAATGATAAGATAAAGAATAGTGATCTCTATTGAAAGTAATCAATAGAGCCTTATTAGAAAAGTAATCCTTTGGATTCCGTTACAGCCAATGATGAATAATGACTTTAACAGATAAAAGTGAATCAGATAGATAAATGGGAAAGATATTATTAATATAATTGAACTTTATTTGATCAACAAATAAACCAGAATGATATGATTCATAATGAGTAGAAAGTATCTACATAAATACAATAATCAAATTATCTTCTATTATATTCTACCTAACTTACAGAATAATCAAATAGGGCAATGTTAGTTTCTTTCATGGAAACAGTTATATAAAAAGAAACATTCATCATAATTTCTAAATATATCTAGCAAGAGAGATAACTTATCCGAATCTCTTGAATTTGTTAAAGTCACAAAACTTTTAGTTTATGTAACAAAATTCTAATGTTTATTATCAGACATTTCTTCAAACAAGCTAATCTCAACAGACTAAACTTTTAAAGACAAAGAATGATATTTTACAGGTATTAATTTCAGACGTTATATCGAGAATACAAAATTTTCAACGTTAAATGTTTTATGAGGCCTTATATTTCTGTCAATGGCAGAGTCATCATATTTTTCCGATTATCGGCATTCACATGAGAATATTCATGATCGTTAAACGAGTTGACCAGAGAAGTTAAGATGAATTCAACCCTTTTCATAGACTGTTATTGAACTTTTTAATCTAAACAACTCTGCCATTAAACCAGCCACACTTGCGGTATTCATTCCAAAACGTCCACTGAGTGTCATAATCAAGACCAAACTAGACATTTTCATTTCGTGCAACATAACTCAGCTCTTATCACTTTATATTAACCCTGAATCAATCTCAGTATTACATCCTTCTCGCATTATGAGTAATTAACCCTATTTTACGTGTGAATTGTTCTCATTTCCACAGATCGAAAAGCCACTTTGTTGATAAGGTCCACAGCTATGGTTGTATCTATCTCTTGTCAAGTATATCACACGGTTCTATTCCAGTGTTGGATGATTTCAGTAATAGTCGCCTTTACATACTTACGGGGTTAACATAATAGAGACCTTCAGTGTGTCAACTAGCCACTTACCTGTGGTTTTGTAATGTTTTTCTGCGTTTATGGTCTATCATGTTGAAGCAGTTTCTCGATGTCATTACTGTAAAATACACTTTCGGATATATTTATAACAAAGAATGATAAAAAAATACAACTTGGAAAAATATAACCTATTTGTAATCCATATTGCAGGTTTAAGTGTAAAGGTAAATTTTCCCTTCAACTGTTGCATATAAACGTTACCTGTAAAACTTGCAATCACATACTTTGGTGTGTTTAGAAACATTTCTTACTGTAAGATGAAAACACACCTGCTCACAGTCAGGATTTTTACTGTTGATCGACCACCATGTCCAGCCTACAGTCCAGATATGAATGTTCCAATAGAACTTGATTGGGATCATATCAACCATGCTATTGGACGTTTTAAAACATCGAACATCTGCTTGAATTATCAAACGTTCTGGTCTATGAATCGAACAATATGATTATTGATAATACTCACACACTTATGGGCAATATATAAAAGGGAGTTACATGATTCCATTATTACACAAATCTTTCTCTCAAGGTTCTGATACTCCCATATTATAAGTCACTACTGATACAGTCAACAGTTATTTTTGCAATTTAACTCAAGATGTTGCACAAGACAAGGTATAACTAAATAATTTGGTATAGTTACCAAGTTTGTTTTGTATATAATTATATGAACTCGTACTACATAGAAGTGAAAGAACTGAAGCAATTGGGATGCCGATAAAAGTAGACAATACTTAAAGCTAAAACAGCTTCAACGAAACATAAAATCGTTTTTCTCCGACTTGTAAGGTATACCTTCCACTTAACAGATTTCTCATTGCATTCTGTATATTGTTGTTGTGATACTCTTGATTTATGAATACTACTTGTTCATATAGCTGTACTTTTAACCGGCTCGACAACTCCTGACTGTGGTCATGATGACAAAATGAAGTTGAATTGGTTGTACTTACAAATTATCACATATTTGGATATTTAAAAAACATAATGTTACAGATTTTGATACCCAAAATTTTGAACTGGTTTCAGAAATAAGAGAGGCTGTGTGATTTGATTGATTGTGAATGTTTCATTAAACGCTTGATTTTTTTTCAATAGCAGTCAATATAGTTATACTTATGTGTGGGAAAAGGGCTGTTTCGTAATGCCCTATAAAGACATGATCTTGAAAGCTCATCTTGCAATTATGATTTAGTATGTACTGTTAAGTAAAGTTTTTATCTATAAAAACTGTAAGAAAATCGTATGGTTTAAAAACTTCAAAGTGAGAAGAACCACCAATAAACATCCATGAAAGACAGATTTTAATGCATCGAATGATCTCATCAAAGCTTAAAGGAGAATTAGTTCTGGATCAAAGAGGTAGAAGCTGATTTTAAATAGCAACCTCAGAGACAGAACCTTATTGACTACTCTACTTGTCTTGTCTCAAAAATAAACAGCAAATAAAGCATAGATCTTGACTTCATGAGAAAATACTTCAACACTTTAATAACACCAAATATCTGTGAATAGAATAACAATAAGACTTTCATATATCAATTGGTCAAGATTGCCTTAATGAAAAGAATTCAATACCTCATCACAACCACAAGGCTTGGGGAATAAAACTGACTTAATAATAACGTTATTCATTCTAATTTTACGTTCGATTTGATTTTTATTTTGAGAACAGTTTTTTAGGAGTTGAAGTCTGTTAATTTTCTTTCATATATATCCATGTTCTAGTCAACTTATAGAAGATTGATCTATACAGTTTCTGTGTCTTATCAAGTGATGGGGAAAGTTTTTAAAACCTCATTTAACTTCAACTAATACTCCAAAATTTATGCTCAAATGACATTTTAATAATTCATTGATACCATTTCATAATCCTACCTTAATGAATATTCAGTGAGTGATTGATGAAGGATGCCACATCAAAGTGGAGCATCAAACTGCGATCTGTTTGCTATTTAAGAGGAATTACATAGAGTTACTGTCAAAGATTCTTGTTGTACCTGTGGGATTTCTGATGCAGGTTTTCTAAATCCCATTTAGTCTCATTCAAATCAATTCAAATTCCAAATTCATTCAAATTAAGTAATTAGTTTACCTCAATAAGTATACTAGTCATAGACATATAATACTCGATTAACAGTGTTAAAGAGTTCCACTATGATCCCAGAAAAAGCCTACCCTCCTCCTCTCACATGCAATGAATGAGCCCTTGCGTGATGCAGACGCCTTGAAATGATACAAAAGTTGTGCAATAATTTCTTCTAGTTACTGTCGCAGATCATTACAATGAAAGTTTATTGAATAATTTAGAAAAAAACTCTAAGGTCACTTTCTAGCATTACAATCTGCTGGCCTTCCATTGGCTTGCTTTTTACGGCCAATACTGTCTGGCAAAGGCTGATGTGAAAATTAATGTAACTTGTTACAAATATTGATGTCATAACTGCCGCACTCTCCCCAATTTCGAGCTGCTAAAAGAAGCATAGAAAGAGTACAGCTGGTTCAATGCAGAATATAAGTGGAAGAACCAGACAGAATATATGTGTTTTCTATTGGAGAGAGATATATCTTTTGATTGATAGTATCACATATACTGTGTATTAAACTGGTAAAGTATTGTTCTTAGTTTCTTTCAACCGTATACCAAGTGGCAAAGTTGGAATGGTATCAAAACTTGCTATGTGTTTTAAGCGATGTGAAGGTCAGCGAAAGGTGGTTATTCGCTCTGAAAGAATCAGTTATATTGAAATGACAGTATGATGTACCGTTTTCATGTTTTCCTGGGTGAATTGTCAAATCACATTACTGATGTTGCTATAATTTAATCTATTGATGACTATGTTTCTTTTTTTAAATCCATCACTAAGCTGTAAAAAACGAAGATAGCAAAACATTCAACAACAAAAAAGCGTATTTCAGATTGTTATGAGTTATAGGTTAGAGCAAACTTATTTGATAAATTTTACCTATTTTAGATATGAAAGCCAAAAGAAAATGTGAAATTACAAGTAGGAAAAGTTTCATCGACCAAACTCTTAATTGATACTTTTCCCGTCATAGAATAATAATAACATCTATATGAAGTAACTTACACTTAAACTGTCATTTCCCAATCAGAAATACATGTGCCATATGCGTTAATCCGTTTGTAACCTTGCTCTGTTTAACATATCAATCACTTTATGACTGATCTATTCTTTTTCCGTCTCCTGAACATGCGATTGAATGCATTTTTACGAATTTCCTCAATTTTAAATCAATAAGCAGTTCTTCTCAAATTCATGCTCCAATTGGATAATTAATTAATTCCACTGACAATTTCTAAATCCTTCTTTAATAGACATTTAGTAAATGATTGATGAATGATGCCACATCAAAGTGGGGATGAAAATAAAAGCTCATCGCTTCTTGAGTGGAAGGATAGCTGGCCTTTAAGTGACTATGCTTTTTACAGCCAATATTGTCTGGCAAGCTCTGATGTGAAAAGTAATGTAATTTGTTACGGATATTGATGTCGCTACTGGCGCACTCTTCCCAATATTGAACTGATATTAGAAGCAAAGAGAGAATGAAGTAAATATGTGCAAGAGCCAGACAGAATATACTTGCTTGTTCGAGTGAACAGTTTGTTCTTCAGAGAAATGTTTGATCTGATAGACAACTGCAAATACACTCAGTATCATATAAGTATAATATCGGTCCTCGTTTCATTCAAATCAGTGGTAAATTTGGGATAGTTTATTACTCGGTATGCTTTACCAAAGTCTAAAAGGAAAACAGTCAAACGTCAAACATGGCAATTTTTTTAAGGCATGTTCTTTTATTTTTTAATGTTCTGATATGCATTGTAGCCAAAACATGTAAATCTAGTTTAAAACCGATATGTTAAGCAAGTAAAAACTGTAACTTGTTTCCAGATGTTATTGAGGGAAACGTTCCTTGTCTAAATGGAGATTACTTTGTCAAAGTTTTGAATGTTCCATTTTGAGATAGAAATAGTATATTCAACACAGTTGTGATTTAACCGTCATGAACATGAGCAACATTATACTGTCGAACAATGGCCCTAAACATTATACAAAATTTGTTTGCACATGTCCATTTAACATTAACTTAATGCATGGTCGTCATCAAAAATCTCCTAGGAACTAAACAAATTCTAAAACCTGCGTAGAATATAGTGATGGTAACTGTAACATTGTAACATCAAAACGGTTGAGCATTGTGACATAATAGGAACAGTATTCAAAAGAAACTTCCTGCATTAAATAGGATGGCAAACACGAAGTTATTTTAGTGAGTTGCAAATGTTTAAGTTCTTTTAAACCAATTCAATTCCAGAGTAATTTGAGTACTTGTCATGTTTACATGCGGTGCAAATATGTAAAGAGGAAAATAACCTACTTGAATCAAACTCAATCCTGTTTTAGAAATGTGGTGTTTTGTTCTTATTCGTCGAGCCCGTTATGGTGATTTTTTTTATCATGAAAGCAAAGACAAATTATAATATCAACCAATGAAAATAAAGGAAAGGCACTGTTTGGTGTTAATCTTTTGCTAAAACCTAGCATCAATTGCATTATTTTATTTGATTGAACGGGGCTGGTAAATTTCATTTGTTCCCTTTATCTTAAAAGCGTCAAACTTTTGTCTTAGAATGTGAAATTTACTTACTCATAAATGATGGGCGTTAATGTCATCACGACGCGTAGTTGCTTTTTAAGCACTGAAAAATACTTTGTTTCAATTTGGCTTAAATCTATTCTTCAGAAAAGAAGAAGTGCCTGTATAGTTTTTCACCATTCCTAATCATATGCAATAATGCTAAGTAGGATGAGGGCTGTTTTCGTTTGATCATAAAATTTTTTCAATAGACAAGATTTTTTTATTGTTTTCTTCGTATTCAGTTTATCATTTACAACATCTTTCCACGAAATTATAAATGTATTTATACTTGTATACGTGTATAAAAATTTAGAGAAATGTTATACTGGATACTATTAATTAAAAGCGAATGCGGTAAACTAGGTTTATATCCATTCTACCATTGTTTCCCAAATTTCTCGAAACAAATATGAATATAACTGTATCGTTCTAAAAGGCTTTTTATGTTCTTGATAGAAAGTTATGGCGGTCACATACCTATTGAGTAAATAGTTGACTACTGTGTCCTAGTGATAAATAATATGTCAGAAGAGCTCACTTCGTCGTCGCCCTATTCGTAGGAAGTAAGCTGCATGTCTTGTTGCGAAGAGCTTATTTTACACCGATTGATCATTTGATTTGTGTAGAAAAAAATATCCAATTCAAACAAATACTCTTTCCGTTTGAACACACAGAATAAAACAAGGCTAATTCATATTACTCAAATGCAAATTTCTAAAGAAACAGTTTAATTAGCAAATTTATGCCTAGTAAATCAGTTAAGGACATTTTTCAAGCCCTGTAAGTTTTAAAAAGGGAAATGGTGTAAATGAGAAGGACCGGTCACCAGGGCCTTCCGTCGAAAAACGCCCACTGCCCGAGGGATCGCGATCAAACAAGGTTTAAAGGTTTACATCTTACGGTTATTTTAAAAATCAACAAATATCTTAGTGTGATTTAAATCCTTATTAAGCGTGTCAAAATAAAATCAATATATTTTTACATCGATTCAACGAATCTATATGTCAGATTCAATTCTACTGTACAATAACTTGGACTTGGACACACGCAAACACAGTCTGGAAGTATTTGATAACATTTATGTGTTGTTTAATGGCATGACCTTTTGGGTTAGTTAAGCCTAAGAGCTGATTCAAGGCCTTTAATACCTCTTTTCAAAAATGGTTAAGTTGTTCTAGAACTTAAAAAAATATACAATCTTATATAACGTTCCCTATAACTCGCATACTGAATTGTCATCGTATAGTGCCTTATTTTTCTGCTCGCAACTTTATGCCTCTAATTAAAACTTAAACATAGTGTAAACGATAAGCTGTCTTCTCTTAACTAGAAATTAAACGTTACATTACAATTCATTTTTGTATCCTGGCTTTCTTGAAAATGCTCCTTTAATCTCGGAATAGATAAATAGACCTACCTTGTATCTGCAGTAGTCAATTTATCTTCAAACTCCTTCGGTCTTCTTCAATGATGCAGAATATGCAGGTTGAACAAATGAAAATAAAAGGAAAACAAATGAAAAAGGTTCACGTAGAAAATCCTGATGTCTGCGTTCGAGACAATCAGTTAGCACTTCAGAGCAAATATTTGAAATACTGGAAGTGTATGGCGGTTGTCAGCGACAGTGATATATTGTGCGGACTTTTAAATCAGGTTTAGCGAGCAAGGGGACAAAACTTTAACCAGCAGCTGTTTCCTGTTTGATAGCATATATTGTAACAAATTAATAGCTCTTTCAAAATACTCGTGTGTAAAGTTAATTAAGTCTTCATCGTAAGCAAACGATTGATTTCCAAGACTTAACGTTTTAATGGAAGGGTCGTCCAACAAAACAACATTCTTTTCAGATTTCATGATGAAATTATAGAAAGATTCGTATCTGTGAGTGAAACCTCACAAAAGCATGATGTGACCATTGTTAGTTGTCAGTGTTGTGATAGAAAATCAGATAATACAAATACTCCTCGTAAACAGAGTTTATTAAATATATAACTGCACCTCCGACTCACACCACAAACACATAATTGGAGATGAGTGGTAGTAAAACACATCAAGCCATATAATTTTGTTATGTGCATTTCACGCAAATTGTCTTGATTTCATTATAGCTGTGTGATCACTTATCCGACAGGGTTGATTCAATCAGCGGAGACGGAGTTGCAATCAACAACTCTTTAAGGCTCTTCTTATGTCCCATTTTCGTAACTAGTTTTAATCTTTAGAAAATCATTTGGAAAAACTTAAAAGCGGGGATAATTGGCAATAAGAAGATTGTAACATTTTTTCAAAAGATACAGCAAATGAAGTCCCTTCCCAATTTCAAATTCAGACTAAAAATATTACACGGTTAAAAACAATAGTGAACGAACTTTCAAGCCATCTTATATTACAGTACCTTTATCGTAACTGAAGGAACAAATGACAAATGTCGTTACAAAACATATTTAGTCCGCATGACAGTCAACACAATTGCAATGTTTTTATCTTATTGAAAAAATACCAGTCATTCAAAACCAGAGGCTACTAAGAGTCAATAGCATTTAAATAGCCAATAGCATTTTCAACGAGTCAATGGCTCCCTTTACAAAATAAGGTTATGGAGGCGTCAAGTAATTAAGTCAAGAATATGATTAGATAATAATTAATTATAAGCAATAATTAAATGATAATAAGCAATAATTAATGATTTGAGTCTATAAATCATTCCATAATCTTTTAGTTTCTCCCTTCAATATATCCAATTACACATGGACACTGAGGTTATCGTTTGAGGAGTTACGAGGAAAAGATATAAACTTGAAAATTGCTAAGATTTAATAACATACATGAAATCCATATAACATATGTCTATCTGGAGACAGTCAGACAGTTCTGTTGTCCAAGAGCAAATACAATTATTGTTCATCAACTCTATTGTTCATCATGTATCCGGGGATTTACATACACATAATGACATTATTGGGATAATTACCTGAAGCATTCTGGCAATTAAATAGAATGTGTCTGGTGACCGCAGGAATAGTTTGCTTAATAGAAATATCCTCCGACCAATACATCTAATTGGATGTTTTAGATGATATTGAATATCATCTGCTTGGCGTAAGTTACCGTTGTTGATGTTTGGTTCAAGGATTAAATCTGTACTGGAAAATGTAAATGCTTAATTTTACCTTTGAAACAGGGAGATATAATAGTGAGTAAAAGCCTTCAGCTTTTTCAATTTTCAAAGATCAAATTTTACTTTATGAGAAGATTTCAGACATGATCTTTATTATCAAGATGAGCCAAATAAGGAAACCAATATGTCCGCTCTGTCGTTTCATTTTAAAGATATTGTTTCACCACGTTTGCTCGAGTTTGCATTGTTCTCAATAAAGAACCTTACCGATAGTTCAAGCTGTGGTTGACCTCCAAGATCTCATTACCGTATCAAATGCCTTTCATGGAGCCATTCTCTAAAAATGGAGATTACTCTTTCAAATCCAGCTGATACCGCCACATATCATGACAGAATATCCCCCAAACCTGTCATTTACAGTTCCAACTGTCTACGTTTAACCAGAGATGTGACTAGTCGGCATATTAACAATCGTCCTCTGTAATTAGCAGTCCAAATGACAAGATAAGCAGCTAATTGTCAGTCTGCATGAAGGCGACCATTAATTAAAGGAATGTGAACACTTGATTGCTGTGCATGTAAACAGTTCTCAGTCAGTCATCTACGTTCATTTCGTGTATAAATGTTTCCATGCGTTAAAAGGACAGGGGATTCTCAGCTATGTCGCATTTCTGTAGTCCTTAAGTGACGTTATTCTTTCCCCTCAATTTTAAACATGCCGTCCTGTAGCAGTACAAACTTAAACGTGACGATACCAATGTGATAAGTTCTTCTACAACATTTCCCAAAGCATTTCCCATTAATGCTTTATAAAGGCTTTGAGTATACTTCAATATTTCTATTTTCGTTATGTTCAATAGTTTAAAGGCATCATTACAAAGGTCAATCCCGGGAGGATTTTTTCCGGAGTGGCGGTAGGGCTCAATAGGTGAAATAGTATTTATGATATACATCTATGCCCGTGATAAGAGTTGAATAGCTGATTTTATAAGAGGATTACCTATTTTTAGAAAAAAATATTTTCAATTTAACCTTAATTTTCCCCTCTTGTTTGTTCTCTTTTCAGAATGTTGTTGCAAATGGGCCATTTATGGTGTGGATAATCCTAATTGCAAAAGAGCGTTAACTTATCCAACACAAATTTACAGTACGTTTTTCAAATTATCAAATTAGATTGAAACAGACAATAGTAAGAGAATAATTTAAATACATAATAAAGATCGATATTCCTTGTAAACAATATTGTATCATCACTCAAAAAATGATAAATCGTACTGTGTATGTAGCTGTAGTTTACCAATATTATATACTGGTTCAATATTTATACAAAATCAGTGAGGTAGAAATATTCTTATTTTTTTTTATTACGTTTTTACAAGTTGAAAAACGAGGATAAATGGCCAGATTTTTTTGGACAAAGGCTTTTGCAGTTCAAAATTTATATTTACACTTTATAAATACTTCAATCTTTTTTACTCATTGTTATCTTGCAGGAATACAGTTTTGGCAACATTGCTTTCTTAAAATCCTTCCTCAGAGATCAATTATATTTATAATTGTACACTCTACCGGTATAGGTAGTTTCAATGAGATTCTCCAGAGTTATGGCTTCTTGACAAGGAATCGCTGGTTTACCAGACTGAGTAAATATGTCTTGCTAAATTATCTCCCCCACAGTATTTGATAAATCGTCCAGAAACTTGGGATATATCTTGATTTATTTTTTTCATTTTGTTGTGCTTTTCGTCAAGGCTGTTGCTACGGATCGCGATAGTCCAATGAGCGCTGCAATCAAAACACGAATTTTAACTGGTTGACAGCAAGGTTTAAATGAGCCAGTGATAGAGACTTGTGCAATATAAAGCCATGCGATGAATTGTGATAGATGATACTAATTTTAAACATCGCTTGTCCACTATGCACTGGAGCTGCCTCGTGTCTTGGTTTGCTTTAGACTAAATTCGGGCGACGTTCACTAGATATCAGAATATTTCTATTCGTGGTGCAAATTTTTTATTATAATAGGGGCAGTGCTAAGAGTAAATATAATTCAGAAAGTAACATGCGCATCTGAACAATTGATCAAAAGCATTTCAAAATATTGCAAAGTGTAATGTTCATACTCCCTTATTATTCTTATATATAAAATCGATGTAAGAAATAGCACATGACAACCAATGACCAAAAAGTATTTGAAAGGTTTGAAAAATAGCTTCATAGACACATTCAACCATTCATTATCAATACTTCCAATTGGGCAAACGCTGACTTTTCCTGTAAACCTTAAGTATACTCAGAGGCCTTGCTGGACATAATACAAATGTACTCGGACTTTATTCTTACTGCAGGTCATGTCTGATTGCGTAGCATAACTTAATCTGACTGTGTGATTCCAATCCCCAACTTACACAGTGGGTAAATTCTAGTTGTTAGTAATAAGTTTGTACATATCATTATAATTTAAAAACACAACGTCCCCGATGTGAAAAGGTCACTCTGATGTTTTCAAAATCAATGACAAGGCAAACTTTAGCTAAATGTTGCCAGAACAACTCTTTCATCCAATGACAATATAATAAAATGAACAAAATTTGCTAAACCAAGTTCAAAAAGTAGGGAAACTTAAATTCTCGAAAAGATCAAATTCATTGGTTTTCATTAAAGTCAACTCATGTTAGTTATCTTTAAATATACAAACAGGCGTTTGCGAGGATAAGAATCAATTTAAAGGGTGAGTACATATCTCACCCGTGCATCTATTATAATTCAAGACTCATTACCAGACAATTCTGTGTCCATGAGCGAGTAGTATATTAATTATACAAATCGTAGTGTGAACTGGGAACATGCAATCATCGTCTCATCAAACAACTTGGACAATCAGAGCGTTATTAGAATAATTACCTGACGGGTTACTGAAATTATTAATATCAATGTGTCTGCTCACCACAGGTAAAGATAAATACGGATGTCCTCAAACAAATATAATTAAGTGAATATTGGCTCTGATATTGAATATCGAAAGGCAAATTAAACACTTTACAGCACAGCTTAGAAGAATCACATAACATGTTAATGGTTAACTATATAAAATATCCATGTCTGCTTTCGGGAAAGTAAATCAAATTTGAAATTAATCATTTCCGTCAAAAACAAAGTACTACAAACACAGTAAATGATCCTCGACAGCATGGCCTTCATTTTTCTGCAAATTTGTTCAATGAAACTATATTTAAAGAGAAATGAGGTGAATAATTTTTTGTAGTCATCATATGGCGATAAGATTGAAAATTTATGTTGACATTTCATAAGGAGATATTTCTTGAGCCTATCCGATATTTACATAAATATTTATGGAATGTAAGCCTTGAACTTTCATATCCGTTATATGTGATGAAATTACATCTATCACATTGACATTTCTTATCGGGTATTGTATGAAACTATAACTTGTAAGTATATGACGTCTTTCTTAAGTTTAATAACTTATATTTATTTAAGTCCTCTTGACTAGTTCAACCAGTTTATTCGACTGATTTCTTGTAACACCATTACCTAAAGTCTGCATAATCTGTTGATATCCGCGAGTGTCTGATACAATTCTACAGTGGACAACATTGAAGTCAAAAGGCCTTTTCCTAGAATACAACACATCCAGAGCGTCTTCTTATTGATCACTTGCCTGGTTTGTAGAATCTCATCTATCTCCAAATAAAGTTGATATATATATCCAAGCCAAAGCCCTGTTGTCTGCATCGTCAAATGTCTTGAACTTAATACCAGAGAGGTGGTTTGATCGTTGTTGTTTTTCACACGATTGACAAGAAGTACATGCATGATCGCGGTGCAAGATGTTATTTCCTGCATGTGTGAATCTTTATGGAAAGCCTACAGTGTTATGATATAATCATAATCATGAATTTAAGAAATATATCATCGATCTTGACGTCGATCTATGTTGTATGAAAGCAAATGAGTAAACAACCAAATTTTCACTTACAAAATGAAAATTCAATTTTTTGTTAGGTTTTTCTCTACATAATCTGCATAAATTAAAATTTTAGTTTTAATTGTAGTTCAATAACATTTTTGAATATTGTTCTTAGTTTGTTTTATACTGTTTGTGTCATTCGTGATACATGTACACTACAAGCTTTGTATTTCTTAGGTACGATTCCAATTTTGGCTCTCAGCCACGGATTTCCCCAAGTTAAACACTCGCTCCTAATATAATAAAACTGAATCTAAGATGTAGTTATATACATATTGAAGAAATATTCAATTTTGTTGATAATATCAATTCAAAATACATCTCTCATCTCTTTTTTATCAAATGCCTCTTTGATTTCACTTTGACGACGCGTGCGTAAGATACAGATGCAGGTTTCTGATCAATCAAAAGAACTGGCATCATGTTTAGATCTTAAACATCCTCCTAATTTCTGCATCCCACATGATCTCATTATATGCTTTGCGTGCAAAATAATCTGATTTAATTGTATACACAATTCTTAATCAACCACAGTAGGTCTCTGTGAAAACAGGCCTGGGATTGTACATCTATAAGAAACAAATAGCTTACTCACACTGTAACGTTCAAGGTTTTGTTAATCAAAGAGAGATATCATAAAATTTCCTTCTTGTTGATTCGAAACTAATTCTTGTTGTATATTTTTGATTAACAAATACATATACTAATGGCCAGATACTAAAAAAATTGTCGGTTCTTTTATACAGAATAAGAAACGTAGTTATCGAAACAAATCGTTTCTTTGGTGCCAATACTACATCAGGTCATATCAACCTACAACTTTGATAACATTATGTTCCGTGTTTCCTGAATTGATAATATATTTGAGTAGTGCTCTACACGGAATACTGCAGTTACTTACATCCAAAGCATGTCTAAAATTAGGTGTTAACATGACATTCTGTGATATGTGGATCTTGGGAATGAAAATCTCCTCGTCTATTGGAAGCTGCTCAAAAAAGGTTTTTAATGCCAACAATTTTCGGTGAATAGAGTTTGTTTGCAGCAAATTGGGATCCTCTAGTACAAATACATAGACAGTATTGTAAGAAGATAAGACTAACACTTACCTAAAATTATGCACCTTTGAAATAAAGACACTAGTCTCTTTATCAGTAACTGTTTATTTGAAAAACGACCGTATATCCTTATTATTTTACATTTTTAAAACTTTTTACAATTTACCCAGAATTTTAAGCGAAAAATCACCTGACATGAGACTGATACATCATTATAATCGCTGTTAACTCGAGATTCGATGTTTTTTTACGGCTAATGAGTTTGTACAATCATATAGTAATAAAGCTCCTATCTAGTGCGGTATATGTCGTTTGAAAAAGATTTCCATACTCGTATGATTGTAAACATATGATCTTTTGTTCGATTGCACGAATTTTTCAATCAAAGGGATAAATCAAGTTCTAACATTTTTAATTTGTTGATAGAAAGGTGAAGAAAGATGGTTAGTATGACTCTAGTGAAAATGAAGTTGTATATTGAGATAACACACATATATTCTGCGGTATAGCTTTTATTTTTCCTTAACGTGTGTTTCTTTAATGGTAGCTTCGAAATACTTTAACAATTGGTTTCTTTTTTATATAAAAAGACATTAAAACCTCCATCACCTAATATAGTAATTGGAAGCAATGAAATAAGATCTGACCACAAACGAGAATATTGTTATTGTTATCTAATCAAACAGATAAACTTAAAGTGATATGATTCAAGACAGTTGGTTGTCTATTGCTCAAAACGTCTTCAAATCGAGGAAACCAATATCATGGCATGACAGCGCGCGGTAGTGTCCATGTTTTGGACATTTAACTGCCTTTGCAGTTGAAAGAATGGTGGGGTTCATTCTTTGCTACACACGCCAATATAGCCTTGCGATATTTGAAAACGTATTTGTGAGGACCTATATCATGGTCCGATTGGAGCGATCCAACCTGAGCGCTATTTATCAAGACATTTTTACTATGTGTTCCCGGTCTTATTTCATAAAAAGATAAGGAAGGTTGTGCCATAAAGACAAACAACCTCACACAAAAAAAATCTAATGTTATCTTTCAAATGAAATTGTCATATTACAGTTTATCCTTATTAACATGATTGAAGCTTCCAGTGAGTTCTGCCGGCAACTTCTTGAAAAACATACATTTTGTAACTGATAGGCAGTCTAGTCTTAGTAAAAAGTAATGGTTATTATTATTGAAGTTATATCGATATACAAACTACATAATATCTTGAAAAATGCATTGTCATGCAGACTCATAAAAGTGAAACAAACCTACCTTGTATTTGAAGTAGTCATCGAATCTTTCTTCTCTTTCACTATTCAGGATTTTTCGGTAATTGATATTAAATGGTATTAAAATAGCAAAACACATAGGAACCAAAAAGGTTCACCTATGATCTCCAGACGTCTCCCTGAGAGATATTAAGTTAGCACATTAGAACAAATATTTGCAATACTAGAAGTGTATGGCGCTTGTCACGACACTGATGTATTGCTTGTTTTGAACAAGGGAACAAACTAAAAGCAGTCAGGTGCTCCGGTTTGATAGGATATCATAACAAAATTGATATCTCTTCCAAAATGTTAGTGTGTAAATAATCGAATCGGTCTTCATCGCAAGTTAAACAGAAAAAATATTCATTTGGTCAGCTTTTTACCTAAAGAGTCGTCAAATGCATCAACAAATAGTTTTTCAGATGTCAAGATGAAATTACAGAGATATTCATATTTGTGTATAAACCTTCACAAAGATATGGCCTGACCATTATCATGTCACTGTCGGGATTGAAAATCGGATAATAATAATAATTGTCATCGTAAAGAAAGTTTATTAAATATATTACTCCACCTCCAACTCACAACACACATACTTGGAAATGAGAGTTAGTAAAACACATTAAGCCATGTAATCCTGTTATGTGCGTTGCACGCAAATTGTCCTGATTTCATTATAAGTGTGTGATCACTTATCCGACAGGGTTGATTCAATCAGTGGAGACGGAGTTGCAATCAACAACTCATTAAAGCTCTTCTTATGTCCCATTTTCGTAACTAGTGTTTATTATTTTCGAAAAAAAACTATCTTTGGAAAAAAGAAAATCTTGTTTATTTGGGAACATGATGATTTTTATCATTTCTTCTACACGAAATATGCCCACACCCTCATACAACTACAAACCATAATCCTTATTCGAAATAATACAAGGGATTTGGTGATATGTTACAACTCTAAAATCCACAACCCCCTTTCCAAGTAAAATGTTGTCAGTACTTTAAGTCATATGTGGAGCTCTGCAGATCCTTTCATTGATAATATTAAAATTGATAGAAATATTTAGAAAGTTTTGTTTGCTGACATTTCATCTAACAATCTTGAGAACGAAACTTCAACAAATACTGTAGCTGATGATAACAAAAGTTCAAGTTGTAAAGTTTAAGTATCTTTAAGATAGAACTCGCACTTCAGCTTGACATTGTTTTGAGCTACCAATGCAATGAGCGCTCAACCTACGCAGATGGTTAATTTTCTTTCAGATTCCCACTTGGTGCTTAGATGGTCCATAAGGTCTAACAATGCGTTTTAGAGAAGGTTTCAGTTATGATCTATCGTATCTTAATCCACTCAATAAGCAAGCCATGTCGTTTTAATTTGAAGATATTGTTACACCTCTTTTACGATGTGGACGGGCACTGTCGTCAATGAAATATATTATCCCTGTACCAAATACAAGATTACTCTTTCAATCCCAGCTGATACCACCCAACGTGTCAGAATCTCCCGCATACCTGTCATTTGCTGCTCCCACCGTTCACTTAAGATCACTTAATAACACTGGTCCTGTGTAAATAGCACTCCATTTTACTGGTTGAAACAGCTCATCATCAATGCACTTCACGTTGATCAGTAACTAAAAGAACTTTAACACTTGGTCGTTGTGCATAAAAACAGTTCCATTTCAATCTTCTACACACGTTTTGCGTAGGATCATTAACATGGTAACAACATCAGATTCTTAGCTAGGTGGCATTTCTGCTGTCAATGGACGTTGTTGATCTCTCACGATCTCAAGCATATGTTCTGGTGTGACTTTGAAGAAATGATTGTCAATGAAAACAAGAAATGTTATTTTTCAACTCAAGGCTGTGATGCCTTCATTGCAACATTCTCATTCTTCTTGAGAAAGGTTACTTGAATTTAGATTAACTTTTACCTAACATTGTATACAATTCAGATTTAAATATCTCAATTTGACTAGTAAAAGATCTCAATAAAATTTGACATTTTTCAAATCATCGATAACCTTTTGAGCCTAATAATGATTTTAGTAATCGTAATTTTTGATGGGGTCGTTCAGCTCACAACGATTCTAAAAGCTGTATAAAACACTTTCCATTAACGCTTTACAAAGGCTTTGTGTATGCTTTAAAAATCCTATTTTCATAATGTTCAACAGTTTAAACGCATCATCGGTGATGTAAAAGGATATGTTTCTTTGCTAGGATTAACTTAACCATCTTCATGAAGCCATTTTAAATAAAAATCAGTTGCGGATCTGGGGGAGTCGTTCGGGTAAAGAACTTTAAAATAGATGCCTCCCCCACATTTTCTGGCTCCGTCACTGAAATTTACGATACACATTACAACTTGTCTGTTGATAACCTTGAATTTCAGTGGTAGATGATAAGCAAGATCTTTTAATGTAAATGATCTTTTAACGTTACCCTGTTACGTGTTGTTGTTGGTTCTTTTACTCATCCTATGATAAATTTAGGTTATGTTTATATCTAGGTTATAGAATAATATTTAGCATATATTCTGCATTAAAAAAGGAGCTCTTTTTTGTCTTTTACTTAGCTTCAATGTACATGTACAACGTACGTCAAAACACTAGTGTGCCTTTAGTTTGAACAGTATATAATAGTAGCTTCTTAAACGTATTCAAACCCTTTTTATCGGAACGGGGATTTACAATTACAGTATTAAATAGGAAACTCGTTGACCTTCCCTGTAAACCTTAAGCATACCAAGAGGCTTATACTTCTTCTTTTTAAAGCTCAGGTCTGATTGCGTAGCATGAGATAATCCCCGACTGTGTAACTTCAGTCTCAAGGTTATGGAGTGGGTCGCCACTGGGTAAAGACCTTTCTGTATTATAGCAGGGTAATTCCTGTGTAATTTAAGTCAAGACCTAGTTGCGAGTTGAAAGTGTACGGTGAAGAATAATTTGGTTCGTATTGAGGTTAGTAAACATAAGGGTCCGAATTAGTAATTTAATCCAAGATTAGTGCATCTTAGTAAACAGTTTAATGAATTTTACTAAAAATATATTGTTCACTGATATATAGTATATAGTAACGCAAACCTAATTCGCTGGACGGTCAAAACGCAGGGTAACTTCACTTCATAAAATATCAAATTCGTTGGTTTCTTTGCAGTTTAGTCAAGTTAGTGATCTTCAACTTTACAAACAGGCTTTTTGCGAGGTTAAGAATCTATTCAAGCGGCGAGTGTATATCCCATCCGTTTATGTATCATTATTAAAGACGCAAAACCAGACTAATCTGTGTCCAGGAGCAAGAAGAATTCATTATACAAATCGTAGTGTGAACTGGAATATACCAACACAATCATATTCTGTCCCCCATCAAATCAAATAACAATGAGGACGTTAATAGAATCATCACCTGAAGGGTTACAGAAATTATTGATATCAATTTGTCTGCTGACCACAGGTAAAGATAAATACAGATGTCCTCAAACAAATACAATTAAGTGGGTGTCGGCTATGATATCGGAAAGGCAAATAAACACCGCAGCGTCGCTTGCAACGATGGCAAAGAGGTTATTGGCAAAATAAAGAAAATGTAAATGTCAGCTCTTTAATGTTGGATCATTGCTTGGCCCTTGGATTGTAAAAGAAATGAGGTCAGTACTTTTTTTCAATATATCTGATACACCTATTAAATTCAAATCTATCAACGTGTATTCTATTAAACGTATTTGCTGATATCGATTAATTATGTATATATATATTCGCAGAACCAATTAACTGTTTCTGAGAGAGAGAGAGAGAGAGAGAGAGAGAGAGACAGACAGACAGACAGACAGACAGACAGACAGACAGACAGACAGACAGAGACAGACAGACAGAGAGAGACTGGCAGAGTCGTCATTCTATAGCTAAAGAAAGAAGGCAAAGATAGAGACAGGGATGTTTCGTTTTGAGAATATTATACAGTTCATACAATCCACATGATTACGGAGGACCTTAAACTTTAAGTCGGCGCGAGAATTGCATGCAAACAATCGTTTTCATATAGAGGAACACTGTTCTTTTAATTATCGTTTGAAAGTCATTACATACCAAAAGAAATTCATGATTTATTGACAGGACATAAGGCCCTTTAACTTTATGTTAGCAATCGTTAGAAATAGAATCTAAATATTGGTAATACTAAGATAACTGATGTGAGAAAGAATTACGGTTATTTTTTTCTGAATTGTTTTTGGATCGATATAATAATGTGTGTAATATTTGATTATATAACACTGCATCTTCCCGCTAAATCATTATATTCAAATTCAGTCTGTGGAATGTGATTGATCCGGATCAAGTACAATTTGCTAAATGTAGGATGCAAAATCATTAGCTGACAATCAACTTCAATTTGAATAACAGGCTTAATTTTAACATTATAAAAGCTCTGCACTCCCTCGTTGTGGGTTATGCCCTCAGGAAATGTGACTAAGTTTTGTTAAGACAATTTGTATGTGATTCGATTTGATATCCGTAAATAGTTTAGAGGAGCAACATATTAATCCTTTTATAGAATGAATTGATATAACCGGTACTGAAACCAAGAAAAAGTAAAATAAATCGTCGATTATATATTCCAAACTATCATGATGCTTTTGTCTTGTTTCTAAATCCCTATTTTTCTGACATCGATGCTTTTAATATTCTATTCACTTACTCAAAACGTTTCTATTTTATTTCGTAACGCATGACTTTTTTCACTGAAGATTTTTACAGCATTCTCCAAATTAAAAGTACAAACAATCGTTATCCAAATCTAAAAATACATCAACTAAAGTTTTTTTAAATCTTCATTTGAACTAAAGGAAAGAAGAACTTCTACAATCATCGATCAAGGTTTTTACATCCATTCATCTCATTCATGTTCCACAATGCACACAAATAGAGGAATCCATTAAGAACGGTAAAAGACTGTTCATCAGTTTGAATGCCTTCTGCAAAACGGTGCACCGAATTATTTGCTTTGTGACAGATTTCTGAAACATAAGATGCCTTATTCATATTCCTTCATCAGAATGTTTTTAACCATAATTTTAATTAATTCTTCACAATTGACCATTAATACATGTTAAACATGTCAGACATTTGAATGTTCAATCATAGTTAAGAATAAGGTAGATTAATCAATAATTTTCTATTTTGTGTGTATAATTCCGAAAAGAAATTTACATAAATATATTATAGCGATAGCGGTATCTAGCCATAACTTATTATTCACAGAGGACCAAACAGCAAGTCGTCATTTGGTGTTAACTAAAATGTGAAATTATGGATTTATGTAGACTTACATTTTTAAAAATGTATCAATATTCATGAGAGCTAGACTGAAAAACGACATAAATATCCACAAAGTACTCCTACTTATGTAACCATCAAACATAGAAATAAGATATTCACTATTACGTAACATGTATAGATTCTTTGTCACTCTAAATTAGCGTTCTACAGTCACCAATTTTCAGAGATTACTGTGAACTATACGTGCAAAGGTAGATCGTTTTTGTTATACGAATATGTAGTTAACAGTCAAATACAGGATCCCATGTGGTCAACTTTAAGTAAATCAGTAAAAGTGAATAAACAAACTAATATGTGTAAAGCCTAACAATTATACTAATGATAATATATAGGGGTTGGGATTAAAAGAACATCACCAAGAACGTTGTTGGACGTCATGGAACATTTCAACATGTGTAACTAACATTTATCTTAAAACGATAACTCTATATATTGCAAGTAGACTTGTTTTTCTCGTATTAAAAAGTGTAAATACCATATGCTGTTTTCTCTTTATCTTTCTTCTGTTACCTAGGATGAGGAGGGTTCTATAGGCTTGTACAATAGGTCTGTATAATACCGTACCAAAAGAATCATGAACTGTTCATATTAGTATTAAGAAATTATTCCTCCTAAGTATTTTCTTTACTTCTGTCTGTTTAATTGTTCAGATAGATTACAAGCTTTGAGTTTCTAAGGGTCGATTATATTTTTTAATCTCCGATCTGAGCCAAGGATCCCCTCACATCACTACTCCATCCCTTCGAACTGAAACAATAAAACTGTGTATAAAGATTAATCGATAACATTAATTTAAAATACACGTATCATCGCTCTTATTCAATGACACATACACATAAGTCGTGCGTAAGATACAGATGCAGGTTTCAGGACTATCAAAAGAAGTGCATGTTTACATCTTAAACATCCTCCTTATTTATGCATCCTTGAACACTCATGGTAATCGTCTCTGCCGTTAAATGCCCTTGAGATCCATTTATTCACGTGATCTCATTAAACGCTTTGCATGCAAAATGCATTAATTTCATTACAAACACAATGATTAATCAACCACAGTAGGCCTTTGTGAAAATAACTTGTGGATATTCCATCTATAAGAAAGAAAATGCTTGTTTTGCTGCACTCACGCATACATATCCATGGCCCGTTGACCAAAGAATGTATCATCAAAAACATTCAGTGCATTATTGGGTAGTTTAAAATGGTATTCACTAGAGCCGAGGAGAAACGGAAACAATGCCAGTTTCCTTCTTATTGATATTTCTGTTGATGAACCAAACGTATGTATTTGGCCATGACAAATTGCAAATATTTTTCATACAGTGTTAGAAAAATGGCAGTTTGGGTTATCAAAATATTCTTTGGTGCCAAGTCTACAAACAGAGGTATCTGGAGTCATATCAACCCATCTTTGGTTAAGGCAAGCCGCAGAGAAAAAACAGGTTAATATTGTTTTAAGCTTACCCACTTCTTCAGAATGAAATATCACTAAATAACTGATATATTATTATTACCGCTGTATAAATGAGGTTCAACATTTTCATTGAGTTTCCCAGATTAAGCAATAACAAGTGAGGTGAAACGGAAACAATGCCAGAAATTGGCTAATTGCTATACTGAAATATGTGTGTCTATTTGTTAATGTACTAATGTATCAATAATCTTCGTACATGTAGGGAAAACATTTATTTGTTGCAAAGTCGACATCTGCGAACCTAGAGGCATATCAACCCACACAATAATACAACCTTGATAACCTTATGTCTATATTCCTTGGTTCCTAAATTGCATACATAGTAGAGTACTTTGCTGCACGGACTACCGCCGTTAGTTACACCCATTCCATGTCTATGATTAAGTGGTAACATGACTGAATGTCACATCGTCTATGTAGCTGCTTCAGACCAACTCTGAGTATTAACTTTTTAACAATCTTGCTGACTCGCAGACAGAATTTGTTAGCAGCCAACCAGGGACGTACGAAAACACAGACGTGATTGCAAAGATAAAACTCCTTAAAGTAAACTTTGAGAAATCATGTTTGTTTAAAAGAAACTAATACTTAGTAGTTGCCTCTTTGACCTTAACTGTTCATATGATAGACGAACTTACGTTTCAGTGTTTACACAGTTTAAACATTACTTACAATTTACAATTTATCGAAAGGCTTTAAACATTTGAAAAATAAAATAACAATTCCATGTAATTGGTTACTTATTAAATCAATATTTTTTGTAAATGTACATGTATTAAATCTATTTTATATATATTTATTATAAAGCTGTATGAATCATGTGCAATATTTCAATTTTGAGAACAGACAGAACACAGAATTTAGGTAACCAAACCTATATACGTGACAAGAATCTCAATTGAAATGCGGTTTTTGTAATCCCTTAAAGCTTTTTGCGTTTTTGTCAACATTTTCTCAGAAATACAAAGGTAAAGGCACTCCAAGATTACATTACAAACTTAGATCAGTCTGATTTATTAAAGCTATAGATAGAACGTGTAAAGTAAATATTTTGAAACTTTTACTCCTTGGAGCACGGTCGATTTTAATCAGACTGACACTCAGTTCTTTAAAAGATAGAATCGCATGATTCAATTCAGTGTTCAGGTTTGACACCAATTGACAGGGCAACTCGCAGAGACAATACAGAAAAAAACTTCATTTAGAATTTCCTCTTGCTTCAGAATGTCATAATTGTCAATGAAAAGCCATCTGACATGAAACTGATACAACATCATCACGCTGTAAGTTTGATGTTGAACATTATCATTTTTCGACTGATTGACTTTAATTAAATGTCAAATTAGGCTATTACCATACACAGCAGTATGAAAGCAATATGATTGATACAATCATATGGTAATTAAACTTCTTATCTAATGAGGTACATGTCGTATTATCAAATGATCTTCTGTACCACTGCGAGAATGTTTCGACAAGAGGGGTAAGATAAGTCGATAATGTAATCAAATGTAGGAATTACTTTTTTAGATTTGTAGAAGGAAAGATGAAGAAAGCTGGGATGTATTACTCATATAAAAAAGGTAGTTCCAAGCGATAAACAATGTATTGACAATGAATCTTGGAACACATAATGGTTACTTGGTAACGAAACAAAAAGATAAACAAACTTGGCTAACATTTTATTACACAACATATTCCTGAAATTAGGTAACAGGTTTGTGCGTTGCTACCTGAAACCGTTGGCTGGTTTAAGCCATTGACATGTCGACGGTTATCGACAGAAACCTTCCAGCGTGTGTCAAGAGATTAAAAATGCATGATCATAGTGTAAAACGTGTGAAAGTATTTTTACGTATTCGTATTACATTTGTTTAGAAAACATTTTCTACCAATACAACAAAATAAGAAATATGAGTAATGAAAATACGGACAAAAACGAAAAGGCATCACCTTATCAGTTTACTGCTATAAAGGGGCTTGGGGATGTAAACACTTCTCTACGGGAAGATGCATTTGCACGTGCCATAGTAACTGTTCAATTAACGAGCATTGCCGTGAATGAAGTCGCAAGTCTCAAGACTTTTCTCAAGACAATCTCTTTCCGTTTCTGAATTTAACTAACATAACCGTTCATTGCGCCTTCTTCGGACAGTGTGGTGAGACACACGGACGTAGGAGAAATCCATGTGCACAAATAACAGTGACGTAACGAATTGTGGGTTCGTTTTCAGCTACGGCAAGTTTAAAATGGTGGTATACTTCAAAATTGGAATAAGGCTCAATCCTGTTGAATGATTTTCTCATGAAACTTTATGTTTGGATACGCATTATTTGAAAAGGCCTTGATAGAAAATTGTTGTAGGTGATAGTGTAGACTGCAACCTCTAAAGGATCACTTATTTTTACTTTTATTACTTATACATCACAAACAAGAATCTTGACAACAATGCCCCCGTGATTGAAAAAGGAAAACTACCGTAGAGGTACGCTAAGGGAAGGAACCCTGACTTGGAGGTTGGCTGTGCAGAATAATCAGTTCTGTTGGGGGGAATGATAAAACCATTTAAACTCCCAAAAAGTAAAGTATGGCATTTCCCTTGACATATTTATGTAGGTTTCTGGTTATCTGAAACATACATGTGTTTATTCGAATTCGTCCCTTTATTATTTATCGTATGGTAATAATCACTCATTATAAATGACCCAGAGATTGATTTATTCGCATAACATGCTTCACAAACCACGCGCAATATAAATTGATTTCATCACATGTACCATACTTAACCAAGCCAATTAGGCTTTTGTGAAAACAAATTTTTACTGCTCCCTCTGAAAGAAACAAACTGTTAGTTTTCGCCTCTCAATTAGTAAATGATCATAAAGTTACTATTCATAAATAGTTCACAAAAGAGATTTAGTTGATAACGCTCTTCCCTCGATTTATCAAGAATCGGGAAGACACTCGATATTTGAGAATATCTTTCTTATTGATAGAAAAAAACCAGTTCATTTTCAAATGATCATACAAACTGTAGGGTTTTTTTCAATTTCACTTTCAAGGTTTTCATTATAAACACATTTTCTTTATTTACATATCGCTTTTTCTGTCATATCGACACGTTTTTCTATTTATCATTTTCAAACATAACGTTACAAATTCAATTACACAACTCGTCCTCAGAAGCTTATGTTATTTATTCCTTAAACATCATTCAGATCACTACATGTATGCTGACATTATTAATTTAGTAAAATGATAGCAAGTTGTCTTGAACTCATTCATTTTCTTTCAGCATCGAGTCTCCTGTATTATGCAGTGATTATATGTGTGTCCATAGATTGCCAGACATACTCTGTAATCTACTCTTCAGGGCAGGACAATATGATGGAACGGGTTTAATACACTGGAAGGGGGTCAAAGGAATTGGTGCTGTTTTCATTATTCTACATCTTGTTGAGATAAGGTTGCGCAGTATAGGGATCCACACAGTCTGTCATCACACGGACATTTAAGAAGATCTGATTAATTTGTTCCATTTTTCACTGCTTAGCATAATGTTTTTACTCGAATACAAATTATTAGGTTATAGGCAAAGAGAAATGATAAACTATCAAGGGAAATGGAAGTACGGAGTTTTCATTGGGGAAATTGGTATTGAATTATATGTTTTAGAGGAACTCTTAAAATATAAAAGATATACAACGTTTTTATTACATGTCCATCTGGAGTTCAAATTTCTGAACCAAACATCGCTAGTGTGTCATAAATGTTAAAGACTTAAATAAAATAAGTTCATTTTTGTTAAATATCATTTTCGGTTATATGTATGTATGTGAACCACATTGTGTTAGTTTCCTCTAAATCCTGAAGGACATTTATAGAGTTATGGTAGGGTTATAATTATTTGTATTTTTTCATGTTTATTCTCCGTCGATAGCAACTAAAGGAGAAATATGCTTGACAAGTTGAGATAGACGTTTAATTCAGAAGAATATTTGTATTCAAATCAGTTAATCGCCAGCCTGCGTTATATTAATGATTTGATCAAAGTGTAACATCCTAGACGATCACTGAGACCCAAAGCCTCAAGAGTACTGGACATTCCCTTGACAAGAAAAAAGAACTTCGGTTATAAGCAATTCTTTAAAGCAAGCCCTTTTCTGTAGAACGACCTAGCATCCAACATTCAGAGCATCGAAGATCTTGAACTGTTCAAGCGTGTCCTGAAAACTCATCTTTTTGACAGAGCCATTGCGCCCATGAGCAAATGTTTTTGAAAAGGCGGTTATAAATTCTAACTCTATAATAATATTATTTATAGCACAAATAAAACCAATGTATGTTCCCTTGCCTAAAATCCTGTTGGACGAACATTACTGTCTGGGTTATAATGTAGACATGCAAAATGTTTACAGTGTAAATCCATTGATATCAAACAGAGAAAATATTAATTCTGTGCTTAACAACTTTGAAGACTTTTTCTAATTCTTGAATCTAAATACATCTTAAGATAAATTATCAATCTTCATTTCTAAGTATAGCAACAGATGATCAAATACTTTGCTCGCCTCTCGCCCTTGAGTCAGCCTCTTTGCAAAGTTTGACGTCATGATAAAAAACGTTATAGTAAATAGTCCTTTACTTTTAATCAATAGGATGTCATGATATCAAAGGCCTATCCTGGCCTGTCTATTATTTTCTCTAAATTGCTAGCTGAAAAAAGGGATCAAAGTAGCAATACCACATTTGAACGGAATGTTTCATATTTGATTACGCACTGCTGCCATCAAAACAAGTATGATGTTTTATCTAATATATGTAATATTATAATAATGTAGTATTTGATTCAGTATTTAAGCTTTTATCGATGAAAAGAGTATTTTCGAGGACACAAACAACATAGTCACAAAAGATTCTCAAAAGAGTTACATTATTATTCTTATGAACAAATTCATGTGAATTTAAAATATCGCCCTTTGAAAGTAATATGTTTTTCTTCTTTGCCACCAAAATTAACATTGTTCAAAGTTACAAATCTGCTGAATGTTACACTTTGTAATACTGATCATAAAGCGAAAATATATAAAGTTGTCTGTCATCAATAAGTCAATATATACAAACTGACATTTTATCACTCATTATTCTCACAAGGTTGCATAAATCATTTATCTAAGAATAAGTATGTATAAATACTGAGAATGACGTTGAGGAATAGTCAGACACTCTATTATCAATAATGCAGAGGAAGATAATGTTGTTGAAAAACGTCTTCTACAAGTGCGCCAAAAGTGGTTCGTTTTCTATGTGGAAAATGCATAGTCTCTTTACAAACGTATCATTTCATCACTGATACTCTGTTACAACATGTGTACACCTATTACATTCACAATCATGTCATCTTGAATATTTCCATACATTAGAGATGAAAAATGCATTTAATTTGTTTTTATGGTGTTTAAAGTTATTTCCTCTTTATTCACCTTTATGATTGAGAGATTGGCCCTCAGTGGGTCGTTTTACGCCTATAATGATTCAAAACCTAGCCATTCGGCGTTATTTGTCCTTACAGAATTAACATAGTACTTGTTATAGACGATTTCTTCGCTAAACGATTGAAGCATCAGCATCCTCGCCCTTACATATATAATAAATCTATATAATAAATCTGTATGTATATCTATGGAAAGTTTTCATTCAGATATATTGATAGGATGAATAAAACCTTTATTCCCGTTAATATAATGCCACATTTCCCTTTGACGGCTCATGCGTGATATACATATGCAGGTTTAAAAAATATTGAAAAGAATTGTTATTATGTTAACATCTAAACATCCTCTTTATTTCTACATCACTGAACACTCATGGTTATCATCACTGATATCAAATGCCCCAGAGATTCATTTATTCACATAATGTCATTATACGCTTAACAAGCAATATAGATTGATTCCATTACCTATGCAATGCTAAATCATCCATAATTGACATTTGTAGAATCAAGATTGTCAATTTATAAAAAAAAAACACAAAAAAACCTCTCAATTATGCTCCTTGAATAGAAAATGACCAACAATTGTAGTTGAGAAAATATTACAAAAGTTCTAATTAGATGATAGTTTCAACTAATTAGATGATAGTTGACACTTTCATAGTGTCATCTAATTAGATGTTAGTTTCATCTAAATGAATTTCATATAAGACTTCAAGCTGTCATTGAAGTGCATGGTGGTATTTCGCGATCTTGACCTCAAGCCCCTGAATGATCCTTTATACCAATCCCAGTTATGGTTTCATAATTGGAATTTGATTCATGACCATATTTAAACTTTTGTCTTTTTGCACCAATTTGAACCCAATAATTGAGAACAAATTTTGTATATACCGTGGGGTCAGAGAGTGGCCATTTACAGTCTAATTCAGTCAATAGAATACTTTTCAGTCTCTCCATCATTTAGTTGCATGTGAGTATATTGTTATCTTCGACAATCACCGAAACTATGATACCCTATTAAAACAGGATGGGTGCAGCAGTTTTTTGACTATGTATATATAGAAAAGAGAAATGACAATATCTTTCATGATTAGTTAATGTTTTTATCACCTGTTTGTCTCTGTTTATGTCTTAGTATTTTTCAATATGATATTTGCATTAACGATTTCCATTAAGCAATCCATTCCCATCAATCCATTTGCTATAATCCATGGCGGTCCTGGGACTTGGAAACTTTGTCTGCAGTAGATAACTGTTCTACACGCAGTAAGCTTTGGTTGCAATACTTCATTGAATTTCAGTACAGTAACACCCATGGTTTGCTAGTTCCAACCTATGGTCGCAGGTTTCATAGCCACGTTGGTTTTGCGGGCTTTCTCCCTAACATGATAATAGCTGCCGTGATATAAGTGAAATATTTTTGAAGCGGCGTCAAACCCCTTATCACCTCACCACAACTATACAGCATAATCATCAATTTTGTTATTCATTAAAAGATGCCTCTTTGTCATCTACATTACATCTTTCTTACAGAATCTAATACAATCTGTAAAGATCCTTTATTGTGGTACTTTTATGCGTGTCTATCTATTGCATACATACTCAATAATCTACTTTCAGGGCATGATAATATGATGAATCGATCTTCATAGAGTCAGAGGAAATGTGACTGTTTTCGTAATTCTGTTCATCATTGATTAAGGGATGTGAAGTACACTAAAGACGCACTCAGTCATTACCTTATGGACTTGTTTTCCACTCTCTGATGCTATGCATACTGTATTTCTCAGGACACAAATCGAGATGTCATAGGGGCAGTGAGGTAATCACTGGCCAGCTGAAGGAACTCAGAACGATAGAAGTTGTAACTAAGGAAAGGTACAATATGACCTCTTCTAGAAGTTGGTGGTACAGATGATACCTTGTGTCATAGAAAAATGCATTTCAATATAGATTTGTCATATGGATTAATATTGGTTATTTATTATCTCTCTTTACAATTTACGTCTGTGGACCACATTATGCTTGCTTTGTATAAAAGCAATCAGGACTAAGAATGTGGAATAATTGCACTTTTTTACAAATTTGTTATCCAAAATATCAATCAGTGGAAGCATAATATCGATGTTTTTTCTGAAATTGTGGTTTTTATTGTGTAATGAGCAATGACATACTAGATTCTAAAATAAACTGTCTTTGAAGCTACAATGAAAATATCTTATATTTTCACTCTGACCATTGACGATATGATATATGGAAATAATAAATATCACTGCATGTCCAATTCCTAGAAACGTTCGAGGAATACAGAAATTTTGATGTTATTCTTATTTCCTAAAGTAGATGTTAAGAAACTTTGCAGATATTTTATTTCAGTGCAAAATGTGCAGAGCTGGCATGAATGATCTGCCAAATCGTGACTCGAATAACTCGTGAGCCTAAAGATTTGGTTTATTGTTTTAATTCATAATGGCGTGAGATATAGTTTCTACATGTATGCCTAAGATTTGCCTAGAGTCGATACCATCACCTTTCTGATCCTTCAAAGTCATGGATGATTTTTTCGTAATGTTTAGAAATGTTTATAAAACCACTTGTCACGATTTTTCTTAAAACGAGAGGGAAATCTTTGTGTTTGAAATGATAAGCCAGACTAACAACTGCAACACTCAGCTTTGGAATGACATTAAAGTCTTTTGTTATACTCGTGTACGTCTTACATCCAGATATATCATTACTCTTTACATTGGTTGACAGAGGTTAAAATAACGTCCAGTATTATAGTATTTTGTTGGTCACTGGGCTAAATAATACACATTAGCGAATTCTTTAACGTTACATAAAATATACATCTACCAATGCATCAAAGGTGGCTCTCAATGATAATGTATCAATCGACGTATGGTCAGACCCACTCTATAATCAATACTTCCTAGGATGATAATATGATTACAGACAACTACCTTAAAAAACTCTGTCAGTAGACAGTGTGTCCATTAGGCGAACCAAGTATAGCCTCTGAGACAGTTAACACATACATGAACCGTGTAAGTGCTCCAGATAAGCTACGTATCTGTGTATTTTACGCAATAAATTCATTCTTGCATCCAACTTTGTTTTCTTTGAACTCAAAAAACATATCTCAATGAAGCTTTGAATATTGACAGTCATACAATGTAATGATTCATTTTGGGTTACTATCTTTTTCCAGATTTATGTTAATTTACTTACACTCATTCCGACTTTTTCCCGTTTCAATGGAAACTGTCCTTTGAATTTTGTTTCTGAACAAAACTCAATTATAACTTCTTCAATTCAATTACAGCATCCGTCCTAACACGCAATTTGATGTATTCCATTACCATCCCGTTGTTATGAACTCGTTTCAGTAAAGAACCAACCCTCTATAATAAACCTTTCAAACGTAGTATTGCAGAATATCAATGTCCATTTATTGTCAGACATACTCTGTAATCTACCTTTCTCAGGGCATGACAATATGATGGAACGAATCTAATGTGTTGGAAAGGGGTCAGGGGAACTGGAACTTTTCACTACGCTTTATCTTGATGATGAAGGGTTACGTTGTACTGGTACACAATCATGCACTACGATACTTGAAGACCTGATGATGACCTGAACTTGTGTTCTATGTTGTGGTGCCATAACATTATGTATTTCCTATAGCTAATTTCTTGAGGAAATAAGGGCATGCGGATTTTAGGTTGGCTGAACGAAATACATCCTTTGAGTTATAATTCATGAAATAATGTATAAGAACTGGGACATTTTATAAGTTGTTAGCAGGTATGTGAGAAGACTTCAGTTATATTCAACATTTTCAAAATCGAAATTTTGGTTCGCACTCTAAAGCAAAGACTCACCTACACTTAGAACAACATTTAAATATCTGAAAAGGCTTGATATTTTGTTAAAGACAAGGTAAACTCAGTTACTAATTCACTTTTTTATCAAACGAGATGTAGCTTTGATTATTTGAACCACACTTCGGTAACTTCGTCTTGGTCCGAATATAATACTTAGTTTGTCCCCTGGCTTGTAATCTTGTCAGAGCAGATTACTGTCTAAGTTGGATCTGCTGATGCGAGTATTGCTTGTCTCATGTCAGACCACCAGTGATATCCAACACGGCAAAACCAACAGGTGTATATTTTTAAATATTTGGGTAAGAATGTCATTTTCTAGATTAAAACTATATTGATTTCGATGACTTTTGAGTTTAATACTTATGCACAGCTAGCACTGTTTGTTCAGTACTAACTTACTTTCTCGTATAGTCAAACTTTTGAAGGTTACAGACATTTAGGTAGGACTTTTAAGTGACATTTTAGAAGTTGTCTGTTTGAAAGAAAACGAAGTTACATAGATAGTCAACTACTTTATTACAATGAGTTTTCTTGGTTGATTGATAAAATTTGTAGATTTTCCTTAAAGGCTGTTTCTGCATTTATGATGAAGGTCATTGCGTGATGGTGATTCTATATACACTATAAGACATTAGATATTTAAATTAAAGTGTTGTCCCTGGCTTATAAAGATAACTGTCTGGGTCTAGATGTTCAAATGCAATCAGTATTATTAACTGTCGTTCTCCAGTTGCCTATCAGTAATATCTAACAAGGCAAATATAATATCTGTACGTGTTGGTAGATTGTAGGTTGATTGATCCTAAAGTTATTTTCAAAACTATAGTAGCTTAAGCCTCCATGAAATTTAAGGTTATACTTCTTTACATCAATCATTGCTGGATTGCTTAACAACAAATTGAATATAAATCAAATATCCTGGTAAGAGTGTTAAGTGCAAAACGACGTTTTAGAAACTGTCACCTGTTTTCGCGGCCGCTGCCGGTAGGATATACTCATTACTTCTTTGAAATGTTGTTGACAAAATGGTCGGACAATGATTAAGTTAACTTTGCTCTTTTGATTTCTGAACCAACCATTCAATGGAAATTGTGGTGATTTATTTCAGAGTGATGTGTGCAACGATGGCGTAAATTTGCCTGAACATGAAATCAAACAGCCAGTATAAATCATATTTAGGACTGTTAAATAATTATCAGTATAAATTCTGTTTTAGGTAGGATCTGAGTATCGTACATATTCAACATTCAGTTAACGTCGTTGATAACAAAAGGTGTGTACACTTACTAGCGAAAACCATATATGATTTATTTGTTTTAACACATATTCGTTGGCACCATCAATCAATGTAACCAAAACAAAATGTATTATTTAAACTGACAAAACAGTGGTTTTTTTCAAGGTGTTTGAGGAGAAGTCTATTAACCAAAAATATAAATATTATTTCAGTAAAAGTCATTCTCAATTTAATCCCTATAGTAAACACTCACGTGAATGGTATCACCATAACATTAGGAATAGATTTACCCAAATGTGAAGAATAGTTATAACAATGGTATTGCACAGCACGAAGACAAATAGATATAACTTAATTTAAGAAATAACATTTATTCTACTCCAATGTGGGAGTAATCCCTTATGAATATTACAACGATTTTGTCTCAGATTCGGTGCCTTATAAAATGATCGGTATAATTTTTTTATAAGAAATTATTTACATTTGGGTTTACGGATGTGTGGTTATTTTTGTAGATTCTCATTTCAGGCAGTTTCTATAGTCCTTAGTTATCAAGAGTAACGAAACTTATGTAACAAAATCTAGTAAATAGCAGATGCTCGTGATAAAATCATAAAATCATTTCGGTGACGCATAAAACATGGCTTTATGTAGAATACGAGTATGAACATGTCAAGATAGGTTAATGTTAGATATATAATGTTTAAAAAAATGACAATTGTTTCGTATGACATCAATGTTTTGGAGTTGTATAAACGTATGTATTGTTTCATTGGTTCAAATTTTCATGTATTTATTTTTCAGAAATATGGTAATCTAATCTATCTATGCATTACATCACACACTGCATTGGCCAAATCAGTTTTTTTATTCGTTATAAAGATACGAAAATAAACATTTTTGTGTATTAGATAAGCCACGCAATCAAGTCGTCCTCTAAACAACCTAGGGAAATGATTGGAAACGCTATCGTGATACATTTACTTTCTAACTCCAGTTAACTTGAATAGATAGATTGCTGAATTCAGTGCATGCAGAGTTCAGATTTGACACATACCTTCGGGGCATCACGCAATGCTTACACTGTATAAGTATACCTTTTAGAAATAGTCCCTTATTTCCAATGCCATAATTCACCAAATTGAAGCTCAGCTGATATGAAATGGATTACTGTCGGTATCATTTCCAATCATGAAGAGAGTTGGACAATCGATAGCTATCGTGTGGTAATAAGGTGTAACATATATTCTAGACTGTTATCATTTTGCCGGTCTCAAGTGCATATAATCATTGAAAACTTACATTTCATTGTGAAATCCATGTTTCTAATATTATGTTTTCGAGGTAGGATGCTGGATGTTTAGGTGATTTGTAATAACGTCAAATAAAGTATCAGTTCAAAGTTTATGGTTTTATGGTCGTAGGCCCAAGTACAAAACTGATCACTATTTATTGTGACCAAACAGTTTTCATAACACCTTTCGAACAAATCTTAACCCTTACTTACAAATAAGGTTGCCCTGCTTCGAAACTCTTGGGCATGATTGGGCATTGAAGGCAACGTTATGCAATCCCGAATACACCTTTTAGGACAGCAATAAGTTATGTTTTCACTGTTGTACGATAAGCTCATTCAGCTTTCGAGGTGTCGAGGGAGACATAAATAGAAACTAGATCTTCAGCAAAAATTGAATGTAAGTAGTCCAAGCATAACTTGAAAGCTTATCACTCTTCGATTTCAAATCTGAACAACAAACGAGAAACTGATTTTTATCTTTTATTTTTCACTAAAAACATATCAAATAGAAGAGTGCATCATGTAAAAAGAATAAATATTGTACAGTATTAAGACTTTCATTACAATTTTGAATTGTGGTCAAAGGGAAACAACTCTAGTTTCGAAATTGATTTCAAATGTATTGTATTTTTAAACCATATGTTTTAAGATTTAAATGGTGGTAAGAACTCAATAAGAATACCATGGTCAGAAACGCCTCTCAACCACTTCTGAAATTGCTGCCAAGGGCCAGTTACCGTTTTAAGGAGATGTATGTACCTCATATGTCAAAAGTTATTTTAGTATATGATTTAGGGTGAGATTTTCTATTCCATCAGTGAAATAAACCATTCATCTCGCTACAGCGGCGATAACCTTTGTCGTGACGATAACGCTCACCTCGAATGAAATCGTCAGAACAATGTTATGACGACACAAATGATTGTTTTACCGTAGGTCAATTTTCAACATAGAACACGAATAAAGTCATAAGATCAATAAATATATATGGGTCATTCCATGTCGATTCGACCAAAGCCTCCCAGTTGATGTCACCGATTTTTTTCGTTTTCACACCAAACAGAGTACATATACAGGACATTACAAAAACAATACAAAATATTTTCAGTTTGCATTGGTTTTGCCGTAAGGGGACTAAATTTGTGACACACAACGCAATTCTCGCCAATACACCACTTTCATAAAACTGTTCACAAAAATTTATTTTGTTTACTTCTGTAAGTTATTTTTTTGTCAATGTGTTGTAGATATAATACTGTAGCGGCGTACACATATGGTTTTCAGACATTTAAGAAATAACCTGAAGTTTGCATATTACATATTGGGTCAAATTTCAAGCAATTTCAGAAAATGGCCTTTTCCTTAAGATATATCAACAAGATGTGAGGGCTTGAGTGATATTAACGTGTATGAAGGTTGAAAGTAATAATCAGACAGCCCATTCCATAATTCCTATACTCTTTCATCCATCCGTATTTAGTTTGAGTGAATTTAAATATACCCACCCTCAGCAAAACACTGAAATTTTACTATATTCAATTGTCTCTGTGCAAAAAGGAGCACCTCACACAGTCATGAAATTTTTACAGTTTATTCCTCATTATATTAGCTCTAACATATAAAAAAAATCCCGAGGGTAAAATTTCCTGTTTTCAAGAAATAAATGTTAAAAGATATAGCCCGTTAAAGATCAAATAGGGATTTTAAGGGTGCTTCATTTTGTATTGTTCCTTCGTTGTAGGATGCAAACAATACAATTTAATCTTTCTTTCCGTCTTTTCCGTTTGCTTTCCATTCCTTCACCCTCCTTTGGATGATAACATTCGCGTGCTTAAAAAATGAAATATTCTCAAAGCAGTTAAACCCCAACTCACTCACCTTTTAACGAGACAATAGGCAAACAATTTCTGCGAAGGAAGGTACGTTCGAGTGAATGTTTCTGTCAACTACATATTTCAAAATACATTGCTTCTGTCATGTTAGGTGATCACCAATTTCCTGACTGACAAGTAGAAAATGTACCCAAACGTAACCTGCTTCGCGGAAAACAAAATTGCACAAATGAAAGACATACGAGGCACTGTGGTGTGGTTCTTTTCTAGTACTCTGACACGGATCGGGAGAATAACATACCTTGCTTTTATCACTTCCTATTCACTTCAGTCGCTTGTTGCCAGTGTCTCGTTGTTTTGTTAACTTGTTAGTTTGACAGGTTAGTTAATAATTGGCAATTGATTAAACGGATGCTGGGTATCAATCTTTAGTTCATTGATTAAGAAGTTTATTTTTAAGCCGGGATGGTTGTGATCATTTAGTTGCAATGGATACTAATCAATATTAACAAATCACTTTGATTATCACTATAATTTCTTTGTATCACATTTCTGTGTTTCAAAATATGGCGTTGGAGAGATGTTCAATTGGTTACTTAACCAAAACAGATTGTCATAAAAGTGCATACACAAAACGAACAGGTTTATTGACAATTGGTAATCTTACAGAAAATGAACGCAGTCTACTGTGTGCTCGTGCAGACATGGTGAACAACACTGACACAGATACTGTATGTTTTCATCATCATACATACTTCCTGGAGAAGTATTCTCTTTACCAAACATCCTGTGTGGACCCATTCAAAAAGCATTTGAACACCGTTCGCAAAAAGGGTCTGAAAGTTGTTTTGCCTGATAAAGCAACGGCCATTAATGATCTTGCTTCTAAGAGGGTTAAACCTGGCCAGAAGTTGTGTCCCTCGTGTTATATCGAACTTGGTCGAAAACAATCAGAGGTGACCGATCTTGAGCCAAACTACGAAGTTGAGCAGAATGTTACAGAGCTCAGTGAGCAACTGGAACCCTTCAATCCTGGATTGACTGCTGAAGGATTGACCCCTTTTCATCCACAGACAATCGGTAAAAGAGATCGTGAGACATATCTCAAACGGAAAGTTGCCCAAGTAGAATCAGCAGTTGTCACCAAAGTTGCAAAAACATTTGATATGAACCCATCAGAACTCTATCCATCTTCAACCAAATGTCCAAAATGCAGAGATTTCAATGAACTGATAACAGAAATGAAAACAAAATTTAAATCATCTTCACGATCTGTCAAAATGCAAATTCTAACAATGCTTCCTTCATGTTGGACAATAGAACAAACTATGAATGAATTTGGTACAACCAGATATATGGTTAAGCAAAGCAGAGCTCTCAGGAAACAATGTGGATTTATGGCAAGTCCCAGATCCTACATTGGCCACCCTCTTCCTCAAGACGTGTTATCGAGAGTTCAACAGTATTTTGAAAATGACAACATTTCTCGAATGTGTCCAGGTATGAAGGAGTTAGTTAGTGTTCGCATTAATGGTGAAAAGGTTCACAAACAGAAAAGATTACTCTTAGGAAATCTTAAAGAACTCTATGTTTCTTTTAAAGAAGAGACGAGCAATCTCTACAAAATTTCATTTTCAAAGTTTTGTGAACTGAGACCGAAATGGTGTATTTCTTCTGGAGCTCCTGGTACACATTCAGTGTGTGTATGTCAGATACATCAAAATGTCAAACTGATGCTTGCTGCATTGCCAGGGTTGAATTTAAATATTCAGGAACTTCTACAGAAGGTTGTATGCAACACCCAGGCACAAGAATGCATGTTGTACCGTTGTGATAACTGTCCTGGTATTAATGCACTGAAAAGTGTTATCCAGTCACATCTCGAGGAAAGAGGTCTAGATGAAGAGGATGAAATCTTCCATAAAGTTTGGGTACATACCGATAGAACGAACCTAATTACAACATCCTCAAGTCCTCAAGATTTCCTTGATGTCCTCTTACGAAAGATTGATGATTTGACAGTTCATCATTTCACTGCTAAATCTCAGTCAGCCTTCATGGCGAGGCTCAAAGATCAATTGGATGACGATACTGCAATAATTCTTCTGGACTTTGCGGAAAATTATTCTTTTGTTGTACAAGACGCAGTCCAGGGTTTCCACTGGGACAATTCCCAAGCAACTGTTCACCCAGTAGTCGTATACCTCAGGCAAAATGACGAACTGAAGCATTTGAGTGTAGCAGTCATCAGTGACCATTTGAAGCATGACTGTGTGACGGTCCACGTGTTTCTGAAACATGTCTTACATCACGTGAAAACTTGCCTTCCGGGGATCAGAAAGATCATGTACTTCAGTGATGGAGCAGCAAGTCAATATAAAAATTACAAAAACTTTGTCAATCTCTGTTTTCATGAAGCAGATTTCGGACTCAAAGCAGAGTGGCATTTTTTTGCAACAAGCCATGGCAAAAATGCTTGTGACGGAATAGGAGGGACAATTAAAAGACTTGCAGCAAAAGCAAGTCTTCAAGCACCTCTCCAAAACCAAATTACAACGCCACAGCAGCTGTTTGATTAGGCAGGGATTTCCATTCCTGCTACAAAAATATTGTTCGTTTCAAAGGAAGAGATTGAGTTAGAAACTGAAAACCAAGACTTGCGCTTTTCATCATGCTCACCAGTTCCAGGGACAAGAAGCCACCATGCGTTCATTCCGATAGGTGCAACAGAACTGGCCATTAAACGTGTGTCACAGAGCACTGAATCGACACTAGTAACGTTTAGAAAGAAAGAAGTAAGGAAAACTAAGATAACACCAGGAACTTACGTTGCTCTCGTGATCGATCATGATTGGACAATTGGAAATGTCATATCCGTAGATGAAGACAACGAGGACATGATCATTGATGTTCTGATTCCAAGCAGAATCGAGCCCCAAACGTTCAAGACTCCAAGACGAAAGGCAAAGGTGACACTGCCTTTTGATCATGTCATCTCCAAAGTTGACGTTGACATCAGCCTGAGATACTTTAAGCTTTCTCCCGAGAGCCACAAGTCAATTTGCCAAAAATTTAAAGAGTTTGCTTCGAAGCATTTCGGAAGTAATTAATTTGCTTCAGGACATTTTATATGGTTAGTTGATATCCAATTGGATTTTAAATCAAGTAAGTTATCATGAAATCACTTCACAACAACATTCAAAATTTCTCAAACATGGACAAGGCAACCAATGTGAAGCGTCCGTAAAATGATCTGAGGGTTGCATTATTTAATCACCTACAGAAGATGAACAGAAAATTTTACAAATTTTGATATTTTATAAAATAGACAATAATCTACAAATGTGCCAAAAATGAAGCCTCTAGCTGGTGCGCCTTTTTCTACAGGCAGCTTTAAAATAGGGGCATTTTTTACATTTTTCTAAACAGTAGGTACATTAAGTAAGTCATTGTGACAAGACAACAACACAAATTGTCACTAATTTCTAGCATCCGCCTCTTGATACCCCGGGGAGACTAATCATAGAAGGAACGTTGCATCACAAACCTTACATTTCGAAAATAAGGAAAGAGAAAATGACCAAAACAACAGAAATTCTAAATTTTGCAAAGAAATTTGAGGTTTTTTGTCTTGTCATTATACCATATAAATACAGGTTTCTTCAATAAAATATTATATTATTGGATCAGTCATTCTAATGTCAATTTGACACAGAAATTGTAAATCTCAAAGTCAAAATCTGTAATTGTAAGAGACAACGAAATATACTAGGGGTTTATCTCAAAACCATCACATTTGATAGACGCCTATGTCCTAAAACACAATGCCAATCACAAATTATTTTGAGTATAAGCAAAATTCCTACTTTCCCCTTCAATGAAGATAGAGTACCATCTATTAAAACTAAAAATTCTAAAATCCATGACATCAACTAGGGGAATCCTCAGATTTTGGTCGATTTGAAATGGAATTACCCATATGCTTTCCCTTGACAGGTACCATGTTTATCTACCGTAAGGTAGAAAAGTAAATATCTCACTCGTGAAATACCTAATTTTCTACATCACTCAATGAGATACACATGGTGTTTGTAATGATATCCTATTTCTTAGCTTAATCACCAGCACCTTTCATGATCATTATCAGTATCATGTTTCTATTATGTAATGACACATGTGATTACTAATTACATTATTAGATACAGAAACGTTAATCACTAGATGCTTTCATAGACTTGAACTTGTAGTGTATACTGTTCATTTGAAATTAACGACCTTTAAGTTTTGTCTACGACGTTGACAGTCCCTTGTGTTTCTCCTCTTTTCATTATCCTTTATAACTTACCAAAAAGGATAGAGAGCACTGACACTAACGTGCGTTAAAAATTTCACAAGAAAGGCCTTCAAATAACAGTTTGGAAAAATACATAGTTATTTTCTTCCATGAGAGCGCATTTTTTTAAAAGTAATTCTTTGGAATTGAAAAAATAACACATACTTTTGACAGAAGTCAGCTCTTGGAATGAGACACTGTTCACATTAATTCACACTGAGTATTTTTCATAAATGTTTATGTGCCTTGATAAGAGCCAAATTACCATGTGTCCGGAGTCAACTCAAATCACCCTTTAATATTGCCTCATCATCTCTAAAATGCCAAATAATTATATTTTCCATGATGATCGAAAACGACCATATAAATGTTACGAAGTGGAAATTCTGCGTCTTGTTTACATGAATATTAGTTAAATAACCTTCTGAACCCTATATTCATATTTGTCTTTTGTCTGCTTTCAAAAGGGTGTTTTATTTTTTTATTTTAAAAACGTTTGAGTCATTGGCGCGGGCTTTTGCCCGGTTTCGATCACAAATTTCGTTAGTTACCTGTTTATTGCCACTATGTATATTAAAATAATCTGCTTAAAGGTTCTAAATTTCAGGAAAAACTACTATTTCTATACAAAACAGAACCGTTTATTAAGTTTAACACAGATGACTCAAACAACGAACTATGAGCCTCTTTATCCTGTATGGGGTAACGTGAAGAGTGCCACCCAGTTCATCTGAAACTCCAGTCTGGAGATGAAGCCATTATCTGAAATAAATCCATTAATAGGCTATAAAAACATTTCATTTAATTTGGCGTGAGATTCCTTAACGTTGAATCAATGGTACAAATGTTTGTTGGCTTAAAACAAAATTTTGCCATCCTGAAACCTTAAGGAAGAATGATCATGAGATGGGAGTTGTTTTTATTCTTGAAGCTTGAATATTATCACATTTTTGCATCGAGTAAGTAAACGGTACAGATCATAGTGTCTAATGGCGTGGTATATAAAGGTCAGAAGATCATTTATTAAGTCATAAATGTTTTAATTGTAATTGTATCAGTAATCATTGTTGATATACAGCTGCATACCAAACGTTTGTTCACATACCACTGTATCATAGTGCAAATATGTAATTTCGGTTTTGTTTGGACGTTAATAAAATGACTTCAGCAAAACTGATAATGGATAACCTATTATCCAAATATAAAATACCAATTTGTTAACTTATTTTGGGTCTCTCGTGCTTAAATTCTAATTTTGGCATGATGAATTAGAAAGAAGAGGTCATATTTTCGAAATAAATATCGATTAAAATATTCCAGTTCCAATCACTGAGAAAAAATGAGTACAGTTACATTGACATAGTGCAAGGGAAGAATGGCTAGTGTTTAACTCTGTTGATCCCTTCAAATTGATTTTGTAGCCAAAAGTGAAAAAGGAATATATTTTCGGAATTTTGATTACTGGTCACTGTTAATGCCAAAACTGATACGGTTAACTGTCAATGATATACGATTACGTTAAGGTACAGTGGACTGCACTTCTGTGTTGAAATTCAACATTATCCTTTCTTTTTCGTAATGCAATGATACATCAAAGACATCCCAAATAACATTATATTTGCACTAGGACACGGCATGCAGCTGTATACCTAATTTGTCTTTAGGGGTGACCAAATTCAGGGTTTTTAAGGTGTTTTTTTAAGTAGTTTAGCATATAATACAATAGAAACACATGCTAATCATCTAACGCTTGATTTAAATTTCTGTTTCTATTATGCAATCTGCCCTTTTCAATCTGATGAACATCGGATCATCATCATCATCATCATCATTGTTATCATTATTATTTTTTTTATTTTTTTCATTGTTATTATTATTGTTGTTGTTGTTGCTTTTATGTAGTAAGGTGCATTTTTACTGTCGTCGTCGAAGTAGTGACACATTCGGAGGATCTCGTTGGCGGACGCCTGACCGTCCAGGTTGATGTCCAGCTCCCTGAAGAAGAAGGCGGCGTGCTCAGCGTCATTCAAGTCCAGGAATGTCCATTTGAGGTCAAACTCAAGCTTGTCCACTATGTGGTCCTCTACAGGAAAAATCAAAGTCATTTATAGTCTGTGCATTTGGGAAGTTTGGAGAGATGAGCATGTGTGTCATGTAGAGATAATTGAATGTGAAAGTGTTATAGTTATAGTCCTAGTCCGAATGTAAAAATAACTTATTTACAACCGATTCCTTTCAATTTAGGACGAATCGAAATATCCAAAAACGTTCTCTTAACCTCCAACATCCCTTGAATTATTTTCTGTCGTCGCCAACGGCGAAATTCAGGAATTTCAAACAAATTTGAATGCTAAAAATATACATGTCACCAAATATGATTTACCGCAAGGTTGAGTGTAAATGTTGTACAGGATTCAAGAAATATATTATATATATATATATATAATCAGATTTTTCATAACCGAGTTTGGACCCTTTTTTCTCAAAAATTTCAATTTTGAAATAGCTGAGGCTAAAGACTGAAATGTAGGATAAGTTTGGGGACCTTTTATTGCAGCATCGATTCAGCTTTTAATCATTTAAGGTATGGAAAAGGATTCCCATAGTGTTACATAGTACGTTCGAACTTGTAATAAAACTTTATTATCTAATTTTCTTTTTAAGAAACAGTCGTGCGTATTATTTCTAAGTTGATTATGTCTATTGACTGCATTGTGGAACATTTTCTTTTAAATGTAGTTTATCTTTAATGATATTGCAAACCGTTCTTTCATACTATAGATTTCACGAGTGAAGTTTGGTATGTCTAAAAGAATCTTTTGTTCTTATTATGTGATTGTAGTTTTTATTCCATTATTTAATACGAAAATGCACTTGACTCACTGTCGCCGTCGAAGATGAGCCAAAAGTTTCTACATTCCTTGTCGTTCAGTCTGTCGTCTTTGTCGGCGTCGGCGTACGAGAACAACTCCTCGTGCGGGGGTTCTGCTGTTGTGGACTGTCTGAAAAAACGGTCGTTAAAAGTTTTTTCAATGGCACAACATATGTCATGTGTCATTATATGTTTTATTAGACAACTACTGACTGATGGTGAAACGTAATAAATAGCTTGAAGTGTTATATATTTTTTCGAAAAACGTACATTGTACATGTATATCATCGACATGGAGCGCCAATTAGTACACCGTTTTTTAACAACTTATTACGAACAAAACGACAGATTTTGGAACTGTCAAAAGAGCCTTAATTTGGTAAACATGTAAATGGCACGTGTGATTTTGGTTTCGAAATTGAATAAGGCAGATCCTGCTCAAACTCTAATGTGATGCACTACGGTTTCTGTGCGATTTTCCATTAAAAAAATTGAATGTCTATATGTCAACTTTAACAAATGTCTATAGAGGTGACCAGATATATCAACAAAAATCTTTAAAAACACTTCATATCATTGATGTAAAATACATTGCATACCCCTTACAGCACAAAGCAAGGCACAGGAGAAGGCAAATTTTCATAAACATATTGTTTACGTTGTGAAGAAAAATGGCGTCAGCGTGCTGGAGATAAGATAACCGCTAACCTACACAGAATAAGTGTCCTCAATTATTGTTCTATGTTCCCTTCCCATGATGCGTTTAATCTTATATTTCATTTGGCCTTTTTGAAGTTTGATTTATTTGTATGTAATTATTTGCCATATTTCGTTATGATTTTGTAAAATTAGATATCTATTCGAACAGTCTGTAAAAGACGTCTTGTGTATTAAAAAGATTGATAGCGATATGGTTAAGTGTTAATGCTTTGAAAAGCATAACTCAAAATCTAATAGTTATGATTTGAATATACTTTTGCAAATGTGTTCAATAACTGGCCGTCATAGATGTATGTCACTCGATGATTATGATGATGACAGAAATTGGATTAGAAAGTTTTCAAAACGATGATCAACTCTAAGATCTTGCTAAGTTTTATTTTTCCTCTGAGACAAGAAACATATTTGTAGCGACTATATAATGTAGTAATGAGGTAAACAAAAAACTTTATCTTTATCATAAAAGGAACTTCTGATGGCTCCATTACAAATTTCAATTCCTTTCATATAAGTCAAATGAAGCAGCCGTAAAATAACACGTTTGCCTTCGATATGCCGAAACTTTTTTTAAAAGATACTAAATGGAAAATTATTCATGATCATGCTTTAATCACAAAGTTAAATATGGTACTTATTACGAAAATTTGTGTCATTCCTAAAAGATTGTTATGAAACATGAATGTGTATCGCTTCAAAATACATTATCCGTTGCAACATATGATACATATTTTGTGATTGTCATGTACATGATCATGTCTTCTCTAAAAGGTATTTTAGAAACTAGTTTGATGAAGAAAAACAAGCTCCTACGGATAGTCGACTTCTTTATTGCATAAATGCGACGTTTCGGTATAAACACTAACATCGTTATCAAGCAAGTAAAGGCGATTTATTGGTTGGAGGCCCCAACGGCCTCCAACCATCTAAACAGCTGAAATTCTCTCTATACTACAGTTGGAATTTTCAAAGGAACTTTCAACCAATCATATTTAGCCTCTTTGTATTTCGGCAATATCGTAAACCAATGAACACATCTGTATAAAATTTTGAACCACGTGACCATGTGGGTATTCCGGAATAATTGGCAAACTTTAATACGGAAAACGATTGTCTCTGCAAATCTCAAAATTTAAAGGGAACAGTGGTGTTTAAGAATAAAAAGACAGTACAATTCTTCATGACCGCACGTGTACTAAATAAGACGCGTAAATGTCGCATGAAAGGTTAGAAAACTCTATTCCACGTTTGTAAAAAAAAACCTCCTTTACAACGGCACACGCGAGAATCAAGCGGCTACAAGTCGATAAGTAGAGAAAGTCATAAAGGCGAGTCAATTTGTTGGATATCGCTTCGTGACAGACAAAGATAGAGGTAGTGAACTATGCTTTAGACTTTGATTTAATATATCTTGTACTGGAAATCTTTGAGAGTTGAGAAACAATTAGTGATACATATGGATTTATGACTTTGCAAAAGAGTCGAAAACTTTGTGCGGTGCTGGACGGTATCAATTGTGACCTATATTCTAAAAATAGAACTATTTCCAAGGGATAAATCGGTGACTGTTGTTTAAAACAGAACTGTATAGATCTATTTATAACTGCAAGTTTGCCTGACTATTCTATTATTTGATGCTGTGAACAAATAATTGTATAACTTTTTCTAAATAAAAGAAAATATGAAGGTCTTTTTTTCTATTAATGGCCTTAATCTACTTATTTGCTGTAATGATAATCCTATCCTATTTGTACCCTGTGATTTCGCAGTATTTCCTAGCCTAACAAGGGTGCCTCCAACTTAGCCTTTTTAAAGGCTTTTCTTGTTACATATCTTTCTCACGCACATGATCAATTATGCATCTTAAATCTTTAATCTAAACATGATGATGGACGCCATTGAAAATGATGATAAGATTTCCAGCAGATTTGCTATAAAAATGCTATAAAATGATAACATGATTTGATAAGAGTCAACATACAAGAGGCTGATCTTTTTCGAAGATGCTTTGTTTTAGCTTTACCGTGGAAATTTGATTTATTTCATATCGAACGACAAGATGATGAAGCAGTGATATTTTTCGTTTGTTTTGGGATCATTTCTGTATTACTAAGGTTGACAGTTGAACGTTGTAGAAGAGTTGCGTCAGAAGTGACTATTTTTGGAACTACCAATCGACAGCAAACGCCTGTCGGCCTAAATCCAGACGTTTTACACTCATTCGTTGTTGGAGTACTCAGGAAAAGATCTTTAATTGGAGGTAGTTGTGTCTTGCATGGCCTCTTCATAAAACATGATAAGATAGTATTTAATTGTACGTGCTAAATTGTCTCTGTAATACCTTTGGTCGCAATAAAATTGATAGTGATTTTGCTATGCCAATGTCAAATACGAAGGGTACAATTACTTTGATTGGGCCTTTGCAATGTCAATATCAAATAAGAAGGTTAAAATTAATTTGATAGTGATTTTGCTATGCCAATGTAAATAACGAAGGTTACAATTACTTTGATTGGGACTTTGCGATGCCAATATCAAATAAGAAGGTTAAAATTAATGTGATAGTGATTTTGCTATGCCAATGTCAATAACGAAGGTTACGATTACTTTGATTGGGACTTTGCGATGCCAATATCAAATACGAAGGTTACAATTAATTTGATAGTGATTTTGCTATGCCAATGTCAAATACGAAGGTTACACTTACTTTGATTGGGACTTTGCGATGCCAATATCAAATAAGAAGGTTACAATTAATGTGAAAGTGATTTTGCTATGCCAATGTCAATAACGAAGGTTACACTTACTATGCCAATATCAAATAAGAAGGTTACAATTAATGTGATAGTGATTTTGCGATGCCAATGTCAATAACGAAGGTTACACTTACTATGCCAATGTCAATAACGAAGGTTACACTTACTATGCCAATGTCAATAACGAAGGTTACGATTACTTTGATAGTGATTTTGCTATGCCAATGTCAAATACGAAGGTTACACTTACTTTGATTGGGACTTTGCGATGCCAATATCAAATAAGAAGGTTACAATTAATGTGAAAGTGATTTTGCTATGCCAATGTCAATAACGAAGGTTACACTTACTATGCCAATATCAAATAAGAAGGTTACAATTAATGTGATAGTGATTTTGCGATGCCAATGTCAATAACGAAGGTTACACTTACTATGCCAATGTCAATAACGAAGGTTACACTTACTATGCCAATGTCAATAACGAAGGTTACGATTACTTTGATTGGGACTTTGCGATGCAAATATCAAATAAGAAGGTTACAATTAATGTGATAGTGATTTTGCGATGCCAATATCAAATACGAAGGTTACAATTAATTTGATAGTGATTTTGCTATGCCAATGTCAAATACGAAGGTTACACTTACTTTGATTGGGACTTTGCGATGCCAATATCAAAGAAGAAGGTTACAATTAATGTGAAAGTGATTTTGCTATGCCAATGTCAATAACGAAGGTTACACTTACTATGCCAATATCAAATAAGAAGGTTACAATTTATGTGATAGTGATTTTGCGATGCCAATGTCAATAACGAAGGTTACACTTACTATGACAATGTCAATAACGAAGGTTACACTTACTATGCCAATGTCAATAACGAAGGTTACAATTACTTTGATTGGGACTTTGCGATGCCAAATGCATGAGAGTTTGTATGTGACGAATGGAAATTTTTATTCACGTATAAAGTTCATATGTTTGAGAACTGTAGGTGCCCACTGTACGTGATAGTGACTAACTAGATAATTACAATAACAACCTTTAACAAGGTATATGATACTATAAATGGATGCATAAGGGGTATGTAAACAAGAACTTTAACAACGCCCCCTTCCCTTTTTTTCACTTTTGTGGGTTCTACTAAATCATTTTACGAGATAAGTTGATTCGTAGTTCATTTACCTAAGCAACGTCGTCCTTTCTATCGTTGTCCCACGTTGCTTGTAAGCGATCAAACAACATTGACTACGGAAACATTGATTTTCATTGCTGGTTGGCTTTCGTTTTGGAATGTGACGAAGCAGTTAGACAGGAATAGGGGACGAAACGTTGATATCAGGTCATCTATACAGTACTCTGCCTTCTATTTTCATATCTTTAAGGGAGCCACCTTGTTAATGGTCATTTAATTTTTTGTATATGAGACCTCTCTAAATCGTGTGAATACTTTCGTTTTTTAATGGTCATCTACATAATTGCAACTCATGTGCAAAATTCACTAATCTGTGTCGGTTTCCTTTGTCACTCAATATTTCTGTGTCAACAGTAAAAACACATTTCCTAATTGCAAACATGCAATTTATAAACATTTTAAACACTAGTGGATTTCGGGAAATCTATAAATTAGAGGTCACCATATTTTCAGGGTAACATGGAGAGGTGTGACTTCTGTAACCTCCTTTGGGTGTGAACGTGAGCCTACGAATCAGTGCTAACGTCGGTCTGTATTCTGCAACAAATGAAAGTAAAATTATGTCTAGTAAACACATGAATTCTACCTTGATTTAGATTAAATAAGATTAATAGATCTTAGTTGCTTCAGCACAACAAATTCCTTATAAAGAATCTAAAACAAGGCTATTTTTACTTCAGATATCATACCGATTATACTGATTTTATACCGACAACATATTTCATACATGCATTTCTGTTTGTGTATCTTCATATTTTACTAACAAACAGAATGTCTATCTTAACTATCTTACATTTACTTCATTGTCTATCAGAAGTTGGCTTAAAAAAATAGCGTCACGATCTAGGCACGTTTTACGTTATATTTGACAACACAAACAAGCATCATCAAATATGACCTCATGTCTCCTCTGGGCTATGGGCGAAGGAGAATTCGGTAATCGATATCGATCTGCAGTTCAATAACCAGCTGACTGGTTCTGGACGTTCAGTGATCGGAGGCCCTTCCCGCTTTTTAATGCGTTAGAGTGGACGGGCAGGAGAGCGTGCCGGTTATAAACAAAGTCGTCTCTCTCTCTGGTAGGTTTTTATGCAAATTATCGGTTAACATTTGAAGTTGTAAGGGATGTCTTATTTCTTGTTACCGTTTGGTTTCGACATTAAGGTGAGTAGACACACCCGTAGAGGTTTTCCATGCATAGGTGCATCTTTATCGTCTTATAGTGCTACCAAACGCATACATATTTTAGTATGAAGATAGTCTTTGTTGGGCTGTAATCAAAGCAATCCTTTGGGGTTTGAGTTTTTTTATTCCTATGTTTTTTATTGCTGTTATTGACGAAACATCCCTCGTCATCCACCAGCTCAATAGTGAAATAAAGATGAGACATTTTCAGAGGTTTATTAAAAATTATTTTCAATTGGAAGACAACATTAATTTACTATATCTTTCACTATATTACTATAGTTTCCGCTCTGATGCTGGGCACGAATATGACAATTGTTCACAATGATTTTCTACAACGGTATTTTTACTCAAGTGATGATAACAAATTCAACATTTATTCCAATACAAGCTATAAATGATTAATATTTCATTGATGACAACAGTCAATGATCAAAAATCAAGTCAATGAGCAAAATATTTGATATCTATAACAATGTGAATTCATCATCAATTGGACAATCATTATAATAATGTCAACTAAATTACTTATAATAATCAGTTGACGTATTTGACCCTCATACATTTTGACCCTTTAAATAGATCCAGGGCCTGGCGTATTTGATAATGAACATTAATTTTAAAATAATTCCCAAGTTAAGAAAGGTAGATGAAATTAACAGAAACGTTCAATCCCAGGTGTGTACGATAAGTGTATCAATACACCTCGTTGAAAATCACTGTTTTGGGTTTCATAGAGGAAGTCACGCTATTTTTACTTCACTTCGTAAATTGCAGACGGACATGAATAGAACAAAGCACATTTCTTTACATTCATTTGTATATATGACCTCCACGCAAACAACGATAACAGAGGGGTAACAATGGGTTGCATGCGCTGATCGTAAATAAAGCTAGGTATAGTGTTGACTAGTCCCGTCTTATCGAGGGCTCAGATCAAAAAGCTATGAGCAAAAAGTCCTCCATGAAGACAAAAGAGATAACAGTTGCTACGAAATAGTAATCCAACCTTCATAACAGCAATTCAAAAGCTTAGGTGTGTTATTATACTTTAAAGAATATGATACATTAGACAACCTTGTCTTAAGCCTGTTATCTAACGACAAATATTTGTGGCTTTTTTATTGCTAATTCTAACATATTTGTCAAAATAATCCTCGATAGGTATGTGAAATAGGCTAACACAATAAGAGTCAATAGACGACCCTGCCTTAACCCTGTTTAAAAATGATAAATTTGTTCCAAGTTATTCTTTTTGTTTGGCTACCTGTAATCCTTGTAAAGTCTGATCGGTTATCAGGTAGAAGCGTGTTATTGTACATGATTATAGGCTTTTCGACTCTAGATAGAGGGTTAACACGCAGTAAACAAGATATGTAGCCCCCTCAACGAAAAGAAATATCTTTATGCTTCGCGTAGAAGTTGCAATTGGTGGTGAAGTGTTGTCTATTTGAGAAAGGTAGGTGTAGAAACATTGTTTGTTTTCATTGTTTGGTCATTCAGTGTGAACTTATCCAAGTCATTTATTGTATTAATCTTGAGACTCTTATTCCAGCCAAGTAGAAGACGCCGGTTGACGTTATTGTTGAATAATATTTGTATTTGCTTCATACGTTAGAGAAAAGATCGAGTGTTTACTGAAATAGAAAGTTGTTGTTGTTTCTTTCCCTGTTGTTTATAAGTCAATATTTGCTCGGCGCAGTCTTCTTTGTTGAAATCGTTAACGTGGTTGGTTTCAAGAATGTTTATTTACAACATTTAATGCTTATCGTAAATGGAAGTCTTCTGCAGTGTTTATTTGGTGTTCAAAGCAATCGTAGTGGGGGTTAATGCTTTATGTAGATTGAAATTAGATCTATAGGTAAACCGTATATCCGCACCGATGTCACGACGGACACCAACTTGATCACCTTTTGCATTTCATCATATATACGTAACTACGATTATTTACGTCTTTGAAAAAGGAGAGCATATAGAGATATACCGACCATAGAGATTTACAACTTCAATAATTATGATTTCCAGTGTACGCCAAAACTAGCTTTTAGCGTTGTAAGATGTCAGCCATTTCATATACACTGGATCGTTTTTAACTATGTCGAGTTTAAATTAATGAAATACATTTAAGCTTTGTAAAGACGTTAAATAAATTGAATTCAACATTAATAATGGTAAGGTTGTTTTCTAATAAATACTCCAAAATTCTGACGTCAATATATGGAATCAACAAAGGGTGCACGTACGAATCTCAAATAATCGATGACAATTCAAAACCAATCCAAAACCATGTGCGTTTTCTTGTATTTCTGATTTTAATGAGCAGTTAACTTTTTATTGGGAAATCAATAACGATGAAGCTAATTATAAAGTAATTCGTTCAGGAGATTTCCGTATGTTGTTATGGGTGAGTCGTGTTGACAGTGTTGCACCGAATCAATACCTTCCGACAGCTTCATGGGATGCTATGTATGGTAAGTCACTGTGACCTGTAATAACAAGGTCATATTCTCGTGTAAAGGTCACCCAGGCGAAAGCAGATATTTTAGACAAGGATCTGATCAATACTAATTAACTGTCTACGAATTCTTTACGAAGAGAGTTAGAAGGTTTCTATTTCTGAATTGTCATCGGTGTATAATGTTCTTAAACTTTGATAGACAGCCTCTATGAAGGATAACGTAATTGTTCATAACGAAAATGTTAAGTAGTCAGGGAGATACATTTCTTAAACAGGTGTTTGATAAAATGGATACGTTAATAAATCTCAACAATGGAATATTCATTTTAATTTCTGAAATAAACGAAGAGGTTTTTACTTCAGGTGACATAGAACTGGTTTATAGTCGTGTCTATTCTCTGTTTAGAGCCATAAAGAGATAAGGGCATACATATTCCTGGATTATTCAGAGCATTACATTGTGATAGCTTACCAGAATAATTTACTTAGAAAAATACAATGCTCCTTTATAAGTACTGGAAAATACAGTTGAATACAATTTTCCAAACAATTGGTCCACTCAGAAGTCTATAATCTTGCCAAGAGGATTAGGCATTTATCGAGTAAGAAGAGAAGGATCTGTAGGGGGTAGATGTGTGAACCGTACCCGATGATCAATAGATAGAGTTCTAACCCACATGATACGCCTAGTTAAGGGGGAATCCTTGTTGCTTTGTCCATGTCAGATAAATATAGAACAGTAACATGACCCCGAACTGACAAAGTACTCTAGTTCATTTACTAACAAATCTTGCTTTAAAAGGTATTTAACTCAGTCTATGCTCATATATGTCTATGCAGATAAGCAGATGTCAATACCTTTCAGTGTGGCTTACTAAAAAATTATGCTCAGCAAATTTTAATCAACAAAACATGACACCTATGATATGCAGATACCTGTATGAATGAAGTAATATTCAATTCCATTTTTCAGTGAACGGCCCATGCTTGACTAGAGTGAGACGTTGTACTGTTGACGCCTGTGGGGAGACACCGGGAGGCTTTCCATAGCGTTATGATAGCCAGCTGATCTGCTTATTGTAAGCGTTTACCCAAGTCTTCTGGCACATTACTCAGGGAGCAAACCTCGGATCAACTGCCCAGTAGCCTACAGTGTAGGAAGATCAATATATCAACGGATTATCGGCTTCGAAGGTCATCGACAAATATAAACAAGGTCCTCACCCGTGAAAAAATATCATAGACTTTAACTAAAAATAATTATGGGGAAATTTACGTGTATGTGTCATATAAAGGGTTGAATGTCATATGAAAGAGACGAGAACACATGTCCGCCTTCGGCATATGAGGCGTTAAGATGTAACTTTGAAGTCATAGAAACAGACGAGGATATTTATCTGCCTTCGGCATATGAGGCATTAAAATGTAACTTTGAAGTCATAAAAGAGACGATGATGATTACTGACATGAAACATGCCTGTTGAGATCAAAGTGGTTCTCCCTGCAGCCGCTGCTGCTGACGATGACGTCGCTGTTGTCAATGGTGTCCCCGCGACTAAATCAGAGACTGTGAAAATACGACAGAATACGAGCCATGAGGGGGTAAACAGGCAACGAGCGAGAACAAGACCCGCATCGGTGAGTAGATGTAAAGTATAAACATTTTAAATGATCATTAAGGCTTTGGTATAGAAGAACTTTTATCGCATAGTAAGTAGACTTTTACGATTAATTAAAAAAAGTTTTCGCATACTTTATTCATTATTATTATCATATTTCCAATTAAGATTTTATCTTTAAAGGGTTACTTGATATTCTTTAGAGCTATGAAATCAAAATTTTTCTTCGATGTCAATGCAATCTTAAACGCTGTTGAAAAATTCTTTCATAATGTAAAACCAATCTTATAGAGTATAGTGTTCTTATATGGGAGTGTATAGGGAAGGACTAATAATGATGATACAAATATTTCGGATGAATAATTAGTACAAAATTATCAGATTCAAAATACTTCAAAAAGAATTTATGGTTTATGGTATATGGTTTTATATTTAACAGCAACATAATTTTGGGGATTTAGTATAATTGCAACAAACCATTTATACTATTTAAACCACCCGTTTTACACTGTCATTAACAATACAAACATTTTCATAAAGTAAGAAATAGTGTGATATTTAACAGGATACTTGTAAGTTTGAGCCAATAAAGATAAATCAACAGGTGAAACAGGTGTTCAACCATACAAACTTGATCGTGAATAGATACAAATGTTGCACTTAAGGTCAACCTAGTCCTTCAAAGAGCTGTTAATGTCACTATTTGTCAACTGAAGACGTATAAATGTCAAAATGAAATTGTAATAAAGCAAACATTCTACAATGTAAACCCATTTATTGACAAGTACGTATTCATGTAGAATCGATATTGATACCAGTTTGACATATGGCCATGTCATCTACACACATTCGTGAACCGCCACAACCCCCCGCGATGTTGATTGAACTCTTTACAAAGACACCATGACATAGAGTGGTATAGATGAGCGCTCATGTGTTCATTTTGCACTGCAGATCAACCTGGTGATTGTACCGTAAACTGACACATAAAGAGTTTACGACACATATGCATTGTTACAAATTGGAAGGTGTCCTCTTAAAAGAATCTCCAGGTACACGTTTTGTGAACCAAGAGGAGTCTTTCAGTTCCTCACGGCGTTTATTTCTATGAGTACGTTTCTATTACAATTCATTGGGTAACTACATGTTAAACTTCGTTTTAGATGGTCGAGAGAATTAAATCACTTTCACGAAATATATATTTCTATGCGAACGTGTCTGAAAATTCAATACATATTTTTTTAACTGTCACATTGCCCTTTCATGTGAAATTCATAACTTCAAGAGGGGGATAAAGATTTAAATCACATTTAGAATGAACGATCGATGGATATGTTTGCGTATGGAAAGTATCACGCATCTAAACCAACAACAAAAGAGCAAGTTAAGAGTTTTACATTATTATAATACATTATTACATAAAGTCTCGCGTTATTAAGTACAGTAGATTACCGAACATTTGATCCCGGTATGGGCCTAAGGGTGCGATCAAAAGTTATAACTAACTAAAACGAAATGCCATGCACTGTCTCGTAAGAACGAAAACATCTCGGAGTATTGCCAGTTCCCCCGATCAAGCAACACCAATAATTCCCTGCGTTATTACGACATTAAGTCAGTTATCGACCAGACCATCTGGTAGGGATATAACCAACCCGATCACGAACCCAAGCAACCCGAAATAGGCTTCTTTCCTTAATGCACTCCACCTTTCTCCATGTTTATATGCCTTCAGCACTTAGTGGCGATAACATCAACCATTTACAAGAAAGAAAGTCAGTACTTAAGACGCACTCCTATTTTTAAGTGGTCGTCGGACTCGAGGCATTTTTGTCACAATCGTCGAAAGTCCTTCTCCAAAGAAGTAATGTATTAGGCCCATTGTTGATGTGACGAAATATCGGAAATTGTGTCTAGGCAATGCTGTGAAGAATTTTGGATGTGTGGCGACGCAGCTATGTTGTGGATTTGGACTGCGGTTTTCAGAATGAAATAACAATACCTTGGTTGTGAGCTAACCAAATTGATTGATTCAAAGTAATCCTACCACAAAACTATCACCCAGGTGACTCCATTCACACCTTTATGTGATAAACTTTATATTCGTCAATCCATTTGGACCACCCTTACACTTTGTGATAATATTCAAGGGAGATTACTTTGGATGAAGTTTGACAAGGAATACTGTTGGGTTGAAATCCTTACCTTCCAAGGTTTTAAATCACGATACAAAACATTCTGGGAGCAAAGGGCATTCTCTTAATGATGGTTTACTATTGACACATCGACAACTTTTTTTCATGATCTTGGCACATGGTGTACATGGAATCATCTATTGGAAAACTGTAACACTTTTCTCGGTCTTTCAATTCCTGTGTTCTTCTTATAAGAAGGAACTGTTTTTATTCGACTGTTAAAGGATAAGTTGTCCTATATCTAAGCGAGATAAGTGTTGGACTAAAATTCAAAAATGAAGACTTTTTCCATCCAACTACCACAGCCTGTGTTCGTAAGATCGGTGAGTAAATAAAATCTCATTTTCAGATGTAATTGTATACTATTTGAAGACTTTAAAGACTTGCGGAGTGGGGTGCATTTACTCGAATGTAGATATATATGTTATGACAAAACATATACCTTGATAACGCTAACTTAACTTCGCTGAGTTTACCATCGTTCAATTTCAAGTAAAACATCAAGATATAAGCAAGTGAACATAAGTAATTATGTCGATTCATATCTGTTCCAAAAATCATTTCCGTCCCGTTCTCAAACGTTCCTAAAGCAGATCTCGTTACAGAAAAGAAATGTTCTCTTAAGAATTTTAATTTCTTTTAAGAATTAAATGTTCCTTCACCTTGAGAAACTAGACTGTATTAAAGGCTCCTTTATATACACAGTCATGAAGCAGGACTAAGGAAATACATACATACAGTGTTTATGAAATATCAAGAATATCCTTAATGATAGCAAGTCACACAGGAATAAACTTTGCAGTGTGCCATTTTCCGCTTCTCTTGTCGTACAACACGCTAGCAGCTATCAGCAAAATTAATAATCATAGTGTCGTGCAGTACTTTACTGTGGCGATGTCATTTTACAAGTTGAAATAACACAGAAGTCTAAGTGTCTATGTTGTACTGAATTAAGATATCAATGAATGCACACTTAACATAGGATTTCACAAACCGTACATAAAACACAGCTTTTAGGTGTCTGTGTGGTACAGAATTAGAAATATCAATGAATTCACAATTAAAATAGTATTTCACAAGCTGTTGATATTTCACACAGTGCTAATGGTGTCTATGAAGTGCAGAAATATAATGTCAATGAATGCATAATAAACCTAGCATTTCACAAGACGTAAATATAACCCATCGTTTAAGGTGTCTTTGTAGTATAGAATTATAATATCAATGAATCCACGATAAACATCAATCCTAATAAATTCAAATCAAAACGGGGGTTTTTATAACGTCATACTGTATTAACATGATTAACAACTGTCGATCTAATCATCCCGCCACCAATGCTTCACTGAATTTTAGCGAAGTAACACCTATAGTGCACTAGTTCCGGTCGATGCTTACAGGTTTCACTGCAATGCATTTTGTTCCAGGCTTTCCTGCAATAACACTAGCAGCAGTGAAATACTCTTTAAAGCGACGTTAAACCCCAAATCACCTAGCCTCGATCCAACTTTACTTACATTGCCCTGTATCAAGATAATGGTTTAGCACTGATCAATTCTTGGTGTGAATCTAGCCGATGTTCGCAGGTTTCACCGCAATGCATAGCCACAATGGTGTTGCGGGCTTTCTCCCTGCAATGACATTAGCAGCCGCGACCATAGTGAAATAATCTTGAAAGCGGCGTTAAACACCAAGTCACCTCACCTCACCTCTTTGTGTGAAAATACATTCTTTTTGGTTAGCATATATGCGTAAGTGATTAAGCTTGTCTATTTATTTAGATAGGTGTAGCATATACAACGTATACCGTTATAACACGTAGACTGCAATATCATGTTCGCACAAGTAAAAATTTATTATTCAACGTCAAATAGAAGTGCATTGGCTCAACAACTACCTATTGTAATAAAATTATTGACGTATTTGAAAATTGTTGTAAAGGATAGTTAATCATGATAATGAGATTTATAATTCTTAATGTTTCCTTATAGTCCACTGAACACAATCAATTACACCTCACTGTACGTAGGTAACATTCAGGTAAGACGGCAGTCATTTAGTTTCTTTAGCAAATTATGCAGCGTCTGATAAAAAATTTTAAAAGTTTTAAATTTCAAACCCGTTTTAGACACAAATCTTTTTTAAATTACAACAGAATATGCAATAATGATAGTTATTTGGTCGACAATTGTCAAATTAATATTTCGGGTGTAACACAATTTTTTTATTTTACTTGAAAGCAACCACTTACATTAGACATTATAACAGAATAAATATTTTGATTTGTGAACACAATTTATTTTAAATGTTTATGATATGTACACTCTTTTAATTTACAGCAGTATAACATTCCATGGCGAAAACTCTTTGGCGCTCGACATAGTGAATCATATAGCCCTTCATAATAGACATTCTCTGTGCGTGTATGCGGTATGATAATGTGGTTCTGATGGTTAATATCTACATTGAAATGCATCATTCATGCAATGAGTTTTAATCATAGTTCTTTATAGTCTCCCAGGGGCTGGTTGATACACAGCTACACATGAGAGCAACTCATACAGAGTGATTTACATTCGGTATTAATGAGGGTGTTACTGATTAAATGGCGATGAAACATATATTTCATGAAAGAAGCCAACAGATAGATAAGAGATTATTCTTGTTCGTGTGAGATAAACACCTCTCTTGTTTATTGGTCCCGCCGAGGTGAATAATCTTAATCTGTCCTGAAATTGTACATAACACAGAGTTTCTTAGCCTGTTACGTATTTTATATAGTGGAATATACGCATGGAACAACTGTGAGTATACAAATATAACACTATTTTCAGTTCAAAACTGTTATGTGAATTTTCAATCTTAGAATGCTTTGGTTATTCCAGCTGTTCCAACAATGCTCATACAACATTACAAACATAACACCTAACGATTACCGATGTAAACATTGCAAATGTATGCATAATTTTGTAAAAGAGTTTTGATGGGTTGTCAAAATTGCATAATTGCATTCATTGACTGGAATAATCAGCAGACTCAAAGTTCTGAAAAGATCAGAAACGAATTACTTTGTTGATTTAAACAACAATGTTTTACAAATGAATTGGTTGAGTTATCAAATGAAGTATGAAATAAAAACAAAACGGTGAATAAGCTTCACCATCCTCTGACATAAGATTGATCTTCCAAGTGTGGTTTCCTGTCGTTAAACATCCCATTTATTAGCAAAATCATTGTAATAGATTTAACATTCCGATAACAAAACGAATTTAAAATAGAACTTTGGCGTACATGGCCTTAATAAACTAATTAAAACCCCGTACTCAAATTACCCATCTTTTTGTATGCAAATAAAACTGGATTGGCCCTACGAGACTCTCATAAACATCGTATAACATACTTCGGCCTTAGCAATGTAGAAATATCTTAGCATCCAACTCTAAGTTCATAATTTTGTTTTGATCTGATCATTTTCGAATAGTTGCAAACTTTGCTCAACCAAGCCACACATTATTATCTTGTACAAAGCTTTTCCATCGCTTTATAATCTCATAAAAATATCCAAGAGCAACTTGATTTGGACTGATAAAAAAACCCACTGATGATATATATAGATGATCCGAACTTTCAGTCCTAACAGAACGAGTATAAACTTTATCATCAATATGAGGTTCTGTGAATGTCGATTTAATGTAATGATGTATTGTTGCAGGCACCCCCACCACAGACTATGTCAATACGGATCCCAGTAGCAACCAACTACGGTAAAAACCATTCATTTATTATTCAGAATGCGAGATTTACAACTTCTTTACAGTTAAAATCAATTTAATAAATCAAAGATGAAGGATTAAGAAATAAGTGTTCCCTTTCAAGTGTGTTCCCTTTCATGTATATTCTGCCCTTTCATGTATATAAATGCCCTTTAAAACCTTGCTCATTTTTGAAATATTTTGTAAGGAGCAAGATTATGCAAAAAATAGATGAATTCTTTTTTAAAAAGAGTCTACTTACTTATGTCGTTACGCATCATGCTAAATCAGCGTATATGAATCCGCATTTGGCCCGAAAGAGATCAGTGTATCAGGAAGGAGCTGAGCGGATTCACATACACGACGCATTCTATCTATGAAGTGTTTGATATATTACATGTAATTTGTGCGTTGTTAACCCATCGTAAGATCACTTTAGACTAGAGTTTCGTTTAATTGTCGGTAGCCTACTGTAGAAATGTTGTAAAGATCTTGAATTTATTCTTAATGCGATGTTGTATTGGTTATGACCTAGTTATTTATTTATTCATTATCTATCACACTCAAATTTGTTGGTAAACATAAAAACGTTCTCGTTTATATTATATTATTATATTATATTATATTATATTATATTATATTATATTATATTATATTATATTATATTATATTATATTATATTATATTATATTATATTATATTATATTATATTATATTATATTATATTATATTATATATGCCAAATGTTGCTTCCACTGACCTGAATTTGTTTATACTCTAGCATCACTTAAAGTGCATATTCTGTCAATACTACATGTGTATGCATTCACTTGTCATTATACTCTGTATTCATAGTGCGGGATTGATCTCAAAGTGATATTTCCTGTCGTTAAACATTCCCATTTCAATTTTATGTACAAAAACATTGTAATAGATTTAACGTTCCGATAAAAACGACATTTAAACAGAACTTGAATAATGTGATTCAATAGAAAAAGAGTTTTAAACACATTAACTGTGCCAAATTGCCAATACACGTCAATCTTCGTTTTTCAGTCATCCAACTTCAATACCGATGCCTAATTTGTGATATTTTTGTACCTTCTCTTTTATCATTGTTAAAAGGCTTAAAGAAAACAAGAGAACGGAAATATCACTTCCGCGATACGCAAACAGTCACCTTTCTTTGACAGCCTACTCAATACACCAATTGATTCATCGATTAGCGGTAAATCAAACCCACATTTGGAAATCTCTGCTTTAATGAATCTCTAAGTGACTGACCCAAATAAGCGTCTACGGAGAATAGGCAATAAATAATGTAAAGAAGTTAACGTGCGGAGGAAAGAGAGCAAGGACTCGTAAACACTTCTCAATAGCCCGTAAAGCGCTGAGCTGGACAGGTGATATTGTGTTGTTTGTGGCGACAATTACTATTTTCGAGGTATATCTACTGACCAGTGAATAATGATTTGACCGTTATGTCCTTGTTGACGGAAGAGGGTAAGTGAACCTCCTAAAGTGTTTTTGTATCATTTGGGTATGTCATTTAGAGGTAAATTTAAAGGGTCGTAAATCGGTTATGAATTTCAGAAAAGTTCTGTTTGACTGTTTTATTAGATGAAATACACATAATTATTACATCAGTACATCGTCAATGCCCAAACTTACAAATGTAACTATTGTATATCGAAGTTTTACGACAATATAATAAAAACAACTCCTTTCCAAGAAAGTTTTTAAATGATGACTTGAATTTGTTCTGAAACCTTACGATCTAAAGTTGTTTAACTGATATTTAACATTTAAGCGTGAATGTAGAAATTCTAACGACAGAGCTGTTGATATCAGCTTCATGTCCATGTAAACTACACCTGAATTTTTTATCCACTAGAAACCCTGAAGTTTAATCCGCTAGAAACTATATATCAGCTTCGCCCTAATTTTTTTCTTTTTAATCCTTTCTAGCATCTGCAAGTCCAATGTTATAAAAGTACTGATTCTTACTTCTATTATTTTTTTCCTTAATTGTATCGAGTGACCGTCAAACAGACCTAACTAACCTACACAAAAGCGACCATAGCGTGTATCCCTTTAAAATGAGTGCCAATAGCCTAGTACCAGAAGTGCTAGTGCATGATGTAAACGGAACAATTTTAATATCATAAATGTTGCCAAAAGGTAATAAAGAATCAAACTCGAAAGAACAACTAATTTGAAGCAGCGCACATAAAATATTCCTTGGCTGTCTTTACCAGGAAAAGAATTAGCTTGAATTAAACGGTGTCGTGTTAAGTTGAACTCATAGATTTGTTCTTAACATTAAATCTGTCTACGATATCCATTGAATATCGTTAAGAATCGAATTAAGTATGTACGAGAGAGTTTGAAATCAGTCATTTTACAATGAAACTGATTTCAAACATATTAAAAAAATAAATTAGTTAAAGCCTAAAAAAAATCATAGTTTACATAGTGCCAGGTGCTTATTTATACTTAATCATTTTTCCAAATGACTTAGGCTTATTCCCAAGATGATGTGAAAATCGTATATTTGAAGTAAAGGAAGTATGATCCCAGGATACGAGGGTAAAAGCACTGCTTATCTAAACACTTTTCTTATCCGAAATCAATTCTTTTATAAAGTTAAATGTTGAGTATAAGAATCATTATTTATCCGGGGTTTTACTTAAACAGTTATCATTTAGCTAGTTTCGCCTGTATATGTCTTTGATTTTTGCGATTTCAAACCAAGACGGAAGTCTACCGTTTCAGAATGTTCGCCCATAATGTTCGTAAACTACGCATTCCCAATATTCTCCAACAACATCTGATATATGCGTTTTTTGCTGACAGTACCTCTGGGAAATCACTCTAATGTGACAATAAACAGGACGTAAATTTGAGACCTTTGAGTAAACGTTGTTTCATGAAAACTCCAAAGCTCATATGACTGTTATACAATACAAAATGAAGAGCAAGATCTTTCTAAAGTAGGAAAATGTCGTTTGACCCAATTTCTGTTAGTAATTTCCTGGGTATTAGCATGTGGAGGTCTATTTACATTAAGTCACCAGTTCATCACTACCGGGTTATTACGCCATCTGTGCCTCTGTTCCATGTTCAATCAAACCCTATCGATTCACTCTCGCTCACTTCTCGCAGGAGCGGGAAACCGCGGTACGTCACGTGCGAATTAATTATGACAATCGATCCCGCCACTATCATGAGGGGTATCGATTTTTATTCCATGAATCCCTGTACAAAATGGCGGCCTAGTGAAATGCGGCAGACGACACGAAAATGAGGATCTGATAGCTAATTCGCTGCATATTTCACATCTCCAAGGTACGTAAACATCATCCACCAATCTTTTCGTTGCAGATGTGGATAATGAGTATGACTATATCATGGACAAGGCGCTCAATGCCTACAAGAAGCACTGTGACAAGGAGAGGGCTGATGCGAGGCAGAGAGTGCTGAGGTCATCGTACAGGAAGCGACTTCTCCTGTCCCAAACCCCTCGCCCCGGGAAGCATGCAGCAGGTGCCAGGCCACGCCCCTGGTCAGCCCTACCCTCCAAGTTTGACGCCATTAAGGAGATCAGACATGCAAACATGGCTGTTCCAGACAGGTAGCGATTGACATGCGATTGACCTGAACATTACGTTAATCGATCTGCCAGTCATGTCGTATTAGTAAGCAAGTATACATGCTCCGAGTTGGTCTTGACGTAGTACTGATGTAGCGTATTTCGTTCCTTGTTCTCTTACATACGTAATCGTTATTACTGACTGTGCTGTGATTATTTCTAATTGGGCTATTTCGGTGATGGTTATTCAGAATGAAGTCCTTGTATTGGAGTAATGTATAATGTAAGTCTCTCATGCTGGTATATATTAACAGACGACGTATCGTTGTATAACGGCTGAATTATTAACTTGAAGTAAGCAATGATCAACTGTATCACTTTACATCCTACCTGATCGATATCGGGTCTTTTGGAAACTAAAAGAGGGATCTATTTCTCATTGCCGTCTTGCTTTTAGTGTCGAACAAAACCTGACGGCCTTGTTGACTATTAAAGATTAACAGGGTGCGTGAAGGTGGAATGCGATATCATTAGTGTTTTTATTCTCCAATTGTATAACTTAATACGAGGAGAAGTCATTTCGTTGTCATCAATATTTCAACTTCCTCATTAAGTTTGATTGGCTTGCCCGAGTTTCCTTGTCATATCATGTAAAGTCATGTTAAGAATAACTAATTACCATCGATAATTATCCTTGATATACAATGAAAATTTTGAAAATCTATTCACATTGAAATGATTTCTGAGGTTTAAGTAAGATCAAGATTAATATCATTACAAATATATAACCATAAAAACCAGCAAAATCACAATCTCTCATGGATACTAAAGTGAAACAGGGAATGTTTCATGATTTTAAATGTGGCTTTAGTAAGAGCCAAAATATCTTATGACCCGAGTGAAGTTACAATGGCCCCCCCTAAACTTGCATCTTTATCTCTAAAATACTAAAATTATGATATTTTCTTATTCTTACGTATATTCGAAAAACGGCCCTTATAAATACTAAGAATTCGAAAAATTGTTCCAGTAAGCGTTAATATGTAATACTATCAACCAATGTTTGTGTTTGTGTCTGCTATAAATGAGTTTCCTAAATTACGTATGATCCATTGGCGCGCGCCACTGTCCGGTTTTCGATCACAAATCACGACATTTTTATTGACACTTTACTGAACTGATAAGGCTTAGGATTCTAATTGTCTGAAACAACCACTACTTCTCGATAAAATAAACCACCATTTATGAAGTTTCACATATTTGACTCCAACAACATATTCTGTGGCCCTTTAACATTCATTACATTTCTCTGCATAAAATGGTAAATCACTTTCAAACCTATAACGATTATATATCATCCTATAATGTCATATGCATTACAGGTTTTAGACATCTAACAAAATGACTGATATCTCTTTATTAACTCTCTATATTTAAAAGCGTTCGTTTTAACAGAGATTTTGGGTTGTTCTTTCTAGAAAGCATCCGGGTTCGAATCCCGCCAGGGGTTCTGCATCTTTGTTTGCAGTAGAGAACTGCTCTACATGCAATATGGTTTGGATGCAGTACTAAGCTGGATTTCCAGTTCCAGCCCTGGTTCGCTTGATCCAGCCGATGCTCGCAGTTTTCACCGCAATTCATATCCACAATAGTGTGCTGGCCTTCTCCCTGCAGTAATACTAGCATTATTTATATAAGTGAAATACTCAAAAAAAACGACGTAACACCCAAAATCACTCACTCACTCAAATGTATAACGTTGTATACAAAGTGAATTACAATAACAATCATTGTTAAAGAATTCTCTTTTTTAACTTTGTAGATACGCTAAACAATTGCAACTTGTAGTCAATTTAGAATAGGTCTGCATCCTGTGCTGGCTAACTAACCCATTTCCCGCAAGTGAAGGCATCACTGCACACACGCAATGTAGTAAGTTAAGCATGATGTCCCGTCTCCGAATGTCAAATGTGAAAGGTTGAACATTAATCGTCCTACACATCCTGGTGTTACTTACAGCAACATGGCGGAATCTGGCGCTGCATGAAACATTTGTCTTTAAAAGCATCATTCATTTGTAAATTCTCTTCAACATTCAAGATGAAGAAAAGCTATAGCTCCTTGTCTTTATCTTCTGATGGTATGACCGGATACCGCTCACGTTATAACAGGTATGTCCATCGTATTCAACGTATTCTGGTATACTGTTTGGTTGTAAAGGTTAACTTAATGAATAGCACATTAAGATTACATCGAATGTTTTATTTTAACATGGGTCAACGTTACCAAAGGTGTCCTTATCAAGAAGTACTGACTTCTACTGAAAACTACCATTAAATGCTTTTTGTTAAAACAATAAAATATATGAAGTTGCAATTGTTATTGCGATTTCGGAAATTTATCTGAAACACATATAAGACTTGAATTGGTAGTTATTAGTAAGATAAATGGTTAGTATATATGTCAATGAGTCGTGTAATTTTGGTTTAAGTACATGTAAGATCACGTTTCCAGTCGAGTGAGATGATCTGAATTTATTTCAGCACGTTTTTGGCACGTATCAAAGAAAAATAAAGTGGTTTAAAAATTACTCAATGTCCCTTTGAAAGTATTTACTTTGCGTTATTCCAACAAGCTCGTTGTCTAATTGACATGGAGCTGTATGTTTTATTCATGACGTCAAAGCATACATTCTGTACAAATAGTATTACTGCTATTGTTAGCAGTCCAGGCGATCCCTTTTGATTGATCTATAGAAAATATGTTTTATACAAAATATGTTTTATATGGTTGAAGTTGTTTATCTATAAAAAAAAATTCCCTCAACTTTCAACGGATTAATAAGAATATTTTAAAAGTTGTTAGTGAAGCCAAAGTGAATACCCTGTTTTCGTCAGCATTGCTTTAGAAAGCTTGGAATCTATTTCTAATCAATATTAAGTGAGAACAATCATGAAAAGAAACGTTGATAATTGATCGCTAAACGCTGGCAAGTGTAAAATGTGCCAAACTTAATAAGCTGACATTGATTAACATGAATGTCTGAGATTTTGTGAAAACATGATCTGATAACGAGATGGGCATCCATTGATCCTGGAAGATGAATGAGGAAAACCAGGCCAATGTAACCACAAGCAGCACCAGACAAGCCTGGTTCGAATAAGATCCAGTCTATGTTTTCGATGGTACCGTGCAGGCTGCTTAAGATCGATAACATCCTCCCCGTATGTTGTGTGTAGTTATTCCATCTTCTGTCTGTTCTTCATGGCACTGGGGCGTGTTACTTGGCTAGTTTCTGACTATTCTCTGTTAACATGGCTTCGTTCTCCTTTCTTTGAACACGTCAATAGCAAATGAGTGGTGATTATTGACCAAATCCACACCAGATGTAGTGTGATGTCAGATCAAAATAGATTTAATGCACAAACGTTTCATTTCGATACTAATTCCTAATAATACGACCAAATAAAGTGCAATATTAGATTTTTATGTATTTAATCTGCAGAAACTTCCTAAATCATTCACTTCCAAGTTATTATGGTAAAAAAAGTTGCTGATGGACTTTCTCCGCTGAATTGATATCAATATAACGACTTGCTGCACGCCACCATGAGCCAATACTGGACTGAGGTTTATCTAATAAGCTGAGTGATAGAAGGTGTATAAAGATGAGCGTAGTCCTGGCATAGCCACGTGGTTTGTTGGAGGCAGATTTTTCGTGGTGATATAGCAATGCACCTTCTGGAGCAGCAGCTCTAGAATATATGCATAGAATGCATAGATCAGACCATGTCTCAACCACGTGTTACCTTGGTCATATTTGTGTTGCTGCTGTAGGATGGAGGTCGTGAATGGATCAATGTGCGTGTTTATTCTCTCTATCGATCAATAGTTGGTCTGTACATGTGCAGCGCATTGTGTAGGGGACCTTGAAATGTTGCTCAAGCAGTTTGTTCATGAGGAGATGTTCAATCACTTGTTATTTTCATTTTGACGATTGAATGTTCAAGAGTTAATTTGGCAGTTTTCATATGGATGCAATTTCCTGTATTTAGGATGTTTTCAACACTATTGATTTAGTAAGGATTACGTGTTTTTTTTCCTTTTGGGACCAGGTAATTACAACATTTAGATTTCCTATAGAGATTCAAAATCTCGTTTTATCCTGTTGTCAGTTATAGAGCCACATGTAATTTATAAACAGTCTTCAAAATCAAAACCAAAATTTACTCTTCAAAGAATTTATTTAGTGTTTAACCACGAGAGCAATATATCATAAATGTAAAGGGTTAAAGGTGTAAATTCAGATGTTTATAGATAGAGTTTGTTAACACGACTGCAACTTTTGTTGTGTCTTTCTTTTTAGATGGCGTCAAAGTCAGTGAGCTGTATGGCTACCATTCCAATTATGCTTTATGCATCCTTTCGCCAAGGAATACATTTTTAAAAAATTTCTTTAAGATTTTCTTTCCCACTTTTCATCCAGTGAGATGGCCATTCGTAGATGTGCCTGAGACGTGATGTGACGTTGACATGGATGTAAAACGAGATTTTTCTATTGGTGTTCTTTAGGGGTGAATTTTGTGTTAATAAGGGTCATTGCAAGATTTCAACGTTAGTACTGATGAGGTCCCTCTGTTGGTCCATAATCGGTGTCAACTACGGAGATGTAGCTATTTGTCATAGTTACCTAATCTGTTGACTATTTGAATGAAATTTAGGGTAAATGCTCATTTTACCAACAGTAAACAGCATTATACCACGTTATTTTCCATCTTGGCGATGCAGACGAAATTGTGATTCATCACCGAACTATACTTTTCCATTTTCAACTCTCAGTTGTGATGTAATGACAGCCTTTTTTTCATGCAGAAACGAAAAACAAAAAATGAAACAACATATGCCATTTATGCCTAAACTTACCAGTATACTCTTATTTAAAAGTTGCTTTACATGTTTTCTAATCGATGTTTTAGTGAAAACATCTTAAAAAGAAACGTAAAAACGTAAATTAACCCGTTTTTTCAATGCAGCTGTTCACAATTACACAACAAGGATATTATTGAAAGAAATATTAATAGATGCATTGTTTTACATTCCCAAAATCCCTTTGCGTTTCTTTTTTTGACTAGTATACCTCTGTAGACGTAGTGAAATAAGGGGGCTCTGAATTGGGAAGCAATTGAGTATAAAATAATTTTTAATATATGCTTCATCCTGCTTTTCCACTCATGTTTCTTAACTAAGGAGTGTCTTTCTGTTGCAGCGCCCCTCGTAAGGTTCTAAACGTGAGAACTATAACTCTTGGATCCGGAGCAATGGAAGCAGCCGGGGCGAGAAAATCGTCCAACTTCCAACGACGAAACAAGACCACCCACTCCTGGTATACACAGAGTTTTCCGAATGCTAGCTTCCTCCAGCAGCCCTCCAACTACATCCCCAGACGCAGCCAGTCACAGACAACCTCGCCGATCAAGATAGATGACAAGAAAGCGGGTTATGAGTATGACGGAGGTTTGTTTAATGCCACGAGTCCACGGAGGGACTATTTTGTGATACATCCAGACTGGGTGTCCGAGTCTGTTACCATTCAAAAACTTTCTCTAAATGAACGGAATAGGAAAACAAAGTCAATGACATGGCCTGGCAGACGGTGTAGAAGTGCCCCTCCTCCTAAATTCAGAAATCCCATTACGTGGGAATGACGTCATCAACAGTTGCAGTAATGCCATTGGTGCTTTACTACCGAGGTGTTTTGGTAACTGCTGGAGTGTGATGTGGCTTATGGAATTATTTCAAGTTACGGCCTTGGCACAATGTGCAGATTGGCAGATTTCTCGGATATCGGTTGCCATGGATTTTTTTGAAAATATTATTATTATAAGTTTCAGTGTTGTTAAAATATCTGAAACACTGTGATGGCGTCGTGTGCTACATGCCGGAATTTTGTGATTATCCATGTTCATTTCTGCAGTCCGGAAATACACCTTTTTATAATATGGCGCATGCGCAATGCACTGCATAATATCATGTCGACCTTGTTTGCTTATGCCATGCTAGGTTTTCGCCTTTTTTCGGAAGGGTATAAAGTTTGACAAGGTTACTTTGAGCGCAATTCCTGACAAGCACAATTGTGAAAATACTGTCTGTAAAAAAACATGTGTCACTGTCATCGTCAAATTCAGTAAGTGTCGTAATAAAGACAGACAACTCTGTTTTTATTTGGTGTCCCTTCCTTAATCTCATCAACAAGCGACATGGTTATAATCTCAGCATAATTATAGTTCATGTCATTTCGCAATTCCATCTGACTTACTAATCGAAGCTAAACATTGCCTCCTTGGTACATCATAGACAGCTATATTAACTTTTGATTTTGATTTATAGGTCGAGTAATGTTGATGAATATTTATACAATATTAATCTTTCATTCTCGTCAATCGGCAATATTTATTAGTTTTGTGATAGTAAATTTCAAATGTTAGAAACTTGTTAAGATAGAAATGAGTTTAACGTTATAAATGACTTCGCATTAATCGGTCCTGGCAGCAATAATGGTTGCGTTTGTGATTTTAAAGGAAAAGTTGTTTGTTAAGAAAATATAAATATCAATCGTAACTTACTGCCAATGTTTCAATGTTGTTATTGTTTGGGAAAACTATGAACCCTTGTTTTTCAAAGTTACATGTGATAGGCAACCCTCAAAGGAATTATGTAAAATATGTTTCTTGCGTGACTTCAGTTTGATTTGGAACTCTTTTTTTCAGAAACACGTATGTCTTATGTTCTATGGGAGAGAAAAGTTTGAAATTTTAAGACATGAAAACTGTTTGATGCAGTGTTTACATCGAGGCTCGGAACTTCATATCATTGATCCATATAATATCATTCAAACCATATATTAGACTAAATAAAAAGAAATCTTACCTGTGACGATCAGAATTTAATTATATTTTGAAATAATTCTGAATTACAAATTGGTTGAATACGCATGACAGGGCATACTATATCTGACCAACGAACATTAGACGTTGCTAGCTGCGTTCAAACGAGCTTTGGGTGACAGCTTGCGTATTCTAATTGCGTCATTGTAATCTGCTTTGACGCTCTGCAGTCGATGTCACTTTCCTAATCACATTGTATAGTAATTAGGTATAGTGTGACACTAAGAAAGCTTCAGTAATAGTATTAATTTTATACAAGATGTCTTAAGGTCTATGTGTTTTATAACCAGAATAATTGGCAAGACCAACCTCATTTGGGCAACCTTTTTTTAAATTTCTCCAGGATGTGGTGTCAATCACTGAAGCCATGAACTAGCTTCGATTCGAAATCATTTCACTTTTTGGTTTTGAAGAGGGTAGATAAACTGAGTGGTGAAAGAAAGCTGACACAGGATTGTATCGGTTACATGTTTGAAATAAGAATGTCTAAATAATTTACTATGTCACAAAACTGAATCAAAGTTTGTATATTTTTCGTATTACTAAGTTTAGAAATCCAAAGTAAGAAGATGTCTTATTTAACCACTTTCCTTTGACTCCTGATCCTTTAACGTTCAGAACATGAATGTCATTATCACAAAACCTGATACTACATCGATTTATTTTGAAAGTGACTGTTTCACCAGATAATTCATTGACACCCTTTTGAATTTTACAAATAATTATTGGATCTATGATTATAAAGCCTACAACATTATCAGTATATCATGTCAGTGGTTAAATTATGATCCGTTTCGTGTTTATATATTTAAAGATGTGATTGCTCTCGAAATTCTTGTTAATGTGCATAGTATCTGATACCTAGCTTCTTGTTAAATGCATGCACATGGGATGAACGAGAAAGCTATACGCATTCCCATAGTATCATCATTATTTCATGCATTATTATCGATCCTCAAAATTCGTAAATGCTTATCTGAGCAGTTGATTTAGAAATATGTCGCAAACAAAAGCAAGATTCAAAGATCATAATTATAATGTGCGGTGTCGAGACGTTTGAAGCACAGATTTCAAAATGTACAATTACATACGCCATCAAATCGATTATTAGACAAGACAATGTAGAGTAGAGTACAGCTGGTGCATTTGAACTTCCTAATAAGGATATTTTCGTATTTCCAAAAACATGTAAATTGATTTCTGTTTGAGTTATCTAAGTGAATATTGATTCCCTTAATTGTGGGTCATTTTTAAAGCCATAGATCGTAATTTGTGTATGGGTGCTCCAGCGAGCGGCTTCAGTGCTGTGTTTGTACCGGGGTAACGGAGCTACGTACCATGTCTATATGCAATCAACATGTCAATAAAGTGGATACCAACGGTTTCCAATTAAAATATAAATTTGTCTTTTTTTGTGTTCATCAGTTGATATTAAGCTTTGCTTTTAGGGCAGACTGAGAATGAATTACTGTTTTATAATAAATATTAACGATACAATGTATTTGAATAATGAATGAATACCTTTATAATAAAATTTCCTATGCATGCCACTTTTAGGTGTTATCAAAGACATAAATAGATAAAATGAATACAATAAATTTATTAAGAGACCCCAAAGTTTCATTTAAACAGCCACCATATCAAGTAAAAAGTGGGTCAAGCGCTACTATTTTTGGAAAGTTGAACATTGAATATAACTCGCTTCGAGAAGTTGTAAGTATAGTGATGCTGTTTTGGAATTTAATTAGAAATGTGTAACGATACAAATTTTCTGTGGAGACCGACAAAGGCCCAGCCAGGTTCATTTCTTACAGGAAGTGATATTTGTGTCAACCTTCTCCTCGTGTCTTCAGTAGGTCTTCGATTAGTTCCAAAGACATGTGATGCCACTCGTGATGCAATGCAGTTATTAAACCAGCAAAATTCTACGGACGAAGATCTTCATCTAAGAATATCCAAGACAGGTTTCAAATTTCTCAAAGCTGGACTCATATCCGGCTATAGGTGGTTGGGTTATCGCGATGTTCTGTCTGGACATTCTCCTTCACAGCAAGGGAACGGTTAGGCTGTGCGTTACGACTAGTTGCTAAAACATGTTTGTCAAAATGAGGAACGAGAACGGGGTTAAGAATGTAACGGATATTTAGACAGTTAGCCATCCCCAGAACATAATTGTCTCACCATCCAATGTAACTTGACCCTGAGTTTTCAGGACATTTACAATAATTTTGGCTCCCAACAAATGGCTGAAGACCATCTGTGACGATTCCATAGAACCTGTCTTCGACCGACCAATTGACCTCCAGGTCGTTTAATTCCACTGAACTAGGCCAAACAACTATTTCAACGGAAGTGTTTATTTCGCTGCTGTGCCATACTGATATGTTCTGTGAAGATTAGGAACGTTTTTCTCATTTTAAACCTTTTTGCATAACCGATTAAATGTGCTCTTTAGGAGCGAATGGGTACTTTGCATTTAATGAATTACCTGATCAATTACCTGATCAATTCGTTCAAGGACACACGATTCACAATGATGACACTATTTACACACAACAGTATGGAATGGGTAGCAAATTATTTTCAAAATATACAGTCTGATTTTCAAGGGTATATTTCATTCTGTGCCTGACTTGAGAGCAGATTTTTAAAGGAAAGAATATCATGATAAAGGCGACTATTTCCGAAAAAATTATAATTTTACTATATCATTCATTACGCTGATATAAGTGTGATTTTTTAATGGATTCTTAAAAAAATGGAGTTGAGTAAACTTTGATGATGTAAACATGTCATGAAACTTATCTTTATAGATAGCTGCTAAAGGTATCTGCTACGAAGAACTACTCGGACTATTGTAAAGCTCCTTTCACATTGATGCATGTTCTTACATGTGTACACAACTTTGAATACACATAACCTATAAGGTCATTAGAAAGTTGACACTATCTTGTATTGATTCCAGTAAAAAACGGAAAGATAGAAAATTGATATAAACTACCTGAAACCAATGGTGTACAAAAATTTAACACGGATGTATCCAATTTTGCTCTTTTACAATCAAAAGGCAGAATTGTTCACAATTATAGTTTCCAGGTGTTTGTTTTCTTGTCTCCATTACCGATAAGCAGTCCAAAAGCTCTGAATCCACTTGTACAATGTCGTCTGGTGCTTGAGTGTATAAGTGCATACGATCTTATGGAATATGTCAATTTGACGTAACTAAACGATGACGTTAACGTTGGGTTTCAGCACGCAAGTAAAGGTTATCCTGTGGAGAACTGATGTTTTATGAGATTTTCCTGTATCCCTGCACACAGTGTTTTAAATGAAATATCACGTGGAATGGCGAATTTTCTTAAGATAGTATCCATTTTCAAGTTCTTTATCATTTTATGAGAATCCTCATGTATTATATTATATTATTATATTATTATGTACATTATGGAATTTTTTGTGTTTTTTTCAATATAGGTTTTGACCAACATCGATTACTACTACCGCTGTGTCATTTGTCTTGACACACTTAACAAAGTCGATTTGTTTTCAACATTCTTCTACAAAATGTGTGGGTTTTTATTCGTATCAAGTAGGGAATACCAAAACTAAGTGTGCCTGCCACTTTTGATTTCTACATCCGTCCGTGTTAGTATTTTCAGAATCCAGTTGAAAGAGCTTCGCTTTCTTTGATCTTCACTTTTAAAATCTGCTTAGGGTGGAATGTGAAGGCATTTGTAATCATGGGTACATTAAGCTAATGAAATGAGACCAGTCTTTCAAGAAAATGATAAAAAAAATCCGTCAAACATTCTCACAAGAGAAGAACAAGGTATAAGCAAAACATGCAACAATAATCTATCAACTTTGCAAGGAAAAAGTGTGTTTATTCGAATATAAGAAATGTAATATTCGAAAACGCAAGCTCCTTAAGAAGCATCGTTTGGCATATAAACATGAAACACAAATATTACTTAGAATTTTAATCAATAACATCCAACAACAAAAGGCAATACTATCATACATTAAGATAATACGACAGTTAACGCAAAAAGTGCCTAAAACGTTTTTCAAATGGCAGCGATTTGTATACACTTAATTAATTTCGTCTTTCTGAAGGATAGATATAATGTGCGTCATCCAATGCTTCAGGTAAACTTGAACATTCCTGGGCTTGTAAACACGCTGCTCTGAGACACAGAACAGATGTTCATTAGAACTAGGCTAATACTATACTAAAGCAGGTAGTCCCTCAGAAGTCGCTTCATCAGAACTAGTCTACTAGTATACTTACACCTTGGTCTCTCAAAGCACGTGCATCCAGGTAAGTGCAAGTGTATTTCTTTATTACCTTTCATTTGGACACATGATGAAGCGGTTTCACTAGAGATATGGCCCTTCTTCGCTCACATTTTGATTGCCTGCAGCCTATCAGGCAGTTAAATCCTGGCTTCACTACGTTAACGTTAGTGCAATGCTAAAGGATTGCGAAAAGTTAACTTTAGTGTAATGGTTGATTTGTGCAACATTCGAGAAGAGTATGAAACTACTACTATTGAGGAAAATTAAATTACTTGAAGTGAAACTTATATTTCCAACGGAAAATACATAGCGAAAATATATCGGAATGGTAACTATAAATATTTAGAATTTTAATATGGCCAGACAAAGCATTTTCAAAATGACACCGATCTAAACGTCCAAAAACATTTCTGGTTGATTAACTATAGTCGTTACTGTAAACGACCTTTACCAACCAACAGACAGCAGAAACATCAAACAGCATCCATTGTTCGGTTAGATCACCCTCTTTTAACAGAGGACCAAGAAGCATTGGATACTTTAACAAGTTGTCAGCTTAACATGGGTTAACGAACTTCGAGACCAATTCAGATGACACTTCCCTATTAAGTTATATAGTTCCCTGTTGAACTGTTTTGAGGTAAACGAGAAACTATATTTACTATTGACTGGGGAATATGATATCGTCGGCGATTTAGGGATACGGCTCAATTAAAATGTTATCAATAAAATTATTTCAATCAAATTGAAATTCTTCATAAAAAAAAACGATGCTATCAGGGAAATAGAAAAATTCTGCGTAACTTTACAATTATCTCTCACGTGATATCCAAAGAAAAAGAGGTTTTGAGGGTAATCAAAACAATTCGTCTTGTACCATGAACACACGTTTGCAAACTGCAGTTTCGCTGGGGTATAGTTGAGTTCAAATGCGTGATTGGAGAGTTAATCTAAGTCAATACATTAACATCCTCTGAGCGAGAGACCATTGGATCTCCAGATTGCTTTGATTAATGGAAACTTCTTTAACAATGAATGGTGGCTTAATAGTCGTACTAGCAATGTTTAACGTTCATTATCTACGGAGACATGTAATCAAACTATAGAAAATTGGACAACAAATTAAGAGATATTTTCAAAATCGAAACGTTGATTACATTTAAATCTACCTCGAATCCATGCTTAAAGTTACTACTTTTTAACATGAGTCAAAGTGGTGACAGAATATCAGGTTATGAAAACAAATATATTAAAGTGCGTTTTTCCTAACCACACAATCTTGTTGACATCGTTTAAATACTTCGATCAAATGTGACGCCTTTCACTTACGACACAAAACTATAACGGTAAGGAATGTACGTTATTGATAAATACTTCTTTATTTCTAAAGCAAGAGAGGTCGGCTCGGATGAACTTTTAGCCGAGTTCTTTACATCTCATTCTTTATACGCTGGAGTGCTACAGGCGTTTCAGTCAAGGAATAACAGGTGGTTTATGTAACTCTCTGCCGATTTCTGATGGAAAGTAAACTGGTTTTTTTCTTTCAAGGGCTAGTTTAGCCATGGTGAAATGTTTGCAAGGAAACAAAAATATCTAAATTTTCCTTTTCTAAGGATTAGTTTTTTTAATTTGATGTAAATCTTGATATATTTGAAATTTCGAGTTTTCATTAGTCCATGATATTTTGTTTAAAAAATTATGAGCAACTTTGGTGAGATAATCAGAAAAAAATCCGTTACTTATTGAAAACATCAAACATAACATTAAACTATCTTTATGAAACTATCATTAATGTATGTGTTTTAAATGATAAAGGACTGATGTAAATGGGGAAGAGACCGCAATAATTTTTCGCCTAAATTGAAATCTTTTGACATCGACATTCGTAAATTTTCTCTTGCTTCGACCGCAGTCACAATGGTCTGTATGACAATGGGCATTACGTTTTAAACCAAAGTAAAGATTGATGTAAAATTTTAATCTTTCAAATCGATTTTGCCTTTTTCCCATTTGTTCTGGCAGCACACACAATGGACTGTAATAGAAAACGCCTGTGGAAATGGATCTACATCATCATGACGATCATCTGTGCTGTTTTGGTGGTGACTATCTTATCAATCATCATAGTGCCCCTGGTGAGATCTGTGGATCACACTAAACCAAGCTCAGAGACTGCAACACAAGAGACATCTTCTACGGTAAGAACCACGACACAGTGTGGCGGGGACAATCAGTCGTGATGGCAGGGCACTTTGCTCCATTCAAGAGATGTGATCGAGTTATCCGGTAACGATCAACCGTTAAGAACTTTGTCTTTAACGTTTCAGCGAAATATTCATCTCGGCATGTCTGAAGTCGTCCTTAGGCTGTGATGTGCCGGTGCTGGCAGATTACGTCGTTGTGAATGGACCAGCACTGGTTTCTAACGTTTGGCAGAAGCTACAGCACTCAGATTCGTTCGTATACTGCACAAATGGTAGAAGATCGTGACTTCAAAATATGTTTGTTATGTTTTTAATGGATTGTTCGCGTTGTCCTATGGAAGTCGTCATTCTGTTGTAACGAAAGCTGCTGTCTTGTGATGAAACATTGAGTTCACTGCTAACTGGGTATATTCGTTGCGGCATTAGCTAAGTCCCAGCCACGATATTTCATCAATTTCGAGGAACATAAAACCAAGACAAACAACTTAAACGTTGAGAAACAATTACATCGAAAACATCTTTCGTTGACAATAACTTGGAGATTTTTATTGCATACCAAGACGGATCACATTCACTTCAGCACAGGAGTAACCAGGTAAGTGATGAATGCATTTAACGTTTTCTCGTTATTTCTCTTTACTTTGAGATTTTTTTCGATAGAATATATTTTCCTCGTTGTAAATGAAATGTCGATATTGATTAAGGTGTTAAAGTGTTCTGATGTTTAAGACGAATTCCGCTTTTAAAGGTAGTCTGTCGCCCAAATCCTGATGTTCTCAATTTTCAGTTGATCTTTTGAAAATAAGCGATTTCATACCAAAAAATATTTGCGTCAAAAAATGATTTAAACATTATTTTACTACTTATAACAAACCTACAATGACGTATGTCGCTTATTGAAAATATTATAACGGAACGTTATATTTAATAAACAGCTTGTCAGCTAGAATGATGAGACAGCAGAGGTTCGTCTATAGACGCCATGTTTATACACTGAACTGCTACTGAAGTTTACATAAAGCCCTGAAAAGTGGTTTACATGGTCTCGAGTTTCCTAGGACATAAGATTGATGTTTATTTCAGATATAGATGAATATGTGCCGAAAACATGAACAAAATTCAAGAAGTGATCAGTTTGTTCATTTCATGTCATTCAGATGTATTGGAATAATTCGAAATTTCTGCCGCCAGGGACTGTATTTTCTTTGCTCATACAAATGTATTTTTAGCATCGTTTGTTGAGTTAAAAATTTTGTTCACTGTAGCGTTCAAAACATCAAACATCGATGTTAATGTTGTATATTTCTAGACTTCTCTAAGAGGTGAATATGTTTTTATAAGAATACGACTTAAACAGTTATATTGGAATGGTAGTGCATCTTTGCAGAATAATCCAGGCTGATTTAGAATATAAAAAATGTAATCGATTATTTCCTTTTTCCATGGCTCTAACAGCAATATTGTTTACTGTAGAAAACGAATATTGAAATGGATCAAGATGTTTATTTCTACGCAAATAACACTAAGAGACTAATGTGTTTCAATCATAAAGAGACTGGTATAAATGAAAATAATAGACCAAGATGCATGTTTGCAGCATTACAAGGTGTTATTTAAAAACGAAATCGATAATCTTAAATTTCATCTCTGCAGCAAACAGCATTAACAATGGACTGTAATAGAAAACGACTGTGGAAGTGGATCTATATCACCATGGCGGTCATATGCGCTGTTTTGGTGGTGACTATCTTATCAATCGTCGTAGTGCCCCTGGTAAAACAAGCGGCTCCAACTACACCAAGCTCAGCGTCCTCTACACAGGAGACATCTTCTACTACTAGAACCACGACTCTCTGTACTTAGAGGGGACAGTCAGTCGTGATGGCAGGGCATTTGCTCCATTCAAGAGGTGTGGTCGGGTTTTTCTCATACCGTCAGGACTTTGTCTCAAACGTTTCAGCTATCTACTCGGCGTGTCTTGAGTGTCGTCAATATGTTGTAACGTGTCAGTGTTGTAATGTTGTGTAAGATATTATCATTGTGAACATGCCGACCCTGATTTCATACGTTTGGCAGCAGCTACAGGACTCAGTTTTGTTGGAAAACTAGATGAGAATAAGAAGATTGTGACATAAAGATGTGATGATTAATTTTGTTCTAAAGAATTGTTCATAGAGTGAGGTTGTTTCTACTTAAACGGCACTGACGTCATGTGAGGAAATATTTTTTTCGTTGTGAATTGCTCATGTTTGTGAAGTTGGCAACGGCTAAGTTTCCATAGCAGCCGTAATGAAAGTAACGATGGATTAGACATCAATGTTCAACGTTAGAGAACGATTTCATCATGTGGATAAAATCTCTAAGTGGACAAAAAGCACGGATGCCACGCACAACCATGGTGGATTGACTAGGTGAGTGATACTGCAATGTACCTTTCTAGTTGCATTTAGATTAACTACACAAGATAAATGTCATTGTCTCCATTTTGGTGAACTGTTGTTTTTTTTATTTTTCTATACATGCTATATTATCCGTTCCCCTTTTAACAGGGTCTTATATGTTTACGTAGAGTATCGTGCAAAACTTGATAAGAATTCTCAGCAGAAATAATTCATTCAAACTCATTCACAAACCTACGTGTACAATGAATTATCATTATTATATTATTCCGGTTTTTTCCCCTTTTTTCAAATGCTATCACTTATTACCCTTTGTGATATGGTTTAGATACGGAAGGCCCTTCCTCACAAAATCATTTCAATATACACTGATCTATAGCTAACAGTGATAACATTTTTAACCCAACATCTGAGTCAACATGTATCTCTAATGCAGAAATTATCCAATTCGCCCTTCGATTTCCCCAGAGCTTTAACCGAGACAAATGACCTGGTCGTTCAAGCGTGTCTCGCTTATATAACGAACTAATTACGAAATGCCAAGACATTATTCAATAATTAATATGTCTATCCTACATGACATTTTCCAGTAGTTATTAGCAGCTCTGGCTGACATTAAGACGCTGTGCTTGGTCGTTGATATCCTCAACTCTTTAATCTCTCACGGACCGTTGTTATATCAGGTATTTCGTATTCTGACTTTTGATTTGATTGTGATTTTATTTTAGAAAACAGTCCTTGCTATTTTATAATATTATTTTTGTGAAAGATATTTCAGTTTAAATGTAATTCCAGAAGTTGATGTATTTCCGTTACTCTACGAAAGCGGTGTTTTTGACATAAGCATTGTTGTCAATCAAGTGATACATTAGGGAATATAAGGGACAATACAAGCTTTTTTTAAAGTTGAGGGATCGAGGGAAATATACTCTAGGTGTACAAAAGAAGTTTATTAAAGACATTGTATAGCACTTTCATGTTTTGTAAACATTACTTAACCACATTCCCCATCTTGTACATATTGGTTAACCACATTTATACATTGTTTAACCACATTCCACTTATCTTCACGTCCTTTTAGTACACATATTCTAACACATATATCTTAACCGCATTTCACTTTTGTGCATGTATTTCAACTATGTTTCATTTCATTACACATATTTTAACATTTTTATTCAGTACGCCTATACCTAGCACTTTTCGAATGTTATACACCTAAAGTTTAACCAATTTCATAATAGTGAACCAACATGACGTTTAGAACACACAACTTTTATCGAATGAAATTTACTTAATTGTTTCAGCATACGGAAATGGACGCAGGTAGGAAGCTGTTCTGGAGACGTATCTACGTCACAATGAGCGTAATCTGTGTCCTTTTAGTCACAACTATCGCGGCCGTGATCATCGTGGCACTTCTGGGCTCCCGTATGTTTTCAGATTCACCTTCGGAGACTACGACGCTACATCCCGATACTCACGTTGAGAAGATCTACAAGGGAAATGCCATGACTTGACACAAAGCAAAGTGTTCACTTTGAAGTATTTGTGCAAGAGATGGAATAGCTTGGCATTCTGATTGACGACTGACTTCAAAGCCAATTTCCATAGTGTATGTGTGATGTGAACAGAATGGTGTTATAATTTCAGTGAGGATTCTTTACTTAATCGTATTGGTGTGTATTTGATATTTCTGCTGCTCCGTATAAACACGAACGACTTTATCTTTTTTTCTGTGGAAGAGAATTCCATAAGAAAGAACTATTCAAAGCATAAAAGAAGCTATTATTGTCACAGCTCCATGTTTCGAAGGAATAACAACATTAAAGACAGCGCAAGAAAGCGCATGTATTTGCTCGGTTACTTGAAAGGATTCCATTGTCATATATGACTACAAAAGCAGAATAGCAGGATCAGACAAATTCAATCAAAATGATTATGTTTACTATTTCAGCCAAAGACACTTTGTCATAAGTGGTTTATTGTCTTGTAGAAACATTTTTCAAATGATTTTTGAGTATGTTTATATTTATAATAAATAATAAATATATAAGATGTACTTTTACACGATCCTTGATTCGGGGATGCTATATTTTAAATTATTGTACTTTTTCTGGTTGAGTAGTTGGTAGGCTGTTGAGTAGTTGGTAGGCTGTTGATAGTCGGGAAACTCCAACAGCCTTTTTTAATACTTATCAGTGTAGCAGAGGTACAATAAAAAGGCACTAAGTCTTAATTCTGATCGAAAACTGGACAATGATGTGCTTCAAACATACCTATCTACACCGGGCAGACGACAATCATGGTCAACAGTACTTGAAAGGTAAAACTATATTCATGTAAATGGTATGTGTGATTTCTTACACATATGGATGCCAAATAAAATTCCATGAAATTCATAGAGTGTTTCTTTAGAGCTTTTTGCATCAGGCCCAGTGCAATTCATTCAGGATAAAAAAACAATGGACAGAAAATACTGAGAGCATAGTTGTTTTGCTACAAGTTTATTACAAACAGTTAAATGGATGAAATGGGAGATGAATTACTGTATAGTTCATCTTTTATGGGCTGGAACAAGCCAGTATAGAGATCATCATTCTTCATACATACATAACTCATGGTTCAGGCTAAATGATAGAAATGAAATGGCGTTCAGGCACTGCTGTGTCACATAATGGCCGCTCTTAACAATTATTTTCAAAATTGATTTTGAATCAGCTGCATCATTCTGATGATCATTCCTCTATGAAAAATAAGTTTCAGTTAGAACCAAAAAGGTTTTCTTTAACCGGACAGCTCTTCATCAATTTCTGATGAAAAACAGGCTGTTTTCACCTCGCAGTTTTAAGCAAGAAAGGAAACATTCCGCCCTTGTGACTAAGAAAATGTGCCAAAGACTCATTTGATTTGATTCATGAAGCCCTACCAGTGTAAATATTGCATCTGGGTAACAATAATTATTCTAAACTATATACACAAGTGAAAATCATAAATAACAAGTCCATAATCGGATTTCAACTCGAATTTGCATATACCATAATTTTCAGTCATGAAAATAACATGCATACAGGTTTCTTATTGAAATGATTGCCAATTTCCTTGATTATTATATGGCACATGACACATTGGAGAAAACATTCATTAATGTTTGGAAAAAGCCAAATTATTTTTAGAAATTTTCTTGAGAAATATATTATCTAAAAAAAGATCATTCTTTTATCGCTAGACATTGAATAAATCTGTAACATAGAGCATGAAATCTTTTTTTAAGATACTTATCCGTTTTGGTTTACACAACGACAATATTATTTATGAAATAAAAAAAAGACATGCAAGATAAGCAGTGGCTAGAGAAGAAAATGATCTGCAAATGGAATGCAAAGTGAAGCTAAAATGATAATACTTGCATAAAGCACCCGACACTGCTTTGGTGGCAACACAAGATATGTTTGTTCAGGAAAGTCACAAGGTAACTAAAACAGGCAGGTGAGGAGAAGCATATTTCACACACATCAGAAACTCCTTACACGTTCATTGGTATGATTAAAACCACAACTTGACATCTAATATAAGGTCGCAAGATTAATTGTTTCTTGATAACATTTCGTTTTTTAAAAGGACTTATTATGAGTTGTATCTTCACAATATACCAAAGACATTTATAAATATTTTCAAGTGTCACAAAGGAAATGAAGTTAGAGCTTAAAAATCTTAAACCGTTTACATATTGATGATAAATACATACATACAAGATGTTAGAGAGTACAAATTTCAGAAATGATATAAAAAGAGGTCAGTCATATGTACATAAAAGGCATACAATGACAGATGGTGTTAAAACTCAAGACTTTTCTTAAAAGTTTAACCATTTTTAAAATGTTTTATTTTGAGTCTTTTAGTTCATTATTGTTGTCTTAATAAAACCATGTGTTGACGGTCTGTGATGCCTCATTCTCTCTGTGGTGGGAAACTCCAAACACTTTGTATGACTGAAAACAATACAAAACGTGACTGAGAAAAATTAACAAAAGAAAGAAGTGGATGAACATTAATTCAGAAATAAATATTGTTTAAGTTACTTTAAAATTTTGCCATAACAACAGCTGTTACAAGATGTTAAAAATCTAAAATATTCAATAGAATCAATAACAGCAAATGCAATACAACTTACCTTAGTTGGTTTTCACTTTGGAATTGGCAAAATGCTGACGCAGCGATTGATACACCCGATAGAAATTCTGAAAGAAACAGCATCATTTCATTCAATAAGGTCAAGGCTGCAATGATTTCAAAATCATTCATGATATCAAGTCCTAATGCAAAAGCAAGAGCCAAACCTTTCTGTTGTCGCTGACTTTCTTTGAAATTGCTTGATAAGTAGATAAATGGTTACTATTTTAGATTTAAATTTGAAGAGCACTTTGTCAAGAGAATAATACATTTGTGGAATTTCCTTTGTTCTTAACATTTTTTGAGACAGATGAGAATAATTTTGAGGATTAAACTCTGAATGTAGAAATATTTGTGGGACAGCCTAGTGTAATCTGACGGAGGGTAGCAGAGTGAGCTAAAACTCCCCTGATGAAACAAAGAGCTCAGACGTTGTTAGGTTTCAAAACAAAGTAAGTACAAACCTGTGAGAAGACATAAACAATGGCCAGATATGATCCGATTGCTCCAGCCAGGAACAGATCAAAGACAGCTGGTTTAATACTGCAAAGCAAGAAATAAAAAAATAAATGAGAACTATTTTTTCATATAAAGTATTTGCTCTGTAAAAATCATACGAACAACAATTAATATAATGATAAGTAAATTAACCTGATTTTCAGAACTGAAAGAAATACAATTTTCAGAGCAATATCATTTTATCTCCAATTTATATTCGTTTTCTTGATTATTTCTTTGTTTCAATTGAAAATGAAAGGCAATGACAAACATATTATATATGTTGCAAAAATAGTTTCAATTGCATAGATATAATTCCTCTCCGCAGAATATATTACAAAAAATATTCTTACTTGTAAGCATTCATGGAATACACAGCACCATTGTAAAACACAAATTCAGGATCTCTGAAAAAGAATGTAAATCTATTAACCTAATATTCTAAAAAGAATTTGTATGTGCACTTTATCTTGACAGTCCTACAGTCCTTATCAGCAAACTTCTATGAAACAAAGCCCAACCTATTTGCTTATCTCCTATACTGCCAAGAGTGAAACCATTTATGACTTCATAAAGTATAATCAAGGATCACACAACCCTTGCCAAGGACCCTTTTGATGTCCAATCACGCACTGGACAAGCATGTAAAGGTTAAGGCTGGTTGATTAAGGACCAGATCTGGTAATTATCAGCTAAAAAAAATTATCTCATCCTATTTAGCAGCAACACCAGATACAAATGTTAGGTATTACCAGCATATCTTTGATCAAAGGGGAAAGCCTGATGAACTTTTTCAGAAAAAGGTAAAGGCCAAGAATGTCTTGACCTTATAAAAACAGTCTTGTGACAAAAGATAATTAGCAAAGTATCAAAGGTCTTTGTTTAAGGAAACTGACACACCAACCCAGTCATAAGCTGTTACCGAAGGGCCATAACTCTTGTAATATTCATCACTGACATACCAACCCAGTCATAAGCTGTTACCGAAGGGCCATAACTCTTGTAATATTCATCACTGACATACCAACCCAGTCATAAGCTGTTACCGAAGGGCCATAACTCTTGTAATATTCATCACTGACATACCAACCCAGTCATAAGCTGTTACCGAAGGGCCATAACTCTTGTAATATTCATCACTGACATACATCCAAAACAAAGTTCATGAAGACTCTTTCTTACCTCTTATCCGCCTTAACGACAGTTTTCTTTACATCCTTGAGGTACCGGGAGAACGTTTCCTCAAGAGTGGCAACAACAGGGTGATCTTTGGCAAGCATTTGAGCAGCACGGGACTGGTTTGTTAGGAAATCTAGCCATGCTGAGTGAACTCCCTCCTGCACACCCTGCCAACAACAAAATGTCACAGTTAAATATTATTTTTTAAAAGAAATTGGAGCAATTAAGATACTAATGAAAAGATGTAACATTACAAATATTACATATTACAAATTCTTGTACTTCAGGGTCTAAAACCCTTGCTGGATTCAACCTACATCCTCCGAATCAGGCGACATTCGCCAAAATGTCAGTCAATTATTATTTTTTATAAGATATTGGAGCAATTAAGATACTAATGAAAAGATGTAACATTACAAATATTACATATTACAAATTCTTGTACTTCAGGGTCTAAAACCCTTGCTGGATTCAACCTACATCCTCCGAGTCAGGCGACATTCGCCATAGTAACAGGTCAATGACTGTTGGTGATAAGCTATTTGTATATTCAGTAATTATTAGAACATATAAAAGTATATCTTTAAATCATTTTTTGACTGCATATGTTTTTTCAAAACTCTACTGATGCTGACATTAAGATGAAAGATGTCATTCAATTAACATCTTTTAAAGACATAGCATATCTTCTTGAAGAAGAACGAGATTGAGGTACTTTCAAAGCCTATAAATTTAATTAATCTTACCAGTCCCTCAGTGAAGAGTTTGAAACTCCCCTGTCCTGTGAGATTGTAAATATGGCGAGCAAGAGATTCCGCTACAATTTTGATGTTCCGCCCCAATTTCTTGACATCAACATTATTCCTGGAAAAGATATGAATATGAAATCAAAATTCAAAGAAACTTAATGCATATGCTGAGTTGCCTCCCTTTAAAATTGAATAAAAAAATAGAGCCATGGGCTCTGTAGCTCATCAGACTTTTGATGGAAATAGGTGTTTGGGTTTAGACCATGAGGTCATGGGCAGTGTAGGAAAGATAGCCTGTCCCAACGTCCGAGTTATTCACAAATAAAAAAGGCCCATTGCCCATTTGGGGGTCAAGGGGTCACCGAACCTACAATTCAGAATCCCCATTGTCCAAGGAATCTACACACAACCTTTTGGATCTGGAGAAGAAGATGAAAGTAGGATTTTAAGGTTTTGACCCCTGTGACCCCGTTTGGGGTCAAGTGGTCACCAAACCTACAATTTAGAATCCCAAATGTCCAAGGAGTCTTCACAAATTTTTCAGCTCTCTAGACCTATTGGAACTAGGGAAAAAGATGAAATTAGGTTTTTTAGGTTTTGACCCCTGTGACCCCATTTGGGGTCATGGGGTCACCAAACCTACAATTTAGAATCCCCATTGGCCAAGGAGTCTACACACACCTTTTCAGCTCTCTAGACCTTTTGGAACTAGGAAAAAAGATGAAATTAGGTTTTTTAGGTTTTGACCCCTGTGACCCCATTTGGGGTCATGGGGTCACCAAACCTACAATTTAGAATCCCTGTTGGCCAAGGAGTCTACACACACCTTTTCAGCTCTCTAGACGTTTTGGAACTAGGGAAAAAGATGAAATTAGGTTTTTTAGGTTTTGACCCCTGTGACCCCATTTGTGGTCATAGGGTCACCAAACCTACAATTTAGAATCCCCGTTGGCCAAGGAGTCTACACACACCTTTTCAGCTCTCTAGACCTTTTGGAACTGGAGAAGAAGATGAAAATAGGTTTTTCAGGTTTTGACCCCTGTGACCCCATTTAGAGTCATGGGGTCACCAAATCTACAATTTAGAATCTCCAGTGCCCAAGGAGTCTACACACAACTATTCAGCTCTCTAGACCTTTTGGAACTGGAGAAGAAGATGAAAATAGGTTTTTCATGTTTTGACCCCTGTGAACTCATTTGGGGTCATGGGGTCACCAAACCTACAATTTAGAATCTCCAGTGCCCAAGGAGTCTACACACAACTATTCAGCTCTCTGGACCTTTTGGAACTGGAGAAGAAGATGAAAATAGGTTTTTCATGTTTTGACCCCTGTGACCTCATTTGGGGTCATGGGGTCACAAAATCTACAATTTAGAATCTCCAGTGCCCAAGGAGTCTACACACAACTTTTCAGCTCTCTTGACCTTTTGGAACTGGAGAAGAAGATTAAAATAGATTTTTAAGGTTTTGACCCTTGTGACCCCATTTGGGGTCATGGGGTCACGAAATCTACAATTTAGAATCCTCATTTGCCAAGGAGTATGCACATAAATTTTCAGCTCTCTAGAGTCATTGGTTCTGGAGAAGAAGTCGAAAAAGTGAAAAGTTTACGGATGGACGGATGGACGGACACCGGACGCCTTGCCATGCCATAAGCCCATCGGGTCTTTCAGACCTGATGAGCTAAAAAGTCCAAAGTACTACAGTGATAGATCTTTAAAACTAACAAAATGTTTACAATCTTCTTTACATGCATATCAATTTAATTCAAACATTTTCAAGAAACGGTCCTGAAATAAGGAAATGAGAAACTACAGGATGAATTAAAAGCACTCATTCATATATATCCCCTTCCAAACTATGGGGTGATATAGTAATAGGGAATTATAAGTAAATAGACATTCTTAGAGGCTTGGACTTTTCAAATAACAATCTTTAATGAATGATACACTATGATTTTGCACCCTAGGCTTTGATCTTGCAACTTCGGAGTATGACAATCCAGCTTACAAATCAGGTGTTATGAACAAAATCTTTGAATTTTTATACCCTAATGTATGCTAACTCATGTCAATATCATAGCTTTGGGTACAACAGTCTTAAAGAATAGGTCTGAAATGTTCTAATTTTATCAAATGAGGGAGTGAGCTGGGGTTCAACATCTAACTTCATTGACAACGTCGAGGTGTCAAAACTATTACCTAAACGATGCTATTGTTTAACTGTGACAAGTATTTTCATCAAAATACTGTCACACAATTGAGGGATTCGCAATTGTCAAATTTGATGTTTCACGAATGACTCACCTGGTGTCAAGTATAGTGCCCCTGTCTGAGGTCTTGTATGTGTTAAGACGAGACAGACTGAAAGCAGGGAGACGCTTGATACTGAAGCGCTCGTGTTCCCACGACAACATCTCATCAGCCAGGTTGATCTTCTTGTGCACCATGCTGAACGAGACTTCAGGGAAATGAGACTTGGTTACTTCTTCCAGATTCTGTAATAATTTCAAATTGTCATCTTCAGATTGCTACAACCAGACAGTCAGCTTGGATTGAACAAGACTATGAAGTTCTTTGATAGGCAGAAGAAGTTGATGAGATGAACAAGAAGGAAAATTCTTTTGGATAAGCAACTTCTTTATTCTGTGGAAGCTCTAATGGATAAGCAACTTCTTTATTCTGTGGAAGCTCTTATGGATAAGCAACTTCTTTATTCTGTGGAAGCTCTTATGGATAAAACAATTTGTACAAATTCCTTTCAGCTAAACAAACCATAAATGATTATTCTACGAACAATATTTTAATATTTTTGTGTTCTGTTAATTAAATGAAAGTTTAAGTTGCATGGGAAAAGGTCAAACTCAAACATTTTATCAAGGTGCTCTACAAGATGAGCTAGGCCTAACAGTTTTTCTTTCTGCTTGGCTATCCAATTTTTAGGATGCCTTTTCATCAAAACATCCAAAAGTACAAAAATATACTATGAGTTATTATACTTCGACAGGAAAATATCATCACATTTTCATTTAGTTGTAGTTGTATAATATCAACTAGGAAATAATCAACACAGGTTTGGAACAAGCTGTCGAAAAGAATTATAAAATGACATCAATGATCGACAAAAGCCAGAAAACAGACCTGAAGGAAAGCTGCCCCAGCGCTGTCGTCCCGAGGAGGTTTTGAGACGTGAAGATGTAAGCTGTCTCCATTTCCTAGTGTGTCCAGACACAGAATGTATGCCACATCTACTAGCAGGTTACCATCTGAAACAATCGGTGTATCCTTATAATCAGTAAACATCTATATGGACTCTCCAGGTAAAGAAACGCCAAAGTCATGAGGGCAAAGCAGGAGTATTCATAAAGATTTTAAAGGATAAACAACTCAATAATCAAGTACCTTAGTACAATTGTGTCTTAATTATCTTTGTCTAATTATGTATCCATGTTTGAAAACTGCAGGCATTTGATAAACATGTAACATAGAAGTGAGGTTAGGTGATATTGGGTTTAAAGCTGCTTTCAAGAGTATTTCACTTATATCACAGCTGCTAGTTTTATTGCAAGTAGAAAGCCAGCAACACCATTGGCTATGAATTGTGGCGAAACCTGCGAGCATCGGCTGGAACTAGCCAACCATGGGTGGTATTACGCTGAAACTCAGTGTAGCATTGCACCCAAACTTGACTGCGTATAGAACAGTTCTCTACTGCAGACAGAGTTGCCGAGCCCCTGGCGGGGTTCAAACCAAGGACCTCTTGATCCGAAGCCGATATAACATAGATCTTTTAAAAGAGGAAATCCATTTTGTCATAATTTTTCCTATTGTGACATGATTAACTATCAAAAAATAAATTTTGTTATACAAAAATATAAATCTATCATTAAGAATCTTATCAAAATTATTGAACGAAAAGAATGAAATGTTGATATTTACCTGTGGCCTCCATGTTATCTTCAATCCACTTTTTGGTACCCTGATAGTTGAACTTGCCTCCTCCAGACAAAAGGAAGACCAGGTTGTATCTTTCAGTTAAGGAAATACAACCTCATGTTCTCACAACACTGAATTACTACCAATATACAAAAGTATCCTTATGATTTGAATCAATGCTGAACAAGATGACTCGGCCATTGAATTACTAAATAATTAGGTACATTACCGGGACACTTTTATTAAATAATTGCAAAATCATAATCATTATCATTATACTTGCAGCATTTCAGTGTATTAAATAAGGCTCTTGTGACAGCGCAGGAAATGGTTTATTTTGTTCCAACTGGTAACTTTGAGGTTTTTCATTAATTTTTCCTTTACAAATTACAGATACTAGCTTCTTTTCAATTATTTTATGAATAGCTTTATTTAAGAATTCAAGGCCATTTGGCCCCTAGTACATCATTGTACATATAATGCATGCATATACATAGACGTAATAATTACAGCTCTTCAAGAATCTTAAAAAAATGGGAAGTATTTTTTTAAATTGGCAGTTGAGTAACGTTGTTATCAGTTAATTGCACTTTGACACAAGTTATATTCTTAAATTTGGAATTTAAATATGGATTGACATTGTTGGTGTAGTTGCTTATAAATAGAACAACTTTGTCAACTTAAGAGTGAGCACTGGGTTTAATTAACATAATCTTTTCTCAATAGCTGGATATGTAAATTATTCAACTCATTTCTAAAAAATATTGCAATTTTCTACTGTACTTTGAATCATGAACACTTCTAAGGAATAATTCCTTATAAAACTACCATTACTTTTTGGTTTTGATGAACAGACATAACTTATTTCATAATAATGCTATTCTTATCAATACCATCAATTTTCGACTAAGCTAAAAGATGTGCATTGGATAGATTCTATGTGCAAAGTGGAAAGGTTGAATTCTCCATTCAGACATGGTATGAAAGATACTTTGCATGTGTTCTTGAGTTGGTGTACAGCTTGGCAAAAAGCCTGGCCAGCTCCATCAAGGCTATCACTCCGCTCCCATTGGCATCAGCTCCGTACGCCAGACCCTGCAATACAGCAGCAAGTCAGTAACACTTCTTACATGAGTTACCTCCCTTAGAACAGGAAATTTCTGTTTTTTGTGTTTTCATTTTAGAATGTCAGTATGCATTAATCTATCTTCTTCTGAATAATTATTTGAATAGAGCCATTGACTCTGTGGCTCATCAGGCTATCTACAATTTATTTTACATATTGTCACAGGATCTCCATTTGGAGTCCACAGAATCACAAAATCTATAAATTAGTATCCCCATGAGCTCCGTACACAAGGTTTCGACTTTTTAGATCTTTTGCACCCAAAAAAGAATATGAAAATAATGTTTATGGGCTGAGGCTAGAGAGCCTCATTAGGGGTCACTGGGTCACCAAATCTATAAATCAGAATCCCCACCAGCTTAGCAATCTGAACAAGCTTTCTATGCCTCTTGCTTCTAGGGAAGAAGAAAAATACAGGATGCTAGGGCATGGCATCAGCAACCTTTATCATGGGTCACTGGACCATCAAATCTATGAGTTGGAATCCACATCAGCTAAGGAGTCTGTACACAAGTTTTCAGCTTTCTGGGCCTCTTGCTTCTGGAGTAGATGGAAATAGGTTTTGGGGTGTGGCCCCTGTAGACCTTTATTAGGGGTCACAGGGTCACCAAATCTATAAATTAAAATTTATTTAAGTCTTTGACTCTGTACAAAAGATTTCAGATTTACTGAGTCAATGGTTTTGGAGAAGAAGACGAAACAGTGGAAAGTTTACAGATGGATGGTGGAAGACATGCCATAAGACCATTGGACCTTTCAGGCCAGATGAGCTAAAAGTGAAAAGTTATGAGGGGATGATGGCTCATACTCATTAAAAATTAACCATCAAGCAAGAAAGAACGAAACTCAATTATGACAAGTCAAGTGTGAATTTGTACTAACAGACACTGAAATGAAAATGCTGAGCTGACTGTAAGAAAGAAAGATTTGAAGTAGTATTGTGACTATTGTCTGAATGTGTTGCTTACTATCAAGTTTAAGGTTAAAGTGTTTAGTGTATAAGTCTTGGAGACGAGCAATGAAAGCCCTCATTTCATAAAATGCATTAGATTTAGTTTTTTTGGAATTGATTTTGAAAGTTCAACTGCAGCTGTTAAAGAGGACAACTTACAGGCGCTACTCCAGTTGCATCGTAGTGTGCCACAACAACCACTGTGGGTAGCTGCTCTTCTATACCCTTCCCAGACAGTCGACCCTAGATGAATAAAACATGTCAAATTAGTCAAAACTTCCTGAAAATATTTACAATGTTCCCTGAGGTCATTGCTCAAGACTTTAGGGTAACAACTATCAGATAAAAGCACTCCCAATAAATATTAGAAACCTCCAAACATTAAATGTATTACAGTGACATGACAATCGGGGAATAACAGGAACATTGCTAGTTACAAAACCATGATATAGCAGAATGGAAGAATTATTTTTATCTACATTGATGGATCAAAAGCTACAAAACTTTTTTATTTTCTTACGCAAGTTTTTGTTGTACATGTTTCTTCATCGCATATCTTTCAACATTTATCTCAACATGAATCTAAGAAATGAATACGAGTAGGGTATAAAGGGGGTTCTTCGCTAACTAGACTATCCTAATGAACTAAAATGCATTACCTGGATATTGACAATCTGGAAGTCAGCCAGAGCTTTAGACTGTGCTCCAGTGACTGACATCTGGAAGCCATTGGCTGTAGCAGCTCCCAATAATGCTGCAACAGGCACATAAGTATCAATTGCTCGATGTTACGAAATGTACTAGTAATATTGTATTTATAGCAAGAAGCTTTATTAGGGCCCTTCTAACTACCTTTTTAACTCACACAATAATGAGCTTCCTTTCTCACTTTCCCTATGTTAAGCTAGGCAGTTGCATTCAGCATGAGTCTCACTCTTTCTTCCATAAGTCAGCAACTGCATTTCAAGTATAATTTTGCATACATGTATGTGACTGTCTTTCTATTCCGACTGTTGGGAAGACAAAACTTTGAAAGCCAAATAATTTTGAACACAACAGGAATCTTGTTCTTTTGATCATGTTTTGAATTTTATGGAAAATGATTTTAACAAATTCCCTCACCTTTCAATTTTCTAAGCACCTCTACGGTCATTTTGTTATCAAAATTGTTAATTAACATTTCTGTTAGAAACAAGACCTAAAAAAATATATCAAATTTAGCATGATTTTCAATTAGATATGAAAAATGTTCAACAGAACAAATCTCTAAAACATCATTCATCTCACGCTTAACCCAGAACCAAATACCAGGAAATTGTTGACATTCAAATCTAAAAACAGGAAGTTGATACTTAAAACTTTCAATTAAAAATAAATTACAGGATTTTTTTGTTTTTAAATGTTTAATCAAATTAATGTGGGGATGAACAAACTACAAAGTTGACCATATACACTGCCATACTATTCAACAACTGATTTTTTTAAAGTATGGGGGGGAGTACCGTCAAAACATAGATAGAACTCTTGATAGACTTTCAAAACTTTAATTGTTAAACTGATTTTTTTGTTCACACAATCAACCATAAACTAAATTATGTCCTACCTTCCCAAGCAGTGGGAGCCTGGTCGCCTGACCCCCCTCTACGGAGGTCATCGTAGATCAAGCCAAGCTCGGGAGTCTCGTATGTGAAGTAAACTGGTAATACAGTCTCCTCAGCCAGAAGATCTCGCTCCAAACCTTTGAGGTGCTGCCAATCAGAATGACTTAATAATGAGTCCTCCATGGTAATAACTGCATATGTCATCAAATCTACTTGTCCTACAGCCACATTGCTAGTTAATTTCCGATAGGGCTTGTTGGATAAGAGGTGTGACTTTAGATGAACTTGGCGAGGTGAGGTGATTTGGGTTTAACATCGCCTTCAAGAGTACATCACGGCTGCTAGCATTATTGCAGGGAGAAAGCCTGCTAGATGAACTACTGTTTCTACATGATGCAGGGACCCTCATGTCTTAGACGGCTGTGTGATTTTTTTAAAACACATGCCATGCTTGCTTGAAGGTCAAAAACATATTTTAAACACTGGAAACACTGTAAACTGAAGTTTTGATCATTTGAACTAAAGTTTTACTTAAATCATCATCATATGATATGATAAGACATAAACCTGACTTTCTAATCCAAAAGTTGATCAAAATGACATTATACATCCATCAGATTGTTTACTTCTAAGCATTAATTTCCAACTATTGGTCTAAGAAACATCCATGATTGAAAGTTGTTTTAAATCCATAAAATCAGAAAAAAACTAATTCTTTTCTTAAACATATTTAAAAACAAACAACCTTTTACCTCCTTATGACTTGATTAACTCAACACATGCTCAAAAATTACATACATCAAAATCGAGTCACAGTTTTAATTTTTGTTGCCAAGACTACTAACGCGGGTAACATACCACTTGCTCCTCTTCTGTGAGAGAGGAGAGATCCTCTGGCAGCAGGATTACCAGCCCTCCTGCATTCTGAGTGAGGAGATCTCGAAATTTCGGCATGGTAACTTCACGCAGGCGAGCGACCACACAACGTCTTGTCAACATCTTAGCATCAATGGGGCGAGCCTCCATGTTGACCAAAGAGTTCTTGCTTCCTAGAAAATACATGATTAACATGACATTATTACAATTTCCAAATTTACTGTACAATCTAATTATCTATATCTAATACACATAGTATAAATATTTAAATATTTCTGATAAGCTGAAAGAATAAACTCTTATCACACAAGCAATTTATCAAAAAGGAGATTTTAGAAACACACAAGTCATCCTGATAAAAGTTTTTAAGTTATGTAAATATCTTATTCATTTATGTCGTTTATACTCCTAACATTGGTACAAATAATGCACTATCATATCTAAAAGGAATTTGGCATATTTTACTACAAGAATGACGACTTAGTTGTATAAGAATTAATGGATAAGGCCTTCCAAATTTTGTATCTTGACATTGATGGGATAAATGGCTGTGGTGTGGTGGCTTCAGCTACACATCTGCGTAAACATGAATGCCCATTTATAAATAAAAAGTCAATAAGGTAACTCATTTTTTAAGAAATATACGTATAAACACACATAATAGATAAAATATTTAGAGAAATGAAATTTCAAACTAAGTTTCATGAAACAACGACGTTTCTTGTAAACGATGCTTTATGCATCTTAGATCGCATCAGTGATTCAATGGTCATGTACACATGTCAAGCAACGATGCATTAATAATAATATATTAATTTCATCATCATTACACACGTAACAGCCATGATTTACCATAGGAAACGCCTTGTAGATCATACTGTTGCATCCTGAAGACCGAAAATTCTTGAGCTGCATTCGCTGGGCTTACAGGTGATAATATTATAAGAATTGGAACAAAAAATAAAAATGATAGAGGAAAACTATTTCTGAACATCTCGAGAACTTCGCCGGCCTCATCAAACCACATCTTGATCTCCGATGAAGCCACTAAATAGGATTACAAGTATGATAGCAGTGCACACACGCGAACTAGTCGATTTTACGCATGGACTGTAGTATACTACTTGTCCGTCAAATATTACTAATGATCTCACAGTCCAAGGTCCAGTTATAGTGTATATCGTTACAATACTACATATCATATTCACAATATTGGATAAAAAGATGCTCGTTATTACACTTTAGGAGATTAGTTTCTATTTGCTGATGTTTTATAGGAATTTCTCAAGATGATATAGTAAATGTAGAAAGTTGTTTTACGTATAGTAGCAAGCGATTCGTTTGGTTAATACAAAATTAAGTTTTATTTAAAACGGAAAATGCTGTTACTTTATATTTATTTGAATTTTTGAAGATGTTTTTATTTGAAATTAGGAAAAACAAATTTTAAGTGTATTTTAGCTAACAAAGTTATTAAATAACGATAACATTAATGAAACCAAATATCTGGTTATGTACCCTTTTAATTGTTGCATTGGTTTTTCTGCAGTTAAACTCTTTATTATATTTGAAACACTTATTTAAACTAAGTAGCGTATGTGATATTGTCGAATGATTTTATGATTAACACTGAAACACTGTTGAAAGTCGAGCGTGCAGTGGGTTAGTTTTTTCAATGCAGTGATGGAGCTAGTACAGTAGTAGTAGGGCGAGATTTCACTTGATTCTTGTAGGTCATGGCAGAAAAACGTAGCCTTCGTTGTTGTGTTTATCGTTTTGTGGAATTTGTGGAAGATCATAGATGATATAGCCTATTAAGGGTTTAAACTTGTAAACGAGTTGCATGAACAATCTTACACAACTTGTCAACAAGGTCGCCTCTCAAGCAAAACCGCCCTCATTGTAGACTCGCTGAGGCTGCAGTCGGCGTTTTCTCAATGACGATATGCATTTTCAACGACAAAAAGTTCGCGATTTTTCCCTGGTGACCCCCATTTTTTTCTTCGAATTTCAGTTTCTTAAAATGTCAGGTTCATATCATAAAAGTTTTTAAAAATTCTAAATTTGGGAAATTTATTTTTCGTGAAAATGCATAAAAATTTCATGCTAAAAATGAAATTTTGAATGACTAAAAATACTCGAAAATAATAATTTTAATGTTAATATTAAAATATTTTTGGGACTAAGATTAACAATACTGCTATAATTGACTTAAACGATTTAAGTTTTGCCAAAATTTCACTTATTTAAGAAATTATGAGGGAAAAAAGGTAATTCATATTTTTGGGCTTTTTCACAAAAAATGTCATTTTTCAACACGATTTTACTCAAAAACGAGCATGGTGACCCCTATTTTTTATTTGATTTTTTAATTCAGCACACTCAGTCCTACAAACAAGCTAAGTTTCATAAAAATCTAAATATTTTTATTTCTGGGTAGGGTATGTCCTTAAAGACACCTCATGTCTGATAACATATAGAGCTATCTAAAGAGTATTTGCTTCAGTAACCACTTAAATTAATATAACAATAATTTGACGTGTCATTTACTGATAAAATATATTCATATGAGAGTCATTTTCACGAAGAGTGTAATTTTTAAACGGTGAACAACACAACTTATTTGTGAGATACTCACATAGTTATTAATTGATTAAGAAGAAGCACGATCTTAATTAGAGATCACAAAAGTGCAAGCTTAAACACACAAACATTGTAAACCCGATTTAGATAATTATGGCATGAAACAAATCCTTACTGTTACCAAATCTTAATTTTCATTTTAAATAATGTTTTAATAATGTAAGTTCTATATTTTATCGAAAGCTGAGAGAATATCTTCTTTTTTTTAAAAAAAAACCCAAAATCAACATTTGTTTATCTCGTGTAGAAATTCAAATGAGTTTGATGGGATTGGGCAGCAAAACCTTTTTTTATTTGATTATTTGCTTACCTTTTTAACATTAAAATTCAAGTAAACCTTTTTACATGCTCAATTCTTTTGTTACATTTACCATTAGAAGCATAAGCATAAGTAATATCAGAAATAATGTCTGTCATTCTTAAGTTATTGACATTTTTGTTTTCCAAATATCACGGAATCTTTGGTTATACTATGGACAATACTGGTAACATTGTGGAAAAAACATGTTAATCTATACCTTCCCAGCATAATCTGTCCTGAAGGTCGGAAAAAACTATTTTGTGTTGATTTCTGCAAACAAATTCATATTGCTGATAGTGTACTTATACGAAATACAGGACATAGTTAGTGAAAATGATTTAATGATAATTAACAGTATATGGACACAAGTGGTAACAGTCAAGACATTCTTTAGTTCGTTTACCCTACTCATAAACGTACAAATCATACTAATAATATAACTTGATTAAGATTTTTCTTTGAACATGTATTAATTTATATTTGTGAACTAAACAATGTTTGAATCATTGTGTAAAAATTATAGTTTTAATGTTGAGACGTGATTAATTTCTCCATACTGTTATCAAATTTCACTTTCAATTAAATCGTGGATAAAGATTAAATATTTTCAATTGTAACCATAGTTTTAGAAAGTATGATAGATAAACAGCCTTGCAAACAAATCTTAAACTAATTATTTTTAGATGTTTTATTGTACTGCGTTTACAATTAATGTTGAACGTGTCCTTACTGTTACTTTCTATGTCCATACTCTTTCCAATGACAAAGTATAAAGAAAGCCTATCTAAAATGTGATGTTCACATTCATGAAATTAATTAACAAGTTTAAGTCAACTATATCCTATTGACCTTAAACATCTATTTTACAGGGTTTTTTTTCTACGTAATCTACCATTGTAGAAATTGTCCTTACTGTTACAATGTTTGTCAATACTGTTACAATGTTTGTCCATACTATTAATAGGGTAGAGACTATAATACAATTGTCCTATATTTCTTTCAATCGTGCTGAAATTGCTAGTAACAGTATATTGTGATAAAATCTGTGGATGTATTAGATAAAAATATTCATAGATATGTTCCCTATAGAGGTAATGTTCCACGCCTATACCTAACTTGTCTATACTGTAACTTTTCATAATGGTAACAGTATGGACAACTTAATTAACTATTCTCTTCTGTAAAGACAAATAGAATTTCGTTATAGAAATGAGAAATCCAGATAATTAATATGCGAACAACCAATGTTTCATTAATATTATACTTTTCTTATGATAACAGTATCGATATCAACATTTTAAACAATAAACTTTTCACCTGCCTGAAATCAAATTGTGCTGAATTTATTCAGCGAAACAAAGTCACGTTGCGTGCCTTTTTAAGTATCTTTACTTCACTGGCAGATACTGACTTTATCATTTGACATTTTGGAGGTAACTTTTTTATACTTTCATGGAACAAGAATAATAGGCAATATTTTTCAATCTAATCTCGGAATTATTCATATTTCACTCTGGTCATCTCGCAATTACAATATATTCAATGACGAACATCTCTTCTAATGAATAGTCTTTGGAGAAATAACAGCAATTGAATATCCACTGTGGTTCAAGCCATTTTCAGCAAAATGAAACACTAAAACATTTCAAAAATAAAAAGTATACAGTAGAAATGTCGAAATCCACTTCTCAAAAGTCTCAAACTCTTGGTGGAAATAACCCATAACCAAACCATTGATCAAAACAGTCGTTAGTGGATAGATATTTTACTGGAGTAAAATGAAATGGAAGAATATAAGATAGTAATACACTGTTGGTTTCTATTCTGTTGAAGAGCCTTTATTAGAAAACAGAAAAAAGAATGCTATCTCCGCTTAGTAATTCTTGCATGAAAAACGGAATGAATATTTATCCATGTATGAAATAATTCATTCGTGTCTACATTGGCCATAGGTTTATGAAGGTGTCACAAAAGTTTCTACCCTGCATATCAACAAATGCATTTACAGAGAGAAAAAAACAACAAAAACTTAACGCGTCCCTATACGCCTATGGCAAGATCTTTTACACATATCGGCGTCATTTCATATTCAAATTTTTCCTTTTCCAAACATGTCGTTTACTTTTGCAAAAGCCAACTATCAATTATATTTTCTTCCTCGCTGAAGAAACTTTTCAATTGATCGAGGATGGCGATTTTACCTAACGTGTGTACAGGGTGTTCTGACCTCTAATTATGTAGGTTACTAGTGGGGGTGTCTGCAATACCGCCTGCAAATTCAGAAGAACGCCATTTGAAAAGATTTCCTTTATCTATGGGCACCAGTTTGTAAAGAAAGCTGTCTGGTATGGAGAGGATAATTCCGATATATTGTCCCATCATTTCGAACTACTTCCTTCTGGACGCCGCTGTCGGGCACCTTCATTTAGACAAGCAGTGCTCGTTATTCCTTCATACAAGCATGCATTCATGCAATTAATAAATGTTTAAATTTATCAAGTAGTAGACATTGAAATTTTGCTTTTCCATTAGCATTGAAAATGTAATTCAGATATTACTGTAAGTTATACGTTTCTTTAATGTATACTGTAAGTTATATTTTTTATATGTGTCATATTGTGCATGTAATTTTTGTTTATGATTTAATATTGTTCGGTTATGAATATATTATGAGGGCCTTGATGTCAAAAGAAGTTCCGCTGGGATACTAAAGTCTCATCTTATATCAAAAGGAGAAATTCATGACGTCAATGACAACGCTGTTCGCAATACAAAATTTATTCATAAAATCATTCAAATCACCACAATAGATGACTTTTGTGTGCAAAGGACAATGCGTGATTTGGATGGTTCCTCGGTTCCAACGTCTCCTAAATGATTGTTCTTAAACTTCTTTGGAAAACGCCAGAATAAACGCAAATGGTTCCTACTTTTTTGTAATGATCCGCCCCAATTCTTACCACACATCGTGTAGGCAAACTTCCACTGGCGAAAAGGAGCTTGTATAACCTATAGGTGTCCCTAATCAGTATGCTGTGTTCTCTATAACAGCTGAATAGAGGAAGAACTGAATGTAGAGCAACTGATGGACTCATCAGTATGATTAAGATCAAATCATTGATTCGCTCCCTAGTCTTAAATTTTATTGTACCTCATCTATGGAGTAACCATCCAATATAAGACTAGAGAGCGAATCAATTATTTGATTTCAATATGATTGATCGATTATTTAAAATGATACCAACACAGTTTCATTTATGGCCTTATTAATTGTTTTACCTCTTAAAGAAAAAAATCCTTAATTTTCTTAGATCTTTGTTCTATGTTTCGTGAAAACCTACAATGATTGAAAATATGTCTCGACTTATTCCCAACTTTTCATTAAATGTCTATAGTTTGGAACAGAGATTTATTAAAACCTAATAAATGTTTGTGCATTCTGTGCATGATTAAAAATAGGAAAGGTTTTTTCCAAAATGTCCGAAATAAAAACTTCCTCTAATTAAAAAAAAATATCATTTAGCTTTCGATGCATTTCTGAAAATAAAAATAATAATTTGAATTTGAACCCGTTATTTTTAAAACATTATGTTTTTGTTTCGGTCAGTACTATATATTTAACAATGTGATAAATAAATGTGTTAAATTAGAATTTTTTAAGATTTCATTTGGTAAATAGTAAATGGTATATAAGATCCGAAAACATAAGCGATGTATGTCGTAAAGTATATGTCTCATAACGATGTCTTTAAACTATTCATTATATATCCTTGTGTGGTGAGACGTGTAACATCCTTCATATCATTTTCTGTATTGAACCAGAGAACAATCCTAACCGTTATTTCTAACTGAAGAAAGGTCTCTGAGTCTAACTACCTACCCAGGAATACTATCTTATGTGATGCCCCAGACTGGATTATAAGCCTAAAGAGGATAGATTAGACCAGGGTGATAATATCCTTATAGCGCTTAAGCAAGCAATGAATGGATGAAAGGTGCGCTCTATAAACGGATATATTATTATTATTCTATTATCAAATAACGTTGGAATAAAGTTGTGTTCTTCTTATACACTTGAGCTGACGCAAAACGGTTGTATCAGCCCAAAGCTATTTGCTGAATAACACTTCAAGTGTATCAAATCACTTCAGTTCGTGACAAAAGCCAGCAAAATATTATGAACGTCATAAACTTGCTATGTTCCCTTGTATAATCTTACATTACCAATAAGGTCACCTGACCTCCTCCCTGTCTTCAACATAAAATCATGTCCACCATCTTCACAACGTCAAGGCCGAAACGAAAAGATTTCGAAGTCTTTTTATCTCGATACATTTTCACCTTGCCGTGGGAAGATGCATGTCCACAAACAGTGACCTATTTAACTAAATCTGGTTTTCTGCATACTGGTCAAAGTCGCTTGACCTGCCATCAAATATTTCGGTATTGCTGGCACATATTTTATTTTAACAACATACATAAATTATTCATATCGCAAGAAAACCCTTTGATTTAGAAAGAAAATCATGTATTACGATATAATTTTCATAGCTTGTCAAAGCAGAAATTTTGTTTCGGATTCACGCTATATTTTGACAAGCATTTCTCAAATGCAGTATCTTGAAACGGATTCTCCTACCACGCGGTTTATGAAGTTAAACACACTAAAAACAAAGTTTGGAGAGGATATACGACTGACAGCCTCGGTAAAGAAACATTAGAAAATCGACCACGATGGGTAAAGAAGGATGTTTCTCTTGAACAAAGGCTGTTCAATGTCGTCCATCGTGTTCTTTCATCGAAAAATAACACTCTTTGTTTACTTTTTTACATTTTTATTAAATACCCATGACACTCTAAGTTTTATGTTTCGATTTTACACAAACCTATGTATACAATATTTCAAAAACACAATTGTGTATTGTATCAACCATGTAGTGCAACAATTGGACTTTGCAGTAGATTTATTCACTACATCTACATATCATTGCATTCATATCGTATCTTCCTGTTACCGTAATTTTACCAGAATATATATATTGGTGTATACTTGCATTTAAATAAAATATATGTCAAATATATTATGAAAATAAGTCAATGTTCACGGTTTTTGTAAGACCCATTCAGGATGTTCTTTGACATATTTATCCAAGTCTTGTTCCTGCACAACACACCCGTTATTTTCAGACAATCCGTTTCTGTCGACCATGACACCTTCTTCCGGTCGATTGAGGTTCTTATAGTGTATCCTTACGGAGTCACGTGACTGAGAGGTTGGACACTCTTTGAAGTAGTTGTAGGGAAGCAGTATAAAACCGAGATGACTTCCTGCAGTGGGCGTGACTGGTAGGTCTTCTGTGTGCGGAATGTGATGTGTTCCCATGGAAACCCACATTACAAGGTCCTTCAGGAGAAAATATGAAAAAGAAAAATTGTGCTTTGGATTTAGGAGATAAAACCAGGTGTTCTTAATAAAACCAGGGTTTCTCCAAAATCTGACCATGAATACTGGATGGACAGCGAGTAAAGTTTTAATTGAAACTTGCTCCCAAACATTAATCGCATACCTCCTTGAATAATTTCCTTGTTAAACTTAGATTTTTTTAAAATTCACGATAAAATAATTCCTAAAATGGTGTATTTGTTTAAATTTAAAATCACTGTATACAAATACAATGGTTTATAGAAAATGATTTTAATAATCCCGGGTCAAATCAGGGTCTGAAATAAAGATAGTTGACGGGCGATTACACAAAGATTTACTGTAGATCGAAAACATTCGAACTCACCTCGTCGACGAGGTCCTCATCATCTGCATAAAACGAGGTGAAATTGACGGTCGGGTCCAGTGAGTCGAAGAGACCATAAGAGGAGCTGGCATATACCTCCTCCTCCTTGTGGCGTGTTACAGTCAACTGGTTCCGGCTCCAAGAGACAAGAGCTTCGTTCCCCCTTTCTTCCGGTAACAGCTGTTTTGCCATTCCAGTCATGTGCAACCTGCTCAAAAGACGTTATTGAGTAGGGGTTCTTAAAGGTGAAGAAACACTAAAGAGTCTTACCAAACTCAGCCTCGGTTACTCAGGGCTGAATGTTCCGATACTCTTCACAATCACCCCTATCACTTCAGCCAATGAAACTGCTTCGTCGAACTGACCCGCGAACTTCTCAGAAGACGAGTATGCTCACATGTTCGTGTCCACAGAGAATATGTCATTTTATTACAAAGAGTGTTGATATGTTTATATATCTGCAGACACGAGAGCGAGAATCTGTTTAGGAACACAAACATTTATGCATCCATGAAAAATTTATATCACCGTACAGCACTGCCGTCTATGATAAAACCATCTCGACGTCATCAACATTATGACTTGAAAGAAATATGATGTCATCAGTTTTTAAGTTCACAGCAGTATTAGTCAAGCATTGTAATATCATCTTCTTGCAAAATGTAAACTCATACAATAAATTTCGCCTGTAGAAAACAGCTTTTGATGATAAAACATTCATATAGATTAAACTTTATAGTCAGAATCATAGCCTTCTTTGAGTTTTGAAAGTTTAAAAACCTTTAAAGAGCATTTAACGAACAGCAGTTGTTATAACGCTATAACAGACAGAAGGGCTACTTAATCTTACCTGTATGCTTTTATTTCACCCATTTTAGTTTTTCTGTCGTTGTTGTGAATGATATGGTACTTTGGATGATCAAAGTTGAATTTGTATTTGGCTTCAGATTCATTCATTTTCAGATGTCTGTCAAATTTAATTTGATCATAGATGGATCTTGGATCGCCTGTAGTTTCCTCGTTCTGTACCTCCTCTGTGGAAATGTCAAGAGTCTCGTACCTGTTGCTTGTTCCGTGGATGTCAATATCAGCCTTAAAGAGGAACATATGAAAGTGGATATTTCCAATGATATTGTTGTGAAGATTGAAGCCATATGGATGTTCCTCCGGAGTCAAGAAGGATGTGAAGATATACCCAGTGGATAAAGCCCGGACTTCCAAAGCTCCACTCTGATGGAAGATAAAATCTATGACGTAATCATAGTTGACAATAGTCATGATGCTCCTCACAATGAAGACGTTGTCGGAGACGCCGGAGTAGAAACCGCCCTCCCCTCTCGTGAACGATAGGTGGCGACGCAGGGGTACTCCAGTATTGAGCTCGAAGAGACACATTGCCCGTTTGAGAAATACGGGATCATCCTCGACATGCTCCCCGATGTATGATACATCTACAAACGTACTGGTTTCAGGACAGTCAGAACCAGGTACCAGAGCTTGAGAATGAGTCCCTATCAAAGCCCCGCTGTCGAGAAAGTCTGCACTGCGGGTGGCAGAATTATTTGCGGAATAGAAGACTGATATTTCCTGGAGTCCCACCTCATACGCAATTCTCTCTCCGTTGAACCTCACGTCATAAATCTGTGGTCCCATCAGAGTGGAGAGTCTGAAGCTGAATCTCCATTGCATGTATTCAACTGTGCGGTGATCAACAGTGTAACGCTTTCCGTCAGGTTCCACCATTCTTGGAGCTCTTTTAGGTTCCTTAGGGACTGGTTCTCCTCTTTGGTGCATGGACGTGATTGAGGTTTCCATTTCTGGGAAAGGTACCTTTGTTTTTGGAATATTGGTAGTGTTGTATTTAGTAGCAAGCTCAGCTAAGTTCGAATACTGTTGGTCAGAATAAGATATCTTCTCAATGAAGTAATTTGTTGGGTCGTTTGAGTTCAGATTTATTAGAAGATGAAAGTCAAGAGGATTAACAGAATAGTACTCAGCAAAATGATAAGCCTTGAACCAAATTTTTCGTACTGTATCTTTCATAATGGCAGTACCAACAGGAGCCGGGTAGATTGTGAGACATTTGTCTCCACAGTTTGTAAATCTAGCACCGTAACTTTCAGTCAGTATATATCCAATTTCCTCATCTACCACGGAAAAAATACTTTTAGCGATTGCACCGAATTCAACAAATCCAACGGGTCTATATGCGTAGGGAACTGGATTTTTCCTGACTGAGTTCGTGTAAAGCCTGTGCCAGGTTGGAGCAGGAAGTGTTCCTACCAGATACTCCTCAACAACCGGAGGACTCGCATCTCCTCGAAACACCAGAAGACGGGCTGTTCTTTCTGGCCGTGGTCCAACTCCTGCGAAGTAGGCCAGAGCTTCGGTCTTGTTGGGAGGTTGAAGGTCCGAGACGAAGATGTAACTGTGCTTTACTGTGGCCTGAGAGGGTTTGACAATGTTGAGATCAGGAACTCCGTACATATACTCCTGGATAGCCTTGAGCTCCTTCATGGTGAGATCGTCGTACATCCCTGGGAATTCGGACTCAGAAGTGTCGATTTTAGAATGTCCTGAACCCGAGTCGCACATTCTGTATTCTCTTGTTTCTGGTTTAGAACTCGTGTCCGTGTTTCCTCCTTCGATGCTGCCATTTTGTTTGACAGCCATAACAATGACTGCTATGAGAAGTCCAAGAGATACCAGACCCAACACCATGGAAACGAGACACCATCTTCCTCCGCCGATTATTTGCTTTACTGGCTTGTCGACAGTCATTTCCACGGCCTGTCAAAGAATGCAATTTAACATAAAATCAAATGAAAAATGAAATACAATACTTGATTATTATTTTTTTATAGTAAGTTTCCAGTCATCGTTTATGGACAACGTAAGATTCAAATGAAAATGACTACGGTAGTATTTACAGTTACGTTCTCACAAAATATTTGACAATGAATCAGTACAACGTTTCCAATGAAAGTTTGTCAGTTCAAATATTTCAATAGGAAATCAAAAGAATAATAAAATTGCACTTAGAAACACAAGTAAGAGAAACAAGTACCGGAATAGCCTAGAAAAATATTTGTCAAAATCATGTTTGTGTAGATGTGGACGATGCTGAAGTCTACAGTAAATGTCCAAAATAAGTCCAAATATAATTTATCGTCAAAAACTTGTTTTTACAGTATGCCAGTTTTGAGAATGCTTTTAGATGATAGATAAGTTACAATCATCGTGCCTTCTGATAAAAAATGTAATTACACTCGTTGATATAATATGTGACATTCTTGATAGGCCTCGGATATTTGTTAATTCCATCAACTCGTGTTTTTATATCTAATATCAGAAGAGTATCTATATATAAACTGGCTGAAGGTGTACTAGAGGACTGATTGCGAGAGAACCTACCTACCTCTCCAAATCGCTGTCTTCAAGTGATCAACCCCTTGCCCGGCAAATGCAAACACTATATACTCGTATTCAGAAAGAGAGGCTGTAGACTTGCATACCACAGGAGTATGCACAAATGACTTGCTTCATGATCTTTGCCTTTGTTAAATGAGGTGATTTTAACTAAAAACTGTTAAACTTTTGCACTTAAAATAGCTATTGGTGCAATTACAGTTTGAACTAGAGCACTATTTTCGCGCTCAAATTGGATATTTTCATGAGGGCATTTTAGGACATGGCAATTCACTTTCGATTTGTATTGAAAATACTTAGAAATACTTAGGTTCCTTACAATTGAACTGAAATAAATTATAAGTTATTTGATACTCCATAAGTCACAAAAGTATATAAAATATTGTAAGACTCAGATTTGCACAAAATGAAAAATATTTCTTGTTGAAATGTGCGCAGCATTTGAATACACGTTAATCTCTTAACTGAGAACAAAAGATGAATATACCTTATGAGGTATATCTGTAAACTCATCATTTCTTTTTCACAGTATGAACATTGCTGTAGCACTTAGTATAGTCTTCATTTTTAATGCAAAATTTTAATTCCATGTATTGGTTACTTCCGATCTTACATTACTTTATAATCTGAATACATGTACAATGTTTCTTGATAACCAATATGTCAGATTACCTGAGTGCGGGTTGTTAGTAATATTGACAGATGTGTTTCAGAGCATTTTTTTATATTTTGGAACATTGGTGTGCGCCAGTGCCTAAAGTTTGATGAAATTGTAAAATCAGAAGATTGATGCAGCGAAGGGAGGAAATGAGCAAAGGGCAAATAATAGTGTAAAGTAATATTCTTATAATATGAAGCTAGGAACAAGCTCCAAAAAATCAACTTTCAAGGTAATTCTGTGTTTTGTTGGGTTAAGCTGAAATTTAAGAAAAAAGGAAATATATGTATTTACAGCTTCTGATGCGACGTTTCGGTGTAGATACTGACACCGTTATCAAGCAAGTCATACTAAACGTTACCAGACTGATTATTAACATCTGATAAGGCATGTTTATACCAGTAAATGGGTTAATGTACAAAATGATTTTTCAACAGATAGGAAAACTGATGGACAATGAGGTAGTTGCTGATTGAGAGCGATTAGCCTTGATTGGTTTTGATCAAGTGATGGTATGCTATTGAAAAAATATTTCCACATTAACAAACTCTTCATTTGCATAGCGTCTTTTCCAATGTTATTTGCTTACTGCTCAATAACGCTGTTGTTATCAAGTTTATATTGATGTTGTTTGGTTTTAGTACAAATGACTTAAATAACAACAACTCGTATTTTCTTTATTGCGACTTTTAATATAATAACACATATGAATGGATATTGTTAATAATATCTGGATATCTCTACATCTCTAGTCGTGAATAAATGTACTTGTAAATGTTAATGAAAGGTTTATATTTGTTAACATATATTTCCATTTACCGTTTAAGATATATCGTTGAATCTTGAATATATTTTCCAGTATAACGCAACGGTTTTGAAACAGATTTGGGAACAGTAGCGCATTGTTTGGAAAGACATTGTTTACTTTCCGCGTTGAATATTCATGATGTTGTTATGATTTCACGGGGTTGTTGACAAGTATCATATCGTTTAAAGAAACATTAAGTAGACCCTTGAGATAAAAGTTATTGTATAAAGTATCATCTTTCTACAATCTGTATACAACTTATGTCAACGAAATATGATATACCTAAACCAAACACACTTAACATTGAAGGCACACTCTCACACCAGTCAAGTTTGGTGAACATGGGGCAGCTTAATCACAACAGTCAATGTTACTCATACAATAAAGTATATCAAATATAACACATTTTTAAAAATACAATATGAAGAGGAAATGAAGGTGAAGGTGCATATTCGAATAAAGTTTAGCTTTTGGAAGGCTTACGGAAATAATTTAGGCGATGTGAATGATAACTTTTAAAACGGCATCGCTGATTGCACAACTAACTTTGATTGCATCAAATCAGCGTTCTACATTTCTAGATCAAGAAACGTTCTTATTTAGACAGAGGTTAAATAGGAATTCATGACGGAGCTACTTACCTCTGTTGGGAGAGAATGGTGTTACTAGTACTTAAAATTCAGTCGGTGAATATTTTCGATTTTCTCAAATACATGTACATCTTGAAATCTCAAAATGTTATAAGAAATATTTAATATAACCATGTGTTTTTATGATCGTTTAAAATAAAAGAATCAATAAAATGATTTAGAAATTTTCTTTTCAATTTTGGCATCGCTGATTTTTGAAGGAGTGCAACTAATCTCATTAGTGTTTCCATAGCGATCCATCCGGACACCACGGGAAACGTCGTTCTTATCTTTGGGTTCAATACGAATTGCGTCACGTGATGACACTGACGGACACTCCTTGAAGTAGTTGTATGGAAGCAGGTATATACCAAGATGGCCGCCAGTGGTTGGCGTGACTGGGAGATCTTCAGTGTGAGGAATATGGTGGAGTCCAACCGTTGCCCAGACGACCAGATCCTGGAACACCAAGTGGGTTGAGACCATGAATTTTCTCAGGAATTTCCTTCTGTTCCAAAAATATGAAACCTAATAACTCCCCTCACCGCTGCTCGGTAAAAGCGACGATAAATTACTTCGATTGAAATCTATCGACATTAAATCGGGAAATGTTCTTTTGAAAAGATATGATTGTTATAAAGGTGAGATTAAGAATTAATTTCCTAGAAATGTTTGGTGAAATGAAGGCTTAATTTGCATTTGAAGAGAACTAATAGTGTGGGTGTCTTTGACATACACTGGTTTCGTAAAGCTTTTCGCGATGAATTGAATCATAGTACAATAAACTGAAAAGATATGAACTTCATAATGTTTTGATATCGAAAGAAGATATATTTCAACTTAAGAACAGTTACATACCGAAAACATCTCAAAGTCGTTTATCGTCAGTCCTAATCTACGCCGTGACGCGAAGTTGGCGTTCGACACCACGCCAAGGGAGATAGTTGCCTTGTATTTCATATTCTTGCTGCATTAATATTAATAGATTTTCATTATACTGCTCCTTTACTTCTACATGTATGTTACTATCAAGGGAGTTGACCTTAAATCACGAAATTTGGAACAACGAAGCAAGGCCTAAAAAATCAGTGTTATGCTTCGCGGGAGAAGTTGTTTCTTGGTAAATAAAAGCTGAAACGGTTTAGTTGACACTGGCAATTTTGATTCAGTCAGGTAGAGCAGTGATGTAGTAATGATCAAAAACAATTTTGTTGGTTATCGTTTCTCGATACATTGTAAAAACGAAACATAGAGACAAGAGTACGACAAACCTCAATATAATTGAAATAAGATATATCCATTCGCTTACATTTCGTTTTTTTCTACACAACTTAAGTCTGCTATAGATCAATTAAATGCAAATGGTATAGCTTACGAAGCCCGACAGAGTTGCGTATCCCGTCGGAAGAGACATTGGACAAATCAGATAGCTCTCTACGTGAACCCGAGTGGACTGCCAAAACTGTGCTAACCGATGATTTAACGCTGTGATGTGTCATATGGGATCATTACCGGGCCACATATCACAAGGACATTGGCTTTAAGCTGAATGCATGTGGTCTTCAAAGAGAGATCTAGCAGGATATATCAATAAATTTGATGAAATTGGACAAACCTCGTCCACAATATTCTCGTCGTCTGCAAGAAAACTTGTAAAGTTCACCACAGGGTCGAGCGAATCAAACATTCCGTAGCATGAGCTGCTTCGTCGTTCATCGTCCTTGAACTTGGTTGCAGTCATCTGGTATCGTGTCCATGACAACGTAGCTTCGTTTCCCTTGTTCCAAGGAAGGGGCTGGTACGTCATGCCTTCAAGATGAATTCTGTGTTTGAATGAAGTCAAATCTATAAATTCCAAACAGTTTAAGTAAATGAACAAACCAATTGGAATCTTACTTTAAACTTTTGTTCATTCTATGGGATAAACACAAAATAATGTTTTTGTATTGAAAGATTAAATTTCAAATTTCAACCTCAACAACCTTTCATCTTTGGAATAACTGGCACAGTTGTTTCAACATTTTATTACTTACACAGGTTAAAACAATTTCATAAATGCATATGCATGTAATGAATGAAAGGTCTTTATGTAATACATTCCAACTTTTGACAAACTGTCATACATGAGATACTGGACACAGTTGTTAAAACTATTTACACATACAAAAGGTAAACTGTATATTCACGTATCGCATGAAACATCTGACTATGATTTTTAAACTAATGTTTGTTTTTACATGTGAGTGAGGGTGACACCTGGAGTTGCACCTGACACTCAACTTGTAGCACTTGCATTTATTTGTCTGACATCTTTTTGTACCAGCACAGTTACACTTGGCAAATCCCTGACCATTGCATATTTATTCAGACTGAACAGCTGACACAGTGCAGTCAGTGGACATGTCAGTCAGACTGTATAAGGGTGTGGCGCACACATAAACTGGTTGGGGGTACTTTCCACTCATTCTAGCTTTCACGTTAATTGTGTACATGTCAGTGTTACTAACGTCAGTCACAACCCCTATCAAATTGCGAAGATCAGCTCTACCTCTGTCTACAGCTGGAATTGTGATGGTTACATTGTCACCCACGTTCACTTCTAACGGTACAACTTTACTTCTCTTCACCATCTTCTCAGCTTGTTGCAACTGGGATTCTACAGTTCGCTTTCTCTAGGTCTCAATTTCTTCTTGTCGAGTTTCAATCACATCTTGAGGGTGTGCTTGTTCTGTGTATGGTTCTGATGCTTGAGTTGGGGAGATGATGCTAAGCACATCTTCTTCAGTTTGGAGTCTTGATATGATTTCTTCTTGGAGACTTGATGTTGAAAGACTGACCTTTGCATCAGAACCGGGGAGAGCAGCAAAGGGAGTTCTCTTGATACGACTATGGTAACTGGAATTTTTCTTAAACTGGACAAACTTCAGGCCAACAGTCCATTCAGTTGTGTTGTTGTCGGGTAGCCAGGCTGTGAGCATATCCTTAACATCGCTGTTGGCTCTCTCTACAGAACCTTAATTGAGACTAGATGTCTGGGCTTGCCATGGACAAGTGGCTATATTTGTCTTGTTTAAACAATAATCTGAGTAGTGAATTCTGATCCGTTATCGCTTTGGAGGATAGATGCAGCGCCAAGCATAAACAATATGTCCAACAGCTGGAATACTACCTCTGCTGCACGTTTAGATGTCAACGCTCTGAGAACAGAGAACTTGGTGAGATGAACCAGTTATTTCATGTATCAACCTTTAAAACCATTCGGGGAATATGTCTGATACTTGATTGGTTTGGTAATAAAAAGTTGAAACAAATGTGTCCAGTTATTCCTTGTATGAAAGGTTGTTGAGGTTGAAACTGAATAAAGAAAACAACTATCAAAGGCGTTGGTCTCAGGGAATATGTATAAAACTTGTTGGGGTTTGTTTCAGGTAATATGTATAATCCCTGGAAATTTCAGGGAATATACATAATCACTGAAATTTTCAGGGATTATACATATTCCCTGATTGTACATATCAACTGTAACATATACACTTGTAAATAACAAATAAGAAGTTTCACCTGTATCCACTGATTTCTCCAAAACCGGTCTTCACATCGTTTTTGTGAATGATATGATATTTAGGTTGATGAAAGTCAAACTTGTATGCTGCTTCAAGTTCAGAAAGTTTCAAACTTCTCTTGAATTTTGTCTGCCAGTAGGTGGCGTTGTTTACAGAATATCCGTTCTCTACTTCCGTCGCACTGATGTCCAGAGTTTCGTATCTGTTCTTCGTACCGCGGATATCTAGATCTATTTTGAAATTAAACAGATGTTGATGCATATTTCCAACGATGTTATCATGAAGTCTGAAACCATAATCCCTTTCCTCAGTTCTGAAAAATGAAGAGAACAGGTACCCACTGGCCGCTGTTTTCATCTGAAGAGCGCCATTTTGGTGAAATATGAAATCCACGATGTAATCGTAATTGGTCAACGTCAAGACGGTTCTAACAACAAGTGAACTCGACAAAATTCCTGAATAGAAATTACTGTTGTATCTACCATAACCTGCGTGTCGTCTGAGAGGAAATCCTGTGTTCTCCTCAAATATGCACAAAGAATTTAAAGCTTTTTCTGGTTCCTCGGACTCTTCTGCCACGTAATATCTGTCAATAAAAGTACTTGTATCTGGACAGTCGGCACCAGGCACTAAACCAAAGGACTGTAAGCCTAACAGCTCGGTGCTATCTACGAAATCAGATGTCTTATGCCCTGGATTGTGTCCAGAGTACAGCACAGCGATTTCTTGTAGTCCAACTTCATAAGCCAGTCTTTCGTCGTTGAATCTGATGTCATAAAGTTGTGGACCACCAATTACAGACATCCGGAAATGAAACGACCACTGCATGTATTCAACATGTCTATGGGAAATCTTGTATCTTTTGCCATCAGGTTCAAACAATTTCGGTTGACGTTTTGGAACCTTTGGTAGAGGTTTTCCTCTTAAATTCATCGTTGAAAATAGGTCTCTCGATACCTTAGGGAACTGAACTCTGTGTTTGATGACCTCGCCCCTTGAATACTTCAAAGCTAGTTCGTCCACTGAGCTGAACCTTTGCCCGTTGTATATGACATCTTCACTTTGGTACTGGAGCGGGTTTGCTTTGCTCTGAGATATCAAAATAGCTAGGCCAACAGGATGGAGTGAAATGTATTCAACATGATGGTGAATGTTCACCCAGTACTTCCTTACATACTCTCCAAGAACTCCAGAACTTACCGGGCTTGAGAATGATCTCAAACACTTGTTCTCAGTCTGACATTGTTTTGAAAACATTCGTGCTCCGTAGCTTTCTTCAAGGAGGTCCTTTAGCTTTTTGTCAATTTCTTGATATAAGCCTTGGTAGAGGTGAATGAACTCTGTAGTTCCATAAGGTCGGTAGTTGAACCTGATGGGATTCGGTCTATTTGATGCTTTGCGAAGACGAGCATAAAGTGGATTGGGGAGAGGTCCAACGATGTATTCTTCTACAACCGGAGGAGAGCTATCTCCCCTGAATACTATAACAACAGCTTCCCTATCCGGTTTGGGACCATTTTCGTCCAGGAAATCAAGAACTGCTCTTTTAGGAGGCATATGAAGATCCATGGTAAATACATAACTGTTGTTGATTAATGCTTTGTCTGGTTGGACGAGATTGAGTTTACTATCCGCATAGAGAAACTCCTGTATCGCAGAGAGTTCTTGTTTAGTGAGGTCATGAAAGACGCTTGGGTCAGCAGACTCAGAGACATCGATGTTATCAGAAACCTCCTGACATTGTTCCGGAGGTGTTGTGTCAGCGTTTGAATTGATGGAGAGGGCAATCGCTAGAGAGATCACTGTTATTGCTAGCATCACAGTAATGATCGTGAGTACAATCGCAACGTCACGCCATTTCCTTGGAGTAAACTGGACCATGTCTAGTTAAGTATAAGGCTATCTGTAATTGAAGTGAAACACATTTAAAAGTGGAGTCGATTATGTCAAAAATATTGTTTTGGTGTTTATCTATCGCAAGATTCTGGCTGTACTAATGCTTATTGTAACGTTATAGTGACACTGTAGAAAGGATGGCGTAAGCAAATAGCATAAGAGTGGCAGACTAATGTTAAAAGTGCAAAATATGTTTTGGATCTTTTAGAAAAATATTTTAATTGAGTGAGGTGATTTGGATTTTAAGACACTATAGTACATAATTTTGCGCATATGGGACAGTGGAACTAACTTTAGCTCTCTATCAATGCAATTAAATACGTATTTACAATTGAACTGAAATCAATAATGGAAGATTTAAGACGACCGAAAAATCGTAGGCCAGCAGTGAACAAAAACGAAAATGGACTGTTGAAAACGGCTGAACTAGTTATGTCAGCGGTTTTGTTAATTTACCTTTATCTCTGACAATGAAGGATGAAATCTCACCCTACGACACCAGTGTATGTGACATTTGGGCACGGTTTTAACGCCATACAAATATTTATGAAAAAACATATTTCACTCTTTGACACACAGCACGATTGTGTTGCTTTCATTTAGTTTCAGAAAGAAAGAAGCCCGTTAAAATGTAAAATAGATTCACAGATAATTCAATAGTCAACATAATAAAAAGAGAATATGACATTTGAAATAGCATATATTCTTCAGAAAATTTATATGAATTGGCTTCATTACCAACTGAAGGCTGTTTGTCTAGTAGTTACATGTATATAAAAGTCTCCACAGGTTGATAGCGTTGTTTTTTACACGAACCGGCGTCGTACCTTCTGTAAAATGTGCTAAATTACGTAGACCTGGCCATCGACTCTTCATTGGTCAATTAACATAATTAGAATGGTTTTACCGTACAGAAAAATGCAAATGCAGGGACTTGGATACAGTGTTGTTGCTGAACTGCTGCGCTTCTCAGGTATCTTAAAGCGACAATTATGATAACGTTTAAATTATATTTCACTTATTTACAATAGTTTAAGTATTTTTGCAGATTTTCTTAATCTGGTCTGATTCCGTCTTAATTATTATAACATTTAGTCTATCGCATGTTTGTTCGGTGATACAGAACAAATAGAGACTATTTGAGTCTGCATCACAGTCATTACACTAATGTCACTTGATACCGTGGGTCTCTGTACCCCTCCTTTAGGTTTATGGGCTTACATCAAAACCAACTATACATGTCGTAATCATGAACGGTGTTTACATTCTTTTAAAACGTAAAGATCCATTTTTTACTTCTCATCGCAAACAAAACCACAAATGTAGATATACACCAAAAGTCACTTTTCTAATACGCTTATTTGATCTTAAGTCACTTATGGATAACATTGAAAACTACAATTAAAAAAAACCTAGATAATGTTTTTGTATAAAATAAACCTTTAGAATAATCTGTCATTTGAAAAACTAGAAAAAGCTACATTGTACAGATATTGACAAGTGGAAATAATCAGGTTTGATTCTTAATTGTTTGGACTGAATTTGGCATTCGACGATTAAGATTGGTCACACAACGGCCAATTCGTTATGTTGTTAACGTTGACAGTTAGCTAATGAGTAATAGTTTGGGCTAAAGACAATCCTAACAACGTCACAAATTTTGTTAGCATACTTCTGTGTAAGTCTTAATGGATTAATTATAAAATGTATGGTTTCTGATGGATTAAATCATTTATCAGATTCCGAATATAAGTTTACGAAGAATGAATTATTAATTAAATACAAATAAAGTTATTTCAGAAATTGATAGTTGAACTCTCCAATCTATTAAAAAATTGTTTTATATTATTTACTAAAATTACTATTTTTAAAAAACACATAGAGTTAATGCGATCATTGGATCAAGGCTGCAAAGTATGTAAATCGCAGGTAAAAAAAACCATTGTCCCATTTTCACACGTCATACAGTAAATCATTATTCTTATATTGTCACAAACTTAAATATCAACACAAGATAAAGTGTAAATTCCTAGATCTGTACAGACTGATCCCTGTTGGGAATGATGGCCAAAGAGTATCCAGTTGAGCCGCGCCCTGTCGTAAACGAATATACCTGTAGAAAGGAAGCAATGACCTGTGTCTGATATGATTTTGACCTGTTATCAATAATAGATAAAAAGCCTGACACTTAATCATCAAGGTAGTTCTGTGTCCTTCGCCATGTATGTATGTACGCATGCAATCTGCATTACATTTCGTTGTTTCGGCAGCTGCGTGACACCGATAATTCTGCTCATTTTGATAGATATGAAAACAATAGTAACATTTTATATTATCATCCTTTAAGATAAACCTTAACTTTGATCACAAAGCTAGTCTTTCTTATTTTGGTAAGCAATAAACGTCAAAGACATTCTTTGGCATTTGCCTGGTTTGAATTGCTCATTGGCAGCATATTATCCTTCGGTTACATAATAGGATTAAGATCAAAGATTAAATGAAGTACAAATGAAGTATTAACTGAAAAACTTCAATATGCCAACTTCATATAACAACACTCTCCGATGTTACATATTTTAGCCCGATACCTACCAAAACATATATCAATAACTCTATACTGCTATAAATGAAATATTGTTTTAAGAAACTGAAATAGATCCTTACCTTTACCGCATCAAATAATGAACTGAAAGCATCTGTTCTAACGACGGTTGGGGTTTCAAGCTTGGTTATGGGTGACTGGCGTTGAGAGAGATGACCCATTAGACATACCTAGATAAGAGCTATGTAGGAAAATGATATTAGATTATGTGTTAGAAAACTACCATCTACTGTAAAACGCGACGATAAAATCATTAACGTGTGACTGCTATTTATATCTATTTGGTTATTGATCGACTTGCAAAATTTGTCGAAAATATGACTGATAAATTATTATGAACTGACGTCACTATCTGTGATGAATTTTTCAAACATTTATGATATATATTTTGATATAAGTGTACCAGTATTAAGTCCTTATTTCAAATGCCAAACCTCAAAAAAGAAAGAAACGGCACAAATGCAATTCTTTAATAGTACAATTTGGACAGTTCATATTTTTATGACAAACAACTCAATGTCTGCGTAATCAAGAGAAAATTGATTCGATTGTTACAACGTTTCAAAATGGGTAATTTAAGAATTCAAAGAAATTACCAATTTATGGATATAAGTTGTTATTGAATAGTTACTGGTAATGAAGAGAGCCACGCTGATCAGGCTTTAAACACGAGTAGACATTTCACTTGGATATATACACGGTGGGTACCCATGATCTTTCCACTAACTCTGCTCAATAGTTTTATTGAAAATAAGTTACCATACATCATTGAAATTTATCTTAAAATATGAAACAGAGAACCACTGCATTGCTGGTCTACAGCGAATGAGTTTTCATCTAACGTGTTTTCAATAATATTTCAGTTTTTAAACCCGTGAGTTGGACAGAGTTTAAGCAAGAAAAGCATTTGAAGTTTGGAGGTGTTTTAGGGAGGTCCCATGCTTTTCCATTTTATTTGGTATTTATAACGCCACCCCTTCTCCTCAGTTTGAAAATGTTTTGATAGGTCACAAATATTCTCATGAAGACCTCACAAATAATCTAGGGGTAAATCTTAACATTTACCTTATTGATACTCCGTATTTGACAATGTCACATACTTGAATGATTAATAGAAAGAGTCATTACTTTTTGCTAAAATTCCACCCCATTGTGAAGAAAATTTCCCTCTTTTTAACAGATGTCTTTCGAGTATTGTGTAGAGATAATAGATGCTTTTTGCGGTTACATAGATATATGAACTGATAAGATATCAACATCATCCTTTCCAGTTTTATTTACTACATATGATATCCTTTATTTATTACATTATAATACTCGCGACAACAATATGGTATTTCGCAGTCCCCAGTATCATAGAAAAAAGAAAGTATGTGTTAAATGGACCGTTTTTCGCTGACATTTTAGTGGAATGTTACAATCACTTTCAATATATTCAAAAGACCGCGACTCAAAAAACCTTTTTAAAAGAGAAGGCTCTTTCTTATTGGATAAGTTGAACTACTTATTAGTTATCCTTAAACAATTCCTGTAATAAATCTAATTGAAAAGCATGTTTTGGAGGTGCACTCTGTATTATTATCTGTATATTCCAGTCAGAACTTCTCGTTGAAATAACAGCACTCCACCCCACCCAAGCCCCGGGAAATTCGACTGTAAAATGGGTAACCTAAATATTATAAGAGAGAGATAGCTAGATAGACATAATTACAATAAACCTAGCATGTATAAATTTACTAGACTTCTACAACGTAATTGCAACGATACCATATTGAATTTATCAAAATGCATTTACCATATCTTAAAAGAAAGAAATAGCTTAGATATCGTCTAATGTTTATGTAAAGTTATGAATGGTTGTCATTTTGTAAACTGTGGCTTGATATTTAATACGGATGGATGGTGGCATTTATAACTACTTTTCATCATGGCAAAAGTGTATGTATTCTATCTCAGCCCTACTTTTGTGTGTGCTTAAATGATACTTATGTTTATTTTGTAATTGACCTTACAGAAAAAATAAAACCCCTACTTTCAAAATTTACAATTTCTTGATCCGCCACTGTGTGACTTGATACTGTGTCATTTTATCTCTCCAATTGCTAGAACAATGTACAACACATTGCACCAACGCTTAAAGGACAATGCAACTAACATCTTGACATGACATGACATTGGGATCAAATAACCTGTCTAAGTAGGTCACATTTAACATTCGTTAAACAAAGCTTGTATAGACTTTGTAGCTGTCGACTGATATTTTACATAATGTACAGTATATCATATCGTTATTAATCACATGACACACTGGGTTCCCATGTGTTACATATAACGACTCTTCGTTTGATTGTTAACTGCTGTAAGTGCATATAGAGTGTACTGACATTGAAAGCACGACCGGTTTTAATGCATCTAATTGTTAGACACTGCCTTAAAGCAGGGAATTTAGAATTTGAGCTGGATTACATATGCGGATGACGTCTGGTTTGGCTTCGGTCTACTGCGTTTCTATACTGATGTCTGAAATGTTTATTCTTAAGTTTTTCTATACTTTGATAGGGGGGGGGGGGGGGGGGGGGGGGGGGGAGAAATTATATAGGTTCTGTCAGCATAGTTACAACCTTCAGTTTTAAAAACCATGTCGTAAATCTAATCATCCTGAATGCAAAAGTTGACTCTGGCGGGATACGAACTTGTTCCATGGGGGTCTCTCCACACGATCTAACCCCATCACGTGTATTGATAATTGATAATGTAGATTTTCTAAGGAACAGGAAGGCATTGTTATGGAATTACAACTTCTTTATTCAAGGCAGGCGACGTTTCGACATAGATACTAATGTCGTTTCCAAGCAAGTGATAGGAAGAAACATTCAATCAAGAAACTTCAATAGACTTAAAGGTACTTCTTGGAATGATAGAACTGCACTTGAACATTGAATTCTTGCGAAGGCATACCGGGACTAACCAATTTAAATCGCATCATTGGTGAAATATTCAGAGTGTAATATAATCTATTATTTCTTATGTATAAGTTTTCAACAACTTCAGAAACATTGAATTATGCAAAGTTTGATGAACTACAGAGCAACGTTATCAAGTGACATTTGAACATGTTCGTGGGAATGTCTACGTATTGACACATTTACTAACACGGTAAACAAGCAACTGATTTATTAATATATTAAACAAATTTTCAAAAAGTCATGTTGTAAATAATGGCGTAGCCCGAGCAGAGTTTATTACCATAACGTGCCATTATTTGGTTTACACTCTCGCGGAACATTACAAGAAAGTCTTCAAACTAGATACTTTATAAACAGTTAATTTATCAACAATTTATTGTTACACTTTGTGGGTTCATGTACCCTGACCAAACGAGTCCAATACGATATCTACATCTGCTTGATATTTTATATAAACAGGGGAATAACAATACAGACCTGACAAAACAAAATATGCCTCTACAGCTCAAGCGGTAAAGGCATTGCTTGTCAATATAGAGGTCCCGGGGTTCGAATTCCACTTTCGCTCTATATAAATCTTATATTTTTAATTTGTTAATACTTCCAAATTGTACTGGTCCATTTGTTTGCGTAGGCTGAACATGTCATAACCGACTAAGGTGGTTCTCAGATAACCAACCTGCGCAGATGATGGATATGCCATATAACCTTCAACTAAAACTAGGGGGAAACTTACAAAGGAGTTAAAGTATTTACAACGAAACGTCCAGGCAATAAAATTATGTTCAGTATTTTAACATTCATTGCAATTGACCACATTGTTAGGGTACAATGATCTTATTACGATCGGATCAAAGAAAGATATTCGTTTCTAATTGTTGTATTTTTTTCACAATACCTGAACTTCTTTGGACACTTCGAGGTGACAAGAACAGAACTGAAAAGAGACGTGCAAATTTAAACGTCCTCAGAGAGTCAAACATTTCATGACATTTTTTATCATATAGGTAAACAGTCATTTGTATATTAAATTTCATGAACACACAGTTAACAACATCCTCACAACAATCGCTTTCACCATTCATTTGATATGTATACTTGACAAAATGAAAGTTTGGGATATCAGAATCTTTATGATTGAAATTAATGTTACCATTGCGCAAATGAAATTTAATATAAGCATTTCAAAATGTACATTTTTTACCTATTTATTTTGTCCAGTACAAAGTTAAAAGATGACTTTTCCTTGAGAATTCGCGCATGATACATGTTACCATGAACACTCAACAATCACATTTTATCTAAGCATGCTGTCAGCTAAATAGTTGCCCTATTTCATCGACCATATCCTCTATACTGTTCATTCTGGGAACACATGAACTATTCCAAGAGTTTCCATATCGCTCCACCCGTATTCCCGCAGCTTTATTGCTGCCATCTTTGGGTTCAATCCGAATTGCGTCACGTGATGACATAGAGGGACACTCCTTGAAGTAGTTGTAAGGAAGCAAATATATTCCAAGATGGCCGCCAGTGGTTGGCGTGACTGGCAGATCTTCAGTGTGAGGGATGTGGTGAAGTCCAACCGTTGCCCAGGCAACCAGGTCCTGGGGAGAAAATGTAAATAGTCATAATGAGCCTACTGGAAACAAAAGGCAAACTAAAAAAACTGACAATTAGTCAAAAGACCTATTATCTTCGATATGATAACAAAAACATGCGTGAGATGAATGGTTAGGCTTAAGAGGCTACTAAACGAACTTCCATGCAATACAATTTTAAGAAATGCTTAATGAATTGCTATCTTTTGATAATGAGTTTGATATCAAACTTTTTACGAGCTTAATAAATAGCATTGTTAAATGATTAATATAAACATCTACAATGTCTACTATTACAGTTTGGACAATAAAATCAATGTGTTCATTACTTTATCATATTATATCATTTTCAGAATAAACCTTTTTTTAAATGAGAATGTATTATTAACAGCCGTTAAAAACGGATTCCTTCTCGGGTGTGTGACAAGTATTGTTTTCAACCAATGGAGTTGTGTGTAAATAGTTCACATTGAATATCAATTGTTTTTTAAATTGACATTGAACTTTTGACGGAGGACGTATCACATCCATTTGATTATGAACATTCTTCAAAGGGAGGTGAAGCATTAATTTATAAAGGTTGAATACCATAAAGGACTTAAATACTAAGATAATACCTCATCTATTAAGTTCTCGTCGTCCGCGAGAAAACTAGTGAAGTTCACTACAGGGTCTAGCGAGTCGAACATTCCGTAGCATGAGCTGCTGCTCCGTTCGACCTCCTTCTGCTTCGTGACCGCAAGTTGATACCTCGACCATGTGAGCGTAGGTTCGTTTCCCGTGTTGTCGGGAATTGGTCGGTACGACATGCCATCAAGGTGTAACCTGATATGATTTCAAAATGGTCAGTATGACATGCACAATCAAGAATTAAAATATCTGATGGAAACGTAGGATGTGATCGACTTACATCAAAGTGTACAAGTATGTCATTTCATAAAATCAAAGTGGATTTAAAGCAATTAATTTACCTGTATCCGCTGATTTCGCCGTATTTTGATTTCACTCCATCATTATGGAAGATATGATACTTTGGGTGTTGAAAGTCAAACTTGTAAGCTGCTTCTGATTCAGTTTCTTTTAATCTCCTCCTGAATTTCGTCTGCCAGAAGGTGGCGTTGTTTACAGAAAATTCGTTGACTACTTCCGTCGCACTGATGTCCAGAGTTTCGTACCTGTTTTGAACGCCATGAATATCCAAATCAATCTTATAATTAAACAGGTGATGGTGAATGTTACCGACTATCGTATCATGAAGCCTGAATCCGTAATCCCGTTCTTCTGGTTTATAGAACGAGGAAAACAGATAACCACTCATAGCTGTTCTAATCTGCAGAGCGCCATTTTGATGAAAAACAAAATCAAGTATATAATCGTAATTTCCTATTGTCAAAATAGTTCGAAGCACAAGTGAATTATCCGTCATTCCTGAATGATAGTGCCCTAGATATTCATGATACCCAGCATGCCGCCGTAGAGGAATTCCTGAATTTTCTTCATAAACACAAAATATATTCATGAATCTTGCCGGAGTGTCCTCTGTTTCTATGAGAAAAGATCCATCGATGAAAGTGCTGGTTTCTGGGCAGTCAATCTCAGGCACAAGTCCAAGAGCATGGATGCCGAGAAGAGCAGTGCTGTCCAAGAAATCAGACGTCATGTGTGCAGGGTTGTGTCCAGAGTATACTACAGCTATTTCTTGCAGTCCAACTTCATAAGCCACTCTCTCATCGTTGAATCTGATGTCATAAAGTTGTGGACCACCAATTACAGACATCCGGAAATGAAACGACCACTGCATGTATTTAACATGTCTATGGGAAATCTCGTATCTTTTACCATCAGGTTCAAACAATTTCGGTGGTCGTTTGGGTTCTTCTGGCAGAGGTTTCCCGCGTAGCTTCATAGTTGAGAATAAGTTTTTATCTTTGGACGGTGGTGGAACTTTGTGTTTAGAAACGTTTCCAGAACGATACCTGCTTGCAAGTTCCTCAATAGAATGAAACGTCTGACCATTGTAAATTGCAGCTTCTACGAAATATTCTGAAGGTTCCGTAACGTTGTGCTTAAGAAGGAAAGACAATCCAATAGGATGAAGAGAAAAGAATTCTACAAAATGTGCCATAACAAGCCACATTTTCCTGTCATGACTGCCCAAGGCCCCGGACCCTACTGGACTGCGGAAGAAAGCTAAACAACCTTTCACACAACGAGGATAAATCTGCGCAGTTCCATAACTTTCATGAAGGAGCCTCCTCAGCTTTAACCTGATGTTTGGGAATATCTTCTCATATATGTAACCAAATTCTATCATCCCATCAGGGCGGCTGCTAAAGGGGATAGGATTTGGTCTGTTTGGGTCATCCCGTTTGAGCATGTAGGAAGGATCTGGAAGAGCGCCCACGATATATTCCTCCACACCTGGTGGTGACTTATCTCCTCTGAATACTACAACGAGGGCCTCGCGATCTGGCTTCGACCTCTTTCCATCAAGGTATCTAACTACATGATTCTTCCTGGGTAAATACAAATCCACAGTATATACGTAACTCTTTCCAGGGTCAGCTTGTGATGGACGACATAAGTTAAGTTCCTTCTGTGAAAACAGATACTTCTGTACAGCCTCCAACTCTTTCATGGTAAGGTCATGGAACACACCAGGGTCATTTGCTTCAGTCACATCAATCTTCTCATCATCCACATCGCCGCAAAACTTGAATCTGGCTGGTTTAGGTTTCCTATGGGCGAACACAGCCAGTGCAATCAAAAAGATTGAAAGCACTAGCGAGACGAGGATGAAGACGACAGCCACGAAGCGCCACCTACCGACAGATCGGCGAAACTGGTCCTCTTCTTCTCGGTTCATCCTCCTGAAAAAGTCAGTTTGGAGTCGGTTATCTATAATGGTATAAAAGATATGAAATATGTCAAAATATATATTTAAAAATTCTACCTGGAACATCACATTCATTTGACCACCTTATCCTAAGTTAGAGTCGTAGCAATTTTATCAAAATGCATGGCTAGATCTCTCTGTTTGATAACGACACAGTTTCAAACAACGACAACTTTTAAAAAGTTAAGAGGTTCGTCTCAAATGTATTATACAATGCTAATTTCTTCATTAAGTTTTTTACTTTAACGCAAAACTTTATAGCAACTCGAAAGCAATCTGACATCCCTTTTGGACGTTTTATTTTTCATTTTTTCTTCATTGAATATTAGTTAATCAAAAATTATCTCATCACTCAATTCCTTTATCCATAGTCGTAAATGTCCCATATGAAGCGAACACTGTATGCGATCATTGCATAGCTCAACTTCATGTGTTCGTTTCATAAATCCTTGTTATGAATAAAAAGTATTGTCATACAAAATTAATCAACATTTTTTGTTTTACGTGAGAAGCGATAATTTCCCTACAAAAAACGGTCTACAATGCCTTTAACCGCAAGTCCTTAAAGATAGGATGAATATTTTCGTTGGCCAAAATACCAAACCGACAAAATATTTTCAACGTTGTCTGCTTTGAATTGCATTAATAACGATTTATCGTGTCGAAAAATATACACACTTTTATGCATCCTTTAATTTTTATTACTGTTCAAATCAAAGACAAAACGAAATTGCTAAAAGATTATTATAACAGGGTGTCTAGCATTTGAGTATACACATTCATAATTTAGGAATAATAAGTCGTTGTAAAGAAATGTTGTTTTTATGGTGTACCGTATTTCCTCGATTACAACCCGGGCCTCGAATATAACTCTGGGGGTAAGGAGGTGCTGAGTGAAATAGAACCCGGGTCTCGAATATAACCCGGCTCTCGAATATAATAATATTTAGTTACTGCAATATTACACAGCAACAGTCATGCATAAAACTATTAGGGTTTTTCTCTTTTGAAGTATCGGTATGACTTGGACAAACTGTCAGGTCAATGATATTAACACCTCTATTGTACAATTGTATCCGAGTTGTTGTATTCTCAACGTTAAAATAATCTTGATGTATGATTTCCAGATGGAAAGTTTTGAGATATAGAATGCCACTTTCTCACTCTTGCAATAGGTTTTGTAATGCCCTTTCAGGTCTGAAAAAATGGAACCCGGCCTCGATTACAACCCGGGCCTCGATTACAACCCGGGGGGTAAGGGGGTACTGAGTGAAATAGAACCCCGGGGTTGTATTCGAGGAAATACGGTACGTTATTTCATAAGCTGACGCATAAATAGTGTAGGAGGCCTGGTAAATGAGAATATACCAAATTCGAGGACTTTTTAGGGGCGGGTAGTTTAGATAGATGAAGATATGATTTATCAAAATTCATAAATTGCTTTAGTTGGCATCCGGAGACATGACATATGTAACGTTATTCACAGTTATTACTGGTAGATTAGGTTATCTGACTTCTTTCTTGGTGACGTTAACATTGCCCCCGGGTTTGTATAGCATTAAATTATACTCTCCGTTTTTTTTTTCTTAATGTAAAAAAAGCTTTCTAAAAATGAAATAAGAATGAATTTTTTATTGCATTTGTTGACTTTACTCCACTACAGAAATGACTTGGTTTCCTGAATTCCGGAAACCAACGGGAAAGTGTGTAATTTGGGTATCCAGCTTGTATCCATTCACTGAAACTAAGTGACTTCGTATCCAGTTGGTTTCCATTTTGGATTCTCTGATCTATGTATTTCCGTATCAGGAAACCAAGTGGAAACTAAATGACTGGGTATCCAGTTGGTTTCCATATTGGAATCTCATCTGTTATGTATATCCGTTCATGGAAACCAAGTGGAAACTAAATGACTGGGTATCCAGTTGGTTTCCATATTGGAATCTCATCTGTTATGTATATCCGTGCATGGAAACCAAGTGGAAACTAAATGACCTGGTATTCTGGTACCAACGTAACTCACAGATTCTATTCAAGTAGGTTGCTTTGCTTCTGGAACCTATTTTAGACTTTTATTAATATAACAAGGTATCAATGTAAAAAAAAAATCATTAGGATACTCTTCACGGTTGGTTTCTCTTACTTATTGATGTAACACTTTGAAAAAAAGACAAATTGAGCTACTTTACAATCAGGGATTGAACATTTCATTACATAATAAGTCACACTATATGTATGTCCAGTCGTCTTCTTGGTTTATACTCTGACTTGGTATGAGGTTTTGCCAGGCTGATATTGATTGTAACTATCCAAGGTTGGTATCTGCTGTAGGTATGTCTTGTGGATCCGTCTAATCTGAATCTGTAAATGACAATCACTTAACATAAGTAATGTTGTAGTAATTAAAAGTAATGATACTGCCATAGGTACATGGAAACATTACTTTAATATTACTTTAATGATTATTGATATCATACAGCATATATAAGTTTCTATAGTTGGTGAATTGAATACATGTTATTGATATTAGTTCTTGACTAAGAACATACTACTTATCCAAGAACATGACAACGTTATCAGCTTTATGGTGTATTTATTGTATACTTGGATTTATTTAATGTAAATATATTTTATGTACATTTGATCAGATGGCCAAATTATCAGGGGCCAATTTGACTACTTATCATTTGTAAAGGTACAGTAGTTACATGTCTGATAATCTCATAATGATAAATTCTATTTAATATAGAATTGGTTTAGATGACAAAAGATGATTTGATGACAAATGCATATGCCAGTAATTAGAGTTTATCCAAACTAATGAAAACTTCATTTAAGATAAACAGAAAATACAGAAAACAATAAATGAGTTAGATTATCTCCTAAATGAGTTAAAGTTCAGACCTGAAGTTAAGCTCAAGCTTGCATACCTTCTTGACCAGTGGCTCCTGTTCGCCGCCCAGGTGGTTGCTTCTGGTCTCACTGGTATGACTCACATACTTGTCAAAATGGTAACAGAACACCCCATCCAGATCCTATGAGATAACATTTTGTATGGTTACAAAATGATAGAATGTTTTTGATAAACAATATTGAAAGTATCTAGTTTTGATAAGACATACCCTTTCAAAAAATATTTCTGTTATCACATAGGTTGAACATTGACAAAGGATGGAGAAGTTATAAAACTACATAGTCATGAAAAAAAGTTTCTGAAAATGAAATACATGTCTCTTCATTCACACAAATAAGTTAAAACACTGTGAAATCTTACTAGGACACAATATGTATGTTACACAGAAATCAATAAGTTGGGTTTTTTCACAGTGTATTACAGTTTAGTTCATTTCATCTCGATATACTTTTGAATAGCAAAAGTCAAAACTATATTAACAGATTATTTTAAAATAAAGTTTTCACAAACTGACCTCTTTGTTATTATCATAATCAACCATGGCTGTTACACTTTCATCCTCTGGACCTGTATCATATAAAGTGGTATTCATTTTATTTATCAATCTTCTTCATATCCTTAATGTTGAAAGAGTTGCTGTACATAGTTATAAATATGTTATGACAGTTATTCCATTCTTTTTTGAATGATGTAAAATGTTCTATTCGAGAAATGATAGTACATGCCATAAGGCCTCAATAAAAATTCCTTTGTTGCAGCTGCGATTTACAGTCTAAGTCCATTACGGCAGAGTTGGTTATTTTATATCAACAGGTTACTTACAGCATTGGAATTTTCTAAAATCGCTTTCTTTCAACGGGAATAAATGTACCTCTTGTGTCAATTCGCATTGGTAAGTAATGTTTCGAAACCAAATCAATATTAGTTCGCCTGACATGACATTGAGTTCAAGTTGTTAACGATTAATTAGTGTCAAGTCATTATCTGTCGGCAACAGGACCCTATTCTAAACTCAAGCAACTGTAAAAACACACGTGACTTACCTGCGTCGGTACGCCCCTTGTGTGTTGAAAAGCTTGACCGGAAGTAACGAATCAGTAATCCGGGGACACGCGAAGTTGTGAAATGTTGTTTAAACAATGCCATTATAATCAAGAGGGACCTTTTTATAATACTATTTGCAATCACAACCAACTTTGGTCCAGGTCATTGCTTTAAAGTTGTCAATTTAAAAAAGAATTAGGTAATTGTTTTGACCCACAATGCCCCTCTCGCCGCCATTTTGTCTCGTTACCTGCGGAGAAGTTGTTTTGAAAGTACACAGGGTCGACTCCTTCACGTTAACACAATCTCATATGTAAAAAAACAAAGTTCAAAAAACCCTCTTTCGTTTCGTTTTGATCGAAAAAATGGCAGCGAAAACAACACTAGAAGCTTTGGAACATCAAGTTCGGGATGTCGAAAACACTCGTCCAGCGCAGCCATACCAGGTACAGTAAATTACTCAGCAGCATTTATGAAAATTGTACGGTTATTTGCGCGAGAAGAAAAGAGGATTTGAATAAGATTTAAAAAAATTTCTTTTCATAGATTGGATTAAAGTGGCAAGGCCCATTTCTATTCACGGCCATGGCCTGATCAATGTTTCGCTAAAAGTTAAATAGGGTATCTTGTGCATCTAAGTGCATGCTACCCAGTGACGTAAATGTTTTATGTTACAAAATATGCGTTGAGTGGTAAAATGAATTCTTTATATTACCAAGTTAACATTTAAGTATAATTGTGACACAATGTGAAATGATCATGTTAAAAATTTTTAGCAATGAACAACTGTTAAAATTTTTTAGCAATGAACAACTGTTAAAAGATGTTCTATATCTACATTATCAATCTTTGTTTGAAATCTGTAAATATCTGCCATGGTAGGCATTGTGCTCGGGGTGCTAACATTGTGACTTCACAACTTTATGTATACATATGGGCAACACTATATCACTAGTTGTCGTCTGATCTAAATATTACATTGTAGTGTCTATAATTGAAGTATTGATTTTTTTATATAACTGTCACGTTGGTTAAAATGTAGCACTCATCCTTTATCTCTAATGCAGAACAGCAGATGATGAGGAAGGAATGAAGAAAGTGGCGAAGATGACCAGGAGTTAAGGTATGGCATCTTGAAAAAAATCAGTACAACATGTCAAAACAATATGATAACCTAACCACAGTCAGGTGCTTGATATCCAAATACAGAGTCCTTGCATTCACATCTGCTTTAATGAACCATACAATGCAACTTAAATGTTTTTATGAACAATTTGGATTTGTGGTCAATCCTGAATAATAAAGCTAGATCATAATGAAATATCTTGAAATGTACATATTTCTTGTGGCATTGTCTTTTCCCTTGCAACCATTACAAGATCAAATTTTCATTTCAGAGGCATTTGGGAGAATTTGGACAAACAAGAGGGACTATCTAAGAAGACAAAAGAGTGTTAAATTAGAGGCCCACATGTTGTCTGCAAAAGAATAAAAAATGTAAGTAAATAAAACAGCAGTCGGCATTAAGCAAAAAGTGTTTTCAATTAAGAGATAAGCTAATAATAATGTTGATGTGTAAAACTACTGCCTTTATAAAAAGAAATTGCAATATTTCTGAAGAGTTTAGATAATAATCATGTCCAATGTTGTTTTGGTTTTTAATGAGAACTGAAAATAAGAAATTTGAAAATTGAATAAATCAATTCTGATAGTAAAGTGGACACTTATTAAAAAAAAAACATATAACGTTTCCAATAGTCAAACATATAATTGAAGTCAAGTCTTTTTTTAATCACAAAAACCTCAAGCCCATATGCAGTACCGTAATACATAATGAATTATCATCAACTACCAGTAGTGAAAATGAAAAAATCTTGGAATCATTACACCAATATATTTGCAAGAGCAAGCGATTTGAAATGTAAAATGGATTTATTATCATAAAAAGCAACTGCAAGCGCTTTGTCACCTAATTTTGTACCCATACATATTAAGTCATGCTGAATTTTTCTTGTATTTTGTTCTATTTTATTTGTCTCGTTCTTGTGAACTTTGCTTATTACGTTTTGTACTGGTGAGGTATTCATAAAAGCAAAGACTTGCTTGTTTACCGAACCAGATTCTTATATGAATAAAAATATGTTTAAACCATACATAATGAATATATAAACACATTATAGATACAAAACTAATGCTTTATTTATGTGTAAAAAAATCTTAAAGATTGACTGAAATGACTCATGGAAAGTTTCGTGATGCATTAAAATGTATTTAACAACTTGCCTGTGACTTAAATATAAATTTTCGAAATCGGCCGATAAACATCTTTAGGACAGCTTTTTCGAAACACCAGGTACAAGTAATAAGGATCAGTGAGCAGAACTGAAAGGGTCCGTGGTCACTGAGGTGTGCATGTCCTGCCGCGTGACATGCTAGTAGTCACCCTATAACCTCCTTTTTGAAAAAAGAACAACAAATCTCGCTGTTTTAACAACTGTTTAAACGTAAAAGGTTATCCAAAGAACTGTAACCATCGATAAATTGTTATTTAATGTACCTTAAGTTATTTGTATTGTTCCAAGCGAAAGAAAGTGTTTTAATACGATGCTACACGCATTTTCCCGTAGCATGTGTACATCAATTACGCCGTCTTCCTAATGTTTTCACAACACTCAGACTGGGCAAAGGACTCTCAATTTTATGACAAGCAGGTGCCCATTATGTAATGCAATCGCACTTAAATTCAATTCTTAATTTAATGGTCTCTAATTAGACCTATTGGATTTTCACGCCATGTACCCGTCATCCTGAATATATTTCCTGTCATAATGACGTAACTCTTGGCATTGGACTACCACTCTGTTAATTGTCACGACGTTCAATCATTTTGAGGCAATGAACTTGTGGAATATAAATTCAACAAATTAATGATTGAGATTTTTACCATCGACGACAATCATTTGAAAAAGCTGATCGTTTTGAAAAGTAACCAGAATTCATTATGGTTATACAGGATGACTCTAGCGTCAGGTATGTTATTATATTACTGATTGTTAAATCTATATCGTCTATATTTCAGAAACTGGAGAGCACTAATAAGGCACAAGCCACTTAAACTGACCCGAGAGAACAGACAGAGACCACCGTTTGTTTTATATTAAAGTAACATATAAAAGCAATGACAAATGGATGCATGTAGACCTTTAGTGTTGGTGCATTGACATACTACTTGTTTTATTTTACATTAACATGACCCTCCAAACAAGGGAGGAATAGTAATATATACACATATTTGGGGTTTTATTTTGAAAAATGGAAAAAACAGGATGTTATGTCACTTGGTTAACATATTAGTTAATAAATGTCGACTATGTATTCATGCATTGTTGAATATTTTGATGAGTGAATCATATGTGTTTTCAATGAATGTTGAAAATAAATTATTCTATTTTTATATAAATAGTTATTTGTTGTTTCTATGATCTTTGTCATTATGATTTTAATGGATTACATTGCATGCACTATTTATGATAGGAGGATACCCCACTTAGAATGTGAGAGATAACCAGGGTAACCGAATGATGAGTAACTAACAAAATACACTGAACACACTGAAACCAAGTTGAAACCTACAGTAAACCAAGAACATAGAAACCAAGTTGAAACCGAAAATATACTAAAACACGGAAACCAAGTTGAAACCTACAATAAAGTAAGAACATGGAAACCTAGTTGAAACCTACAATAAACTAAAACACGGAAACCTAGTTGAAACCTACAATAAACCAAAACACGGAAACCAAGTTGAAACCTACAATAAACTAAAAGAATATGGAAACCAAGTTGAAACCTACAATAAACTAAAACACGGAAACCAAGTTGAAACCTACAATAAACCAAAAGAATATGGAAACCAAGTTGAAACCTTCAGTAAATTAAAACACGGAAACCAAGTTGAAACCTGCAATAAACTAAAAGAATATGGAAACCAAGTTGAAACCTACAGTAAACCTAATTATGGAAACCAGGTTGAAACCAACAATAAACTAATATCACGGAAACCAACTGGATCCCCCTTGGATAGTGTGTAATGTTTCCGTGATGGAAACCAGACGGATCTGGGTAATTTTTTGGGAGTTTCAAGTTCACGGAAACGAGATTGAAACTATGAAAACCAAGTCCGGAAACCAAGTGGAAATATTGGTTTCCATGTCGTTTCATGCTAGTTTCCGTACACCGGAAACCAAGTCATTTCTGTAGTGCTCATTGATGTACAAGATTGAAAATGTATATAGACTTATTCATAGTGCGCATGTTTATGACAGCATGTACGAGCATACATTATTCAATACAAGCTGTAAATCATCAGGCAATTATCACGTGGGTACAAGGCCGAACTCTGCAGATTCACTTGTTCTATAAATAGTCTGCAGAGAGGTGGGGATACGTTAAACTCGTCTTGTTTCCAGCATCATCCCTTTACCAGTCCGTCTGCATAAGTCAGTTATGTAGTCATTGAAGCGAGACCATATACAACTGCAGTGAAAAATCATATATCCAAAGCGTCTGTACCTTTATCGCTATTAAGGATTCTAATTATTTTGAGAATTGAATCATTGTGTACGTGCATGGTTGTCAAGTTCAATCCGCGAATAAATCCATTCTATATACATTTTGGTCACACATTCACATACATTTTGGTCACACATTCAAGATTTTACTTCAAACTCATTGCCTGCAGTTATGATCATTCGTAATGCTCCAAATTTGCTTTGACACACCAGAAGATTTGCACGTGTATCTTACAAGATTTACAAAACTTCCTTATGGAATCGGATATCCTGTTCCCAAGGTGCAACAGGTGTATGTGAATTTACTTCAGACCTAGTGTACATATAATTTTGGTAAAATATTGCTGTCCATGTCATGCTTATCCTACCTCAAAACTTGTCACAGCACCAGGTGAGATAGGTAGAATACATCTGTGTAACGATCCCGTCTCTGTGTGTAGTGAATGGTAAAACTGACTCCTCCGGTGAAACAGGTGCTTGGTCACGTGATCTGACCTTTAGGCGAAGGTAAAACGGAAACCACTTATATGTACGATTTCTACTTTGTGGAATACGTTGGATTCTTTTTGTATGTTTCAATTCTTACTATTTTTATCATATCTTGAATGGCTTTTGATTATTTTAATAATTTCCCATAACATTAGTTATTACATGAGTATAGTGTAATGTCCTAGGTAATACCAACCGAATTAAGTTTTGGCTCTTTGTTAAATATATATTTACAATTCTTTAATTGCTGTAAACATAAAAAAAATTACATAGACATGTTCGTGTATGTAACGTGTTAGCTGTCCGTACTTTGAAAATAAGAGCAGGCCCCTAAATGCAAATACATATGTCACATGTCACTCACCTGTTGTTTTAAAGTAAGTGGGAACATTTCTCCTCGCGTTATTAATTTTTTACTTCACAGAGTTAAACCTGTGAATGAAGCTCTGTTCACAAGAAACACATTACAGGTATTATCATTCTCTAACACGCAGACTGCAGTCAATATTTCGACTATATAGCCGCTTGAGAAGCAAGTCTAGATTTGGATTCAACATCTGAAATACCAATGTGTCTGAGGCTTATTTGTTATGTTAAATAAAATCATCTTTTTGAAAATTGTTTTTCGGAGACTGAGTGTAGGAACGTAGCCATCTGATGTTCCACTGATCATGTGGTCAAGTGTTAAATTAAGTGTTTTAATGGGCCACTGAGTATGTCGTTGGAATCCAATATGTCAAACTTTATAAATAGGATTGATTTATCAAGACGTAGTGAAAAAACATCGTATTGCTGATCAGTTCAGTGTGGAGACAATAAGAAGGGTTAAGCTGCAATTTATACTTGAAAACCGGACAATGGTGTGCGCCAATAATCAAACGTAATTCTCAAAACAGCAGATACGAGGGAAAATACGTTGATAGTTTTTAGTAGATCAATAAACAAACATTCATGTAAGTTAAATGCACAAATTCCACCTATTAACATCTTTATGAAATATTCCCTTCATTTTCAGGGCGTTTAGAGGTTGCAAACATAAGAATGACCATATTTTCTGGATAACTACTTTTTATTGAGAAATATGCTTACTCCTCCAACTTAATCTATCAAGAACATGTGTTGATTAAAAATGGAGCAAGAATAATTATTAGGTATACGTATCTTATTTTCTTATTCCACACATGTTCCTTATAACATGTTCTCAAAACATTACGCTCCTTTCAAACAGCCTATTATGCAAAGAACATCATAGTGTGAAAGTGACATATGACGTATGCTATTGGAGTCCCATTATGTCAAATGACACAAAGTTATGTATTTTTAGAGAAGTACTCACTGTTCCTGAAAATTGCTATTCCAATGGTAATCAGTTCATTAAAGATACTATGTAAAGTTTTGTCTTGATTTAAGATCGAAATCCGGACAATGTACCGCAGAAGGCGGTCGCCAATTAGTAAAATGCTTTGGATTTTTATAACTGATCTATAGCGTATGATAAGACAAAATAAGTGTCATATGCTTTAATATGCCATATAATAAAGTATATGTGGATGGAACACAGAGTTAAAAATTGGAAGTTCCTTGCCCGACTATCATTGAAAACACGAAAATTGGCCTTTGAGGATGAATATGTTGATATAGTCAGATGATTTAAACAAAAATCAGCAAACGTTATACTTTGGCATGCATCAAAACCATATGATATTTCATGTAACATGTTCGATGTCACTCTAAGGAATAAAACGCTACATCACAAACTGTCATGGACGAAACAAAGTAAATGTGGACCAAGGTTACGTTGCACACAATGCCAGGAAACTGAACAAACACGGTATAAGTGTCAAAGTCAACCATAGGCCTACAAAAACACAATGGATAAATGACAATGCACACAATACAATATATTATGATGTCGAGGCCAACATTCAAACAATACCTTGATGGGAGATAGAGAAAGAAGGTTTACCTTCTAGGTCACATATCATTCTAGGAGGATCACACCCTAAAACCCCTATTTTTATCTTATTCTTAGAACGAAAAGGCTCAGAAACATGAAATGTTTTACACAGACTCAATGGAGATTTGATAGTGTAGATTTGGTTGCCGCTCGGCTTAGGTACACAGAGTGAGCTCACAAGTAAACGAAGCAGTTCTCAATCGAACGTTTCATGTTTAGTTAAGCTACGCGAATCAATACCCCTTGAATAATCAAAAGGTGTTCACACTTTAATGGACGCCAGTAAATATTTGAACTTTTTTTCTACGACTATGGATGATCGGCTTTAGCCAACAGGTGTCGTTGACCCCCTATATATTTATGCAAATGAACCATCTCCCTGCACTACGTCGAAGTCATCTAGGATTAGCAATATTCAATGGGTTTTTTAACAACATGGCAAATTTATACAAACAGATGGTTAGAAGTGAAAAGTACTAAAAATTTACAACGAGAGTGGTATGATATTGACGTTCCTGTAGATACAATTTGGTCTTGTAATTGTGAAAAGTAAGAAAACGTTACATCGGCGCTTAAAATAAAAATAAGTTTTAATGAAACCACAAATATAAGCACCCTGTTTTCTTTTGCATGAGGGACCAGATGAACCCTAGATAAGTTAAAGAATGGTTATTATAACGCGAACAAAGGGTTTTTCTTTGTCAAATCTGCTAAAGCTATTATATTGACATCCAAACTTAAATTACATGATATTTGCACTGAGATAAAGTAATAAATGAACAAACTTTCGATATTCAACTGCACTCCCCCGACATAGTCACTCTCAAGACTTCTGAGATGAGGCGTGAACACCTCGAACACACGATGCCTTAGTTTCCGAATTTCTCTTTAAAGTACATATAAGTCAGGCTATTGACGACAGTGTTTCCCTACTACCGACAGCTCTGTAACATGATTCTTCACTCAATCGGAGAATAGAATTTTTCCATAATAAGAACAAATGTTTGTAGTTTAGCACTCAGCATTTGGATGTCATTTCTAATAGCCCCGTATAACAATCAAGAGTTACAACACTTTCAGGTTCACGATGCTTTTTATCTATATAAATCTTAGGAAGGTTTTCTTGTATTTTTGTGATTTTTGCATTTTGTCGAAATAAGGAAAACCCTCGTGACTGTTTAAGTAACATAATTGCTGAAACCCAAATTATAATTTTTTTCATTGATACCATTGTGTTGCGTTTAATGTTTGTCCAATTTAAAATAGTATAAAACGTTAAATAAATCAAGGGTATATATTAAAGTGAAACCAACATCTGAAAATGTTGTGATCGAGTTACCTATTAAATGGTTTTGATAATGAATATGGTAAAATATAAAAAGATAAAACAAACTTTTGATGTGATTTATCAAGGTGTTCAGCCAAAGCAAACTGAACATCATGTTGGTTTTTTATTTTCGGGAGAAGAAAAGGATGACTATGCAAACTTTAAAAATATTTACTAAACTATTGGAAAGGATGACACTAAATCAGTAAATTTATTATGCACACGAGTAAAACAAAGTAATTTAGACGACCATATCGTCCGGAAAAGGAAAAGAATGAAGATGTTTCAGTTAATAATTTTGAAAAAAAATAGGCGCAGTTATATATATGAAATAGGAGATTTAATTAAATTAAAAAATATTTTGAATACTTTGAGGCAAACAATAACCAACTGAAAAGTTTCAAATGTACATGAAAGATCATTATGGGACGTCTGAACTTCTTTAGATTTTAATTAAATCTCATAAAAACTGCAAACATTTGCTGATGTTTTCTAAACCAAATGGTACATACAGTAGTACTGTCCAGCCTTTTTCCTTCCAGCTGGAAGATAGTTGAACAGGAGTTATCCACCCTTACCCTGAGCATTGCTACCAAGCGGTCACACACTTGAACACATGAATAAGGGACATTGGAGTTTTGATAATCAATGTCTTATGACTTTGTATATTAAGAAACAAAAGAGCAATAAAGTAATTCATTATTTAAAAATTGTCCATATATCCCTAACATTTTCTGTTCATAAAATGTTCCCCTTGCCGATTCACGAATGATTTTACATAGGTTTCGTACACTTCAAACACTTTTTTAAACATTCATTGAATGGGCACACATAAGGTCTCCGAAGACACTAAATACCGTATAGCATGATATTGTCTAACCGATCAGCGATTCAGAGTTTGAACGCGGGTCGTTTATGTCATGCAGACTAACGAAACAAAGGTCAAATCCGCAAAAAAGAGGTTTCAGTGGTGCCTATTTTCGGTGTTATCTCCCCCTTGCACCGGTCCGACGAAAGGTGTCTCCAGTGCGCACGATGGATTCTCTTCCACCATTTTGTCATAATCCGGGGTTGTAGGGATACATCTTGGTTTCTTTGAATTTCCGTATCTGACAACTTTAACTCCATCTTCTGGATGATGTTTGTCCTTATACTCAAGCCTGATAGAGTCACGTGACTGAGATGATGGACATTCCTCGAAGAAGTTGTAGGGAAGTAGTGCGAAGCTCAGATGAGCGCCAGGTGTTGGAGTAATGGGAAAGTCCTCTGTGTGGGGGATGTGATGGACTCCCATTGTGATCCACGCTACCAGGTCCTAAAAAGGCAACATTATGAAATACAGTCAAGGCAAGTTATACAACAACAACAACAACAACAAAAGTTGCCAACCAACTCTTTTGTCATGCGCTTTTGACAAGGTCAAGAAGTTCGAGACGAGGGTTTCAGGTTTCATGTTCAATTAATGACTCTACTCGTTGATAGAAACCGAAATTTTTGGAGTACTACAGGATAGCCAATTAGGCTCTGAAATATATAAATCCTTGGAGGGGCTTCGAGTACGTTTTTGGAGTCAAATATGTCACGCTTAAATATTGTGTTATTATATAGAGAACTATTTCTTATATACGAAAATTACAATTCTTATCAGTATAGCATAGCTAGAATCAACAATTGATGTGTGATCGAAAACCGGACAGTGGCACGAGCCAATAACTGAAACATAATTTTGGAACCTTTTTTCAAAGCAGACGCAAAGACCAAATACGGCTTGTTAATGTTAAGTATATAACATAAGTAACAAAAGCAAATGGGACATCGAATTGGGACCTTGTAATATTTATATCGCCGTTTTTATTATTATAGAAAACAAGTAAATATCATAATTTTTTACATTTAAGCGATGACAATGCAAGTTTTCGACATAATTTTAACTTTAAACGGGACATATGATATTTTGGCTTTTACTCCAGCAACATTAAAATTATGAAACATAATATAATAACCCTGTGACACTTTAACATATGATAAAAACACAATCTTGAATGTTCTTGCCTTATCCACAATGTTGTCGTTGTCTGCGTAGAAGGAGGTGAAGTTGACGGTTGGAGTGAGAGAGTCGAAGAGTCCGTACAGAGAGCTAGCGTCTCGCTCCTCGGGCTTGTACTCCGTCACGGTCAGCTGGTTCCGCGCCCAGCTCACCACTGCTTCATTCCCGTGTTCTTCAGGAATAAGCATCTTGGACATCCCGTCCAGATGGAGTCTGAAATAATATCATTTGTCAATCATGGCGAATTTCAAAACACTTTCAAATGATGGATCAGTATTGATATTAAAATATGACGGACTCATAGTATTCCTTCCTGCATATCTTCTATAAAACTGGTCTTTTAGGCCTTGTAGATACATAAAGTGTTATTAAATGTAAAAGTATTAAGAGGGGTGCTTGATAAGTAGTGATGTTTGATTGAAAAAGCAAGCAACATAATGGCATCATGCTTTGCTTGTGCACTAAAATGTTCTTTATCAATAATTATTAATTCTTTCGATGGCATTGGCCGTGTTTGGTCTTTTCAATAAAGTAGAAAGCTCATCAGTCGCGAACTGTTGTTAAGTATCTGCATAAAAATGGTCTTGCGCCGAAGGAAATTCATAATTCTATGGTTGAGACTTTAGGGCATGATGCTCCTTCAAATGCTAAAATAAAAAGCTGAGTCAGCCGAGATATCATGGAAGATGAACCATGTTCTGGTCGACTAAATCATGCAAAAAGTTCATGTTCTGATAATGAATGACCATCAAGTGACCAACGATTCATAGCTGGATCTATTGGCATTAGTCATGTGCATGGTTATAACTGAAACATTGCCACTGACAGAGATTTCAGTCTAACCAGTGGATGGGCGTGACGTCATCAAAACCAAAAGAAGGCAAGAAAGAAGAAATTAAAAAGTAACGAGGAAAACTGACCAAAGGCATGTACATGTCAGCTGTTGTCATGTCAACAATTCATGACGTGTATCACATTTGATTTGAATTATTTTTTTCATTCTGTTATGCTAACTAGCCTTCTTTTCAATCATGTCTCCTATATGTAAACTATGGATTTTGATGAGGGATATTCGTATACCAATAGACAGGGCTTATAAGGCGGATATCGTGAATTGTTTACGTATAATTCTTATTCCTACAAATAACGTTTCCCTACCTGAAAGCCTTGGGAACGTTGTATTGGCTTTTATGGTCCTCGTTGTATATGATATGGTATTTTGGTGTTTCAAAATTGTATTTATATGCGGCTTCCATCTCGGTTCGCCGTAGGTTTCTTTCAAACTTAATTTGGTGATATACGTCATCTTCGTTCTTTGGAGTTTGGGAGTTTGGACTCGTGTCGCGCGATATGTCCAGAGTTTCGTATCTGTTATTCTCTCCATGGATGTCGACGTCAGCTTTGAAGAGGAAAAGATGATGATGGAGCGAGCCAATCGTGAGTTTCTTCAGTTGCCAGCCGTAAGGGTCCTCCTTTGGAGTGTAGTGAGAGGCAAATATATACCCAGTGGACATCACCCGAACTTCCATAGCCCCACTCTGGTGAAAGATGAAGTCCATTATGTAGTCATAATTTACAATTGTCATGATGGATCGAAGAACCAAGGAATTATCCTCCATTCCAGAATAAAAGCCTCCTTCTCCTTGACTGAATGAAAGATGGCGGCGAAGAGGATGACCCGGGTTGAGTTCAAAAAGACAAAAGGCTGATTGCAGCAGAACTGGATCTTTAGATGTTTCACCTAGATAGGAGTGGTTGAAGAAGGTGCTTGTTTCTGGACAATCTGCCCCCGGCACCAGAGACTGAGAGTGAGTACCAATCAGAGCTCCACTGTCGATGAAGTCAGCACTGCGAGTTGCCGAGTTGTTGGAGGCATAGAACACAGCTATTTCCTGTAAACCAACCTCGTATGCTATACGCTCGTTGTTAAACTTAATATCGTATAACTGTGGTCCACTAAGTGTTGACATTCTGAAGTTGAACTGCCACTGCATGTACTCGACATGTCGGTGGTGGACGCTGTAACGCTTCCCGTCTGGTTCGTACATTCTTGGGGCTCGCTTGGCGTTCTTTGGAACTGGGTCACCACGCCGATACATTGATGACTTCAGATCTTCAACATTTGTTGGAAAGGGCATTTTACTTTTCAAAATCGTACCAGATTTATAACTCGCTGCAAGATCATCAAGGGATTTGAAATCCTGTCCAGCATAGTTTAGTCGTTCAATATGATATTTAGACGGATCAATAGAGTCGATATTAGCCAACATGATCAGGTCTGTGGGGTTCAATCCGTAATACTCTACATGATGGCAAACCGTTAACCACATCTTTCGTGTTATGGTCTTGATCACCCCAGAACCGACAGGAGTCGGGTAGAACATCAAGCATCTATCTCCACAATCCGTGAAAGTAGCACCGTAACTTTCCTTCAGAAGAAACCCGATTTTATCGTCAACCTCGGGGAACATGTGTGCATAATATGACCCGTATTCAACTCCACCCACTGGCCTGAACGCGTATGGGACGGGATTTTTCCTTCCTGCCACAGTGTAGAGCTCGCAATTGGATGGATTAGGAAGAGGACCTACAATGTACTCTTCTGACACAGGGGGATTGCTATCTCCACGGAACAGCACAAGTCGAGCCTGTCTTTCCGGTTTATGACCCTTTCCACTCATGTAAGCTAAGGCTTCTGACTTCAGAGGCGGGTGAAGATCAGATAAATAGATGTAACTCCTGTTCACAGAAGCCTCTTCTGGTTTTGCCAAGTTGAACCTCCTGTTCATTTCCGTGCTGTACATGAAGGTTTGGATTGCCTTCAACTCCTTCACCGTCAAGTCATCAAACAGTCCAGGTTCTGGGGACTCCGATGTATCGATGTCTGGCTCAGTAAATTCCTCTCCACAATCCGGTGCGGCTTGTCGTTCAAATCTTCTGTCCTTTAGAGCAACAACAGCGATCAGCGCTATGATAAGACCAGCACTGATTAAGGTCAAGGTTATAGTGGCACAGCGCCATCTACCGATACTTCGACGATGCTTCTCTTGGTCTTCCATAATGTCGGTCGTATCTGAAACAAAAAGGCAATTTGTGGCGAGACATTGTCATGATTTATCATTTATTTATGAAAGCTGCTACTGTGAAGAGGCTGTATAAATACTTCTACTGTTTCAACCTCAACCAACGACAAATCAAAATGGGATTTATAATTAATCAGCTCTATACATATGCCCCATAGCACAAATAGTACGTTCTAAACGCTTGAGCAGTATCTAAATAATGAGCCTTCAATTTATCACTGATGTTTTTTATCCGTCTCACAAACATAAATAGCCAGTAAATCGATGAATAGCATGTGCCGTATACATGTTCTGTAATGAAATATCAGTCGATTGCCATAATATTTCAATTTTGAAAACCAGTGTCATAAAGTATTAATTCAATAAAGTTTGGTGCGGCATTCCTTGGCATTTGTCCGACACCTATAATTAAATTAGACTAATAAGATCATTTGTAGTTAGATAAACTTATAAACGAACACATAAGAGTAAGAACATGTCATTCACACTTAAAAGAGATGTAGGAGCCGAAAAAGCAAACCGTCACAGAATGTAGAGCGTCGCGATCATGATCGAAAACTGGACAATTACACGTGTATATTAGTCAAACGTAAGTTTGAGAATTTATTCAAAGTAGTCTGAAAGTTGATAGCGTTTGATTGGTTACATCATTTGTATTCATGTGAATGGCTTGCGTGATATGGCTTCTGCTAATACATCTAACTGTTTTTAGAATTTCAGTGAAAACAAGTATTTGTCATATATTTGTCATATCGAAATGAGTGTGTCAGATTTTTTATATTCACACCACCTTATATGACATTTAGGGTCGGATAAAAGTCAAACGATATATGTTATGAAAATAATTTGGTTTATCTTTTTCTATCATTTACCATCATTGTTTAATGCATTTGGAAACAAACTAAAAGGATCTAATATCTCAGACATAAGGAGGGGGGGAGGGGGGGGATCTTAACTAACCAGTTTCATAATTGTAGTATTTTTTACTAATTTACTTATGAGAAAAATAGTGCTCAATGTAGTTATAGTTAACATACACATGGAAATTAAATTAGCGACACCTGATTACTATTGTGATAATTTTCTACCAATTAAATATTGCGAATAAATGGTGACTAGGCTACTTTCTTTCGGATTTTTAAAAACGTATCAAATGAGATACGTTTATAATGTTCTCTTTGGTCGGCCAGGAGAAATTTGACGTCACGGAGGTCATTGGTCGGACGAAGGATAGATTTTAAACTTCACATATGACCGTGATAAAAACTATGACCTATGTTAAAAATATAAAATAATATATGTTATCATGAAATTAATTGGTTATGTTCAGCATTAAGAGTCCTCAATTGGTTTGAATGCAGTTGGAGTCAAAATTATGAACAGTTTTTAAACAAGGTTGTAAATAAATCTATTTCCCTAGTCTTACACACATCTGTTTGTAAAAAAAGCACATCTAAAGTTGTGTAGACAAAAACGAAATGTAAGAGAATGGCTAGATCTTATTTCATAAGATTGATAAGAATTCAAACGTCTTACACATTAACTCATTGGACAACAGTGCATCAATATTTTATCATCATTATAGTTACATTAGTGTTTAAAAACAGGTTACTGACCGCAATAGGCATTACGTCTTTTAGAAATTCTTATATTTTCTTCTAAACAAACAATTTGAGGTGAAAATTGCGGATAACGTCTTCTATCAAAACTGATTCGTCTTACATCCTCCACTAACTGGACCCGTTTTAGAAATACCGAGTCTTTAGAAATACCGAGTCTTTGATTTCGAAACAAACTTTAGGCAGTCAATCACAATCCTGTATAATTGGCTGGAGATCTTGCTTAAGTGGTTACAGATTACGTTGAAAATTAGTTGTGTAACCTCTAGAGACAAAGAACCACTGCAAACTTGTATTCAATTCTTTAGGTCTTGACTCCCTATTATACCGTCATTTCTCAAACATCTGTAACTTTGCATTCTAAATATCATATAGTCAAGAGTCCTTTGATAGTCACAAAGAATTATATAATGTTTCAAAATATAAAAGTATATAATAATATATATATATATATAATAATGCAGTAATATAAAGGATAAAAATTCGTTCCACATGAAATACACACGCTATCCACATTTTATAATAGGACATGCTTTTTCAAAATCCAATGTGACAGTTTCGTTGTGACCTGAATACTTTGCAATATTTCGTCTTGTTTACAAGTTTAAAACGAATGTGACCTAGTCAAAATTGATAACTAACTATGTGTGTAACAAATGCCTATTGCATAGAATAAGGGTTAATCTAGAATTCCACTAATGCATTATTATATAATGCTTCGTCTTACAATAGCAATTACCCGTACTTGGAAGTCTTTTATCTTACCGAAATGTTACCAGTAGTTACAGCGCTGACTAGATGTGCATCGTTTACAGACTTGCCTTATATGAATTGTGAAAATATGATAAATAAACACAAATTATTTCGATATCGGTATTAAAGAATACCAGTAGATTCAGGATACTGAAAAAAAACCATATATAAAGCATAAAATAGTATTCATTACCTAGGTAACTGCGTAACTGCCTGCTCCTGACTCGACTCTGACTTGCACTATATAGAACGGTGTCACGGCCAGACGCTACTGCGCATGCACATGTTACCCAATTACACAGATACGTGCCAGCAGTGCTGGGGAAAGAGTTTAAACGATTCTCTTTATAAGTGCCAAAAAGGTGTCAGTAATAATAATCGACATATGTTATAACGCTCATCTTCTCATATCAATCTTCCAGATAGAAACATAAGGTTTCATTATCAAGATATCAACTTGGGGAAATTAGTTTTGGATCTCAGACAAAACCCTTTTTTCAAAGTGTGCTTTTTACATCACTTCGTATCAAATAACGTAAATATCCCTGAAGAATAAAAAAACTGGTTTTGTCCCCGTGAATTGTTAATCATGATCTTTTTGGAACATAAATGCTATTTCACATGTTTGACTTGATTATCTAACCAAATTATTCAGAAAGAAAATAGATTACTACCTTTATTGTTTATCCATTAAATTTTTCCGTCGTTGTTCATAAGCCCAATTTTAAGAATGTCATTCTCAAAATAGTTATTCCTTTTAGGGAAACCTTTAGGGTTATAGAGTATCCATTTAGATTTTGTCAACACTTAAAAAGCATATTCCCTTTCCCTTGAATTCATCCGAAGTAATGTCATTTAGATATTGAACAAATGACACATTGCTATTTTTGCAATCACATTATCTGCAGATGTATACATTATTGTACTTTTAATGGGCGTGTTAATCCGCGACTCCGAATGCCTTTTCCAAGTGATTTTGATGAAAAAGATTGGAAAGTTTTTAACATTATTGCTAATAAATGTTCGAAAAGCACAGACTTAAAATGGTTGCAATATAGAAGTATTCATAATATTCTCCCAACAAGACAATTTCTTTATAAAATAGGATATATATCATCACCACTTTGTGCGTTTTGCAAAAGTGAAATAGAAACCTTAAAACATATGCTTTGGGAATGTGAACCTACCCTCAGATTATGGAAGGAAATAGAATTATGGTTAAACTCTGTTCAACTGAAATTAGAATTTACTAATAAAATTGCTATACCGGGAATGAACGGAAAGAACAATAATCCTGTAAATGCAATCATTTTACTAAATTACTAGTCAAAAAATATATTCATAGATGTAGCATTAATGGTTACAAACCAAAGATAGAACATCTTCATGAAATTGTACGTTATTATGACTTATCTAGATATATTTTTCTATGAACCGAAACTGAAGCAAAGTTTTTTCAATATTGGTCAAGTTTACACTAATTACTTGGAAAATAATGTTATTTAGATTTCTTTTTTTTAAAATGTAATAGCCAACTGTGGATTTCTTGTATCTTTATTTATGTGACGATTGTTTGATTAAACATATTACTTATTTTTGCCTGTAACACAAATATGGAAAATATAAAAAAAAATAAAATAAAAATTTTCAGTGCACCGCGATTAACAGGTAATTGATACCACGTCTACGTGTTTAAATCATGCAATCCTTGTTGTCTATATGCGCTCCATGCATTAAACGTCAAGTGCTTAATAATCGTAGGTTTGAAAATAATGTTCATGCCTAAAACGTTTATATTGTCATACCTGAAGCATAAAGACTACACACATTATTTTTTTTAAGTGAGTGAGTGAGTGAGTGATTTGGGCTTTAACGCGCTTTCAACAACATGTCAGTTATTCAACACGCGGATGACTAGCATCCAGAAGAGAGTAGACAGATCAGGGAGAAAGGAGTAGGGGAAAAGACGGAAAGAAAGGCATAGCGAGAGATAGAAAACAGGTTTTAGAAGAACTCAAATTTGGTCTGGTTTCTACCCGTCAACCTGCGTGGGTTCCCCTACCAGGAGCATGTTAACTAGCTCCAGCTGGCATTGTTCTCGGGGTCCATGGCGTCCAGTGGTGGCTATTTTTCTTTACATCTAGTTTCTAACATGCCTCTTGGCCGGGAGGGTCAATGAGCAGAGGAGTCTTGAAAATAACCCACTGTTAACAATGAAGAGTGACGTCATCACCATTGATTGGGGACGTCTTCTTCCAACGCTAACACATTCAAAACGTCCTCCTGAAATCCCTCTGAATCAAGAACGAACTCCTTCAACCCCACATCATTTCGAACCATCTGTCCAAACACAACGATGAAGAACCAACCTCTAAAATATCACTCCATTCAGAGCCTTTTCCTACAACCAATTCCTAAACACCCACTCCAACTAACCCACAGGGCTCAGGGTCATCAAGGAACTCCCATCTCCCCCTTGGAAAAAAGTTTTGAGATGCTCCCCTGGTTGAATCACCTTCATAGTTACACACTATAGAATTCTACTATACTATGTAGCTATGAAGGTGATTCTCAAAATTTAATACTTGGAGGTTCCTTCCTTACCCTGGGCCCTAACCACAACTAGATTATGATCTGTAACTCCGGCCAAACCAAATTAAAAGACTAAACCCTAAACTAATGGGTGAACTTAAATCAGTGTAAATGGTCTCTTGAAGAAATGTGACTAGGTATACATACAAACAACAACTGTCTTTACTAAATCTACTGCTACTACAGTTGTTGTTATTGTTACTACTACTATCCTAACTACTACTACTCCCACAATTACAACTTCTACTACCACTACTACTACTATCCTAACTACTACTACTTCCACAATCACAACTTCTACTACCACTACTACTACTATCATTACTACTACTTCCACAATCACAACTTCTACTACCACTACTACTGCTATCCCAACTTCTACTACTACCACTATTACTACTATGTTTTCTTCTAATACTATCGCTACTACTCCATCTCCGAATACCACATTACATTAAAACAACTACAATTGCTACTGCTATTTCCATAACTATACTTCTACTGCTACAACTACTTCTGCTGCTGCTGCTGCTACTACTACTTCTACCAGTGGAACTACTTCTTAACACTGTCTTATTTTTATGCAATGAACTTCTTTCACTGCTATGGTATAGGGAAGTATACATACAAAAATATAAACTGAACATACTTTAAAGGTAAAACCACTCGGATCAATTAAATGATTGAAATATTCATACTTGAAAATCTTTCTTTCGTGAATGCACCATAGTTCCCCCCTTAAACGACCCCATTGTCGTCATGGAAACAGTCTGTATATGAAGCTCATAAAAACAAAATTTGAAAAATTGGCAGTGACAAAATAGACATGCTTGCGATCTGCATCAAACTTTCTTGAGATTACGTCATCTCTCTCCTCGATACAAAAGACCAATGAAAATGGAATGTTATAAATGTTTTATTCTATTACATTTAAGTCTCAATACAACAAAGTTGGATATAATTTGTAATTGAAATATGACATGATGGTTAAAAAAAAATTTCGAACGTGATGTAAACGGCTCGATTAAAAATCCTCGGCGTGTTAAATCATCTCACTCGAACATTTCCGTCTCTGTTTGTTAATCATTACTATACTCTAATGGAATCTATCGCAAACTATTCACACGTAAAATCAGATCAATCACCAGTAGATTTCCTGAGAATTGTAGAATACTTAGTACTCAAAGCTTCACACAACACAGTTGTGAACCCCTTCAGGCCACATACTAGTAAACAGATGGATATTTACACCATGAAGTTGCAAACAGTTTTGTTTTTCACGCCACAAATAATGAGAGAACATTTGACATCAATTTCATATCAATTACCTGATGTATATACTCACGTAAAGATGACTCAAGTATTGTTTGAGTCCATAACTTAAAAGAGGCAGTAACAATGTTTTTGAAATTCTATTTCTTAAAATTTTTTCCGATGAATTTAAGTGTCTGCGAAAATCAATATCTTCGGATGGTCAAACACTTCACGATATCAACCCCAGTGTCCGTAGTCGTAAAAGAAAGTATCATGCGAAAATTTAATTTTGAACGCCCTGAATCATTTAAGGTTGGGGAAAAGATTTGTGTTGTGTAAACGAACATGTTTCGCTCGTTTTAGAACTTCTTCTTTCTGTCTTGCAATTTGTAACATTTATTTTATCTCTCGTGAGATCACCCCAACCCGAAAACGTGTGCCACTGTCCCTTTAATTGATAAAGACTAGCTAAGTTTGAATATATTTGCAATGAAATTAATAAAACTAACATTTGTTGGTATACAAAGTTGGTTTTCAAAAAGGGACCCTAAATTCATTTTATAAACAAAGAAATGCTCATGTAACAACTTCTTGAAATCAGTACAGCAATGAAAATGCCTTCAACAAATTCCTATATGAATTTATATGACAATTTTGTGCGATGTTGAGGCCAGACTGTGAAGTTTGGAGCAATACAATGCATGATATTGTACATCAAAGGATGATCTTTTGATATTCCTTATTCCAGAATCCTAAATAAACCTCTCGCTGATTTTCAATTTGCAAAATCAATCAGATTAGATTATATATTATAGTATTACGTTAGTCTTTAGAGAAAAATAAACCATACAAAACTTGTTTCAGTACCGTTGTAAACTGACATTAAAACAATGTACATCAAATACTACGTGGTTGCTTCATATAAAAAGTTATATACGATGAATTAAAAACGATGTTTTCAAAATGTATATGGATTGTTATATTCACGGTGGCTGCTCTCATTAAAACTGAAAATACTTATTCATATTTCCGATTATGAATTGACGATCATGTGATGATTCTCATTTCCTTTATAGGATTGTCAGCTCTTTAGTGGTGACCATTATCATGGACTGTGTTATCTCCCCCTTGCACCGGTCCGACGAAAGGTGTCTCCAATGCGCACGATGGATTCTCTTCCACCATTTTGTCATAGTCCGGGGTTTTCGGGATACAACGTGGTTTCTTTGAGTTTCCGTATCTGACAACTTTAACGCCATCTTCTGGATGGTGTTTGTCCTTATACTCAAGCCTGATAGAGTCACGTGACTGAGATGATGGACATTCCTCGAAGTAGTTGTAGGGAAGTAGTGCGAAGCTCAGATGAGCGCCAGGTGTTGGAGTAATGGGGAAGTCCTCTGTGTGGGGGATGTGATGGACTCCCATCGTGATCCACGCTACCAGGTCCTGAAAAGGCAACATTATGAAATAAGAAAACAAATTACACAACAAAAACAACAATTGATAACAAAATCTTTGGTCAGTTTTAGCAAGGTCAAGTGAGCGTGGATGGTGAAGAATCTCTTCGAGCCAACAATGATGTGCAGACATCCAGGCTTGTCAAGGGGTGTAGGACGATTAGTTTCATTTAAGGAATCAAGTCCTCACGAACAATGATAAGAGTTTTGAGATAGAAGTCCTTAATTTTTGGAGTAACCGAGAATAGCCAGTCAGACAGAACTGGTTCTATTCCACATGATAGTCAACATGGATTATGACCCTCGCAACCCAAGACGTAGTGGCGAAAACTTCCCTCACTGACCTTGAGGAATTGAACTTAATGGATGGATGGTAAAGGGAGGGGTGTTCAAGATCGTAATAGCTATCCCATATTCCCTCTCCTGTCAAATCAATATTCATTATATCGTACTTAAGCAATTCTATATTTTTGTTTGATACATGTAAGCTAGCATTAGCTTCAAATAAACATCAAGAAAACATTGTACCAAACGCGTTGATATCCTGTTATATCCTGTTCTGCAAGATTATTCAGAAGCACCACATCCGTATATCCTGATTAACCGCTTCGAAATCTCTAACAGAAAACAACCGAGAGGTAGGAACATGCAAAATACTTTTCCATGTTAACAATTTCAGAAATCATGTAAGAAACGGAATGGAGGAACCGAATGGTTTCACAGTCGAAAAGCTAATTGGATCAAAGGCTAATGAATATAAAGCTATTTTAATGCGTTTGGTACCCTTTTCCTGAAGATTTGGACAATTAGCTATATAGACGTGTTTGGTGCCATGTTGCTAAAAATGTTGACAATTAGCTTCATTAACGCGTTTGATACCATGTTGCTGAAGATACTGACAAAAAGCTGCGATCATATCGGAACCAAGAGAAAAAGTGATATATTATATTTGAAATGCAGGTATTTTGTCTTGTCAACTTTTTTGTCATCGCTATTGAAAATTAAAAATTAAAACGAAACCGTTATCCTCAAATTAAACCCAAGCATATGTTCTTGCCTTATCCACAATGTTGTCGTTGTCTGCATAGAAGGAGGTGAAGTTGACGGTTGGAGTGAGAGAGTCGAAGAGTCCGTACAGAGAGCTAGCGTCTCGCTCCTCGGGCTTGTACTCCGTCACGGTCAGCTGGTTCCGTGCCCAGGCTATGTCAGGGGCGTTCCCGTGGTCAACCGGAACCAACATCTTGGTCATTCCGTCCAGATGGAGTCTGGAGATTTCAGAAGGATGGCAAGAATCATTATATTAGGGATGAAGACCAAAAGTGTCACAAAAATTGGAAGGTGATTTCTAACTTAAGACCCATTTATTTAAAAAAAATAGACCAAACAAACCTTTAGGAAAACATTCATATAGAAGATATCAATCATTTATCATTTAACACCGGTTTCATTATGTGAAGAATTCAGTTGATGACTCCGATGAAGACCTCTGTTGAGAGAGAGAGAGACAGACAGAGACAGAGAGAGACAGAGAGAAAGAAGGATACTCAGTAAAAGGGTCATTATGACTGCACTTATCGTTACCTGAAAGCCTTTGGGGCGTTGTATTTAGTCGGACGTTCGTTGTTGTGGATGATGTGGTACTTTGGTGTATCAAAGTTGAACTGGTAGGCAGCATCCATTTCGGTTCGCTTTAAATTCCTTTCAAACTTAATTTGGTAGTATACATCGTCCTTTTTGTCCGGTGTTTGTGAGTTCGGACTCGTGTCACGTGATATGTCTAGTGTTTCGTATCTGTTATTCTCTCCATGGATGTCGACATCAGCTTTGAAGAGGAAAAGATGATGATGTAGCGAGCCAATCGTGAGTTTCTTCAGTTGCCAGCCGTAAGGGTCCTCCTTTGGAGTGTAGTGAGAGGCAAATATATACCCAGTGGACATCACCCGAACTTCCATAGCCCCACTCTGATGAAAGATGAAGTCCATAATGTAGTCATAATTAATTATAGTCATGATGGATCGAAGAACCAAGGAATTGTCCTCCATTCCAGAATAAAATCCTCCTTCTCCTTGACTGAATGAAAGATGGCGGCGAAGAGGATGACCCGGGTTGAGTTCAAAAAGACAAAAGGCTGATTGCAGCAGAACTGGATCTTTAGATGTTTCACCAAGATAGGAGTGGTTGAAGAAGGTGCTTGTTTCTGGACAATCTGCCCCCGGCACCAGAGACTGAGAGTGAGTACCAATCAGAGCTCCACTGTCGATGAAGTCAGCACTGCGAGTTGCCGAGTTGTTGGAGGCATAGAACACAGCTATTTCCTGTAAACCAACCTCGTATGCTATACGCTCGTTGTTAAACTTAATATCGTATAACTGTGGTCCACTAAGTGTTGACATTCTGAAGTTGAACTGCCACTGCATGTACTCGACATGTCGGTGGTGGACGCTGTAACGCTTCCCATCCGGTTCGTACATTCTTGGGGCTCGCTTGGAATCCTTTGGAACTGGGTCACCACGCCGATACAGTGATGACTTCAGATCTTCAACATTTGTTGGGAACGGCATTTTACTTTTAGGAATTGAACCAGATCGATACTTTGCCGCCAGATCATCAAGGGTCTGATATTCCTTGTCTGAATAATGAACCCTTTCTATAAAGTATTTGGATGGATCAGTAGAGTCAATGTTAGCCAATAGAGTCAGATCTGTAGGATTCAGCCCGTAGTACTCTACGTTATGACACACAGTTAGCCACATCTTCCTCACCTTTTCCTTGATAACCCCGGAACCTACAGGGGTCGGATAAAACATCAAGCAATGTTCTCCACAATCTGTGAACGTAGCACCATAACTTTCCTTCAGAATGAATCCAATTTTTGAGTCAACTTTTGGAAACATAGTTTCATAATAGGAGCCAAATTCGACGCCCCCAATTGGTCTAAATGAATAGGGAACCGGATTCCTGCGCCCAGGTACTGTAAACAGATCGCATCTATTGGGGTGAGGCAGCGGCCCGACAATGTACTCTTCTGACACAGGAGGATTGCTATCTCCACGGAACAGCACAAGTCGAGCCTGTCTTTCCGGTTTTTTGCTCTTTCCACTCATGTAAGCTAAAGCTTCTGACTTCAGAGGCGGGTGAAGGTCGGACAGATAGATGTAACTCCTGTTCACAGTGGCCTCTTCTGGTGTAGCCAAGTTGAACCTCCTGTTCATTTCCGTGCTGTACATGAAGGTTTGGATTGCCTTCAACTCCTTCACCGTCAAGTCATCAAACAGTCCAGGTTCTGGGGACTCCGACGTGTCGATGTCTGGCTCAGTAAATTCCTCTCCACAATCCGGTGCGGCTTGTCGTTCAAATCTTCTGTCCTTTAGAGCAACAACAGCGATCAGCGCTATGATAAGACCAGCACTGATTAAGGTCAAGGTTATAGTGGCGCAGCGCCATCTACCGATACTTCGACGATACTTCTCTTGTTGTTCAGTCATAGTGCAAGATCTGAAAACAAAATACATTGTTAAAGCGATGATATTTGGATGCTTTCTCTCCCCACATATGCTACTCGCGCCTTTTGTTCCCATGTCACCTCTGTAACAGATGGACCATGTTTCACTTCTGAAAATCCACTAGTAGTTAAATTTGAACCATTCATACCGTTTTTATTCTTATCCATTCGCATATCTGACTGACTTGTCTTGCAAGAAATCAAACCTTAAGATGTATGATTTTATATATCAGTCATATATGTCATAGTATGTAAATTGTGTTGTGGGGGTGGTTTCTCAAATTTACTATCTCATTGCTTATGCTCATTGTTCTGTATTTCCAGGTCACAAAGTGCTCCATTTGTAAAAGAGGTCTACAAGGGAAGATATAAGCTTGTTGGGAGAGAATAAATCGGAGGATGACAACTGTTGCTTCGAAAGTAAATGACATTGCAACCATTTTACTCCGGCAATAGAAACACAGGATTCTAAGTGGATGATTCAAATATAAAATGTATTGTGAGGTATATGATTACGTTTAATCCCTTGAATAAGCAGATTAGTCATTGCCATAGTTTTGATTCTAGTGATTTCTAATTTTATCTTTTTTCTTCTTCTAAGGACTGTATGTAAGTCTGTATGAAAGGCGCCACATTATGTAATTGTTCCCTGTAAAGGCATTTTTTATTCAGAAGCGATTCTCCGTTACTGTTTAAAGGGGCAGTAGCAAGTTTTTTTTAAATATTCACTTATTTAAAGGCACTAGCGCACACCAATATTTTGTAAACACGATGAATGCACAGATAATGCCTATCTCTCGCTATTACTAAGAATCTGGGCTAAGGTAACCTACCTCGTAAGATGTTTAGCAAATAAGTACGTATACAGGTTATAAAAGATTATTTTTAAGAAACCGGAAGTATCTTATGCATCGTTGCATTAAATCCGCATGAACTACGATATCAGATATATATAAATTTTGCTTACAACTAGAAAAGCGAATACTATGTTATTCAACAATTTGATGATTAAAAATATTGCTTTAATAGACAATGAATCATTATTCATTTTCATTTCAGTATTTATGTAAATTCAAAGGTGCACGCATTACTTGTTCAGCCGTTTTCAACTGTCCAAAATTTCCCCGCTGACCATAGATTTTATAAATCGCCAAGCCGACGGCGGCCGTCTTAACGTTTTCATTGTTGATTGCATTTCAATTGTAAAAAATGGTTAAAGTGTGTGCACGTCCTCATGTGCCTTAAATAGCCAATTTGAACCGAAAAAGTGTTCAATAGTGCCTTTAAATTTTCCCCAACCTTCTGAGGATCAAAAATTCTCATTACTGAACCCCATCATCCTTAGTCGTATCAAGCAAAAACACTGGCGGCTATTTCATTGTGAACACCATTGAGGGAAATGCATTCGTATAGCTTAACCGATCATAAGACGTTCGTTTTAAAACTGCTTCTTTTGATTAAAAGACATTGTCTTGCAAATGGAGACATTTATTTTTTCGTGAGGTCACTTTATTCATTTAAAGAAAAGTGCCAATGCCCCTTTAAATCTAGTAGTCTAATTCTCGTCCTAGCTACTGTATATCGTCATGCACAGGCAAATGATTCAGCGCATAGCTAATGCAGGAGTACATCTGTGAAGACTTAAACCGAGGCCATGCTTTGGCCATAACGGCGACAACAAAATTACTATTCATACAAAATAGCCAACTTCAAGTAGTATATTTTACATGAATGTTTGATACATTAGCGTCTTAGCAAAATTGAATGTGTCATCTGCCCTGCGTTCAGTAACACAGGATTTCCCGGGTTGTGTTCAATTTTAAAAGAAGGATGCATGCCGCGAACAAGGCAGTTATAGTAGTAACAATACCACACATCAATATCAAATGTAGTTGTTATCTACCGAACCAGCCAATATCACATCTGTAAGAGACACTCGGTAATTGTCATCACATATTGTTTTGCTTTGATACGAACCTAAATTTAGTATTATATAAATTCAAATAAATTAAATCCAAATGAAAAGAGGTTTTAGGGCGTGGCTCCTTTGGTACTTATCAGGGTTCATAGAGTCACCAAATCTATTAATTAGAGTACTTAGAGTAATTAGAGCTAAGGAGTCTATACACAAGGTTTTAGCTTTATATGCTTCTTCTTGATTAAAATATTGTTTTTGGGGCGTGGTTTCAGTGGTCCTTTATTAGGGGTCACAGGATCCCCAAAATTATAAATTAGAAGCTTCGAAGTTTGAACACAAAATTTCAGCTTTCTAGGTCTCTTGCTTCATAGAAAGAAGAAGAAAAAAGGGTCGTAAGGCGTGGCTCGTGTGGCCCTTATCAGGGTTCACAGGGTCCCCAAAACTATCAATCAGAATCCCTAAATGGGCCTCTTGCTTCTTGAGAAGTGGTGAAAGGGCGTGGCACCTGTGGCCCTTATAAGGGGTCACAAGGTCATCAAATCTTCAAATTAGAAGTCTCTTTAGTTAAGGAGTCAGATTTCAGATTTTCTGAGACAGTGGCTCTGGAGAAGAATATGAAAATGATAAAAGCTTACAGACGGACGCCGGACGCCATACCATGCCATATCTACCAGATGAGCTAAAAATATTTATTGTTGACAACGGCATGACTAGGAATGTGTTCAGCTGTTGTACCTTTAAATATCAACTGGGAACAATGGGAAAAAATCTGTATACGGTATAACTACATCTTTAACTTCACCTATTTGTTATTCACAGTGATAGCATTGCTTTTGTTTTAACCACAGCGGTGAATTCGGATATTTTACCAAGAGAGACTACCCGAGTGCGGTACACTTATATCGAGAGATATGCATTATCTGTGCATTATGTATATAAACGAAATATTGATGTGCCAATTGCCTTTGATAATGGAGCTGTGAGCTTCATGCATTGCACATGGACTGATATATCTGCAAAGGCTAAATAAGATAACAAATTAAAAAAAGATTAGAGAATTTCACTTGATACGACTGTTGATCAACTAACCGTGTTTTAAATCATGTACAAATGGCAAAATTGCATTATCTAGTGTAATTGCTTTCAGGTCGTTTCTTTAAGAAAAACATCGTTTGTTTCTAAATCATGTGTAACCCGTGTCAGTCATAATATTATTATTTGAATGTGTATTTAGTGTGATAGCAGGTATTTAAATAATCAGCCATATTGACTGAGACACATACAATTGCAATGATAATAACTTGTTCTACAATGAAAGGAGGTGACTTACCTTGGGACGGCGTGAGCCAATTTGAAGTGTGTCTTATCTATATCTGACCTACCTCTGACTTTTCTCGAAAACAAATACTAGATGTGAACCCGTTAAGTCTACATTATCCCCGTTGATTAAGTGCTATTCATTTTAACATTAATTTCTAATACATAACACAAAACATGATGTTATCAGTTCTCTAAAACAGCCATTCCCAAAACGAATAAAGGTGGTCGAACAACGTTTGAACGCAAATCGCATTTTCCGTTATTTTGTCTGAGCTTTTAATTTTATGTTAGAAATTGACACTTGACGGCCAGTCACACAAAGGGAATTTTATTGAAGACGAGAACTCCTGTAAGTTTTTTATGCTCCCGATCACGTGATTGTCCGTTGGTCGTTATCTGTTATATATATATATATATATATATATATATATATATATATGAACATACGATAAGCGGTGAACGGCCGAACGAAGTTCGAAAATATGAAAACAGACTAAACTTTCTTATTTTGTAGTCCCAGATTTTCGAAAGTCTCTCAGCATTAAAATAGTCGTAAGTACATGAACAAGGGCAAACGAGTATAAATAAGAAAATCTAAGCTGCTCATTCACAATCTACCATTTCTATCACTGGCGGAGTCCTCGTTCAGCGGAGGTAAATTTACTTGTGCATATTACACCAAGGTATTTCAAACGTTTCATCATTTGTAGAAATATGTCAAAGACTAAACTTGAGTCTAGATGTTTTGGGGAAGAGCGGGTTCAGAATTGAGAACAGTAACGCTGTGATACGGCGATAACCTTGAAGGCAAGTGTATCATGTGTCTACAACATGTTTATTCATTGACAGGCTCCTAGATACGGATATCTGTACCGAGTAGTGGTGTTTAACTTGCATGAAGTCTATATTAAAGAAAAAAGCGATTTGATGCCTCAACGTGGACCGGGAAATACCGTTATCACCTAAAGTCTATATTAAAGAACCAAGCGATTTGTTGCCTCAACGTGGACCGGGAAATAAGGTTGTCACCTAAAGTCTATTATAAAGAACCAAGCGATTTGTTGCCTCAACGTGGACCGGGAAATAAGGTTGTCACCTAAAGTCTATTATAAAGAACCAAACGATTTGTTGCCTCAACGTGGACCGGGAAATAAGGTTGTCACCTAAAGTCTATTATAAAGAACCAAGCGATTTGTTGCCTCAACGTGGACCGGGAAATAAGGTTGTCACCTAAAGTCTATGATAAAGAACCAAACGATTTGTTGCCTCAACGTGGACCGGGAAATAAGGTTGTCACAAAAAGTCTATGATAAAGAACCAAGCGATTTGTTGCCTCAACGTGGACCGGGAAATAAGGTTGTCACAAAAAGTCTATTATAAAGAACCAAACGATTTGTTGCCACAACGTGGACCGGGAAATAAGGTTGTCACCTAAAGTCTATTATAAAGAACCAAGCGATTTGTTGCCTCAACGTGGACCGGGAAATAAGGTTGTCACCTAAAGTCTATTATGAAGAACCAAGCGATTTGTTGCCTCAACGTAAACCTGGAAATAAGGTTTTCACATAAAGTCTACATTAAAGAACCAAGCGATTTGTTGTCTCGACGTAAACCTAGAAATAAGGTTGTCACAAAAAGTCTATTATAAAGAACCAAGCGATTTGTTGCCTCAACGTGGACCGGGAAATAAGGTTGTCACAAAAAGTCTATTATAAAGAACCAAGCGATTTGTTGCCACAACGTGGACCTGGGAATAAGTTTAACAGTATTTAGATGATGAACTGTAGAAAATGTGTTAGACTAACATATAGTCCCTGAAAAAAAGATTTCACTAAAAATGTATTGTTCAATATTTGGTATGAAATAATATGAAAAAGGAGTCCTGTACAATACTTAATTTATGACTGAGGCAACTAGACTTGCCAACATTTTCTAGACTTAAGAATATATTATTGATATTTTTCGTAAGCTCTGGATGACAGACTAAGAATGTGTGAATATAATATTTTGGAGTTTCGTCATACAAAGGATAGTGAATTCTTCTTGCGGGGAAGACGAATGTTCGGATACCTTGTTTTAAAGTATAATATTTATGATTTAAAGTATCTGGCAAAGACTTTTAATGGACCTAGCTATATGAAATTGAAAGAGTGGAAGTGTACATTACTATACGGATTCTCTTCAGTCTCTGAGTTTGATCTACATGTGTAGGCTAAGTCTTTCTTCTACATCATAAAATGAACGTAGTCTCTGATTCAGTTTAAATCTTTAATTATCAGTACATTATATTAAGGGGAGGAGCCTTGGAGAAATTAGATTTTCTCATGTTTAATCCAAATCTAGACTTGCCATTAAATAGGATGTTGTTATGTGAATTTAAAGTTTAAAATTCAGAACTATAGTTGGTAATTCAGACTAAGATACTGTAAGTACCATGTTTAAGGAGATGCTAGTGAGAAAATAATGGGATGGGGAACTTGGGACAGATCAGAGTATAGAGTCTATATGGTAAAGTAGATTGTTTACCCGTGCGGCGACACAGCTGGTAAAACACTCGGGCATGAAAAGGCCAGCTAGGGTTAATCGAATTGGTTGTGTAATTTGTTTATATCGACCATTGGCAATCTTTTCTATTCTGATAACTGATTAATATCAGTAACATTCACTGCAAAGGCTTATCATAATGCATTTAATATTTAATATGACGAGCTTATTTCTGATACTGACAAGTGGACAATCTAAGATCGCCGGTAACTCTTCATATGAAAAATATCCGGTCAACTTCAATGCCGAAAAGATCGTCCTTAAAAATATTCTGTTTCGTAGCCGCAGCGTAAAATCAATAACCATGGACAAGGCACTACCCACTGCATTTTGATATTCGTTTTATTTCTAGCTGTTTGTCATTGTGAAGAATGAACTCTGTATCAAAAGTTCAAGTAAAGTCAGGGGTCACACTGAAAAGTCAAGACAGTCAACATACTACTTGAAATAGATCAATTATAGATAAGTCAGACCTCGAAACGAATGAGGTTGACATAAAAACATATTTGTTCTTTTCAAATTGTGACCACAGACAATTTATTGCCATCTTGAAAGAATAAATTACGTTGCGATAGCTAGTAGGCGCGATGACAAAGAAATTCTCTCCAAGTGTGACATTTTTGGAAACGGTTCACAGACTTTCTGAAGCTTGATGATCGCTTCGCTGCATTTTTCTCGAATTGTGAGAATGTGTGCACACTAAATCCTTCAGCGCATAGTGAATTACTGCTGACAGCAATCGACACTAGTATAAACGACCTCAAATTTGTGCTCTTTGGTATGTTGGTATCACGTTCGCATGTTTTTAACTTTAACAGAAAAACTTGAATTTCTTCAACAGATGCAGTAAAGCTCCACTATCTCCCATATGATAAGATATTGTGTATTTCAAGTGTTTGATTATGTACAGCTGTACATGTATATGTGAACATATGATTGAAATATTTTTCCCTAGACACCTCAACTTATTTGGTGTAATGATGTGTTGTATGTTGTCAGTGGTAAACTTATTTGGATAGTGATTTCTTTTCTTTAAAAACTTAGGTTTTATATCGTTAGTAATTAAGTATCGAAATATAATCATCGATAATACACCACACCACACCTATGTGGTTTACTCTAATCAGCAAATGACTGCAGCTACCGCTTTGGCAAATGGCCTGAATATGTCTAATATATAGGTTGACCATAATATTTTCAATTTTGTAAAATAAAACGATGCCAATAAGTATAAACTACATTTTTGCATAACATATAATGTCATCAAATTGCAGTAATTGCTTATATATAGTACTATCATGTCTATCTTTTAAAACTCATCGTGTTTTGTTTAATTACCAAATACTATCATCTTCACATCACTGAACATTCCTACAAAGTTTTCAAACCAAATAGTTTTTATAAAATCAATTTGCAAACGTTTTACTTTGAGTGTTTATTTGTCCTGACCGAACGAGTCCAGTAGGATATTAGTAATATCTGGCTGCTTGAGATTTTTAAGCTAAATATTTTATTCTAAAGATTAGAAATAGACATAACCTTACACCTATATATTTTCATGTATATATACATATACATTTGTTTATATATATCAGGGGAAAACAGTACAGACATGACACAACAAAATGTACAGTTACAGGCAGGGATCCTTGTTAGCTCAAATGGTAAAGGCGTTACTCGCCAGCAAAGAGGTCCCGGGTTCGAATCCCACTTTCGCTAATGTCAAGTCTTATATACTTGATTTGTAAAACTATCAAAATTTTACAAGTCTAATCGTTTGTGTAGGTTGAACATCTTATAACACCCACCTGCGTAGTTGGTGGTTATGGCATATAGCCCTCAATCAAAAACAAAGGACATAATAACCGATTTGAATGATATGTGATAGTGCCCTAGGGCGATATGGAGAAACAACCGATGATTACGTCATAAGAGGTTAATATGAGAATGAACCAATGTTAAAAGAATGGGAACATATCACACCGAGGTGTGTAAAGACATATATCAACACTTCGGTTTATACTTTTAAGCCTTGCGCCTGTGAATGCATTCAGTTCTTTATTCGCCTAGAAAGATGCACGTGTGACTATCAGGTACTACAATTATCTTTTGTAATTCTAAAAACATGCCTATTACCTTAATGATTTTGTTTGTGGTGCTTTATCAACCAGTTGATAATGTCAAACTATTCATTAAGCAATTTAAAATAATAATCTATTAGCGTATCATACAGATATTAGCATTCGAATCTTGAAAATAGTACAAGATCTCAGTTTATAGATCGTTCAGAACCGAATATAACCAGATTCGTATCTCTCTGTGTTGATAGCCAGACCATCAGGCACACGCTAGAGAATTTTGATATGAGTTTGTTTGTATCAGTAGATAAAGGCAGGTGGTTCCGATAAAAGGGGGAGTGTTATCAGTATGTAGCTCTGCTAATAAAATTGAAATCCACCTGTTTTCGTTGTATATACATACATTTAAAGAGTCAGCCCTGTCGGCAATCGATCCGCGAAGGTGCTTTTTCGGTAAATAACATGACAAAATGCGCTGTATGGATAGAATAATCACACATTTATAAATGATTTATGATAAGACATCTCAAAGATGCCACAGCAAGGCTTTTTTCCCTAGTAACGCCGATGAATGGATTCACTTCTCATTGTTATGTTTTTACCGGGTATGCGCTCTTATTTGGGTGATCGAGTTGTCAAAATTTAATCAACCAAAAGGTTACCCTCAGTAACATGTTTCAGTTGTGTTGTGTTATAATTATGTACTAATAATGTTTATGGGGGAAAATAGGAATGTCACCTTGAATTTCGTTCCCACAACAGTTACTCCAATTAAGAAAATAATGTTACCTTTCAAAGTATCCGTGAACTCTAATTATATATACGTAAGTTACCGCTTTTATGCATATGCTGTTTCTAATAAGCGCTCTGTTAATTGAACCGTTAATTACTTTCCTAAAATGTACAACAAGGAAATGTATTATATGATGGCTGGAATCTTCGGGTACAAGGAACTTTTTGAACACAGGCTTGACACAGAAAAGATGATTACTTTATGTCCTACATCACAAAAGTGCAGTTGGATTTAAATATCAAAAATCAAAAACTCAGCACCGAATCTTCTACTAGAATACATGATTAAATATAATTTTGGTTGCTTTAATGTTGCAAAACTAAAAGATATTAGCAGGTAGTTTAATTTATGATAATTATATTCATTTAGTGAGAACTTTTTCATTTCAAAAATTTTAAATATGATTTATTATTATTACATACAGGAAAAGTTCCGGAAATGTAATATTCATATCTAGACCTTCTCTTCAAGAGCCGATGTCTCAGACTCAAATGATTTTAACTTTTTCAACGTCCTTGGTGCTGTATACTGAACTTGAAACTAGACCAATGGATTCTGTCCCTAGGTTGTTGTGTACACAGATAGGACTGTGGTGGTGAAGGATTACACTGTCACAAGATAATGCCTTTCATGTGCTGTTTGAACTTTGAGACTCGACAGGTCAGCGGCCGAAGGTGAACGTAAGAATAAGCTTGAACACATACCATTACAATACCAATGGTCATTGTCAGAGACACGTTTTCTAGACGAACGATGCCGTTTGTCAGCTCTTATTCCTGAGCACGTAACCAGGCCATTTATCGAATACTCACGTGTTGGGTAACAATCTTTATGAAAGATGCATGCGCACATTTATTTTACTTTGTTTAATTTTACTTGAGATACTTAAGACAAGCTTTGTTTATGGCGCTAAGTAATCTAAATAATTGTTTTTAAATTATGTACTGATGCAACGGCAAGTCAAGAATTCTGAATTTGAGAGAGCATGCAAACATTTAAGACATGGCACTAGGAAATTTTGACACATTTTACAAACAAAATTAAGTTTTATAGAAATAAAACAATTTGATATGCTTTCTGATATTAAAGAGATACAGAGTCTTTCCATGAATTTTGTTTGTTGCTTAGATAAGAGCCAAAATACCACGTGCCCTGAAGTAAGTTTAAATTGCCTTTCCAGAGGTTCATCTTTTTTTTCTAAATTTCCTAAATTTTGATAATACCCTGTTTTCCTTCATTATCGGAAACGGTCAGAGCTCTGCGTCCAATTCAAATGTTAACACGTTATATGACATACATGGCACTATGTATATGGTATAGTTGCTGTAAATAAGTTTCCAATGTTGAGTCTGAGTCATTGGCGCGCGCTATTGTCCGGTTATCGATCATGAATCATGATTATAACCTGTTTATTGTCACCATACTGAACTGAGAAGCATTAAATGAGCCAATTTTCATAAACAACCACTATACGTCCTAAAATATTACAATATTTATTAAGTTTAACATATATGACTCCAGCAATACTTTCTGTACCTCTGTAAGAAAATAAAGGTATTCAATGGTTCAAAGTTCATATCATGCACCCATAAGATAGGCAAAATTAACCCCTCCTTTATATGCAATTACAATATATTTTTATTTGTGCAAAATATTTATGTAATTATTGTAAAATATGTCATTGTAATTATGCAACCTACCTCAAAGCGTCTGAAAGTGGATGTCTTGCAATTCAAACTGGGTTAGGTCTCGAAATGGGGACGCGCCTGGGACCTTGCCTCTCCCGCTATCAGTTACTCCACCTCTCCCAAAGGTGACCTGTGTTTACTTTACACAAACCTCAGGCGCCGGGGTGAGTCCCTGCACTTCACGGATTCCGCTGTCTCAGTTCATCACAAACAGAGCTGGGGAACACGATGGCTTGGGTGACGCCGATCGTATGGTGGAGATTTTGAGGAAGATAGGGGTGGGGAGTTTCATGTATTGTTTTGGCTTTATAAAGGTTTTTTAATTTGGGGGGGGGGGGGGGGGGGGGGGGGGGGGGGTGAAAAATGCTAAATGTTAACCTTCTACATATAAGAAAGGTCCTAAATAAAGAAAGAGAAATAACTTTTCTGTTGACCAGATCTACACATGCTTTTTAAGAGGCGTTGAGGTCAAAATAGTAACTACCATCTTTGTGTTTGACTAGGGAGGGTATGGAGTTCGTAATAAGGTGACAAGAACATTAAATATCATGATTTCATTATGTCAAGGAACCGGGGTAGCAAGGGACGTGATATGAAGGTTGGGAAAGGTAAATATAAAGAGAAAAAATGGTAGGGATCAGAGAAGGGGCAGTTGGGTTAGATACAAGTTATATAAGGTGGGATCGAGCGAGTATTGTTTGACGAGAGTTAGATAATATGAGGGGAATAAGAAGATGATATATATAAGGTGTAAAAGCAGAGGAAATGCGTTAGGATGTCAGGCGTAAGGGTAGATGTATGGTTTATGTTCCATTGAAAATCGAACAGCAAGCCTACATATGTACAGCAGCCGGAGTCTCACATTCAATTCATATTAGTATTTATTGTAAAACCTATTAAACACTGTCAACCACATTCTTTCTGTCTATACGGTACATAAATACTACGTTTAAAGATTTTTATACTCGTTAGCCATGGTACATTGTCGATCAGAAATAAAAACGTTTACTTTCATATTGTTACTTAACAGGGCCGATTAGAATAAACTTGTCAATTTTCAGCAAAATTGAGTACTTGTGAATAATAACACATTTGTTTACGTTTGTCATAGAAGATTCCTATATGTGAGACGTGTCCCTTTAAAGTGACACAGAGTATGTTTCAAAAATTCTTATTTGGATGAAATAAGAGACAAAATACCATCTATTTTGAGTTCAATTCAAATATCGTCCCTAAACTTGCATCTTTATCTCTAAATTCCAAAATTTTAATATTTTCTCGTTTTTGTAATAATAAAAAAATCGCCATATAGATGTTAATTTGACATAATTTTGCATCTAATTTACATGAATGTCAGTTTAGTAAACTACTTAACACGATCAAGATAAATCTGTCCTTATATGCCTTTGTTGGATTTTCGATTATAACTTACAACTTTAATATGTTTATTGTCTCCATACTGAACTGGTCAGCATTAAGATGGTATTTTTTAGAGACAACCAATACTTTTCGATAAAATGACACCATTTATAAAGTTTCACATGTATGACTCCAACAACATACCCAGTGTCCCTTTAAACTTGTTGATTTCGCTACCGGTTTATGCCGGAAAAGCTTAAAGACACGTAAATCCTATTTCTCTGTGATTTTAATCTTTCAGAATTAAAGTTTTTCTGCTTCTTACTTAGAGATTTAATTTCCAAAGTTATTTTTCAGGTATCAGTCCGCATGTAATTATGGATAGTTTATACTTTCTAAGCGTAATCCCCGAGGGTGACACGGGTCAGACTGACATGCCGACATTACGTTGCATATATCAGTGTCGACGCTAGACGTAAAAATAGATGAACGAGAAAATGGACATTGTCTATTTGAAATAAGACCATCATTTCATAAAGTAAAATAGTTGTATAAATGTCGGTGCTCGCTTTGTTATATTGACTAATTTAGCGGAAGGATTTTGAATACATTTAAATTAAGATAATGAAAACACTAAACACAATAAAAGATTATTTTATCTACAATGGTCTCAAGTAATCTACATTTTTTTTTTACATATTAATGGTTCTGTTTTGTTTTGATAATATCTTATTAATAAAATAATAATATAATATCTTAAAATTATGTCTCACTGTCCCTTGAAAATAATCTTGCAATGGCGGTCGGCTCTCAAATAAAAGGTTTCTTTAATTAGATAGATATAAATCATATTTGTAACATTCAAATGTTTGTGGTATGCATGAAGAGATATTATCATAAGTTATTTCCCCTACCTGGTTTTTCGACTCCTTGCACTGCACATATACAGAAGAGACCTTTCTCTTTCGAGAGGATAGCCCTGCAAGGAGCTTGCGATAAGCGTCTGCTAGTTAGGCAAGTCCGAAGGTCTTTTCAGATGAAAACATTTCATATCTTTGCAAACAATTATCTTCTCTGTGGTAATTGTTTGATATATAATTGTCTGTGACAAATTGGTAATGTTATTTGAGCTTGACGACTGTCCAGCATATAAAGATAAGAATCAGTACCGTACTGTTGTGTTGTTTGTGTGATTTTATGTGAAAGATAAACTTTTAAACCAGCAATGCATGTAGTGTTGCAACTCACAAATCATTTAAGTAGGGCAAACTGACTGAGGTTCGGACAGTGTATCGATTCAAATATTTTGAAAGACAATATGATTATAACTATTTGAAGAAAATAATTATTTTCAAACCAAAGTATACAAAATTGAATATTGTTTGTAATTTATTTCTATATAGCCATAATTATATCAGTTTTATCCGAAAATAACGGTTTTATTTGGACATATCAATTCGCCCGAGGTTCGGACACTTCAGACTTCTGTCTTAACTTCGGACAGTTGCACCTAGTCTGCTCGAATGCATCCCTGGCTTAAAATACTCATCAAAATGATTTTCAGACATCTTCACTCACGCAGTGAATAGGCTATGTACAATAATATCATAGTTTTAGGGGAGTATAAAGTAATTTGTTACTGGTACAGAGCATCTTTTCCGATGTTAAATTCTTGAAAACAGTTACATGAGCCCATAACAGTAAAGTGACTTTGCAATCCCATTTGTACGCATTCGACACTAAAACGACGATAGTGCTAACCAGTAGGTTTTCAAAATTAATCAGTTTGTTTTATGTGTTAGTCATATGTGTTTTCGTGTTTCCCGAACCTTTGTCTGTTGAATTAAACATTACGAATCCTTAAATAGAAAACTTAAGAAGTGTCCGAACCATGGTCAAAACTGTCCGAACCAAGGTCCTTTTGACATGTTATCAAAATCTCGATATTTACTTATGTTTTCACTTCATATGTACCGATGTTATGAATAATTGGATTATTAGGTTAATTTTCTTTGTTTATGAATACAGTTTAAGATATTTTGCCGCTCCCTACATCTCCTGACGGGAGAGTCTACTTTTACATTGTACCTCCAGACAAAACTTTGATAAGAAATATTACCGAGAATTGATTGTTTATCAAATGAAAGAAATAAAATAACGCACTGAGCACAAACAGTTTACAATTAAAAGATCACAATAGTCGCACGTATTATTGCGTCAACTCCAAGTAAAAAGTGTCCGAAGTTCGGGCGACCTCGGGTGGTGTCCGAACCTCGGTCAGTTTGCCCTAATTCTTACAAACCCACGGACTGTGACAAGAATACAGAATAAAGAAATTTTTTTTTCTGGGATGTGATTGTATGTTTTTATGGTCTAGGATGTGAACAGTGATAACTAAAATATATTTGTCATCAACAGGTTCCCATCATATTCGGATTACACATTTTGCATGTTCTAACATTATGATAAAGCTCCAGTTGAACTTGTAGTCTGGCTATAGAAATGTGTAGCTTTGTCATATCACCAATAATATTGGGAACATACACAACAAGTTAAATACAATTCTGGTTGTTTAAAGAGCCACAATGGTGTCATTTGATCGCAAAGTATCGACTATTACCAAAATGAAACATTTTAAAGCTAATTTGTTTTGTACAGTGACAATATGAAGGTATATATGTTGCAATTATGATCGAAAAATGGACAGTGGCGCGCGTCAAATAGTCATACGTAATTTTGGAGACTTATCTAAAACAGCCAGGAGGGTAGTTAGGAGTTGATAGTGTTTGTTAGGTTATATAACTAGTGTCCATGTATATTGGACGTGATATCTACACCTTTGTGCATTTATAAGGCTGTTTTTAGATGTTCATGTAAAACCAGTATATGTCATTTAAGTGTCATTTGGAAATGAAAAGTTAAGATGTTTTGATTTTATATCACCACGTGTTTTGTGTGCAGCGACCTCTTCGACTAAAAGTTGGAATTCTGATATGATTTCTCATTGAAATATTGAGACCCATTGCAGCAGCCTTGATAGGAAGCAGGGAAGCATCTACATTGAAAAGTTGGGGGAATGCAGCAAGGCCTATCTTATAGCAAGTTTTTGGGCTGGCACAAGTATAGGCCATGCAAGGAAAGATGATCTATATGTTCTTTCTCACATAGTTTAGGCAATGGTATCTGCAATCCTGCAACCAAAGTTTTATCCAGGGGCAAATAAAAACTCATGTGCACTAATCAGACTTTCAATAATTGTTTTAGGGGATTTCAGAGTAAAAAAATTTGGTAAGCCAGTGATCTGGGACTTTTATAACCTCCCCCTGCCTCCGACCTATATATTTGAAAGGACATTGATATTCATTAGGTCGCTTGAAATGGTATGTTTAAATGTTTTCACATAATGTTTCGTAATCTTTTTATCTTTGCAGATAAGTTATAATGGCCCTCAAAGGAATTCAAGTCATTGAAATGGCTGGCTTAGCCCCTGCTCCTTTCTGTGGGATGGTTTTGTCAGACTTTGGTGCCAAAGTCATCAGAGTTGACAGAGTATGATCACTTTACTTGTTTACTAGTTAAAGATCATTCTGATTTCCATACTGCATACTAATCAAGAAGTATTTCCAACATAATATTATGACACCTAGCCTAGTAGCTACTTACTGAACAAGAAAAAGGCTGGCAAGAACAACCATTTCAACTATCAAGCAACTTCAATTCATAACGTACTCTATTTAATATTGAAATATTTGCTTGTCAAACAGATGACCTGTCATAACATTTTATGGAATGTGTTATGGATATAGGATTAATCCCAACAAATAGAGTTTGTATAAAAAGATAAAACATACTAAATTTTTGCTCTTATATTTAACAAAAGTAATGAAATAAGGAAATTTAAAGTATAAACACTTTATTCAAAAAATCTAAAAAAGTATCTTGAATGATTTGATTTATAAGATGACTTGTAATATTTTGTAAATTCTCTCTGAATAGTGACAAACCTCTTAATATTTTATGATATATACATATTTTTTTTATGGTTTGTATGCAACTGAATGATTCTTTTTCATCATTCACAATATGGATTTATTTTCAACTTTTCAGACTAAAGATAAGGCAAATGCTGATAGACTTGCCAGAGGCAAGTTATCTATTGCCGTAGATTTGAAGCAAAAGAAGGGGACAGACGTGGTAAAGAAGCTTTGCTCTAAAGCAGATGTGCTGATAGAGCCTTTCCGACCAGGTACAGTACAAGTTCTCAATCAGTTTTGAAATAGTGAAAGCTAGACTACATCCATAATAGAAATGACACTCATCGTTATTGATTCAGTCTAATTAGTTGCAGTAGCGTGGGTTGTAAGTTGAAAGGTTAACTAGGTCAGGTCTTCAAAAATGAGTCTCAATCCTATTGAGGAGGCAGTCTCACTTAAACAATAAGGAAATACAAATAGTATTGATGTAAATCCTTTTTATCACAAGGAGATACACATATCAATAAAGATACTCAAACAGTTATCTAGCAAGTGATACTTCTCAAAGATATGACCAAAGAGTTGATGCAGTCGCTCAATACTGGTTTATACAAAATTATCACCTTTTTGAACATTCCAGGATTTGACATCGATACCTTAGAAAGAGTCCTTTTAAGTATAGTGATAGTAACTACAATTTTGAAAAAATCTCAATTAATTAATTCAGATCCCATGTAAGACTGTACCTAGCTGCTTTTCTGATCTGAAGACTTCTTCAGTAGAGTAACCTTTCACGCCATCAATTCAGCAATGATGCCAGAAAATAGTCAGCATTATTCAAAATCTGGTGGACATAGTGGTAGAGATAAGTGGGCCAGTGACTATTAGATGTTATTGAAGGTTTAAGACCCCCCTGAGTAGTAGTATTCAGATCAGAATACAGCAAGATATTGATATCATGATTTGGCATTATTAAGTAAGATTGATTTGGCCAAAACAGATTTTGTGTTAAGTGCTTAGACTTCTATTATACCTTTTGACTAATTATAATAAAAGTCAAGATAACAGAGATGTCAAAGGAATAGGGTTCACCTCTAGATCCTGAAACCTATCATCCAATTGAATGTGAAAGTTAATACCTACTTATCGCTATGTTCTTTTTGCCCTTCCAATAGGAGTGATGGAGAGGCTTGGTTTAGGACCTGATATTTTGCTGTCAGAGAACCCTGGACTTGTGTATGCCAGGATGACTGGATTTGGACAGAAAGGGTCTCTGGCGCAAAAAGCTGGTCATGATATCAACTATATTGCAACTTCAGGTAAAAATATATTGCTCCAAGATTAACCTTACTTAGATGAAGAATGGAGTGAATGTTGATATATCTTTACTTCAAAAGGATATTTACTCATAAGCTTTCAGGCAGAAGGAATTGGTATCGAGTAATTGTTATTTGGATGTGCGTGAGTATGAACACACATTGACAATCCTCACATTGGATATGTAAACAAAAGATTATCATCTTTACATCTCAAAATGATCTCTGATCAAATGTTGTCTTGTGCTGGTAAAAGGTAACAAAAGAGGCTGCCATTAGCATAAATATTTTATTGAGTAATAATTTACTCATTAGAATTTTGTAACAAAACTTACCAGTATATAACTGATCTAAGTCATTTTAGTCCAAGTTATCTCTTGTGGAAGAAGTCAATCCAGTTTACCTTGTTAGTAGAATTTATGATCAAAGGTTTTTTTCAGTGGTAAATAGTAAATACATTAGCACAATCCTCATTGAACAGTATTAGCATGATGAAGTCTAACCCAAAGGCAGCACAGTTCTCTCTGTTTGTAGTGTCACATATCAGATTCAGAAGATGCTGAACCAAACATAAAACCTCCTAGATAAGCATATATAGTGACATTTATGCTGAAGCACAATAGTTGACCAATACTTTAGAGTACTTCAATGATACAAAGGTGGTAATCAAGATATTAAAGCACTAGCCAGTTGAAAAGAGCTCACCTGAAAGCAGAAGTCCAAATTCGTTTCTGCTAGCCAATTCCACTTATCATCTTTAAATTCTAATTACCCTCATTGGTATGTTTTGTTTCATATTACTTCACCAGTAAATTTTCATCAATAGCCCTCAGCTACCCGAGCTAACTTTTAACCCATTGATGTATGAAATGTCATAAATGCTTGTACCAAATGAGTATAAGCTTTTACAAATTGTAAACAAATCTTTAAATGACATCTCCCTTGTGCCAGGTGTACTGTCTGTCCTTGGTCGGAAAGGTGAGAACCCTTACGCCCCTATCAACCTCCTGGGAGACTTTGCTGGAGGAGGACTGACATGTGCCCTGGGTGTTGTGATGGCTCTCCTCGAGAGAACCCGGTCTGGAAAGGGACAGGTAGTGGATGCCAACATGGTACAAGGCTCTGCATATGTGTGTAAGTGTTGATTCCTTATATCCCTGTTGTTAATCTTTTTCAATGTCCACAGTTTTTCTTTATGTCTGCACAAATGCCTTAACATGAACAAGATCTTACTTCGGTTTCTATTTCCTATTATTTCAAGTCTTATACAAAGATCATTTCTTATTTCTGATCAGCAAACTTCCTCTGGGCAACAAGAGACATGATATTCTGGAGTGGAGAGCGAGGAGAGAATCTCTTGGACACAGGGTTTGCATACTATGAGACCTACAAGACTGCTGACGGGAAGCACATGTCAGTTGGAGCCCTTGAACCAAAATTCTACGCTGACTTGCTTAAAGGTATTTTTGTCACGACTTGTATAAATACTTTGCAATTATGTTCATCTTAGTAATTGTTATTGAAAATATAACTTTAAACACTTTTCCCCACATCTCATGTTCATTAATACTTACTCAGCCATCATATCTTCTTCTCATAAAGATTTTGAAAAAAGTGTCAGGAAGTAATCTGAGTTAGCTAAAGCTTCGGCATTGGCCAATTCTCCTCAACTGGATAATTTTATCTTGCATCATCATTTGATTCTGTGAAGGGGAGGTAACTGGAGATTTCTTACAATCGCCCACCAGGCTGCATCAATCAAGCCATAAATTGTAGCAAACTTTATTAAGGCTGAATTATCCAGGAATGGAGACTTAAAAAGTTATGCATTGCATTGAAAGTTTTGGTCTTGCAGAAACCTATTCCTATCACTTATGTCGGCATGTTGAATATAGACAATATACCTTAATAAGGCTTTTTTTTTAGAGGAGATGAAACATTCTCTCATTGATTTAATGCTGTATTCAAAGGTCTTCAGCTGAATCCAGATGATGTCCCACAACTGAGTGATCAAGCAGAAACCAAAAAGCTCTTCACAAAAATATTTTTGACAAAGACACAAGACGAATGGACAGAAGTGTTTAAAGACCTGGACGCCTGTGTAGCTCCTGTACTGGACATTGATGAAGCTCATCTACATCCACACAATCAGACCAACAACACTTTCTTAAGGAACACTAAAGGCAGGATAGAGGCGGGACCCGCTCCAATGTTGTCCCGGACCCCGGGTATCAGCTCAATACCGCCCCAGCCTATGTGTGGGGAACATACATTACAGATATTGAAGGAATCTGGTTTTAGTGAAGAGGAAATTGGAGAGCTTGTAAAGACAAACACTGTTGAACAGACTGCTAGCTCTAAATTGTAAGAATTGTAAGAACAGAGAAATGGTTTGTAATCATATCTAGAGATAATTTTGATCAAGATATATGATAAGTACATGAAATATACTTGAAATAATTTGTTACTAATAATGATATAATTCATTACATGACAGAAATAATAACACTATCATGATTTGATGTCTTTATATATATTTGATTGATACTTACTTGTCTTAACAGCCTTAATTTAAAGGGAACAACTTATGGCTCTATTATTTGTTAACCTTTTTATATTACATTATATAGGTATTTAAAGTGTTTCCATGACGTTTAAGTTAAACCAGGGTTTGCAAACATTTATGATTAATGGTGGTTTTTCAAAATGATAATAAATTTTTACATTCCTCTTGCCCACACAAATGTATCTTTCTACATGAAATAAATGTTCTATATTTTGACCATTCTTTCCATTCACAATAGATAGTAACAAGTGGCTAAAAACATTCAATGCAACTATGGATACTGGTGCCCTTTGGACATAATACGGAAAGGGAATCCTCATTTTTATCAAAACTAAATCGTATCTCTCTCCCTGCACCAGAAAAAATTATACAAACTTTCTAAATTGGTAATGATTGAGTCGAATGAAAAAATTAATAAGATTAAAAGGGACCTAGTAGTTGTTCAAGTATTTTTAAACCTTCTTTGTTCTTGGAGGAAGCTATAAATCTTAATTTCCTTCTGCAGAGGACAATGAAATTAATTATTCAAGTTATGACCCTTGGATGCTAATTATTATTAACATAATCACTCTAGTTGGCAGGAATCATGGTTCCATGTCCAAATTCAAACCTGATTTCAGCAATAATCAATTATTTGCTTTTGGTTAAAGTCAATTTCAATTTTCAACCTGCAAATGTTTTTGTGTTATGCAGTTTCAAACCTCTATACCTCAGATTCCCAAATGCCTAACAACACGATCATATGAGTATACTACAGCAGCTAAGCTGACATGGGTGTACACACAGGCCCTTTTATAACCAAGGTCTTATTTTGGGTTGGGGGATATTTTAAGGATGTTTCTGTACATATTCTCAATTTGCATTAGCAGTTAAATCAACCTAATTATAATTAGTTGGCAATAATAAATACATAGTACATGATCCCTGGGTATTATAATGAACACGATCTGGGGTCTAGGGAAAATCATGTGGACAAATATTCTTACTTCTTAATTATACGTGTTTCTGGTAAAAAAAGACCAAAGAAAATTTGATTGAGAGTGTTAATATGGAGAGGGGATAATGACCAAGACCACAAACTTTAGTCTCAACATAACAATCATGATGTTCTTCCTCTACCAACAGCTTTTGGTTAACCAGCCGAAAGTTTCACCCCTGTTACGCTGGGGGGTAGGAGAATGAATTCAAATTAAATCTCCATCCTAAAAAGATGATATTATCCCAAAATTTTAGATTCCTGGTGGCAATGGTTTCTCTAGAAAGGATTCAATAGGATTTGAGGCTGGAGTTGTTCCAAAACACTTTCAGCTTCGCTCCCATATTTTTCTTAATGGTGATAACGTGATCAACCTATGAACTGATGCCTGCCCTTGCAAACTATCTGGTCTTTAGGCTTGATGAGCTTACAAGAGAGTGAAAGTTCCAATCAATAAAGTTATGTTTTGTAATTCTTTTTCTTTAAATTTGAAAATAAAAACATGAAATGCTACTTCAAAGCATTATGAAATAACAACAATACACAAACATTGCTATTCATGTTTTTATTATTTTGCATTCTGAACAAAACATAATAAACCTGCATGATGAGAACCAAAAACATATACAAAATGCTGTACAATTTTGGTATTTCAATATATGATTGATGATATGTTTCCACAAACTAGATCTTAATAATCAATAATTAGTTCAAATAACTGTTTTTCATGTCACAATGAAAGTTCATGCAAAAGGGATTCTTTATTAAAACCTCACACCAAGCTACATAGAGAAAAGGTAAATGTTTATCTTGCTTATTTTTTTTAAAGTATGAGTAAGGCTTTTTTCTATTTATTTCTCTTATTAGAAATACAACTTTAAAATCCTGCCTATTAACAAAACAGCACTTATTTAAGTATATTTATTATCATGATTTATGGACTATGCATATTATGTCCACTTCTAATAAAGAGATGATAGTAAATGCAAAATAAACGTTAAATTTAATGTTGTATCTTATGATATATGTTTTGTAACTTTTGACAATTCAATGGAAAAATAGTTACAAAATAAAATGAAATATGATATGAAATTAATAGAAAAGAGCAAAAATACTTGCTACAATGATGTCAGTTAAAGTGGTTCAACATGGACGGACTTGATTAACAAAATACCAGTAAGTTAAAAAAGTAAACCTTTAATAGGAAAATCTACGAAACATCACTTACATGTCATGATATGTTCAGCTTGATAATTTTATGCAACTTCACAACCTTCAAGTGCCAAAAAAACACTAACAACAACTTATGCTTCATCACAAAATTATGGGGACCTTTTCTCACATATTGAAAGATAAGAATCCAGTCAAAATATAGTCCAATGCCAAATATTTTATCTGCTTTGCTCAAAAGGTACAGCATGGGACAACAGGAAATGAATGATATGTTACTTCTATAAAAATATCATATACATAATTGCTGATAAGTAGCTCTTGATTAAAGGCGATTCTAGATGAACTCCACACCACAGTCAATACACATTAATGAAGTCCTTGTCTCCAAGATGGAATGGCCCTGAAAATTAGTCACAAAATTATAAATACAAAGAAAAACGATTCACCATAATACCATTAGCATTATTTCCATTTCCATGAATTCTATTATCAAATGAAAAAAATTGTCGAAATCATAGTTACTAAAGGGTTGTCATTGACCCATCAAAAATATCTCTTTGGTCATTGTATTGCTAATGGCAAACTATGAGGATGCAGGTAAAATGAATCCCTTTATTCTTGTTATTGGGAAAAGTTACTAATCAAAGGCAATGATAAATGGTTACTCATGAATAGTACAAATCTTTGTATGTAAGCAGGTGAGTGAATGAGTTATTCTTTATCGCCGCTTGGGCAATATTTCAGCCATTAATGGCAATGTAAGCAGGTGAAGGGTTAATTCTCTCCTGAGCTCTGACCTGTGAGGCATGTGCAGAACCTGGCCTCCCCCACTCGGTCCTGGCTCCTTTAACCTCTCCTTCCATCCTTTAGTGGGGCGTAGTAATCTGTTTGGGTCATGCGGTACAAACATTTCCACCTGCAAGGCATCCATTAATAAGCATCAGTTAGAATACATAAACCACAAAATACTTGACACAGCTGAGGGGTTTTGCTTAAAAGGATAAACAAATCTGGGTGACATTTTTTTAAGAATGACAAATATTTTGTAGGTGCCATCATTCCAAAGTTTTGAAAATAATTTCTTTGTCTAAAAAACAAAACAATTTCATCATTATGATTCAAACATTATTGTTTCAAATGTATGTCATCGAGGATCCAGGATTGAGTTAAGTTAGTATCAGAAATTATAATATTAGACTGGAAATTTCTTAAGTCATACCTGTTTCTTTATCCTTTCATTTCTCCTCTCTTTTTCTTTTTCTTCCTCTTCCTTGAGTTTTGATTTCATCACCTTTTCAGCAACTGCCCTTTGATCCTAGAAGAATTAAAAGTTAATGTATATATCAGTTTTATTCAATCTCAACACAAAGATCTAATAACAAGCATTTCAAACTTGCCCAGTTTAAATTTTAAAAAGTTTGAATAAGTTCATTGTTAAAAGTGTCCTAAGGGTAGCATAAAGAAAGACAGATAATAGATAATCTCACTAAAATCACTTCTATTCTTAACTAATCTTCTACTGGTTCACATAATGTTTTTCTATCATTTATTTCAGTAGAACTAACCAGCGTGTATATTAGTTGATTACCTACGAGGGGTTCAAATTGTTTATAGGATGCCCCTAAACAAAACAAAACGTTTTCATTGTAACAATTTATCTTGAAAAATTTCTTTGATTTCAGTATTAAACTGAATATTACAATCATGCCCATGACATACAACTTTAACAAGTTTGCGTCCAAATATCAATATATTCCTCGCTCTCATTTCACATTTAGGCGCTTGTGTTGAAAATCATGGACACTCATGAAATATCCCTTTTTTAAAGAAGTAAATTGAAGATTGATTGTATACAGAAGTAAAGTGCCCACCCTTTCCCTGAACTTTGCAATTTCTCTAGCTGAGAGTTGTCTCCTCCTGTCTGTGTCCTCCTCCTCCCAACGCTCCTGCTGCATCTTCAGGAAGCGTTCCTCTTCCTCTCGCTGCTGCTTGAACTCGGCTACCCTTGCCCGCATCTCTGCCTGTTCAGGGGTAATTGAGTTTCAAACTGTCCTTTTTTTCCATATTTTCCATTGTAAACAGTCCAAAGAGTTCACAAATAATAGTGCATGTAAAGGTCAGATTGTCTATTGCCCACAAATGAAAAAGTCATAAATGGTAAATAAGGTCATTATTTTAATAAGCTAATGAATATTGCAGTTGGCTCACCGACAAATGATTGAAATGAATGATTTACTGAGAATTTTTTTTATCTTTGACGGTTTCATTTGTAGACATGGCAAATAATACATTTTGTAGCATTAAATTCTCAAAAAACATTCTGTAAAGTATAGTCGTAGATAATTTGTTTAAAAAAATATTTATTCTTGCCCATCAAAGCTTTTTAATACGATTTTGTCCAGTTTTATACCTGTCTCCTCTTTTCATCCTCAAGTTTCTTGTGTTTAGCCATTTCTTCTCTCATCTTCTTCTCTTCAGCTTGAACCCTCTCCAGTTCTTTTTGAACCTTGAAAATAGACAAACGCTCCAAATTACAACTTATTGACATTCTCTGGCACCATCCAACTGTATCAGGTTAACAATTATTCTCTTTTAAATTTTCGAAAAGACAACACAATGCACAAATCAAATTCCAAGGCTAGATGAGGTTATTACAAGTTAAAATGTACTTTCAAAGTTCCTCACATCCTTCAAAGTGACCTCTTGTAACACCATTAGTGATATGCATTGCATTAAAACGTATATCTGCTAGGGCTGGCAAACAATGTGTGGTTATGAACAGTATTCTTAGAATTTCACCGAACGATTTTGTAAGTTGTACACTTCTTTACAGCAGACAATAGTGTGATGGGAAGCGGACAAGATGGCAATTAAGAATATAGCTATGTGTAACCAGCTTTGAGCAATACAATTATGTGGAAAAAAGAGAACAAGTTCTTAAAGATAGTCAACTTATTTATTGCATGAAATGCAAAGTTTTTGCACCATCACTTTCTTCTACATCGTGCATACACTGAAACATTGCCTTTCATACAATGTAAGCTGTTGACTATTCCTAAGAATTTATTTTCTTTGACCAAACAAGCTGTTAAAAAGCCTTTCAAAGAAATTTGAGAAAACAATCTGGGAATAAAATAAGAGTCTCTTACATATATGATAAATTCAACCTGATGCAGCAGGATGACTACCAACAAGTTTTTTTTATGAAAAAGGCTTGAAAATATTGACTAAATTGTAAATTTGACAAAAAGTTGCAAACCAAAACCTAAAGTAATCAGGGTCCAAGTAGAGGGACTGGCTTTATTTCATAAACTGAGACAAGTAAACAGAACCAAGGCTACAAACCTTCCAAGCATTGATTTGAGCGAACCTCTCCTTCTTCTCCTCCTGCACCTTCTCCTGGTACTGAGCTCTCTTCCTCTCCCTCTCCTCCTCCTCCGAGTCTTCCTCCTCCTGACCGACCTGGGACAGGATCCCATCCTTCTCCTCCTGCAACATAGACGTCACGTCTACATATTGTGCAGTGTTGTTCCTAGTTGTACGGATCAGGGGGTCATTTTAGCAAACTCTAATTAGTTGAGACCTTTTGCATTGATGAAGGCGGGGTGGGGGAGGTGTACATCCAAAATAGAATAACAAACTCAGCAGTTCCATTTGAGGCTTGTTGTGAAGAATGTTTTGCTAGATAAAATGTTTAGCTACTTTGATGAAGCTTCCCATAATACAAATGACTACGGTTGGACTAAAAAGTCCTCCATTGTTACCTATGGGTGTGTTATTTTGTCTGCCATCAGACATTTACTCACAAGTGAATATTTTGATATTTATGTATAGTGCAATGCAGATGCATATGTGACATTAAGCAGGTTTATAGCAGTAATGACATTGTTTGGGGTTCAGGAGAGCGTTCGTCAAACATTAACTAGTCTTGGTTGGTAACCATAACAAACACATGTAAATTGTTCTAATATTTAGTTAGAGAATCATAACATCAAATTCAAGAAATATTTCTGAACACATCTTCTTTTACACAAAATTTGCAAGATGTAAGAATTTATAAAAACACAAGAGCGACAAAAGATTTGCACCGAAACGCTAATATCAAGTGAGTGTTGATATAAACCAACATTAGATTTTGATTTACTTGTCAGGGAGAATGAGCACATTGTCTGTTATGCCACATCATTATGACCTCACAGTGCTGGACATGTATGAAGAGCTCACTTACTTCCTTCTTGATCCTCCAGGCCTTGATGGCGTCCTTCTTGGTGTCGTTGAGATAAAGGTACTCCTGATACCAGGACTCGTGCTCCACTATTGCTGCGTCCGTCTTGGTTAGCAGAGCAGGCTTCAGGTGCTCAATAAACACAGACTTGCCCTGGTACATTCATCCAATCTAAATCTTTTCATCTAAATCGTTTGTACACAGATTATGGTGAAATATCATAGAAACACTAACTGTTAGTGAGATAATGTCATGACTTATATATTTAATGTTGCACACTCATGATTATAAACATCAATTCTGAATAATAGTGCTGAATCCAACGTTTTTCTTCATGAGCGATCCAAGTGCTTCACAAAGCAAGGGGGATAATTCAGAAATCATCTAAAAATTACCCTGAATAAAACAGTGTTTTCCAAGACTTAACTTTGTCATTAATCCATAATTTAATGTTGAAAAGCAAGTTTTACGGGAAAGCAATTTCTTCAATATTGTTGGTGGAATATCTTTTATTTTATTTATGCCACTTCTAAATGCCATTCAAAGACTGTAACCCATTCATTGATGGAGATACAAGTTGCAAAACATTATCAGTGGAATCACAAATGATGTAAACAGGATTGTCCACTGGCTAAAGACAGCATATCCCAAATTATTATGATATCTGCAGTAAGATGGTTTAAGAGTAACTAGTGCACCTTATATTTATTCCTGAACTTGAGGAAAGTTTGATGATCATACTCGTCCCAGCCTCCTCTCACACCACCCGTCTGCTGCAGGAATTTCTGAAAAACAAACATAACATTACATATATATCCATACATATAAAATATTTTGTTTACATTTGTCAATAAAAACTAATTGTGATCCTGTAGAAAACCTTTAAGACCTGTTACTAAAGAGATCCTGAATGTTCATAAAACTTGATTGAAGAATGTCAATGAATCTCAAGCAATTGCATTATAAGAACTAAAATATCAAAATAGCTTAATCAGATTGAAAATTTCAACTCATTCTAAAAAGTTGGAAATAAGCTGATGAGGTTATTGTCAATTCTACCTGTTTGTGATCCAATGCAATGCTAAAAGCCATTTGTTTAAATTCAAAGCAACAAACAGCCTAAAGGATGAGCAAAGATCTCTCACTCTACCACATTCCCAGCATTGATTACCTCAAAAGCTGCTACTTCAGGTGGAAGGTCCTTGGTGATGTCTCGAGCAGTTGTGGGTGGTTTGACACTTCCCCGGGCAGAGACAGATCCATCTTTAACCTGACTCCAGGTCTCGAATCTCCTTTCTAGGGCTATGATTTCTTGGGTTGCAGTTCTCTCCTCTCTCATTAGTTCCTCATAACTAGAGCAAACACAGGGAAATATACTCAAACAGTGTTATGTGACATACAAAACTGAAAAATAAAATCTGTTTTCAAATTTACCTAAAGATATATATAACAATTTCTTTGGAATATAAGTTATTTGATATGATCAAAAGGCTCATTATTCATAATAAAAAAAATTATAAACACATTTGCTCTATATATTTTGTATTTCTCAATCAACCAGGTTGTTATTTCATATTTGGGAAAGGGTAAACAGCACAAATATCCAAAAAAAAGTTGTGAGGATCAAACAAGAAGCGTTGACGCTTATTTCAATTCTTTAAAGAGACAGCCACATGAGTGACCCTAAAAATAATTAGTGCCTTTTTAGTCAATATCGTGCAATGGTTAATCTATTTCATATTGTCTTTTCTATTCTTACTGACACTGAAACAAGTTGTATTTTGAACTAAAGTGTTGACTAGTTTAAACAAAAAACTCATATAGAGAACAGTCATTTCAGGTCTTGGGACCAAATCTTTTGTGTTAAAATTGCTTGAAGTAATGATAGCGGATTTCAGGTTTTGAGACCAAATTTTTTGTCATAAAATTGCTTAAACACATGAAGTAATGATAGCGGATGATAGTGCAAAAAATGTCCTACTCACAGTTGTCTTTGCTGCAATTTGAAAGTGTTGATGGTGCCTTCAATATCCTCCATGATAACTTTCAACTTCTCAACAACTGCAAAGATGTTATTTTAATCACCACATATTGTTCCAACAAATGATGGGAGTAAATATTTACGAGCCCGGGATACGGGCTAGCAAACAGTCACTTAAGTAAGCTGAGATTGAAGCCAATAAAATGATGTCTTAGAGAACTTTGAAATGTTTGAAATGAAATAAAATTAAGGCAACTATATCATGAGCATGAATTGTGGAAAATGTCTGGCAAAAGAATTTGATAGCTAATACGACATTATAACATTTCAACATCTTACACTCAGGTGTTGGCTTAATGTCCTTGAGTTCCCTCTGAAATCTCTTCACCATGTGACTAATTTTTTCCAGCTGTTGACGCAGCCTCACCTCTGAATACAAAAAAGTACATTTACATAAAAATCATCTCATGCTAAATCTTTCAGAATTTCATAACCAATTAATTGATTTCAAATCTGTTGGTTAGATAATCTAAAGTGTATAAAATAAATTATGGTTCCAATACATGAGAGATATTTCATTACAATGTATCATACTTTCTGTCTTCCTTTCAGATATGTATTTGGCGTCTTGATCTTCAAGTTGACTGAAATCTCCCCGAAAATCACTTCTTTTACTGTAAACATGTGTTCCCTTTTCTCTTTCCATAGCTTGAATTCTGAGGACAAAAAATATCACTTGGTTCATTATCAACAAATTCAACAATGATGAACTACAATATCAATGTTATAACAATTAAAGCATGATTAGATAAACTTTTTTATTTATGATGCACAGAATATCAAAAAATGGTTACATATTCAGATCAATTTATTTGTGATTGTGTAAACAATAAGAGATGTGAGAATCATTTAAAAAAACATACTGTATTTCCAATTTGTGAACTTCTCGCAAAAGCTCACTCTTTTTAGCCTGTTCAGTTTTGCTCTTCCAAGCCATAACGTCGCCATGGTTTGAAGACGCTGTAGTCTGTATGAAAAATAATGTTATTGATTATTTTAATTTCTTTTCTAAATTTTAATATAACATTCCCCTATTAGCAGACCAAATTCATCAAAGTGGTCAACCATGATAACAGTCAATTTAAACTGGATTAAACATTTTATTGCTGATTACTTCTGGATTGGTATTTTTCAAATCTCTCATAATGATAATTGTTAATTGTAAGGTACAGTTACTATCTTAGTGTCAAGAGAACTTGGAAAATCGTCATTTTACGTTCAAACAATTATTCATAAGAGGGTTTTCAGATTATTTTATATATCAATGATAAATCATTTCATACTATTGAACATACTAACCAGCAAGTTCAGAAAGATTTATGCAGATAAACTAAATTCATTTTATTTGCAATGAGGAAAGACTTCCTAGGACTTCCTGAAGCAGCCAAAACAATGATTGAATGAACCGAGTCTAACCTAATTCCTTTCCTTCAACTGTAAATATTGTCAGATTTTATAAAAATTAAAATTTGGAATTTACATAAACAGGAGGAACTTAATACATAAGATGTTTATTAGGTAACACTTTACTATTTTCAATTATTGGGACAAAAAGTGCACATGACTTATGATAACTGACTGAAGTCTACACTAGGCCTACAGTTCAAAAGCAAACTCTCGATTACATTATGGATAACATAACACCGGGGTATTACAAACTGCAACAATGTGGTTAAATGAAAGTCATTTTTGACACCGAGAGTGCCAATACACTTTCTTATGTAAACAAATATCGTTATTTGCGAGTTCTTGCTGTCTTACTTGTTTATTTTGTCCCTTGGCAGCCATTTTGACGCACTGACTTAATCATTATGCTGATTGGTCATTTTGGGGAATTGTAAAATGAGGAACCAATTCAGCCGCATAACTATAAAAGCGACCACGGATCCTAGACAGTCGAAGTTCCAAAGAATATATATATATGAATTATCGATAATAACTATATGTGGTCTCACGTGTTTATTTAATTGTTTTATACAGGTACGGGCGATGAAATATATGGATTCAAATAAGTTACTTTGAAATATTTTATTTCAATAATATTTTAGAATCAATTATATTCTATAAGCTCTAGCGATATAATCATAATGATAAAGACTCGTGGGTGTCTGATATAAAACTATTCCGTTCATATGTCTGTTGTTCCATTGTCTGTTAATGACAGCCCTGCGTGTTCACGTGGTTACCCTGTCGAAAAAGCTGTGAACTATTTGTTCACATGTCACAAGAACATAGAATTAAAGAGACACATAGTATTTTAATGGAGTCAAAAATGTAAAACTTTAAAAATGATATTATTTTATCAAGAATTAGTGGTTGTCTCTAGAAATCATAATCTTATTGTTTTTCAGTTCAGTATTGTGACAATAAACAGGTCAATGACCTAAACGTAATTCTTGAAACTTATATTTAAATCAAATACAAGGAAATTAAGATATATTTTGATATAGTGTTTAGTACATTTTGCATGTAAATAAGTTGCAAAAGTTTGACTTATTAACATCTATCTTTCGTTTGATTTCTATCATTGAACAAGAGAAAATATCCTAATTTTGGCATTTAGAGATAAAAATACATGTTTAGGCACGATATCTGAATATAACCCAAGTCAGAAAGTATCTTGGCTCCTTTGATTTTAGCCAAATTAAGATTTATGAAATATACTCTGTGTCACTATAAGACTGAAAGTTTTCTTTTATCTGAAAGGCTTTACTCTCAACATGGTTCTGCGGGGTTGTACATCGCTCCCAATAAGTGATTTAAATAAATTATTGAAATCTATTCATCAGAACATACTGAAATCTGATCTACTTGACACATAACGAGCACTTTCACAGAATGACTGACAAACAAACGAAATGTTATTCATGATTAACCAATATCTTTGAAGCTATGATATAAATCAGATATGTTTTACTATCATATTTTATATATTTACTCATATGTTATTGCCTAAGATGAGCATTTATGAGCTTGTTGGGCAATCCATTCATGATATGTTATTTTCATTAATAAATGTGTTAATTAAATGTACATGACGTAAATGACAGATAGAGAGAGAGAGAGAGAGAGAGAGAGAGAGAGAGAGAGAGAGACAGAAAGAGACAGAAAGAGAGAGAGAGAGAGACAGAGAGAGACACAGAGAGAGAGAGAGAGATACAGAGAGAGAGACACAGAGAGAGACAGAAAGAGACAGAAAGAGACAGAGAGAGAGAGACACAGAGAGAGACACACACACAGAGAGAGAGAGAGAGAGAGAGACAGACAGACAGACAGACAGACAGACAGACAGACAGACAGACAGACAGACAGAGACAGACAGACAGACAGATAGACTGACAGAGTAAAATAATTTGAAACTAAACTGAGCGTATGCGGATAAATCTTAAATGTCTAAATTGTAAAAAAATTTCGGCAACTCAGATAAACACGTGCTCAGTATTTGTAATGTCAGGTAAGTATGACATAAGAAAAATGTGTCAAAGAACACGACTGAGGAAATAGATTCCTCTAGTTATGGTAACATACCGATCATCAATCACTACTAAGTACAGAAATAATTTATGTTGCTCATGAAATGCACAATATATACTTATATACTTGAAAGGTTTCATTCGAACCAATTCCTGATTAATATTTTCCCTAATTGTTCATGTTATTTCTCATTATCAAATTCAGTCTACATGTTTATAAATTTAACAGGCGGATTTGCTTTCAAATAGTGTCCATATGACATAGTCATAATATTAAACTAGTATTAATGTTTTTGGGTTTTTTGTTTTTCCTTTTTTGGCAGATTTCATATTGGCATTTGACATACCAATACTACTTACTAATGCCGTTGTTGACTTAAAGTGTTCTTGACAATGCACAATTTATTTGTATACATTTTTCCTACTGTAAATTCATCATGCAATATTTCTATGTTTTGTATTCCGGAGAGGTATAAAGTGAGTGAGTGAGTTATTGTTTAACGCCGCTTTAGAGCGGTATTAAAGGGGCACAGAGTATATTTTTGGGGTCAAATATGTCAACTTTAAAAATGGTGTTATCATATTGAGAACTAATGGTTGTATATGAAAATTACCATTCTAATGCTTATCAGTTCAGTATAGGGAAAAGAAACCAGCTTAAAGTTGTGATTTGCGATCGAAAACCGGACAGTGACGCGCGGTAATGACTCAAACGTAATTTCGGAAACTTATCTACAGCAGACACAACGATAAATATGGTATGATAGTGTTAAGTATACGTAGTATACAAGCAAAGGGGACGTAGAATTTGAACGTCGTAACATTAATATTGCCAATTGTCTATAATTATTGAAAATAAGTAAATATCATAATTTAGCCATTCAAGTGATGACAATGCAATCATTTCGCTAGACTTGAACTTTACGCACAACACATGTTATATTGGTTACTAATTAAGCGACATACACAATTTTGAAACATACTCGGTGTCACTTTTATATAAGCATTTGCTTAATTGTTTACCAATCCGGTTCCTCCTCTTGGGAAAAAAATATGTTTAAAACATTTCTCATTATGTGATCTGCATGTTTGCTTTCGTCGCTTTGAGAAATCCTTAAATGAAAATTATTAAATACATGTTTTAAACATATTAATAGGGTATTAGTCCATTGTTATTCAGAAAAAAAAAACCTTCACAAAACACGTTGGATTGGTTGGTTGGCGGAATATCGTTGGAATTTAAAACATTGAGAAGTATGTTGCTTAAAAAGCTTCAGTAAGGGACCGGTCATTTATTACAGGAAAGGGGGGGGGGGGGGGGGGTTTAAGGGGAGGGTCAGAAAAAAATATACAGCCACCAGGGGAGGGTCATGAAAAAATACGAAAGGTTGGGGAGGGTCATTTTGAAATAGACAGTTATAAAACCATCCTTCTTTAGCAATTGAAAGTGGGGCTGAAACATTATCACAAAGCCTTATCGAATGAAAAAAAATTCCAGAATATGAGCAAGACTGGTTTACATTCTTAAAATCACATGCTTATTAAAAAAAATCACCATGAATTCACTGCTCAATTCTTTGTTCTTTATTCTTGTAGAACAAAAAGTAGAAAAGTAGTTCTGTTTGACTGAGAGTTTATACAAGCAGTGAACAGGTGTTTGCTATATCAACAAAGATGCATATTTGATAACTAATAGACTCATAAAGTTAAAACAGCTAGTCAAATTATTAATATCTGAATGATTATATTAATCATTCTCAATGATACAAAGTTATAAATCCGTAACACTTTAGCAGATGGCTTGATTGGTGCAAATTTGTTAATATAGCCATACTTATGAAAAATATCTAAATGCATATTTAGAAAAATAAATTCCAATGTTGATATTCCAAAAATTGGGAACATTTGCTATATTCATACTTAAGCTTCCATACTTTTTGGGTTTTGGCACTTTATTGTTTAAATATTATGTAACATGTAACAAACGTAACATATGTAATTTTCTGTGAAACCTAGATGTGCCTTTATTATCCTTAGGTTATGTACCTTCAAAATTCTATAGATTTCTTGTGCTACAAACTTAATGTAGACGGTTAAATTTGTTTTAATCAAACTCATACACAAACTCTGAAAGTGTTTGTAGATAGATTTTAATTTTTTTTTTTTTGCTTTAAAAGAAAGCATTATGTCAAGAGCTTATCTCCCAACCTGGTCCTTCAATGGATTTATCAACTTATGAATTCATTGTTTCGAGTTTTCAGTGGAATCATATGGGCAAGATAAGTATTTTGATGGAATTTTTAACTAGTGCAATATCTTAGCTCTTTTTTATCTCTGTTGAAAGTAATTTCAATAAAGAAATTGATCATCCATAAAAAAAATTCCTTCTCTTCCTCAGTGCTAACCTATTTTGTTATTTAAAAATGAACCTTAAAAGTAAGATAAAATTAAAGATAGAATTTACACTATGTTAAACATATATGTGTATTATAAGCAATAGTATTCAAAACCTATTTTGATATACAGTTGATGTAAAAAAAAAGTTCTAATAAAACTGATTTTAAAACACTATAGACCATTATCAGATATCATGTTAAACCCATCAATTCATAAGCGAACTTATCGATCTATCATGACACCCTTTTTCTTTACCTCGACCTACAAGCAAACATATGATTAGTATCATAACAGAGTCCTATTACAGTATCAGTGTTACAAAAGGCAGACAGAGTTCCAGACAAGCTGCCCTAACAGACAGCGATCTATAAGCGGCACCTAGGGTCACAACCAGAGCAGCGGCCGCATGGAGGGTCACAAGCTGGGTCAAGGGGGTCAGCTGAGGTCAGAGAGAGGCGACGGGTGTCAGAAGGTTGCTTCGGAAGGTTCATTTTGTTGATCTGCGAGTATTGGATTGGTCACAAGTTAGGTCAGCCAGTCACTTGGAATGGACTCGTCCTGATAAGTAGGGGGTTTGGTACGGATGGACTGTCCTGTTGTGTAAGCTAGACCTATATTGGACTCGTACATCTAAAGGGATATCAGTACAGAGTGGAAGCGTGTACAGATGAATCATCCCCGTATTAGCTTGATACTCGGTACATAATGTTGAAATGTGTTCCCTTTGTAAACATATCTATCTATCTTCAATCAACATAAATTTAGATCGAAGGATAAGGGCAATTTTTATGGATAAACTTCTAGAATGCCTATCAAAGAAGTCATAATTTAGATCGTTGGTTTTATATTAGATAGCATTGTCGACCAATACTTAATAAGATTTATCCACCTGTAACCTTCCTAGTGATACATGATTGAAGAGTGTATAATATTTAGGTAGGGAATGTTTGTGGGGTATGTGTGTGTTGTGTCGCGAATGTAGTTTATGTTGTTATGTGTATAATTTATACCATTTTAAATGCAAATGTTTTAATGTCTCCCGCAGGCCAAATGTGGATAAATGTCATGTTCTTAGAAGTCGCATACAAAAGAAAAACAAGATTTTCTGTACATATGCAGAAAACACATCTTTCAATTAATGGTTTTGATTGACATGTACCAACTAAAGGAAAATATAGATTGTACAGACTTTGTAAACACACATAATTTAACTTGATCTTAAAGTGATTCAACAAGTCAATTCCAGATAAAGGCTGACAAATGGATTAAATATATACTCTTTTTAAACATACTCCTCTTAATTTATGTACATTTTCCGTCTGTCCATGTTTTTGTAACTCTCCGTTTGAGAAATAAAGAATATTATTATCACTTGTACCTCTCTTTACATGCCCTTGAATGTTGAATGGACCAAAACATAGTTGCCAGTCGCAGAGTCAGATTGAGCGTAATTGAGCATATGTATTGCTCATATGCCGATGCAGGACTAAGCGCATCAGATCGATATACGGCGGTCAGACAATGTGGATGATACCCGGGTTATAACCTACAGCTGACCGGTCACTCTGGCCTGTTACGTGGGTGCTGGTAGCAGGTTACCGTGACCATGATTTGACCTGAACAATGTGCACATGCATGGTCATCTGCGCGTGATGTTAGTTTGTGCTGCATGAAAGTTGAGTAAGAGAATAGTGGACTCGTCCCTCGTATGGAGTGGTGTAAGGTCGTGATGGAACAGTCCATTTAGTGCAGGTCAGAAGAGTGGACTGTTCTACATGCTTTCCTTGGGATAGTTCATTTGGGAATCAGTTCACTTGCCTAGTTCTTGTCATTCTCTCCCAACAGAGGTATCTCCGTCATAAATTCCTATACAACCTGTCCTAATACGAGTGTTTCTCGATCTAGAAATGTAGAAGTCTGATTGGATGAAATAGAAAATAATTGTGCAATCAGCAACGCCGTTTCAAATGTTATCATTCAAAACGTCTCAGCTATTTCCATATTCTTTCGCAAAGCTAAACTTTTTTTTTTAAAGACCAATTTCCCCTTATTTAGTGACTGCCACATTGCATTGCAATGTGTGACAACCAATATGTTTTCCAGGCCTGGCATGTTTTCATTGACTGAAATATTGCAAGGTAGTTTATGTTGCAATATTTTACCACCAGGGGAACCTGCCGGAAGTTCGAGAACAATATTAGAACAGAGGTTGCATATGAATTAATGACGTCTACTCTGTGGGAGTGAATGAGTTTTTATTGACACAAAGTAAATCGAGTAGGAAATAGAAAGAGTCCATTAAGGTAGAGGATTAAGACAGTCCAAACGAATTTACATCAACATTTCTATACTTGATAGGTTATGACAGTCAAACTGTTGATCTAAATTCATGCAGATTATATGTAACAGAAGTGATTGTGAGATCACCTCCCATGGGAATCGAACCCGGGACTTCCGGGAGAGAGTCCTACACTCTACCGATTCAGCCAAAGAGATATCCCTCTGGCCAAAGCCAGTCGGAATGCTTTTATTTCACCCTGCCACACACACCCCCTCCACAAAGTGACTCATCCTCGAGTCAAGCCATTTGCGGTTATAACACCTCAGTTCGACGTATTCAGGGTGTAGTGAGCACTAGGGATTACCGATTCAGCCAAAGAGATATCCCTCTGGCCAAAGCCAGTAGGAATGCTTTTATTTCACCCTGCCACATATATTTAAGAAAAATTAACTGTTTCTGTCTAATGGGATATTGAAGTCAAGCTTCCAATAAGGTATTCAACTGTTACTGTAAAAGTCCATGTAATACCGCCCACCTCGGCTTGTATTCATATTGTTGAGATAATCCTGTATTAGTGGAATAATCCAAATGTATACAGTTTTCGTCTTGTCTAAATCAAAATATGTTGGCTTTAAAGGAATCGCTACTACTACTACAGTCGCATAGTTTCAATAGTTGGTGGTTATCTAAAGCATTAATTCAATCTACAAAAATTCAATCAAAATCATGATTCTTTATTTTGGATGATGTCAAGAAATACAATGTATGTGTACATGTGTACATGTATAGACAAAAACAGGAGCTAGATCTTCAATGTTCAATCGGGGAAGTGAATGGAGTAACATTGATAATATGCCCTTTATGACAATTCTTACTTCCAAAACAAAATGGTTTCAATATTCCATTCTACTTGGAATTCTTGGATCTTTTGAAAAAGATTAAAATTAAAAATGAAAAAATGCAGCTTTTGTGAGAAAGAGACCATAAGTAATTTTTTCGATTGTCATATCGTCAAAAATATATGAAAAACAGGTACTCAAGCTAACGTAAACTAAGCTAAAAGAAATATTTGTCTCGGATTTCCGGAATATAGAAACAGAGTATAGAACATGATAATTGATAATAATAAACATTAAATACATCATATTCAAAACGGAATGAAACCAAACTTTACTTACATAAAGAATGACCATAAGTAAAAATACAATATTTAAAAAAATATAACGCTTACTCAATTTGCAAAGTCTCTAAATTTATGAAATTCTGGTCAACTTGCCAATTACTACTTAACGACAAACAAGCTCTCTGTATATACCTTTGTTTCCACTATAATTGAGAAGTCGCAACAAATTATGCTACAGTTATAAACAAATTCTGCCAAATGTTAGTCAATATGATGTATGTTGTTGGGAAAGATATGTAACTGTAATGTGCATGTACCACAAAAAGTAATACATACGTTTTTCAAAAAGATGTTTTAATCTAACATTTATCTGGGAGGCATCAGACATTATCTCCCTAGAGAGCTTATTCAACTTTTTATTCAATATTTACCATTGTTTCAAGTGGAGCAATTCTGGGATTGAAATACAGAATCTTTTGTTGCAATTATTCTTTTAGTTTTATGTGATTTGTTTGCTTTTAATGTGTAGTCTCGAAAACGGCAAAAAGTTGACAAGACCAAATAAGTGTATTTGATATATACACGCCCTTGACAACACGGAGTTGAGTAAGTTTCTTTGTGAGAGAATTAATTTTACAGAATTCAGACAGAATCGATATGCGAAATGTTAATTTTTCTCTTATTAGAATAGCTACGACTATGAATTTTTTTCAAATGGGAGATCAGTAAAAATTATTACCTAAGACTCAACTAGCTAACATTGAAAAGTTTTTGGACCAAATAATGACATAAGAAAATATCAATGAGCAATGAACTTTATTTTAGAAGGATATTATATTCATTATATCCAAAAATAACGTTAATTTACGTGGGATTTTTTTGACTTGAAGCTTTTTTTAAATGTGTATCATGAATATTTTGAATGCGTTCTGAAATGTGAATAGCCGTAATAGCGATTACCAGTCGTATTCATTTGCAAAAGCAGGTGCGTGATATTTGGTACAATAAATGCTCCCTGTACCGGAAAACGGTAATTGGAGGCTCCACACGAATACTCCGCCATGTCAGATTTCAACAGCCTAACTACCTAATGCCTTGAAAACATTAGGCTGCATCATGGAGCAACATCCAATTTCATCAATTCAAGAAAAGGTTATGTCTATTTTTACATAAATTCTTTGTTGAATTCACATTGAACTGCATTTATGGAGCGTAACTTGTGTTTCCAAGATGGGTTGTTTAGATAGCGCACAGACCCTCTCTTCAACTTCTCACGCGCATACGCCTCAAAAATTAAAAAGGTTCTCATTTATTTTTACGACATTTGTCATCATTAAGATATATATGTTCCAGCATACAAATCATGTTCAGAAGCAAATATTTTTATTTGGTCTAGAATACATACAAAATGATAGAAAATGAACAGATGATTGGTGTTCATTTGTAAGGGACCAGTCATTTTAATTGAAGTAACTTTGTTATCGTTAACCAAAGTTGAACAGTTTTAAAATCTTACTAATCGGTATTTATTTCAATATTATTAGCGTATTTAAAAACTTTTTTCAATTATCATTCAAAATATACATTAAACTAAGCTTGACTTCTTTTATGGTTAATTTAGCAATGCAGGGAATATGAGAAAAAAGTAACGATTTAATTAGCTCATATTGCAAGTCGCCCACCTCCGTTCCTCTATCAATCCGTCCATCCCTTAACGTTTCATTATTTCAACTTCTTCTCCTAGACAATTGACAGGAAATCTTAAATCTTGTGTTCAAACTCCGTGACTAATCAGGTTTTCAACTTATACATTTGGTGACCATGTGACCCCTAATTAGGACCACAAGGACCACACCCTCAAGAAGCAAGAGACCTAGAAAACTGAAATCTTGTGCACAGACTCCTGAGGGGGATTTTAATTATAGATAGATATATTGACCCTTTGAACCCTATTTAGGGCCACAGGAACCAGACTTTTCATCAACTTTTTGTTATCTCTATCTGCTTCAAAGTTTCTTGCATATGGTAGTTTTGGCTCTGACTTTAATATGTGCCTGGTATGTCATTTCCCTGAAAGCTTAGATGACTTATCGTAAAAATGGTTGGCTTTGGAAGTTCAGAATTTGAATTTTTAGGAAGCAAAAATAAAAACACAGCCATTAGCATGTGCAAAAAAGAGACATCCAACATAACATTCACGTTAATGATGTAACCTATAAAACACTATCAACTCCATTCTATCCTCTGTGCTTTGGATAATTTTCCAAAATTGATTTTGAAGAATAAAGTATAAACTAGCACCAACAGCAGTTTCCAATTAGCCATAGATGGACACTTGTCGAGTATCACCTGTCAGTTCCTCTCTATCAAATTATATAATTAATACTGTTACTGTTAAATGTTAGTATTTTATTGAACATAAAATGTTAAAGTAACAGTAATTGAGTGAATATCTGTCTTCACTTGTTAGATACCGGGGATATCTCATTTTATGAGGTACTTAATTAAGTGTTTCAGTGGCTAAGTCATTTGTAGAATATCTACTCATCTACCTCACTCAATAAGATTAACATTTTATTTGCCAAAGAAAAACAAATGTTCACTATAGTCTAAATTGTTGCAGACTGTTGTCATAACAATTTCTCTGTATGGTTGCAGATTGTTGGCATTGAGGCTGTGTTCTCCACCCTGGGTTCAGGAGAACAGGAGAATGCTGTGGGAATTCTGGAGGAGTACCTCAAGAAGTTGAGAGGACAGATCAAGCCCACAGACTCATCCAACCCTTTCATCTCAGAGGTAACTCCAGCTCGAGGTGACCATCCTCAGATTGACAACAACAATGACACAAAGAAAAGTGAACAAAAAACTAAGAGTTTACAGAAAAGGAAACATAAGGAGAATGAAAAAGCAACACCCTCAAAATGCTCTCGTAAGAAAAAAGTGCATCCTGTTGTTATCCCACCCATACATACTGTTTCCACAAGGGGCAGGAAAGCTAAGTTAAAACTTAGCTTTGCTGAATCTGAGGAAGGAAATGATTCCATTAATCAAGAGTCTGAAGCTCCAGAAAGTCCCAAACGAAGAAAGAAACGAGGTCGGTCTTCGGGGAGTAAGAATGTTGCTGAGGATAGTGTTAAGATCATTAAAACTGAAGATTCATCTGATAAAGTTGATCCTATTAAACCAGTTCAGGAACAGATTCGCAAAAGAAGGAAAATTAAATCGCTTTACAGGAGTGAGAAAAAGAGAAAACGAGTCTACATTCAAAAGAAGATATTTGTATGCAAAGGCTGTGGTGATTTCTTTTCTCATTACAAAACAATGGCTGTGCATTTGAGGACTCACGGGTCGAACCCAATGTGTTGTAGGTTCTGTAGAAGTGAACTGATCAATGAGATAGAGTTGCTTCATCATGATTGCCAGGATAGAACGAAGAGGAAATATTCCTGCCCATCCTGCGGGGAGGAGTTCTCAAAGAAGAAGCTGTGTAAAGTCCATGTGTTTGAGAAACATAACCTTAAGTACAGCAAGGTGATGGCCCAGGGATCAAAGAATGTTTGCAAGTTCTGCAACAGGACATTCGTCCGAAAAGTTTCGCTTTTCATGCATTATAAACTGCATGCAGAAACATCCTTTGTGTGTCTCAAATGTGGTGAGATATGTGAAACGTTCAACGCCTTTACAGAACACATGAAGGTGCACGATATGGCAGCCTCATTTGAATGTGAGAAATGTGGAACATCGTTCGAGCGCCAGCAGCAGTACTCGCAGCATCTTATCGGACATATGAAGTACGACTGCACAGACTGTAACATGTGCTTCACGCGGAATGCAGAACTGAAGCGTCATCGGAGGAGCGTGCACGGGGAGACTCAGGACCAGGAACAAAAGCGCTACGAGTGTCATATCTGCGGCAAGAAGTTCCTTCGACCGATGCAGTTGGAAATACACACCAGGATTCACACAGGTTTCAGTTTTATCAAATATAAGTTATGAAATAATCCCAATGTGTAGAAAAGGTGCAATTTTTTTATAGTTTTGACAAGGTATCGTACTATTGGGAATTGTGATACATTTTCTATGACGATAGGTATACAGTTGTATATATATCTTATATTGTAAAGTGATATTGTGATATGTACTGTATCTTAAAATGTCTTATAGTCACAACTGTATTCATAGGTTTTTAAATTCTTGGGGCAGGGCTACAGATAACTTTTTAGGTGTGAGTGTACATACACCTTGATTATAAAGTGGAGGTGTACTGAAACTTTTGGGGGTGTACTCACTACTTTAGTACTTGCAAAGTGTGAGCACATTTGTATGTTGTTTATGAAGGTGTAAAGTGTAAAGTGTTGTAATCAACCGATTACCGACGGAAACTAGCGAAGCTGTACATAATTTTAGAAGTACATTTTACAATGCATCAACAATAGATAATTGTTTGTCAAATGAACCTGAACATGAAATTATTATATTCATGAATCAGAACATCCTTGATAAATTTAGAAATACGATACGCATGGAAATGAATGTCCATGCGTAAAAAAGGCATGTATGTGTGTACATGATACGCATGGAATTTATTTTAGAGCCGTACTCAGTAATTTTATAGGCGTACATTACGCGTGTACGACCCTTATCTGTATAGCCCTGTTGGGGTATATCATTTCCATGGAAAGATAAATTATAATGTACATAGCTTCCGGTGCTGAATCATAGACATGGTAAGGATAATTTCAATCAAACTTAGTATATTAAACTATCATGACATGTAGAGTTTGGACAAGGTTTCCCTTCTGATGACTTTTGATTAAATTTGTTTTCTCCTCAAAATGCACTTAGAAATCTATTCCTGAGGAAACTAAAAAATCATGAGGCTTAGCTCAATTAAACATTCATTGTGAGTAGATGTGCATTTGAAATGTTCAGCGTCTTGGGATTTTTAATTTTGGCTGTTTACTTTTCTTTGTAATGCCTACAGTTTCCTTCCAGAACATAAGTTGAAAACCAGAATAAGCTCAGTGAAACATTTTGATATGGAACAATAACCTTGTGTAGGTTCTTATGATAGATAGCCAACAATAATTTTCAACTCAATCCTTGAAATTGTGAATGATGTAGATACTGTAAGTCTGAAACTTAGTCATTGTTGAGTATTTTTCTATCTTGGGATTGGATATAGTCATGTCTATGTTCTTTTTTATCTAAAAAAGTATTACGAAGTTATTTCAACACAATGGTACAATATGTTACAGGAGAACGACCCCTGGAATGCACCACCTGCCAACTCTCCTTCCGAACATCCAAAGCTCTGGCCAAACACAAGCAAACCTATAACCACTGTGTCAGGTCGGGGTTTGCTGTCCAGGAGAAGAAGTACCTCTGTTCAGAGTGTGGCAAGGCTTATTTCAGGTAATTATCTGCCTTAAAATACCTAGGTTTGAGTGATGAATATTCTATACAATTTTTCTATCTTCTATATTCTAAGTAATTCTAATACCTTTAATTAAATGAAAATGGAAGCGGATAACCATTCAAACTTTTAGCTCTTCAGGCATAAAAGGGCATAAGGGATGCATTTCTGCATGGTATCCTTTTTCTGTTCATGAGTCTGCTTTTTGCTTATTGAGCTTTTTGTTTTTTCAACGTCTTCTCAAGAACCACTTGCCCTCTCCAAAAAGAAGATCATGCATGATCTGGTCAATGGTGATATAGATATCATTATACGATGATGCGCTTTGAAGTTTTGTCTTGAAACATGCATGCAAAATTTGAACTGAAGTAACAAATATTTTCAAAAATTATTCTTTCAGAAAACAAGCTCTGCAGCGACACATTCGCTATCACACAGGAGACAAGCCTCACACCTGCCAATACTGTGGATACAAATGCAGAGAACAGAACAACCTCAAGCGCCACATCGCCCTGCACTTTGAGAACCTGCGCAACTTCATCTGTGAGGTGTGTGGTGCTGCATTCCACGCCAAGAAGACTCTGGAGATGCACTTCAAGTACAAGCACACAGAGATCCGAGACTTTCAGTGTTCAGAGTGTCCAATGTCTTTCAAGGCCAAGAACGCTCTGAAGCGACATGTCAAGACCCATGAGAAGACTAAGGATCACAAGTGTTGGTGTGGGTCGGCCTTTGGTCGCATGTACAACCTGAGACGTCACATGAGAATGGTACATGCTGACGAAGAGTCTCTTCCACCAGTAAGGAAAGTCACCGTCCTGGATGCAGAATTTGCAGTCAAACAGGCGATCAAATCACCTCCAGCAAAGAAGCGGATCTGCAAACCAAAACACATTCAGCCGGTGAACACAACAGAGACTGAGACAGTGATCATGAATGTAGTACATGACCAGATGAGCGCAGATACAGTGCACACAAACCAAGCAATGTATAGTATCCCCCCTCAGCACCAGGTGGTGCCCCATCTTACAGAACAGGACCAGCAGCAGCACGTCATGTACGACACGGTCACCATCCCCTCCGCCATGGTCACCTACCATCACAACGCTCCTCCCGCACCCCCCATTGGAGCAGAGACTGTCATCGATACCCGCTCTCAGCAACAACAGACGCAGCAGCAACATCATCCTGCAGCTGACTACTATAACAACCCTGGCATGTTGGAGGCCCAGGCTAATGACTACAATAATCCCTATATGTACATTCAAAATGTTCTCTTGCCTTCTGTCGCAATGGCAGGACTTCTAGATCTGTCACATGCACCCCCACCTCCTCCCAAACAATGATCAGTGAGTAGTCAATCATTGAATAAATGAACTCTTGAGAAATTGTACCCCAATTTTCTAAATGAGAGTACAGTATGAGAAACTATCAGAGGTTTTGTGAACCTCTTTAAGAAGCAACTTGGATATCAGTGGGGGTTCAAAAACATGACTTCCTGAATAATGACTTTATGTCTTCTTCATGCATGATGATGAGCTTATCTTCTTAATGACAGGCACTTACATTGTTGAGTAAAGTGTAATGTTAGAATGAAGAAGTCAGTACTCATGTTGATAGGCACATACATTATTGAGGGAAGTGTTCAAGATAGTGTCTCCACAATCATTGGAAACCTAATCTATTGCTGACAGTCATGCATCTTTGAGTAAATAGACTCACAATAGGTCTTCATAATCTCAGAAAAGTTTTTTCCTGATGACTGTCACATACATCCATCCAGTGAATGTTCTTTTGAGAAAAATGACTTAGAAAGATTGTCATAATCACAAAGGGCTAGTCATCTTGATGATGGTTACTATGTGTACAACCTTGAGTAAAGTATTTCAGAAAGTAACATCTTGATTAGTGTAGAGCTAGTATTCATGCTGATGGTAAGATGCAAAACAGAGTAAAGAGCGCTTTTGGACTAGTGAGACAATGTGTTGGTAAATGCCTATTGAAAAAGTTATTGCACTTGAAACATTTTACAATGAGATATGCAATTGTTTTTGTTAAAACACATTTTGTTTTATTGGATTTCCATTTATTATTTTGAAAGATTTCGATAGAGAAAAGCTGCTCCAGTCAAAATATTGCTACATTTATGTTTACTTACAAACTTTACAAGAAAAGGCTCAATATATTATCCTTTTCATAAATTCTTTACCTTTTTTGCTTCTGTACAACTTGAAGACATCTTTTCATTTACATCAGATAAGAACTGCTTTCCCTTTCTGTATCGGAATATTTTGATAAAAAAATTTAAAACAAGTGTATGTATTAAGGGTTTTCTGGCCTATATGGTGTAGTTTTAGATATTATTTTACAATTTGTTTCATGTTAGTATTGTAAGTAATATGAGAGTATACAGATTAATCAAGTGCTGCAGGTCTGTGAGGTATGGTTAGATATATTCATAACATGCAAGTGCTTAATGAGGACATGATTATAGCTTATGATTGAGTATCATATGATAAAACATGTTGCATAATTTTTTATTTATCCACAAACCAATTTTTTGCTGAACATTGTTATCCATTCATGTTACTACAGTGATTATCATTTACATGATGAAATGCATTTTTTTTGTATTGAAGACTAATATGTTGAGTTCTTTCATGATATGATCGGGAAAACCATTCTTCATAGTTCATAGTGACTATTCCCCTTTGATGACTGATATACAACTGGGCTGTGCTTGATTCGTCTAAGCGGCATATACACCGGACATGGAACCGGCGTATGCCGGGTCAGGAATAGGCTCAAGTTGAATCAAGTATGTTGGCGTACACACAGGAAGTAGTCTTTATACCTCAGAGTAGTTTCAAAATACATTTCATCCATATGATATAAATATTTTTCAAAAATTTTGAAATTTGACTTAAAATGTCAAAATCAAGTTATGGACAAGTTTTAATAATTATACATATTGCCAATTAAATCATTTTGAGTTTTTATTTTTATTAAATGATGACTATAACATAGTTGTGGAATAGTCGCAACGAAAATATTTATCCGCCATTATACACTGCGTTCGCCTGTCATTTCAAACCGGCGAATCTGGCGTGCTCTTGAGCCAAACACCGGTTGTCAATTAAGGTGATTTGCCGCTTTCATCATTTCCCGCGGCATATGCTTGATTACCAATCAAGCATAGCCCTTGAGTTTCTAATATCATTATACTCAGTTTGAACAAGCATTTTCATTTATTGATGTTTCTGACCTCAGTGCTGCTCCCCTGGAGTCATATTAAAGTCATAGTCTCATTTTTGTAAGGCAACTAAACTGAACTAATTATTCGTCACGAACAAAATCTGATCGCTAACACAAATATTTCCTGTCGCATTTGCAAAGATTTTCACTTTTATGCCTGTTTTACAGTTTTGGATGAAGCAGCTTATTGGCGTATGCCATTTCAGACCGATGAGGTACCGAATTAAGTGCAATCCCATCGCGAGTACGAAACACCGGAAATCTAGTCATCGCAGTGCCGATACTTATGACAGACGCATTCTTCACTGAGTTTACCACCTTTTTGTTATTTCTGTATTTGAAAAAGCGTAAGCTATTAGCTATTTTCTTTGGATATTCAGCTGGGAAATTTTATGTGTTCTTCGTCACGGCCTTTGCGAAATGACGTGGTAAGGACTAACGCTCGCAAAAAACATAATATTCGGGTAGGGTAGGGTAGTTTGAACTTCATTATTGAGGGCTAGAATGCCTGCAGAATTCTGAAAATTGTTGCAAACGTCAGGGGAAAGATTTCTGTGAGTGGTGAACTATTTGTCCGGCATTTATTACAATTTGCCTTGCAAAAATGAGACTATGACTTTAAGTGACCTCATCAGTGACCTTTCACTTTCCATAAACTGAACCAATCACCAGCATTCAAAGATGCAGATGAATTCCTGGGCTCAATGCTGATTGTATGGAGTTCAGTGTCACTTGATGTGACCCAATTGAGCAGTACTCAAATCAGCCAATCAGTGAGATATTTGTGTTATCTCAAACAGATTTTACTGAGATTGCAGAGTTGCATGTTTTAGTCAAGTTTGATGCAGTTGTCAATGGAACATGTTTGTATGCACATACAAACCTTACACATCCGCATTTTGCTGGGAAAAAATGTTGAAGTAGATGGAAATGATCATCAAAACGAAAAGACGTTTGTTGTACTTTCTCATAATGAAGATATTCAGAATCATTGAAGTTTATTAAGTTGGAGTACATATCTATTTATGTTTTTTTGTTTGTGTGTTTTGTTGATTTGAAGAAATAGTCCCCCCCCCCCCCCCCTCAATTATTGGATATATGTCCATTTAATTTCAATGAACATGTACAGTGCTGTGATACAGGACAGGGCTTGATTCAGTTCTTTGTTACTTGCACAGATACGACTTGAATGTTGAAAATTCCCTTGGTGCAAGAAAATATTTTGAGATATCTATCAGTATCATTTAATTCCTAAATGCCCATGTTATTTTTATTCCTCTCAGAAGTAAGAAGAAAGTGGGAACTGTAGATGTATATGTAACAGTTAGTCTGAAAATTTCGTTGGTCAAACTGATGGCTTCCAACTCATCCAGCGAACTTGTGCAAGGTGAGTTAAAAGGTTTTCAGGTTATGACAAAGTTAAAAAATATTTAAAATACTTTGATTTTTCACTGTAACCTTCATTTACTGATAGTCTATTTGTCAATTATCTTTAAAAACCACTTTTGTAGAAACATCCATATATGCCCTCCTGTTTGTACGGTTCTGTAGCAGCTTTGAAGGTCTAGCCATCTTGGAAGTGTGTTCCACTTTTGGCAAAATTATTCACCATGGGCTCAGTCTGGGTTGCATGTTAGGTTATCTAAATGTCTGAATCAGTGCGAGAGTAGCTTCCTCAGTGACAGCCAATTTTCTAGAATTGTTATGACTAGTGTCATGAATGTTAATATTGTTTTTGTAAACATGGATGCCCAAGTTGCAAGACCAATTAAATTCATCTCATATCATACTACTTTAATCAAGCTTTTTGTATAAGTATTAACAATACTTGTGTATATAACAATATTTATAAACTATTGTTCTTATACTATTAGAATCTATTATTCTAACTTAGTGCCTGTTATCTCTATGTTATAAAAGAGAAAACAATGATTGGTTCTAGCCTCAAATAGCTTGTATGGTTGGAATAAAGATTACTGAATACCTATGTAAAATTTTGTTTTTCATTTAATTTTGGATTGAATCTATCCATTTTTATTAAATGGAACTATCATAACTAAATCTCAATAAAGTATCAAACATTGTCTTGCAATTGGTAATATTTATTTTCATTTTTGTGTGATAACTTTATTCATGAAAAAACACAAGCTACTGGACCTTTAAATCAAGGACTGAGACTCTAATTCTTTTCTTCAAATCATATCAAACTTTAATATCAGGATCCCTTGTGTATATCTAAAGCTTCTGTAAGGTTTCAGAAAGATTCATAAAGACTTAAGGTAAGATTTGATTTCAAAAGACAAATGCTGGCAGGGCTCTAAAGCACTAGATACAAATGTTATTCATCAAATAACTTAAATATATCATCTACCACATGCTAGAGTTTGACTTTATTCTTCCTATATGCTGCAAAGGAAAGATGTATTAATTGGCCAAGAAAACAATCACAAAATTCACCAGATTCTATCATTATTTACTTTCTTGTTGGATAGAAAGGGAATTCAAAATAATCTAATAATAAAAAATAAAACAAACATACAAATTATAAATATTTATTGCAGATTACAAAGAATAGCCCATGTGATATTAGATAGTAAATTGCCCCTATTAGAAAGAAACCTCTATATACAAAATGCACTATTAACAAATTAGATTAGTTAACTCAAGACATTGCAATATCTTTTAAATTTGCGCCATGGGCTCTGCAGCTAATCAGTTATTTATTAGCAATGCACCCTGTTATGGTTTTGGGGCTATGACAATGACATTAGAAATAATATTTCCTCAAAGATGTTTTTCTCCAAATTTTATTTTCCTATAACAATAGGTTCCTGTCAAGTAGTCTACAGAAGGTTTGAGTGTCAACCCCTGTCAACGCCCATTTCTGAGAAGACCTCATCCAAAGGTTTAGGGCTTTGCCTACATTGCCCATATTTTAAAATGTACAAACTCTGATCTCCTTGGTGCAAGGTGCCCCTAAAAAATTTTACGTTTGGGTGTACAGCAGTTCGGGAGAAGACAAAATATGAAAACTTTACAGAAGTCCAATGGCTGCCGGACAGTAAGCCATACCATAACACCATCTGGCCATATAGGCTAAATGAACTAAAAATATAGTCAAAGAATTTTACTGAACTGCTACTGTATTAAAGCAAAAAAATGAAAAGCTTTAACATCTACCAATTGTTTTAGTTTTGAATAATGAGTTAAATGGCAAACAGTTTAGAGGAAAAGGATCAATTGAGCAATTTATATATACATGATATGTCTTAAAATAAACCATAACAAGCTAAACCCAAACTTCATGAATAACCTAATGAAGTATTCTAAAGTTCTCTCTTCATCATTGTGAAGAGAAACAATTTGGTGTGGAGAAGGTATATTAATCCGAACGTGGATCTGGGGTCTTACTGATAACAACATACAGTATAATACATAGGAATATCCAGATCCATGTTGAGAAAAGAACAACACCAGATTGTCACACGGACACTTATTGCTTGGTGTTGAGCTCATTGAGACCGTGAACACACAATTGGTAGCCATCATACTAGCATACTTTTTCATAAATTCAATTTAAGAGTATTTTCAACAAACCAATTTAGTGTTAACTCTCACATAATGATAATGACATTTATGTGAACTTATATATGGCACACTTTCATCAAATTCATCGATGCATGCTCTAGGTTATTAGAAAAGTCTTTTATAAATATGCTGATTTAGCACTTCAATAAAACTGGAAATCATCAAAGTTGGCACAAATATTTGTTCGTATATAAAAAAGCACTTATAGAAAGGGTGAAACATTGTATCCATAAAGAAGAAATTACATATTAAAAAAATTCTTGTAAAAATGTAAAAATAGCACCTCAGCAGCTACTTCAGACCTGTTTTCAATCCAGCATTTTCAGATCCAAAAGTTTCTCAACAAGAACATTTGTTAATAAATTTCAAAACAAACCATAATAAGTTAACATCTTATCTTCTATCCAACACTATAAATTGATAACACATGATGTTTGAACTTATAAAGTCAGTAAAACACATAGGATCTAGTGACACCTAGCTCATTTGGCTTCAGAATAAATGCCATTAATGTAGAACATGGGTCTAACTTAGTTCTTAGAAAATTACTCTTTAGGATTAGAGATTTTATGGTCGTGACCATTATCTAAAAAGCAATATGAAACTACTACACAACCAAGGAAAATAAAAACAGTAAGGGATTTTTAGTTCTTAAAAAGAAGTGTGTCGTAAACTTTATAATACCATCAGCCAAGGAGTTTGTGCATATGTTTTCAGCGTTCTTTAGTAAAATATAAAAACATCTTCAGTCAATTGACAAAAAACAAAGCCCAATGAACTAAATATAATTAAAGATTGAAATCATAAAAGAGAGATTAGTAGAAACATATATTTAAAATAACGATGGATAATTGAAGATGAACTGTATAAAAGTCAATATTTGAGCCAATATTTCTCAAATATAACAAAAGATTATTAGGACAAACCGAATTCACCGCATACATATCAAAAGCATAGGTAATTAAAAATACCATATAAAGGTGTCACAAAAACATGGTTAAAAATATAATCATTGTAAGTTCAGCATTCTCTTCTATATTAAAAGCACCCCAAAAAAAATCTGTAAAAGAGAAAACAAGAAGCAGCAGTGATAAAATAAATTCAAATGGCAGTCTAATTTTCAAGCTATTGGATTTAAAAAAATTAACAAGATAATAAAAATATTCTGATCTCAGATTTTTTAAAATAATGGAGGCATTTTTAATGGATGTTGGAGTTTTTTTAGTTATGTTTCTTATTTCTTTCAACAACAAACACAATACTCTAGCTGATAATGATCTATAATATAGTATAAAATAATAAGAAATTCGTTTTTAATAATGAAAGTCATTGAAGTCATTACTGTTATCACACAACTAACATAAATGTATTATGATTGGATTCCTTTCAAATTGTTGCCATTTGATTCGTTAATCATTTCAAGATAATAGTTCTTCTAAATCCATAACAATGAAAAATTTCCTCAAATGATCTTGGGGTATTGTGAAGTACAAAGGAACACCTACTAGAAAACAAATCTCAACTTAACAAGAAAGATGAGGATTGTTTCATTCTCTGTGTTAAAGAGAAATCAGTCACAGACAAGTGGGAATACACGATAAGCAATATACATACATTGAGAAGATATGATTGAAACATCTCAACAAACCATCTAAGGAACAATCAGAGTCGGCCATCTTGGTCTACAAGGGCATCTTCTGGAGCAGAAATTCATCTTTGCACATATACAATTTTCATACATGAGTAAATCAACGTCCACTTAAAAAGTAGGAAGGGAAATGTTTTGGTGACCTTTGAGTTGATAAAAGTCTATGAGAAGTCAATAAGAAATGGTCAGTAAAGTGAACATAGGAAATAGATGAAACTACCATTGTCTTCATCACCATAAACTACTTTCTTAAATTACTAAGTCAGTATTGATAACAAGACCTATCTACCTAATGTAATCTATTTGCAAAATGCATGCATATAATTGTGTAAAATAGTCTGAAAAAAACAACAATTGTTTAAAAAATAAAACGTAGTTTTAGTTGATTGGCAAGATATCATCAATGACTAGACTTTATTTTGATTTAAATCAACAATAAATTATTTGAATAATTATTCAAACATGTTTTAATACTTAAATTGTAAATGTTTCATTTATCACATTAAATTGCTATTACTATCACTAGAACTATGAACATTGAAAATACATTTTGAATACATAATTTCAATTCGAAGAAATAACTATATGAAAAACTACCATCTGGTCATATGTTCAAGTAATACACTTACAGGTACAGTAAGGGTTTGGTGAGTTTAAGTCTTTAAATCATATCAGACTTACGTCATTTTATGATTTTCAAACATTCTCACGCAGAACTTACCTTCTAGCATAATTAATTATTGCATAGATCTTAATTTGCCAGTGAAAAGTATACAATGATCTTATCAAATTATAAATATACATCAAATAACTAAATATTCAATGAAAATATGTTTTCATAAGGGTGAAACATGTTGAAATCAAATGTTCTTGTACTGATCATGTCGTTTTGAATTATATCATTATGCAGTCCCAGAACACTAACAAACCTTAGATAATTACACTAACAAACAAACCATTTAATGAAAAGTGATTATGGTAAATACACTGATTATGACAAACAGTTATTAATTACAAAACAACCAAACAATTATGACAGTAATAATTGTAATATAGCACTGAACACAAGGTGATTTACCCACAATTCAACTGCTTTGCTATATAAATGCATAAACATCCATAAAAGGTAAAATAGTCACATTATTTTGTTGGCTTATGTAGTAACATGTTAACCAATCAAATATCAAAATTTGTCCCAGAACTTGATAAAATATAACATTGTAACGTTTTTTAATCAAACTCTTTGAACATACTGTTCACAACAATTCCCTTGACTAACAATAGCATTATCTCTCGACAGAAGCTGCTGAAGTCAAACTTCCCAGGTAACCTCTATGACAAGTTGATCAGTCTGAGCTCTAGAAATAGTAGTCCTATTACTGTTGAGACGACTCAAAGAACAATGGACCACAAGATGGAAGTCATAATTAGATGTAAAAATGATATCTGATTGGATAGAAATATGGAGAGCCTTTGAGTTGCAAATGTTCATCGCTAGGTGATCATGAAATATCCATAAATCATCCACTTGAAACAAAGGATACAGGGGTAGAAAGTACTTAAATAGTCTTTTTGGGAGAGATTGCAACAACAGCTGCCTTATTAAAATAGCTGCTTTCCCGAGAAAATTCAATACACCTTTATCTGGATTTGATTACATCAAACATTGTAAAAACACAAGCAAACAATGTATCTGTGACAGATTCCATGATGACCCATACTGGCGAACAAGAAACATTGGTCTGATGCTGGCCGTAACTCACCTGATAAGTGAACACAGAGCTTAGTATGCTACATGCACAAATTGAATGAACAAATAGGTAAAGTTGACAGTGATATCTTAAATTCATAAATGCAATGTAAAACATTACCAAAAGAACATGTTTAAGGTAAATGTAACAATGTAGCAAATAAACTGATTTTGCTTACAAGTAACTAAAATAGCATGGAAAAAATAAAGTTGATAAAAATTTCCTATCATAAATGCATACTATGGAACTGAAAACAGCAAAGTTTTCATGTTTGATTTTAAGGCTGACAAAACATGATGAATTGTTCATTAATTTGATATAAATCTAGCATTGGAGGCATCCCTTCTTGTTCTTGGTATGACTGTTTTCAGATGAACTGACAATTCTTGATCATGACAATTCTAAACAGTTATGACAAAATTAGGACAAACAAGGTTCCACTGTACTTTAAAGGTTAAGGCACACCCCGTATTCACCACTTCAATATAATATGGAATATAATAGAACTGTTAACTTGTTGCCTGTAAGATATCCACAGTTATACCTCACACAGTCCACAGATATGTAAATCCCACATAAATCCCTTATTTATCAAAGTTGACTCTATACAAAAGACCTAAATCGGCGAGAGTGTTCGCTTTTCTTCATACGACAGTTCTGGATGCCAGAGGTCCACTATGAGCACCAATCTCTGTTCAGTCCCCTCATGCCACACTTCATGTTCAAAAGAGTCGTCAAAAATGAGAAATTCTCCCTCTTTCCAAGTTCTGAAAATAATTGGGTCACATTCATCATACAAGAAAGCAATGCTTCATTCATACAAGATGTTCAGAGTTATTTTTCATAAAAACAACAGAAAAACTTTCTTGGAAGAAAATTGTATCAATTGGCAATGATTAACTGATCCCCTATCAGAAACCTGTACAAATTGGAAGCAATTACAATAAAATGATGTACCTGAACAGTGAACACCTTATAGACACCAAATAAGTCATTCCATCTTTGAGACCAGAAAGGTATCAAGCTTCCTTTACATTAGACCCCTAACAGCTAGCTTTGAAAATATGAGGTAGATATAAATATAATAACAACTCACATACCCGTATATAAGTTTACCTGCCTATGTACAAGGTTCAGTCAAACTTTCAGAAGACCTGTAAAGAAGACCTGTACAGAACAGAAGACCTGTACAGAACACCTGTAACGCCTGTCCACTTACTTACCTGGTCTCGTTGACAACTCTGATGCGGGGACCCTCAGGTACAATAAGCCCAAGGTGGGCTCTGATCCGACAGTTGGTGGGACCACAGTGAGGCCACACATGGACCCCAGGCTGCATCACTGAAAACTTCACCTGCAGGCGGGAAATGTATCAGATTTACATGTATTCATATACAAAAGCATTTATAAAGCACTTGTTTCTGACTAAGGCCACTTGAATGTGTTTGGATGTGAATGTAAAGTGCAAAAAACTTACTTGTTCTTTAATTCTTCAGCGAATAAAGAAGATTCTATTAAGTTAATAGTGATGTTGAAACTGACTAAAAAACAAGTTTCTAAAAATTTTTAATCAATTCCTCTTTCAAATAGTATGAATCCCTTTTGATGTTTCTATCTATCAATATTTTGTAGATAAAAATGTTGCTAACCTCATAGCTTAGATGAACAATTTGAGACACCTCTTCCAAGGACTTTTACCCAGGGTGAGAAACAAGATTTCCTTTTCATATGGTTGAATGAGGAGTGTGAAGAGTTTCAATGAATGGAAAGATTCCAACAAACCTGTCCCCTCTTGCAGCCGGTAGCATCAGGAATTCTCTCCACCAGTGAGCAGGTAAACGGCATCTTTTCACAAGCTCTCTTGTTTTTGCGTCCTGCAGAAAATCAGTCCTAATAGAGATGAATCAAGAATGAAATGCTTACACTTTCTGCAGTATATCAATATAGACCCACAGGTTCTGAAGCTCATGTAGTATTTAATGAATTTAGAGAACAGTTAGGACTTTTCATTTCAGTACAAAAAAGACTACAGAGAAAAATTTTATGAAACCGAAATGATTGCAAGATCCCCTCCAGCTACATCTCCAAGTGGGATTCTGACACTCTAATTGGTTTTAAATCTTCCTAGATGTTGAAATAAGTGTTTTCACTACTGCTTCATTTGATGCCAATTGTGAAGTCGGGGGATATGCCTTAAAGTTTTACCACACCTAAAGTCCTTTTCAAGTGGGTAAATCCTAATCTACCTATCTACCTTGTGAGAAGAGAGTGAATTGTTTCCAGTCACCCTTCTCTCTCAGATTCTCGTCCTCGGGCTTGAAGAGTCCGCTCTCCTTGTTCATCTGGGTCAGAGCCTCGTCTCGGATCTCTCGCCAGCTGTCCTTCAGGATCTGTTACAGGGAAACAAGGACTTGCAGAACATCAAAAAAGACTATCAAATCAGGCTAAATATTCTTAAGATTAGGAAAAAATAGTTTACAATGAATAACTATAAGAAGGTGTAGAGGTTTTTTGCTGCCATGCCCTTATTGAGGGAGATCAATATTACCTGGTCTCCATCACGCATGAAAATCTTCTTACTACTAAGTATTAGAATTAGATAGTTTAGCATCTTGTTCTTCTAGTATTTTGGGTGCTAATGGCATAAATTAGGCTCATCTGATTCAAATGAAAATAGCTATTTGATCACATTCCCATTTTTTTTAACAGTGGTAAAGTTTCATTCTTGTCCTTTCATTATACTTTGGGGGCAGTAAATGACATTTACTCATCTTAGTCTCCCTCCTTAAAAGAAGATATTCTCAAAACTCCTATCCTTAGGACTAATTATTTCTGGAGCAAAGATGAAAGAAAGTCTGAGGGTAGAAACCCTGCCACGTCCATATTTGACGGAGGATAAAGACCAACCTACAAAATTTGGACCCTCTAGGTACAAGCAACTTTTCAACAGTATCACAGCTTTGGAGGTACGACAGTTTAAGGATACTGTACAGGCAGGCAAAACTCAATGCACCTTCTATATGCCCCTCACAAAAATTTCTGTCTTCTATATGCTAGGTGAGAGGCAAGTCTATAGCATACCTCAGACAGTTGTACTTTTGACAGCGGCGTTAAACCCCATATCACCTCCCTCAAAGTTGTACTTACCTTGAGCTCATTCATGTGTTGAGTCTGTTCAGGAGTCCACCAGGGGTGAGAGTGTAGATGGTCCACATTGTATATTGACCGCTGGTCAGCTGACAGGAAGAGACCGAGAGAAGCAGCTTCCTGGTGGTACTTGCGTGCCTACAATATACACATGAGAAGATACAACCAAACATCACAGAAATGTCACATGGTGATGAGGTTTCTTGGTATAATTTTGTACAAGAATCAGTTCAAATAGGCTTGAAAATGCATGAAGATTGCTTTACCTGCAGTCATGTCATAAAGGAAAACAGCTCAAGGAAAGGTCAGGATATATTTGTGATTTTTTATAAAAGATCTTATTTTGTATACATCTTCACAGGGAGGTAAAAGGCGCCTAAACCAAGATGGAAATGAAATTCTTCAGATTCAATCAGTTTATCAACCTAACATCACTGTCATTAAAACATCTGCAATAAAAGCTTCCGCTTCATCAGGTTGTTCTCACCTTACTTTTTAATTAACATATTAGATGATATAATATCTATCAGACAATTTAAGACTGTTTGGGAAATATGAGTTTGCCAAAACTGTGTAAAATAAATCAACAATAGCTAAATATATTAAATTGTCTAATGAGGTAAGAATTACATCACAATACAATGTCCAGCCTCTATAATTAGAACATTGAAAGTGTGGTTATGTTCATGACTGTACGCCAATTGAAATGTGGACGAGGAACAAATCTGTTCAAGTCAAAATAAATTCTTCTTCTTCTTTGTATTTCCTTGCTAGGACCCTGATGACATCCTACCTTTGCCGGGTTCCCCAGCCTCTGCAGTGCATCACCGAGATGGTAGTAGAAGCGACTATCCATCGTCCCCTCTGCTCTACTCTTGATGCCTCGCTCCAAAAGGGGCACAGCTTCAACATTGTTCACATCAGAAATTTTTAGAACAAAGCCTAGGTGCACCATAGCAAAACCGTCACGCGGATCGATTGTGAGAACCTGGTAATCAGAAAAAGAAAAAAAAATAATAATATTTTTTTAAATGGCTTGAAAGAATTTCATGCAACAGAAGGATGAAATACTAAATTGGACTTTTACCTATTTGCAGAGTGATTTGCACAGAAGGATAAGGGTAATTCTCCATTTGATCTGAACCTACATCCATAATATATCTCACGTACATACCTTGCTCCAGAGTTGATAATCAGTAACCAATCACAGACAAGATCTTTACATTATATATCGGATAGATCGGTGAAACACTTTTCACACATTTTTTTAACAAACCAAATTAACAAAAAAACTTGGAAAAATAAATAAAGGTATTTCTTGATATTCGAACAAACCTGTAGAGGTTTCAGATTCTTTGAAGAGGATCCTCCTTGGGGTACTTATTGCATAAAAATCTGTATTTTTTGCTATATGACAGGTTGTGACTATTTTTTGAATAAAAAATATACAAAAAACCACTCAAAACGTGTTTTTGTACATTTCACCACCCTAACAGGGCCCCCTACCCTGGCGATAACCGTTCCGCCAGGGCCGGTAACTCTATTAGCAAACCACTTATCAATCTAGCATAGCCAGACAGAATAAGGGGAGGTGGGTGGCCGTACCCCAAGGAGGATCCTCTTCAAAGAATCTGAAACCTCTACAGGTTTGTTCGATTCTTTTTCAGAAGGGATCCTCCTTGGGGTACTTATTGCATAAAACAGACTCCCAAAGAAGAGTCCTTGGGAGTGGAATTCTGTCTTAACTAAGAGCTAACTAAGCTCTAACTTATGTACTCACCAGAGACGTGTTTGCCAAACCAACAGGACAGGCACATCGCTCACCCCTGGGATACTGATGTCTGGGCTCAAAAGACCCTTGTGTTATAAGCCAACATCCCCTCCCCCCTCCCTTTTCTTTTGCAAAGGAATATAGGGAGACCTGAGGCAAAAAACTAATACTTATCCCACTCAGAGAGGTCACCCCACCGGTTGACTTCTGCTAGGGTCCGATATAACAGTGAGTTAGTGGGTTAGTGTGTTATCCCGCTAAACCTAACATGTCATCAGAAAACAAAACAGTGACACCTCAAAAGCTCAATCAGCTAGAGGGTACACGACTCTGCCCACTGGAGAGAACCGACTGACCAAACCGAGCGCGCTCGCTAGAGTGCTTGTCAAGTTGGTAGTGCCTGATGAACGTGCTCGGCCGGCTCCAAATAGCGGCGGAGCAGATCTCTTCAATGGGCAGGGCCGCAGCATAAGCCTTAGAGGTTGCTACCGCCCTAACCGAATGAGCTTTCAAACCTTCTGGGGGTTGTAGCCCCTTATGAACGTAGCCCAAATAGATCGCTGACACTATCCAGCGAGAGATGGTCTGTTTAGATGCTGGAAGGCCGGCCTTATTGCCGCCATAACAGCAGAACAATTGTTTATCCTTACGGATATCTTTGGTACGTTTTATGTACATTTTGAGGGTGCGACGCACATCAAGGATGTGGAGTTGCGTCGACCTCGCCCCTGATGCTGCCGCTTGTGTGAGCGCGGGCAGCTCAATCGGAGCCGTGACATGGAACGAGTGATCGACCTTCAGTCGGTACGAGTCCGGCAGCCTAATGCTGACTCTGTCTCTGTGAAAGACAGTCAGCTCGGGATCGGCGGACATCGCATGGATATCGCCTACCCGCCTGCCAGACGTTACCGCCACCAAAAAGGCCGTCTTCCATGTCAGAAGTTGCATTGACAAAGCTTTCAGGTCCCGAAACGCCGGGCCTGACAGCCAATCTAGCACATAATTAAGTTCCCATGAAGGGCTGACCCGCCGCAAAGGCGGACGGATCCTGTCCACACCTGCTAAGAAACGCTGGACCAACGGATGGCTCCCCAACAGAGCCCCATCCACAGGCACGTGGAAGGCCGAAATGGCCGTAGAGTAACCCCTCACCGTAGATGCGGCCAAGCCGTCATCAAGTCGGGATTGAAGGAACTCAAGAACTGGTACTAGACCCGCAGAAAAGGGATCGAGTAACCCTCTATTTCCACACCAGCGCGCATAACAGGCCCATCTATCCTCGTACTGAGTGTTCGTGGAATCCCTCCTCGAAGCCAGTATTGTGTCTGCAACTCGTGCAGGAATACCGCTCTCCTGGAGGCGACTCCTGACAGAGGCCAAACCACCCACTGAATTCTGGGATTCGGGTGTGGTACTCCCTCCTGCGTGAGAAGGTCCGGCCTCCCCGACAATAGTACAGGAAGTCGAACGAGAAATCTGAGCAGTAACGGAAACCAACTCTGCGCCCTCCACAGAGGTGCCATCAGCACCAGGAGGAGGGGCTGTTGGCTGGCTACCTGCGAAAGAACCCTGGGGATCAAAGGTATCGGTGGGAATGCCCATATCACCCTTCCCCCCCAGTCTATCGCGAAGGCATCGTGAGCCAGAGCTGCTAGATCTGGAATCCTGGAGCAGTACACAGGCGTCTGTTTGTTCACTGACGACGCAAACAGATCCACCTGGAACGACCCGTACAACTGGGAGATAGTGTCGAATATCCCCCGGTGGAGCATCCACTCGTGTGGAGCCAGCATGCGACGTGACAATGCATCGGCTCGGATATTGTCCACGCCCGGGAGATACACCGGTATCACCTGAATGCTGTACCGGTCGCACCAGAGAAGGAACTGCCACGCCTCCTCCAGGAGCGTAGGTGACACTGTTCCTCCCTGCTTCAGAATGTACGACATGGCGTAGACGAACCACCTGACCCCAAAGGTACTGCAGGAATCGGCTGAAGACATTCCTGACAGCTCGAAGTTCCAACACATTTATGTGCCATCTGGACTCGTCCAGAGACCACAGGCCCGAAGCTGAGTGGTCCCCCAGGACTCCCCCCCAGCCTGAGAGGGATGCGTCCGTCTGCACTGTGACTGTCACGCGAGGCGTTGCCAAGGGCAGACCCCTGGACAGATTGTCCTCGGACTGCCACCATTCCAGATGAGTGAGAAGCCACTCCGGAATAGTCACCGACTTCTCTAGACTCTCGGCATGCGACCACAGCCCTGCCAAAGCCTGCTGTATCGGTCGCATCCGCAACCGAGCCCTCCAGACCACGTCGACTGTAGCTGCCATGTGCCCCAGCAACCTTAGCCACATACGGGCCGGGTGCGTTGGGGTTTGGAGAAAGCGTGTCGCGGTCTGGGATACTCTGGCCACCTGGTCCGGAGCCAGGGAGACAATCCCTGCCTCCGTGTTGAACCTGGCCCCCAAGAAAACCAGATCCTGCACTACCACCAGGTCTGATTTCTTTAGGTTGATTATCCAACCCAGCCTTTCCAAAATATCGCGAATGGCCTGGGTAGCTTCCTGATTCCCCTGACGACTCAAGGCTCTGATCAACCAGTCGTCCAGGTACGGGTGACAACACCTGCCCTGTGATCTGGCGACCTGTGCCGGAATCAGCATCAGCTTGGTGAACACCCTTGGCGCCGTAGCGATGCCGAAGGGGAGCACACGAAACTGGTAACAAACCCCGTCGAAAGCAAACCTGAGGTATTGCTTGAACCGGGGATGCATGGGCACGTGGAGGTACGCATCTTTGAGGTCGATTGACGACAGCCAATCCCCCTCCTCTACCGATGCTATGACCGACCTCAATGTTTCCATCTTGAACGAAGGCACCTCCAACATCTTGTTGAGGTACTTCAGGTTCAGTATGGGCCGGAAGCCCCCGTCCTTCTTGGTCACCAGGAATTATGTCGAGTAATACCCGCTCTCTTCCTGGCCCTCCGGAACGATCTCTACGGCCGCTTTGTCGAGCAGAGCTGCGACTTCGGCGCGAAGGACTTCCGCCTTCTCCGGGGAGGATGGCACCGGGGTGCGCCTCACTCCGGTAAAAGAAGGTGGCCCAATCTTCCAGCGAGGCAAATGTCCTTCCCTGAGCGTGGACAGGACCCAGGGATTGGACGTGGCCCCTTCCCATTCCGGGAGGAACCGGGACAGCCTGCCTCCTACTGGAAACTGCGGGAGAAGACAAGAGACGTTCGACTCTGGCGGCACTCCGGCCCCCTGTCGAGACGTCCGCAAGGTATGAACCTGGGGGATTAGGTGCCCTGGTTGGGCCCCCTGTTCCCCCGAAAAGGCTGCTGCTGGCCCTTGGCCTGCAGCTTGCCCTTGGCCTTGCCTTTCTTGCCTTTCCCCTTCCCCTGATACTGACCCCCACCACCTCCGCCAAGCGGCAGCTGCCACTTGGCAAAGGTCTTGGCAGGCGGTCCAGTGTGGAGGTCAGCCAGGGGGGAGGACTTTCGCTTCCCAGCGTTGCCAAGGCCGCCTTTGACGCCCTTGACCCGTGCCAGCTGGTCAGCGGTGTCCTTGATGACTGTCGCAGCCCCCGGGAACAAGGTGGAACCGAGTTCGTAAGGGAGTGCGAGCAGTACATTCTGTGTTGACTGCGGCAGCTCCGAATGGTGCAGCCACAGCCGGCGCAGCCCCATCACTGCACACATCACCTGACTGGCTGCGCTCCTAATAGCGTCTCCAGACAGGTGACTTCCAACCTCCGCCAATTGCCTCTGGAGCATAGCTGGAACGCTACGCTCCCTCCCTTCCTCAAGAGACTTCGCCTGGAGAGACCCCAGGTAAGCCCCATGAACGGCCACTCGCAACTGCTGACAGCCGTTCCTGTAGCTCTCCTCAAAAGAGCGGAACAGCTGCCTAAGCAGCAACTCGTTAGCCTTGAAGGGTGGCACGCGCCTGCCCCGGGCCCCCAAGGAGTCCGGGTTGATGGAGCCAGCACATCCGGGTCTGGCGACGGTACCTCAAACAACCCCGCCTCCCCCAACGGATACCTCTTATTGAGCCCCGGCAAGTCGAAGCGAGAACGGGTACCCGAAAGGAGAGGGGATATGAAGTCGGCCGTTACCGAATCCAGGATGCGGAGACGCACCTGGGGGGCCTTCCGCTGAGCGAAAGCTCCCCCCGGTAACCGAAACCCCGATTCATCTGCCTCCTTCTCAGGAACGACTACTTGAGGAAAGGCCTCCGCGAATTTCTCGCGGACCTCCCTCAGCGCCGTGGAGAACGGTAGGTCCGACGGGTCGACATTCCCATCCCCCTCGACCTCCATCTCCCCCTCCGACCTCTCCCCCGACACCTCGGAGCCCTCCGTGGAGGACAAGGCGTCAGCGGGAGCAATCGGAGCGGCAGACGAAGGAAGAAGAGGAATGCGGAACACCTCCCCATCCTCCCTACTTCGTTCCAGAGAAGGAAGCGGATCACCGAGCCCAGGTGCGGGCCCCGACACCGAAGCGCCGGGACCAAATCTCTCTGGGGTGCCGGTCCCAGCCGACGTACCAGCCAAGCCGGAAGCGGTCGGGGGGAGCCGTGTATCTATGCTCGCAATGGCCTGGTAGGGACCCGGCCTGAGAGCACCGGCCAACTGACCTAGACCCTGGACGCTGCCCGGGTCATTGCCAGTGCCGGCGTCGGTCGTGACACCAGAGGTGCCCGCCGACGGGGCATCGAGGCCTGACCGGGTCGTCGACTCACGGAGCTCCTTACGGAGCTCCGACATCAACTCCCCCATCAGACCTTTCATTTGCCCCTTAATAATGGCATTAATATTGTCAATAGATGGTGTCAGTGGGTGGACCCTAGCAGAGGACAACCGGGCCCCCGAGTCCGAGTCGGACACTCCTGAGGAGTCCGACGGAACCCGGGGAGACACCGGAGCCTTAGTAGTACCTTTACCCTTATTTTGCTTAGAGGGGGGGGTGCATGAGCGAATGTCCCCGCCAGACTCCAACACCCTCCTCAGGAAGGCCGCATCCAGGGAACGCCGACGCTTCGTACGGTTGGAAAACCCGGAGCAAGTGCTGCACTCCGAGTCGTCGTGCCCCTCCTCTACCAGACAAGTCAGGCACAGTTCATGTGCATCGGCCTGGGGGATGTTTACCCCGCAGTTAAAACACCGCTTGAATGACTGCAAGAATCATACAAGGTATTTTAATCGCGCAATAGACTAATATGTACCTATGTGTATACATATGTGATGCGCCTACACTAAAATAAGAAGCCGCGACATTTTGTATAAAAATGCTAAAGGCATCTTAAAAGCAAGCCGTAACAACATTCCCTGCAATAAAAAGAGCATGAAAAACAATGGCTTGCCCGTCTGACAACGAAAGTTTTGGCCAAGTTAAAAAACAAGACACAAACGATCGTCCCCAAAAACGTGATAAGATGCATTATTAAATAAACATCAAGTGCCAAACAACCTACGAATTCCATACAAAAGATTGGGCATTTCCCTCTAGTCGGGAAAAAATCTTCCGAGAATTCGCCATGTTTGTCCATTTTCCAACCCATACCGCGAGCACATGGCCACGACAGGTTTGAAAAATCCTAAGTCACAACGCGAGAATGCGAAAATGCGAACCTATTCTATTATCTAGATAGAATAAAAGTTACCACACATACAGTCTCTTTGTCCATGTTCAGTTTTCTTGCGTACTTTACGTAGAAACTAGCAAATCTCTCAGTCAGAAAACATGTCTTCACTGTGTGATGACAGATTGATAAGTGGTTTGCTAATAGAGTTACCGGCCCTGGCGGAACGGTTATCGCCAGGGTAGGGGGCCCTGTTAGGGTGGTGAAATGTACAAAAACACGTTTTGAGTGGTTTTTTGTATATTTTTTATTCAAAAAATAGTCACAACCTGTCATATAGCAAAAAATACAGATTTTTATGCAATAAGTACCCCAAGGAGGATCCCTTCTGAAAAAGAATTAAATCTTTTTTAACAAAGATTGTGTTAAAAGAATGATAAAGTTAAGCGACACAGATTGATTTTATTGTCTATGTTAACTTAAATTTCTTCATCAGAAAAGTATTCCTGACATGACATCTTATTAAAGAAAGCTATTCCCAGCAAATGAAATCCCCAAATGTGTTGACAATAAAAAAACATTCAGGAAAAACAAACATACTGAAAGGCTCTTGAGGGGAAAAACATCTATGATGTCCCCTCTCGACAGCACGCACAAGGCATAAGCTATGTAGTCTCGATCAAAGACTAATGTTAGCCTTGATTCATTTCTTCACCTTTTCTGGGCCAGCTCTTCAGCATACAGCACCTATACTTTATAATCCAATCAGAAATCCTCTTGTGGAGACTTTAATCACTGATAAACAAACATGAAATGTGGCAAAGTGCAGTTATGCCTTACAGGGGTAGTCTGTCCCCTCCTTGAAGACGACTGAACACCAAGTGTTACCTTCTTGAAGACTTCTTTCCCATCTTGGTATTTGCCAGTCATGAGGTAGCTGACCCCGAGCTTGTTCAGGAGTGACGGGTCCATCGGATACTTCTCTATCAGCTTCTTAAAGGTTTCAGTGGCCTGGGGACCGTACCCTGTAGAGGATTATCAACAATATTAGAGGATCACTGATACAGGTGCATTGTCCTGATCAAAATTAATCGCAACTTTGCAGAAAATCAACACAGTTCTTTATGACTGGTAAAGGTATCCAATGAAAACGTAATTTTCAAGTACAATGAAGGTAAGCAAAGCAGGCACATTAATGTATACGTCAGGGCAGATAACTAATTAGAAAAAATATTTATTTATCAAAATTAAAAAGGTCATTCTGACAAATAATCGTTGATCTTTCTATGTAAGTGCCCCCTATGACATTTACATATATATGACTGCTTTGCTTACAAACACTACACTTGAAATATAGGGGTTTACTTTGAGACCGTAACCAATCATATAGAACAGTTGCTCTCCTGCACAGCTGAGGACCATGATAGTTTTCTTTAGGACAATGTACCTATCAAGTTTAAGGGGGAAATGATAATAGTTTTATCAGAATGGTTTCAAGGACTCCGTCATAACTATCAAAAACATCTAGCTCATCAAATTTTGGGTATTTTCTTTATAGGGTTGAAAACCCATATCCTTGTATATGCAAAGACTACTTCAATATTTCAGTTTCATTCAGCCACTTAGCCAAGAAAGAAGTTACAAATGCAGGAATAACTGACTTTCGGGCAGATTGACAGACAGAAAAAGGATTTTGGATTGAAATGGATAGCTTTACCATGCCATTTGCCATTTTGGAACATTGAAGGGCAAAGTAAATGAAATCAGAAAACATTTGATGTTTCTTAGTTAGATTATCCATTTGGATTTACAAAAGAGAAAGATTTGAGATAGTGACTGTCTTAAATAAACAATCTAGATGAGTTTCACAGTTGTGTTGGAAGTTTAAGAGACTTCAAGACTCATGACACAGACATGGGTATGTAGTTTGTTGTCTTACCTACATGAGAGAAAAACAAATGCAACACCTGTCACTTGTGGCAATTAAAACTACAGGTGAGAATTTCATTTAAAGCAGGTGTACATGGTCCGATTCCCAGCTTCTTTATATCTCAATTTACCACAAATCAATATCACTAGTTTTGCATTGTAATGAGAGAAGAAAAATCCCTCAAAACAATAATTGAGGGTTCAGCGTTATTTAAATCTAACTTCCTTCTCCAATAAATCATATCTTTTTATCTTTTAGTATCAATGATTATAGCATACAGATTGCACAAACGATTGATATGATAAAATATAAGATGGTGATACACCTGTGCTATTTTATCATAGTTCTGATTATTCATACATTTTGGTACCATGGGGGAGCATATTTTGATACCGCCTTATGATTGAACAGTGTTACATATTTACTAGGAAGTTAACAAAAACAGGAATTTAATCCCACTACAAACTTCTCGATGATATTTGTTATCACAGAAAGAGAGTAAGTGTAAAAATCTTACAATGTACCCGAGAAAATTAAAGTTCAATCTAAATGCCACTCCCAACCACGATACGCTGCTGGCAAATGAAACACCTGTCACTTTTTGCAATTAACACAACAGGTCACACGAATGTACATCTTCTGATTACTAGCACTCTAAGAAAACTGAATTTATTATCATTTATTTATAAATAATTTGATATTACCATAATGACCCCACAACAAACCATGGCTTTAATTCAACAGATCCCCATGAAATAACCAATTTAACTGAAAATATATATATGACAAATACTACATGAACATTAGGAATCAGTTACACACTTGCCATGGTTATGCTAAATGCAGGAAGAATTTCAAGAATTTTCTTCAAATACATGAAAAACAGTTCAATAGTCCACAAACTGATTAATCCACTAAGAATCCTAAAATTTTCTGGTTTCATGGGATTTATGGTTGGAGTTAAAGGGGCATATAAAGGGTTACAAGAGGCTCAGTTTAGGCGTCTACTGTTCAAGCTTATATCATGTACTGCAGGTATGCAAATATTGCTTTCCACAGATAAAAATAATGTTTTATAAATATGGCATCAATTAAGCACTGACCTCTGAACTGTTGTCTGTCAGCCAATCGCAAACCAGCTTTCTTGTACAGTTTGTCCGGGACATTAGCAAGTCCAAGGAGCTTCTTGAAGGCAATGAGACACAGTTCCAATACCTCATTGCTTCGCCTCATCTCAGACAGTTTGTCCAGAGCCATTGCTTTACCATACAGAGCTCGGGGGCTCTCGGGGTATTGATCAAGTAATTTATTGTATCTTTTGAGTGCTTGTTCAACAAGATTCTATCAAGGAAGAGAGGAAGAATTAGTTAGGGTTCATCTACATAAGTTATACCTGGTTAACAAGAGTACTATGAATTCATTTGATTTGATACGGTTGGTACATGAGAAGCAATATTGAATGTTCAGTGTTATACTCAGATTGATAAAGGTGCTCTTGCTGCATCAAGAAGCCAAGAGTACAATGTTATATTTAACATCTTTGCCAAAAATATTGTCAGCATAAATAATCATAGTTCATGTTTGATTTTATAACCTAAATGTAAACATATAGTGTCAGTCTTTTGTACCTGTTCCAAACTTGCATCAATCTCATCCAGGTCCTTCCTGATCATGAAGTCTGCAGAGTTGGTGATATCTGACTTGGAGTATACATGTTCATCCTTTTGTCTCTCCATCTTGCTCGAACCTCGCGCCGGGCCATTTATTTCATCCGATCTCTCTTCTTCCATCTTTTCATCGCGCTCTGTCTCCCCCTTACTGTGGTCAGTATCATGAGGTATCTTACTGGATTTGTCCTTAATAGTTGAAGACGTCTCGGCCCGAGTCTGCTGTTGGCGGCCATCTTGTTTTTGATTCTGGGTATGTTTTGATGCCTCTGTCAGTGAATCATCAGGGGTACCAATCTCGTGGTCTGCCTCTCTAACTGTTCTTCTGTCTCTAGAATCTGCTGAAGAATCTTCAGATTTAGAGACAGGTCCTGAATCAGCAGAACCACTGTCCAGTTCTTCCAAGATGTCTATCTTAGAATATCTTGTAATTAAATCACCTGAAAATGGTATCGAAAAACCTTTGAGATGTCAACTCTTCGCTTAAATATTAGAAAAATCAACAGGATGCAAGTAATAACGGATTATCTGTACCAAGTGGATTATTGTGGTATATTCCAAGCTTTAGCAAGCAATTTATCACAATAATTAATAAGGGACAGATATATAAGGATGGGTAATTTTCAGGAGACTGTACCGATACGTAAAATGTTGTTTCTGTATTGCAATATACCAATGTACCAATATACCTATAATACCATGCACCCTTACAGATAAACCGTAATTCCGAGCTTTGAATTTGGTATTTTTTTTCTCACTCAAGTAATATTTTTAAAAATTTACAATAACTTTGAAAATACTGTCATGAGGTGTCATCAAGGTGAGTTGCAAGTTAATACCTCCATCATTGTATTCATATGCAACGAACAACGATTAGGTCATGGTCGCGCAGTCATATATATGTAATCCCAGCAATTCAATCTGCAAAACAATCTTTAGGCACGACATAGTGAAGGTGAAACTTACAATTAAATTTTGTAATTTTCATGTTACTTCCTACAAAATAACAAACAATGTTTGTTTTTAAAGTATTGTTGACTGTGAGTGATCTAGATCTAGTAGTTTAGACAGCCAATCAGACCTATTCGAAGGTTTCTTATGCACGCAAAACTAGAACGCTGATTGGATGCAATCAAAGTTAGTTGTGCAATCAGCGACGCTGTTTCAAAAGTTATCATTCAAATCGCCTTCGTTACTTCCGGAAGCTTTACAAAAGCTAAACTTTAGTTGAATTTGCACCTTGCACTTTGAGTCGTCTTTACAGCACCTCATTTTGTGACTGCATTATTGCACAGGCCTATATGACAACAAATATGTTATTCATAGGCCTATATGACAACAAATATGTTTTTCATGCATTCCTCAGCATTCAGTGGTTTCATTGGCTGAAACATTGCCAGGTAGTTTACGTTGCAGTATATCGCTATATACCTTTGAATTAAGACAGAGGTTGTATAGGAATTTAATACGGTCCTACCTCTGTTGGGAAAGAATGGGCAAGAATACAAATATTATAATTATTTTCACACATAATAAAGACAGATAGATAAAGTGGTTTATAGAGCGTAACTGACAGTGGAAATATGCCTATAGCAAAATATCAACTATCTCCACCAAGTGGCTGTGGGGAAAAAGATAGTGTTAGATATTATCAAGCAATACAGACAGACGAACTTATGTTCTGTTTTATAAACTCAAACCTTGATAAGATCATCAGTTTTTCTCAACCGAAGGCTAAAGTAAGATGTTTGTACAAGCCAAATGTAATGGATGACAACTTCTTTATTTGATTTCTAACAATGTTTCTGAGCTATTTTTTTTGCCTTGTACTATCTTACCAACTTTCAAAAGCCCTAAAAGTTTACATAACCATAAACATGTTTCATTATTTTCTTTGGGATATATGAATGTCTGATTACAAAATTTTATAGTGCGTCAAAGGTTGCTACTCAAATATGTTCAATTTGGTAATGAGAGCCGTTTTTGAATGCCACTTTTGATGGGCCGCTTAGATCTATCTGGCCACAGCCAGTGAAAGCATGACTGGTCACACGCCCTTTTTGTAACGTCATAAACAGAATCATTGCCTCGTGATCTATACATCTATCGTAACAATATCACAATAAAAAAACAATAGTTAACGATTTTCAGAGAATGTTTTCCACTCAGATAAATAATTTGACGATGTAACACTATTAAGCGTTTGGTGTCAAAAAGATATCCACATCAATGGTAATTAAACAATTATTTAAGGCGGTATTTCAGTTGAAATAATGCTACGCCACTCTGTACAGTCTGTTTATTACGTCACACCCGTGCGAATTTCATAAGACATTTATATTAAGAAAAAAGGAACTACAACTTCTATAATAGCACTAAAAGAGTTTATTTGAATAAAATAAAATAATAGCAATTTCTTCAAACCATTAACAAAATTTGGATCAATGAGTGTTACAAAAACGCAAAACCACATACAAAGAAAACAACAACCATCTTCCCCTGGCAAGGTGAGAACGTATCAAGACAAACTCCATTAAAAGTTGGAAATCTCTTCTGGCTGTGACATGAAGATGAACAATATGCTACTTACTGACGGCTTTCTGTGCCTCAGGACTTGCATAGTAAATGGCTACAGAAGCAACCACGCTGCTGACAAGTATAATGGCCGCCCAACTCGTTCCAGAAAATGCCTGATTTTTTTTCTGTGGTTTGGGATGTCGCGCTTCACTTGACTTCTGCTTGATGCCATTGCGGGTTGCATTGGACGTCGCTTGTGTTACTTTCTCTGTTTGATTGAAAATAAGTTTATTAGGCTGCAAAATCAACTTAAAACTTTATGCTTTAGGTAACATGTTTTTCAATAGTAACGAGGGTGGTAGGACAGATTTCTGCTTTTTTTGGAAAAAAAATTAAGGAAGGAGGTAATATATTTTTTATTTGTTTATTTTTTATCTCATACAAACGTATAAACAGCACTACCACTTAACAAGAGAGAAGAATTATTATTCTTACAAATAGATACACAAGTTAATGACCTTTGTATGCAATAATGATGTGGGTAATTACAAATATTCAGTTTTCATAATAACAGTGTCTTTTTTCTTTTTTCTTGTGATTTAAAGTGATATGTTGATAGCCGAGATACATTCACATTATGATTCACACATGAAAAGTAGATATCTTGGTTCCAAATTTATGGCAGATTTGGTCTTTCAAGAGTTAATTCTAGAATTATTTTGAGTTCAATGAAAACATGTGATATGGATTATATCCTGTTAATTGTCACTACTTTGAATTTCTAAACATTCTGATGGTAATTTTCAGAAACAACTTATTATTTTCGATAAAATAACAAGATTTGACTAAATTTTGGTCTAACATACTCTGTGCCCCTTAACGTTTTACATAGCCATCATAGCAAATAAAAAAATAAAAATAGGTCATGATACTGAAGTAAATAATTTGAGTTTTTAATCACTTTAAACTATAATTTAAAAGAGAAATATAAACGTATGCAAATATGTCTTGCCAACATTAATGATGGGTGCAAACTATTCATTTAATGTGGAACTTTTTTTATAAATCTTTTATAATCCTAGACATGGTTGAAATAACATCCTACAAACCTTCAAGTTAATAGCGCATACATTTTAGACCATTAAACACACTAACTATACAACAATTTGAGCATGAGTCATGAATTACGATTTAAAACTTAACATTTTATGAACGTGTAGACTTTGAATTTATAATATCAGTAAGAAAAAAGACGTGTTTGTAATTTGAGCATGACCGATAACATATCTGCTATCAATTTTCATTCGAATTTACGCTTGACTGAACAAGGTTAAAATAAGCCAAACTTATTGTCATACAAATTTTTATTTCACATAAACACATATCTCTGGGTATGTGTAATATTCTTTCATAAACTTTCAATGCAATCATTTTTATATCACATTTGTTCAGATATGTGTTAGGCCCCAATGATTATAACTATTAGTCTATTGCAACCTATTATTGTAAAGCTATCGCGATAGTTTACCATTAGATGAAATAACACAAATTCCAGAATAAACAGTTCAAAAAGTCTCTCCATAAGGTAGATTTTTCCACTCGTTCAACAATTTAAAGTCAGCCACAACTTCCCTAAGCACAGAGGACGCCATTCTTAACAGCAATCTCAGCCAGCTTTTTTTCCAATCTCACAGCTGTAGTTAGCATTAACACGAAAAGATTTGAGTAAAGAACTTTATTAACACAACTGTGAAAACTATATTACTATCGCTTTTTAAAAAAAATTACTATCCATAAAGTACTATTGGCACAACAACTACCGTGATAAGTTCATAGTTTGATCTATGGTTGCACGCCTATTATCTTGACAATGTTGATGAAAATACTTCTGGATACGAAATTCAAGGGGACATTCCTGCTTATCTATTCCTGTTTACTAGTTAATGATCATAACACAACATATTTGAAACATGTTACTCAGGGTACCCTTTTTGTTGATTTAGATTGAACATCTTAATAAATAAGAGCAAACAAAACCTCCATAACAATGAAAAGTGAAGCCATTCATCGGCACTACGAGTGTGAAAAGCCTAGATACAGCATTACAAGGCACTGTTGATTAGAATACTAGTAACTACATTTATGATTGTAAATGTTGTCTACCTATCCATACATGTAGTTATTGTTATCATCATGTTTTAAAATTAGTAATTAAGTACAGCAATCTCTTTCATGTCATTCCCCCCAAAAACATCTTGATGAACCAATTGTCAATAGGACTGACCATAAAATAATTCATAATTTATGTTTTTAATTATTTTATGACAGGAACAAACAAAAGTAGGCATTTTTGCATAATAATTAATTCATTTGATCAAACCCTCTAAAAATATATTGAAAAGTATAATTTATATTACTTTCATGAATTGCAAATGTGTTGATGTCCCCATTAATGTCATAACAAAGTATTGTTTAAAAACAAAGTATTTGCCACACCCCCGGAAATCCAATTCCAAGACTTTCTGCAATCGTGGCACTGCCCTGACAGGTCCAGTAACAAGATTTATGCATGCAACTTATTAAATATATCTACCCGCTTTATGTCCCGATATGCTTTTCCCTGCATTCTTTTTCTTAGATCCCATCGTTCTTGCATGTAAACTACTTTTACCGACTTGTCATTCTAACTGTCACACACTATATTGTTACTGTCAATATCTCTTTCTCCCGCTACCAACGTGGATCGATCGCCGGAAGTTTTCATACAGGGAGATAACTTTTGCAACTCAACCTCCAAGTCAGGGCGCCTTCCCTTCGAATACCTCTACGGTAGTTGCCCTGCCTTCACTTGCGGGGGCATTGTTGTCAAGAATCTTGACAACAATAGGAATTGACGTCATCGATAGTCTCGAACCAAATTGTTAGTTTACATACAAATAACTTGGTTCGAGAGTATGTTTTAAGCGTTACGCGTATGAAATTCTATGATTATTACCAAAGTTGGTGTAATTTGCCCTCAAATATAATTTTTTATTTGATGAGTAAATGGTGGACAATTTGTTATGTTTCAACAATTCAGAGAAAACTTAGTAAAATAACAAAACGTTTTGTTTGCTGTACTCATTTCTTGAGTCGTTGTTCGGAGTTGCATTGAGAAACCTATGAGTTGGGAGCTTCACGTTTAGAGCGTGACATCAATCGTTGGTTGCACGCGCTGTGTTAGAGCTTTTTCACATTGAAGCCTTCTGATGGCAGCGAGTATATTAGTGACGTCACGGAGCGGATACTCGCTGTCTGGAGCTAGTTTTGCAACTAAATAAAAACACTATTCGCCTATCAACATATTGAATTTAACTGGAGCAGTACCAAGCATCAGTTGGTCTTATTCAGATCGAACCGTGCAAAGTTATAATTTCATGAATATATTATTGTTATCGTATTCAAAAGTTTTCGTCAAAATGTTATGACAAGAGTATATTATTTTCAGGCCTCAAATACGAAAATCACGATTTCCCGAATATACATCTAATGTCCAAAGTAAAATAAATCCTTGAAACGCCGCTCATTCCATTGTTAAGCTTTGGAGGAGCAAATATTATTGCAAGGAGAAATAAGTCTTGAATAAGATGTGGCTTTTCACTTCTGCAATTCCAAAACAGTTGATTTTGTCTGCAGATGAATGATTGAAGCATTAATTGAATACTTAGTAGTTTTTCAAACCATGGAATAGTTACGTTAAAAAATTACCCTTAATATTTAAACTCATACGTTTAGAAAAAAAGAATTCATAAACAGACCCTAAGTACAGAAATTTCGATTTCGAGGGACTGCGTTTCTGGTCCGAGTACTGCTCTATAGGGGTCGTATCTGTGACCTTTCACCCAATGATTTCAAACAATCAGAGGTCAGCTAAATATCCTTCAACATTGCAACCATCCTCCTACGCAAAGCTTAACTATTGCTATTTCGATAGTTAAGCTTTGAGTAGGAAGCCAGTTCTAGACTAGCGATATTCAAGCTTTGCGTAGGAAGATGCGTTGCAACATCATATATGTTCTCTTAGTAAAACTTTAGACTGAGTTTTGACATAGTTTGGACTAGGTTCTGGATAAAAGAGGTGGGGTCTGAGTAGAAAGGTTATCTAAAACGTCCCTTGCGCAGCCGTACTTATCATGAAGTGAGGCACGACGGATAGGTTTGATCTGATTCCAACGAGATTGCTTACCCGTTGTATGTACATCGTTATTCAAAAAGGTTGATGAACACGGCTGCTTTATGTAAAGAATACTTATAACGGTCGATCAATCATATCATTTACCATGTTCAACAGATTTTGAAACAAACTCACTTAAAAAAATAGTAGCCTACTGACTCTTCCATTTCCATTTGAAATATTCAGTTTGTTTTCAAGAGGGGGTAAAGTACAGAGGAGGGGTGTCCCAAAAATTTCCGGCCTGACCATCAAAACCAAAGAAACATTCAAATGTTTATGACTTAATTTTAAACATAATCACCATTGACCTCAATGCATTTGCTCCAGCGTTTTTGTAACATCTGCAACCACTCTGAAATGCCATAACCTTCCGACTAGAGGAACAAGATATGAACTTTTTAAGGGTGGGTGATGTGCTGTGTTTCCATTGCATGTTTTGGCTTTTTGTCTCAAGATCAAAACGATGAACCCAGGTTTCATCTTGTGTAACGATATGAGCGAAAAATGATTCTGGGTCTGCGCGATACGCGTCAAGAAGTTGCTGACTGACCATGACACGTTTTCGATTTTGGTCCTCAGATAACATTCTGGGGACCCAGCGTGCTGATACCTTTTTCATATGTAAATGTTCATGTATAATTCGTTCAACTTATGTTTTACTGATGTGGTGAGTTTCAGCTTAGTATCTGATAGTCACTCGAATGTCTTGCCTTAATGTAACAACTCTTGCTTACTCTACCCCGTTTAAATTCAGCACACCAATGTTTAATGGTGCTATATGAAGGAGCAGAGTCAGCTAATGTTTGTAACATATCCCCATGCATTTCCTTTGGACTGTATTTGTTTAAACTCAGATATTTGATAACAGTCCTACATTCACTTTTCTCCATTTCGGTAAAAGATGTGAGGGTACTTTTGAATGACAGCCTATTATATGCACTTGAAGAGTATGCATCTCGTGATTTTCATTCCATTTACACATTAATGAATGTTCTTCATGCACGCACAGTATGGTTGCGTTTCAGGCATGTTTTCATATTCAGGGAGGATACTTTTGAGACACCCCTCGTAGCTGACAATTTAAGAGATCGATCCCCAAGCTATATATTGAGCAGTGGGAGGACAGGTAATTTAGGATAGGAAACTTTGGTTAAGTCGATTTCTTGTGATCAGATCAATAAACAATTCTCTATCATAAATTTTAAGACATAATTTTAGGGGTAATATATTGCCATCATTTTTTACTTCTATTAAATACGAATGAAATATAAATTAAACATATTTTAATATGGAGAACTGACATAATTGTTAAAATTTAAAATCAATGTAACTAAAACAGCATCCTATCAATCGCCGACAAAGATACCTTGTGTTAATAGTTGTTCCGAAAATAAGATGCGTCGTAGTTTGACATTTTTCGGATAGTTTGAGTTATTGGGGAACAAAGTATTCTTAAAATCACTTTACTTAGAAGAAAAATAAGGAAACAATACATGGAACTAGACAAATTGACGAACCCAAACATATAGGTCATTAATAAAACTATTACAGAAGAAATATGTATTTTTTGTTGATTTGTTTACAAGGCTTGGCTGTCATCATGTCACGGTGGGCTATAGACGAATTACTACGCACGGGCAGTTGATGCATAATATAAAGGCAAAGTTGTCATTGAAATTATTGAGAAATACAAGTATATAGGAATAAAACGTAATATTAATTTTAAAAAGAAACCGATTTTCAAAATAGTTTTTTACTTCATTTTACAGGGAGAACTATACTTCCCCCTGCGTATGGTTTCTTCGCGCAGGTTGTGAGCAGGCGCCGACGATGAAGTCGTGTAGAACGCATAGATGAAAACTTTTTCATATCATTATGGTTTAATTCGAAAGCCTGTGGATTATCTATTCGAACAAAACATCATGGGAACATCTGAGAAATGTTTCACGAAAGCAATCCACACAACGCTGATTGTTATGTTCAGCGTTCAACTGGTAAGTGACACAAATCTAGATCTAACGGTTGGGACATGGGCCCCGCTAACAGAGTCCCCTATGTATAGACTATTGACAGGGTAATTCACCCGCCATCTTCGAACTCTAGCGTGTAAAATGCTCTGTAAACGCAAATAAAAACTAAAAGTATATCACGAAATGATCGGACATATATCCTTTGATACTCCGCCGCTAATCTTACCTTAATTGTTTTTTAATAATGCCTATTTCTGACTTAATTTTCGCGAAGCGAACCTGGTTACATTTACCCCACCCGGAAGTTGTCAATGGCGGTCGTTTATGACGAGTTATTGTAAAATTAATGTCTTTAAAAAAATATTACCACTGAGTTAAGTTGACTTCTGACATTGTTGTTATCTCTCACGTGTTAAAAATGTCATGCGAAAAATTTTTAATTTCCCTCGCTTAATCAAGTGTTTATGGCATTCTACTAATCAACCAATGAGGTTCAAGAAGCGTGTTGGCTGCGGCCATGTCGGCAGCCATTGTAAACTTCCGGGTAAGGTAAATGTGACCTGACCGCTTCGCGAAAGAAAGATTAAAAGCAGGAATAAAACGATAAGTATGAAGGAAAGGTTAGCGGCGGAGTATCTCTGGGAATGTGTTCTATTACTACATAATGCAATTTGAGTCGACAATAGCGTAAAATTAGATTTTTTAGATCGAAGATGGCGGGTGAATTACCCTGTCAATAGTCTATACATAGGGGACTCTGTTAGCGGGGCCCATGGGTTGGGACTGTGTGAAAGCCATTCACGCACCTGTTTTAACAAATGGCTTATCAATGGCTCAGGAATGTGAGCGGATTTTAGTTGATCCAACATATTCTGTAAACGTTCAAAATGAACATCTTGTATTTCATATTTGTTTGGACACATTTAGGATTTTGTACACTCACCATTGAAATTGTGGGAGTGGCATTTCATGTAACTGTTCCAGACCGAATGTCAAATCCTGTCCAAATTTTACTAGATCTACATGACGTAACGTCAGTCTTCAAACCTGCTTTTTGTAGCTTCGTTTGGAAAGTATGGTTTATAGATATTTCCATAGCATACATTATGGAATAGTTTGAATTGACAAACTGTAGTCATGAGCTATTAGTTAACTGTCTTGTACATTATTATCCATAGCAAATGAAAAGAAAATATACCTAAAAATCTGAAAGCAGGTACATCAGTGTCGGGTAAAGATACACACTTGCGCAGAACTTAACGTAGTAAATCAGGATGAGTGTTAGCTTGTAATACATTGATGTCTTTGCATTTTCAGGCAATTTGGAAGATAACGGTAAAAAGGACATAAAAGTTGATTATTGGCACAAACTTGGTAGAAACTGAAACAATTTCTAGCAAACTTGTCAACATCAAACAGTTTGTTTTCCGACATAACAATTGTCATTGGAAACCAAAATATTTATCCAACTATCGGTTTGTCCTGACCTTAACTTCAGAAAACAGTTTAAAATCTTTCAAAATCATAACGAAAATGTTAAGTGTATTTAAAGCCTGCCTGCGTATCTTTAGCCTACACTTTCTGATCTATTGAAATAGTGGGGTAGTCGTTTGAAAACTTTCACTGTGCCTGACAGAAAAATTTCAATGTGTATATTTTACATAAATATTATCAATGAAGCTCTATACTTTAACAGTGATGTGGTTTTTATCTCATGTACTGTATTTTTCTCAGATGAATGACCATGTATCTCTTCGGTGTGTAGCTTTACCCGACAGCACTGTATCTTATTTGAAAGCCATAAAACAGTGCTCAACACTAAGCATTGTAAACACCTTCTCCCCTAGATACTATTGGTATTACTTTTTTTAAATTTTGAATGAAACAGTAGCATTCGTCATCTACACATTTTAATTACACCATTATAACTATGATTACGTTAGAAAATAAGTCATTTCTGACATTAGAAATAAGTCATTTACTGCCAATCAAATGCTTCAGTTTTAGAACACAACTACTAACATTCTCAGTTAAGACTGTTTTCAGTTATATGTTACATTTTTTTAAATACTAACAAATAGCTCATAATAATCATTTTTTTTCTGAGTGTCTCAGGATTCCTCTACTAGTATGTAAAAAGTAATGCGTCTGTTACTTAATTAATAAAAAATCCAGACAAAGATAGATGTGTACATAAGGCCTCAGCCTTAATAATCAATTTATATTCAGTTTTGTTGGGATAAGTGTGCCATAGTTTTTGGCATTGCATATTGTGGACATTGAATTTTAATAAAAGCAGAATGTAATATTTTCATGCTCAGTGCTACAAGGTGAGTTTCTTTTTTTAGCCCTGATAACAGTAGCTCAATTTCAATAACAGGTCTTAGTGTATTGTGGGCAGTTGGGGGAATATGTTAGTGTTGTGTTCAGCCAGGCAAATCGAGAACAGGTATTACAGTGGCAAGGACAGCCCTAGAGTATTATTTTCAGCTCTTGACAATTTTAAGTCTAGTGTCTCACATTCAGGGCAGTTTTTCAGTTGCTTGTTTATGGGTGCTATTCTTGTAAGTTACACGCAAACACCATTAGCTTAGTTGTAAAGATATATATCGTCTCTTGAATGAGTAATCTGGACTGCTTACTACTAGAAGATGTGCCCAGAATCTGATTTTATCTAAACATTGACATTGGATGTTTAAGTTGAAGGACTATTTGAATTACAAGCACCCATAATCTTGTAACCCAGAAAGTGCTTTGAAAGTTTTTATCTTAGTTAAAAGATGGGATAATCTTCATACTCGTACCCTTTTTGCGAATTGTTTTTTCCTTCATATCTTTCATATACCTGTAAAAAGTATTGTTACAAAGCCAGTTTTGTAAAATTGTTTGAGTTAAAATAGAAACCTTTTGGGCAGTCAAGGTCCTCATTGAGCCAGTTTGAATTTTTCTGATATACGAGACCAAGGCATTAACATTTAGAAAACCGTTTCATTATTATTTTCAAAAATGCCTTTTTACATGTATTTTGAAACATGGTGTTCAGACATTTCATGTCCAGTATATTCCCTGCCCTTTATGTAGCAGGAAACGTGTGGCTGAGAACATGGGGTGATATCTTCAGGAGAGGGGTCTGGGGGAGGCAGGGTTGGTTTCTTCAGGATGGAGGGAGGGGTGAGAAGGTCAGGGAAGGGTTAACAGTGTGAGACATTCCAGCCATCTTTAGTCCCACACCTCACAAGAAGTAGTGGACTTGGTTTTAATCTCCCAAAATAAATTCTTTTCATTTAGTATCCAATTCAATGTAGATTTTCCTTCCTGTGTCTTTCTGCTGGAGAATAGAACTATTAAGTCAAGAAGGCAATTGCTAAATATGAGAAAGTAGCTTAACACTTTTGCTGTTGAATTAGTGAGTGTCAAACCATTAACTCATTTACAAAGGGGAAAATATAAGGTTATCCACTGGTCAAAGTTGGACTATCTTCAACCCACAACTTAAATATTTGAGATTTTTTCTGACCATTGAACAAACTCAAACATCTAATATTCATTTTTTAGATATTGAGGTAAATAATGATTCGAGAGCTTTTTGAGACTATACCTTTTTTCATCAAATACAAATCCATAATGTTAATTTTTCTCAATGAATTTAGGATATCAAATACTCTATTGCAGTAGCATCTCTGTTGTACTACTGTTACTGTAAGTAGTTACACCCGCTTGGTTTCATTTGCTCATGAAAGAAATATTCCTGCTCTTCTTTACAGTAAGCAGCTCAGTTGCTGACTTTAGGTCAGAGGGCAACACTGATTCAATGCCTGCTTAGTTCATACAGGAACTTTATATAATTAAGGTTAATCCTCATACATGTACTAAACACTTTTGTGATCTCAGTCACAGGATTTTTAGAAGAGTTCCCTTTTTCATGCCATCCCAGACTTGAAAAATGTTCAACAAGTTTTGAAAGAAGTTATTTTGGTCTCAGTCCGAAATTGAAAGTGTTATTTGGTGGAGACAACTGTGTTAGACATGTTTAACAAACACTGGACATTGGCTCACATTTAGATGTTTATGACCCTTGACCTTTGTGCTAGTTGTATAGGGTGTCTTGGTTTTATTTTAGACAGTAATGATGAAAGTGACTACACAGCCCAACAAGATTCCATGGTGGGCATGTACTGTCTTTTGATGGTTTCACTTTAGTGATAGCTTTGAAAGAGGAAAGAATACTATATTAGGGATTGGGGAAGACACTGTTGATAATGGGCCCTTTTTGGGGCTATTAGTAATTTCAGAAATTTTAAAGGGCCATTTCCCTTAGTACCAAAAAATAATTTGAATTTGAATGGACCAGTTTTTCATCAAATGTGAAAAATGGCACATGGTCCCCCCTATCTTTCCCAATCCCCAGTATATGGATAAAGATACCACATTTGTGTATAATTGTACTCAGTGTTATTTTCCTTATCAAAATTTGGTAATGACACATGTACTCATGGTTATTTTTTAATTGCTAAAATCAACCCCTGAAGATTGTTTTTAGTTGTATTGGTGAGTGGTTTCAAACAATCCATGTTTAAACCATGTAAATAAAAGATTATTTATTTGGGATTGGCCCAACAATGGCAAACATATTTTTTCTTTTGTAATTTAAGTAACTATATAAATTTATTTATGTAATCAAACTGACAGAGTTATGTAAACAACCATACATACATATTTATAACTATTCTTCAGATCAACAGCAGAACCAGAATAGCCATGTCATTATGTAATCATCAGCTTTTCCTGATTTTCATTCTCTAATACTAATAGATGTATTGATGTGTGTCCTTACTAAAGGATATAGCTTAGCAAAAGCATGATAAGCGAGCTTACAACTGTGTCTAGTTACAACTATTATTGGTCAAACAAACAGAAGTTGATGTCAAAATATGTAGAAAGTTGACTAAAGTTAATTTTTTACAAGGTGAAATTGGCCTATTTTGAATACAATTAATCATTGTCGCTGATGGCTGAAATATTGCCCAAGCGGCATTTAAAGTCATTGTCTCATTTTTGCAAGGCAAATTGTAATAAATGCCGGACAAATAGTTCACCACTCACAGAAATCTTTCCCCTGACGTTTGCAACAATTTTCAGAACTCTGCAGGCATTCTAGCCCTCAATAATGAAGTTCAAACTACCCTACCCTACCCGAATATTATGTTTTTTGCGAGCGTTAGTCCTTACCACGTCATTCGCTAAGGCCGTGACGAAGAACACATAAAATTTCTCAGCTGAATATCCAATGAAAATAGCTAATAGCTTACGCTTTTTCAAATACAGAAATAACAAAAAGGTGGTAAACTCAGCGAAGAATGCGTCTGTCATAAGTATCGGCGCTGCGATGAATATATTCCCGGTGTTTCGTACTTGCGATGGGATTGCACTTGATTCGGTACCTCATCGGTCTGAAACGGCATACGCCAATAAGCTGCTTCATCCAAAACTGTAAAACGGGCATAAAAATGAAAATCTATGCAAATGCGACAGGAAATATTTGTGTTAGTGATCAGATTTTGTTCGTGAAGCATAATAAGTTCAGTTTAGTTGCCTTACAAAAATGAGACTATGACTTTAACAATAACTCGCTCACTACAATTGATCAAAGATGGATGTAGTGACAGGACATGTGGTGATTTGTATTTAAGATTGAAATGATTGAAAAGTATTTACATCATCTTGTTCCAAATCTTGAATCACATTTGATAAACAATATCAGGGATTTAGAGAAGTTTATCAGTCCAAGATTATTGTCTTACTAAGTTTTGCTTGAATTAACTAAAATTGAAGATGTAAGCCTTACCATGTGCTTGATGTGTTGAAGCAGTTAGCTAATCAACTACTACGTGAAGTTTGGCTTTTCACACAAGGCTTGCTACTGAGAAAATTTATTATTTAAAAAAACAACTGATGTTAGACTTTATGGTGCTGAAATTATTTCTACCTCTTTAATAAATTCAACATATGTAATATCAGGAACTGACAGTTAAGGTTTCATGTTAACATTCCTGACCTGTGGCCACAGCATGTCATAAATATATTACACTTTCTGACATTTGACCTCCATCTGGTTACAAATGAATTGACCTCTATTTCAATGATACTGACACAAGAGTCATCATGGATAACAAATTAAGATCATCTGTTGTGAATCTGTTCATGGGAATTTTGAATATATGAATGTTCATGAATATTCTCTTACTACTTTAAGTTTGTCTCCTTAGTATTAGATTAACCAAAGACCCTGATATTAATGCAGTTTATTTGTATTTGAATTGTGACAATATTGTATTTTGAGTTATAAGCAATCTTATTCAACGGCAGAAATTGGATTACCTTACAGTTACAGTTAATTGTAAAAAAAAGTGCTTAAAAGTTCTGTTTTCTCAACATTTGTAAAATATTACAGGAAACATGATAAAATATTTCCGGACAATCAAAAACAAGCATTCTCTTGTTTGAAATCAAGGTCGCAAAACCTTTAAGCCATGACTTAAGGTTAAGACACCTTCTGGGTCAGTTGTTTGTTTGCTGTTAGCTATGTCTTGTTCCAATCAGTGGACTATTGTATTTTGAATAACATTGTATTTCCAAGAAGGTATTTTTCGTTTTTATTGTATATTTTAGGTTTGTTATTTAGGTCTTTCATTCTGTTTCTCTACAATAAATAAGTTCTTTATTTGATGGCTTTATTTGCTTTAAAAAGTTTTATTTTTAGTGTATTTGTTATTTGAGTTAGTGTAGAAATTTGACCATACAGTCAGCAATTTTGGAAGTATTTGGAGACACGCCAACATACTTACAAGTATCAAAATAAATAAATCGGTCAAGAAGACAACAAATATTCACTTCTCACCAACTTGTGAGTTTGTGTAAACAAATAAACCATAATCTTCTCAACACAGCTAATCGTGTAGGCATGTGGAGCGTCATAATGTGCCCGGACTTGACCTTCAATGAAGCCATCATATTTAATCACAATATTCAATGGCTTCTATCACATAAGAATCTAAGAGTTTAGTATTGTAACATGGTTGATGATGGTTCAATTATCAATTCATACTCTCTACATAACAATTTGACTGTAGTTATAGTATATCCACAAACCACTAAGTTAGCGGCATTACAAAATCCTGATTGGTTGAAAACAAACTTTGGTATGCAAACCACTGAATGATTGTATCAGCAACATTGTTTTGTATTGCGTATGCTTCAGGTTGAGTAAGATCATTTTCACATGCTTTGCTCACATACTTCTTCAGATACAGATTTTTTACTTTGATAACATGCAATACAAGTTGTGGCTGATTGTTAATTTTCACCCCCAGACCACTAGAGGATTGTTTCACATATATATGATGTTACTTTGTAATTAATTGAGTATCAGTTCTTGTAGCAATTATTTACATCAAAACTCTATCTTTATATTAAAAAAATCCTAGAAATAAGCACAAAATATTTGTATTGTTACTTTCTAAAACATAAATTTTATTTAATCGTTATTTGCTTCATAGATTTTACTAGATAGATAGATTTGTCAAGAATGGTAGTCAACCATGTTTCGAATGGTACAAGTCTTATTTTAGCTAATGACATGGTCATTCAGGTGCGAGTTAATTGCATGGCTAGTGCACATAAAGAGTTTTCAAAGAGGTTCATTTTGAATGGAGGGCTGAGCAGTCAGAGGGTTGACATGCTTGGTAGAAGGCTTTGTTGACATTCCCTACCTTCATGTTCAAATATTACAGCCCTGGCTGACTACCGCCTATCAACAAACATATCGATTATTGTGGAGTTTTGCACACGTAATCAACTCTTGCCCTTGGCAATACCCAAGTATATTGAATGACACTGCCCCTATAGAATATATTTCAGTTTTATGTTCATCTGATAATGAAAACTACTTTTGGGTTGAAAATGATGGTGTTACCATTTCACTCTTGATATTATTTGTTAAGAACTTGTCAATAGAATTTTGCGGATTTATGAATATGAAATTAATGAATTAGAACCATGATACTATCTAATGACTCTCTTCAGATATAATGGATTAATGTAAATGGCTCTGTTGCCTGGCAACATATAAGAATGATGTAAATGATACTTATTGATTATGGGTAAATTAGCATTTTTAGATCAATAATGTAGGCAATAGTTGTGTTTAAGCCTCAGTCTACTGCCATTGCAGCATGTAGTGATGCAGTGTAAGCCACAGTTATGTGTGCTGGAAATAAAATAGTCTGTCTGTGGGTGTATACTCCGCCTGTTTGATTCGTGTTTATAACTTGGAAGTTCATGAAAAAGACAACAGCACAAATTGAGTTATTTGTAATATCAAAGAAAATATGGTCAATTTTAAATTTGATTAACAGATAGCTGCAATTGATTTCTAATAAAGGCAGCACAGAAAGATAAGGCGCACATCTGCTTATGTATATTGTGCTGAAATTATCAGAAAATAAACAAACTTAAATGTCAGTGTATTAAACATGCAAGAAAATATAGTATAAATGCCAACATTTTAAAAGTTTGCTATTGATTTTAAATAATTTAACGTCTACAAACTTCACTAATTGCATAATTATGCTAACAGTAACTTGACAGTTCCAGTGATGATTTAACAAGTGATTTCTTACTTGTTGTGTTTTGTTACCAGATGTAACATGATGTGATATCATATACACTTTGCAAAGAGACAAAACATTTCAACATGCCAGCAAAATATAATATAAATATAATACAGCTTATAATTCAATTCCACAAATTAAATATTATGCATAATGTTTTTGATTAGATACCCATTCCTGTAAAATCTTATATTTCTCCTTCATATTTCGCAGTGGTTAGCGCCCACGGTTTCGGATCATGAGGTCCGTGGTTCAATTCCCACCAGGGGCTCGGCAACTTTGTTTGCAGTAGAGAACTGTTCTACACACAGTCAGGTTTGGGTGCAATGCTAAACTGAATTTCAGCGCAGTACAACCCGTGGTTCGCTAGTTCCAGCCGATGCTCGCAGATTTCACCGCAATGCATAGCCACAATGGCGTTACAGGCTTTCTCCCTGTAATAATACTAGCAGCCGCGATATAAGTGAAATAATCTTGAAAGTGGTGTTAAACCCCAACTCACCTCATCTCACCTCCTTCATATTTCCTGCTCTAAAATGTTTTCTTGACTTTATGTTGTACAACAGGGGTGACTATTAACCCTGTTTTGATTTTTGCGATATCAAAAGACTACTGCCACCTACTTTTGAGAAAGCTAATTACTATTGTGACCAAATACTGTAACAGCTCTTGCAATAGTTTTGTTAAACAAATTAGTGTATCAGATGTGATACATAAACTCATAATCATAAAGGTTTAATTATAATTATCTGAATGATGGAAGTTATGATATCATCAAAGGCTGAGATTAAAACATCACAGAAACATATTTTTCCATTATTCACCTGAGCAATTAGAGTGAATAACTCTTAATCACACTTCCAATCTTAGGCCAAAATGAATTTCAATTAACTTGCATGAAATGTAGAAGTTACTCCATCTAAATTATTTTTAACTTGGAAATGTCATATTAATGAAACTATTGATAGTTGACTACAATTACCTGCATTGATTGCGTTTTCATGTACCTAGTACTGCTGCAAAAGTCATAAGTGCGATCTTCTGATATTTCAATGTACCAATTCTATAATACACCGAATATTAATTATGAAATATCTTGATTGCAGGTGAGCACAGTTGAGAGGCAGGTGTTTGACTTCCTGGGCTTCATGTGGGCGCCAATCATCGGCAACTTCTTCCAGCTCTTCTGTGTTATCATCGGTTTATTCGGCACTTGTCAGTACAGACCGAGGTTTATTATTGTGGTAAGTACACCAGCATCAACTCACATTGTATCCTGACATGTATCTGTCTTTCTCACAAAAGTTGATCTTTCTTTTTTATCAAATATCCCTGAAAATAGTGTATGGTGACTGTATCATATCGAATCATGTCATAATGAGAGATCGTGATACTTATTGTATGGTGAAATGTCTGTATCGTCACACCTATAGATATGATTGTGGACAGTAAATTAATTCAAAGATTCTAATAATCATTTTCATAGAAAAACTTTAAGCTTTTTGCATACATAACAAATTTTATTCTGTTAGGTTATTAACGTGTAGAAATGCTTCTTATTCCATCAGCGTATTTTATCTATGAATATTATATTATCATTATTATATCATTCCATAATCTTTCAATATGAAATGTTGCTATTGAAATCTGTTACTATAAAATTCCAATTGGAGATAGAATTTTAACTTGTTATATGCATTGTTAAAGAGTCTTGACATGTTTGAAGTATGTTGATGATTTAAAGTTGCAGTAAGAATACAATTATATTTACATTGGATATCATTTAATCTGTGTGCATTTTCCACGAGTTTATGGTTGACCTGTTTATAAATTACTTGTTTACTTGCTTTATTCTCATCACATGAATGAGTCTTGCTATCCAGTGTGGCTGAATGAACTCCTTAGTTTTGCTGAGTAAGCTATAAGCTATAGATTTTAAAGAATAATCCTAAATTCTGTATGTTTTCAGGGTATCAATTTTTTTATTGAATTGTTTCTATTTAACATTTTTGAGCATTCTGATATACTATTTTTAACTTTAAGCTGCAAACAGATGTGCATCAATTTAAGCTGCTCAAAAGTGGCTGTTTTTAGCAAGAAGCAAATTAAATTGAGATTATTTAATTGTTTCATAAAGTCAAATTAAGTAAAAATGTGATTGTACTAACGAATTAAGATAACAGTGATAGATTCTTGTGATATTTTCCATGAATATGGCCCAAATGGGAATTTATTTCTCAATTCATACTTTAATGGACAACTGATAATAGTTTTGTAATCTGAGTCTCAAATTTATTGTATAACCAATAATAGTTTATTTATAATAAATAGTTTATTTTTTTATTTGGTGTTACATTGAATAGTTGTGATCATCTCTTCCTCTGCAATAGTTAAACAGATATTCACCCTTGAAGGTTAGAAAAATATTTCAAGGCATTGTAGCAAAATATTCAATTGAATTCAATCCCATTTGAATACATTCAATATACAATGGACATGTTATATCATTTATTTGTGATGTTGTAAGTATGATGTAGTTTTGAAATGCAGATGGGCGTGGTATTGATTGAGGAAATACACAATTGAGTTAAGGAGATAAGGTGCCTGCATGTGGTTTAGATGACATCCTGTATGCAAGTGTTTGTCTCTGTTTGCAATCTCCATCATCCCTTGTATGAATCATTCACATACAAACAAACATCTTGTCTCTGAGATTATTACAGTTTTCTCACAACTATCCATATGAATGTCGAGATCTTTAGTTTCTGTTAGACTTGCAATTGGTCTTTGAAATAAGATTTTGCCAATAAATCTACATTTTGAAATATTAAAGTAAAATGTAAAAAAACTTTTGAGATTTGTGTCATTTACAGTTAAACGTGATTGTCTTTAAGAGGCTTTAATCTTATTGTCTGGGTGGCAGACAACATGGTTTAATTTTGGTTTAAAAAAAGGTGATAATTTCATGGCCATAAATTTTCTATCAATGACTTACAAACTGATGAAAACTATTCTTACAATTAAAAAATAAAGATTTGAAAGTTTTACTCATAAATGTCTATACTGTGAAATAGATTATGATTTGTTTTTCCCATAATAGTTAGATATTACTGAAACAAATTACAACTCTAATGGAAACCGTCTGTAGCATTGACTTGCAGTGGTCAGTCAGTAAAAATATGTAAAAGAGAGATATGATGTAATGTTGATTTTGATTTAAACATATTCATTTATAAAGAAAAGGATAGTAACAAGTTACCTAAATAAGAATATCTTCCCCAAGGTTATGTTGGTAGAAAATATCTGACAACTATGAATAGATCGAGTTTTTATCTTCTTTTTTTTTGGAAAAAGTTCACTTGCAACAGGAACAGTGAGCTAACATTTGATTGTGTACATCTGATCAGACAGAAAACATGATGTTCAGAATGTATCATTTATTTCTAACATTATTACATATATTTAGATCAATAATTGTAAACATTGAGATTTGTAGAATTCAGTATTTTGGTCCAAATTGATATGAATGGCTTTGTACACTGTCATTAATAGCTTACAGAAGATAGGGGATCTGGCAGTCCTTTTATCAAAACCGTGCCTTGGGTAAAAAAATTCCTTGAAAATGCTTCCTAGTTAAACATTATGATGGAGACTACATAACATCTCAAGCAAATCATTTTATTGTCAAAATCAATTTTATGCTTTAGAAAAATCATTATTGTCATATTCATCTCAAAACTCTGCTTTTAAAATATATTGAAGTTTGGGATAATGACTTGAGTTGATGAATATTGCTTCTGCGAGTCGAGACAGATTATTGGATCAATAAGTGCTTGTCTCCCTTGCCTGTTCAACTACTGTTGGGTGAATGCAGTGAGAATCTAACTGACTCAAGCCGCCTGGTGTGAGAGTCCAAAGTCCAATGTTCTGCTTGCTGAGTCATGCACTAGCAGTATGGCCAGCCTATAGTCTTGTCACAGATACAAACCTTCACCTTTGACCCATTGATTGTTTACAAGATTATTGGGATTAGAGTTTTTAGTTAGGTTGCTCTCTGCAAGGAGCTTAGAGTTGAGGTTTTTAGGATCGCATTTTTAGATAATCTTAAGCAGATTTTTTTTTTATCTATGTATACAGTATAGAGGAGCGGGTTTATGACCCTGAAGCTATCTCAAGGAGGATTAAGGGATGCTTGTGTTTCTATGATTGACCTCTACTTCTTTGATGTAAATATGTGATGTAAAAGGTCCTCTATGTTAAATAATAATAAAAATAATGTGAACATAAGCATCAAAGTACTTTATCTCTTTATCTGTTATAAAGGTAACCATAACTGCCCATTTTAATGAAATCCAATGACTGAATCTGGCTATTTGTTTGTGAATATGAAAGATTTAGAATTGCTCTAATTATTGAATTGATGCAGAACATTCATGTCCCATTTCCTGTAACAATGGTTATTGTTTATTATATATTGATTTACAATAATCACCTTTCATCTGGAGACATTGTTTTTTCCCCAGATTCTTCCATAATATCACTACAGAATAGAAGTGATTTCTCATTTATAGAAATAGCTATTCAAGCACAGGAAGAAAGGAGAATTTTAAAAAAAACCTCTAAAGTACTTTAACTTAGTATACTCTGTATATTTTGAGAGTGTTTCGGGATACATACATTAGATTTTTTTAAATGGCATCTTTTTCATTTTTCACACTTGATCTAATGACCCCCACGTAAAACTTCACACATGAGAAAAAGGAAAACATCTCATGAATAATTTGTGATGAATGGGTGCTTATTCAGGGCTATAAAATAGCCAGATCAATTTACATGCTACACAAAGTACAACCCATAATACATTCCACCCTATTGAATACATCTACATTATTATTCTGTCTTGGTTTTTTTCACTAATCCTTGGGACAACGTTAATATTTGTTGCTAGATGAGCAGATTAGGGATTCTTTTTGGGCAATTCTGAAAGGATTGGAACTTCAGTGGTAAACGTATCCTACACAGAACCAAAACTGTGCCTAAATTTCCAAGGTCTTTCCCTAGGAACAACAAAGGCATTTTTTTCATTTCACTATCCTAGCATCTTTCTTCCAAGCACTTCAGGATCAGGCTAGTGCCAATTTCTAACCCTGCTAATTTGTATTTTACTATACCTTTTCATACAATTTAGTAATTTACTAGCCTCATCTCATCTTAAAAGCTTTTAGCTACTGAACTAGTGCTAATTTTTATACCTCACTTATTCTTGTTTCAGTACTGTGTATGGAGTCTGCTGTGGTTAGGCTGGAACCTGTTTGTAATCTGTATATATCTAGAAGTTGGAGTCCTCCGCAGGGTAAGTAGTGTATTTCGAGTCTGGGACAGGTGTTACCTCCAGGCAATAAGATTACCTGCAGAACAATGTGCAGCTAGCATGATCAATTATTGATAGGCTAATATATTTGAGATGTTTTTGTGGTCCTGTTGTAGTGTGCTAGCGTGTTAGTTAAGTCTTGTTACCTGTGAGATTTCATTATGAAGTATGCATGGATGGAAAATGTATTTTATATTGCTAAGCACAATAATTTATACATAAGGGTCTACTTTGTGTTTTTGCCTGTTTTTCATTTTCTCTAAATTGTTATCCCTTTCAAGAGTTTGTAAGGCTTTACAAGTTGCCTGCTGATCCAGTATACTAAATAAAAGAACTTTTTACTGACAATGCTAAAATTTAAATATTTAGTTTGAAATTTGAACAATTAAAACCCTTTCACCCTTAAGAAACAAGTAAAATTATATTTTCAAGCTTGATTTCAGGCCTGTTAAAGGTAATGTAAAGAAAGGACCTCTCGTTACATTGGTTATAATTATTTTCAATCAAACATAAGCATACTTCCTACAAATACCCTTTTCTGTTTCAGGATAAAGAGTTATATATTTTAACTATTGGTACTAAAACAAAGAGTTGGTGGTTGGAGCATGGAGTGGGTTGTACAGTGACCAACACCTCGTGGCAGAATGACGTGACTGTCGACTCAAGTCGGCCCATCCCACCCGAGGAGTTTGTGGACGGGTGTATTCTCCAGTACTACTATGTAGAGGTTATACATGCTGCTGTGCAGTGTCTTCTCTCGGTAAGAACGTTGTTAGAGGCTCTCTTAGTGCAATGATCACTTCTGTTGCAGGCTTGATTAAATCTTTTGATAAGTTTTTGGTGGAGGGGTTTGACTCATGAAACACTTCTAAAATCATTGACCACATCATCACAACTATCAACAGAAAAATTAACTCTGTCTTGTGATGCATTTAGAAAGTTTTTGCATGCTTATTGTATCCTACCTGGATCAATCAGTGTGTTACTTTCAATTATCTATGTTATATTCACCTCGATTGCAACAAGCTGACGAAATAACCTCATTAAAAGCAGGTGACATTTCTGTGAGGCTGTGAGTACAAGAGTCTATTTCTAAATAACAACTAATCAAGGCTTTTTCAGAGTAATTCTCCATCTATTTTGTGAATGAATTTTATGACAGTTAATCACCAATACTAGTTTCAAAGTTGTCATATATGTGTACTGAATGAATGAAAAATAAAAATGGTTAATGAATAGGCAAACTACTATTGGTATTTGCAAGTTTTCACTATGATCATGATTCTTTGTATTAGCTGCTCAAGAGTTAATATAAGGTTAAGGTTAGATAAGATCAAACTTTATTTCCCACAAGAAAATTAGAGAAACATTAATCTGACCTCTTGAACATTAGCAAGTATAAATGGAAACAATTTCAATGTATTCTCATAAATATATTCAATTATATTAATTCTAATCAGAAAGCATTGACTTAGGAAGTGCCTTTTTTCAGCTCCTGGGATTTGTGGTGTCGTGCGTGACAATCTACGCGTACACGGAAGAAGAGGAGTCTTGTAAGTACATAGCCAAATCTCGTACTTATAACCGCCCCAAGTTGACCTCCTCCTCCTCCTCGGCAGGGGCCAAGTATCAACCGGTGCAGGTCCGGGACTCCTGGTGTCTCCCCACCTACGTCTCGTACACCGACAGTATCGAGTGGTCCAATCAGAACCCTCCTCCTACCGATCAGTCCGATGCATGATTTGATTGGCTGCTCGCTGGTCGAGTGCCCTCTCAAGCTAGTCAGTTTCAGGTTCGTTCTTTGTCACACTTGATTTCATTGGTGAGGTTTTGAACTTTCATCCCCTCATTTCGATTTTCCTTAAGCTCATGGCGACCATTGGAGTTGACCTTAAATTTAGGATTTATGAATATGGATTAGTAATTGCTTTACCCACTGAAATTAAGGTGGAAGTAATTCTGGTTTGAATAGCCTTTGTGTTTTTAATTGATATGAGAATTATAGAGACGGATGCAACTCCAATAGTTTCCATTAGGACACCAAACAGGCATTTATGTTCCAAAGAACTTAGCTTGAAGGTTTAAAAGCAGAGAATAAGTGTCTTAGTGAGAACAAGATGCAGTCTCTTGGTTGATGTTCTGACAAAAGTGCCTGTTGCACACTCAAATGATTACTTCATATCCAGCATGTTGTAGATCTTGACCAAAGGAAAATGTACTTGAATTTTATATTTGTATGAGAGATCTGACATCAACTATCACATTTGAAAAATTTTACACTTTCAAAGTTTGTTAAATGCTGGAAGGAAGTTATCATAAAAGGCTTTTCCCCAATCTCATTACTAAAACAATCACAATTTCAAAATGTATCATTCACAAATTAATGATGGTTTTAAAGGTAAAATATCACCAAAACGTGTAATCAAGTGATACACTACGCTATCAGTTATGAATAAGCTGAGAGGTTCAATTTTCTTATATCGGTTGTTTCTGATCTGCTTCTTGTGCTTTTGTGGTTGTCCTGTCTCAAGTTCGGGATTCAAACTCACACCAATTGGCCCTTCTTCAAATGGTAAGCTTTACTGAGAGTCTTACCAACAGAAACCTGGCTTTAGGTTGGATCTCTGCCGTGACCAGATGAGACTGAAATACAGATCTTTATAACCTCAAAGTTTATTTCTTTATGAAGAAAATTCTATCAGACATGTTATGCTGATACTGTAAAATCACATATATCAATCTGATTAATTGAATAATCTTGAAGTAGAAAATAAGCAAGATAATATTGGTAATATTGGTAGCTTGTTAGTTGAGAATGTCTAACAGTGTTTAAGATTCTTTCAAGTCCTATGTCAGTAGTGTTGTAAAGATCTGTATTTCAGTTGGTAATGGAATTGTCCACTTCAATGCAGGTAAGTGTACTGTTCACTGTTGTTCCCAGAAGGGTTCGTGACGATATTTTGAGGAGAATGATACTGTTGCCATTTCAAAAGGTCCTGTCAGAATTGGCCAAAAAGTTCCCCTTGGCCTACTGCTAAGGGACAACTGTAGTTGCTTGCCTGTATTGCTTTAATTCTGGGTTTTCTGAACCTAGTACCTGTGTACCGGTAATAACAAACCTTATTTAAACCCATAATCATTTCTTGGTTAAGTTGTTGTAGGTAGGTTGTTATGAAAAATTTGTTTGGACAAAAATGGTTGATTAAGCTATGGTTGGGGGATATGACTTTGAGATTGTAAAACCCATTTACTTTTATTTGCTTCTAAACAAATATTATTTAGAGTGTTTTAATTACTTTGACCATAGGATGGAGTAATCTCAATAAACCTGTATTCAGAGAGATACCATTACGCACTAGCAGTGAAGATACCCGTAGCACTTTCCCATTACACCATTTGTGTTGTAAACACTTCAACCTTTCCATCTCATTTGTTTCTGTCTCATCACTTCCACTGAGACCACTTTGCTTCAAAGTTTTTAGTTGACAACTGAGTCCATGTTTCTCTTTACAGTTGATATTATCCACGGCAAAGACACAAACCCTTCTGATCTTGCAGTGATCAGGGCTTCCTATATGCAACTACAACCTGTTTTTACCAACACAACCAAAATTTAAAGGTTTTATTTACAATTTGACCTGTTGGCATCTTGATTTGTCTTGATGACTAACTTGACCTGGTTGCCCTCTATCTAGAATTTTATTTTCTAGGTAACATTCATTCCCAGTTAACGTTCCTTTCATTCAAGTTTTCTACTTTGGTTATTTGGCTTTCATTCCTTGTGTCATTTATAAACCACCACATTTCAATGTTTAACAGTTAATGGCTGTGTTATGCTGGCTAGCAGACATTTTGTTTGTTCAAGCATTGCTTGGGTCAAGATGACCTTCAGACTTCTTAGGTCATGCTGACTTTGTTTTGTGCGGTTCTTAAACCGTTTTATCATTGTCAGCTGCTTACTTTGCTGTATGCCAAATGCCACGTGCTTGTTGCATAGTTTCTTTGGTACCCAACAATTTGAATTATTTTTTGTTTTTGAAATATTATTGACATACTGTATGTTTTGTATCTTGTCAGCTGTGTGATGTTGCTGAAGCTACATAAATGTCATCGCTAGGTAACTTTCATACAAAACTCTTTCATGAGTAAATAGTTTTTCTTTAATGTTTATCATTTTGGGAAATGGAACCTGGTTGGCTGACTAGTTTGGTTTATAGAAAACCTTCTTATATTAAGAGTTGCCCACTTCACCCGGGTAATGAACCAGTCTTTGAATTAGAAAGCTCCAACTCAACAGTACACTTTAAAAAGTGATAAATGTTTGTCGAATATTTGGCAAATAAATTTTTTGAATAAGAATGAATATATGTTTATAATGTTAAAAGCTCTGACCACATTAATGTTATGATTGGTTTACCTTTGTTTGTTTAGAAAATATTCTTTAGTCAATTGAAACTAGACACAAAGGAGGACTGGAAGTACTTTTGAAAGAGAATTAAAAGAGGTTAAAGAGTATGTAATAAATTCTTACTCTCAGTCATTGCAGATCTAAAGTGACCTTGCATCATGATCAGGAAAAATACATATATCAGTCAGTGGATTCAATTTGGTTGCTAATTGTTGAAGTGGTAATTTTCAACCAGTTACATTAGTTAAATCAATTTATCAGTTTATCGTACGGACTCTTCATAACAAAGCACTGCAGAAGTAAATAGCTATTCACAGGCATGGTATGGTTTGAACATGAGAACTGTTATGAAGCATTGATATTTCAGATGATCAGTACATCCCGTATGATGAAGGTAACACCGTGGTCTCATCCATGTGGACAGCACCCATGTTTTGTTCGTGTGTGTCCCCCCTGTCTCCCCCTCCTCCCTCTCCCACATTTCACGTGCAGCAAGTTCATCTACTCACTAACACCGCCCCTCTTGTTTTTGTCAATGTCTGCTGTGCTTTCATCACCATTATCAAGTACTTGGCATTGTTCATTTCATTCATATCGTGTATATTCAAGAATTGGAAATGTGCATTTCATGACTTATCTACAAGCTTTGGGCATTATGAATTTGTTGCATTGTTTTCATTCAGTGATGTTGCTATTTATTTGTTCGAACATTGGCTTCATTTTTCACGCGGTTCATTTTCTTTCAACCACATCTCCATTCTAATCACATTTTGTACTATTAGTTGGTCATCCATCATTAGTTGAGTTTTCTTTGTATGGTTCTTTTCTGCATGTTTATTTATCCCATAGCACAATCTTGATTTATGATAAATTAACCTATTCTTCATCACAGGGTTTTCTGTTGGTATGTTATTCATTAATATAGTTTTTGACAGCAATTACTAAGTGTTTTAAGAATAATTTGTTGGTGGACATTTCTTAAATTTGTTGAAAATGATTTAAGTCTGAGAAATTACTCTAGACAGTTATAAATTTAAACAATTTGTGACTATAAGGAATTTATAAGAGCTTAGATGCATGATCAGAGACAAGATAGTTACTTAGCAAGCACTTATGAATACAGGAGATGAATATACTTCAAACAGCATGTCAATGAATATATACTGTGACATCTATTATCAACAGTATGTTTCATGTATTTTATACGCATAACATTTTGTCTTTCATCATGTGTAGTAACAAGTTATGGCCACTAATATTACACATCATGCTATATCATTGTGACAGCTTGAACCTAAAAACTGTTGGCATGCAAAACTTGTCATTCTTAACTCTGCAATCTATTCATGCATGACAGTAGTGCTAGAACCAAATCATACACAATATTTACAAAAACTACAGATGCTATTCTCCATATCATTCAGCATTATTGTTTCAAAGAATCAAAAGTAACAAGTTCATTTAAATTTATTTTCCTTCCCCTTGTCACCAGACACCAAACATTCACATATTACAAAAGGTTAAAACCTATCAATGTATTTTGATCCCAAATTTCAAGTCACATTTTCCTTTTGTTACAGCAAGCCCAGCTAATGATGAGCTAGAGTTTGTGAAGATGAGGTATCGCTCCCCAGCCCACACAGCATACCGAGACAATCAGACGTTCGACCATCTGACCATGGCAGATCTAAACACCCTGGAGCGACCACCCAGCTACGACACCACCATGAGAGACAGTGACACCACTGCCGCTAATCTCTACTACGCATCAGACCGACAGAGTGTTCGGAGTAAAGCCAGCACTAGATCCAAGAGGTCCACGAGGCCTAGTCATTCAGTGAACAATAATTATGAACCTAGAGAGGACCTTCCTTGGGTGCAGGTCACACCGTCAGTTCGAGACAACACCCACCCAAGGAACTATCCCTAAATTGTCATGGAGATGGTTATGTGCTTCACCTTTTGTGCATGTCTTGAATGTGTGCAATGTTCATGGTCATGATCAAAATATTCGTTGTGCTGGACTGAATGGAAGATTTATGGTCTATGATTTATTCCTGTGCTGTCAGTTGTATATAATGTGTTGTGGTGCAGAAATAAATCACATGGAAAATTCATGACTCTTGAAGAGCAAAACTCCAGAACTGTCAATGTGAAACTGGTGGATATTGTGGGGCCATCGTCTAAGGAAATGTTTCTTTCATTTGCTTTGTGCTCTCTCTACTAGGAAATAGATTCATTGTTATAGATTTAGGCAATTCATGGATGCCGATTGTAATTCCTACTAACTATGTACTTGACACTTCATATCTGATTTTCATGCTTGGGTTCTTGCATTAGGTTTGCAATATGTCATTGAAGACATTTTTTCTTAACGGTAGACATTAACACTTTGTGTGAGTCTGCATTTGTTCAAGCAGGCTATCTTTCTTTACTGTGAAACAGCATTCCAAACTTACAACCTTGTTCATAACATTCTTAAAAGTATTTTATGAGTATTATGTGTTAAGCAGTAGACATGTTCTAACACTTTTTAAGTTTAACAACTTTAGATTTTAATTAATATTTTCCATTGAATAGTACATATGTGAAACTAGCAAGAGGAAATTATGAACTACCCTATCTTAACTTATACACACAACTATCAGTTAAGGACCAGTCGCAAAACCTTTTGTCAGTATACTATGGATGTTAACAAATGATATGATTTCATATGTTAAAACTTAAAGGCTTGCACTTACTTCTTAAGAAAAGTTAAAATGACTTGCAGTCTTCCAGAATTACAGAATTTATATAAATTTTTTTGTGAAAAAGTGTGTTAATTCTAAATTCACCCACCCGATAACCACAGAGCTTTTTTCTACCACAATTCACCACAAACACTTTTAAAGTTTCTGACCTAAAACAATATTCTTGAAACAGTTGGAAGCCAAATTAAAGAGCCACTCCGTGATTTTCATAACATATTATTTACCTTTGATACAAACCTTAATGCCATATGTGGTGATATTAACTCAAAACATCTTAACTTTTCATGTCCAAAAGACTTTATGACAAATACTGGTTTTCCATGAAATTATAAAAACAGCCTTATAAATGCACAAATGTGTAGATATCACATCCATTATACATGGATACTAGTTATATAACCTAACAAACACTATCAACTCCTAACTGCCCTCCTGGCTGTTTTAGATAAGTCTCCAAAATTACGTCTGACTAATTGATGCGCGCCACTGTCCGGTTTTCGATCATAATATGCGACGTTCTACCTTCATGTTGTCACTGTAAGAATACAATAAGCTTTGAAATGTGTCTTTTTGGTAACAGTCGATACTTCGCGATCAAATGACACCATTGAGTTAGTTTGGCATATATGACTCCAACAACTCACGGAGTGGCTCTTTAATGATTCCTTACAGTGAGATGGAGTAAGAAAGGCCTCAAGATTATATTAATATGAAGCCTTGACATTGACATGAGATGGAACAATCTTGGATCTCATGACAACTATTTGTACAGATGTTCCTTCCATAAAGAGGACAATTTGTAGATATGCATGGAAATGGTCACTTGTTATGCCTGTTATACTCACCATTGTCATGTAACCATGGTAACTACTGTATGTATATTTTGTCACTTTTCATGTATGGTCATCAGGTATCTGAAATGTACTTTTAGATATTGCAATCATTTCCGCGTTCCCCTGTTACAGGGAACCAGGGCATCATGTTATTTATTGTGATATGTTGGCTTTACAATGATATTGATAGTTTGAATGATTTTGCTAGGATTCACATTTATTTCCTTTTTACTTCATGGGTAAGAGCATCATTCCTGTAGTTTTCGTTTATTTATCCCATTTAGCTCTTTAATGTACATTTTCTTGTCCTGGTTGTGAATGCATCTATTTCACAGAACATCTGTATTTCTCTAAAATTGTTGAATGTCTGCTTTTAGAAGCAATCATTTTAAGTTGGAACAAAATATATTTCTTGCTCAGCTTTCTTTTAGTCTCTTAACAGCAAGATTTTGCTCAATATGATTAAGAAACATTGATGATATTGCTTGTTGATAATTGTACTTAAGCTTGCCACTATGTTGCGTTTTGCTTTAACTTGCATTGCTGCACGCAGTAAGTTAACCTACTGGTATTTCCAGGGTGGTTTTCACAAGGGATTATTTACCTCGTTACAGTTGTTGGATTTTACAAGCAAGAAAGTTAAAAGTAAATTAATCCATGATCTCCACATAGAATCTTCTCAAGTCATATCTTCTAATATAACCTTAGTAGTATTCAAGGATTTTCTTCTTTTCCCAAGACGGAATCCTGATTGGTTACAGTCAATTGTTTTTGTGCATCTCCTACCAGGGGCTCGACAACTTAAGAGCAGTTCAACCCATATTTTGCTAGTTCAAGCCGATGCTCGCATGTTTCACCACAATACGCAGTGCATTGCAGTAATACTAGCAGCCTTGACGTTATCTTTGGTAGGTGTTTTCAGAAATAAGGACTACATGTGAATCACAACAGGTTACATTGAGGATATGACTTGAGTAAAGTCCTATTTGAGAGAATGTCAATTGGAGCTCGCAATACAAGTCTCAATTTGTGACTAAGATTAGTGGGCTCTTGCAACAGTTGTTTTAACATTCACCTGGACAATTTGATAAAGGTAACGTCCAGATACAAATAATTTGTTGTTGGAAATTGCTGAACAAGTGTTTCAAGAGCTCTGGCTGCATATCTGTGATAGAAGGTTAAGGGATTTTGACTTGGGAACATTGGAAAACCTAACTCTCTACCATCACGTCAAAAAGGATTTCCATATATGTCATTATTCGAAGAAGAAAAAACCCCATAATTTTGTGTACTAATCAGTAAGTTTTACTTAGAATAATCAATCAATTGTTTTTGTTTTTAAGTTATTTCCCCCCCCCCCCCCCCCCCCATGATTGAGGTAGAGAGCTTGGTTATGTTCAGTATGTTGTGAGAAATTTATTCATATGGTGAATTTATGTGGACACTTAATTGAACTTCTTGTTCAGTTCTTATTTAATCAACAAGCATTAATTGGTGATATTACGGTTTTGGGATCAGTTTTAAGTAAACATTTGGTGTTTAGATTGATTTTGACTAGATTTGAGATATCCCAGAACAACCATCTAATTCATTCTTTCCTCTATGCACTCTACGTTTTTTAACATGTAAGTATTGTGAGCTTGAATATGCCACTATATTTTGAACATTGTTCACAAATAAGAAAATAAAATTTGTGTTACAATCACACAAGTCCTTTCATTTCTTTGATCTCTAACTGATTGTTCTTGAAGATACTAGTACATGTACCTTCTGATATACTTATATTATTAGCTCATCTAGCCTGTCCGTCAGTACACTTTTCATAGTTTCATCATCTTCTTCAGAACGATTGATTCAGGAAATCTGAAATCTTGTTTACAAACATTTTGATTAATGAGGTTTTTAATTAATAGATATGTTGACCCTGTTGCCTTTAAGAGGGCCGAAGGGACCATGCCCTAAAAACCTGTGACCCTCAATAAGGGCCCCAGCGATCACGCCCTAAAATCCTATTTTCATCTTCTCTGCAAGAAGCAAGAGGCCAAAGCCCTCACAAACAGACTTCTCAGCTAGTGCTGATAATAATTTACTAAATGATTCTCTGACCCGTATTAAGGGCCAAAGGGACCACAACCTCTAAAAAACTACTTTCATCTTCTTTTCCATAAGCAAGAGACAAAGAAGCCTGTTTCGGAAAATCATATTCCTAATGCTTATCAGTTATTGTAACGACAATAAATGGGATTTGTGATCGAAAACCGTACAGTGGCGCGCGCCAATGACTCAAACGTAAATTCGGAAACTTATTTACAACAGACACTAAAACAAACATTAGTTTATAGTCTTAAGTAGATCATTTAACTAAAAACGACTTTAATTAGACACATCTTTCGAATTCTTATTGGACCGTTTCCGGTTATCGTTGAAAACAAGAATATATCATAATTTTGACATATTAGAGATAAAGATGCAAGTCTAGGGAGGCTATTTTAACTTCTCTCAGGTATTTTGGCTCTTACTAAAGCCACATTAAAATTCATTAAACCTACTCTGTGTCACTTTAAAGTGTAACAGCAGTTTACGATAAGTAAAGGTGAATCCAAACATTTACTGACATTGGCTGATTACAGAAAACAGGAAAAGAAGAAAGTAAGTCATTATTTGCTGAAACCTTCATGACAACATGAATTATTGCCGCTAAAGGTCTCCTGCAGAGTGAACAGCCCCTCAACGTTATCTCTCTGAGGCCGTTCCTTCTATACCAATTTGTTGTTGCATTTGTCAAAGGATATCTAAATTTACCAGGGGAGACTTTAAAATGGATTACAGGAAGAGGGCATAAACTAAAAAAAATAAGAATTTTGTAATCTGTGACTTGAACAAATTCTTTCACTCACCAAGTATTGCTGGCGCATTAACAGAGCGACTGCCGTTATAATACTTATTGGTCAATTTGTATGCAAGATTTGAAAATTGTCAATATTGCTGAGTTCATGCATCGATTCCGTCATGTCAATTAGTTAATTAACTTTATAACGTGAAAGTGTACAGTTTCCTAACAACTTAAAATATAGATTGCTTCAGTGTAAATAGTTTGTTATATCGAGAGATATGCAGTCTATTTTTATATTTACGAAATACTGAACTCTGAGTCATGGCTGACTTGTGTCACATAGAAGTAAGAGAAATTGAATAGCTTCGCGTTTCTACTCAAACAAAATAGCTTTTTCATATGTTAAACCTCAAAAGATAAAGGTACTTAATACGCCGAAGAGAAACATCTGTCGAACAATGGTAGAGTTGGAGGCTGTCTTGGTGATGACCATATCCTCAACTGACCATCCTGACCATCCTGACCATCCTCCTAAGGAGTTGAGATTGTGAAAAAAGAAGGAGTGTTTGTCCTTACACCAGGGTACTATTGTGTGTTGGCTTTGAGCATGCTCCTTTGTGGTGTGGAGTCCAGTGCAATATAAGTATCATCATCATCATCATCATCATCATCCATGCAAAAACTGATAGTAACATGTCGAAAAGGGGCAAAAGGTCTCATGAAATCGCACAGATTCAACTTACATCATTGACTGTCAAGCTTATAACCATCTATCAAGTAAGAAAGTAAAAATGGTTTTTAGATATTTTATTAAAATGCAACAAGTAACAGGAGACATGATAAAAATAGTATATACAAATTGCAAATATAAACACAAATCACAGAATGCTGTACAATTTGGTTTTTGGTCCGATTGACAAAACAGAGACATCACATCTGATCCAGTATCACATGAAATATCATAAAATGTTTCTAGGAATTGCACTCAATATATCACAACTGCATCTGTGATACTACAGACTATCACAATATTTTAGCACTCAAGATTTTGTACAAGACAAAAATAGACATGAACACACAACCGACACAGAATTAATGTTAATAGAACAACCTTTTCATACCAGAACTAAATGGAGCAAATTCGCAAAAATGTTGCGTTGAAATAACGATAATATTCTTTTAATTTATCGTTCAGAAAATTACACTTATTCTTGAAACAGTCACTTCAACAAACTTAACCAACGAAAAGGTTTAAAATTACAATACATGGTATGGTCATCACTATTTTGGCAATCCAGCAAATATCAATTCCTCTCCAGTATAGTCTAGCAAAATAATTACAAATAAAACGCATCAACATATTGAATTAAATTTAAATTAACTTTTACCTTTTCATATCAAATTAGTCACAATGTATCCAAATGTTGTCAGACAAGATCATATCAGATCAAGAATTTTGATACAAGCATTATGAACAGCATTGAGTGACTTTTTCAATCGATTAAAGATTTTTAACATAATTATACTCGTAGTGACAACGACATCCAACTATACTAGTAGTAACACGACATACAATTATACTAGTAGCGACAACGACGTCCAATTATACTAGTAGTGTCAACGACATCCAAGTATACTAGTTATGACAACGACATCCAACTATACTAGTAGTAACACGACATCCAACTATACTAGTAGTAACACGACATCCAATTATACTAGTAGCGACAACGACATCCAATTATACTAGTAGTGACAACGACATTCAATTATACTAGTAGAGACAACGACATCCAAGTATACTAGTAGTTACAACGACATCGAATTATACTAGTAGTGACAACGACATTCAATTATACTAGAAGTGACAACGACATCCAATCATACTGCTAGTGACAACGACGTCCTCTGATTAGCACGTGCGGGTCAAGCCATCTCAACATTTGACACATGGCACTAGTTATAGGGGCAAAGATGAACACAGTTTCTCCAAAGCTGATAACATGGAAGGATACACGTGGGGTGTTTCTGGATGAACTGGTTCATGTAATTCTCTGTATTCAGCATGGGAGAGTCTGTCGTGGTAAAATCCAGGGTACGGGAAGGAGGGATGTACAAACCTTGGGGTATTTTGTCCTGGCTGAGGGTAGTGTCCGGAACCCCGTATGTCTGGGGTGGATAGAACAGGACTCAGGGTTCGGGGAACAGGGGGTGATATGTGGTACTTGGCAGTCCTTGCGTCAGATGATGTTAAAAATGAATTCATCGGTGGTGGGGAAACAGACGATGCCCTAACGGACATGTTTGGAGGAGGAAAGATATTGAGAGGGTGTTTGAGCATCTGAGGGGAGGGAGGGGGAGTGATGAGCGTGCTTGAGTGGGTCGGAGGGGGCATCAAGCCGCCTGCCATGTTATAGGTATACTGGGGAAGGGCAGATGACATTGAAGTTGGGAAGGGGGACATATAAGAAAGCACTTCCGGTTTGCAATTTGAGTTTCCACCTGTTTCCTGAAGCTTCTGTTTCTTATTCCGCGCACGCTTGTTTTGGAACCAAGTCTGAAAATACATGAATAATTTTGATGAATAGACGAGACTGTCATATAACAATATTAGGGAAGAAAAGGCCTTTCATTCACGATTTTTATATGGCTCAGAGTTATGTAAATTTTCCTCGGACAAATTCTTGTAAAATCATTTTTCTCACAGAACCAATACCTTTACCTTAAGATTTTTCGGCTTGAGAGAGAGTTCATCAGCCAAGGATTCGTAGAGGTGTGGTTCAGGATAGGGCGTGGTCTGGAACACCTTTTCTAGCTTTCTCAGTTGGTTGGCCGTGAAGTTGATCCTGTTCCTTTTCCCACGAGAACCATTGTCATCAGGCGACGTTGCACTCTCTGTCTTTGCAGTCTGTGTTTTTGAATTTGGTGCTCTGTTCTTTTTTAAGGGAACGTGATTTTCAACGTTTCCTTTCGCTGAAGTGTCTGGTTGCCTTGATGTCGTATTAGAGTGCTGAGACTGTTTAACGTCATGACTCTGATGATGATGATGTATCTGCTGCTGCTGATTCTGAAGCCAGTTCTGGTGTTGAATAGCTTGATGCTGCTGATGATGATGCGAATGCTGATGCTGAGACGAGCCAAGTAGAAAATCAAGTGGGAAAGGTGGTCTTGGTGGCACTGGTGTAAGAGTTGAGAGGGACAGGTCTGTGTAGGTCAAGGTTGGCTTCACCTGTAATGGGAGGGAACTCCGTTTGTCAGGGGACGGTTCCGCCTCGGACGAAATAGGAGTTGGTGGAGGAGAAATGGCCGACTCGCTGTACGTATCGTCTTCTGAAAATTATTGAAACGATTTATACTGAATAATTTCACGTTGCTGATATTCAATATCTGAACAATCGTCGGAACCATTCCGTCTAAAAACATTGAAAATACCCAGGCCCACCTTTCCCTAGTCAGCCCTTTGACTGTGTATAGAATGGGAGTCTTTATTAAAGTTTAGGTCATCATTAACACATCTAAATTTTACTGTGCCAAACAAAAACGAATAAATTAAACGTCTTTTTTAAAAATACACCATAGACTAAATTTACCTTTCCCGTTTTCCTGCAAGTGCGAGATATCAGGGAGTCTGGTGATGTCCTGGGATAGCAGAGAAGTGAGACTACCGTCCAGGAAGCATGGGGGCGGGGTCAGATTGGGGGGAGTCACGTGCTCACATTCATCTGGTTTCATCAGGAACGATATGGAGAAGGGCTGAAAGTATTTCATATAAACATGGATCACCTTTTTCTAAAAACAATGCCATTTCACGTTCTTCATCTACTAAATGGCGGTATGGTTTCAACGACTGCTAGACAAACGCATATCCTTTTTTTGGTCATTTTTCTTATCAGTACACACACTTTGTTCATCAAAACTTGAATCCAAAGTATCTATTCACTTGAAGAACCTACTAGTTACTTGATACTGATCATATTAAAGTGACAGAGAATGATGTTGAGGTTAAATTTGTTAAACGTTGTCAATACTGTAATCTTATCAAGAAGTACTGACTGAATATTAACTCAAGTACTGAAAAATACCTTCTAATGGTGTTTGGTTAAGTGAAAATTCAACGTTTCAGTCAAGATTGGGGTAGGGGTTTTTTACCATCGAAAACCGGATATTGACGCCTACAGCGATTGGCGCTCGCCAATAACTCAAAGGTAAGACTAAAATGGGTGTTTCCTTTATAACAATCAAATCCAATAATCCAAATGTTTGATTATTGATTTTGACTTGAAATCATACCATACTTCTATGAATATGTTTTTTTTTGGGCAAGAGGCCCAATGGGGGGAGATAAATATTTATTTATGGTGAATTTGACAGATATCATAACCCTTTAAACAGGATGGCTACTCTGTTTAAGAGCACATGTGTAAAATATGTGCTGTGACTTTGCTTATAAGCCCTTTAAAGGATATGAACATGTTGTAATAAAGAGAGGCCGACATACCTCATACTTCACATTTGCTTCATTATAGTTTAATGAAAACAAGTAATTCTTTTTCTACATTTTGGGATATGAATGAGTTGATTTGAACTCATATCAGTACATATGATCTTAAGCAACCCATCAATGCCAAAATATAATTTATGAAAGATACTCATTGTCAATTTTAGAACATTTCGTTTATGCATAAATGAGCTGTTGGTGCGTTCTTATGAATCTTAAAACAACCGCTTGTCGTATTTTTCTAAAACAAAACTTAGATGAGGGTAACAGTTCCATGATAATTGGTATCATTAGAGGCTTTGTTTACTCTTATGGAGGGAGGGCAAATACTTTGTGTCAAATCCACAGCTTAGACCAATTCTAAACATCAATAAATGCAATGAAAGATTATAATAGCGTGAGTCAAATCTAATGAATCCCATCTTTAAATCCACCTTGCATCGGTCCGTCTTTATGTGTTTATCATGTTGAAATGCATACGCTATTCCTAGTTATAATTTTCTCTTATTATAAACGTTACGATATTGGTGATGCAGAAGCATCAAGTCTGTATTTATATCTATTTATATTCTATTTATATTTTATAAGTCATTAAATATGATCGGACCTTTTTACATCTTCTCAATGGTGAAGTATGCAAATATCATCGATATGACATTAAAATGTCTAGCTTGGAACAGAAGTGAAAAATCCAATTTCGTCTCGGACGTTTCTCAGATGTTTTTTAGGTCATGTAACAAGGTAAAAGAAATTGAAAGTGTTAGGAAATTGAAAGCGAAATGTTTAAGTTTTTTCTCTTTTTTATAGTTGTTTATTACATTTTGGAGAATAAGAGCTTTAAAATAATGAGATTGAAATAAGAATTCCTGAGGAACCAGCTGCAGTTATATTTCGAGTTTTTTTAAATAAGATTGAATAAGTTTAATTGGATACCAGTATTGCAAATCTAACTTTATTCATACTATAACCTTGTTTAGTCTTGAACAAGTAATTATTATATGTCGCAAGTGCTTATATTTCATTTCTTATACGTAATTAGACATGTATGTCTTTTTTATAGCTTTATGTTAACATTGATATGAAGGAATGTCCAAATAAACAAAAATGAGAAAGTGACATTTCTGAATATTATTGCCTTCGTATAAACGCACATAACGTTAACATGAAAGACAACAAATGTTTTGAGAAGACCCCCAATGTTCTTCTTGTATGAAAATATGTCCAAGACAACTCCACTGACGATGAATGTGAGAAGTTTGAACACAAATGAGACATAATATTACAGAAGTGACGTGAATTAGGTGTTGCAACGGATTTGAAACACAACACACCCAATTAGCCGAACATAATCAATTCAAAGTGAAAGAAATTGCGTGTTGATATTTTGAAACGACCCCTCATACGTATAAAAAAACAGACAACAAATTAAAGCTGCACAAGTCTTATAATGTTTAGAGTAACATTTTATAAAGAGAAGACAAGCTGTATAATGATGATGATGAGGTTGGAGATTTTACAAGCTGAACAGTTGCTCATAATGAATGAAGTATGTTTAAGTACAGACAGCCCAAACACAAGCAGACACATTACATGAGTCACAATTAATCAACGTTATATACCACAAATGCCACATACTGTGCTGTCCGATTTGTTGGCCATCATTAGTCCACTTGCTGGTCAGTCAGAGTGAAAGTGACACCGACTGAGTGGTCAATAAGGGTATTCTTGGTCCAAGCCAATCAAAAACTCGCAAATCACGTGCAGAAATATAATGCACGTGCTGCTTGCTTGGACTCTGTATCAGGGGATTAAAGTCCATCACAATTTTGTTGAAACGTACTTATGTAAGTGTACCTAAGCTGTGTAAACATGTCTTAAAATTCATGTGAACAGTTGATGTTCTCCTCCTCTTTATATACATACTATCGAGATTACAATCTTGACAATTCGGTTGAATATTCTTAAACCTTCTAATTATCTTCCATTAGAATTTTTTTTTATTTTATAGGGTTAAAGAAAAAAAACAGTCATGAAAAGTTATTCATTGTTTACTAGGGCAAGAGGTGACCATGCTGGAAATATTTTCTGCTCACAACACAAACTTACTCACGCTGGTATGTCTACATTTAGTGTTGCTTTTATTCAGTACCTGATAGAATATTTTTTGCCTTCAATAAGACAATCCTTTCAGATACGAAGATTACGTTATTTTTTTCTGACGTATGAGCCATTGATTTGCCATCGTAGTGAAATAAATTGTCATTTTGACAAAGTTGTTATCATGATGCTATTATTTTAAATAATTGGTACATGTAGCTGTATCTACAAATTGCATTCGCATTATATATTATATATCATATTTCAAAATGTTTCTATAACATCTTTATTGTATCTTTAAACTTCAATTTACAATCTAGTTTCAATCTTTTAAACGTGAATTTTGATTTACAATCTAGTTTCTTTGTAACTGTCGCCTGAATACATGCCCGACATGCATGTATTCATATCTGAGAACGAAATATTGCTTCTGTCGGGGAAATAGTTCATCTACATTTGTATTGCTTTGTCCTTATAAAAGTTCTGGCTATGTACATCTACAATGCAATGAAGTACAGAACATATGTCATATCACTATAGTGTTAACTTATGTAAATCCCAACTACTTCTGTATACGTACTATACGCCTGAGGCCTCTTCAGTACCGAAATAAAGATTTCAGAAAACTTATTTTAAAAATACAGAGGTCCTTTTAGATTTATGCCTAACATTCCACAACTTCATAAATTACTGTTAACTTTGACTGACAACCCTTCATACAAAAACTCTTAAACAGAAAATTGTCATTGACTAGTCAGCCCATGACTCATAGCATGATATCCATGATTTATTATATTGTTTTAAAAACTGATTACCATAAATACTGATCACCCAAGCATTTATCACAGCGCAGTACCACCCATGGTTCGCTAGTTCATGCCGATGCTCGCAGTTATCACCGCAATGCATAGTCGCAATGGTGTTACACAACGGACTTTCTCCCTGCAATTATACTAGCAGCTGTGATAAAAGTGACAAACTCTTGAAAGCGGCGTTAAACTCCAAATCACCTTACCTTACCTCCGAGCATTTAATTATAGTTCTTAATATAGTGCATTTAATTCCCTATTTCACTCTTGTTGCATGTTTGTTTAACGGGAGTACGAGACAGTGACGTGTAAATCGTAGATTCCATCCAATTATTATGATTATAATGTAATACAATCCCCATTCCCTACCGTAAAAATAGGTGACCCCGAGGGTGAACCTCCTTTTCAATTGGTGAACCCCCTTTTCATAATTTCCGTCCAATCCGCTCTGCTACGTTCCTCGGTGTTTCTTGGAATACCACACTTTCCCATTGAGATTTGAACGAAAACGAGTGTTCCGTTCCCTAACCAGGCTAAAACACTTAAAAGTACTATCACGATATATGCCACAATGTCTTCACGGTTAAGCAAATCAGTCCGTATGCAAATACAACTATACACCGTATGTTGAATGCCTAACCAAAAACCTAGCAATGCTGTACAGCGGTGCATTTTGTAACACACGCCAAATGGGTTTTCCTCTGAATTTGAATGCAGTAATATGCGTGAGAGAGACACAGTTATTCCCTCACTTATTGTCATTAACGGGCAAAATAAAGACTACTTAACTAGTAAGAATCTTAAGTTATAGTTTTGGTGAAAATGCCCAAAGAACCTATTTTCACTATCTTCTCCAGAAGCAGAAGATCTAGAAAGCTGAAATCTTGTGTAAAGACTCTATGACTAGTGAATATTATAATTATAAATTATGTGATCCTGTGGCTCTTAATAAGGGCCACAGATACCACGCACTTATAACCAATTTCATCTTCTTCTTAAGAAGCAAAAGGCCCAGAAAGCTAAAATCACCTTTACAGAGAGCTTGACTAGTGGGAATTAAAAATTATAGATTTGGGGGACCCCGTGGCCCTCGATAAGGGTCATAGCGGCCATGCCCTATACAAACCTATGCTTATTTTCTTTTCAAAAAGCAAAAGGCATAGAAAGTTGAAATGCTTTATGTAAATGGGGACTATGAATTATATATGCCGTGTCTTTGTTATATGATCAATGTCTATGCTCCCTAAGCATGTCTTTAAAAGCAGAAGCAAACCAGACACTAATTATCAGACACAATTTCTAGATTCACAATTTCAACATAACTTTATTTGATGATTGAAGATGCTGTGGAGGAAACAGTACGTTTCAATCACGCACATTTCAAAGCAAATGTACAGATTTTCTCAAATATCACGAAGAATATTTGTGTTCCCTGGCTTTTCCTTCCAATGCGGCGGCCATGTTGACTGTACCGTCTCTCGGGATTTCACATGCTCAAAATAATGTTTCATTGCGGGAAACTTGTTAAGGTCAAGGCCGAATCTGACCATAAAGGCAACGTAAGGGAAAAAGAACAGGTCCGCCATATTGAAAGATCTACCCGTCAAAAAGTCCTTAGTCTGAAAAAAAACGACCATTAATTGTCATAAAAACAGGAATTTCATTAGAAATGTATCTTATTTTCAAATAATTTGAATTTTTATTGATTTTTTAATTATAAACTTATGTCACACGCAAATAATTTTTATATCTTTGATTTGTATTTGCAACTTGTCATTTAATCTCCGACAATTACTAAACGACTAATGACCTAGGATGCATGCTCCAATAATCTGCTCTGTATGTTTACCAATACGGGATTGTTGAAAATGAAGCATTATTTGATATGACATTGCATGTTGTAAAATCACATAATTTTGTAAGTTTTGACATTGTACGGATGTCATAACGGAACGTGTGTGAATTTTTGTATTACCCGAGCGAGGGTTTAATCAAAATCCAAATAGAACATTTTATAGAGTAACAATTTTCCATTTAAGTAATTTAAAAACCAAAGGAGAAACTCAGAGATATGAGGAGTATATATAGAAAGAATCCTTGTTAGTCGCTACTGTCATGTCACAAACGCATTACATGATGTCATAGACGACGTAATGGAGATGTGACGATACAGACATTTCACGATACGATACGATGCGTATCACGTTACATATTTCATAACTATACGATTCATGTCACCATTCCTGATTTTAAGGGATTTTCGATAAAAAGAACGATAAACTTTTTCAAACACTTTGATTTTAAGGCAAAATAAACACTGTAAAAGATAAGATACGTATCACGATACCGAGACCGTATTGCGATACCTATTGAATATCCTCATATTGAGTATCACGATTCTGGATACTACGATATATCGTTACAACTCTACGTCGAAATAAGGAAACTGATGCTGAAACAATGCTTGTTGCTAGGCAAAGTATTATGTACATGTTTATGAAAATAGGACATCTTCTATTACGTTGCTTGTATATGAGCAATAAAAGCAGCATCCACAGATAATTAACCAATAACGAAAAAACTTGTACCTGAGCCAAGTAACTTTCCCATCGAAGAATTTCCTTTCTTGCCAATTCGTACTTTGGTTCCAACTTTTTCTGTAACCGAAAAGATCATTGACGTGGACATCATAGAAACAAAATAATACGCGCTGTTAAATGTTAAAAGAGAATGTTAAGTAGTAGGAGATGTTGAGTGAATCATAGAAGATAGACTGTACAAAAGAAGGTTGGGGATATTGGATTTTGATGACCAAGTTTTCAGCAGTGTATCAATTGATCAATATATCATTATTTATTGTATAAAAAATATCATATATTCCTATCTGTTTTTGTCAAACTTGTGTATGAACAACAATATCAAGAAAATACGGCAACAAGAACCTGATCAACCTTGCCCGGGTTCAGGAACCACACGTGTACGATGTTCTTCATAATGTTGTAGTCGATGTTGCTGATCTGGTGGAGAAGACAACACATGTGAAAACGTTGATGTGGCAGCGGAAGAAAAGGGTGTTGGGGCGGAAGGGGTTCACCCCCCTTCCTCCGGATTTTTTTTTCAAAATCGATCGTAAAATGGTTGATGCTCGAGGATGTACCCCATCTCCCCTCCCCTTTTCATAAGTTGACGACCCCACCCCTTTCATAATTCCTGGATCTGCTACTTTTAGCACATATAGACTTTCATCCTGCTCTATCAGAAGCGAATCTTATGTAATCCTCGGAATCCCTTCTCATGATTTAGTTTCTTCGTTTCGCCTTTTTAGTCAATAAAATAACTCAAATCGATGATTATTTGCAGTGCCCGGATGAATGACCCAATGCTTTCCTTCAACTACATTTCTTATCAGTAAACAGACGTAGTCCGGTTCAAAACAAAGAATTCCAAATGAATTGAAATGAATAAAAAAAACATCAGTACCTCAAACATTCTTTGCAGAACTCTTGCTCGGTCACCGGGGTCATCTGGCAGTAGTTTAGTACCAAGATCGGCGTAGCGGTTCTATGATAAAAAGTGATATCATAACCCATTCATTAACTAATTTACAATTGCAAGTGATTTTCGAAATAGGTTATCAATATTCGTTTAAAATGATAGTACATTTTTGTCGGACTGACCACAGACACTCTAATGTATATACATATACATTATCAGATCATTCGATTTTCATTCAAAACTAATTGTAATAAATCTTGCATTTTGCGGATAATATTTTTTAAATGAACATAATTGAAGAAATCGAAGAAAACTCATGAAAATCACGGAGTGTCTCTTCAACATAATAATTACTAAACAGAACTTACTTCGATATAGAGACATACGGCTGAAGAATCGTTGACTACCACATCCCCGTCTCTAAAAGTAGGAACCTGGGAATAAAAATATCATCGAAAAGCTCAAATAAAGCTTTTTTGAAATGAATGAAACAAGTTCTTTGTTAAGAATAATTATATTGCATGTAAAGTAAAAAAAGCTCCCGGAGCTCTAATGAGACGGGTCGCCATAAACTTCGGAGCTGTTGACTTGTTTGTGAGGCATTTAGAAGTTGGTTAAATATGCATAGAGAAAACATTATATGGATTTACAACTTATAAACAACAATAAAAAAAGTTGCAAATCCATATAACTTGTTCGTTATTCGTAGCTCTTATTCGAGAAAACCCGGTATATTTAGCTCCAACTATTTGCTTGCACTAACGCTAACAAGTCCATGACCTGACACGTAATGGATCAATAATTCTCTGAGCTTTATCATAAACTATCACACAATCACGTGTTTGACAATATTACATAGGTGTTATATTTAATATACATAACGGTGTAGATGTGAATCGTCTACAACTTTGTGAACTTTCATCCGGTGTTGTGTCAATCCTATCCCTCAAACATAAGATCCCTCCTACCTGTCCTCTTGGGTTCAGTTTCTTCACCTCATCAGATTTCATGTCCATTATCTCAAACGACAGCCTTTTGTTTGGATATCCAACAATCCCCTTTTCTTCTAAACAAAGCATAACTTTCCAACATGGAATGCTTCCTGACGCCCAATACAGAAGCATATTTTCCGACACCGAAGACGATCGACATCTTAAGTTGCATAGGGTATGATCTAAAACCATACGTAGACACCTTTTCGCGAACATCGTAAGGTCGAGCTTAAGAGGGTGTGAAATATCAGAAGCAATCACTAACTGTTGAGCATGAGGAAAGCTTTCTGCTTCTGAAAAGAAGTCTTTTTAAAACAATGCTAATCGTGAGCATGGTTAAAGGGGGGTAACTCTTCTTTACTTGTGTTGGTAGCCTACATGACAGCATAGAAGGCTTGTTGGCCAAAAGGTAATATTGTATTGGTTCCTGCTATAGGTCTAGCTGGAAATGAGAAAGTCGATCATCTTGCCAAATCATCCCTATCAAAAGCTCAAAACGACATTGAGGAATTTTGTCAAGTTTCAAAAGATATCGATATATAGCTAGCTGCTCTGATCAAGGCAGTCTTTGATCGTTGAGAAAGGGACTGGGATTGCACGGCTAGGCACATGTAGGCCTGTAGCACATGCCCAAACGTTAGAAACAAGCTAACATTCGCCGAGAGGAAGTCATTTCAACTCGTTTTCCGGTCACTGGGAACTAAACGCATACAAATATTAATTGGACAAAGATGTATCCCCTCTTTGTGTCAACTGCTTTTAACAATTGTCCAGAAACTGTTCTTCATTTTCTTGTTGAGTGTGAGGGACATAAATATCACCGCGTTTTAATTCCCACTTAGATCTGTCCTTGGCGAAAACTTAATGTTTGGCGAAGTCCAAAGATCAATATTAAAATTTGTCAAGAACACTGGAACTATGATAGCATATATCAGATCTAATTCTTTGATCATTTTAATCGCATTTTAATCACTTTTTTAGACTTCTTTTAACATATTTATTTTGAGTACATTTTTGACCAGATATAAATCCGTATCCAAGGTAGGCTGCTATACTGCCAAAATACCACATGTCTTTAGTTTCATAGTCAACGTTTGAAATACATAAATTGAGACCATTTTTTGTAAAATCACTTTCTTTCAAGTAAATATTATTTTCTTAAAAAGTTAATCAAATACAGATGAGCACAGTTCAAATATCCCGACAGTAATCTTACCGTCTTAAAGCAACATTCATGATTTGAAAAATACATGTAGTCAATCGTGTTGATTTGAAAATAATGTTCAACCTGGAGTTTTGAGCCATTAAGTACACATCAACACCCCTATGTGACATGCATACCACATCGGATTTTCCAAGTCATATACTTTTCAAATATTTCTCCGTATTCATGAAATATGGTTGTTGTTTTTAGAAAGTTCACAAAATTATGGCACCTGGAGAATTGACTCACCAACACTCTTTAGGTGAGATGATCGATACTAAATTTGGAGTAACGCTCTTACTGAAATGCAAAAAAGGGGACCGGAAAGAAACAACTTAGAACGGGACATTAAAAGATGCTTGTAACTAAAGTTTCAAGGAAGTGAAAGAATACACATTTGATGAATTGGGCTGGTAAAGTCTGCTTATAGAACATTAAACAACCAATATCAATAACTTTCGGTATCTTGATGTAATGAACAAAAATATAACAGAAAGAAATGCGATGTGGTTTAAACATATTTCATTTCGTCAAAATTGAAACGGGACTGGCAAACAAGCAAATATATGCTTACGAGGGCATATAAAAAAGTTTCAATTATCACAGAAACATATCAAAGGTATAAACTTTATTTTGTTCTCATGTTTTTAAGACTTCTCTACATAGTCACGATCCAGAGATATACATTTTCCCCATCGCTTCTTGACTTTGCGCAGACCGCCTGAATAGAAGACCCCTGATTTCATGGAAAAACAAGCCTCCACCTCTCGAATGATGTGACACATTGGTGTCCTCATACTTTTAGCATCATCGTTACATGAACAGTTTCTAAACAAACCTAACCACAACAAATTGAATGAAAATATATTTCCTTAAAGGAACAGTAGCGCGTATTTTTAGGTAACTAAAGTGATCTCAAGAATACGAAAAATAAAGTTTCCAAATGCAAATCAAATTTTTTAATCACGAACGTATCATGATCGGTTAAGCTTTGCGAATTCATTTCCATAATAAAGGCAAGGCGATTAAAAGATATTTACACAAAAATGGCCGCCAGTATTTTTCCTTTGATACTTGATTATTCCTCTACGACTACGGATGATCGGGTTGATTTGGCATTAACTAACATTTATTGGGAAAATTTAAAAAAAAAGAAATGTGACAAAAACGTGTTTTTGTCCTTTTAAACAGTGCATGGAAAATAGAGCTAGCTTCCTGATGTCTAGATTTGTGAAGAAAATCAGTTATTGAGTTCCTGTAGTTGTGATCCCGTCTTTGGGCATGTCATTGAAAACTTGAAAATACTTAATACCTTTGATTGTATCTTGATTGTATTACCGAAATAATGACTTTATCATTTGAAGAAGAGCAGTTGCATACATGGAACCCTAGACTATATACATACAAATGTACTAGTAGTTGACTTAGACATTTAGGAGAAGATAGGTATAAGATATGTCAACACAGACTAAAAGTACAATACAATAGCGCCAGTATAAACAAGAATTTTAATAAAGACAAAAAGCTAGTGAACTTCCTCAGTCCTGAAGTGTCCTGACACATTTTTTTTATATTTTTATTTCCCACAGTTTCAAGTTGCTTACATACAAGTCATACATCTAGGTAAATTATCCACTTATACATCTGCATATGAAAATCTTCATATGGGTGTGGATGACAATCGTATATTATATCTGTATCTGTATCAAAGTATTATTCAAAGTTTCAATTCGAACATTAGGTAGATATTAATTGCACATCACTGTTACATTTATCATGTCTACCATGACAAATTATAACATACATTTAATATACTTCACTTAACTAACCTATGAACATCATTTATTGAAAAGATTATGAAAGGTTGACCAAAATGTGTAGAATTTGGCATAGTTGCAGTTTGAGAAAGCAGTTGTTATGGAAGTTTGGTAATATTTAATGATTTCTTTCTGAAGGGCTTTGTTGTATAAACATTTATTAATTCTGCTTGAATTATAAATGTATTGTTTGGCCACCAAAGCAACAGCATTGAAAGGATTATTGTTTGCCCCTTTAAATCCAAAAAGAATATTTTCATTTGTAAAAACAATTTCTCCTTCTGCTTCTGTACCAAGCCATTCTGCCAAGTTGTTCCATAATTCCATTACATGTTTATATTCACAAAGAAGATGTACAATATTTTCATGATTGTGCCAGTACTTAAGAGAGACTTTCTACCGAATGTGAATCACAACATAGGGGACAAGCATGGGAAAAAGTATCGGGACACATGAAATCAGATGATAAATAGTAAGTTGGTGTTGGAGATGGCGAGAAAACTGTTGGGCGAAAATTTGGTGGTGATGATGATGATAATTGAAGTTGATGAAAACCGATTGCGGACCGAAAACTGTTGATGTCGATAGACAGAAAACTGTTGATGACAATAGAGAGAAATTGATTATGGACACAAAGCAGATGATTGTCATAGAGAAAAAACTGATGACAATAGAGAAAAAACTGAGTTTGGGCAGGAAGCTGATGATGGCGATAGACTGAAAGCTGTTGATTGATATGGAGAAAAACTGATAATGGACAGGAAGTTGATGATTGTAATGGAAAGAAAACTGACGACTGAAAGAAAAACTGATAATTGTATTGGAGGTAACTGATAATGAACTAAAAGGTAGTGATGGCGATAGACAGAGGGCTGGTGATTAAAATGTATACAAAGCTGACAATGAACTGAATGCTCTCGGTATTGCAAGCTGATATTTGTCAACCTTATTGATGTCATTATTAAAATGTTAACATAAAAGAATCAAAGTTAAAACTTGGTTGTTGAATTATTTTTTAAAAAACAAACAAAAAAACTTTGATATTAGCATAACACTTATTTTTATACTACATTTTTTCTATGGGATATCAAAGACATTATCAACATATTGGTCTTTATTGTCTTCTTCAAATTCACAAGTACATTAATTGACTAGATAAAGGTGTAGCATTATTTTTATTAGGAAAAAAGAAAGAGACCTTAGTGTCTCAACGTTCAACAGTTTGTTTTATTAAAAAAGATTTCATGACTGTATATGATATATATAGATATGGAAATAGGTGTTTGATAATGCTGTGTTTCAAAGAGTCCCTGTTCAGCGCATGCTAAGAAATTTGGAATTGAAACTGAAAAGGAGCCCCTTTCTCCTGAATGGTCGTGAACACTGAGTGTGAGCTAAGAACTGGAACTACAGCCAATTTTCTCAATGCAATACTAAAGCATCTTGTTACACGTTTGTTGAGAGGATTTGAAGATCAGGGTTTTAGAAGGAGCCCCGCGGATCCAAATACGCTGATGGAGCAGGATGTGAAAACAATAGTTCCAATCAAAGTTTACAGAAATAGTAACATCAGATAAATTAACTCCTGGCCAAAATGAAAAAAGGGCACATCCCTATTGCAAAATTTGTAAATAACTATTACTGATCAGTATAAAGTATTTTTATTATAGGTATGTAAATCTCACACGGACCAGTCAATTTTCGCTTAATGCAAAAAACATTTTCTGCTGAATAAAGGGGACTCGCTAGGTCAAATATCCCCACTGGGATCTCATCGAAGGAAGTCTGTTATAACCGTCACAAAGGCACACACTCGTCGTCTTACTGACATCTTAAGACGGCCAATGACGGTATTTGGAACGATTCTTCATTCCTCTTGTAAGGTTAATGTAATTGCCTTAGTTTGGTTTGATCTCTCCCTTATTCGCCTTTCTAGACAGTCCCATACTATAAGGTTCAACAGGCGTGATATCAGGAGAACATTGTGCTCCTGCTGTTGTTGTTCACATCTTGATCATGCTGAAGATATGCCGAAGCAAAGTTTCCTTGTCTTCGATGACGAATGGTAATTCCTCAGGATAAAGCACTTGCTAGATATATCGTTGTGAAGTAATTTTTTCTCTCATAGCTACTAATAGTGACTTCTGTTCTCTACGAATCGTCCAAAACTATGATGCTTCCGGTTTCTTAGTAATCTAGCTTAGCCGTCAGACAAGAGATCTCGAATACTTATCAAATCTAACGAGTGTCACACAATGATTTATGAATATCGTATTCTTACAATTTAAAAATATATAATGAAAATTACGCCCAGAATCGTTTTATAAAATCAAAACCATAAAAATAGGTTTTGGCGATTTATTTCAGAACTGCGTCAGAAAAAGTAAATTACAAATACATGTACATATACTACCTTACATGAATTATGCATCAGCAAATAATTTAGAGAAATTGAAAGAGATATTCAACGTGTAATCTTTGTTGACCCGTCATCATTTAAGGGACACAGAGTATGCAATGGAGTCAAACTCTATCAATGATGTTAATGTATCGAGAAGCATTGGTTGTTTCTGTACAGAGACAATAAACAGGTTTAATTTGTGATCGAAAACCGGACAGTGACGCGTGCTAATGACTCAAACGTAATTTTGGAAACCTTTCTACAGTAGACACTAGGATACATACTTTTTGGTGGTAATTAGTAAGTCATTTTTACTGTTATTCATGTAATGTGGACACAGACTTTCAACTTAATATTAACGTCCATAAGACTGTTTATTGCACTGTCATTGAAAAAAGGAAAATTTCCTAATTTTGGCAATTTAAAGATTAAGATTCAAGTTTAAAAAGGATATTTGAACTTAATTCAGGGTAGATTGTATTTTGGCTCTTATTTAAACCGCATAAAAATTTATGAAACATACTGTGTCATTTTAAAAAATCTTCAAAGGTTTTGAATTTAACATTAAGGTTGAATTATGGATTTGCGAGGTTGTAATACTTTGATGAGAGAAATAAAGCAAACATGTTGACAAACATGACAAATACGCCATAGGTATAATATTCTTTCTTTACCATACAAAATTCAGACATTTATTCCAAACGAATCGTACATAAAATGAATGAATTGAGGATACTATTTAGATGATTAAGAATTATAAATTATATTCCAGTCATAAATATAGTATGCTTCATCTATAGATGTTGCTTGTCTGCAATACTTAATCAAGTGGCAGCGAGAGAGAAAGTTGTTTCTATCTGAATAAGGATAGCGTATTTCCGGGTCAGAGGAACATTGGGTTATCCAGTTCTAGTTGGTATTAATTTTATTTCGAATAAACGGCAATTAACATTTCTAGGGGCATTGTCCGTAAATAGGTCAGTGGCACTGGTTACAAAGGAGTTATAACAGGTGAGTGTCAATATTCGAGGAGAAATATATCCTAGTCTAGAAAAATATCATCATCGGTTCATAGTGACACACGACCTACTTGGGATAGCTATTGGGTTAATTTGGTGATGTGAAAGAACTGGAATCAGCAGTAAATATTTCCAAGTACGAAGCAAGTAATGTCATAAAGAGGACCGTAAGAGACAACGAAATTAAACAGGATTATTTATTGTTAATAGTTAACTCTCGATCTCAGATTCAGACCAAACTGTGATATCCCAAGTACCGTGGGATATTACATGTAGGTCTTGTAGATATATTTCTACCCTATCCATTTTTATAATTGCATTTGTTATAAGTAAATATCATGTTTGCACAAAATAAGGGCATAGTGATATAGCTTAAAACTTGTTTTACATATATTCCATGTTGGCGTTGAAATTTACCAATATATTTTGTAATAAAACAAAATGATGTATACTCCATTTGTCTACTATTTTCGAGGAGTTTTGATATGTGATATACGTGATATATTAGTAGACAAAAGGGTGATATTTAATATGCCATCTGAATTCGTTCTTCGTAAGTTTAAAATGAACAAGTGTCATTTTTATGAACCAGTGAATCTGCATGTGTATGTGGAATACGATGATAAGAAACCTTTCGCTATATCCGATGTAGATGTGATGAACATCCTTAAACCTTATGTACTATCAGCAAAACACTTCGGCATCAACTGTAAAGTTGTTTTTTTAATTTTTTTTTATTTGTCCCCATAGATAACATATGTAACATTGAATTCATAAATAGGTTAGTCGGCAATCAAACAATAACAAATCAGTGGATATCTAAATTACAGTCTCTTGCCTTGGAAAACAATTTTCCAGCAAATGTTATTTCTTGGCTTAATGAATGACTATTGGGAATAATTGAAGCCATTTGTTTTCAAATGTACCCATTTTATCATTCCTTTTGGATATGTACTTTTCAACAATGAAATTTTTTTTCAAAATCTTTAGAAAATTATGTACTTTTGGTGTTATTTTCATTAAAGTACATTGATGAATGTAATTTTTGGCAGATAGTATGATATGAAATAATAATGCATTATCAATAAAGATACCAAATGTCTAATGTCTTTATATTTTGGGTAATCCAATTTTCGACATTCATCCGAAACATGGCATACGGTTTCAATCTCAACATTACAAAATTTACAAACTACATTGTCAATAAGTTTCATCATAAAAAGCTCTTGTTTAGTGTAAATAAATCTCTGCAAAAGTTTGAACTGAAAATCAAATATTTTACATCTTTCAACTTCTTTCTGAAAATATAAAAAATGGTGTGCCAATCAAAAACTGTATCAGAAAATAGATTTTCCCATTTGTAGAAGACTTGTGGCCTAGAATTATCTAACAGGAGTTTTAGCTGACAAAAAGTCTTTATTAGGGAAATCTATATCTCGATCACTTGTATCATTATTTTTGTGGGTTTTTTTAAGTGTGATTTTCCATGTTTGTGGTAAGTTATGAATTATGTATCCAAGATCCACATCTGTAGCTCTAATGTTAAACTTAAGCAGCAGTTTTCAAAAGACATTAAACTATGGTCATCACAAATATCTTTAAGACTGAAAATTCCATTATTAGCCCAATGTCTAAAAAAATGATGTTGATTTTTTAGCTTATTATTCAACCACAAGGGCTGACCTAAGATGCTATTGATATTATCATCATCTATGACATTATTTGTACAATATAGTTTCCATGCTATCAGAACATCTTTCCATCTTTCTGTTTCTTAAATATCTCTGATGTGTTGACAATTTCATTGCATTAATGAAAGTTCTGATATCTATCGGAAGCGTAAGCCCCCATCACAAAAGTCTTTTTTCGTTTTATTTTATCAATTTTAACATTCCAAATAAATATGAGTTTTGAAAATGTGAACCAATTTTGAAATTTTTTTTAATTACTGTGATTTTCCCAATCAATGTCAAATTTCTTTTCCTCCAATTTGCTAGTAATCTGTTAATTTCTCCTAGTCTTTTTCTTGTATTGATTACCCACAAATCTTTTAAATCAAGTGTAAATTTAATAACCAAAACTTCAAATTCATTTTCATTCTGTACATATATTTTGACATAGTATAGCTCCACTACCTGCTTTTGAGCCAATCCATACCGCCTTAGTTTTGTCTATATTTATCTTTTACCCTGACATATTATAAAAGGTGTTAAGTGTGTCTATAGCAGCATACAAACTTTCATCTGAGCCATCTAAAAATAATTCAGTATCATCAGCATACTGACATAATTTATATTCCTCATCATCAATTACAATACCATTTATCTTATCATTTTGTCTTATCATACACCCTAGGATTTCAGCCACAAAAAGGAAAAAGTAAGGTGATATTGGGTCCCCTTGTCTGCAACCTCTTTGAGAAATGCGCATTCTGGATTACACATGAAGAGGTATCATGAGTTAAAATATTAATCCAGCGTATAATTTCAGGACCGAAACCAAATTTTGCTAATACAGAATTGATAAAAATCCTTTGCAACTGTGTCAAATGCTTTTTCAAAGTCGCTCAAAATTAGTAACCCTTAGATATCTCTTTTCTTAGTGGCAAACATGATATCATATAATAGCCTTGTATTTTCACTTAATGTTCTACTAGGTATAAATCCAGTCTGGTTCTCATGTATGAGAGAATCCAGTGTAGTTTTCAGTCTGTTGGAAATACAGGCACTAATTATTTTATTTAAGGCATTTCATAAAGTAATTGGTCTCCAGTTCTTTGGAAAAGTCCTATTTTTGTTAGCTTTAGGTATACATGTGATAATACCTCTTTTCATGGTAAGAGACATTTTATTTCTTTTGAAGACATCTTTGATACATCCAAAGATCCAAACTTTCAGTTCCTTCCAAAGGACTTTTAAGAAATCAATAGGGAATCCGTCTAATCCAGGAGTTTTATTGTTTTTCATTTCTTTAACTGTCCATGCTATTTCATTCATATCAATTTCTCTTTCAAGCTGGTCTCTCAATTGATCACTCAAAGTTGGAGTTATCACATTTTCTAAATTGTTAGTATTCTCACATTTAACTTTAGCAGAGTAAAGTGGTTTTTTTTGTAAAAGTCTCTTACTTCATTTAAGATTGAATCACATTCAGTAACTTCATCATTCTTATCATTGATAATCTTATTAATTGATTTGTTAACATAATTCCTATTTTCTAAATAACAAAAGTATTTGGTTGGTATTTCTCCTTGCTCATACCATAAGATACTGTTTCTGAGCTGGATTCTTCTTGCTTCCTCCTTTTTAATTTGTTGCAATTCTAATTTAAGTTTGGAAAGATCAGCTAATAATACTTCATCTACAATTTGAAAATCTTTCCTAATTGCATCTTCAAGATCTTTGATCCTTATTTCTTATTCGTTAGTTTCCTTCCTTGATTTATTCTTGATATATGATGAAAAAGAGATTGATTTACTACGCACCTTCATTAACAAAGTTTCCAGGAATAAGCTATCATCAATTTTAAGTTTGATATCCATATCATTCACATCTGCATCATGAGAACCAATATTTGAGTATTCATCAATTGTCTACCTTAAGACTGATCTGACTAGATCTGCATATTCAGAATGTAAGAGCAAAGAAGTGTTAAATTTCCATTACTCCATGAGGCTAATAGCTGAGTGGTCTGTCTTATAGCCAGGTAATATGTCAGAATCAAGCGAAAGATTAAATAAAACCTGAGAAACTAAAATTAAATCAAGTTTTGCTTCTTGTCTTGGATTCTTTTCCCACCAAGTGTATTTTCTTAAATCAGGGTGATAGTCTCGCCAAATATCAATAAGTTTTAAGGATTCTTATTCACCCACAATAGCTATGGATTCATTGTCAAAATTGCAGATATTCTCAAATATCTTTACATAAAAATTGGGATCATCTACATTTGGACCAAATAGGTTTGTAAGGGTAATTTTTTATCATCTACAGTTAGGTCTGCAATAATAACGTTTCCATTTCTATCCACAAGTGTTCTATGTATTGGAAAATCTATGTCATTGTTGAAAAAATAGCTATCCCTCTAGAGTTAGATGTAAATGGTGCAATTATACTTTGCAAGCCCCACTCATTATTCACTTTATCGATATCGTCTTTAGCAACATGAATGTCTTGCAAGCAAATAATTGAATATGATTTTTTCCTAAATAAATTCATTACTTTTCTTTTGTTTGGATCTGCTAGACCTCCACATTTAGCTGAAATCATTTTAATCTTGTTATTCCTACTCATGTTTGTTTATATAATGAAGTCTTATATGTATTGATTTCAGAAAAAAAATAAAATAAATCATCAGGTATTGTCTTAAATCAGCTGGCATAGATGTTTCAGGATAACTGGGTACTTTGTGTATTGCCGAAAGAATATATGAGTGAGGGATAAACAGCAGGTTTTAGAACGACTCATGTTTAGTCTGGCTTCTATCCTTCGACCTGTCTTAACTTATATTCATATCTTAGGAAAGGTTTGGTACTGTGTTAACCTTAAAATAAGTTATTTGTTGATTATCGTATATACAGCGCGAGTTTTGGTAAACGTTTTATATTGATTCAAATACTTTAGTTTATTTTCTTGCGTTTTTAACACTGTCTAAATCCTTTTTCCAAAGAGTCCTTGCGTCAGATATCAGAAAACTTTTGGCAAAGGAGTCCTGATATCGATAATGAACAGGATAGTCTTATGAATGGTTGCCATGGACAACGAGGTCTGAGTGGGATGTATTTGTAGAGTGATCTAGTTGGATTCAACGTGTTTTTGATAATATTTCAGTTATTAAACACGTAGGTGAAAGTCAAGAGTGGAAAGATCAGGAAATGAGAGTTGAAATGATGAGGGGACAGACGGAAAGAAACGAAATGTAAAACAATAACGTTGCTAAGATTTAGAATTAATTACTTAAATGATTAATAAATAACAATAATTAATGAATTAAGATGGTAGAATATAGAATATTTTACAACTAAGCAGGAACATAAGTGCTTTAAAGTGCTTTATGTATCAAGTACATCTTGACTAAATAGCTACATTGTAGGTTTTTAAAAATTGTTTTTGCCACACTATTGTTATGTATTTTCACAAAATTTATTATATCAAACTTTAAAACAACTTCTCCAGATTTTCATTTCAAGCGACTTTATTCAAATCATACATTCTACACATCAATCTCTACTCATGTATTATTTCCCACATACCGGAACACTATAGTATGTTGTCGTTTTGAGTGATATACTGTTTGAGTGATTTTAACTTAAAATTATAAATTTATCAAAAAAATTCAAATAAAAAAACCTGCCATATATCACAAAACAAATACCATGACTTTATGGAATAATGAACATCCTAGGAAAATTAGTCGAACATATAGTTTTGCGCTCGGCTTCGGATTGAAAAAGTTTAATGAAAATGATAAAAGATGAACAGAAGCTTCTTGAGGGATGATACCATCAATCAGCCAGGAACCAAACGTTGTGCAAAATAAGATTCTATTCCCTAAAGGTCATCTCTCATTTTCATGTAGACAGAAATGCAGATTGGATTTATTGTTATTGGTGTAAATGGGACACATAGAAAAAGCTGTTTTGTGTTTTTATTGAAAATTATCAAATGTCATGTTTTGGTGGTAAAATATGGATAATTCGAATTTATGTCAGCAAATATTATTTTGGCATGTATTAAATCCAAACAAAAGATTATGAAAACCGAGTTACCCTTTAAGAATTTAGAAGGACTTAGGAACTGAAAAACATTTGAGGCGAAGGAATAATGTTTCAACATTAAGAGCTATGTAAGTATGATCATCATGAATAAAATCTTTGTAAACATATCGTCATCTTAAATACTGTCGCAACAATTATGGATAGGTAAACTGTATGTGCTCTATCAAACCCCAGTTGAACACCTGAAGGAAGGTTGACGCACTAACGCTGATCAGCAGCTCATCAGAGGCAACAGGGCTCCCATCTAGAATTACCTGATAAAGAAGTAAAACATTGATTCACGAATATAGAAAACATTGTGTAATTTTTTCAAAAGTAGATTGACTTATGACAAACATCCTAACAATATATTCAATCCAGCTTCACCAGAGTATATATATCCACAAGGATCATTCAATACCCTGCTACCAGCTATAAACAAGGAGAAATAGTCATCAACATCACCACAAGAAGACGGCAGACGAAAGCATGTGACAGTAGCCAAGATGACAAAGAATCTCGTTTTTGATTGGCTGAAAAATTACTAGTTGTTATTTTTTTTATTAGTCGGTTAAAGTTCGACTAGGGTCAGCTGAAAAGTAAATAACTCCCTGGATTAAGATTACGATTGATTTTTCTCTACCGAATTAACTCTTAGAAATCACGAAGTGTGTTACTTCAGTGCCAGATACGACCAACTCGTGTAACCCAACAGCGAGAAAAAAACATGTAAAAAATGTAAAACATCCAATGACGTCACCTGTAAATGTTTCAGTTTTATGTAAATCTTGCATCGACGCTTGTGATCAACGTAGATGTATTGAACATTATGAAGTGTCTGAAAACATCTTTGGAAACCTGTAAGTGTTGTTCAAACAGAGACCATCCTAACGAACTTTAAAATTATTTTAAGACGTTAACGTTGACGGTGAATGCTGCTCCGAACGTTGTCAACTTTGACATTTTTCATATGAAAGTTTAATGGTCAATCGCTGACCTTTGAACAGCCCAAAACCTACCTCTGATTTCAAATGTGAAAGTTCCCCTGGTTCATGTTTGCCTTACAACATGCCAATCTATGGTGTATGCCATCAATTAAATCACTTCCAACCAGCGTTAATGGTGGTCTAATGTAGACACAAAGCGGTCGTCAAGCGCCGAACAGACACTTGCTTTTTAGTGTTCCAGGTTAGTAAATGTTTTCCTGATTGAAATAACTCGGGGTGATTTTTGAAGAGTTTTGGAACATTAGGCACAGGGTGACCGAGGATGGGGTGAAGTGGACTGCTGAGTTTTATATAAGTTGTTATGTCTCCTAGAATAGAGAAATTTCATTTGCTGCAAACTATGTGCTATATTCAGCGATTTACAAGAAGCCATCAGCAACATGAGGCAAATATTATACGAGCGCTTCCCTTGCTATGTCGCGGAACCGGAACACAGTGCATGCGGCAATATATACTTCCTGAACTAGTATCTTTCTTTGTTAGGCAGAATGATTTTTGTTCGACAAAAAATATAGAAAGTTTTCTACCTGATAATGAGTTGAGTTGAAAGTGGCCCGCAAGTCAAACGTTTCTCCTTGTGGAAAGGTGATGGGATCCATTAAGATAAAGGACATCCACTGGCCATTAGAGATCTGTCCAGTGTAGGGGTCGCTACCAGGCACCGATCTCAACAGAGTTATTTCTTCAAAGGCGTCGGGTCGACGCAGTGCACAAAACAAGCTGTATGTTATCATAAAAAAAGTCAGTGTGATTTAAATCGACAGTGTCCTGAGGAATATTTTAAAATTAACTCAAGCGGGAGTCGAACTCATTCTATCAGGGGCATTCCGCTACACAAATAGTAAGGTCTCAAGATGAATAAAGCCGAAAAGGTTTGTATAAGTTTTTGCCTACAGTAACTAAAGAAGTAATTATTTAAACAAATGATTGTATCTTCTATGTTAAATTTGTGACGCGGAATTGTGTGAAAGTTTCTCTACATAATGAAAAACTCATCATATTACACAATTTATAATGTGCGGGCTGTTGCAACGTTAAATATCTAAAAGTGAAGTTTTCGGTTTATTACAAACCAATACTGGAGTGCAATGGTTACGATATGTCATGTTTTGAGGTCATATCTAATATCAAAGCTAATATCAATATATCAGCCGTCCGTTCTTTGACTTTCAAAATAAGTTCTAAGAACCACATTCGTACCAGTTTCAGAATGAAACAATCAACATCCTTTCATCAACAAGGAAGTGTATCGTCGAAAACTTCAGCCAAGAAGACAACTGGAGTGGACGACGAGCACATACTTATATATCGCTGTATAAAAGTAAAGGATGTAATGAGATCACTACTACAAGACTCGTTGAGAATTTCCTTAATGTTTTTTTTTAGTGAAATGTGCTTTATAGTCGAGTCCAGATGTTTTCAAGAGAACCAGTCAGTGTTCGAAATAAGATTTTGACCATGCAAAACTTGTGGTTTGAAAAATCCATCTGCCTTCCTAAATTTAAAAAAACCCGGAATATGTAGTCACAGAAGAAGGCGGGTTTGTCGACCTCTTCTCCAACAAGCCAATCCTATGTTTAACCAGCAATTGTAGTGCAGGCAGGCAGCTTGTTTTAGAACACTGTTCTCGACTACTGTTGTTTTCGATAATACACTGTGTTTTCTTCTGTAAGGATGGTCGACATAACTTACTCAGTATCGCTCTGCCATGTGCCTCTGATGTCAACGACAAAGCCTGGAGTGATGGAGGCAGGGAGAGTAAAGCTCGTTTCATACTGAAACACAAGGTACTCTAAGATATCAGTGGGATTCTGAGGCCAAGGTAAATATCAAAACTCAATAAATGGAAGACGTGGTTGCATATAATATATTTTACTACATAACTTTATATAACCTTTCTTACCATGAACAATTGTTGGGAAAACCTCAGGTTTCCTTTTGGTAATGGCTGTTTACAAACTTTTCATTTCCTCAGCAACATTTGTTGCCTATTAATTTCAAAATCTCCGAAAAATGTGATATCATGATATCATAAAATATACCCTTCCTTGTCATTATCATCAAGTGTAAGTTTGAAGCTGTCACGCGGTTCGAGCGTGCGACCTTTTTCCCGCCTCTCCCCTAATGTACTTTTATAAAATATCACCAATTATTGTATATATCGAAAGTACATACTATGTACTTTACATTCATGTATCCATTTTTATCATTCATGTCTTCATTCGCCGACTGTGGCTATTTTTATATGTTCAAATGTCATTTTCATGCTCCATTTATCAGCTTTTTTACATGTAGCATTAATATGCCAATGCTCATGTTATATATATTTATATCTACTTGTAGAGGAGTTTGCGCCCTTTACAATAAGCTATTGTAGGGCTCTATAACTTAAATATTTATGGAGCTAGGGATAATTTAGTTTCGCAAAGAAACACAGCTTCGCGATATCCTTAAGATAAGCTACCATCTTCTCTTGGAGCACGGCCTAGTCTTCTCCGACGTCCGAACGGAGCCAATAAATAGCGGTTAAGCTCTGGTACCAGAAGTCTTGACTTGATCCTTGCGGGGAGAGGTCACGGGTGGACCTGGGACGTTGGAAGTAAATTAGTGAGGTTGATATCCCTTTATTTTTCTCTGTACCTTTCTGGAGTATGTGATCACTTCCTTTAAGAACTTACAGTGTTAACCTTACCTTCCCTCCCATTATTTTATAAGTTCTACTATACTGTTCTTATTCATTTACTCACTCAAGTAGTGATTAGGGATCATCTAAAGTACTGTGTGCTTTTTGTTTATTCATCCCTATTTTTAGTCCACCCGTGTCCCGTCACTCCCCTTTGTATATACACGCCAAGTGTTGATTTGTCTTATTGATGCTATCTCGTTAAGACGGCCATTAGCTTATCTTGTTGTTACAACGTCTGGGGGTATGCTAGAGTGATTCCCTACAGTTTGTCTATTTGTTTATTCATGGGTTGTTGACTTCCTTAATTAGTTGTTAACTCCTGTTGAGTGGATTACGGGTAGCTTGTTGCTGTACCCGGATATCGTCTTGTTTAGATTGCAAATAAATCACTTGATTCACTGATTTGCTTCTCTCTAGTTATTATCGGCTTGATTATTTTCTTTTCTTATCTTTCTGTCGGATAAACGGGTCTCGTCTGAGTTTAGATATGGTTACACCGTGACAGAAGCTAATTGTCTTATTACGGTTTTTTAAAATTCTGACACATCTTTAAAATGAACATTATTCATTCTTCCTGAAAATCCTAAATATAGAAAGTGAAAACAAGAAGTAGATGTTATTCATTTTTTAGTGTCAGTACATTCTAGTTTATTTTGAGAAAGTATTGTACTTCATTATCATTTTCAAACCTATTCGTCAAATATTTGATCACAGAATAATCAAAGATATAAAATAACAAAAGACAGAAAGAAACGTTCTAAAACTCAGTCTGAGATTACAGCTAATTAAGATAGTTTACGTTGCAAATATATCCCGGTTTAAAGAGCCACTCCGTGATTATCATAACATACTATTTACCTTTGATACGAACCTAAATGTCATATGTGGTGATATAAAATCATAACATCTTAACTGTTCATGTCAAAAAGACATATTTATGACAAATACTGGTTTTCCAAGAAAATCTAAAAACAGCCTTATAAATGCTCAGAGGTGTAGATATCACGTCCAATATACATGGATACTAGTTATATAACCTAACAAACGCTATCAACTCCTAACTGCCCTCCTGGCTGTTTTAGATAAGTCTCCAAAATTACGTTTGACTATTTAACGCGCGCCACTGTCCGGTTTCCGATCATAATTGCGACGTTCTACCTTCACATTGTCATTGTAAAAAAACAACAAGCTCTAATATGTGTATTTTTGGAAACAGTCGATACTTCGCGATCAAATGACACCATTGGTTAAGTTTGGCATATATGACTCCAACAACTCACAGAGTGGCTCTTTAAAGGTATGAAAACGGAATAGAACACTGCAAAAAGGAGAAAGGGTGTACTTCTTGTGTTCAAAAACAGTCCTTGATAAAGTGGACTTAACCTGACAAAGCTGAAGAAGGCAAACATTAGAAGTAAGTCATCCTTACCGTGTCGATCCATTCGATCTGCAAGCATGTAAAATCTCCAGTACCGTCATTAACCCAATTATCGCCATCATAACACTGACCAATGTATCCGGACGGTCCTTCAAAGGGAGCGAACTGAGGGGGGCATTGGGGTGATGGCAAATGCTTCGAAATCAAGCAGTCCGCTGCAATATAGTATCAAATTTAATATTTTTGAAAGATTGAACCTATTGAATTTAAGCTGAAGTTTCTGTACTATTATCAAATTTAAAATCTGTTCTATGAGGAAAAAAGCCTCACCAATTAATGTTTGTCATACACGTATTGTTCACAAGCACTCCCTTATCGTCCAATTTAAATTCAATATCAAGGACAATAAACAATAATTCACAATAAAAAACTTCTTGTCGTGCATAAGCTTAAGTACTTAAGTAAAATTGCACGTCAGCAAAGTCTGGAAACAACTTTGTTAGGCAGTGGTTTCCTTCAAAATACAGCCGAAAATACGAAGTGTCATTGATAAGTAGTGATCTTCAATTGGAACTCCACGCAACACAATTTCGCACGTGCACTAACATTGTATCAAGGATCTGTCCCCTTTTTATCCATTCAGAAGGTGTTTTCATATTTTGACAGGTCTTTTCAATAAAATGTGACCTTTTTTTAATAAGGATATGACCGCTTTTAGCTGTGATTTAGAATCTGCATAAAACATGATCTAACACCGAAAGCTAATAATGATGATTCGGCTGTGGCATTGGAGTATGATTATCTATCATATTCCACAATCAAATGGTGGTCATTCAATACAGGATTTGTCGATAAATGACCGGCGAGTTACCGATTGAGTATTTAGAATTAGCCACGAGCGAGTCCATTTTATTATTATTGAGACTTAGAACTTGACACAACTTATGGCATCTGACTAAAAGCGCTCCAGACACATCGTGTCAGAATGAAAACTATTCTTATTTGAAGCCAATCCTGACGGTTTCCTTACACAAACTATAACAATGGAAGAAATGAACAATCAAAACATTCTCGTGTTGGATCACCGCTGAAGGATTATACACTTTACGTCTCACACTATGCCTTACTTTTTAGGTAATTAAGTCGTGAATTTAAGACGAACAGACGAGGGAAAATTGACCATAACGCTCCTTTCCCTCAAGAAAAATGCGCCAGCATAATCAGAGGATTTGAACTTCCTCACTATCCACCCTACTATCCTAATTTACCTCCCTCGGACGCCTATCTGTTTTCTTCTCTGAAGATTGTTTTCCCCAAAGGTATTTCCGGTCCGAAGATTATGTCATTGACGTCGTGAATAAGTATCTAAAGACACAAGATAAGGCTTCTACAGAACTGGAATTAAAGCTCAGTAGCATCGGTAACAGAAGTGTATTGCATTGTAGGGAGACATATAGGAAGTAGGGAGAAAATTAATGGGTCCTCCTTTCACACCTCGTATTGTGATCATGGTCTCACATTTTGCAATCTATCTTGATCTTAATGAGCAATAATCTTGTGCACCTCCTGAAAATAATACTTCATTAAACAAAAAGGAGTTAAGTGGATAGAATTGGGCGATGGAGGTCAAACGTATAGGTAATGGTAACATTGTGGCGGAATGATAATCTCTTACTTTACTATATTATAAATCACTATTTTAACCCATTATAAATAACAGCAAAAAAGAACAGACTGCCGGAGACCTACCTGCATAGTACTTAAAACCTACAGCTGTAGATACAGAGTTTCCTTCTGAAGAGAGCAGACGACATTCTCCAGTCTGGTCGTTATGCAGAAACCGGTTACAGTACGGGTGGTGGAAACAATAGCTGAAACATTCCGCTCTTGTGGGGGTTACTTCCACATCCAGAGCTTCTGACATGTTCAGGTCGTCATAGTCAGGTAAGTGATGGTAAGTAAATCGTCCGCACATGTCCAAAGCATATCCTTCACTTATAAGTAAAAAATATATCAAAGGAAATAGAAGCAGCATTTTACACTGACATCAATCTCAAGTATTTGGTTTATGTCTATTCTCTCTACGATTAGGAGAGGAGAGAAAGGGTCTTTTTACTTCTTCATAGAGCTCAGCCAGTTGTGTTTACTTTTAACTGGTCGCAAAGAGTATTGCCTTCAAATCATGATCACAACCCAAGTAAAAGGATTGTTAATATACGGTGTTAACAAAGCATCTAAGTGACCGGGTTAAATGCTGTAGCTTTTTATGAGTCTGTATATATTCTCTTTCTCCCGCAATTTATTTTGTTTATTTGACCTTCTAACGTTGTGATCAAAATAAACACATCGAGGAAATATCAAATATGCTTTGTTGAATTACTCACATACACAAATGTATTATCAAGCGATGGTTTTTGTGCTTAACTGCAATTAAGAATTCGATTTTACATGAATATTTTATTTGTTCCATATTAACGGCTTCTTTAAAGAAACACGTGAAGCACTTAGTCTATCAAACCTTTGGTTGCTGATATTGAAAAAGCTGTTCAAAATGTTTGTTTAAGACTGATCTTTATATATTGTATGTTTGATTTACATTTCTCGTTAATTGTACTGCCATCAGTGACAGAGGATAACGGAACTTGTCATTTGCACACTACTTGTGAATCACAACAATACAATTTTCTGTTGCAATGTTTCTCACGTTGACAAGACAAAGAGACACATTGTATCAACATTAGTTTTTCAGAACCATCTCTTACGAACGTAACATGTTCAGTTAAGCCAGCAAATCCTTTCCCCACCTCAAATGACTAAAAGGTGTTAATATTTAAATGGCAACCGGTCATTTTTGTTTGACTCTTGATATTTTCTCCTCCGACTAAGGATAATGGTTGAGTAATGAGGTGTTTGACCATCAGAAGATACTGCATTTGGCAAAAATATATAGTTACTGTGGACAAATATAAATTCTGTCTCTCACAAGCGATGTTAAAGGAAGAAAGGGGATTTGAAGATGTAACTATAACTATTAAGGATGGCATGATCTGTAATTTTTTCAAAAGTGATAGTAATCTTTGTGTAAATATCACGCGAGATAAAACGTTCTTTGGTAATACATGTAGTTGTCAAGCATTTGATTTTTATCTATAGCTGCATATCTAAAAGTTTGTTCACTGACTACTGTATCGTGTAAACATCATTTAATTAAGGTCTTGTTTGAACGTCTATAAAATAACTTCAGCGAAACTGACAAAGGATCTCCCGTTGTCAATGTGCAAAATAGCACATATTTTTTTAACATATTTTTGGATTGTCTAGTCTCTCGTGCAAAAATAGAATTTTGGCATGATCAAATGGACAGAAAGGGTCGCATTTTCGAAATTCCGATTTTCTTAAATTTTGATTAAAATATTCCATTTTGACTCAACAAAATCATATAATAATATAATGCAAACAAACGAACATGATTGTGTTTTAAGCTGTTGGTTACTTATAAAGGATTTTGTATAGAAAAATAAAATTTACTGTTTTCGAAATTTTGACCACTGGTCACTTCAGTGCCCTGCCAAAAGCTATTACGGTTAACTGTGGGGTGTGGCATTCGGTTGCGTTAAGGTGAAATAGATCTTCACTTCTGTATTGATCATTAAACAATTATCCGTTTCTTTTTCGCAATGCTACGATGCTTCAAAGACATTCCAAATTACAGTGATATTTGCACTAGGATACGCAGGTATGTGAACAAACTTGGTATGCAGCTGTATGAAGTATACTTAGTTATTCCCAGAAATTGAAAGGTTAATAAGAAATGAGTAAAGCATATTCACGAGTAAAACATATTCTCTAAAACTTGAAGGTAAGAGAACACAGTTCTTTCAAAAGAATTTATTACGAAAATCTAATGGCTGAAAAGACCATGTACGAAACACAAATAGGTGGAATATTACAATCAATATATATATATATATATATATATATATATATAATGATGAACACAAATACATATCATATCGCATCCAAGGAAATTATTGTCTTTCTTATCATGTTATTCAAAGCAACAGTGTCTTACTACGTATTTATGAAATATGGCATTAAGAATAGACCCTAAGGAAAAAAGCTAATGGACCCCTCTCTCGTGGAATACAGCGTAAATGTATCAGATCGTCCACTATTCTTACGAAACTTGCTTTAAGGGCACATCTACAACGTATACACCTCAAGGTGCAATTGGGTTGTACGTGTCTATTAGACTCTTCCCCTCCAGCCAAAAACACACTGCAGAAAGTAGGAAACTGATGCCAGCAAAAACCTCAGTATAAGCTGCCCATTGCTTGCTGTCTGTAAATCTTGTAATAAAGGTGACTGCTCCACAAAGTGATAGCACACCTGTATAAAGGGAGAGTATACACAATGTAGAATCATCGTCATCATCATCATCATCATCATCATCATCATCATCATTCTTATTTCGTACGTAGACCATAAATACAGATACATAAAGGATTTAACAAACAACGCATTGTGGTATCGAAGCTGTCGATTTTCAAATGATTTACTAAGAACGACGTTTTCAACTATAACTGAATAATAATAATAATAATATTAATAATAATAATAATAATAATAATAATAATAATAATAATAATAATAATAATAATAATAATAAAGTAGGTCTGTGATAAAGCGTGATTTTTAAAGAAATGGGTTAACGTGCTGCTGAAAGAGATATGAAACACTTTTGAGTGATATTTCATCTTATTTATCATTTATTTTCATTTTAGTTTTAAAAAAGTCAGAAAATGACACTTTTCTTACGACAGTAAATGTATAAGTGAGTTTTGGTGTGTCATAGAAGACTGTTTTCAGTCAGGATGACATTTGCACTTGCCCACATATCATGCATATTACAGCAGTTATGTTTAATCATATTGGTGATATAACAGTTTCTATAAAGCATTCTCACCAGCAGCTGCTGTCAGAGCTTGAATCAACCTGATGGACCGTGTAGAGTTACTTTTTAGTACCCAGTAAAGAGAAGCCAGGGCAAATATTCCTAAGATCAGCGCTATAGCCTCCATGGCTTGCACGAAGTGAAACACACCTGCAAATAAGCGTTTTGATTAATTGTAAAGAAACTGAATTTCATCAAAACGAAACCGTTTCAGCGTCCTTCTGGTCCCACGTCGGATTAGATATAACATGATTTCCTTGAATATTATGTTAGTAAATATAATCTGTAATGAATATAATTGAAAAGCAAGTACAAATTCCAAATTCACAACACATTAAATTCATTTGATTGACTATGGATGTTATTTTGATTAAGGTGAATGTCTAAAAAAATCAAAATTAGACGTTGAACTATCTCTTTTTTCCTTTCCCTCTGCCATATAATGAATACTTTCAACATTACATTTCGTCAATTAATTTGAACGTTTGCAATAAAGTTTAAATGTGAAAATACCAGTGAAACTAATTATGCCAATATGACAAGATAATCTATACTAAATTTTCAACCACAAACAATATCAAAGGATTATTGAATTTGAACACGATTATTTATAAATTTGTGTTGACATTAATAACATTTTTGTTATCATGAGTTTAAATTTTTACCCGTAATTCGTCTTTGTTGTATAATTTTGTAAACATGAAAAGCATATCATCAAAACAAAATAAAAAGTAATTCTAAAGCTCTATTTGATAAGATTGGTTTCTTAATACTAACCCCCAACACCATCCGGTGTAGCGTCACAGCCAACATCTTCAACACAGAGGAGCCAGAGACCCCCATACACGCTATAGCTATCTCCAGGTATCCTGTCGCTGTACCAGTGGGGCACAGAGAAAGATACAACGTGGATCAGAAACCCCAATACCAGTAGCATGATTCCTGACTTCAGTACAAGCGTTGTTACCATTTTAGCGATACGTATCTTGCCAATTCAACACTGGAAAAGATTCAAGTCACAACAGTTTGCTTCTTTCTACACACTTGACAAGATTCAGTGTCTTGGTTTTGAAGTATATTTGTTGAAGTGATATTACTTCACTGATTGTTGTTCCTATAAAACTGTGACGATGACAGTTTAAAATGCTATTCGTATGCGGAAATAACAAAATGAAAAGGAAGATATGAAATCCGTTGCTTTAAAGCTTCACACTTGAATTATGTCACAGTGTCTATGTCCCAATCGTCCAATGTTAGTATGGCGGGTCTCCTATTATCCTCCTTTGCGGAACTAGTAAGTCCACTCAACCTTCAGATGAAGTGATCGTCATTTAAACACAAGGTCAAGGTTTCTCTTTACACACAATGTGCTTTTCTTCACAACACGACTTCGAATTAAAGATCACAAAACGTACAGGAATATTAGATAGTAGCTATATAGTTGTGATTCACGTCCGTGTTCCCTCGTTAAACGGCGCAGTAAGGTAAATATGTCTCCCTGGAAATTGTGACATAGATAGAAGTGTAGCCTGGGGTCATCCGCTGACATAACCTGTTTACGGAGAAGTCTTAACATTAGAATTGACTATGCGATAAGTTTTGCCTGTAAAAGTGCACGTTGCTTTAATATGCTATTTAATACATGTTATGCTTAACTTTACATTTTATCAAGCAATTTAGCATCGCAATTTTTATATACATGACCATACGATAATTTTTATTATCTCCCATAGCTCAAAATTCAATTTCATTTATATATTTGTGTAAATGTTATTATATTTTACATACACTAAGTTTTATATCATGGTATTTGATTATTATTTGATTCGAATTTGATAATTTGTAGATATAATCTAGGTGTTATTTAATGCTGTAAGAAGCACGAGTTAAGGTAAATCATACTAGTAGCTAACTTGCCTACTTGATTGTTGATGATCGATGTGATGAGAGTGGAAAAATGAAATGTGATATATAAATATATGTAAAGCCTTGGTTAATTGAACGTATATGATGTAATGTCATGTGACAAAGTTAACTGTTTTACGACGCGTTAAGTTAACTTATTTCGTATGGGATGAGGAGGATAACAGTGCTATATTTGTTGTAATGTCAAGTTATGCTACTTCACAAACAGTCGTTATTTCTAAAGTGAACAGAGAGACAGCTCTTTATCATATTATCATCTAATATGTAAATAAACCCTATTGATTAAATTTTATTTAGATTGTATGGCGTTAGAATCTATACTCAATGAGCAACTTTATATTATTGTTGAGATATGTTACACTGGGTTATTTGAGTTTAGGCAAATTTCTGAAGTTTACCTCTTGTGAAATGTGTTTATGTTAATCTCATGTAACGCCGGCCATTTGCGGTTTTACAGAGAGTACAGAGTTTGAGTTTGGGCATGTCTTGATGTCGGATGTTGTTTCAGGAGGGGATCGATATGATGTTTTGTGGAAAGAGGAAATACCGTAACGAAGAATAAAACTCGATATATAATTTTGGACGACAGGCACATAGTGTGAAATATTCTAATTTGTACCAGGACAGTAAGTGATATGTGATAAGAATGTTCTTTTGTTTGAAGGGACGCAGAGTATGTTTCATAAACTTTGTAGGTGGTTTGTATAGAGTCAAAATATCATTTGCTCTAAGGTAGGTTCAAATCGACTTTCTAATGTTCCATTTTTAACTCAAAACTGTCAAAATTACCATATTTTGCTTGTTTTCAATGAAAAACGGCTAAATAAATGTTATGAAGTCGAAATTCTGCGTCCTATTTACTTATTTATATGTTATATGACTTACTTAACCCTATCAACCCCTTTTTGTTTTGATATCTGCTGTAAATAAGATTCACAAATTACGTTTCAGTCATAGGCAGGCGCCATTGTCCGGTTTTCGATCATAAATTACGACGTTAACGTGTTTATTGTCACTATGATGAAACAAACACTATATTTCTATTGAATAACTCTGTGAAGTTTAACAAATTTGACTCCAAATATATACTCTGTGGCCCTTTAAGTGATGTGACATAATTAAGTTTGATATGTTAATATTGATATTTCATCATGTATAATGTATTTGGGTATACCTATATGAATTTTTATTCTAAAAAATTGAAGTATTTGATAGACACATAAACATTGAAACATATTTTTCCAGCCCAGGGTAGATTTTGCTTGAATCTTAGGGAAATAATTCATTCAACAAATAATCTTGCTGCATAAATATATAGTACATATAACCTCGAAGAGATGAGGTGATTTGGGGTTGAAAGCCACTTTCATGAGTATTACACTGATATCACGGCTGTCAGTATTATTGCAGGGAGAAAGCCCGAAACACCATAGTAGCTATGAAATGCGGCGAAACCTGCAAGCATCGACTGGAACTGCGCTGAAATTTATTGTAGCATTGTACGAAAACCATTTAAAAACAAACTAAGTAATAGTAAGTAATTTTCCTATTTAATTTAAAATGCTGGTGTTTACTCAATAGACTAGAAAATAACAATTTAACCTCTGCATTTTGCTTACGCAGTTCGTTTGTTCCGGGTTATTCCAGTAGCAAATTGGACGAAGTAAAACAACCCTATACAAGTAGTCACTTCACTGATAGTTAGCGAGGACTTTGACTTTTGACCTGTTGTACATTACGACCTAGTTCCGGGTCACAATATATCTCCGCATTGTTATTGTCAAGTCTGTATTTCCATTTCACCGAAAGCGACTCTCCATGTATTTAGCAGGTTTTCATGCATTTAATGATAATGGAATTGACTAATGTATACAAAATCTATTTGATTATTATTTACTGATATATACAACGTCTGCAGAAGCTTAACTTTATTCTCTCCAGTATTCATGTAAACGGAACAATGATACGAACATTTGAAAGATATAAAGCATACAATTTGGTCTCATTTAAATATGTCAAATTCAACACTTTAATAATCTAACATTTACATGACAAAGATTCAATATTTTTCAACTTGACAAAAACAAAAAACACCATTATATAAACTATATATACAGGTCATCACGGAAATACTGTACACATTATGATTCATTCTTTTTTTTTAAATAGAAAGAGAAACAACTGAATACATTTGAAAATACTTTACATACATTTAATTGTAAGTAGTTTCAAGTAAAGACCTCAGTGAGTATATACTCATGTGAATATATGAGTACACTTTATAATTATATTCTACAAAATGAAAATAAGTATCTAAATATGTACTTTCGATTGCAAGTGCAAAATCTTTTAATTGGTACATGTCCTATTGCTAATGTACTCAATATTTTACATATACTAAAAACTGTCAGTACAACAACTTTTCAATATAATGCTAAAATAGCCAAGTTCCTATGCCTATGTGTGCATTCTTATTAACAATGTTATCTTTATATAAGTCTTGCAATGTAATAACAAGTGTTTATCAACCTGATCATACGTTTGATCATTTAAATGCACACTTGCATTATATGCATCGAAGTGTTCAGTTAGTATTTGAATGCTACGACATGCATTTACTTATGCTTATAGGGTAATTGTTTGATTTTTACTTACCACATACTGTAAATGATTAACTAAATTTACATAAGTGTTTACTATGTATAGACACTTTCATAACAAGTAAATTTATTTCTTGTTGTGAAAGATGCCTAAAATCATACACAAAAAGTATATGTAAATATATATTTAATTATCGATGATATTAGATTTTGAAATGAATGTTTCTATTCTTATATCTTTCCTCAGACGCTTTTGAAAGTATATGTTATCATTGTGTACATATAACTCCTTTTCTTAGCAGTCAGGAAAAAGGAAATGTCAAATTTACTCCACATCATTACATGTATTCAAAAACAATCAATATAAATTAAATTTACCAACCAATTACATCGAATCCAAATAATCATAGATGATAAAGTACAGACCGCAGTTTTTCCAATACTACATCTGTAATGACATTGTCAATCTAACACATTCCAAAGCAAACTCATGGTATTCATTCTCAGCATGCTACCAAACACCAACTCGCGTTTGCAATGTACACCACACGCAAAGTACGAGCCTTTTCCCCGTTTTCTAGAAACCGGAGGCCTTACACAATAAATGCATCCACCATGTAGTCTGTCTTTACTAACGAATGCATTCTCGTTGTATTGTATATAATTTCTTGTATTTCTACTTCTTTCTTCTATGTATATATCCTTTCCTTATCTCTTCTTCTCTGCACCTTTCATTTATATATAGGTACATGTACACGATCATACTTGAACACACCACTCAGAATATTTACACATGAATGGTAACCTGAAAATACTAACTTCGAATTGTCAAGGACTAGATAATAAAAAAAAGCGAATAGATGTATTTTCCAATCTTAAACGCAAAAAAGCCGATATATATTGTCTTCAAGACAAGCATTTCACGTCAGACTTAGAATTAATTCGATTCGCAATTAAAATCGATTGGGGCTCAAATAAGTGTTTCTTTAGTTCGTATAAAAGTAATGCACGTGGCGTGGCCATTTTATTCAAAGAAGACTTGGATGTTAAAATATTAGAAAAAAAGCAAGATGAGTCTAATGGTAATTTCCTTGCACTTAAAATAGAGATTTACGATAAAACAGTTACCTTAATAACCCTTTATGGGCCAAATACAGATAACCCTACGTTTTTTTGAAAACCTATTGAAAATTATCAATGAGTTTGAATCGGATCATTTTTCAATTTGCGGTGACTGGAATCTTGTTCAAAATCCCGAAATCGACCTTTTCAATGGGAGAAAATCCTAGAGTTTCCTCCCTTGGCCCCCAGGCGGCGCACGCGTAGTTTATGGTCCAAGCAGATTCAGCGCTCCGTTCAATTCACCAAGTGATTGATTTGACGTGTTTGAAGTTTTTAGAATTCATGAATGACAAAAGTTGGAGAATACCGAAACTTAAAGCTGAGCTGAAAACGGAGGAGCCAGGATTTCTGGACGAAAAATAAACTTGGTAGAGAGGTAAGTTCGATATTTTAAATGATGTGATGCAATGATATAAATAGTCTGATATTGATAACCTAGTTTCACAAGTATTTTTTTTACTGATTTCTATGCGCTTATCTATTCGGCAGCACATTCAAATGCTTTCTTTTAAAAGAGTAAGAAAATGATTTTAACAACTCATGCAGTAAAAAAATTCAACAGAAATAATCTGATTTGATATCGAGATTATAGACTTCTATCCCGTGTTCCTTTTTTCCGTGGTAGGCCTAATAGGATCAAGAAATACACTTCGATTAGCTGATAATGACACATGCCACAACTAGAAATTTTACCGTTTTTTTAAACACAGATTGATAGTGTAGAAAAGCAGTTTAACTGATGTTGACAATCTTGACTTGCGTTTGAAATATTCATATGGTCATTCATGAAGGAGGTCCTTTATTATTGTGGGTCCTATCTTAGTACACATTGCAGATTGTAGATTCTAAAATAACTGCACAATTATTATTAGAATTAAATTGATAAATTAACATCTGTGAACAAAATCAACAAAGTAATATTATCTTAAAATCAACCAAAACTGCATCTTAATTTCTTTAAGATTTGATAAAAGCATTTGCAAAAATAAAATAATAATATTCTCTTGGATGTCGTTAAATAATTATGTTACATGTTGAATCAGTCATTTCATTGTCATTGTGTTGTGTTACTGTTTCAGACTGGAGAGTTATGACAGGATCAGCAACTTTTGAAAGAAACCTGAAATGATGCAGGTAGAATTTGGACATCCCACCTATCTCGACCTATATAGGTGTGAATAGAGGCAGTAAAATCCCTTTGGTGCTATACACTGCTATCAGCTGCTACCTTGATACTTTCCACCATGATATTTCATCTAGTGCTAAACATCTGGACATAAGTTGATTTTCGAAATATTCATGTTTCTCCCTGCAAGATGAGTTGTGCTGAAATGAAAAAGCGTGTGTCCTATATAATAGATGTTTCTATTGGTAAAGACTGCACTATTGTTGAATGTGAATGTGCTGCAAAGCAGGGAGCAACAGGACAAAAATATGGCAACTGATATGACACTAGGCACTAGTGACTTCAATGTTATTTTCGAGCCAAGACCTTAAAATTATGACGTGAAGCATGTATACATGTACCTATATATTTGCCTTGTTGTAAAAGCTCCACACTGTAACAATTCAATGTGCGACACATCCAGTCATCATTAAACAAGTTAAAATGATACCTACAGCAAGTGTCCTCTGAAGTATTTTATTTTCTTTTACTCTTGAAGTCAACAGGACAGAAATAACACGACAAATCTCTTTCTCGCCAAGTCATTTATTCATTCAATTCAAAGTTCTTCGCTTAAAGTTTACCCAGGTAATCCAAATGTTATGGACTGGTTTCTGTGACAAATCAAACAAATGCCTATGTTCAAAATTGGTCTTATGTTGATGCAATTTAATGAGAGTGACAAGAAAGTTGTTTTCAACACTTATGGTCATGATGTGAACTGTACTATACAAGTAATTAAGGTGATGGACACAGGGACCCAAAACTTACAAAAACAAAACTCTAGTCAGAATAATTCGCTAAGCCTGTATAAAACAGAATTGCTGGAGCATTAAACACATGCTCTCAATGGAAAGTGATGAATGAGTAGTAGAATTTGTGTTCATACTCAGTTGTCACTGTAGTGATAGATTTATTCAGGGATTGGGAAAGACACCTTTGATAATGGGGCTTCGAGTCATTTTCAGAATTTTTAATGGGCCATTCCCCTTAGTAGCAATGGTAAAATTTTCAAATTTGAATGGGCCATTTTTTCTTCCAGTGTGCAAAATGGCCCATGGACCCCGCCTTTCCCAATCCCTGTTTATTTGTCACATAATTCTGTCCACCTGACTCAGAATAAATTATTTCCTCCCTTGCTACATGATCAACATCCATGTCACATTTACTCTCAGACGGTTCTTATATCTTTATTTCTCGCCCTTCCTGCCTACGTTTCCTCTTCAGTTTCAAATCAGTCCCATCAGAGTTTGTCCAGGGAAATTTGGAGGGTACAGTGCCTTGATTTTTCTCTCTTCTTTTTGGTGTGCCACCTATAAAAAGACATTTACATCAGTTTTTGTGCAAGGTATTTACAATGGGAATAAAAGCTGTGTAGCTCATCAATAAAATTTATCATCATTAAGCCGGGGCCATAGTATGAGTAAGGAATCAGGAGTATAGCACATTTCAGCATCCGAAGTTTCTTCCTTCTAATCTAGTAGAAATAAAGGTACAGAAATAGAAGCTACTAAACAGCCTTCCATTTTGACATTATGACTTCACAACTACACACTATTGTGACGTCATACACACAGCGGTATTACAGCTGCAAATATCTTACACGGGTGACTCTGTACACAAAATTTCAGATCTCAAATAATCAATACATGTGAAGGAAATAACACATTTTACATGTATATTTACACATTTCAGATTGATAACTTTATAACTGTTCACAAACAACAGTATTAACCAAATGAATGACATATTTGCAAAGAGGCAAACACAGAAAACTTTCAAAATTTAAAATAAAGGCTTAAACACAGAAAATGTAAAGTAATATAATTTAATACGAAATAATAGATGGATATGAATATTATTTATTTTTTACTAGAAGCTAAAATTGTCTTGCGAGGATGACAGGTTACTGACCATACATGCCATGATGATTTTGAAAGTCCTTGATGTCTTGCGATGAGAAAATGAATCCCTCCTTGTAACTCAAGTCAGTCAGAACCATAGAGAAATGTCAAATATCCTCTTGTCACGATGGTCGTCTGAATATTGAATTTAAATAATGTACTTCAAAATGAGAAGATTTCAAATAAATCCGGAAAGTTTGACAAAGATATAAAAAAAATAATTCATCTCATTACAATTATTCATGCTGCACGAAAATAACATGTAACTCTAAGGGAATATCAAATATGACATACTAATCATATCACTACGTGTACTTCCAGGTTACCAACACTGTTTCCATTTTGTAAAACTTTAATTGGTTTACAACCTATCGCAACAATGATTCGAACGATAAAAAATCAAATAATGCGATTTTCATGACTTATGTTCCCTCACCATAACTTGTAACTGAAGTGAAATCCGATGATTTGAAACGAGTCGACGGCTGCCATACCTTGCTCTGATTTATCGTCATCGTTCCGTCAAATAGGGATCATTCATTTTTTCTTGAGAGAAGGGTCACTGAGGAATGTCAATCATCCACGGTTGGAGCCCAGACACGCAACAACAATATGTCAGCATGTTTTTAAAATGTGTCTAGAAAATTGATGTAGAAATCACCATTAGTGATTCAAGTACTTCCGGTTTGTTGGACCGTAGTGAGTGTCGCCCCCAAGTGGGCTAGTTATAAGGGACGTAACTGGGGAATGTTGCCCATTACAAGCATGTAAATAACCAAAAAGCAAGAGATGTAATACTTTCATTTATTGAGGAATATAATGCAATCGATCCGTGGCGTTATTTAAATCCAGGGAGTAAAGGTTATACCTGGAGACAAAGAAAACCGATAAAACAATCTAGATTAGATTTTTTCATAATGTCTAGAGATTTAGAACCAGCTGTTGAAAATGCAAATATTGAATCGGCTTATAAATCAGACCACTCAATAACATGGGTGAACTTGAAATTAAAAGACATTGAAAGAGGAAGAGGATTTTGGAAATGTAATAACTCCCTTCTCTATGACAAATGTTACGTATCAGAGATAAAATCGTTAATTAACGCAACAAAAGAGCAATATCTAACAGGAACAGATCCTCAAGGGAAGGCAATATTCAGTATAGATGATCAGCTGTTTTTCGAAACACTACTCGTAATGATAAGAGGATTCACGATAAAATATTCATCCGAACGTAAAGGAGAAAGAGAAAAATATGAAAATAAATTAAATGAAACCCTAAATAATCTCCAGAAAGATCTCGATGAAAGTGATAATATTACAAAAAAGGATTTGATTTTGAATGAAATTAATATAACTAGCAAAAATCTTGAAAGTTAAACAACATAAAAGCTGAAGGTATAATGATGAGATCTAAATGTGAATGGAAAGAAAAAGGTGAAAAACCAACAAGGTATTTCTTATCGCTTGAGAAAGCAAACTTTATAAATAAATCCATATCTAAACTAGAAACGAGAGACAACAAAACCATAACTGATACAAAAGAAATTGTAAATGAAACAAAACACTATTATAAAAATCTTTATACCAAACATGTTTGTAAATCAGTAGATCTAAACATGTTAATAGGAAATGTTGAGGTTCCAAAGCTTAAAGATAACGACAAATATACTCTCGAGGGAGAATTACAATACGAGGAAGTGTTAGCATCACTCAAAAAAATGAAAAATGATAAGAGCCCAGGCCCATCAGGTTTCACAGAAGAATTCTTTAAATTCTTTTGGCTTGATATACATATGTACTTGATACGCTCGTTAAACATGTCTTTTAGAACAGGAGAGTTATCTGTAAGTCAAAAACAAGGTCTCATAACCTGTATACCCAAAGGAAATAAGCCGAAACAGTTTTTAAAAAATTTGAGACCAATATCGCTACTAAACGTATCCTACAAGATAGCTTCTGCTACAATAGCAAATCGAATAAAGGGACTACTTCCAAAAATAATACATGAAGACCAAAGAGGTTTTATGATATCATTGATTATACAGAAACTATGGAAATACCAAGACTGCTCCTACTTATAGATTTCGAAAAGGCATTTGACTCAGTTGATTGGGACTTTATTGGGAATGTTCTTGAATTTTTCAATTTTGGCCCAAATCTCAGAAAATGGATTAGTACTTTTTACACAAATATAAATTCAAGTGTGCTTGTGAATGGTTTCGCATCAGATTTTTTTGACATAACTCGCGGCTGTAGACAAGGCGATCCATTATCGCCATATCTTTTTATCCTATGTGCAGAAATTCTAAGTATTATGATCCGTAACAATAAAAAGATAAAAGGAATAAAAATAGGTGATAGCGAATATCTCATCTCGCAGTTCGCAGACGATACCTCTTTGACATTGGATGGAACAGAAGCATGCCTTCAAAGTACACTCCAAATACTAGCACAATATGCTTCATTTTCAGGTTTGAAAGTAAATACTAGCAAAACACAAGTTATATGATTAGGTTCACTGAAAAACTCAAACAAAACGTTTTGCAAAGAACATAAATTAGATTGGTCAAAAAAGGAATTTACTATCCTTGGCATAACATTTACACACAACTTGGCAGAAATGGTAGAGAGAAATTACAAAGATAAATTGAAGCAAATTAAAATTACAATGAATCATTGGCTCAGAAGAGATATCACACCACTTGGAAGGACAACTGTCCTGAAAAGTCTTATTTTACCAAAGTTAAACCATGTCTCTAATGTATTACCTAGCCGAACGAAAGTACCATCAAAGAAATCGAAAAACTCTGCTTTAACTTTGTTTGGAAAGGAAAGCCAGATAAAATAAAACGTGAAATAATAACCAAAAAATTACACTGAAGGAGGCTTCAGAGTACCGGATATACGAAATACATTGCTTTCACAAAAAATAAGCTGGGTGAAAAGACTTTATAATTCTGATGATAAATCAAAACTAAAGACATTGTTTCAATTAAATATATCTCCCTTACATAATGATTTCTATCAGTACAACGAAGAATCAATTATCAATGATGTATTAACTAAAAAAAACTAATGAATTTTGGAAAGATGTCTTACATTCGTGGGGTCACTTCATAAAACAAAAAGGAAATAATGTTAAAACCCAATCCGCTCTCTTATCTCAGCCAATGTGGAAAAATGATAACATAAATTTAAACAAGAAAACTTTAAACAACAAGAGCATGTCAACCGCGGGTATTTTCTTTATCAATGATGTTGTGGAAGATGATGGTAAGTTTCTCGACTATGAAAAGATTATCCAAACCTACCAATGTAAGTTTAACTTTCTGGATTACGCGGGTATTGTTCAATCAATAAAGGGGTACTTTAAAAAATCAAATGTCTCTATAAATAGAAAACTCAACACCCCGTTCATCCCGTATTTAATTGAAGATATTGTTACTAAGAGAAAGGGATGCAGAGGCTTCTACGACATATTGCAAGAAAAACCAAGTAAAGATAATGACTGTAAATATAAACGAAAATGGGAAAAAGTTCTGAAATGCTCGATCAATGAAGAAGAATGGAAAATAAAACACAAAGTACCTTTTACATCTAACCTTAGCTCAAAATTAACATGGTTTCAATATTCCGTTCTACATAGAATTTTACCTACAAATGATCTCTTACATAAGATGAACATTAAAGATACAAATACATGTAATTTATGTGAAAAAGAAAGCCAAACTATAATCCATCTGTTTTACGATTGTCAATATGTAGTTGAGATTTGGAATAAACTCAAAGAATGGTTAGAAGATGTTACAGGTGATAAGATAGAACTATCAAAAAGAATTATATGTTTCGGATATCCGGAAAAAAGAAATAGAATACTGAATATGATCATAACTATCGTGAAATATAACATATTTAAATCTAAGAATATCGAGATGAAACCAACTTTTAGTAACATTAAACAAGACATCAAAAACGCATACAACATCGACAAATATATACAACACATACTCAACTTGTAAGTATTAAAAATTTATGATATTCTGGTCGATTTGTCATCTACTCTTCCAAAATGATTAAAGATTTGCTTGTTTTGAATTTGTAATGACATCCTTTTTCCACTGCAGCTGAGGATTCGTTAACGTTTAGTTTCATTTGTAACCAACAAAGGCAATGCTGATACCTCCTTTATCATTTATATCATGTATCTATTTCTGTCAAAATGTACCATCCACAACCATGTATCCCTTACCCAAGACTGTGTAAAAATTGATGTATGATTTCTTGTATATGTACCACAAAAATAAATAAATAATAAAAAAAAAATTATATAAACTGTCGATCTAAATTTATCTAAATTGTGATAATGCAATATAATCTCAAAATGAATAAGTTATGTGATTGTGTAAAAACATATCAGTAACGAATAATGCAAAATTTACATTTAAAAATCAAAATAATAATAAAAAATGGGATATTTGTGATATGTATTTAGACCATGTAAGTGAAATTGCCGGGGGATACTGCAGCTGTCATATTGAACATGGCACCGATTTACAGCTTGATGGACCAGTGATAGTATTTTCCCACGTCCTAACAAAAGACAAATTATACCCAACACGTTTGGCAACCTCTATTTTGTTACATCCGGGAGAGATACTTATCACCGAAACAGGAACTTGATCAGTATTGGAGGCTGACTATTTGCGGTGTAAAAGTAACAAATGCGTATAAATATCATCTGCGGTAATGTGCCCGAGGCCAATAGTACCGTTAGAACTTGTCACGTGCTTGTTTATTCTATATAAACATACATGGATCAGTCATTGTTAGTTCAAGTTCCTAGACCAGAACATCACTACACATCCTAAGATGGGCAGCAGGGTGATCCTGGTGACGTTATTCGTGCTTTGTTTCTCTCACAGTTCCACAGCCTGGTTGTTCAAACGCGGTGGTGGCGTCAGATTGGCGGATTCCAGAAAGTGAGAAAACCTTTTTTATTCTTTCAAAAATTATATTTTAGAGTAAAGAAAGGGATCTCGCAGAAACGAGCTACTACAGCCAATCTAAACACTTCATGAATGGATAACACATTTGTTGACAACGAGGCCTTTGCAATGATTCTGTCGTTAAATAAAGTGAACGTGTTCTGTAAAGAATACTCTAGCACCAAGTGCATATTAGAATACACTTTAGCTTTCCGAAAGCGAACATATGTAACTGTGGCGTTTTGAATGATAACTTTTGAAACGGCAAAACTACTTTTGATTGCATCCAGTTTGGCTTTTTCATTTCTGAGCGAAACGGTGAGTCAGGACAGATCGAGGTTGTTTAGGAATTAGCGACGGAGCTGACTCTGTTGGTAGAGAATGTGACAGGGATTTACTTAATGCTACCAATATTCAATAAAAGTATTTAACTGCTATATCACTATCCGCTCCTCACCAAATCAATGTTACACCTTTTCAACGTTTCCAAGTCAGTACTTTTACCATTTTCGTGAATTTTTTAAAAGGCTTATTAGAGGTACAGCTGAACTTATATGATGTCATATTCGTTATGAGAAATAAATTCATGAAAATAATTGATAATTTTTACCATGCATGTTAGAAAGGTTCATGATGGCCCATGATTCTAAAAACAGATAATGAATCGAATTCTTATATCCTCCAAATATTATATCCAAAAGCTTAATATTCTACGACATTTTCCATTTTAGCTGCTTCTGCAAAGCGGTTGATAACAACAACTACAGCCGTGTACTGCGGGATTTCGGCTCAATCCAGAGCTGCAGAGGTTTCCCTACGTGCGCCTGCAGGCGGGCCGAGATGATGACATGTGGGACGGAATGTGAGCGGAAGGTTCAGGAATGGGTGTGTCACCACAACTGCGGCGGAAACAACAACGGGGTAAACATCAGAGCCTCGTTTACAGCAAGCACGTGCCACTCAAACCGAGGCCGTGACATCTTCGTCTGTGGACAAACAACCAACTGTGGTCACAAAAAGTAGAATTTCCGTCACTTACAGCATGGAAATAAAGATTTTGCGATTCGTATCTACGGGTCCTTATTGAATTTTGTATATTTTTTCATTCAAGGTTTGTGATTATTACTCCTATAATATAGTAGTCGACGTGTCGACTTGTTTCACAACGGCACAAGAAACATGGCGTTACGTCCCCATACAAATTAAAGAAGTTGTAAAAAAACTGTATATGAATATGATTTAAACATATCTTATTCATGAAATAATACATGAACGGATTGGCCAACAAGCTCCAAAGAGCTTATTTTAAGGCCGCTCCTATACAACTTCATTTATACAGATATACAAACAGATGTTAGATATACGTCAAATCATAATTCAAATTCAAAGATATATACAGTGATAATGCATGTCTACCACTTTGGCAGTCATTATTCTAAAGTGTGATTAAGAAATTTCAAATCGATCGGATTGAGTGATATAATCATGACTAGACTTTGATAATAAAGTTTGATTTAAACATATTTATTTCCAAAGAATGGAACTGATAGGCAAATAAGCCGAGGCTTATGTGAATGCCGCTCCGGGATACAACAGAATAATTACATGACATGATGAATATACAGTAAGAGTGATATATTTGAAAGAAAAGAACACAAATCATTATTACACATATTGTTTCATTGTATCATTATTTTGAGTCAAATCTGCCTGTTAAATTTATAAACGAGTGGACTGAAATTAAGAGTTCGTAGTTTACTTGAGAGGAAGAAGTTTGGTTTCCAAACAACACTGATTTTAAATCAATTCCTTTCGTATAAAAATACATCGTTTGACGTATATATGGTATAGAGAGGATATAGAAAGAAAAAATGCATCGAGTCTTCATAGTAATGGCCACAAGGGCAAGATGAGGTTGGAGATATGAATCGTTCATATTTGTGTGCATGGAGGTCACTACATTTAAGTCGGAGACGAGTATGTATGATTTGACAAAATCTGCTGCTGCGATCTAAATCAAATATACTGTATGTATTTGTATCGTTTTGAAGGGCACTTTTGAGTTTAGACGGGGGCTGTATTTCTCTCAGTTCAACTGGCAATGCATTCCACAGTTTAACTGAATCCGGAAGAAAAGACTTTGCATAATTTACAGTTTTGCAGCATATGGTTTGAAGATTTGAATCCGAGCGTGAATTATAGTCAGTAACAACTGACAATTTAGCAGGTACAAGGTTACTGAGATAACTTGGCGTTATGCTATTTACCATTTTGTAAAACATAGTCATTTTCTGAACGTATCGTCTTTGTTTAAAGTTTGTTCATTGATTGTGAGCGATGCACATCCCCGTAGTACCGTGTTGATAGAAAATCCTTTCGAATAGAAGAATGATTGATTTCTTAAGTCTATGTACTTTTGGCATGTGAAAATATAGTGTACTGCATTTTCGATCGGGTGACCGCATGAGCACGCAGGGCTGTCAATGATATGTCTGTTACATTAATCGGCATTCAAATCACTACAATGGAGCCTGAGGCGAGAATGAATAATCTGACAAATTCTTGACCCAAAATTAAGATCGAAGATAATAGTAGTATTTTTTGGTCCACTAATCGAATATTTTAAACCGGATAATGTCTCATTGTCTCTGATGTCGGGAGTTAAAGAATTCCATAATTTTATTGTATCAGGTAAAAACGACCTGGAATATGTCGCCGTTCTACATTTCATGAAGTCCGCTATGACTTGTTCCGCGAACTGCTCCACAAATGGACCTTAACGCGTCTAGATTCAATTTTTCTAACAAAGTAGGATAAATGATTTATATATAATTTCTAAACTGTTACGTGACAGGCGATATTTTAGACTTCTTAAGCAATTAATCAAAGGACTAACTTTCTTGATTATAGTGTTTATATGGATATCCCAGTAACAGGGTTTTTTGGAGGGTTTAGCCTTGGTGCTTTTGGCGTTCGACTTCTTGAATTACTACACCGTTTATAGTAAGATTAGGTTGGATGCTCCTACTTTGCTGCTAAAGTGTACTGATTCAGTTTTTAGGATTAAATGAAACCTTCCATTTTTTGCCCAGTTTGAAATAAATGATAGATAATTATTTAAGCAGTTTGCAAATGTATAGGGGTCCTCGATTATTACATATAAAGAAGTGTCATCTGCGAAAAGTCTGATATTACTGTCTATATTATCTACAATATCATGTATATATATAGTGAACAACAAAGGTCCCAAAACCGAACCTTGCGGGACACCTGCTAAATTATGTTTAGAATCTGAAACATGTCCATTTATAACAACTCGCTGGGTATTATTTTTCAAATAACTTTCAAACCACTTCAACAAGTTGCCATATGATTTTGATTTCTGTAGTATACCTTCATGCCAAACTTTATCAAAAACTTTGCTTATATCACAAAAGACAGCTCTTACGTCTTTACCATCGTCTAGTGCTTTGGCTATGAAATCATACAAGTAGGTTAACTGATTAGTTGTAGAGTCACCACATGAAATACATGTATATATATATATATGAACATTTTCATTCTTGAATCATAAAAGCCGTGTTTGCGAAATAAACTTTAATTCAATGTTTATATATTTTGCTACCGGTCCTTCTTTCATATAGATTGTTAAATCGTAAATTAAAAGATAATTTTGAACTTTTACATAACAAAAACGTTTGTTTAACTCAAAAGGTGCCCTTCGCTAATATTGACAAATACCTAATCCAGATCATCTGTTTAGTTTGCTTCAACTTAAAAGCACCCGATTAAGATTTATCGAACCTTCAGATATATACATTCACACTCAAACATTGATGTTTTGCGTCTGTAATTAATGTGGACATTATTTTATCAGTACATACGCTTTCTCAACAATCGACACTTAGCCGACTTGTACTTGTTTGCATGTTTAACATATATCTGTGTTAACGAGCCCTCGTCGATTTGTGACAATGCTTCATTGAGGTGTTTTTAAAGAGGAAAACACAATGTAGAATATTGTTTTTTCCCCATATCTTCTCCTGATAGGTTCATACTGCAAAGAACTTCCATGAATATTCTCTTGGAAGCTATTGGTTTTGTTTTACTTCCTGCATCCTAACTTATTTAAGTTTAGTGAATAACTTCTATTATACCCATTGCTATGGACACTAACATCAACCAGTACATGGCGGTTTGAGAAGCAAAACGACCTAGGTCATATTAATATTGTTTTGATAATTTTAACCAAACCGCGGCAATAACCGTTTCAAGATCAACATGTTAGTGAAATTTCATAAGACATTAATTTCAGATTGACAGCTTACTGAAAATTAAATTTGTATGCAAATAAAACAAGATCCAAGTATGAATTTAGTCATAAAAATTCTTCGTAAGTGTTTTTAACTTAACTTTATTGACCAAAGTCATTCCTCACGAAAAGCGGCTCTAAGTAGTGACTTAGGTCATTCTGCAAGGAAACGCTGAAGTTAAAAACCATCAATGTTTTATACAATTATTCTGAACATATTTACTGAAACACTTTGGAACTTACATAAAGGTGTGTTTCATGGTCACTATTCAAACTTTAGTTTTAAAGACACCAGTTTTTCTACTCTCTCGAAAACTTCAAAAAGGGAGGTAGTTAAGGTTAATTATCCTTACATGTACCAACTAGCAAAATACATGGAGTTTATAACGGTCCAAACTCCAAAGTACGAAAACTATTGAAGTAGTTCTTTACGTTATAATACGCTGAGTGAGGGAGTCGTGTCGCTTTGGCATTATTTCATCCATTAGAGGCGTTGAAGGTACTGCATGACGTCACTGTCCCACTCGATTGATAAACACGAATACATTTTGACTTTTTGATTTATTTCCCGTGCATCCTTTTACAATCAAAGAAAAAGGATTTTAGAGGTCGACTGAAATGTCCAATGGTCACTTTCGGAATTCATTACAATGTTTTTGAAATTGACATGACTTAACTTTAAATTTCTTAAGTCGGCTGATAAACAGCCTAAATACTTCAATATACATATTTAGCCTAATTGCTTAAATATATATCTTCCCAATGAACATATTTCCACTTTGAAAAATCAACACCAGATTCTCCCTATGATCATTCATGTGCGAAATTGCAACTTGTTAGAACGTCTTATTCGTTCCGAAGATTGCAAATTTATATGTCAACTCTTGTGTGAACAAAAGCAGGACTCATTGGAAACACTATGCCATAAATAGGAAAGCAAGATTAATCATGTCAGTACGAAAAAGCACATGTCTAAATGCTTCGAGATCAATCAAAAATTATCTATCGACAACAAAATCCGAACCTTTCAACACAGAATAATTGTCCGGTCATAATATTGATTTTAATATCTTCTCATTTTTCTTTGGCGACCCAAAAGAAAGCATTCTTGTCAACTTTCTATTTACTATCATTAAAAAGTACATCTACAAATGTAAGTGTATGACCAAAGAAGTTTCAATATGATGTTGAAAATATATAATGGTGAAGATAATGAGAAATCTTTGCTTCTCTACTTAATCCTCTCTATTCTGTCCCCTATCTTTCTACTTTTTCTCTATCCTCCTTATTTCATCTCTGCCTTCTCATTTCTTTCTTTTTTATTACATAATAATTTTACACACGCTATACCATACTACATTTTATTATTAATAAGAATATTACACGACTCTTCACCACGTAGTGTCGAAGTCAATGTAAAATCGTGGTAACTTCTGTGTAATAAAAAGACAAAAAAAACACTTAAAATGGTAACAAATAATCTTTGAATGAACAGCCGTGAAGGAGAGAGTCGATTTAATTTGTGGTCACCTCTTGGTAAGTGATATGTTTTTAAGGGTAAATGTTTAAAATGGAAAGTGAAATCATTTATTTATTATTTATGTTGTCTTAATGTTATATTGTTAAACATTGAAACATAATTATTTTCCGACAGAGTCGTTGACACTTAAACCGTAATGCAATAAAGGAATTTTGTATATAAGAAAAAATTATATAAACATTTTTAAAAAAAAGGTTTATAGTCTAATAGGTAAAACTTCTGACAATTGAAGCTGTCCGTCTTATAGTTCTTATCAGTAATCAAAACATTGACATTCAAGAATGACCAACAAAAGCAAAACTGTGTTGGCCATTTTGAAGAAAAAATCATTTGCTTTGTCAATTTCGTCTTGCTGAGCCCGTCAACCGAAAACTATGCAAAGAACAAAACCACTTAGATAATGCCCTTCACATAAAATAGTTTTATTGGTTAGTGATACTGTGTAAAGAACTTAGATCTTAAATATCGGGTTAAAATTCATTTTTTAAGAAATTACAAAAATATGTTCTCACTATTGCTCGGAATGTGACCAATTAAAAATAAAGAGAAATTCCACGATACAATTAAATTGGCTCAATTCGTGAGACTATCAAACATACCACAACAGTAATTTTGACATCATATTCTTATCTTTCTGTATGAAATGACCTCCATGGTGGATTAACGACGATTCTTAGCAACATTTTTCTTATACTATCCGATGATGGTACAGGCGTGACATAAATATTTGGAAATAAACTACTGTCGATTCGAAAACAATTTTTCAAAGATAATAAATAAATAATGCTCTCACAATGTTAAATAGTCGAAAATGCGCGTGAAAACAGTATATCTCAGTTCGCATAAACTTTCTCGATGATGCCCTTATAAACAACATTTGATCCAGCAGTTTCCTCAAACATGCTACACTCCCCATCGTCCTTGTCATAGGAGAAGTAAAGACATCCAGGGACATTGTAGCACAGCCACATGCAATTGTAGCTGTCTGGTACGGCGATAATCTCTGACTTCCGGATGCCATTTCTAAGTGCTGCCGGTCTGAATTCTCCCCGGATGGAACATCCAATTGCCATGGCAACCCGGTAATCCAGAATACCCGAAGACAGAGCGACTGTGGATGAAACGTAAGACAACGTGAAGGAAGTGTTGAAGAACGACATCAAGTAACACTAAACCCTACCTCTGAACTGTTGGTTAGTTGGGTTTCGCCAATGATTTCAAGAGTTCGTCGGAGTTATACTTGCCAGCGACTTCAGGAACAATGAATAGATGAAGTCTCACGTGAAGAGCTTGGGAAGATACTTACGAAAGGAGTGCATAAAACCATTAAGAGTTAACAGGAATTAATGAATGCAAATATTCATTATAATTATTGAAAACGATTCTACTCAAACTAAATATCTCGAATTCAGGAGAATATTTTATTTACTTAAACTTATCTTAACTACTATCAGTATTTATAAGGATCATAAATCCTTCATGGTCAGGGATTTCTAGTATGTAAAGTGGGTAACATGAGTATACTAAGGTGATAGACACGTGAAGTGCGCGTGGCTTCAGAGGTCTTATGGTATATTGACTACACAGGTCATATGGTATGTTGACTCTTATTTAAGCCCCATATAAAGTTTGTGAAATATACTGTGTCACTCACATTAAGACATTCTTGTTTGTTTCAATTAATTGTAAAATGTTTTCGCGCAATGAATTGATGCCTCCTTACCAAAATTTGTTATCGAAGGATTGTCAATGATGGGAAGAACTAATGGCGAAATGATTCAATGATGTCACTTAAGCCATGAAATTGCTTTTAAAATATTTGAAATGAACCGTCGTGATATGAAATTTGCTATTTATCTGTAAACACTATAGGAAGTTGGTCCCTTAAGTAAATTTCTTTTAAGACGTATGTTTCCAGTTATGAACCTGTTATATCACACTTCACTCTTACGGTCTTCAATTTCAATTCATTTAATGATGAAAGGCCACGGGCATTTGCCTTGATGTTCTAAAATACCTTTCTGGGAATCACGTCTTCATGATAATTGCCATTTTAAACATGCCATACAGTAAGAATTACCGTAATATTACATATTATGGTGATGAAAAATTTCATCTCAGCACATCACATCACATCATATCATATCAAAATAATGATCGATCAATAAATTATACTATTACAATAAATTACCTTGGAAGAGGAGATATATATAATATCAAAGGCTCTAACCAACTTTGGAGGGCTATTGAACGAGATACCTTGGAAGAGGAGATATATCTAATTTTATCCTATAGGGACTCGGACTATAACAACTGATTTGATGAATAATATGAAGAAGATGACGACATGAACGATGAAGCTTGTGACCGTTATGACGATTGAGATGAGTGAATGAGTTTGTGTTTGGTGCCACTTGGGCAATATTTTAGACATCAGCGGCCAACGATGGTGATGCCGAATACGATGAAGATGACGGTGACGAATACTAAGACGTTACGAGAACGATATCTATACATACCTGACCACGTTGCAGTGAAACCATCGAAAGTTTTTGAATTGTCCGAGACAAATCTTAGATAATATGCTTTCATGGTGGGAAGTATCACCCATCCGTATCGACCTCCACTAATAGAGAACTGGAGGTCACCGTCTTCATCATATACCTGAAACAAGACCAATATTTATAAGCATTTTGGGCACCCTTGGTTGTAATCACTGAAAGGCGCAGCAACAATAAATAAGTAAGTTCCATATATACTTTTAACTTTCACAGTCAAACAGCTATTGCGGTTTGCTCTGAAAACGAATTCCCAGTCAGAAGCCTATTCTAAATGCCAAATGCAGTGCAATTAAGATAATAAAACGCAAAACAAAATGGATGAGTTGCGACAATTTGTTACAAACTACCCGGATGTCCAATGTCTGCACAGATTGTACGAGCTAAGTGTCTTAAAACGCGATTGTTTCATGGTGGAAACGGCGGGACAATCGTAGTACTTAAAGAGCCACTCCGTGATTTTCATAACAAATTATTTACCTTTGATACGAACCTAAATGTCATATGTGGTGATATAAAATCAAAATCCAAAAGACATATATATATATATATATAATTACGTTTGACTGTCCGGTTTTCGATCATAATTGCGACGTTTTACCTTCATATTGTCACTGTGAAAAAACAATAAGCTTTAAAATGTGTCTTTTTGGTAACAGTCGATACTTCGCGATCAAATGACACCATTGATTAAGTTTGGCATATAAGACTCCACGGAGTGGCTCTTTAACACTGAAGGTGCCCAAGTTTGTAGAAATTTATGTTGTAGAAATTTTATGTTGAATTCTTCTTCTTAACAATGTCCGAAGGGGAAGCAAGCCAATTTTGTACGAGAGTTCCCACTTTTCATCAGGAAATATCAAGATAGTTTGTCTGTGATAAGTATTCTCAAAAAGCCTTGTCGGAGACTATGTATAATATTCATAAAAGAGAGACTTTCTCTTAGATCAGTGTTCGTTAGATAGTATAAAACCTGTAAATACCTCGACTCCATCACGTCCTTTCTCCGTGTCGAATATGTCAAATACCAGACTCAAACTGGTTCCATCGGTAGCAGGGAATATCTCATAGTGACACACCGCACCGTTGGGATAATTATTGGGATAATTTGGTGATGTGAAAGTACCGGTATCAGCAGTAAATGTTTCTGAGCAGGCTGAAACTTGAAGTAGTTATTGTCATGAATAGGATATGCATAAAGAACGTTCACACAGAGACACTGTCAGGCAGTCCTCTTATCAATATCAATTTGGTAAATATACAGTTATTTTAAAACGAATGGTGTAGCTTGGTTGGAATATTCCTTTTCTGAACTAGTTTATGTATTTGTATTTGTATGTATTTGTTTATCATTAAATGGATTACATTTTTTATCCTTTGATCCTCCAATGACACCATAGCTTTTTTATGCAAGTTCAGGCTAGTCTACATTATCTACAGTCAAAACGATATCTGCTAGAAAACATCGCCTGATCTGCATCAAGAGATTTTCCTCTGTTGTAGGTTATGAGGGTGAGCCAATGACGATGTTTTTGCTCTTTTTATCCCATGCATGTGATACAATGGGATATAGCCATCACCCTGTTCTTCTTATCGTATTCATTTCGAACTCAACAACTGTTCATCACATCTTTTAAACATGTATCATCTAATTACTGATGCGGTGCCTTTCAATATTTTCAGATGTCAGTCCTTATTTTTCTTCACCCGGATCTGCCAGTGCCAATTCAAGTTACTCCTCAAGATCGTGGATAATAGTTCAGTTATCTTGGATTCTGGGGTGGGTGATAAAAGGTGTTTTAATCAGAGAATGGATCATATCGAGTAACGATTGTCATTAATCTGTATCTGGATTAAAATGGTCAACAACGTAGGCCATTCATGATGAGCATTCGTGGATGATGAGTATATTTTCATATACCACGATCAAAAGATGTTTCGCAAAATTTAAGCGTGGCCGAGGCATCATTAAAACGAAGCACGTCCTGGACAACAACAAAATTTGTCATCACAAGACACGGAACAAAAGACAATGATTTGATTGTGAGTCAACGAACTAAAGCAGGAGAAGTTGGCATAAATCAGCAGCGAGTTCATGTATTATCACTCAAACTTTGGACATGACAATGAGTTCAGCACGATTGATGCCAAAATGTTTGGCACCTGATTAAAAAGAGTTCAAGACACATCGATGGTAACGATGATGAAACATTGGTCCACCACTTTCAGCAAGGAACAGTCGAAGCAATTGAAGCACGTGACGTCACCGACCCGAAAGAAGGCCAAGACTTTCGTCGAAATGGCCTCAAATTTCTTTGATTATACAGCATTCAATCGGTGATTTATAAAATCGTCTTACTAGAAGTCGCAAGTTATGATTTTTATAACCCTTGTGTATAACTGCAGCACTAGGTTGGGAAATTTGTTGGAATTTGATTTAAAGTTAATAACACTAATTTATACTGAATCTTTCCTTATGAAAACAATATTTTAATAATATATATCTTCAGAATCTTACGAGACTGTCTCCAGATATGTGTGTCTCGATTTAATTATAAGTCTCAAAAACTCCTAACGTTCATACTTACCAGATATATTCTTCCAAGTGTAAAGTAAGACGATGATATGTAAAGTCCTCATACATTTGGATGTAGATTTGATTAACATCTTTGATATTACCTCCGTTCACCAAAACACTTCGGTCTTAATATCAATGAATCGTAAACCTAATATTGTATCTACGGAGGACCTCTTTCCCGATATCAGTACAACGCATGATCGATTTAATCATTATGTACTTATGAACAAAATAATTTATCAGAAAAATAATCAACTTGAGTGGTTAAAATTGATGAATCGTGGTTAATTTTAACAATATGGTTACTTTAGATAATATAATTTACTTACTTGATGGGGAACAAAAGAGAATTTGCCAGAAAGGCATATGCTTTCAAATGTATTACCAAATGAGATGAAAAAATGACAATCGAAATGTGTTTCTTGAATAATTTTAATGGATTTTCAAATAACTTAATTTTGTAAGTGTTCCATAAAAACTATGCCATAGACTTATTTATTCTTATCGCGAGTTAATTCAATTCATTATTATCTATATAGGTATTATTTACATTGTATATTCTTAAAATGGTCGCCACCTTAATGCTGTCTTAAGACAATATTGTGGTATTGTTGTATTGCGTCTAGGATAGTGTCTTGACTTATTTATCAATATTTACTCTTGTCTTGTTTAGAAGTGCCTTTGTATCTTAGTTTTCCCCTGACAACCTTTTAGCAAGGAGGCATGTTGAGTTACGTCTTTCTTTCTATCTATTATATATGTTCAACATAAGATGATGAAAGTTAGGTAGTGACATTTTGCATATGTGCACATGTCCTCATATCACTCGCTTAGCAAGAGTTTTCGGATTTCGTCATCTGTGATGTCATACAAAGTGAAACTGTAGCAGGATATTCTATTTTAGAATTGATAATAAAGAAATGTCTTGGTAAAAAGTGTGTGCAAATGTGTGTATCACCCTAGCTCTATTTAGAGTGATATCGAACGTCTGACTCGTTTCACAATAAGTCATGAAGTACCTCATTATCTGATATAGATACCACTGCTAAACCAAAGTTGGTTTCCTTACACTCTTTTTGCAAATATCATGCAATATTGTGTTCGCTCAAGTTTCACTTATTCAACATCATTCATAGTTTTAATAGAAAAAGATAAAAACAAGTTCCTATCTCATAATTAAAGTTGATGCTCATAATTTAGTACTATACAGGAACACATTTAGCAGTGGTTATTGCAAACATTTGGTTAAAAAAGCAATAGCTAAAATTTCTTGACTATCATATAAAATTGTCATTTCATAATTTTTTTGGTAAAAAATATAAGAAGCATAATTAGATAACCAATATTAACCATTTTAAACCACATTTTGGCAAAAATGTGTTCATTTGAAATTTGATTGCAGATAAATGAAACTCTTAATATTCTTACCCAATAAATCTTATGTTTCATTTAATGGTAATATATGTTGCTTCATGATCGTGCGATTCTATCTCCTGGTATGTGCTTTTCTCTCATGCTGTATATGTCTCTGTTTAGAGTTATGAACTTGCAAACTTACCAGATGTATTCTTCCATGTGTTAAGGAATACCATTAGTAAAATCCTCATACATTCGCATATATATTTGATGAACATCCTTGAATAGTACGTCCTTTCAAAAAAAGACTTCAACAGCGTCTTCGTTGACTAACAATTCCTTAATAGCAATGAATTATAAGTTTATGTCCGTATATACATGGAACCTCTTTCCTGGTATCGATACAACAGTTGATCGATACTTCATACATACTTAATGCTATGTACCTAAAAAAGTAATCCATTTTCTTGGTCAAAATCGATGAACCATGATTAGACATTTTAATATTATTTTTGCTTTGACAAAGTAGTCACTGGAAAGATGGCAGGGAAAATGGAACAAACGTGAATACAAGATCCTTTGCGTTATAAAAAATTATACATATTAATTGAACTTATAGGTTTCCAATTTCTCCAACGCAACAACAAGCAAAGTATACGAACATATGGCTACAGATATAGATATCAACAAGAGGGGAAACCTTAATACAACATTCCAACGATGCCAGTATTAAAGCGGAATTAAAGGACGTGACCTCATACGCACATGCACATCAGTACCGCAAAAATATTGCCTTAACAACTTATGAAAATTCGGTAGTAACGGTTATGCATAAAAAAATTCCCCTCTCTACAGTCAGCAAGAAGTAAAGAAAATGTTTCGGTAACGACTGATGAACAATTACATTAAAGGATTGAGGAACATCTTGATGCTATGCTACGTTACTAGCCCATCGGGTCTTCAGGCGGGATTGGTTAGAAGTGACAATCAAGGGTGGTAATGTTCTAAATGATGTTCTTTCTTAGTACAGCTGCATGCCAAACGTTTGTTCACATTCCTGAATATACTAGTGCAAATATCATGTAATTTGAGATGCCTTTGAGGTATCGTAGCGTTGCGAAAAAGAAAGGTATAATATTGAATTTTCAATAAACATATGCAGATCCATTCTTCTTTAAGGCAAAGGTTTATTACAATTACAACAACAGTTTTGGCAGGTCATTGAAGTGACCAGGGGTCAAATTTTTTATTCTTCTCCATAAAATCCTTTATAAGTTATCAACTTATAAATGTTCCTTAGCACAAAGCCAATGTGATTATGTTTGTTTTAATCTCAGAGAGTCGATATGGAACATGTTATTCGACATTTAACGGAATCGAAATTTCGAAAATGTGACCCCTTCTGTCTATATCAATATGCCAAAATTCGAATTTTTGCACGAGTGACAAGACAATGCCAAAATGAGTTCAAGAATGGCTAATTCACACATGTACAGTGGGTGATCCATTGTCACTCTTTCTGAAGTTATTTTATTTACGTTGAAACGAAACCCAAATTACATGATATTTGCACTACAATTCAGTGGTAAGTGAACAAACTTTCGGTATGCAGCTGTATGGTTTATGTTTTGAGGGCTCGTGTTCCAACAGTTGTATGATAAGATGTTTGTTTTGGTCTGGGTGCTGTTACCAAGACAAACACATGCACTTTTATTTCAATCTATGTCTCTGGAAACTATGTACCATGATTGATGTTACAAATGTAAGTTTGTGAACATAATTGCTGAAAAGCTTTTCGACTCTAAAAAATGGATTTGAACTTACTGCAACATTTATAAAAACGTCCCAAGTACAGCTTTACATTTATGTGAATCATATCTTTAATCATATTTGACGGTTATTGTGTGCTTGTTCGATATATCAATATGCATTCGTCATAAAATTACAGAGAAAAATATGTTGTACTTCAAAAGGAATGCCTTTTGTACACACATTGTAATGATTACTAAGCTTATTAGTATGTGTACTGCAGTTTTGAAAGTTTGTACTGTTATGAACCCTATTGTGTAAAGAGTAGATCTTTTGAAAAAGTATTCGACATGAAATGCCATATTTGTTCAATTAAGTTAATGGCGATAGTGATAATGGGTTGACCGGAGCAGTCACTGTGGCACTGTGCCACGTGTGTTTAAATAATAGATAACACAAAACAAACGAAGTATAACTTAGATGAAATGGGTAACACAAGGACTTACATCGAGGTTAAATGTTACTATATGCGGAAGAAAGTAGAAGCCCATATAAGTGATACATTATTAAAGAGGACAGAGGCCTCAGCTATGTATCTGTTAAAGCTTTGCATATCTACCATCGTCTTCGACATTTTTAAACTAAGTATCTGAATTCTGGATTGAAACCGTCTCAAATCAATTAAAATACTATTCCATGCGCCCACATTGTATGGTCCTCGTGCCTTGATAATGTGGTCATGCCTTCTGGGACACATTAATATGGTGAAGATGAAATGGAAAAATTAGACAATGATGTAATAAAACGTCTTGCTGTCTAAGACTCAATTGCTAAAATCCTAACTCTTTATCATCAAACTTTTATCATTTTAAAAATCATTGATAATCTGTTTGAGTGGATATTGTAAAATTTTAGTTAAAATGGATATAGAGTGTTTTGTTCAAAACTATAAGAATCAAATAAGAATTTTAATAAAATTAATATTGAATTGAATTCATCAATATCTTATAAAACGTTTGACCTTCTCAAACTGTTTTCTTCAGCAATCAGTATACATTGTGCTTTCAACGTTTTGATTAAAGTCACTGAAGCCACGCGATTTCAGTGTTTCTTCAACTCCTGTTAATAACTGATAAAATACCACTTTCCGGTGATGCCAAAATTCAGTTGATGCATAAAAATATGATAAGTATTATCTACATATTTCATTTTTGAAATGAGAGATCTCAGATAATATTTCAATATAATTTCAATTTGATATCAACTTTAATGGTGTTTTGTTGACCGTACAGAATTGTAATATTTGTTCTATTGCAATGAATACATCTGATACAACAATAATATCAACAGGAGGAAACGTGTTTAATACAAAACAAACAAGAAAAGTCTCTAATTACCTTTAAAAGAAGGTGAATAATTGAGTACATTAAAAGTTAATGGAGCTTCTGTTTGCACAGAAGATTTAGGTTTGAGCGGAAGTATATTGATTTCTCATATATTGGTTACTCAGGGGAGATTTTACTAGTCTGAAAAGACCATTGTAATCAATCCATTTTACCTAGAATATAGTTTTTCAATAAAAGACAGAGGCGGAAATGAATAATAAAGGATCACCAATATTGAAATGTTTACTTAACCTTGTTGTTGGAAACTGTGATAGACATTAGTGCCGACTAAAACAATAAAATACCAATAAGATGTGTTGGGCATATATAGACTTTGTGGTCAACAGTCCACCAAATCATAAGGTAAATGAAATGTATTTCTTTGCCTTTATTCTTTAAAAAAGAGGGGTCTTTTACATGTCGGCTGGAAATGCAGCTATTTCATTGTCACTGTACTATATAGTTATCCCTTTGTAATGTATATAGTAAAGTAATGTCAACAAATACGCTTATAAAGCAACAAGCAACTGACATGGCCGAGTTATATCCCCCGTAACTGGCACAATGTTTTTAGGAATTATTTATTTTATAAATCTAAGTTTTTCTATGACTGTACTAACATTAACGATTCCTTGATATCAATGACTGTAAGATTCAGTTTGTTGAATTAAATGTCATTCGCAATGTTGTTAAGAATTTTTAAAAAAGTAAACCGTTTCATCAAATCAAAATGAATCAGCAGATGTTTGGCAAACTAACAACATTTCAAGAAAGATTTTCAAATCATGTTTGTTATTCATATCATAATAGACCAAAAGGCAGTGAAGACTGGATCATTTCAGTTTCTTTTTTTATGTGTTATTTTATATGTTGCAAAAATCAATATCTTCAAATTGACCTCTATATATTCACGAGTCAATTTATGATCCAGAAATGACTCATTGAAATGTTCATCCAAATATTTCTAAAAAAAATCTCAATATTTTACAGAAATATTTTCTTAATTGTTACTCATGACACACATTTATGTAATTATGAATCTGCATACCGAATTTGATCCAAATTAGATTATTTGTTTAGAAATTATTAGTCAAACGGTTATTGATGAAACTGTTTCCAATATATATAGTCACCACTTCCAATCTACAAACTTGTTTTATAAAGTATACATCATGACATACCTTTATGTAGTTATGTATCTCACAACCAAATTTGATTATCCGGACAGTTTTCTAAGTCGTCAGATTTGTAAAAAAAAGTATTTTCAAAATCTCTTAAATATTGTAAATTGCTAACGAATTATATCACTTAAAAAATTTGAAAAAATACTGATTGGAAGAAAACGTGCACTAGCGGTAAGTTTTGTGTTTGAAAATGCGTTGACTTTTTAAAATTGTTGCGCTCTATAAGATAAAATGTTATGCTGCTTCGTCAATTGGTCCTACATCATGTGAAAGCCCATTGATTTGTGATTCGGAAATAAATAATGTTTTAATCACTTACAGAACGTCCTCACACACGCTTGTCGTGTGTATGTCAATGGGTTATATGTCATTGACGTAACAATAAATAATTAATGTTAGACCAAACATACGGCCTGCAGGACGCTGAGGTTTAATCTTCTCCCATGTAAAGGTCATCTGGGATTTTATAATTTGCCTCAAAACCTTTTGCAAGGCTTTTGTTAAAATATTCTTAAAATATGTCCACCAAAACCAAACCAGATGGTTTTTTTTACCGTTGTTCAGATTGAAAAAAAAAGTAAATATAATTGAGTAATATTATTAAGTTAATGTCACATAAAACATATCCAAGAGCTCACAGAATAAAACCAATGAGACTGTTATGTCAAATTGGAGTTAAAGGTGAACCTGACGGCTTGAGCAAAAAGGGGCTTTGTGAGATCTATCGTCTGCGTAACGTAGTGGTGCAGCAATATTAGATTTTATTTTAATGAGATTGAAATTCCCGAGAATGCGCTGAAATTATTTTTTAAAACCCATCGTTACCAAACACATATCCAACCTCTCGTATCAAGTCGTTTCATTGAGGTATTTTTTATATTTCACGTCAGGTTACACATTTCCCTGATGAAAATTCCCAGGGGTAATTTGTGAAAGGTATCGGAAACCATGAGTCCTGGCTAACCTTACGTTGATAAGGATTTTGTTAATTTCTCAAAGGAAGTTGATTATTTCCGAGCCTGTCGATCCGACTGTAAAGAACATTACGAACCTCTGATGAACATCAAATAACAATTTACACCATTTGATTACTGATGATAGTTCAAGTCTTTAGTATAAGGACCACAATATTTAGCAACAAACGTTATGCTACTTAAGGTAAAAGGTACTAAATACATCGAAACAGCCGCATTTACTTCACAAATACCTTCGTTTTTTAAAACAAATATATTTTTGCAAAGGATTTGTGGTTGAACGCTTATGAGAGAAACAATAAACTGTAAATATTAGTTTATTCATGATGTGAAGACAATTGGTACAAATGCAATATATTGTAGAAATGTTGGTAACATCACAAATGTCGGGCCAGTGAGTTTAAACAATGAGTGCAAAATACATGAATATGAATAAATGCGAACAACACAAATGTAACATAAACAGAATTATTTAAACATAACAACCATCATCACAGAGTATAATTTAATCAATCGCTATCCTTTGTAGAAACAATAAATTAACGAACCTTAACGTCTCATATCTCAGTAACATAGGAAAACATGATAAGATAGTCATTGTAAAACTTTTCTTATTGACCCCAGACAGTTTCTTTTTAAATAATAGTAACTACTGTTGTTGATCTTCCAACACAATAACTTCATGAGGTCTCGATTCATACCCTGCAGGTTTTAAAATTTCAACATCCTTGCTGACATTTCGCTGTCGATAAGTATATTTTTTGTAGTAATTTTGGTTTCTTGATAGATCAGAGTGATTGATTGGTGGTCCGAGGAATTGAAGTTTCAAATTAGCGCATGATCACAATCATTCGGTATCAATATCTAGGGGCAAGTAACTCTCGTGAATCATTCAATCAACGTGATCGCCTCCATCCTTTTCAATAAACGCGATGATGCGATTGTCTGCACTGAACTGGTGCTAGAACATGCGCTACGTGTGGCTACGGACAGACCGTGTGAAGAGAAAAGCTCTAGACATAACGAGTTCGAATTTCGATACAGTCAATATTTTGAAACTTTTATTCCTCAGAACAGGTCGATTTTAATCAGACTGCATAATGGATTTAATCTTACTGTCCCGTTCTGATGTTCCATGTACTACATGTAACCATTTCAAGGAGTTAAGGAACCTCATTCAGTATCCTTGCTAGGCAACTAGGCATAGACGAAAAACAACATTGGCGAAGTGTAATCAAATCATACCGTCTCTGAATCGTCAAAGAAAAAAAACAAGCTTAGTATGACGCAAATGGGATTTGGCATTGTTTGGTTTCTTTCTCTATGGATTTATTATTTTTGGGATAGATTTGTTTATCTTAAGGCAGGGAAAGAGCGGTCTGGGTGGCAAGGCACGACTTAAAGCCTATAAGATAGACTAACTCTCATTTGAGGTGAATTTCATAATGAAGACGTAGAGAACGTCAAAGATTCCATTCAGAAAATGTTGGAGGCGCATCATTGAATCATGACTTCTTTTGCTGGGTTAGCAGATATCACAGTACACCGGTAAGGCCTCACCATCCCTTGTATCCTTGGAACTCAGGATATTGAGCTGAAATCAAAGTGAGTTCCATATTAGGTTTATGTAACTCAACTTTCATCTTTCAAGTGGTTGAGACTTATTATTACCGGTCTATTGAGTATTCTGTCATTTTGAAAAATCTTTTATAACGACCATAATAGTCGTTATGACAACCTTTTTGTTTAAAATGGCAATATTTCAAAACATTATGACCATGGTTAAGGTCACTATGACAACTCATTGTAATGCTGTAAAGAATGAAGTACAAGTGTCCCTGCAGAACACTGCCAATGTCATTATTAATTGCATATTTCAAGAACATCTCTTCTCTCAAGAAGAATATCCATTATCATATTGGAAATGCAATATAACAAAACAAAAGATCTTACACAACTGGGGCGAATTTAACCATTCTAGAAGGCCGGATCAATACAGTAATAAGAATAAAGTGATCATTGCTCACATACTCCTGCAATCTATTATCGTCGAAGGGGAATACGTGAGTTGAAAAACTATTTCTTAATCGAAAACCTTTCCAACTCAATAAAAAATATCTTTCTGACTATTCACATCAGAATGTTCATTCCCGTAAATGTAAAACACAATGAAACGCTTGTCAACATTCGAGCATCAGACCTGTCACTTGTGACAAAGCTTAATTACAGATTCAAGGGCCAACACTATATCAAACTCAGATTTCAGAAAGAGCTTTTAAAGTCTATAAAGAACACCAGCACTGTAAATTCTATTCACCTTGATGTAATAGTTTCCTAGAAAACTTTTCCTGTTTAAACCATCTGACCTGTTATTTGACCTGATGTTTACGTTTGTTTACGTATTGCCAATTGCGAGGAGCGAGATCGACAACAAACTTTAGGTTCTACACTCAAATATATCATCTCACCATGCAGCCTTTCCTCCAGCCTGCTGACCCTCGACTAGAATACGAACTAGATACTCTCCCTCGTGACACTGAGCAACGAAGTAAGGCACCACGAAGTAGCTGCCGGCTTCCAGGTCGAACCTGGCGTTGACTTCCCTCATCTCCGGCCGCCCCTCTGCCTCCCCGACCAGATGAAGCTTTGAGATGTGACGCTTTTCGTCTCGGTCCGGGTACTTGGTCTGCGGCGTGAGTTTTTGTTATTGATGAAACCCGTTACAGATATTATGCTTGGGACTGTAATCCCTCAAAACAAACCTGAGCGTTAAGAATCTTAAGCGAAACTTGAGTATTTTCCAATCCCAAGGATTGTAGAAATATGCAAAGACCTACTTATTCAAATTAGCAAATGAGTCAGATGCTTTTGATGACAATTAACAAGTTAAGGGATTGGCAACTCCAAAAATCATCAAATGGACAAAGAATTACACTTAGTCTTGTAATATAGGTCCATAATGAATAATGTATGCATTTCAAAGCATCATGAATATTAAAAAAAACTTACAAATGTGAACTAAATTCAGTAGATTGTAAATATTACCCATTTTTGGGGTTAAGTGGTAAGTTTACATACGGGTCAGAGTATTTAAGATTACTTCCATTCTTAACAAAGTAACCAGTAAGTTAAGTATACAGTTTCATCAATAGGTTAACAAAATGATAAATGTATGTTTCTTAAACACGCGTTATTTAGAAGTATATACATTTATATCTGTATCCATGTACTGTTTATGTAATTGATAAATTCAACAGGAACAGTCGATTTGACAATCAATTTCAATAAATCAAGGTCTTAATCTACGCCACGTAACGTAGTGCAGCAATGCTAAGCTCTTATTTTAATGAGATTAAATGACAACATAATTTACAACACTCTCCCGTCACCTTATATATACAAAATCCAATGGGAACCAACAAACTATTGGCAGTCGATGGACCATGGCGGTAGTCCTGAAGAGTTGACACGATCACGTGACGTCTACTTTGCATTTCGGGAGAAATGATGTCATCAGATATATCGGCTCGTGATACATTGAATAAAAGCCGGGGACTCTTGGAATGAGCTTCGATATTTACCCGTGGTACCCCTTTCCGGATTTCTGTGAACATAAAGAGTACTTTTCAAACTTTATAGAATATAAAGTCTATAGAAATCGTTTTTGTATTGTCCCAAAAATATATTTTTGACATCATCCTTGAAGTCAAATAATCCAAGAAAAAACTATAATATATATCATATCCAGATTTGAAGCAGTCTTGCAAAGCCAAACTTTCTAGAGTATGCAAACACCTTTCAAATTTTGCCTTATCTACACATAAACGATTTCCCATTTTCTCGTTCTTTGCAAGGAACTTACTTGTCCATCTGTCCTTGTACTCAAGAACTGTTCTCCATCGACCATGTGTCTTGAAGAAGTCCGCTTTCGTAGCTAGGAAGTTAATCTGAGTGAGTGAGCTCAGAGAGCCGGTGGAGAGGTTCCTCGGTATGGGGACGCTGAGGGGACGACCGTTGTCGTCACAGGCGCTGTTGGCACGGAGATGCAGGGAGATATCAGAGGCACTGTTCATGTCACTAGGGACGCCTCCGCCCACTTTTTTGTGGCGCCTCTTTTCTACTTCATGTTGGTTTGAAACGACAGGCTGAAACGCTAACGGATTTGACTGCCGTCGACTAGTGTGCTTCCCGAACGCCGACTTATCGTTGAAATACGACGGAAGACTTACTTTTCTCTCCTTAAGCGGAACAAAGCCCTTGGCAGCTTGTTTTATGTGATTTTCTTTTTTACGGTTTTCTGAATTCGTAAGCTTTGTACAATCCATTACTATAGTCCTATGTGGTTCATTCGAACCATTTACGTCCTTTGTAGTGGCACACTGATTAACTACGGAAGTCTTTCTTGTTTTGTCAGTCCTATACGATGATTTATTTTCATCTTGAACACAATGTTCTCCAGACATGTTTCCTCGTTCATTCTTCGACGAGCTACGAAAGTTATCTTTATAAGGCTTTCGGTCAAATGAGGCCTTGCGAAGTGGTAGTTCGTTGTCAAGAAAATATCGTCTCTCAACAGAGAGGCAGTCGGAATTGAAGGGTTCTGTATTGCTGATAATCACTAAACCACCAAAATTGCACCGGAAGTCCTCCATTGTCAACCAGTACTCGTCATCCTCTCTCCTGGTCAAGGGTCGATATCTGTCCTTGAACTCCGCGTTTACTCCATTCCAGGAATTTGTGTCCCTAAGAAAAAAACTAATTGAATATTTGATGTTCTGTGAAGTGTCGCATTTTAATCAGTGAAAGAGCCCAAATGTAAACACAAGCAGTTTAACAAATGAGCAGCTGCACGTCAAATTATACTCTTTTTTCATAAAACTGTAATAAATAATAATAACGAGTGAATCTCGCCTCTACTGGACTTTTTTTTTTTTATAATTTTGCTCGCATATCACATCGAAACATTTGGATACAAATTAGGAATGAGGCTGTTTTATCTTTCGAAACATTTCTCGCAATTTCGAAAGTCCTTGACGATAGCATTCATTTAAAACATCTTGTCACGTGTCATGTCTATTGATTCATTGTACTTATTTTCTCATTACCTGTCTGGTTGGTCATGTTTCTAATCTAATGCAAAGAACAAAAGTAACTATTGCAGCAATTAAGGGATTATACAATATATAACATGGGTTACTATTACAGCAAATACAGAAATGAATTTTTGTACGTTAATTCTTGTGACTAACACTGTTTATCTTGTCCGTTGAGTCATAAACCATAAATTAAATGCTATCAAAGGATTATTTTAGATAACAACGAATGTTACGAATGACAACATTCCAAAATGTGGGTATCCTTCAATTGCCGTTATGACTGTAATCTCAAAACACATTTGTCAATTTCAGTGTCCGCTCTTCTCTGATTTCCATCTTATCTGATGCCACTCAAAGAAGTTCAATAAAGCTAATAACTCCAACCCACACATTTTCAATGGATATTCAATGGATAAACAAGAACGGTGACAATTTTTTTATGGTAGGCAATAGAGGATATTATACATGTATGAGTGTCAATGACATACTATGTTTACGATACGAGTGCCTAAAAATAAGTATTTCCCGAGCGAGAGCGAGGGATATACTGATATTTAGGCATGAGTGTCGTGAACATAGTATGTCATGGGCACGAATATGATATTCTGTTTATTATCGAATTCGAGAAATCAAAGGAAATTACCAAAATCGACCTCCCAACCCTCTGTGAATTCACATACATACTTATCGGAGTATTTTCCTTTCCATTTTGGTTCTTTGGTGTAGGGACATCTGAGACGTACCATCTCAATCATCCGACCATCAATAGTGGGGAACTGTGAAGAATCAAGTGAATTCTTAATACTTTAGACTTAAATAGGTAAATTTCTTCACTTCATGAAAGATTTTTCAAAGATTATTTACGTAACGTATGACTTTTTTATGGCTTTTTTGGAGTTTTATTGAGGATTTTATGAGCGTTTTAGTCCTGCGTATATAGTTCTGCAACTATTTATATCAAGAACCGTTTGCCAAACAACTTGTTTTAGAGACTGGCAAAGGGTTGTTGCAAGGACTATAGGTTATGTATTACATCAAAGTTTAGGTCTTGAATTGCCTTGTAAAATTACTTGTTCGTGAACTCGGCGTTCGACCAAAATATATAGTAAGTATCCTGCTGATCTTTAATATATGAAAATTTTAAATCGGTGACCAGTTTTTATTTAGCTTGTAATAATGAATCCTTCATGCTTGCAATTGTCCATATCCCATTGAAATAGTAAATCCATTTGTACCAGCTTAGATTTCTTGTATACAATGTACACGAACGCTTCAGCAAGGCTATCTATTTCGTCCTTTCAAACTCACTTTGGTTATAGCGGTAACAACATGTAGATATCGAATGTCCTCTCCTGATTGGTCGTCGCAGTCGTCAAACATCTGAAAAAGACGCTTCTCGTTTCACAAAGAGTGACAGGGTGGTGCTCATTGAAAACATGTTCAATGTTTGTACATCCAAACAATCTTAATCTGTGAAATTCCGTCAATGGCAAAAACAATTTTTTGATAAATCGGAACAATTAGTCAGGTCTTCATTAACACATATACTAAAGTTTTCACTCATTTCAGTATCTAAGTACGATTTGTGCCATTGAATCGTTACTGTCATCTTACTTGTTCCGCAATCACAAAACCCTCTCTTTGTGTAATATTAGAAGGCGGCATGACTAAAGGAGTGCAGAACCTTCGGATTTCTAATAACGTAATAGTGTTTCCAAGTCAAAGTCACGTAAATGAAACATAAAAGTACAGCAAGATTAAATCGAATCCCCGTGCATGCCCGTAGCAAGCTGGGGGGGGGGGGGGGGGGGGGGGGGGGGGGGGGGGGGGGAGGGAGCCCCCCACTAATTTTAGGGGAGAACATTTTTTTTTTGCTTTTTGGTCTCACCGAAGTTGTAAGCGGGTGTTTTTCAATTTCAGCCCCCCCCCCCCCCCCCCCCCCCCTCTCGAAATTGGAGCTACGGGCCTGCCTTGTAGCGATACAACCCATTACACGCTAACATAATTCCTACTTTGAAGCTGAGGACCCCGAGTTTTGAAATTGACTTTCGATTTCATAGATCTTAGCTCCTGTGGGAGAGTGTTCCAGATTTAGGGGCTACACACTGAAAAGGCACTTCGAAGCAGAGGACCCAGAGTCCATACCTTCTGGTTGTCTTCAAGATCGAAGGCGGCCTGAGTGAGGCGCTTGTCGTTTCTCCAGCATACCATCATTGAGCGGTTAAGGTAAGACTTGTACATGACGTGGAACATGTTCTCGGTCGGGTTTACGTCAGGGGTGTAGAACTCGCAAATGCAACCAGTCAGGTCCGTTAAGGCGTCCAGCATGTTCCCGTACTCGATGGCTTGGAACGTCTTCTTGCATCTGGAAAAGTAAACAAGTCATTACTTGCATCTATAATAGTCAACATCTTGGTACTTGCATCTTGAATAGTAAACGTTTTTGTACTTTCATATGGAATAGTGAACTTTCATAGCATTACATGTGTTTGTTTGTAAAATTTGAATATTCTTCATAAATAATATTCTTGTATTCCGCACCGCCATTTGTACTCCAATACTGAAAATAAAGACTTTGATACTTTTGAGCTAACATCTGAGTACTTTTATCTGGAATATCAAACATGTCAGTACTTATGTCTGGAATAGTAAACATGTCACTATTTTCATCTGGAATAGTAATTTTGTTTAACTTGTAAACATAGTAAACATTTTCGTACATGCATCTGGAATAATAAACATCAAACTTATAGACCTTCAATCCGAAATAGTAACGATTTCAGCAATTTTATCAGAAAAAGTAAACATCCTTGCATATGGAATAGTAGAAATTTGATATTTACATCTGGAATACTGACCATCTATCTAATTATACATGGAATAGTGAAATTGCTGGTACTGTATACATCAGAAGTAAACAGGAACAGTAAATATATTGTTGTGGTATAAAGAGGGGTATCTCGTAGCATGCTCCATGGTCTCTAATTCAGATGAATTAGTTTGAGGATAAGTTGGGATTCCAGCAACTATCTTCGGCTTTAAAGAGCCACTCCTTGAGTTGTTGGAGTCATATATGCCAAACTTAATCAGTGATGTCATTTGATCGCGACGTATCGACTGTTAGCAAAAAGATACATTTTAAAGCTTGTTGGTTTTTTACAGTAACAATATGAAGGTAGAACGTCGCAAATATGATCGAAAACCGGACAGTGGCGCGCGTCAAATAGTCAAACGTAATTTTGGAGACTTATCTAAAACAGCCATGAGATCAGTTTGTAGTTGATACGTGATATCTACACCTCTGTGCATTTATAAGGTTGTTTTTAGATTTTCATGGAAAACCAGCATTTGTCATATATATGTCTCTTGGACATGAAAAGTTAAGATGTTTTGATTTTATATCACCACATATGACATATAGGTTCGTATCAAAGGTAAATAATATGTTATGAAAATCACGGAGTGGCTCTTTGAGGTCTATCAGCCAGCAGCCAAAAAGTCTAAAATCTCATTTCTTTTTCTTTTTTTCTGTTTTATTCTATACCATAACCATATCACGTTCATTGTAGCTAGTGCATGTAAACAGTATACAGTAAAGTCATCGATACTTTCAAATATAAAAATGCAGTTCATTAAGAAAACGTTCTTCACTTACAACGTCTTAAGAAACAAATGCACGAACACGTCTACGAAGACCAAACAGAGTGATAAGCATTGTACTTATGAGGAGCGTTCTTTAATGTTTTCATACTCAACATTAACACATTCCACGCGATGACTGGAGGCTTTTACGTAAAGTAAGTTTTTCCTTTAATGCATAAGTTCACTTTTTGAAAGCATGCTCAAGCCTGACGCAGGTGCTGATTATAACGCTTTTACATACGACCACATCTTGCAATCACTGCATTTAAAGGTTTATCGATGTATTTATGACTTTTGGAAAAGTTATTACATTATTCTAACCGAGAAGATAGCATTTGCCATTGAGTTTCTGAGATGGTCAGCAAAACAAAAGTTCACGAACGACATAAATATTGATCTAATTGAATTGAAAATTATGAAATTGAAAATTTAAATGATGAAATCGATATTTCGGGTGATAAGACAATATTGAACGTTTACTCCCTTACGCTATAACATTCATACACATGTGCAGTTAAATACATCGACATTTTGAAAATACTACAAGGAATATTCTTCAATCTTTTTATAGAAAAAGAAAAACAGTGCATCAACACATTTTTCAAGTTCTTCTATGAAAGTTAAAAGCTCGTTAAATTGTGGCAGTATATTTTATAAACGTTAACAATTATATTTATCCTAATATATTTATCTCTTCCGCTATACTTGACTAATTCCATTTCAGGATCATAAAGGTTAACTAGAGTAATTACTTCATTTACTAACAGAAACTGGTTGTTGAGGCTTATACTTAAAAACCTCAAATCTTCGAAGAACAATTGAACAGTCATAAATAGGAAAAGCAAGAATTTCAAAATAAAGATTTTGTTTTCCAGAAAAAATTGCTTCTCTGAAAGTATATGCATTGGTAAATAACTTATAATGGGCCTCTCATACATCGATCTTTCACTATATCGCCACAGTTAGATAAACCGTTCCTGTGGCGCTCTACTTACAGTTCTTAAAAATAACATGAGAAGGAGAGTAAGGAAAACAAAACTAACTTACTTTGCATACGCCTTCTCGACAAGTGCTCCCCAGAACTCGGGCGGGTCGCCCATAGCACTACAGAAGAACTGAGAGCCGTCTAACACAGGCAGATGGTCGTCAATAACCAGCTCCACCCACTCGCTGAACCGCCACAGTTGAAAACGGAAAGCACCTGCCAAAAATTATTAAATTGCATATTCTCCTATAGAATACCATAATAATCATTCTCGAAATCACCTACAGAAGTATATATCATAATAATCGTTGAATATCAATCTTCAGCAAGTCACAATTATCCCAATATGTGTACGTATGTTACTATAATCATCATTGGTGTACGTACATTATTATTATCATCATTGCTAATGTTGTCCACATGCAGTATATAATAATTATAAGCATATGACTACTTGCAGTATGTTATAAAACAATTATCCTTGTATGTTCATCTGCAGACTTTCAATTTATCAATGTTTGTACACATGCAGCATATCATAATCATCATTGGATGTCATTGTATATCATGGTCGTCACTGCGTGTTCACTTGCAGTATATCAAAATCATCCTTATGCTCATTGTATGTCAACATACAGTGTTTCAAAATCACCATCCTCTGTCAACTTGCAGTATTATCAATCATAATCATCATTGTATGTCAACATACAGTGTTTCAAAATCACCATCCTCTGTCAACTTGCAGTATTATCAATCATAATCATCATTGTATGTACATCTACAGTATATCATTATTATCTTTGTATGTCCATTGGCACGATAGAGTACGCCTACATGATATATACGTATAAATGGTTCAGATTTACACAATATAAATCATGGATACCACTACCCATTAGGTAGATTACATCTTTTTACACATATGGTTAACATAACATAACATATGAAATCTGAATTTTATAAGTTCTGTTCGCCTGAGACAGAAATTGTAATCGAATTTGGTAATGATTAAAAGCAGCGATCACAGCATTACCGCGAATTACGGATATTTTACATGTACAACATCACTCAATATAATAAAATATGCATTTATTGAACCTGTACAGAAGTTTAATGGGAACTGAGGTGAGTAGTGACTGAAGTAAGTCACACATGAATAGAAAGTGTACAAGCTTCATCAACAAGCTCGGCTCGATAGCGTAAATGGAACGTATCTCTGCGGTATCAATTTATTTTATCCGTACTTGATGCTGGTATATCTAATCTATGGTCATTGAATACATGTGTTGATGCAGATTTTTAAAAATTTGTCCTTCACTTCTGGAATTGATATTATGATATCCTTGCCGATGGGAACATCAAATCATAAATGACCATACATCAATTTGATTTTATAATTCTGAAAAATGATTAGCCATGCGGCATTGTTTTTGTAACGCTGTGCATTGTGATTTTGATTTACGAGACAGCATACTTCCATCGCTAACATAATAAATCACCAGGTATCAATCTTCTCTGACAATGAGCTTTAATTAAAACACAAAACATGAAATAGGACAATGTATTTTCTTATCTGTCACGGCACTATACTCACAATAAACAAGCATCTTAAATTACAAAAAATGTTTTTAACCAATTTATGCCATATCAAAACATAAACTTCAAACAATAAAGTCACCATGAACGATTTATTATTTCTCCATATGTAACCCATCCTCAGTTACCAGGGATTAAAGGGGCAGTAGCATGTTGTATTAGGTAAACAAAGTGATCCCACGAAAAAAAATCGTTATCAATTGCATGACATTTTTTAATCCATTTTTTAATCCATAATAGCATTCCATTTCCCTACCTTGAAAAATTAAAAAGGTTCGCACTAAAATGGACGCCAGTAGTTGATACTTGATACTTTCTTCTAAGACTACATGTTAGGTGTTTGACTCTCTGAAGATAATGCATTTCGCACACGTTTATCAGATATAAGCATGTATCTGAATTATATTTAGACAGACAGACAGACAGACAGACACAGACAGACAGACACAGAAAGAGAGATCTGATCATGGTTTCGTAACAAACAAACCTATATAATCTGAATCGAAATTCTGCTCGAAGACCTTAAATCCCGGGATGAGCCTGTCTAGAAACCGCACATTCATAGATATTATCACAACAGCCGCCTGGAACCAGCCCCGCTGTCTCCACTGTTTCCATGGAAATGGCTCGTCCAGAACTCCTCCCACCCCGATAAACGCCGGCTGGTCGCAGATTTCCTGAAATAGATGTCGTTTACGTGGAATTTAGCTTTCGGACTAATTTTAGATATCTAATATTTGTGCAGCATCACTTTTCAGGGCAATGATAACTACCATTTATTTTTTCTTCCATTATCAGTTTCCTGCGACTTAGCTTTAAAATTATAAGGAGTCTTGAAGAAAATCTGTATTGCGAGATTATTTTAAATCATAACACTCATGTATCCTTCTATTGGTGTCCGTCTTACAAACATGTGGAAAATAAAATAGAACAACGCACCGCTATTATGAATTTAAATATCAAAGATGATTGTGAAGATCACAATAAATAAGGCAAAGTTCTTATCATATATGACAATTGGAAATAAAGTCTTTGGATCTGTAGTTCATCAGACTTCATTTTGTATTTTAAGGGATCACGGGTTCACCATATGTTGGGCCATACCTATAAATCTTGTTTCCTATTAATTAAGGAGTCTATACACAATATTTCATCTTTCAAGGCCTTGCTTCTGGAGGAGAAGACTATAACAGGTTTAAAAAAATAATAATTGGACATTAACCCGAAATGAATTTGTTTACATCAGATGCTGCTCAGCGCATTAAAAAGGTAAGGTAAGCACTGAATTATAAGTTAAAGATGCCTGAAACAAGAAACAAAGCGCTAAAAGCAATGCTTATGATGTTACAAGAATGTCAAAATAACTGAGCAATGACAACTAGAAGTAAGAATGTGAATACCTCCTGAAGTTAACTGACACATTAAAATTAAACATTGTGATAGGCTTGGCCATTTTGACAGTTCCTCAAACAATCCCCAAATCTATTTAATATATCATATCCTTGGTGTATACTGTACACGTAATTTTAGCTTACAAAAAGCCACTGGGTTTGGAAAATCTGTAAAACATAATCCGCATCAGCCAGATAGTCGTTACACACAATTTCAGACTTCTATGACTTATATCATTTTATTCTTTATGAGCATCCCCCTTCCCTAACGGCTCTCAGTGAGGGCCACAGAGTCATCAAAATGTAAAGCACATAATCGCTATTGGCAAATGTGTCTGTATATACGATTTCAGGTTTCTAGGTTCTCTTGTTCTCGACAACCATGCCACAGAGCCAACGATTATACAGTTTATAACCCTCATTGCCTCGATACCTGTACAAATGATTCCAACCTTTTAGGGTTTTTAACTTTGGAGAAGATATGTTTTAAGGCACTCAGGACACTCCCCATTACGGACCACCATGCCACTAAATCTACAGTTCACTCCTGCCCATAGACCTAATCCATACAACGTTCACAAATATAATTACACATACAACAGACCATAAAATTCTAGACCAGGCACCAAATTTGTTAACACTTGATTGATAATCATATGTATTCTAATAACCTTTGTCAGTTGCATGTTAACACAACCATGCGCTGATCAGTTTACATTTTAAATAGTGATTATCTATCATCAGCGATACTTATCATCAACAATATTGACTTGCCCTTACAGGACGTCTTTCCCATGTGAAGATATATCTATCTATAAATCAAAGTCAATGTAGGCATTAATTTAATAAATTTCGACAATATATCGTTAAATCCTTTGCTAAACTTTTAGTTGTTAACCAATATTTACTGCAAAACGATTTGTTAGTTTATCATTCATTCAACATCAAACAAAATTGTATTGACAGATGTAAACAGTGAATATGTTATCATCATTTTATTGACATATGTTGACAGTGAATATGTTATCATTTTATTGACATATGTTGACAGTGAATATGTTATCATCATTTTGTTGACATATGTTAACAGTGAATATGTTATCATCATTTTGTTGACATATGTTAACAGTGAATATGTTATCATTTTATTGACATATGTTAACATTGAATATGTTATCATTTTATAGACATATGTTAACAGTGAATATGTTATCATTTTATTGACATATGTTAACAGTGAATATGTAAAATCATTTTGTCAGTCTTTTAAATGAATCAGGAGCCAATCACTTCACATCTTGAATGAGCGCTCACACCTCAACACCACATTAATGGAACATTAACCCTTACAAGTCATCAGCAATAAGATTTGTTTTAAAACGGTTAAAGCATACATACTTTGTGATATTACATTGTTTATCAATTGCAATAGAAACAAACAGCATAGTGTAGTATTGAACAGTATTGGGAAATCACATGTTGCCTATAATATATCATAAACATCTAGCATCTGTCATCACATAAATATATCTTTGATCATCAGTTATCATTTAGTATAGATCAGCAACAATCCTCATTAGTTTTCGTGACCGGCATTCATTTTAAGTAGTTTATCGACAGATGTCTGAAAAAAATGTTAGCGACAGCTGTAGTTGATTGTCGAACAGCCGATATAATTCCTACAACCAATGGAACTATATTGACTCCTTATCATCTTCAGCGACGAACGATGTGGAAAAAGCATTAAGGATAGTTACTTTACGTCACTAACAACCCTATTATCGCACATACGCAGAGTATTAACCGAAGATCTTGAAGTAAGAAGGGGATAAGCTTGGATATTACCATAAGACAGAAAATACAATAGCCCGCAGACACTTGTAAAGGGACTGTCACACAATGACGTAAAGAAATAACGAGAATAATGGCGCAAGTTGACACTGTATGGGTAAGATAAACGTGGATACTTTTATAGACCTTTGAGTCCATAGACGCAGTACTGTAATGCTACTTACCTCCTCGACCTACTCTAACCTGAGCCAACACAAACAAATTACTTCTAATCTTGACGGGCGTCGATAGCTATAAGATTCACATGGACATAAGTTAAGAAGCACGTATGCCACACATCCGTCAACATCTTGATCTATTCTCAAGTAAAATAATCAGAATCACCCAATTTCAATCAATATTTTTTTATATTTCATTATTCTTATCCATACGAAACTGAGATAATAAGAATACAGTGAAGCTTTGGGATAAAGTCAATTCGTATCGTGGTTTTCTGCCTCTTCTATCCCGGGGTAGAGCTTATACATGTATGTAGCTTCTTCCAATCCATAATGTGTGACAGAGCCTTAAAAGCATGTCGGCTAATCACGACGAGCAGCTGTCAGATCTCTCGTTAGCAGCACCATAAACTGATCACTTCCTATCGAAAATATTGGCTTGTCCTTACAGGTAGTCTTTACCTTGTGAAGATATATTTATGTGTAAATCAAAGTCACTCTAGGCAGTAATTTACATTGATCATGTGTTATGAGCTCATTAAGAGGTTCAATAAACTTTACATCAAACGTTAGTTGCCATTAAATGCGTTAGAGAAATGGGCTTAGTAAGGCTCATGACATCAACGGTTCTTTATCTCGTAACTTTGTTAAAGAAAGTCTTTGTAGATGCAGCCTCCCTTATAGACGTTTCAATTTATTTTACTTTTAGTAGGAAGTTAATCTATGCAACGATATAATGGCATGTCCTAATACCATTAGCTTCTTAGTTTGTATGTACTTGGAAGACGTAAAAAAGACGGACTCGGTTAGAAAAAATGCCCCATCTGTGATTCTGAGAGAATAGTTGACGCGCAAGTAGCATATGCGGAGAGTAACTTGATTTGACATTTAACTTTTCTTAGATCTTTGAAGTAATAGCAAATGTTAAGAGACTATGTACGAATTCGATAGGAACAGCAGGAACAGCTCTTTGAAGTGAACGGTCCATTAGTTAAGAAATCGAGGCCCTCATGCGAGTGTGTTTTGGTATTGTCATTATCCTTCAGGGGGAATAAACATTGCTTCTTTATCATGCAATATCATGTTACATTTACCATGCAGATGTCTAAAAATAATTTTATTAATAGTTGAAGTTGTGTTCTAATGCTCGAATCGATATATGTAAATGAATAGTGTCATGAGTTTGACGGTGAATTGGCACAACTTAACTCCTATATTAATAATTAATTTACGTTTAAGTTATTTTTGCCTGACTCAAACGTTCACATTTCCTTTTTTGTATCAATATGCCATGATGTTTAAAAAATAGAGACATGGACTTTGTAGCTTTTCATTCTTTGTATTGTTGATGTTCAGTCATTACATCACATTACCAAAATTGTCCAGTGCCAGTTCATTACACCAAGATGTCTTGGAAATTGAAAGAAAATCAATAAAACCATATCATAGTCCTTAAGTCATGATACAAAAGAGAAAACAGATTCTTAAATAATAGTATTTAGGGAGTGACTATATTTTGATTCATTTAGACACTTAATTATATAGTTGCTCTCTTATATATTGTGGAAATATTTTATGGAACACAAGATATATTTTTAAAAACTTACTCAAACATAATTCAAACTAGAACAATAACATGTAATATATACATCGTCTGACTCCCCCTTTACTGTCCATTCATCCCAAATTAACATCAACAAACGGCCACTACCAAGTTCAATCTGCTTGTGCTTTCGTTATTGAGAGCCCAGTCCAGTACATTGCAGTCTTAACGAGATCAGTCATACACTACAGTGACCAGTTAATGTTATGTTTATTTTTTTCTTGTTAATTGTGCCAAAGGCATGAGCTTGGGCTCGTTTGAATCCTCAAGTCAACGTATGTATATAATCATAGTGCTGTAACCTTGAGTGTCACCTGCTTGATAACGGTGTTGGTATCTACACCGAAACGTCGCAACTCTTTGCAATAAAGAAGTTGTTAATCCATAAATTTCCTATCTTCTTCTGCCAATACTAGGTTAGCAAAGTTCGTAGCTATGCGGTGTCGGTTTAAGACGTTTCTAAATTGACTGCATACACTACAGTTTAGACTAAGATTTGTAACATTGATAATTAGTTAAGAACTAACTGATCATGCTGTTTGTAAACCGGTACCTTCTATCTTGCCGGTATGTAACACACCGGGATATATACTCATCGCCGTGTCCTTCTGTCCGTAATCATTTCGTTTCCGAAGCAGAACTCTAAAACCGATCATCAAATATTTTTTAACTTCGTATGTGTGTTACTCGCCTACAGAGGACGTCCGTGCCTTTTGATATTTCCAGATTTCCGATAATGAAACAGGTTTAATTTTGACTCTGTACACAAAAGCTTTGCTTCCGGAGCAGAACTCAAAATCCATGCATAAGAATCTCTGAAACTTTGAATGAAAATTACCACCTTTCCGAAGTGGTGCCTTTTGACATTAACAGATTTCTGATATTTGTATTCTAACTGCTTGTAACCGCGTATGCACACAAATTGAAGTTCGTATTTGAACCCAGAGAGCTTCTTTCCCTTGAGCTGTATCAAAATTCATGCGTTCATAAAAAGAAGTTTTTCTCTTTTGAGATTTTTTTATTTCTAAAATTTTTATTTGTATAGTTTCCATGGAAAAAAATTTAAGTTGGACACTCTTCATGTATACCTTTCTTTCCGTAGCTGAACTAAAAATCCATGCATCACATCTTTCTGGAACTTTGCAAGAACATTACCCACTTGAAGTGCCATTTCATAATTCCGATTTTTCAATTTGTTTTATTTCAACCGTTTCCATGGACACAAGTTGACTTTGGAGATAACACTTATGATAACACTCACGTGTTCACATTATAAATTGAAGTACTCCTGTAGAACATTAGCTTTAAGATGTAGACGAAATAATGCAAATCTTTTCGTTAAAAATAAATAGAATAGAATGCATAGATAAAATGTGTATCCACATAGCGTCTATTGACACTATCAAGCGTTCTAATGTTCAATACGTCTCTTCATCTTTTGTTTCAGGATCATTCAGCGCTAATTAATACATCTTGCTTAACAGGCCACTGATGCTCTGTGTTTACCTCCGCACCTAATTACACACTGAACATGTCACTTGTCCGAACTTGCCCCTTGACCGGGGAAGGCGTTTCCATGGAATGCTGTTGGCATTAAAGAATCACAAATTATTAGTTATTAAAAGCGGATAGGATCCTAGTTTTCAGTTAATCTTCTGAATATTCTAATGATTTCAAATGCTTGCTAGATTTTCTACGTTCTAGTAACACTAACTTAACCGTAAATATAATGTCATCGCCTTAAGGCAACATTGGAAATCTAGACCTGAATTAGTAATATAAAGCAGACAAAACTAATTTCCCTGGATGTTTAACAATGTATGTTAGAGCAGAAACAGTAAGTGTCATATCTTTCAGTAAACATTTATTCATTTTGACAATTCAGCAAGTTTTGTTTTTCAGATCATGGACAAGATGCATTTTATACAGTACGCCGTCTCACTCAAGAAACTACAATGCAGAACTTCTGCTTTAAAAAAACTGAATAATGTTTTTGAAATTCTGCAAACAGCGAAGTTGTTTAGTCCTCGTGTGCCTGATTGAAGCCCTCTTGAGGTGAAGAGAGACTTGAATGCCATCAAACATATCATAATTAGCAGTTATAGACTATACAACGTTATTTTCATCAGGAGGCTATCATTGACATTGGCACGGAATTATTTGAAGAAATTATCCCATTTTATCTCATAATAATGAATATTAGTATTCTTTATACAAATATTGGATATTAGATTGAGTTTTAACAAATTACACAATCGTAAATAGATGATACTAGAGACGAATCATCCGCATATCATATACATATGTTAGTTGTAATAATGATGATAACTCAATACAGATATCTTGTCGTTTACTTTTATTTTGATAATGCTATTTTTATGTTTACAAAATACGAAGCTGTTGAGTTGTCCACTAAACCATGTATCTATAGTTTAAAGGTGTTTATTTTTACCATCGCCACTCTATCGCACTGCCTCGAACAGAACAATTGGCCTGCACAAATTTAATACTATGTTTATCATATCATCCCCACTTAATCGCACTGCCTCGAATGCAGAATTGCCCAAATTAGTCCTTCGGTTTTAATAAAGTGTTACTGTCATTCCAACTTACTAGCATTGCCTCGAATACTACTGCATTGTTCACATTCGTCTCCAGTAAACATATCATCTCAACTTGATGGCACTGCCTCGACTATACGTGTAGCATGAATCACATTTGTACACTGAATCTGATACAGTACATGTATTTATCATACCCCACTGCCTCGAATACAGCATAGCTCATATTAGAACTCAGGATTATATGACTCACTGACTCACTGAAATTATCGATATCGTGATTATGGGAGATAGCCATCAGATCATCAAATCCATCAGTTATTGTTATAGGTGGTAAGTACCACTACTTCATAAATCACTGTATTATAGCGGCATCGACTGCATCTTACTATACACCCATGGTTGATATTCGCTGTTCTGTTATTAAGAATAATGAATATGATTATCAATTCAAATGGCTGCTCTCAGTTCCGAAAATGACCAATGAGCAAAATTCAAAATGCTATTTTATTGTATTCTTCAGTTATCAATTATCTTTTGTTAAATGCTTGTAAGGAAATTATTTTCACAGGCATGCCATCAGATTTCAAAAACAAATTTTCACTCGAAGAAATATTAAATCTTTATGAGAACAGACTATAAATTCCGTACAGGATGTAAAATAGAGTCATTTACTTTATGCTCAGATAGTTGCAGGCCAAGGTTGATGTATGTTACTTCAGAAACTCTTAGTTCTAAGTGAGCTTCGAAACTACAAATTCAGGAAAACAAGATTCCTCAACCTGTGTCATACGCACATGTCTCTTATGAGACAAAAGCTTTATGACAGAAATGTCGAAATCCGATTGGAGAGAAATCAGGTCAATAGTTCTTGTTTCAAAGTTTGCGGACGTACTGTAGCATGCCTTTCAGGCCTTGACGATCATAACATATCGTAATATTGAAATAAGAGATAGTTATAAAAGGGCGGGTATGAGCAAGAGTTGGCAAATTTGTTTATGGCTATCAATAAATATCCAAAGGCGTCAACAAACATCGTAATGAATTACAGGGGAAGGTGGTTTGGATAGCAATGTAAACCGAAAGGATCACAATTTTCCGACCACTACTCATATTCTGTTGCTGACCTGAAACCATGTTATATACATTCTCGATCATCGAGGAACACTCGCTTTCAACACACTGTCCGTTAAGTTTTAGACAGAAATGGAAATTATTCTACTCTCAGGCATATTTGGTTTTTATTGGCACCATTGGAATAAAGTAGGTATCTGTGTCTCTGTGTCTCTATGTTCCTGTGCACTTTTGCACAGTGAACTCTTTTCCTCCTTCTGCTCCCTGTGAACCGTTGGATAGTCACAAGTGGCCTATTCAATCTGATGATCTTAAAGTTCACTTTAAAAGAAAAGCTTATATAATATATAGGTGGTTGGCTTACGCTGTCACATTGCTGTGCATCGTTACATCGTTAATCAATCCCCCTACCACAAGACTAAGCCCCCAAAGAAAAGACTTGTTGACAAGTCGAAATGTGACGCATCAAGTCTTCATTAAAATTATATACATAGCAAGGGGTGTCTGTGGTATTTCATTTTTCATATAATATATAAGTTTTAAAAAGATAGTTTTTTAATGAGAAACTAGCACTTCATAGAAGCATCTTTACAAACGTGACAAAAGGAAATGTCCATTATTTAGCTGCTACATATCAACCTATCAACCGTTGGTGTTACAATCAATAGGCGTAATCGATATTACGAAATGATTAAAACTTGGTTTGATGAACAGCCTAGATTTTCAAGGAATTAATACTAGGGCCAATGTTGGCCAATGGCCCAAACTGTCGAGTGACAAATTCTTCTTTCTCTTGATAATCTGCAGTGACATATTGGGGTTCGACCCTCTTCCCCTCACTTTTGGCATCTTTATAATTTATAATTCATTAAAGAAGATAAAGTAATTTAACAACCCTAGGTGAACATACGCAGCTGTGCTTTAAATTCGACTCAGTGTACAAAGATTATAATGCACACTATATTCCAACTATAATCCAATCCAACAACATCAAATGGATTTGCTAGGAATAACATCATTATTCATCAATCATTAGTAACCTTGATAAGAATTCATACTAAAAGTGTAACTGTGAGGGTTCCTGAAATTGTTATACAATAAACGGAAAACAAGGTAAACTTATAAATGTCGATAGGGGTGCTTTCGATCTCATAAAATCAAATCGAACTGACATGAGATGTCCCTTACGGGGTATTATTTGATATTTTGGTTGGGTAAAGAAAAGCACGAGATTCAAAGAAGGTTGGATAGGAAATTGGCTTTCCATATTTGTGAGTTTCCGTCTTGCGCCAAAGTTGTTTTTGCCAGCCCAGGTTCATTTCAGACAGGACATGTGATGATTTGTGTGCATTGAAAACGCTGTCTTTGATAATGCAATTGAATGACAGCGATGAATACAGTTGACTCAAAACCTTCCTTTAAAACAATCTCTGAGAACAGCACATACCGTACAAATCCTTTACAATTGACTCTTTTCTCTAACGTTAACTGAACAACTATTTTACTCATCCCTCATAAGCGTCTCTTTTCAAAATGATAAGAAAACAACTTCCATTAAACACATCCTTTCACGCAGCTACTTTTACTACTGATTACAGGACCAAACTACCTTACGTCTTCATTTGGGTGGCATCCTATCAGTACCTGATCATAAAACAACTACCGTACAAATTCTTACCATATGTTACTTCCACTTACAATTTTCACAAAAAAGAAACTGTCGTACACATTACTTTACACGGTATATTTTCACGAATTACTTAACTGGTTCTTCTTTTAACTAATGATTACGAAACCACCACAGACACCTAATATTTTCGCTTTCACTATATAAGTACTGGTTACAAAATAGCAAACAATACCGGACATATCCCTAACAAGTGGATCTGTTAACTAATAACTACAAAAAAACGATCAGAAACAATCCTACTGAACACTTAACTAATTTATCCTTACCGTTGGCCTCTTAAAGACGGTCCGCTCGTACTTGTCGTCGCCGCTGTAGACGTAGGTGAGGGATGACCAGTCTGGAGGGAAGGAGGGGTCGGTGAAGAGGTCATCCACGTGCAAGTAACCCCTGGTAGCACGTCTCAAAAAGGCGGCGCTCTTGATGCGCGTGAAATCTTGATATGGCGTCTCCCTGTTGCGTTGATTGGCCGCCATCGAGTTACCTCGCTTCACATCATGGTGTTCGATACTACTTCACTACACTCCACATCCTCTCGATGCTGCTGTCTTCTCACTGACGGTGCACCGTACAGTCTGTAACAAGAAAGATCCATATTTCATGGCAAATCATCGAAGTACATGCTATTTTTCTCCTAAATACAATATGCAAACAATATATATGCACTGACTAATAACATACGACCGTTACAATGTCTTATGCCATCAAGCCGACGCCATCACGTCTCATTATCACTATTGTGTTCAACAGTTGTATAACGTCCGTTGTCTTATGAGACATATACCCAACACCTTTACCTTATTGGCTCATCATCGCATGCCCCAGTTATTATGTCATTATAGCCGCACTTTTTCAGTTCGCAAAAAGAAAGTGTGAAAATCGGTGCATTGACCAGCTGTTAGTCATTACGTGAAACGTGGAAATATTTTCTGCGTATGCTTTTGTCAACTAGGAGCATGAATTGAAATGTTATTTTGTCACATCACATTCGGTTTCAGCCAGAAATCCCTTTACTAGCCCGAGAGCTTTGGCTATAGCTAAGATGTGGTGTGTAAAAACTCATATCGGACTGAGGAAACTTATATCTATTTATGGCTGTCCTTAAAGACGACTTGACACACTTTATCCTCCATGCGGGTAAATAATGTGTACTCGGTGAAGGGTCTTGAGAGCATTCAAAATACTGTTATAAGCAAGCAAATGAGATGGAAAAACCATATCGCAATCTCGATCGCTCCTTTAGTTATGGCATTTCATGATTGTATTGCCTAGGTAATCTTAACACACTGTAAAAAGCAAAAACGCTAAGGACCCCTATGAATATTGTCTTGGGTATGGCTTGCAACGACGCATAACTACGGTGGCATATTAGGGCCATCTGTTTTTTATTTTTATCTTGAAATTTCAAGAAAAAAGTTGAAATTTCAAGATGTCCATCTTGAAATTTCAAGATGATAAGTTGAAATTTCAAGATAATAAGTTGAAATTTCAAGATACTTATGTTGAAATTTCAAGATAGATAAGTTGAAATTTCGACTTAGCATCTTGAATTTTCAAGATAATGATATATTTAAGGATTTGCTCTGTGAAAGTCAGCATTACTTGTGTGGAAGTCTCCTTGATTAGACGTCCATACAAATAAACAAAGAATCCATGTAGATATATAATATAGATACACATACAAACTTAACCAGTTGATAATAAACTTATCCAAATACATTTGTACGGTGGCATATTAGGGCCATCTGTTTTTTTATTTTTATCTTGAAATTTCAAGAAAAAAGTTGAAATTTCAACATATCCATCTTGAAATTTCAAGATGATAAGTTGAAATTTCAAGATATTAAGTTGAAATTTCAAGATAAAAGTTGAAATTTCAACTTATCAATTTAAACTTATTTATCTTGAAATTTCAACTTATCATCTTGAAATTTCAACTTAATATCTTGAAATTTCAACTTATCATCTTGAAATTTCAAGATGGACATGTTGAAATTTCAACTTTTTTCTTGAAATTTCAAGATAAAAATAAAAAAACAGATGGCCCTAATATGCCACCGTACATTTGAAACATGAAATATAGGCCATATATGTTCATTTCAGACAAAAATTTCATTTCAGGAAAAATTGACACAAACATATTCATAAAAAGTACAAGACTTTACATATGTACATGACATAATATGTACAATGTGTGTATGTATGTATGTATGTATGTATATATGTATGTATGTGTGTATGTAGATACGTACTGTCTATGTATGTGTTTGTGTGTGTTTATATGTGTGTCTGTATGTTTGCTGTAAATGTATATGGCTGTGGGAGTGAGATTATCTATATTGGTACTAGTATATGTTGTTGTACTAGTAGATTATGTTGGAATTAATGTACTCATATTGTATGTATGTATGTATGTATGTATGTATAAATAGTAGATTTCGGGGAGGTTGTGTGTATTTTTGATATCTTCTAGTGGATGATTAAACACAGACCACAATAATATCATCGGGAAAGTATTCGTGATATGTATTAAATATATCAATTCATATGTGTATGTGAATCTTTACTTAGATTTATAACGCTTCGTATATATTTGCTCCTATGTATGACACGTATTGACCAGACCGCGCATGTTTGATGATAAGGTTCCTCACAATCTGTGTAGGAATGTTTATAACTCTCTCTTATGTATACATACACATACACGTTTTAATATAGAACATACATATCACGAATAATTTCCGATGATATAATTGTGATCAGTATTTAATCATCATAATTTTAGGTATCAACTGAATACACACAACATCCCAAAATTCTATATAAACCATTTTTACATACATAAAATACTAAAAACGTTAATTCCAACATGATTCATACATAAGAAAGAACATAAATACACCATTCCCTCATCCATATACATTTACATGCATACAAATACATACACACACATGCACACATACACACATTATTACTGTTTAAGTTTGTATGTTTATTTGTAATATATATCTACAATAAGACTTTATTTATATGTAGGGACGTCTAATCAAGGAGACTTCCACACAAGTAATGCTGACTTTGACAGAACAGATCCTTATATATATATCATTATCTTGAATTTTCAAGATACTAAGTTGAAATTTCAACTTATTTATCTTGAATTTTCAACATAAGTATCTTGAAATTTCAACTTAATATCTTGAAATTTCAAGATAGACATGTTGAAATTTCAACTTTTTTCTTGAAATTTCAAGATAAAAATAAAAAAACAGATGGCCCTAATATGCCACCGTACATAACTACTCGAAACGTATACCGAAACAAATGTAAAAGAAATAACATTGAAGGTGGGCAACTTGACCTCACATCACAAAGCACTAAGGTGAGCGTAAGCCACTTAGGCTACCGTAATGCAATGTTAAAGAATGGAAGTTAAAGTTAACCTCAGTCTGATTAAATTCAACCGTGTTCGGAGGAATAAAAGTTTTTAAAAATGACTCTAGCGAGATTCGACGACGGTCCGAAAGCAGTCTCGTTGCTGGCCCATTCCCTTGTAATGGCACCAAACCAGGCGTAACTGTCATACTAGAAACATCCGACCCTTCCTCCACCATCTGGTACGATTTGTGTGATGTTTGTGGGTGTTTAATACCTGGTTTAAAGGGGCAGTGGGAAGTTTTTAATTCACTTTTCAAATTTGCTCAAATAAACATTAGTTTATACCAACGGTGTTATATTCAGAGCTCAAACATCGTATTACTCGACCCGGTCATCCTTAGACGTAACGTAGAAGAAATTATCAATTATCGAACAAAAACCAACGACGGCCATTTTTGTGTCATCACCTTTTAATTCATCGAGGTATTGAAATGGATCAGCATAACTTATTTGATTACGTACGTTCGATTCAGAACTGTTTCTTTTGATCAACAACAGTGATAATATCTATTTTTGTTACTTTAGATCTTTTAATGATCTAAAAACGTACTACTGCTACAGTTGACGTTTTGTGATTTTTCTTGTCCTCAAAACAGCAGCTTTGAGGCGGTTGTTTGCAGTCAAATTACTAAAAATGCGCTTTGAACATGGCCTGTATCAGGAGAGTAGTGTTAGTCAAACGCTGAACACGACACGATAAAGCCCTATCCTTTCATACAGACAATTTGGCAAATCAGAAGTAGGGCATTATTCGAGATAAGTTGCGAGGAATCATATGACACTAATGCACTCATAAAGACTGTAATTTTAGATCTATAGAATAATCATTAAGAAGATGAATATACAGATATTCTCTAATTCTTTATTCATAAAGGAACAAAGTAATTTGACCGACAATTATAATAATACTCAACAGAGTGTACGGCCCTTGCTGCTCTGAAACTACAGTCTCACTACAGATGATGTATAATTACGTATGTGCAGGAAGGTTCATATAAATTAATACCATGGACTCTCATGCTGTAGAATTCATCATCATTAGGCTGCGGTCGTAGTATTATAATCCAAGTTGGTGAAGGGCTATATGTACACATTCAGCTTTTTTCATTCAAGAGGAAAATAGGAGTTTCTTGTGCCAATTTATGCGATAAAGGCATCAAATCCTTAATGTACAATCCCCATAGGCAAGGAATCTGTATACACAAGATTAATTAAACCTTTTTGGACTTTGCTTGGATAAGAAAGATGAAAATAGATTTTTTAGAGCATTAGGGTAACCAATTCTACAAATTATATTCCTCACTTGTAAAAGAGTATGTAAAAGACTTCAGATTCATATACATGTAGTTACCTGGTTCTAGCTTTCTCTCCCCACAGAGGTAGCTCCGTCATAAATTCCTATGCAAACTTCTGTTCTAATGCAAGCGTTTCTCGGTCTAGGTCTAGCCCGATTGGATACACTCAAAGTTACCTGTACAATCAGCTACTTCATTACATAAGTGGTCACTCGAGAAGTCTCAGCTATTTCCGCATGTTCAAGGAAAGCTAAACTTTGCCTTTAAATCTTTATTTACAGAACACAGTCGCCTTAAGCTTCTATAGCGACTGCACCGTTGTATGGGTCTACAAATATTATCTATGAATGCGGTGATATCATTCGCTGAAATGTTGCAAGGTAGATCATGTTGCAGTATTTTGCCGCTTGGGGAATCTGACGGAAGCCCGAGAACTCGTATTAAAACATAGGTTGATATATGAATTTATGACAGGTACATCTATGGGGAGAGAATGTGGTTCTAGAGGCGAGTTCGAAAAAGGTTTAAGTTTGCGGACGGACGCTTTGCAATGCCATAGGCTCATCCGCCTTCCGGGCCTCATCAGCTAAAACGAAAAATAGAGCCATGGGCTCTGTAGCTCATCAGATTTTTGATAGAAATAGGTGTTAGGGTTTAGACCATGGGGTCATGGGCAGTGTAGGAAAGATAGCCTGTCCCAACGTCCAAGTTATTCACAATCAAATAAAAACGGCCCATTGCCCATTTGGGGTCAAGGGGTCACCGAACCTACAATTCAGAATCCCCATTGTCCAAGGAGTCTACACACAACTATTAAGCTATCAAGACCGTTTGGAACTAGGGAAAAAGATGAAATTAGGTTTCTCAGGTTTTGACCCCTGTGACCCCATTTGGGGTCATGGGGTCACCAAACCTACAATTTAGAATCTCCAGTGCCCAAGGAGTCTACACACAACTATTCAGCTTTCTGGACCTTTTGGAACTGGAGAAGAAGATGAAAATAGGTTTTTCATGTTTTGACCCCTCTGACCTCATTTGGGGTCATGGGGTCACAAAATCTACAATTCAGAATCTCCATTGTTCAAGGAGTCTACACACAACTATTAAGCTATCAAGACCTTTTGGAGCTGGAGAAGAAGATTAAAATAGATTTTTAAGGTTTTGACCCCTGTGACCCCATTTGGGGTCAAGTGGTCACCAAACATACAATTTAGAATCCCCAGTGTCCAAGGATTCTTCACACAATTTTTCAGCTCTCTAGACCATTTGCAACTAGGGAAAAAGATGAAATTAGGTTTTTTAGGTTTTGACCCCTGTGACCCCATTTGGTGGGGTCACCAAACCTACAATTTAGAATCCCCGTTGGCCAAGGAGTCTACACACACCTTTTCAGCTCTCTAGACCTTTTGGAACTAGGGAAAAAGATGAAATTAGGTTTCTCAGGTTTTGACCCCTGTGACCCCATTTGGGGTCATGGGGTCACCAAACCTACAATTTAGAATCTCCAGTGCCCAAGGAGTCTACACACAACTATTCAGCTCTCTGCACCTTTTGGAACTGGAGAAGAAGATGAAAATAGGTTTTTCATGTTTTGACCCCTCTGACCTCATTTGGGGTCATGGGGTCACAAAATCTACAATTCAGAATCCCCATTGTCCAAGGAGTCTACACACAACTATAGGGGATTCTCAATATTTATGCATGCATACGACCTATGACCTCCTCAAATCCAAAGCGAGGCTAAGGCCGCTTCCTACTTCCTGGATAGCGTAATGGCTGTATTTTCATAGTACGATTCGCTGTTTAATTTGAATTTCCTTCGGCTATACACGAGTGTATAAGCATGAATTTAAAGGAAATCGGTCAATTTCAGACATGAAAACATGTCGAGTGATAATAAAACGGCAAAATGAAGGGAAATTCATCCAGGGATAGCGTCAAAACTTTGTTTTTGATAGTTGTATTCGTGGTAAATTCGAAGAGTTTTGCATTCGCATTTTGTCCGTATAGGCACGAGTGCATTTATAATAATCACAATTTCTCTTAATTGTTATGCATAAATAAATCTTCATAAAATTATTTTTACCCGAAATTTCAGGACTTTTTACTCAAGGATCACAAAACTGTTAAACCAAAACAATGAAGAATCAAGTGGTGGGAGAAGAAGAAACGAAAACGTATATTTACCGAACTTGTCAAAGACACCAACTGATTGGAAGAAAAGTGATATATTTATATATATAGGTGTATTTTTAAGAATATTTTCCTAGCAAAATTTTTCAGAAATTATTAATTTATAATTCACAAAACGAATTTAATATAGATCTAGGCTAGAATTAATATTAATCATAATCATATTGAATAGGAAAATATAATCAAGAGTATAAATTTTTTTTTATTAAAATTCTATTATATTTATTGGTGTATATATAAGGTGGTGACTGGGTATTTATGACACAAATTAATTATGTGAAGGGAGGGATTAATTTCAGTACTTTTAGGTCGAAATCACACATTTATTACTGGCAATTCATGTAGACATAAGGTGGGTGCTACAAATAACTTGAAATTAGCTGAGAAATTGTATATTGTGCCTTGAAGATAAACACACTGACATAAAGTGTCTAATATCAAAAGTACTGAAGTCATGAATTCAATAAATCCTAATTCATATGATTGACTGTCATTTTTCAAAACTTACTTTCAGCTTTTTCACTGACAATATACATGGAGTGAAATATGTATTAAGACTTCCAAAGTATCCTGTCTTTTTAGTCATAATGATAAATTTCTGTCATTTTTTTAAATAGAGTTTAGATAATTATAATGTAAATATTATTCCTAAAATCAATGGCTTAATTTCTTTAATCTATTCATTTCCTATACCTTATAAAGAAGTCCCTCATTTTCCTACTAACTTTGATACATTTAGCTAATCAGCATTTTATAAAAACAAAAATAGGCCTACAAGTAATAGGAATTTCTTATTCAATTTGAACAATTAATTGTTTGTACATACATTCTATGAATACCCTCATATGACCCTGTAATAAGTATTTGAATCTCTTAAATTCAGAATAATATCACAATGATTATTTTATTGAATGATTAACATTAATGTTTTAACTAATTATGTGATTTTATTCGCGGTATATATCTTATGTATTTATCATGAAAAGGAAAACTAATCTTTTTTATTAGAAATATTTGGCTACTGCTTTTATGTAGCTTGTTTTATAAATAATCATATTAGGCCCAAAAAGTAGAGAACTTTGGGAGTTAATAAAGCTAGAAAATTTTATTTATTTTTCAGCTAAATTAAAAGTTATTTGCGATCTCATCAGAAACTAACAAAATTATGTATTTTAATTATATTCAAAGGAATAGTAACATTTCACATTTGGACTTGTTTGTATCTCTATTTTACCCCCTGAATTGAAGTTCTGGTTTGTTTACATTGAGGCCTGTACTGAATGACCCAATAGTAACGTAAGTGGGCCCGTTGAAACGGCTGAAGGTTTTACGTAGAGATCGCTAAATCTGTATCATTTTCCAGCTGTAAACGAGTGTGTGTAACGAAAATATTTCTTGATTTTTTTCGGAAATGTGAAAATTATTGTGAGTATTTCATATCCATATTTTGCTAAACATTGAAATATTTCAACGGACAGTGCACAATGACAGCAAACCCAGCATGGGAATAGGCCTACCCCCTGAATATCGGTCGAAAGAATTCTGTCTGCAAGTAAAATGATATTCTAATCTCTGCTACACCAAGAAATGTAGAAGCTTATCCGATTATGGTCTTTCTGCGGTAGAATTTAGCGAAATATTTTACAAAAAAATCATAATTTCGAAAGGATACTGACTTGACAATGCTGTAGGAACGTAACTTCCGGGTTTCGAAGCGGCCTTAGCCTCGTTTTCGAGTACGTACACTTGGTTTCTGATACCTCATAAATATTCATGAGGTAATATTAAGAATCCCCTATTAAGCTATCAAGACCTTTTGGAACTGGAGAAGAAGATGAAAGTAGGATTTTAAGGTTTTGACCCCTGTGACCCCATTTGGGGTCAAGTGGTCACCAAACCTACAATTTAGAATCCCCAGTGTCCAAGGATTCTTCACACAATTTTTCAGCTCTCTAGACCTTTTGGAACTGGAGAAGAAGATGAAAATAGGTTTTTCAGGTTTTGACCCCTGTGACCCCATTTGGGGTCATGGGGTCACCAAACCTACAATTTAGAATCTCCAGTGCCCAAGGAGTCTACACACAACTATTCAGCTCTCTGCACCTTTTGGAACTGGAGAAGAAGATGCAAATAGGTTTTTCATGTTTTGACCCCTCTGACCTCATTTGGGGTCATGGGGTCACAAAATCTACAATTTAGAATCCCCATTGGCCAAGAAGTCTACACACAACTTTTCAGCTCTCTGGACCTTTTGGAACTGGAGAAGAAGATTAAAATAGATTTTTAAGGTTTTGACCCTTGTGATCCCATTTGGGGTCATGGGGTCACGAAATCTACAATTTAGAATCCCCATTTGCCAAGGAGTATGCACATAAAATTTCAGCTCTCTAGAGTCATTGGTTCTGGAGAAGAAGTCGAAAAAGTGAAAAGTTTACGGACGGATGGACGGACGGATGGACGGACGCCGGACGCCATGCCATGCCATAAGCCCATCGGGTCTTTCAGACCTGATGAGCTAAAAATGCATCTATTAATTTGCTCAAATGAAAATCATAGAGCAAATACATCCGTTTGACTATAGAACACGGCGGATCTACATTTTACCTCCAAATTCCCTTGAGTTCCATTAACTATACGATATGATGTATCTCCATTTTGAGATCATTTTGAATTCCATCAGGTATGAGAGTACCACGGATCTATTCTATTCTGATAATTAACTTTTGGAATTGATATGGGTCAAAGTGTTAATTGAGACGTTTGCGACCAAATATTTTGAGCTGAATAAAAATCTTTCATAGGCATGTTTATCTTTTCTTCTTTTTTATATATCAACTTTTTATTTCAGAAACCCTGTTACAACTATAGGACTTCAACCCAGGGTTTTAGAAGCCCAAATGAACATTAAAATATGGCGTATTCGTGTTTACTGATGTTTTGCACGGGACAAGGAAAGCATAATCCCTCACCCATTCACACTCGTTTCTCTTCACTGCATATACTTAAACTTAAAAGGTCAAGGCCAAACATTTCATTCATATTGACTAATATGGTAATTCATCAACATGATTCGCATTCGACAGTAGCATGTACAAAGGGATTTGTATTGCTGAAAAAACAAATGTCTTCTGTAAAACAAAATCGTTCACTGATAACCCTTTGGCATAAAGATAACCTAGAACCTCTTTCAGGAGCAGTTTAGAAGCTGGATTGATGAAGAGGAACAAGTTGTTAAGTCAACTTCTTTATTGCACGAGTTGCGACGTTTCAGTGTAAATACTAACATAATTATCAAGCAACTTATTCTTCTTAACCTAGAATCTACCTAGAACTTAATTTTTCAGCAATACAAATCCCTGTGAGCATGCGAACTGTAAGAACCACGCACACTCAAAGCATCAAACCGAAGTAGGTGAACTCATGTCTTTCATAGCCGTCTGTGTAAGCAAATTGTGTTTTTGTTGACAATCTGAACCTAATGAGGGACTATTGATTTCTGTAAAACTATCAGGTATGAAACGAATGCTTTCACTACTCATAAAAGGGAACATGAAAGATGGACGCTGCATTATAATCACCTAATTAGTCATTGCAAACAACATCAATGACTTGGTTATTACTCGTACTCGTGTGTAAGCATACAATGGAATTGAAAATTTATAACGAAACAGATATATGATTTGATGTTTCAGAAGTAATTTCTTATATTTGGTTACATTTGAAAAACAGATCACGAAAACAAGCATAAGTTATCTGCTTGATTTTTAAATCAGCGAATTTCTTAAAGTCAAGGCATATATTTATTGAAACAATCTTTTAGTAAAGGGCTACAGAGTGTGTGGCCGGGGTCAAATATGTCAAACTTCATAAATAGTGTTATTTGATCGAGAAGAAGAGGTTGTTTCTGAAAAGTAGCACCTTAATTTTGTATTAGTTCAGTAAAATGTCAATAAACATTATGAAGTCGATATTTGTGGTTGAAACCGGACAATGGCGAGCGCCAATGACTCAAACGTTGTTTTGGAAATCTTGTTTACAGCAGACGACATAAAGGTACATCTCTGTTGGTAGTGCTTTGTAGGTCATTTAACTAATATACATGTATATGACACAAAGAATTACGACTTCTCAACATCTACAGTGCCGATTTTCGGTTTCAAAAATATGAAATAACATAAATTGGGCATTTTAGAGATAAATATGTAACTTTAGAAGGCAATTTTAACTTTACTCAGGCAAATGTTCTTTAATTGGCTTTATACAAAGTAAACTCTGTGTCACTTTAAATGGAACAATTTGTCAAGATTTTATACATTTGATACTGGTATGAATATATTTGTTCTACTATCAGTACATACTGCAGCTTCGGGCATTTGATCTCAGCAATTACTGACTAAAGGAGTTCAATGAATCATCAGAACACCAAGGAACTTCCATTCAACGATGCATCTTTCATTTAATTAGATAATGAATTAATGCATCGCGACAACGGCGAATCTCAATCAATAAGTTATAATTAGACCGCTCGTGTCTGCTGTTTAGTCGTTGATGGTGTTCAAAAGGTACTAAATTTTATCATCACTGTCAATCTTAAAATGCTGTCTTCAATCAGACAGCATACTACAGGGCGATTTTTTTAAAGTCGTATTTTCAATCTCACAAAAATCCTACTCATAAAATGTAGTTCCGTCCGTGGTTTAACTGAAAATGTTGTTAGAGCACGGTTGACAACAAAGAAGCCATGGTCAAAGCGTCAATTTACACTTGCACGAAAAAGCCAACATGAGAATCAAAATAGAGTAAATTCATGTTGGATTTATTTTTTGGTGCGCGTTTTACACGTGCATCTAAACGTAAACACAAAAAGATAGTAATATTAATACGTTAAATAAATAATAATACTCATTATATAACCATCGATGAATCTTAGAATCACATTCGCATTGAAACTTATTTAAAATCTTGATTAAAAGGCGAACTTTGCGCATATAAATGATTACTTCGGTAGTAAAAGTAAAACAAAAGTAAAATAGTGTGCTGAAGTATATTTCTATGCGTTCTAATGTCCCCATTGGAATAAGGTCTAGAATTCTATCAAAATATAAATTGAGAAATACGGTTAGCACCTGTAACAAATATATATGAATATTTATAAGCAGAAAATAATAACACTTTCATTAGTTGACTTTGATGTATGCTGTCAAAATGAGTAAGAAAAACGTCTTTGCAAAACAGCAAAACAAAATACGAATGACCATCCTTCCAAATAATCCTTTTGCTGGAAAGTCCGTGATAGTTTGATAATAATGTTCACACGATTGCAAGCTGATTCTGCTTCTATTACAGTTCCTTGACAATCACATTTTTGTGTTTTGGCCAGTGTTGATAGATAAAACACTAGACTTAGCCGTTCCATTGCAGAGAACAATGATGTTGAAAGGTATGTCTGACTGGATACGAGCCCCTTAGAGCATTTAGATGCACATTCTTGTTACGGAAATATTGCCTTTAGCCTATATCTACTTACGCTTTTAGTTTTCATAAATATTTTGCGATTATCTTGAATATGTACTCTTTCTAGAGGAAGTTAACCAAATATCTGCGTGTTACAATGACGTTGTACCGCTGACAAAAAATGTATTTTAAGTACAAATAGCAAATATCAAGAGGGATTTACCTTTCTTTATTTTTCATCATTTTTTGTTATGTGAATTACACTATAAACTATGTAACATTTACTCTCCATTGTATCACCAGATAACACTTGCACTTTTGACATCCTTATTGTGTGTCCAGCGATATGTGACCACCAACTAAGCTAATTACTGCGATGACGGGTATTGATTCCTGCTAGCTGATGCAGGCACAACGGGTACAGACAGAATTAATGAGAATAGATTCTTCAATAAGCAAACAAGAGGTGAACGTTCATATCTTTGACCATTGTAGACCTGATCATACAAAAAAAGAACTTAACAAGATTTCAGAAAAATTACTTGACACTCGCATTCAAGTAATCTTATTGAACCCGTAAAAGCCTAAAAAATATTTACATTATTTCCTGGAGATCATTTGCAAAATTGTAATCAGTCACAACATCAATGTTAAGATTATATGTTGATAAGTGTTATAAGCATTATCTAAAAAAAGTTGCTCTCTTGGATCTGATTAAGAAGGACTGGTCACTTGGTTGTTATGCTTACAAAGAAACAGCTAATGAAAAACCGGCAACTGTCATTGCTTCCGGTGTTCTACGTATGACGGAGTATAGGGCATGTTTTGAGGGATTTTGAACCCCTACCCCTTCACAAATTTGACAGATAATTTAGTAGGTAGAGTTAGCCCCTCCCTCTTCCTGAAAAATCCTAGATCCGCAATAACGTACACGCCCGTCAAAATGCAACAGACATGATCATTGCAGGATGCATTAAATTGCTCGGGGAATCTAACGACATGACGATATTGTAATAATAATTATATGATGTTTGATTAAATCAGGAACGGTAGAAGAACCGCCATCCTCATTTTTGAACGACAAGATGAAACATATTTTTGAGTATGGTGCTGTTTATTATAATCACATGAAGAGAAAGTGGGGCTTTGTAACCGTTAACGTATTTGCAATATATCCAAGACGTTGTCGGGTGTTTTTGACGTAATTCGCATGTCTTTATCACTAATTTACATAAGTGACAGAGCATACAAGGAAAATAAAAAACATAGATTCCTCACCTTTCCTGAATGTATCCATACGCCCATTTACGATAACGATATGTTATCGAGTGCCAACGTCAATAAATCCACGGGCGTGGTTCGCTTTTGTTCTTAAAGCGACACTCGGTATTACTGCAGATTACATGTACGTATGTACGATGAGAACATTAAAAGTCACGATAACATAACGATCGAACTTCCTGTCGGTCGTAAGCCTCTAATGATTTGGTATTTCGTGAATGCGATGAGAAATCAATAAAACAAAACATAACTGTTCTTGATCATACATATAAAACGGAGCTTGACAGTGCCTGTTAATGAAACAAATGATCAATCATTAATAAAATCAATTTCACTTAAAATACAGTTATTCTGTAGAATGAACATTGTGTGAATGTTGAACAACGAGTATCCGTTACGTTTCGAGAACGGAACAGAATGGTATTTCTCGACAAAGTGATATTCAACTCCAACAACCAATTACGTGAATGAAATGAACGCTTTTTAAACTATATGTTGAAACATATCATGAATGAATGGTAAGGTACATAAACACATCGTGCCTACAATGTATCTTAAATGTTATAGATCTAACATCGAAAGAAAGGAAAATAACATGTTCATAGATTCCGATTCTGAAAGTAAACAATGTTACAATCCTTTCATTTATGCAATGAACAAATGAACGAAATGAAAACATCATTATAGAAGCATCGCCACTCAATCCAGACAGCTGAGTTTGTATGAGTTCAAAAGGCTCGTTTGCATACTTCTGTTAAGGATAACATACAAGTAACCTACATTCGTGAAAAAGAATGTACGAGCCGCGAAGCGGCGAGGACATTGTTTTCACGAATGTACGGTTACGAGTATGTTATCTGACTTAAAATACAGCCTAGTTTAAAGTGTTTTTTGTATGACCTGCTTTGGTTTATGATAATAACATTCGTATTTCATTGCATTTACATATTTCAACACAAAAAACGTTTTTCAATAAAACAAAATCCTTTAACAAAATTTGAGATGGTCCCAACTGGTTCACCGGTCATTCTTAATGCACGTGCAACGTAACCATCTTGCCGGTACATTCTTAATGCACATGCAACGTTACCATTTCGCCAGTACATTCTTAATGCACGTGCAATGTAACCATCTAGCTAGTACATTCTTAATGCACGTGCAACGTTACCAGCTTAATTCACGTGCAAGACGTTTGAAACCGCAATCAGCTAGGGATTTGGTATAAAAGGAAGGTGGTCTTAATTCAACTTAGACATTATGTATGGCAATTTTGTTGTTGAGTGGGAAGACATGGCCGAGTATCCACACTTCGAAGACATTTCTTCAGAGGATGATGTTGTGTTATCAAATAATGAAACCAGTTCCTTTCCGGGGACCATCTCAAAATTATTATTGCTCAATTGTCCACATAGAAGCAGTAGATTCTTGTAGGATAATGTATGATTGAAACAATACAATGACGTCACTGCTGTATTTTAACGTACTAGAACATACCAGTGTTTGAAATATAGAGTATTCGTGTCATTAATATTAACTTTCGTTCACCTGATTACAAAATATATAACACTGATAGTTGCATAACTGATTGAATGCGCACGGTTCTCCTGGATGAAAATCTCAACTACACATTTAATCTCAAATCCCTTGGGAGTATAAAACTCGCGCAGCCACGAGCACTTTTCATTACATCGGAGCTTTTAATCTAAAACCCGAACAGTTAACAGTTACAAAACAACAAATATCGAAGCATAATTTATAAATAATACTTGCAATCTTTTTTTAGTCATATTTCATTTCACTAGCGACCTATCAGACCGGGATTCAGGAGGATATATTAGGTTGATGTTAAAGAGCCACATATTATTTACCTTTGATACGAACCTAAATGTCATATGTGGTGATATAAAATCATAACATCTTAACTTTTCATGTCTAAAAGACATATATATATATGACAAATACTGGTTTTCCATTAAAATCTAAAATCGGCCTTATAAATGCACAGAGGTGTAGATATCACGCCCAATATACATGGATACTATTTATATAACCTAACAAACACTATCAACTCCTAACTGCCCTCCTGGCTGTTTTGGATAAGTCTCCAAAATTACGTTTGACTGTTTGACACGCGCCATCGATCATAATTGCGACGTTCTAACTTCATTTTATCACTGTAAAAAAACATAAGCTTTATAATGTGTCTTTTTGGTAACAGTCGATACTTCGCAATCAAATAACACCATTGATTAAGTTTGGCATATATGACTCCAACAACTCACGGAGTGGCTCTTTAAGTTTTCTGAACTCATAAGGGGTTGAAGGCTAATTCATTGGATTATGTCAGCAGCTTCCTAACAACGCCCAGGCACTATACACCTGTTCGAGCGTTATATCAACCGTTCCGTCCTGCTCATGACATTGATGGTTATCCCAAGAGACATACACCGGATATTTACTTCCGGGTTACTAACCGTCGGTGTCCGGTTGCTTTTTCCGGACTCATTGTTTATGAACATGGTCATTGTAGGACAAATAATTGGTATTCTATACGTTTGCATGGTAATAGTAAGAATGGCGACTGAAATATCGGCGTAGTTTATATCTATGTGTTTGAATACTACCATGAAGACGGCCGAGTGTCATTCGTGTTGTATTCAAGGCATATCATGATATCAGAAATAGGTTTATACTGTATGTTACTTGAACATAAATAAATAAATAAATAAATATTGGAAACATCATCACAACCAATATTTCACGAACCTACCACTGATTAATCATCTTTACGCAGTCAATATGTACCTCAATTAAGAAAAAAAAGTACTAAGTAACTCGGAATATTCGGTTGCAAGAAACAAAGATTCAGATTCAACTACTTAAACCTTTATTCTGAATTCCTTTAAGCGCGAAGGGAATGTTGATATTCAAATGGTATGTTTACTTTATTCTACTTCAACAATGTTGATATTTCTTGCAAGAATAAATCTTTGATGAAAAAGTGGTAGGAAAAGTTCTTCACATCAACAACTTCAGGAGCTTTATACAGAACAATCGAAATGTAGAAAATACATCGAACATGATTTTCCTATTTGTTCTAATTACGTTAGAAATTTTGGACATGCCTTTGTTGCATTTTTTAAAATCAAATTGACGAATGTTTTAGTATTCCTGGAAAAAACATAAGCCAATTAGAATATCAACCGTATGATTGATATTGGCAGTACTATTGTTTCAGTCTAACTTGGTTCAATTCTAATTGAGCATTTCGGAATACATTTAGGTTTTATTAGAAGGTTATAACATTTAAGTCTACATTCCAAAGGATTTCCGAATTGAAGAGGCCTCGGGCCCATAGAACATATACATAAACAGTAAAATTATACATGTATATGGGTTAATTTTTTGCATTAGAGTGATATGACGTGTTCCATACATCATTGTTTTTTTGTTAAGTACATAGCAAGATTTTGTATTGTATTTTGATGATTACTGTTCATTAGACTATAGAATTCTATAATACTTGGCTGGACATACTGCTGTTTAATATATTTGCAACGTAATGAAGTATATACAGGACAAATAAAAACAAAATTGTATTTGTCATTAATTCCATTTAAACTACAAAGGGTACATATACGGTCTTCCTTTTTTAACACAATGTCAAAAAAAATTCAGAAAACGGTCAATTAACAGGTATCATTTTGTGCGAAGACAAGAGATAATTATCTATTGAGATTCCATTATAATCAATTCAGAAAATTAATCAATCTTTCATTATATCCGATCATTCTATTTGAAATTACATAGCATTTCCTAATAACATTTTCCTTTGAAGTTTTCAACAGACTGTACAGAAAGACGGCATGGGACGGTGGAGAAAACCCGATATTAACAGTTTCATTATCAATCAAGTTTTTCTGGGGGGAGAGAGAGAGAGAGAGAACGAAAGAAAGACGACAATGAACTGTTGGCGTCTTCATCTTTATATATATACAGTGATGAGTTACTTAGATTTTATCAAAGGTAAATTAGCGCTTAGAAAGTCGTAGGCCAAAGTTAATGTCTGATACTTAAAAGGACAGGGTATTTTTTCCAGAAGCAAAATTCAAGGAAACATTCCTGTTTATTCATATGTGTAATTAGTATATGTAATATATAGTAAACAGCATAAGTCAAACATGTTAATGAGGTTAACATTTTGAATAATTTAGAGTTGACAACTTGATAAATAAAAGAGCATACTCGGTAAATAAGAAAAAACATTCATCGGAGATGCGAGTGTGAAAATCCTTGCAAAGCATAACGCCTTTTTTCATGTCATTCCCCAAAATAAAAAAATGACAGATTGCCGATAGGACAAGCTCTTAAGACTGTTAAAGCGCTACGCGAGATACGAAAGTAAAAACCCTTCGTTTTTCCCTAGTGGATCTCAAAGAAGTAAGGCTTGTGGGCTTAAAAACTTGCATTCATTAACCCATTCATCTTACCAACTTTTACAGGACCCTCGAAAAGCATATTGTGATCCTGCAAACCTTACAAGGTCGTTTCAGTTTTTCAATCACTATTTGTAAACAAAACAAGTAAAACACCAAAGTTGTTTGTGTATGTGTATCTATAACAGAAATGATATTCAAGGGCATTAGTTTGTATGTTTATTCTAAATGGCAGTTCTCGGCATGTTTTTGCATTTATATAACGGAAGTATATTTTAATAATTTCAGAAAGTGGGTTTAAGTCTAATTTGTGTATAATTATCTGTATGTTTTGTTTGGTATATGTCATGATATATTATGTTATGGCAGTGTATATATATTGCATTAATCTTGTTTATTTCAGAGAATGTTTTTGTATTCGTATAATACATTCATTCTGTGACAAGTTCATGTTTATTAAAAAAAATCAGTGTGTATGTTTTTTAACTTTCTCACAGGCATGACTATTTACTCAGACACGAATATAAACATCTATTTATGTTTATAAACAATGTACAACTTTACAAAATAAATTTCCATTAAGTCCAATCATATAGTGATAACAAAAATAAAATATTTGTCTGTTTTCTTGCTTAAAGTAAATGGTTGTTACAAATTGGACTTTACAGGGAAAATGTATAAACGTATAAGATTAATTTTGTAAATGAAAAGATTTACATATACAATTGATTCGCTTGAAACGGTTATCTTCTAAAGATACATCACAGACATCTTAACATCAGCGTACAGACTGTTGTGTAAACGGGTAACAGTAAATAAGGACAACGCCGACTTACCGAAATCGAAACGAAGTAAACTAAATGGCATGTAAGTGTTCTAAGGTGTAGCAATAATGTTTTCTAGCTCGGGTTTTGCATTCACTCACCAGAGAGGTACTTCCATCATAAATGTCTTTGCTAACCTTTGTTCTATTACGAGCATATCTCGTTTAAGAAATGCAGTAGTCTGGCAGAATGCAATCAAAGTTAGTTGTGAATCAACTTTTTAAAAGTTGTTATCCGAAAAGCCTCAGTTATTTTCGTATACTTTGGGAAAGCTAAACTTCATACGAATGTGCACTTTGTGTCTCTCTTACAGAACACATTTGCCTTGTCTGAGGACTGCATCATTGCAGAGACCTTGGTGACAATAAATAAGTTCTAAATGCACGCGGTGTTTTCATTGGCTGAAATTTTGTAGATATTTTCTTTATGCCATTATGGGAACCTGCTGGAATATTGAGCTGTATTATGTTCTTATATACTTGCTTTGCATAAGCGGCTATTACTTTATTAGAAGACAATCAAATCGTTTCCTTACTTGTCAGTATTCGGGTCATTCCAGGTCACCAGGGGTTTACTGTTACGATTTTTTCACCAATCCCCCTGGGAAATTTTTATCAGGAATATTTGTACTCAGAGTAACCCTTTAGTCATGTTATGAAACAACAACCCTATGGAACGATTTCAGAGACTCATATGAGAAGATGGAAACTGACTTAAAACGCGAAAGTGTAAGGTCAGAACTGCAAACCAACTCCCTCAGAACAAGACTAAAGCTTGTAATAACCGTCGTTTAAGAGGCTCGATGTGCTATCGCAGTAGCAGTTTCATTTGGTTACATAAATCATTGGCATGTTTAAGTACATTTTCCTGATGAAAAGCTTCAGTGGTGCTTTAGTGAAGATCATCGGAACATTTATACCTGGATAACCGTGCATGCATGTTCCAGGTGTTTCTTTTCTAATTTAATCGCATGATAACAATCGTATTCTTGTTACTTAGGCCTACCGTTGTTGATAATTATAACTGTGTTGAATAAAACGTAGCTTCAGTGTACAATAATGTAATACTATTCGCTTTGTTGGAAACAAAATTTTCACTCAATTTAAAGATGTCCCCAATATTAAACTGCTGAGTAGAACTATTGATAAATATTGACAACAATCCAGAGTCCGTCTTGATTTTCAGCATGTCAACAAATCTAGTCGAATTATTTTAATCAAGCTATCAGTAATACATCCGTGTGGGGTAAAGATACGCGAGGATAAAGATACGCACTTGCACAAAACTTAACCTAGAAAATCAGGATGAGTGTTAGCTTGTATTAGATTGATGTCTTTGCATCTTTAGGCAATTTGGAATATATTTTTTAAGGTAAAAAAGACTTTAATTTTTAAATTACTCGCACAAATGACTGACAAATTGGTAAAAACTGACAAAATACCTAGCAAACATGGCGTCATCAAACATTTTGCCTTCTCACATAACAATTGTCAATGGAAACCAAAATATTGCTCCGACCATCGGTTTGTCCTTACCTTAACTTCAGCAGTCAGTTTTAGAATATTTTGAAATCATAATAATGGAAATTTTAGGTGTATTCAAATCCTGTCTGCGTATCTTTAGCCTGCACATACCGACCTATGGAAATAGAGGGGTAGTAGTTTGAAAACTTGTAGTGTCACTGACAAACACATTTCAACTTGTATATTTTTCATTCATATAATCAATGAAGATCTAAATTTAAACAATGACATGGGTTTTATCTCATATACTGTAGGTTAATCGTTTGAATAAACATGTATCTCTTAGGTGCGTAGCTTTACCCGACAGCACTGTAATCCTAAATGTTGGATTGTAGTTAATGAAGATCACCATAGCACGGCATTTGTGCAAAATCTTCTATAAAGTGACGAGATTATCGTACGTGTACGATTTAAAACTATGTCCGAAGCGATTTAACAGAAGATTTTGCCCTGTTACCACCAACTGCATGACATCACACCACATGTACGTCATTAGAATGTCAAAATGGTTATATGAGTAACGCCAAGATGCTGCAGTATATAACTTATATAGCATATTCAACTAGGATTATACCGCCGCAAGTATGGCGTCACGATAGTTTGTAGTTCTGACGTCTCAATGTTGTTGGTACCGTTGTCATACTGATACCGAACACTCGAAAATAGTATATAGAAAATAGACAACATAGTATATCGGCAATTGCGCTTGACAAATCAAGGCGAGTGATTAACAAAACAATAACTGTCTCCAACAATACTTTATAAAACAAGTAAACGATTTTGGTATCAAACCGGCTTTCGCAGCTTTATGCCTCGTTTTAAAAATGATATTGAATCGAAAGTCGTTTATTATCGTATTAACAATGCAATCCCCAATCCGTACAATGAAAAGATACAGTAAGAATTGGGTAAGGAATTTAACCATTTTCATTATAAATCATATTACACAAACCGAATACGTGTTTTCTGTCACTATGCAAGAACACAATAACAAGTAAACAAAACAATAAAATTGTGTGAACATACCATTGTTGGTCAAAGTTGTCATCCAAGTTAGTCCGATTCGTCAATGAAGAGTATTGTCACGGATTCAAACACCCGTCGTTCGAGCAGACGACCATCACTGTCGTCTGAACACCTGGTCGAGAATTCTCACGTGCTTGCATGTACGCATGCGCAGTGAAATAAACGATCTCTCCTTTCTTGTCTTTCAGTTATGTATTGATTGAATGTTATGATAATCATGCGCAGTAGGGCACCCATTGCCTATCATGGCTTATTAACTCCAGCTGCCAAGGCGTGTATCCTTTATTTCCTACCACTATGAAATCGGTTGCCATGGAAACGTTGATGCCAACGAACAACGCGAGATTATGAAGTAGTCATTTATTTTATTTACACAGCGGAAGATCAGGTCATATATAACATGACAAATGCTATCAGGCAAATATTTTGGTCGATACATAGCATCGTCAAGCTTTCTAGGTTTTCTGCAGGGCTTTCCATGTCGAATGCTTAAAAGTGAAAATTAAAAAAATGTATTAATTATCATTGTGATAAACAGGCTATAAAGGCGTGATGGACTTTAATGTAATGAATGAATTGTTGAGTCAAAAATTAGGTTAAGTGTGAATTAATCGAGACCTTGGCTGTATGAACAGTTTCATTAGAAGGTCTATAGAAAGGTGTATTGCTGTACGTAACCATCGGGTCACAAACTTCAGCATCATTATCATTCCATAAGTGAAATTACATGTTAAGGTTAATCATTGTAAGTAACAAGTTTAACTGTTTGTATTATGTATGTCAACGATGACTATGATCATTTTGATGGTTAAGAAGATAAAATTTTATCAGTTGAAATATGGACATGAGTATATAAATGTTTATACTTGATAACCAGTATTTAAAGTTTTTGCAAATTACAGTCATATAATCATTTCACAAATGAAATTACATGTCAAGTTTATTTATTGAAAGTTAAACTGTTTGTAATATGTACAGGTCAATGATTATTCTGATGAGTTTGATGGTTATGATGATAAAAGATAAACAAAAATAATAAATAGTTGAAATTTGGACGTGAAATTGCAAGAGTATTTATAACGTTATACTTGAACGTGTGGGTACTAGGGATGATTTTAATACTTTTTCCAAAATATAAAAAAAACTTTGTTACTTTTCTTCATCTACCACATGTTATATGATACTATTAAATAACCATAGACCATTCAGGATTCACGTCAAAATAGAATAGTTGATTATGTGGTTGCGACAAGGAATCATTTTTATTTCATCCCCTATTCGGGTGGTGTATTACCAAAACAATGACAAGGGGGAGGGGGCAGGGCCAATATCCACTAAAATAATACCCTAATAATATCCCCTCCCCCTTCTCTGCAGTCGTAAGTGATGTACATTCTATTTTTTAAAATGAATTTAGTGTTTAAAGGCCACTTTTGCTCGGACTTTTTAATAAGTGCGTAATAAAATAATATTCTCAATATTCTATATGTAAATGCGGCAGCTGCATGGACTGAACAAGTAGAAAAACGTCAGGGGTGGGCTTCGGGGATGCGAACCCCCATCCTTTGGAATTTTAGAAATAAAACGGTGACTCCGAAGGGTGAGACCCCCCCACCCCCCACCCCCCCATCCAAGTTGGTTTTATCATCTAGGTAATAATACTTAAGTTTCCGCGGAACCAGTCCAGCCTGTGTTGCTGAGAGTGGGATCTCCCAAGGACAGAAGATATTGTGGGTGATACAAAATGTAGGGATTTTACTGCAGCTTCCTGTTATAAATATTACGAAGATACAAATGACCGTTCTTTTGTTGAAATCTCGAAAATGTTTTATATCATCACAAGTACAATCACTCTCTCCCAACAAAGGTAGCTCCGTCATAAATTTCTATACAACCTCTGTCTTAATTCGAAGGTTTCTCGGTCTTCCGGTACTATCCCCTAGCGGGACATTATTGCAACTTAAACAACCTGGCTATATTTCATCCAATGAAAACAACGAATGCATGAATAATATGATGTCACAAAGGCCTGTGCAATGAAACAGTAGAAAAATGAGGCGTGTGAGTTCTGTAAAGACGACTCAAAGTGCAAGGTGCATATTTGAATAAAGTTGGCGCTTTTGGGAAGCTTACGGAAATAACTTAGGCGATTTATATGATAACTTTTGAAACGGCGGCGCTGATTGTTCAACTAACTTTGATTGCATCCAATTAGCTTTCTACACTTCGTGCACAAGAAACCTTCAAATTAAGACAGAGGTTGTATAGAAATGTATGACGGAGCTACCTCTGTTGGGAGAGAATGAATTACAATGGGTGTGAAGAATTTTGAATTATAATATTTCATCACGCATTTAAATCAAGAAAGCTTTAGAACACCTCAAAACGGTAATATATAATATATGTTGAGGGGATCCCATCATAAATTTGAAACATACTCCCTTGATTATCCCTTGGACCTTCTGTTAACTAATATTAGATAATGGCATCTTTCCGGGTATTTGAAATACCGAGTTGATCATTCATCTTCTTTTCAAGACTGACACTCAAGATAAAAAAATTATCATGGATTTCATTCACAATTTCAGAAGACAAGTTGGAACGTGCTTGAACTCAAATAAGAGCTACATGAGTTGCTAGAGGGTTTACACAGAGAATATCGTTTGTCGGTAATATGTTCACGCTACAGTCCATCTGTAACAAATAATGTTTTATACCGCTTTCATAAATAAAGGCTTTATAGAGGTATCAAATAGCCATTATTACATAATATTTGTCATCATGAATATTCTTGAACCAGAACTTTACGTTTTGAACTTATTTCCAAAAGACACCAAAACCAAGTGTTCTGTAAATTCAAATACATGAGTTGATGATATAGCATTATCGAAACAATGCAAACATTTATTAAGTGAAGTCTACAAAATCAAATTATGACGTTATCTAAGTTTAACGATCATTGATTTAAATTGACAACTGATCCTGCTAAATCAGCGTAAATATATAATCCGCTCTCGCTCCTTCCTAATACCCTGATGTCTTGCAAGCCAAAACCCTCGTTTCGCTAGCTATCTAACCAGCCAATGAGACGACCCATTCAGCATTCGCATTCAGCAATTAACATCGGCACAACCCGGATGGAAAAATCCGTTGAGTTCAAATTAGTAGCTTCAATCTCCTTAATTAACGACATTTGATTGGCTGAAAAAATAACAGGTGAGCATAGCCTAGAATATCTAAAACAAATTCTAAAGTAAATGATTGACTGCAAAAGCATGTAAACATTCATGAAATCAAAAACGACTTGCTTTCTCTTTAAAGAGTCTCTGCTGGTAACATGTAACTTCGCTCAGCTAAATTCGATTCCAGTGGAGTGGACAATATGTCGGAACAATTCATGGTTGCCGTTAGGATCTTGTACAATCCTAGAATAGATGAAAACAGTTGTTCTTCGCCGCATGTAGGCCTATATTTGAATACCTTAGGCGAACATTTATGGTTCTCGCAGCTAGGTTATACTTGACATATATGTTTGTATGGACAAATGCATCAGAACCCTGTTCATATGAAATAAGAACTACAGTCTCATATATCGCCACATGACGGTCAAGAAAAGTTCGAAATGTCATTCTTTTTTAAAGCTTTACAATGATTATTAAGATTTCAAGTTTTGTTTCTGATCGAACAAATCTTAGAAGCTTTAAAAAACGTGTTATAGTCACAGCTACACCTTATCACGGGATTAAACGTTTTACACTGAGAGCGTAGTTTTCAGTGTCGATGGGACAATGCATTATTGTCCTTTGCTTGACTATCTATGTACATCAACCGAATCTACTTTATAAACATTGCCTATTGTATTAACACTCATCTGGCTTCCAACCATTTGCTTAACCTCTTATGTATCTGTGTACATACCTAATGGCCTCTTATCACTTACTCCGTCAACTACATTTGTTGAATAAATGCCTCATAGTACTGTAACGACACCTGCATATATACTCTCTTTCATTCCTCGTGTACCTGGGAATACTAACAGAACTTACACAATGCACGCACTATGACAACACATCCCGTGAGAGTTTCTAATATAGTACATGTTGAGAATCGTATTTATCGTACATGATTAAGTATACCAGGAAAGTGTCGGGCAGTGAACTAAAATCCAGATGGCATTCACACAAAAATAAAATCTGCATAAGAGGTTTCTAAATTGTATCTTGTGACACCAATGGGGCGCACTCCTCTCTAAACGAAAAACCTGTATCCACCCCTCTGATGTTCAAGATCAAGAAATACACATGTTAGTTCTCCTTGTGAAATACATCATCGAAATTGTCAAGTATCAGTGCATTAGACAATTTGTATAAACGCACAATTGGAAGAAAATCGGAAAATCGATAAAGACATATCATATTCCTTAAATCATAATACAAAATAGAAAACGGATGTTTAAAAATAGCAGTTAGAGAGTGACCATATCTTGATTCATTTACACAGTCTTATAATATCTGCTCTCTTATATCTTGTTGAAATACTCTTTGTATTAACGCATGTAAAAAAAAACAATCAAAACCATGCTTTGATTGAGCAATATATCATTACTCACCAACATCCCACCTACATCTTGTGACTCCTCCCTTTGTTGTCCACCCATTCAAAATTAACATCAACCAAACCCCTGCCAATAAGCAATTGAAATCGCAAGGATATCAGGTTTTGATGTGCTTGTCCTTGGTTACTGTGTGTCCAGTCCAGTAACAGAAAGGACTTTCTTAACGAGCTCAGCCTTACCATACAAAATTGCTTAGCATCAATGATAACATTTCATTGGTTATAACAATCATGTAATGATTTGAAGCAATAAAAGTTAAAATTATGCTTTTTACAAAACCACGCTCAAGTTGGACCTCACTGTGACCTTGACCTTTGACCAATTATAGCGAGAAACGTAACTCTTGGTACTTCTCCATACATAAACCACATAAAAGCCGGCTTTAAAATGTAATTTTATTTCATAGTTTATCATTTAAGTTTTGGATTTGGGTTTCATATAAATGATTTAAGTGAAACAACTTACACATACAATAATGAAAAGACTAAAATGAATTACATTTACACAAAAGACTTTCAAATCTGTTGAAGAAGTAAGACCTGTTTACTATCATAGTGTTTCGAGAACTTTGTACTTATGTCGCAAATATCAGTATATCAATGTTTTTCATATACACTACTTGGTAACATAATCTATTACACCAGTACCTTTAATATTAATAATATCTGACTGTTGCATATGCTTATAGATACTTTAAAGTATCTAACTAATGCTAAAACCTTCACATGCATAAATAGATCATACGACCGGTGAATCAAATATCAATTTGGCATGTAGATGAAAGTAGACATGGTTATAGTTAATTATTTAATATGTTATCATCAACAGGAAGTGAGTGCATACTAGGACAATAAATATTGACAACAAATATAAAATCTAACAATAAAGGGTAAAGAATGAAATAATGTCATTAGGAAACATTACATTACAAAATGGTTCATAGTCAACCCCATTTCCAAAAATATTGTCCATGTTGTACTTTTAGTGTATCAAACATCAATATCTTAGAGTCAATTGGAAACTTAAATTAACGGTTGGCAATGAGAATCAAGGAATATCATGTGGTTTTACCTTTATAGGTAAAGGCATACTTATTTTGTTGCTGAAATGGATACAGGAAACCCAGATGAGTTTACTCTCACACTACTAGAGCTAGTTGTAATCTTTCCTGGCCCTTGAAGTCTTTAAGTAATATGGGTTGAGAGAGGAACTAGCTGATCTTTTCAATTGTAATATGTTGTTTACTACCCTTACTACGGTTAACCTTAACTATCGATGAACACTACACGAAACAAAACTACCAATCACCTAGGCTCTTTGTGGAAGGAGGTCAATAAATCTTATTGCTGGAAAGGAGTGCAATAAGAAATCAATATTATGTTGAACCCCAGAATCTGATATTAAAACTATAAGTATACAAAGTCATTCATTGCTTTAATTAATAGAAGAAAAGCAATGTGATGAGACCTACTAACACTCACTGTTGTATCTTTGTGTCTAAATTGTCATATTCTTATATAAAACGAACAACGAAGGATCATGAAAGGAATACACTTACAGAACAATGCTTATGAACATAATGCTTTAAGAATATTGTAAACATCATCCCTGAAAGATAAAAAGAATCTCACCAAAGGTCTTCTAGTATCAATATATCAACATGTATAATAAAAAGTCCAGAACACCTAAGGCTTACAAGGATATTTCACTTTCTTCAAAATGTGTCAATAAATTCAGAAACAGAATAACTAAGGTCAGATTCTATTTATCATCAAAAACATGTTTGTATTTATGAATATGCTTAATATTAAATGCGAAAAATACAATTTTTCATTTTTGTTCTTAATGTCATCTGGTCACTGCAGCCAAGGAAGAGTATTGTTCAACCATTTTAAGATGAACACACATCTTCTCTCCTGTTTGAACACTCCAAAACAGAAACTTGCTCCATTGGGATTCTTAATCCAGCATGATTTCTTCTAAAAACACTCCAGGACTTTGATAAAAGGTGTTTAATCGTCATCGCTGTCATCATTTATTGCACTTTGACGGATTGCAATGTTCATAACGTCTTTGATTTCTTTTTTCGGGTTTTCTTCTAGGTCAGTTTTGACAGCCCCTATTTGAGCAAGCATCCACTCAAGTTCTGGAACAGGGAAAAAGTTGAATTGATTTTCAGATGAAGTAAACATTTGTTTACTCAAAAGAAACAAAGACAAAAGAATCATAAATACATAATCTGGTTCTTCAGTAATTTGTTCACTAAAATATTGATGTAATGTAACAATGTTACAGATAATATAAACATAGAAAGTAATAATTCAAATGAAGATGATATCAACCAATGACTATTATCAATTAACAAGAAGATTTCCTCAAATCTCATCCGAGACAGTGGCAATTTAAGAAGTTCAGGGGTTCTAACATCCCCTTACATGTGCCCCCTAAGAGTTTCTTTATAAAAAATGCGTGTAAAAGGGGGATCCTCAAGTAAGTTCACAAGGTGATCCCCCTTCAGAAATTTCAACATCCGCCACTAAAAGTAAAAAATAAATATATAAATATGTAAATGATAATTAATAAATAAAATGAATTGAATCAATTTTCAGAATCGGTACCCACCTTCTACTTTAAGGTTCATCCCTCCAAATGCTATAGGTCCTACAAACTGTTTCTTGAGGTCGTCATTGCAATAGATGAATACTGTTGGAAGATTCTTGTCTGGGTAGTTGGGAATACAGGTTGACGACACGCCTCGTACAAACTTGGTTTGTGGAAACTTTCTAGCTAGAAGGGTTAAGTGTTGGTTCACCAGTTTGCAGAGGGGGATACTGAAATATGAGGAAAATCTGGTACTTAATCGGTTGATTTTTTTAGATTTAACATTTGATCAGAATGTATGCTTTTAGAAATCAGACTACTAAATACATGTACATAGCTTTCTTGATTGATATTTCATCACTGTAAGATTCATCAATGAAAAAATAGATCACCGATCATAATTTTTTAAAATCATACATCAGTAATTTTGTCCAGTGTATGAAGACATAATTCATGATAATAAATAATAATCATTTTAATGTTTATTATCTAAGTTAACTTTAAGGAATACAGTTTTTTTTTTAATATACTGTTTCCAAAGTTTACAGTATTCTAGAGAAGTGGCTTCTTTCTCAGAAGAATCCTCAATTCACAACCATCAAAAAATATATACAACTATTGCTATAGCAATGCTGTATATATAAAATGGATAACTCAGTTTTGATATTCAAAATTCAAATGAAAATAAGCTCAGTTTCGGATTACCTCCCTTTCCTCAAACTGGTAAAGAAGATTAGAATCAAACAAAGGTCTCTGTGATTAATGCAATAGGACATATCTATGTAAGAACCATTTCCATAAAAGGCTAAAATAACCCTCTATTAGATGTTTTCTGCTAACGTCAACAACTCAAATGATTGCCTATTTGGTTCAGCACCAACTGATGATGATAATACAGCAACTAAGCACGTTAGTTAGCAACTACGCAGGTTAGTTGCTAACCGTTTGCTGATATTTTTAAGCATTAAGTCACTTTGCTATAACCTCCAGCACTACATGTGATGCCTCGGTCCTGATTCCCACTTACCCATCTTTATATACATGGACAACAACCCATATATCCTCTCCAGCCTTGTTCACTTCTCGGACCCAGTCAGACTTTGAGATTTCGAGAACGTCTCCGAACTGGGACTTCATTTGTGCAGCTTTCATCTCAGCTATCCGTTGTCTCCTGAGAATAAGCAATAAACTTTCTCATATTTTGTCATCTTTATGAAGCATGATATTTGAAATTGTTTATTTATTATTCATGAAGAAGTAAAGAAGCATTTTGTAGATACACCGCTACAAAAATTCCTGTCCATATAGCTCAATTTTTATAAGCAATCTTTATATTATATTTTTACAAACACATCCTAAAGTTATCTGATTCATTTAATGCTATAAGAGATCGATAGTCATTAAATTTGAACAGAAGAATTATTAATTTGCAGTGAAATCAGGCAAGGGGGTTTGGATTCTGACCTTTTAAAGGCTTTTGATGAAAAAGAATTAGATATAGTTTATTCAGAAAACAAACAATATTTACAAAATGTTAAAAATAGATATACTTAAAATGAAATGATTGTGTCCAATTTATTGTACATCATTTAATAAATCCTTAAAATTATTTTTTTGTTCTTATAAACTGGTACTCTATATCTATAACACTTACTTATACTCTTCAAACATTCTCTCTTCTTCTTCATCAATGTCATCTTCATTTTCTTCCAGTTCTTCAAGAGACATCTCACCCATTCCTTTCCCTATAAGATAAGAATAACAGTCAACTACTCTGTAACTTAATTCTGTAACTAGGTGTGACTGCAAAACTTCTTTATATGTATAGATCGATTAAATCAGATGAACTATACATATTTCTTAAATTTATCTTATTTGAATAAAGATAAAGAGTATCAAAATCCAGCTTTATTACGAAAAGTAAATACTAGTCAACAACAAATTCTTTTCATAAAATTCCTAAATCTTATATCTACTATAAAAAAACGCTTCAATGTTTGCATTTTCAAAATCTAAAATATTCATAAATACCTGAACCAATTTCCTCTGATAAGAACATGTTAATAGGTGTAAAGCAAACACTTCCATCTTTTATCACTGTTAGTGTAGACTTTATCCTTGAATTTATATCCAAACTAATATTGTGACGATACACATTTTTCATATATATATGTATTGTGATATGTCAGAATGATATGATTCAACAAGATTCATATCACAAACCCAATTTTCTTTTATGCAAAATAAACAAAAAACAAGCCAACATTATGTATCACAAAATAGGCAATGTATATGTATGTATATATGTATGTATATACATACATATGTATGTATGTATGTATGTATGTATGAATGTATGTATCAAACTTTTTGATAGGATGAATACTTCCACACCAATAATGCAAAACGTTTTCTTTCACTTTACACCAAAGCAACTAATGATTTTCTCCAGTTATATGTGAACCCTCTGATAGTTGTACAATGTCCAAAGTTGAAAGAAACATACCCTGTGATTTATCCTGTATCGTTTTTTCAACCATGTCTACAAAGTCTTCCTCAGTCAATTCCTTCTCTTTTGGAGGAATGATCCCCTTCGCTCTGAGGATGTCATTCCACTCGGTGTCTGCGTTAGGGTCCTAAAGTTAGAAATTGAAGTTAATAGAATTTAAATCTTCTCACATTTACAATAATACTGTATTTCATACTGAATGTTTTCGTTTGGTAACGGTGTGACTAAAAGACTTAATAAATGAAAGGCTTTACTAGTGTTAAAAAAAGAATAATAACATTTTTTCAGCATTTTAGCTACAATGGCCAACCACTAGTGGCAAGCCATTAGTTACATTAGTTTTCATATTGCTCCCTCGCTCAATAGTAAACGTAATCAGGTTTTACACTAAAGCGATACTTCATAAATATATCATTACTGTAGACAGCCATTAAAAAATGAATACCACATTGATTGCTTCACTTCCATTCATATTCATAGAAATGCAGTTTTAACATAATTCACGTTTGGGCCTACATCAATTAGGCCTACATCCAAAGTGCATCATTCATAATGATTAATTAGAAAACATAGATTTCAGAGTATAATCAAATTCAAATCACGAAATCATTATTTCTAAACAAGCTAAATGATTATATGTGGGACAGAGACGGAAATCGATTCAATGTCACTTGTAAAATGTAATTAAACTACGGCATTAGTCCAAGCCATGCGAGCTTGGAGTTGGAGTCAGTCTTTCCTTGGTTTCACGAACTATCATAATTTCACCGGTCAAATATACTCGATTCAATGAAGCTTACACAGCTTTTAACGTTTCTTTTGAACCAGTAGAACCTTATATAAAATACACATACCTGCATTTTGCCGTTACAATTTCCGTTAGCTCGTGAAATCCGTGAGTATTTGTTGCTATTTAATCAGTTCGCTCACATGTAAAGGGCGATCCCCACAACGAGCCTCGTTTTGACTTATATCGTGACGTCACACTAGGAATTCCCCGTGGCTCTCTTTCCTTATATGGCATTAGACCGACTTGTCAAACTACCATCTGGTATTACTCAATATTATGAATAGAATTGGACTAATTTTATTATACCCATTTGAAAATGATAGATCGCCATCCCTTTAGAATGATTATCTTTGACATTTGTCATAACAAAAGTTATTTAATGACACAAGTATTCAATTATTGCATTGAACCTCTTTTCTTTCGATCATATAGAGAGTTTGGGTGGTCTATCACATTATATCAAGTTATCCCAGCTTTATTATCGCAAACTTAAAGTGACACAGAGTACAATTTTATTGTTGCTTTAGTAAGAGCCAAAATACCTTATGACCTGGGTTAGGTTAAAACCGCCTCCCTAAACGTGCATCTTTATCTCTAAAAATGCCAAAATTCTTGTTTTCACTGCTTATCGGAAAGCGGCCCTATAATTGTTAAGAATTTGAAACTATGTGTCCAATTAATGTGTAATGTGTACTGGTTAAATGACCTACGTAAAACCATCAACTAGTGTATGTCTTTGAGTCTACTGTAAATAAGTTTCCGAAATTCCGAAACATCTGAATCATTTATTCGCGACACTGTCCGGTTTTCGATGACATATCACGACACTAACCCCTTTATTGTCACTATACAGAATTGGTAAGCATAAGGATTCTGATTTTTTAAGCCAACCACTACTTCTCGATAACATAAAACCATTTATGAAGTTTGACATATTTTACTCCATCAACATACTCTGTGCACCTTTAAGTATATAAACTATTGATTACGGTACAGATACGTTTTTATAAAGAAATCCCATTTCAGGGGTGTTTTGTAAAACATTGTTTAAAATATAATTATTGGATATCACTTTCAATATGTATATTGCACGTTTTTTTATTTTAAGCTCTTTTTTTCGGGGGTTTGGACGGGCAGAAAAAATATTACTTAAAACATAAAACAAAGTCGTTAATACCGATTCTATGAATGCTGTCATGAAAACCTGACCGTTTTTTTCTTGAATAGATATAACTTAAATTATTATCGAAAATCACCTTATGAGAATGTTTTAACGAATGCGTTGAAAATCACCTTATGGGAATGTTTTAACGAATGCGTTGAAAATCACCTTATGAGAATGTTTAAACGAATGCGTTGATAACGCAAACTGGGAATATTTCTTCAAAATATTAAAAGTCACAAAATTGCTCGTATGTTTTTACTTTATCATTTCAATTCGTTAATCTAGAAACATCTTCGTCATGTACACTCTCAGGCTGCTCAGCGTGACCCCGCCTACTTTGACCCCGTGTCCCTGCATCAATTATGCAATCTGCAAGTTGTAGAGAACATCAGATACCCCAGATGACAGATGATTACACAACGGGAGTATGTGGTTAATCACGTGTAGAGTTGGCATGGTGTCTTTGTCGTTATGTAAGACGATGCACAATACGTTGTAAAAGTTAATTCCCTGATATATATTTATCCAATTTTGCAAGACAATAATTATTAACTTCCACCTTTTTCAAAACTGCATACTCAAAGAAGAAAATAACTCAACAGACATTTTCAGCGATTGACTTTGTTCTTCAGTCTGAGAAGAGGTGAACATCTTCCGGAGATATCAAAGACATTTTCTTATTCAAAATGAAAGTGTATTTAGAAAATCCATTTTCTCGAACCATGTGAAAAGAATCTTTTTTTATATTCCTTCAGACTCCAACGCACGGGAGAAGCAGATAAAAGTTAACTAAATGCTCTCTATAGAAAATATTTCAATCTTCCTTTTAGAAGTAACATTGTGTTCTATCGAAACTAAAGTAAAATCGTGTTGCCTTATTAATACATGATGTCTAAAACTTTCACTTTCCGATAAACAATTTTGAAAACGTAAATAAAGCGAAGAATTCATATACAAAGGTTTAAAACAGGATATACAATGTTTAAATATCATAATGAGTAATTTCGAGGGACAAAATTTCTTCAAACCCTAATTTGTATTGTTTCGATTGAACGGAGAACAGAGAATATAGTATGGAATGATAATATCTTGACCATTAGATAGTGAATATTATCTCGATTTGATTGAAATGAAAGAAACATATTTGTTCTGATACCATCTTTGTTGAAACTATGGTCGAGATGAAATTTATTATTATTATTATTAGTAGTAGTTATCTTGATTTGTGTGAATATAGGTGTAAATGAAAATGCAATAATTTGTTCACATGTCTTCAAATAATTTAAAATTTCATAACCCGTGTTTATTATAACTACCAAACAATTGAAATAGTAAAGGATGGCGGTTCTCTGTATGAAACATTAAATGCTTTGATGCAAATTTTGCAGTTACACCTGTTGCAAGATTTATGCCGTGTATAATTATTAATGTACATGAATCAAGTTAGTTTCGTTTCGAATGAACAACGATTCATTTTTAGCATTGCAATATTGGAATAAGTGACTGCTTTAGCTCAGTGAATCCCAAACCCAGCATTAAGATTTCGGTTTGTGTTCACTTACGATTTTTTTGCACAAGAAACACCCTTGCCGAAGCTGCAATACATTGAATAGAAGACAATCCTTGATACACCGTTAGCACCGTTTTGTATAGCTCCCATTGGGTAGTTTGAACTCTTTATAAATTGTCGTAGTTATCTATTGCAATGTATTTATTTACAATAAACGTTCTTGTATACATATGCATAGGACTACGCTAAAGATACATTTAAAAAAGGGAGACAACTCGGACTATCGTAGCTTAAAAGAGGCGCCTTCAAGAACCTTTTCTATAATTAAGAATTTTGACGTTGTTCGACGTTCCATCAACTTTATTTTTCAGGTGCCAAAAAATCATAATTTTGTGAAGATCATTATTTTACTTTAGCCATAGTAGTAGTTGTCGAAACGAAATGAATCATTGAATTTACAGTGACATGGAGTATGTTCCATGAATTTTGTATGTGGCTTAAATATAGCCGAAACACATATGACCTGAGTTAAGTTTAAAAATCGCATGTCTAAAGTTGTATCATTATCTCTTGAATGTCAAATTATGAAATTTTCTTGTTTTTTTTTTATTGTTAAATAAAAACATATAATGAATGTGAAGAAGTCGAAATTCAGCGTCCAATTTACATGTATACTAGTTAAATGACCTACCTAGCAATATCAAACTACATTTCTCGTTACAAATAAGTTTCAGAAAGTACGCGCGCGCCAATGTCCGGTTTTCCATAAAAAATGTCGATTATTTCCCTGATAATTGTCACTATGCTAACTGATAGGCGTGTTTTAAATTCTGCTGCCAAATCCTGCCATTTCATTTTATCGAAGCGTTGTAACACCTTATACTCTTGATTAATTTTATATGATATAAAACTTAATTTTATGATTTCATCTTTTATAAGTCATTATAAATGTTTTAATTGTTTGCCGACGTGTTTTATATGTTATATACTTGTATATTATAGTCTCTCATAACCCCATGGAGGGTGGCTCGATATATTTTATCTGTTATTTTCCTCACGATATAAATATTTCACTGTATATATGTATCGAGGTGAGACTTGAACAAAATATCTGTCTGTCTGTCTGTTAATTTTCATAAACAACCACTTCTTGTCGGTGAAATAACATTCGCCATATTTGACCCCAATTACAAACTCTGTACCCCTTTAATTGTTAACATGTAGATATCATCATGAGATTGACGTCGAAAATGAGTATAAAGTTTACACATTTTTGCCCATAAGAAGTAACCCAAGTCTATAGAAAATAGTTTAGGGTGGCTTCCCGAGTCGGACGAACAGACGAACGGACACGTTAAAATAATATAACCCCGGTGCATATCTTTATCTAACGGATCTTATGTTATATGTATATATTCTAATCAAATGATATCGGCGTAAAATGATAAATGTGAAATTTGAAAAAAATGAAAATATATCAATACTTTTCGCACTTGAGGTCACAAGCAAGGTTAAAATTATATATGTTCTTCATTTGAAGCAAGCGTGCGTCCATTAGCAGTGCGGATAGTGCTGCAGTCTATTAAACTGAACCCTTTTGCTCAGTAACTCCGGCACTTCACAACGGAAGGTAGATCTTCTATGCACGCACAAAGAGTTAGACAAGCCCTCTTGACGCGAGTTGATACCTTTAGAAAGGACCTTTTGTTCAAGATCGGTGAAGCGTCAGACACGAATGTCATAGATCGTTTACAAACTTTCACTTGCGACACTGACTTAATTAGCTCGCTCGTCACACTATGGGTTGACGTTCCTTAGAGACGAGATATTTGCTTTCTGTTTAGGTACTGAATTTCATTCGGGAACCGGATCCCTAGAAATAGCTTTTCAAATAATTGATGATTTTTAACGGATATATTTAACTGTAAACATCGGCAGCGTTTAAGAGAATGGACGTGATTTTCGGGTAGTCTGTTGGTGGAACTATTTCTGACAACAACAATTCAGACTGTGGTCTTACGTTTAAAATTGAACACGATCAAAGGTAATTCTAGTTGTACATTTTATACTTCTTGTAGAACAATTCACGTCGTATGGTTATTGTATTTTGTCGGGAGATAACTTAGTTTTAATGTGACATAGAATCGTATTAGCACGTTTTTTTTCTAAAAAAAACTTTGTTCTTATTTGTTCTTGAATATAGGTTAAGGCAATATTTATTTCTTCAGAGAATAAAATTCCATCTTGATCATACCTAGTCGTAGAATAACGTGTCAAGCGAAAACTTGCGGCGATCTAATCATTCGAGAAAAAATCCTGAGAAAAAGTTGTAATATTTATTTAGAATATTGTCTTGCATATCTTTTACTCGCCTTAATTTCCAGTAATCGTGTGACAGTGCCTTTAACGTGTTTTTCCCTGTTAAAATAAATGCAAAATGAAATGCACACGTCAGTAAGCTTTGAAGGTTAATCAAACTTAGATTAAAATCAATTATATACATTTTTCAAATATCCGAATCAGTTTGATATTAAACTTGTTTGTTGCCACTATACTGAATTACCGAGCACGCATGCAAGGTTTTTTTGTTTCCTTGGTAAATCTAGATGCCATTTTGAAACCTTCCAAAAAAGAACACTATATGTGAATGTGATGTATATTGCACCACATCAGTTTCTTCACAAATCTCTCTGACATAAAAAAACTCGCTGAATGTTTCAGATCCATTTTAACATGACGGCACCAGAACACCTCCATGTTGTAAAATCATCTACAGATATGGTACCGGAAGTGACAGTTTTCCCGAAACCTCTCATCCCTCCTCGACCTGCGTTCTTTCGGCCATCCAATCCCCGAGCGTTGTCCTTTGTATCCCCTGCATTAGATCTTGCAGAGCTGAAGAAAACTCAAAAACGAGTCAGATTCCTTCTGGAGAAGGAAACGTGCAAATCACCCGTCTCGTTTGCAGTGAGTTGATAGTTGCAATTCTTCTGTGGAACGTATATGGTGTATAAGCTAAGCTGCGGAGGTCCAGTTGAAATATGACGTAAAATATCATTTGGGGAAGCTGCTGATGTATAAATATACTTATACATTAACTGTTTTTATTTTTTGGACAATAGCACTTACATGTTAATCTAAATTGCGATCTGCTTACGACAACATCGGATGATCCATTACAGGAACGACCTTATTTGTGTAATCTATATTCACCTTCGAGAGGAGAAAGATAATCTATATTTTCCAAGGTAATAGAATATACAATTTACATTGCTATTTCCATTAACGTCGTATATCATCTTAATTACTCCGCAACCTGTTCCGTATTTCAGAGGCTTGCAAGACCAACCTACCATGGCAAGTGCTTTCTATGCAGGAATAATATAGGCGACCCCCACACGCACTATAATCACCCAGTGTCTAAAACTACTGACTCTTCCAACAAAGCGTCTTCTGATGTTAAAGTGGAAAGACGCAATAGCATTGTCATCCCGTCAGAATGGAAGAAGTTAGAAGAACAAAAACAACTTCAAGGATTTTGGGAGAGGAAAAACTATGAAACGGAGGAGGAAAGATACTTTATCCCGATATTTCCAAACTACAAGACGTCAAATCGGAAAAATAAATTCAGAAATATATCACTGAGTCAAAACCAAACATCTAAAAACAAACATGGCGGCGTTGTGGGAAGAAACAACCTTCACGAATCTGGGGACTCAGCGTTTGACAAAGCGGGAATGTCCTCGAACAGGGAAATAGGCAAGGAGCATGAACATGATGCTCCGTCGGACAATCACATTCAGAATGGTAACTACAAAGATCACAGAGGGACACGGTCAGACGAAGGCACAAACCGGAAGTATACACACCAGCACGATAAGACGTACTTAGTCCGGGAAACAGAGAGACGGGCGTCCTTGGGCAAGTGGTGTGAGTGTCGGAGTGCAGAACAAGTAGACTCCGAGTGCAGGGAGTGTGGGTTAGACTCGGGTCACGAGAGGTGGTGCAGATTCAAAACGGGGGAGTGTCCAGACTGTGGAAAACCAATCAAGGGTAAACACCGCGTTTCATTCCGTCCACGGCATTTCAGGACACTGTCGTCTTCCTCCTCCGACACCGACGCGAAATATGAGAAGAAAAAACGTTCAAAAAAGGCGAAGAAATACAAAAAGTGTGGACATAACATCAGTCAAAGTAACTTCGAGCTTCCAAATGACCCTAACGTTCATCGTCAGGCGTATCTGTTGGCTCTTGCTGATTCTAGAATACAAAGATGGCGGACTGATCCAATGAGTTTCACAAGTCCTAGGACAGGAGGATACTTTTCATACTTTCCTTCTTTATGTGGTCCCAAGTATAAGTCAGCGTCTAGGGTCAAGGACGTTCCTTGGCTGGGGGTCAGGGGTCAGGAGGATAAGGTAAAGGTCAAAGATCCTATGAAACATATTCTTGGGTCTGTAAATCTAAACGATTATTATCCAAATGGAAAGAAATTTCTTAAATAATATTAAATTCGACTTCAATGACGCAGTAAATATCTTGTTCTGTCGATAAACTAATGATTCAGAAAGAAATTGGCCATTTGTTTCTAGGCAATAAAATGTATGTTCATAAATGGATTGAATTACAAGAAATATCACTTGAACTAGAATCATTGATCTGATTTTTATTGATTGATTTTGATATACACTGTGTCAGACTGTTCAACCAATATGACTGTGACTGTGTTATTTACTTACTTTACTTACTTTCAGAACGTTATAGCATCTTCAAAGTATGATGTGAATGCCCTATTTACCTGAATTTGCCTCAGAGTGGTACTTGTATCTGTATATTGGTATATTCAGTGAATGGATCAGTCGCTTCGTCTTTATGATAAGACACTTATTGATAAAGGGCATGCATTCACTGTTTATATAGAACCATTCAACTACGCGAATCCTATAAGGATTACGAAGGGTTGGAATGGTTGTCTTTGACGTCCACCGGAAAAAAAAATTATATTCAATGTGACAAACTTGTTATGAACGTTGATGTAGTGTTTCATTAAAGGTATATACTTATGTGATATGTATTACGTTTCGGTGTCATTGACATGCCGACCATGCATTTTGATATATTTATGTAATACTCGCTACTCTAAGATCTTTTTGTCGAGAAATGTGAAACAAAATTTGACTGAAGAAAGGTTAACATTTGACGTGAAAGAGACATTATTCAAACTCAACTTAGTTAAAATAAGGATCAATACGCGAAAATAAACGGCAAAAAAATTATTCTATATTTTATATCATATATATTATATGTAATATCATAATTTCTAAACAAGGATATAACGTATAAGTATGCATATCAGTAGTATAATCAATAGGTGTCTTGAGATGATAAGATCAGCTTGATATATCATTTTACATGGTTTACGTTTGTCAAAGTAGTGTTATATTTAAGAAAATCTTTACTATTTATTATAATCGCCAAGGTACAAGAACACGTACATGCACACGTTCCTACACTGTCAGACGGTTTGACTCATGATTTTAAAGCAAAAGTCAACTATTTATATAAATATCTTCAAACAAATCGTCTTCATTCACTAAAAGATATTTCATTTCGAAAAGAGATCTTTATGACTTGATGTCAGCTGCTTGAAAGGTAGGTCTTCCTGATTTATATGTTGTTTTGTTTAAAAAAATGAGTTTTTACGTGAACATTCTTAGTATATTTCGGTAAGATGTCTTGGATTTGGTAAATGGTAGTGGATATTATCACTGTCAATACAACACTGGAGTAATAGTTTCCGATTCATTTGGCAAAATCGTTTCCTCTTCTTCTTAGTGTCAATGGAGATAAGCGTTATTTCACATGTGAAAGCCCACGTTGGGAGCCAATGGATATATGGTATACATTCAGGAATCGATGCTCACAAGTATATCAAGCTTTGAAAAGGGCTCGAAAGGATTTCCCCTCAAGGAAGTCTGATACGTAAATTTTTAGCTGAAACGTTTTTAAAGAAGATTTATTCTTTATGTTTCACAACAAATTATTTGGCTCATTAGAGAACAGAATAATTAGAACTGTGACCATAAGAATCGTAGATAAACATTCAATATTTTCCATTTCAACAAGGTAAAAAGTTCATTTCATCAGCACGTTTCTATTTTGGGAGGGTGTCGAAAGATACATGTAAATTATTATTGTCCATATTGATCGAAACCTAGCATATAAGTATTAATCATGCTGCGGGAAGATTATCATCCGCAGGTCTATTAGTACCATTGGTACAATCGTACCGCTACTAGCATTAGTACTAGCACAAGAGTCAAGAACAATGAACTCGTTTTGAGGCACGCCGCTAATGGCTGAAATATTGCCCAAGCGGCGTTAAACAATATTTCACTCGTTTTGAGGCCATATTATGTTCCCAGTCGAAAAGAATGACCCCACTGCTATGGTTTCATTATCACATACAGTCGTGATATTTTGGAATGGTAATCAAAGTTGATGAACAACTAACAGTCACGGTAAATCAGGTCTATATTTAGCGTGGTTCATTGCTGTCTACATACATGTACATACTCTTTAACATACAGAATTACCACATACAGTTATGTTCTTTCGTTTAGTAACTAAATTTGGAGAATAGCTTTTTGTTTCGGTATATCAGGTGTATTTTAAGCTTTGAATATTATCGTCAACACACATACTCATTATCAAACATAATTATTACATACAATTATGTGCTTTGAGTTAAGTAAGTAAATTTGGTCAACAAATTATTTTCGGTAAATCAGGTTTATATTTAGCGTGGGTGATTATGGTCACCATTCAAAATCATAAACATATTATAATCATAACATGCAATTATTTTCTTTTGGTGAGGTAACCAACGTTGTGAACAAACATTAGTTTCGGTATATCGGGTTTATGTTTAGCGTGGTCCAGTTAGGTACGCACCTGAGGTGTACATAGGTACATGTTTACTGTTTCATTTAACTGCAGTTAGACTTTGACTAGCTATGTCGTGTGTTCTTCATACTTTGATTAGATTACCTTAAAGGGGAAGTAGCACGTTTTTAGATGAATAAAGTGATCTCACAAAAACGAAAATAAATGAATTGCAAGAAAATGTCTTATAATCAAAATAAAAGGTTTTAAAACGATCGCAACATCATTGGATAAGTTATCGAATCAATTTCCCTACATCAGATGAATAAAAGGAGTTCACACTACAATTCTCGCCAATGGATTTTGCTTAATATTTCATTATTGCTTCTACGCGTGATCGCTTTGAGTAATGTGATGTTTTGACCCTCTGAAAATAACTCTTTTGGCATAAACTAATGTTTATTGAGGGAAAATTAAAGAAATAAACATATTTCAAAAACGTGCCACTGTCCCTTTAATCTTCTGTTTTTCCTTAACTGCAAACTTTATTAAATGTAGAGTTTGTCGGTGGAGTCAAATACATCAAACTGAAAAATGACGTTATAATACCGAGACATACGGGTTGTATTTGAAAATTGCCATTTCAATGAGTATCAGTTCAGTATAAGTCGGGATTTGAGACAGAAAACAAGACATTGGCACACGTCAAGTTTCTTGTAAACAACTTATAAAAACTATATGTATGGACAGAATATCCACACATTTACAATTGATATATGACAAGACTAACCACAATGCCTTGTCATGCCGTGGCAAGGCTTTTTAACGCTCGAAGCGCCGATGATGGCTTCACTTCTCATTCTTGTTCTATTTTACCGAGTGTGCGCTCTCATTGATCTAGTGGTAAAATCAACCTAAATGTTAACCATAGTAACATGTTTCAACGTTATGGTATGAAGATGTACGAATAACAACTTGTATAAACGAAAATAATCCCTTGAATTTATTTTCCACAAAAATAGCTCGATTGGACTGTCATTTTATTTGATATAAATGCAACAGCAGGTGGTTTCGATCAAAACAACCAAGAAATGTATTTTCTTCTGAAAAACGGCATAAGATAAAAAAAAACAAAACAAAACAAGCATTAAGTGTTTTCCAATTCAGCAGCATATTTACATAAATGCAAATTCTTCCATTCTTATCGATAAACAGTTTTTTGCTTTGATTTTATTATTATTTAAGGAAATTAAAAGATTTGTTAATTCTTAGAATAGAAAACAATAACCGGCTCAAGTAATATTTTGGAACAATTGTATCTGGGTGTTCGATATTTTCAAAACAAATAATCAATATTTTCGATGGTTTGGTTCATCCAAATAAAACCCTTGCCATGGGAGATCAAAGGTTTCTTACATGCGATTTATAGGTTGTTATGCCAACGATATCTTATGTCCAAAAGAATATAAGCTATGGAATTCTATTCTCATGTATACCAATAAAATGTGCAATTTGATTAAACTATGTAACAAATTTTTTGATAAATTCACAAAACCATCTGCCCACTTATGTTCTCCAGCCCCGATGCCTGACTAATTCATCTAGCCAGTTATGTTGCAGACTGTTGCAATCTAAAGTCATGCGAGCATCAGTCAACTGTTATGTGTCAACATGGTGTTTTGAGAAAGTTTTACCACCAATTAATGAAAAAAAGATCCCTCAAAAATACACTCATTAAAATGGTTGCTTCTATTTTGCAGTTTTAATTCCACCATAATGATGACTTATAGAAAACTAGCTCATCGCTGTTCTCCTACTGACATATCCGATCTAATGATTACTGTTGCCATGGAAACACCACGCTCATGTATCTCTCCCCGAACGGAAGCTGCCAGTCTTGGAGTAGTGTCTCATTCCTTGGACCTGGCAGACATCAGTAGAACGCAGAGAAGAGTGGCCGCGTTACTTGGCGTCCGCTCGCCGCGTGGGGGACTGCAAGTATTGGTAAGTTCTTCCTCTATTCTTCTTTCCTTCGTCCTACCTATTCATCAGTTTCTTCAATGCCATTCATTCGTTTGTTTCAATGTTCATTTTCATTCATTCAATCATTCAGCCAGTAAACCCTTCAGGCACTCTTTTCAAGTTGTTTCTAATTCTTCCAATTGTCATTGTTTAGTTTAGTGATTTTAAAAGATTACATATTCCTTGTTATCCTGTTTAGTTTAGCCGTTTCTCATTTATCTAGCAATCTCATCATTTCGGTTTTGTCAAAACATCCTTTTAAAAGTGTCATTATATTTTTCATATTTTTAATTAAATTTTTTTATATTCAGTATTATCATTCTACATCCAAATTTCCCTTTACAAATTAAATGCTCTTGCGTCTTCACTTAACTAGTTACTTTATTTTTTACTTTATGTATTTGTTTTGCTTTTACTTCGTTGAAATCGGTTGTTCATTTTCATGTTCTCTGTACATGTTCATTTTTTATTAACTAGTTTCCATCATTTTAATGTTATTGTTAAGTTCTTATTTCTTCCATTTAAAGGATAACTGTTTAACCTTTAGCTGAAGCAGTAACTCCATGGTTATACCATGTTATCTCATTCCTTCGTTGTGATTGGCTCTAAACGGTTCTCTGCTTTTATACTTGATTTTTCTCCTGTAGGTTCATTTATTCGTTGTCTGAAGTGACAGACTTACTTTGTCTATGCTTATTTGCGCGTCGGCAAATATTTAACAAAATATTATCTTATGTTTTGTTAAAGTCGATATTAGATAATTAATCTTTTATAAGGTCTCCACGAGCATTTTCTTATACAATTTTATCATTAATTTATGAGTTAATTAGTTCAATTCAGAACAGGAAATTAACCGGATATTATTTGAAAAGACATTCTCCATTACCGAGCATCAAATCAATTACAGACTCCCGTCTCGGATATCTCAATTGGATCAGATAGTCTACATCTCCAAATCAATCTTAACAGATTGTCCAAATATTTTGGATGATTCAGTTTTTTAAAGCCCGTTTGCTTGTTTTTACGGTTCTATTGGTTGTTTTACCAAAATTGAAAACAGTAAACCCATGTCTGTTTATTCGTAGATTCATATTTATGTATAAATGCAATTCTCCAGCATTGTGATGGTAATTCCTATAAATAAAATTCTAAACTACACATACTATCTCAGACTATAATATCTATCACGTAAACATGCAAGACACGATGGTGAAACACTGGATTTATCCAAATTTATTTCTCTTATGCGGCATTACATTGTTTTGTGACACCTGTTGGTTCGACATTCGCAGACTACGCCAAGACAGAAGTGTCGAACATTCCAATGAGTAGAATCGCCTAAAATTTGGTTGTCTTTTTTGGTTAAGTGCTGTTCATATCAACTGGTGAAAATTTCAATAGGAAGCCCAATGATCTTAGATGAACATAACTGACCTTTGAAAATGGATGTGTTTACTAAAAAAGATCATCCAAATGACCAATTGAGAATTTTTATCGAATATTGCCACTACACACAGCAAATAACTCGTCTTTACTAAAGTCTTTTAAAATTTCAGAACCGACCTGAAATCTGCAGGAATAAGATGGCAGATGGCTCGAGACAACGACATGTCTTCACCTACGCTGAATCTGAGAAGTTGGACGACGCTATTTCCGAGAACCTTATTAACCGATACCTCACATTCGGAGACTCAAAGGGAGGCCTCATTTCCTCAGAGAGGACCGTTCGTCAGGACTCCGGGGAAATCTTGCCCTACCTGTCAGAAAGGACCATCACCATGTCATCACACGCCAGTAAGTATGATGAGGTTGTACTTCCGGCCATTGACGGGAATTTCATCCCGGATGACGTAAATGACGAAGAGGATTCAGGATCACCGGAAGTGGAGGAATACTTCTTGTTCTCTGACACTGCTGAAGGGAAGCGTTCTGCTCTGATTAGAGAGGCTCCACAGAAAGGTAAAAGACCACCAAAGCAAACTACGATAATCACGGATCTGACGGGACTTGGTCCATGGGAGGAAGAGGAGGATGTTACAGATTATGAAGATTTGTATCAAGATGACGATGTTTCTCAAAACAAGAAAACGGAAAACGCTGATGAAAGAGTTCAGGGTGATGGCAGTAGTGAGCGCCGTGGCTCAAGACAACTATTAAAGAAAAATAGTGGAAATAAAGATTCACAAATGAGACCATCTTTGGAAGATAGTCATCAAACTGACAAAGACAATACATCCTTAACGTCGGGACGGAGGAGTAAAACTAATGTTTCCTTGCAGATCGCTATATGGTGCGAGTGTATACAAGATGATCTAACACAAAATGAATGCAGAGAATGTTTTACGAAAGGGGGTCATGAAAGATGGTGTAAGTCTCAGACAGGACTTTGCCCGGATTGTGGTAAACCTATAAAAGGTTTGTACGGGGAGAAAACAAAATCCTCCCTTTCCACAAGGAAATCACCGACCAAGATGAGAATGGACTTATCCCTCCTGTCTCGCAAAACTGACCTATGTTCAGCTCAGCCCCGTTCAGGGAATCAAAGATCTTCAGAGTCTACAACCTTTCTTAAACCAGAGAAGAAAAATACAAGAAGGAAGAGTACAAGTTCATCGTCCAGTCGCCTTAGCGTTCATAGACCTGTAAAAGAAGGTTCTATGGTCAGATCAAAGAGATATTGCAGGGTTGTCCCTGGAATCAATCCTGCATTGCCGTCGTTTGACCCTGATATTCACAGAAACGCCTATAGTCTTGCTCTGTCAACATCAAAGGCGTACAAGATGAAAACTGACCCCTGGAATATCCAAAGCAATTCGCACCCACACTACTTCTCTTACTTCCCAATCTGGAGGAATCCGGCGAATAAGCCGGAAGCGGAAGGAGATTCTGGAGTAAACCAGAGCGAGGTTTCTCCTAAAATCGGTCTCAGGCAACCAGACGTTAAACTAAAGGTCAGAGACCCCATGAAACACATCCTCGGGTCCTTAAAACTTGGCGATTTCTATCCAAATGGTAAAATGTTCCTCAAAACAAAGGTCAAAGAAAAAGACGTAAATTGAAATCAATCAAATGACATTCATTGTATTTGTAGATGATAAGATACTCCAAACATCAGTTGATTTTGTAAAAAATAGATATCCGTCTCATTTCAAACTGATGAGAAATTATAATAATATACGTTATAGAAGATCGCAGGATCAATCATCGGATCAATTTCATTGGCTTACTCATATAATCAGGGTAACTGATAAATACATGCTGTTGCTATTTACTTGCTAACCAGGTTGCGTCAACAATGACAAGGCGCGTACTTCATCGGGATGCTTATTAACACATTGATAACTTGTTTTTACATACAATAATGTAATATATAATACCATCAAGTGAGCATGTTTTACAAGTTGTCAACTTTTACATATCGGCCGTGGTATGATTTGACTCAATCACTGACTGGTGATCTGTGGCTGCGTTTTACTGACCTTGTAGGAGCTGCATTTTGGGGGATTTGGGTTATTGGGGTTTGTTTGGTCTTTATTTGGCAAAAGGTCTTTGTGGTGTCTTCAAATGTTGACCGTCTTTAGTCTCTAGTCCATCTTAAAAGAAACCACCTAACTGTCAATATAGAACCACAGAATGTTTTATAGAATAGCGGAAATATTATTAGAATAGCGGAAAGAAGGCTCTGCAGTTATGAGGGTGTTGCCGTTTTCAGTTTTTAGTGCAAAATTGGTTATCCAACCGAACTGTTCTCCCTGGCCTCCATTCACAAAGCCTTAAGATGATCGTAAGTCTTTAAAGAATGGGAAAGGTTAACCTTAGTTAAGGTTGCTTTCTGTAAGGAGGCCCTGTTTATTTTTATGCAACGTGACATTGTTTCATGCCAGCTTTGGATTTGATATATGATCAAGATGCGTACATGGTTTGTTTTCAACCAATGCGGTAACTTCAGTTGGAGCTTGTTTGTTATAAGGTAGAATGAAACTGTACAGTTGTTATTGTTTAAAGTGACATAGAACATTTTTCATGAAATGTTATTTGGTACGATACGTGCAAAAATACCAGAAGTGCTAACTTAATTCAAATAATCTCCTTCGATGCAGACTTATCCAAGAATAGTTTTGAAACATTCGGTTAAATCACCGAAGCCGAATGTCCAGTCGTATGTACATTTGTATGTATAAACCAATTAAACGCTACCAACCCTTGTATGTCTTTGTTTGTATTAATGCAGAAAAAACGTTTTATTCAGAGTGCACAAACCGTAATACATTGTCCGGTGTTAGATCACGAATCATGATTTTACATCTTATATCATCACTATATTAAAACGATAAGCATGAATTAAATTAGTTATTTTCACGAGCACACACCACTCAGGTATAACCTACAACATTTGATAACCTTTCATGTTTGTGACATACTACAGCTGCATATATCGAAAGTTCATTTACTACTGTATCTTGGTGCAAATCATGTAAATTTGGTCAACTGTGGACGTCAATAAAATAACTTCAGCAGAATTTATAAAGGAAAAACCAGGTTGTAAGTATAAAATAACCATTCTTTAACTTATTTTGGGATCGTCTGGTCTCTCGTGCAAAAATTACAATTTTGGCTTGATGAAATAGACAAAAAGGGTCATATTGTTTTATTTGCCATTTCCTTAATTTTCGATTAAAATATTCCACTCTAATGTACTATTTGAGATAAAAATAAGCACAATCACATACTTAATGCAAAGGAACAAACATGAATCGTGTTTAAAGCTGTTGATAACCTAACAAGGATTTTGTAAGGAAAAATAAAAATTAGAATTTTCGATATTTTGACCGCTGGTCACTAAACCAAACAATATCCGTTACGTTTCACAATGCGAACATGCCTCAAATACATCCCAAATTACATGTTATTTGCACTAGGACAGACAGGTATATGAAGAAACATTTGGTATGCAGCTGTATATCATGCAATATATAGGAGCCGGGTGTGAAATTATGCCAATAAGAGAGCTTTTAGGAGGGCTTCTGTGCTGACAATATCAGAAACCATTGAAGCGTTGAATTTTGTCACTTGTCTAAAGAACCAATTTCTCTTGAAACAGTTGAGTCTACTAATGCTTATATGAACAAATGCTTTTATTAAATGTTCATTTTTTCTGGAATAGCATCACACTTTCGTGAGATTTGTCGATGAATTCTTTAGTAAAGTTTATAATCTAGTTTACATTTATCATTTTCAATTAAGTGTCTATTTGTCATCTAAAATAAATCAATGAAAATCGTGACCCTCTATCAGCCGATAGACTGATGGGTCCATGAACATTCAGATCAAATCTCATTAAAATCATGTAAACCTCATTGTGTTTCTGATCGAAGGTCTGTGGAGCCGTGTTAAGTAACCTCATTCTATCACATCAAGTATGAGTATAGTAAAGCCTTGGCTTCATTCGATGTATATTGGTAGGTAGACACTCTGACCCCTATGGGCCAGTATTTGAATTAGAAACGTGGCGAGGGAAAATATAAAGTTCGATCTTATTTAGATTATATAGCTTTGAACCTGCCTTTAGAAAAAGCAGTGAACGTTGAAAATAGTTGATTCACAGTTATATCGCGCATGACATGTTGTTATTAACATCTGATGAAGAACGTCATATTTGAAATATACAACAGAGTAAATTACCCTAAAGCGTATGTTCATCAAAAGACGGTGTTTTTGGTGATTTGATTATATCCGTAGTTGATAATATTTTGACCTTGACTTCTACTATTTATTTCGCCCTAGCCTGATATACATATATAGTCTTCAAACACTGACAACGTTCTTTCCACGTTCGCGGACCTAATCGTGAAAACGTGGATTCTTCTAGCGTTATTACGTTTGCAATGCATTATGTTTAACAGTTGCACTGAAAACGGTGAACTAATTTTGACAGAACACATTTTTGTACCAGATTCTTGAAAGCTTATTTAGTTACACGTGTATATACCACATCCGAAAAGCCATCGCCCATAAGCGATAAAGTCATTACAGTTGACTTTGTTAAAACAATTTAAACACATTAATAGAGTAATGAATAGGTTAAGCATACACGCACAAAAGAAATTATTTGATGTAATTGAATTTTCTAGTCCATCATTTATCAGATCTCAATAGGTAATATTTTTACGGATTAGAAAAAGTAGGTCATGGTTATCGGTATATGATAATTTGGTTTATTTTGTAAATTAAGATTCCGGAAAGCGTCTCTCAGAGAACATATAAGTCAACCAAAATGATGGTTATCTTTTTCAAAATTGTAATCATTTAAAAAAAAGCAAACAAAGAAAACCCAATCCTGTGGGAAATAACAGTATTCGAGTTACACACAACCTATTGACGTTTCCAAACTAATTACCATTGCGATATTACTTTATCAATCTTCTTTTTATCCATGTTTTTTTAAAAAACGTTGTATCATTCTAATAACTGTTGAAATTTTCAGCAAACTTGCTCAAAAGCGTATTTTATAGGGAACGTTTTCTTTGGACTACAAGAAAACCTTTAGAAGTAACCGGGAGGTTTGGTATCGCTTAGAAATGACATTTGAAAAACATTTACCTAATCCATTTGAATAGTAAAGCTTGGTAGGCATATATGTCTTTTAGAATAACATTCAAGCACTGGGGAACAAACGGAGCGGGCTACTAAAATGTAATCAGTCCATCTTACTCCAAATTTCACCTTACACATCGCAATAGAAAAAATTAGCATAGAAAACTCACCAACAATCCATATTACAAACAATACCTGGAATTCTCACGGCTATAAATCTTTACTTTTATCAGACAGAAAGCATTAAAATGTGACATAGCGAGTCTTGTTGTCGATAAAATGCCCAATATCATAGAGTATAATTTGCACATGTCTGCAGAACTTCTTTTCTTGTGGACCTAAAATTGCAAGATGCGGTTTTTTAAAGTGAAATGAGATAAACAGATTCTTGACAACAATGTCGGAGGATGTAATTTAAAAAAATTGACAAATCACTTTTTAGATTGTACTTTCTGGCCCCATTAGCAGATCGAATTGAACATATTTACAGTTAATAATGCTAATGATGTTAATTATAATACCATTACTTTCCAACGGGTAATGGGGTCGGGACGTGTCAAACTGTGTTACAAAAGAGTCTGTAATCCAAAAAGAAATTTGGCAAATGGAATCTAGCGTGATTTAAAGATTCATGAGAGTAATTATTCGGGAAAATCATTTGAGATGAACCAATTAGGCAATTATCTCTAACAAAGCAAGACATTAATATATGCTTTGTAATCAATTTGAAATTGAGTTGGAAATAGGCGAAATTGAGGTAATTATAAAACAATGGGCAAACATGTATAACGTACTAAACGGAAATATCCGAAATCTTGTTTGGAATGAATTTAAATTAGAAAATATCATCCTGATGGTATGTCAAATCATGTATATAGAAATATGACTACCAACATTATCTTCCAAAAAATAACCATTGGCTCTGTAGCTCATCAAGTATTCTATCATACATACCTAATGTCTCACAGGGTGAAAACTAACAGTAATAAATCATTGTTCATATAGTTGCTTTTGTTATTCATAGTTTAATTTATAATTGCAAATTCATTATGTTTAACTGTTGAGGTATATCTACACACCTAACACACATTAATAATTCAACTCAGGGACCCACTTCACACTGAAGCCCAAAACAGTATTGATAGTGGTTTCAAACATTCAAACTACTAACCATGTAACCAACTACTATCCCCCAAACCAATATAAACCCTCCTTATTGAGGTTATAGACAAGTTGACTCCCTGTGACAAAAATAATATTCAGAAGATTTTTGCTTCCTTCCTCATCCTGTTCCTGAAAAATCACTGATAGGTTTTTAAAATTTCAGGTTTAGGGTGCTGCAGTTGTGCAGGAGAAGTCGAAAATGTGGGAAGTTTACATAGAAGCATGAGGATACAGGCATGACAACAAAAGGCTGCTGTACGACTGGCTCTCACCTAAGAGTGAAACTCAGCACAGTACCATCCATGGTTTTGCTAGTTCCAGCCAATGCTTGCAGGTTTCACGGCAATGCATAGGCAAATTGCTGCTGTGGGCTTTTCCTTGCAATAATACAAGCAGTCGTGATATAAGTGAATTACTCTTGAAAGCAGTGTTAATCCCCAAATCACCTTACCAGATTTAATGTTAGATGATATAAAATTAAAAAGATATTCTGGGAGTTGTTGGAGTCACATAATTATCTTTATCTTTAGCTTTATCTTTATCAATGTCATTTTAACCCGCGTTACCCTAACTGTTGCTGAAAAGTATCATTTTTAAGGTAATCTATTTCCTACAGTGATGGTAGATATAAAAAAAATTGGGATGAGTATCTGGAATGTTGTAAACATATATCCTGATTAACGATTTTTAAGGTTGGTATCCAACTAAACAATATGTCACTGAAATCATCTTTAAAATGTAAGGGTTATAACACAAACTACATCCTCCAATGAGAATATAGTCCACAGTCCAATCTTCTACTTTACCAAAAAGATATAACCAGTCACAAACCCCGGCTAATTTAAGCCCTACTGAATTTTCCCCAACTTTTTATCTTCATGCTCTTTTGCCAACTACATCTGAGCTTGATGGTCATGTAAGAAATCTACCAGAAGTTGCCACTTCATGCTATTTGCCACTGATGGAGACTGTGTGAGTTAGTATGACTTGCTGTATGACTTGAACATCAATATAAATTTCCTAATGAAGAAAACATGAATGCGGTCCTTTGATAAATAAGAACAAGCTAGAAATATATGTGATTGTTTTATTTCAGCAAACTGCTATATGTATATCACAGATGGTTTCTTAGTGGGAATTTAATTCTCAGCTCCATTTTATTTTATAACATACATGACACATAGAATCTATTTATTGAAAAACACAAACAATTCTCAGACTCAAACCGATTTCCAGACAAATTTGCATCAGAGTTAGCAGTTTCATGGATATAAATATATATTATGGGAATGCATAGTGAAAAGTAATATTTCTTTAAATTCATAAAATGAATAATAAATTTACTTTCAAACTACGAGTATATTCTTGAGTCAGTCATAAACAAAAATGGAAGATGATTTGTTAATGCTTAGAATGAAAAACACATCAGTATAGTCTTTTACCTATTGTTTACCTATTGAGAACTATGTACCAAGGGATGAAAAGACTTTATTCTTATAAAAGTGATGAATATGAAGGAAAGAAAAAAAGTTATGTGCCAAATCAATTCATATTGGAAAAGTACATAACAGTATAATTAAGTACTTTTGAAATGTCACAAGGTTTGATTGTGTACTTTGTGAGAATTCTATCACTTTCTAATGCTTTTAATGTGTACGAAAAATGTAGTTTAGATTCATGTACAATTCAAAGAAATGGGTTCAAAGTGTGGTTATTGTGACATCAAAAAGTAAGGTTACAATATTGTTTTCTTTAGGACATCTATTTGCTGACATCAGAAGTGTTTGATATTTGGACATAAACTTGATAATATATTCATGTGAGATGAAATGGTGGGTATCTGTACAGAAAAAGTCTTCACCTCATATTTACAAATTAAAACAACAATATCCACGGGAATCTTGTTTACGAGCTTTCCACAAATCTACGGAAATCTTCCAAGCTGATTCGTCCCTCATTGTCAACTGTGCACTGGGATACGAGCTGAAAGCAGCAAAAGGTGAATATATAATCAAAATTGCAACACTTCTTAGAGATCAATCGCAATTTTCATGTGAATCCCAAAATAATTTATCTGTACAATGATCTTTAACCCTTCATTAGATGATAACAGCTTTTCTGTCCCTTATATTTTGAAGACGTAAACATTTATACTACAAAATTTATTAAATCTTATATTTGCATGTAAAAACCAAAACTAATACGATAACTTTGAAGTTTGACATACACTAGTAAATAGTATAGACCCTGCAACTTCTTAGGAATCAGTATTACAACAAAAATCAAAAATATCCTATTAAAAATTGGTTATTACCGCTTCAATGACATCATCATCAACAGGAAGTTGCAGTCGGCGACAGAGATCACGCATGTTGTTACAGTCGATGTAGCCGGTACGGTCTGTGTCATATCTCAAGAACATTTCGTCAACACGGGTCTTGTCTGTGATTGCTATCTTCTTTAGCTGAGCTCGGACTTGACGCACCAAGTTCTCAAGATCACCCTCACTGCAACAAAAATATTCCAACTCTAGTTCATAAAAACAACAGTTGATTTTTCTTTTCAAATATAAGAAACCTGATGCACAAAGCTTTCCAGATTACCCAAATTTCAAATTACAAAGAAAAACTTATTTTTCTTCAAACAAAAAAATATTTTTAACTTTTGGAAATGATGCTAATCTGTGCTATTCATAACTTCTCTCCATAGTTTCGACATCTTTGCTAACTTTAAGATAAAGCCCAAAAATTATTTTTCACAATGATAAGAATGTAGGACTGATTCATGAAATGCCTATTACTCTGCTTATGTTACTTAAAAATACAAAAGTTGAAATTTTGATTGAGTGAAATTTGTTTAATTTGTAATAGACATTATTGACTTCAAATTTTGTGAAATAAATTATATTAGTCTTTATTCATTTTACTAGTTTGATTCTTCGATTTAAACAAAATTTGGGGAAAATGTTTTGATTCACAAGATTCAATTTTATAACAAAACATAAAACACTATCTATTACTATTTAACTTACGATCGTTTCACTTTCATTGGCCCACCCTTTACTGCCTCCTTGGTTGTCTGTGGTTGGCCAAGTGTGTCTCTAAGAGACTGGATTGTCCTCTCTAAAATAAAATAAAAAGGGTTAGAAAATAATCTCTGTGTAGTATAAATTAATTCTATCTAATCATTTGGAATAGAAACTAATGACATTAGCAGCATTTGATTATTCAAAAGTCAATATTGTAATTGAATTTTATCATTTGAGGAATAGAGGTGAAGAAAAAACCCTTTGTGTATGAGCTTCTAGGTTGTGATTTTAACATTGAGTGTTTGTATTAGCATACTGTTCATCTCAAGCTATTATATGTTACTGAACAAAGTTAAGCAGTTTTAAATCACTCGAGAAGGATCATGATGAAGTGTTAATATGTTGCTCTATCTCTAAAATTTAATGTATTTTCTTGAATGAAATATCCTCCTACCTGGGAACTGAGAGCTGTGCTCCTCCATGTACTGGAGAACAAAGGCATCAGCGTTGACGATCATGAAGCGATGTTTGAAGACTTCAATGACGGCTCCAATGTAGAAGTCTTGGGGCCCATAGAACTCTGGTTTGTCTGGGGAGGTTCCTGGTTTTGCGACTCGCGTCCTTTCCAAGAACTTTCCTCCAATGATTCCTGAATTCCTTACTGGGGGTTCATACACGGTCATCATGTCATCAGCAAGCCGGTAGGCGATGATGAAGCGACGACCTTTGTCTTCAGGACGAACTGAGTCCTGAAAGTTACAATGAAGGGTTACAATGACATTTCAAAAGAAACGGCAGGATTATGATGGCTATTTGCAAATCACCAGTGTTCCCCCACTTGAGCAAGCTTATGTTGTATAGTGCAAAAGCATGATTAAAGGTTGTGTCAGAATCACCTCAATTCATAAACTCCTAAGGTCATTTGAAGGAGAATTTCAGACCTCTAATATATAATATGTTTACAAAATGACAAATTTAATCCAGAAGTAAAGGTTATTCCAAAATACATTTGTTGTATAGTAAATTCTAAAGCAGGACTGCTTGACAATATGGATAACACATTCTAATCATTTCCCCAAACTTTATTGATCACATTAACTCCTATGATTCTGTAAAACACACCAAAATCAAATCCATCAATATGAACTAGTATAATCAACTGACCATGACAGCCTCGAATCTGAGGACCTTGTGATCATTCTCCAGCATCTTGATGAAGTCCTTCTTGGGAGGTTGCGGCACCAGCGAGAGACAGGACTGGAGAGAATCTTCCATTGAACCAAAGTTGTTGTAGGGTGGAATCTCCTGTACACATACACAAACACTTGTAAACAAGGAGGAAAGAATGTATATAAACTTCTTATCGATGTGAAAATTGGAAATTTTATATGGAAAAAATAGATTTAAGATTTAAGTGGAATGGAGTATAATGAAAATACCTTTAAACCTTTTTATAAATAAAGTTTAGATTATATGAAATTGAAGGGTTACAATATATTTTCAATTATGATAAGAATGATTTATAAATATGAAGAAAGAGAACTGTAACATAGAAATCACATTTTTCACTTCTTTTTAAGAAATTGGCTAGAGGACAGTGTCTGAATGGAGGATACTTAAGGGTGATCATATTTTGTAGAATGATTTACCATTTTGGGCAGATCCTTTGACAAGCCCTTGATGTCCACAGAGTTGAACTCTGTTGTTCCAAAATTATGATAATAGAAAGCTTTTGTAAAATTGTCACAGTCATAAATGATGAATCGCCGGCCGTAGATTGACACAGTTTTGCCGATTGAAAAGTCCTTAGGTGTGAAATAATCCTTCACTTCATGATCAGAAAGCTCCATGACAACAGCCGGGAAGGAGGATGGTGCAGAGTAGCGGTTCTTGGGAACCTTGTGTCTGCCAATCAAAACTGGGAATGGATCGCGGCCATCATTGGGAGTGTGCATTTCTCTGATTTCCAGTGTGTCATCCACAAGATAGTACTGGAATTCAAATCAAGATATCACTGGAACAATATACGGAAAAATATACTCAACAGAAATAGTTAAGGACCACCCAAATGTTCCGCATGAAGTTTTTAAAAGTTCATAGTATAAATAATGATCCATTATACTATGACATATTTTGGAGTAGTCCTTATTCTGGTTAGTTTATATCAATCCAACCTAAAATGGACATAGTACTTTACCTTGCAGATCCAAATACCTTTTTTAAATCAAATAATTATTTTTAAAAAGCAAAAGTTCATAACATTTGTAAGAAACAAAAGTGATGTCTACTTTAAAACCATCTATACATATCTTTATAATAATAATTGAACCAACCCACAAAGAGACCAAGAATAACAGTTTTTCAATGCATATTTCAACATTGCTAGTCATTTTTGGGGGAAAGACGCTTACATGTAGAATAAAGGGCCTCATCTCTCCAAACATGCTGTCCCGATCATCCCAAGCACAGAAGAAGCGTAGAACTTTCCTGTCAAGCTCCAGGAACTGTCTGGTCTTGTCAAAGGAACTGGGTGTGTTGTATGTGCGGAGCGCAGCTGCGTTCTTGCGTCGCTCAATGTATGGATCAGTTGGTGTCATCTCTGGCCCATTAACAACAATTCCCTCACTCTCTAGGAAGTCCTGCAAGAGAAAATTTGTTACAGTGACAATAATGTTTATCAGAACGATATTGATTGCATCCTTTATAAAATTTCCAACTTGTATTGACTCAATAATTTTACACATCGGGATGCTCATATAATGAAAAATTAGTATCTAAATATTAAAAGGCCATACTACATACTACTTATTATTCAATTTTTAATTAATTCTTGAAAATAAGAGCAACCTCAAGCATATTGTTCCTCAAATGATTTCACAACACCTTCGCGAATAAACAATCAGATTATGTTTCACTGACCTGTGTGAACTTGTCACAGCTAGTGACATGGAACACCTTGCCGTAGAAGGTGATGTTGAGGCCCAGGTTGATATCCTTCCAGTGCCAATTATCCCCTTGGTCATTCTTTGGTAGCTGTTGTCTCTTGATAAGTTTTCCTAAAGATTAAATATACAACATCTCCTGTAATGCATCTCAAAAAATGAAAATTTACAAAATTTTACCTTGACCCCTAAATCAAAAGTACAGGCACAAGTGCACATTTTTGGACAATGTTTTTTACTCACCAGGTCATGTCACATAACATTTGCTTCCTAATGCTACAATTTCATTTCAAGGCAGTTTATTTTATACAGAATATATCTTGATAATGATTCAACATATGATTTTAGAACCATTTCCATAATCAAAAAGTAAAGGACATAGTATCTTACCTTGAGGCATACCACTGTTTTCAACATGAGGTTCAACCACAGCAATTGTGTCATCTTCCAAATAGTAGTAGATGTCAACTGGGCGTACACGATAGAACTCATCTGGTGACTCATTGACAGTCTGCTTGAAATAACCGTTGAACCGCAACACCTGAAACATTGACAAACATGATGATACTGAATGAGAATTGATAGAATTATTAACAGAATAAAAATCCATTTATACAACGCATTTATCCTGGAATCCATACATATATATGTTTTCAAGTAACCTCAGAGATAGAACAAACTTAAAGCTTTATGTATTTCTCTCAGGTATTATTTCCATAGATGAACCTTTTTATTTATTCTAACTTTACATTTTCACTCAGTTTAATGCAAAGTATGTGATATCCATAGGAATATCAAGAAGTTAACAGATCTAATACATATAGATAGTGAGGAAAAAAATCTCCTTAAAAAATATTATGCTTCTTTTAATTTTTAATTACCTTCTTATCCCATGCTACATGGCCAGGTACGAAGTCCTCTGGTGGAGCCTGTTTGGCTTGTCCATAGGTGAGAGTAGGGTTGTAGTTGGCCAACTCATCTAGATCTGCCTGATTCAGCTGATTGTGTATCAGGGTCTCACCTCCTATACCCACTTCTGGCCGCTTCTGGACAGCATAGCCATTTTTGTACCCCAAGGAATGTGGTCTGTGATATTTGCCACGCTGAAATGAATACAAATATATTTAGCAATTTATTTTTTTACCATCTTGTCATCAAAGTCCTGAACGAATGTTAGAATTTCATAGAAGCATTTAATAAAATTGCTATAGTTTTGTGTATCTTATAATCTAAAGAACCAATGTAATTTTTCTCGAAGGTACTTGGGGAAGAGGTATAGCTACAGTTCTGCAGCTAGTTCTACATTTAATTATGCCAAAGGATAATTCTGAGTCAAGTCAATTTTTTCAGATGAATTAGTCAGGGATTTGGAAAGGCAGGGGCCAAGTGTCATTTTGCACATTGGATGAAAAAATGGTCCATCACAATTGGACATTTTAGCATTGTTACAAGGGGTAATGCCATGGCCCATTCAAAATTCTGGAAATTCTGTCAAAGGTGTCATTCCTAATCCCTAATTAGTTTATTGTAAATTGCTTCTAACATTATCAAGAAACACAAGCATAAGTGATCGTACGCATGCGTGTAATATAGCGGGTCTAATAAATGAGAGTGTTTTGAATGTCTTGTATGAAGAGGCCCTATCTTGGAAATGAGTACTTTTTCAAAATAAGAATATATATGTGAGAAAATGAACTATCTAAAGCATTTACTTACTGTTGGGTCATAGAATGAATTTCCGGGGAGAAACGGTAAACCTTCCATCTTCAGAATACTGCCTTCCCTTGGGCAGATGATATGCAAACTCAAAGTGTTTCAGATGTTTGGTTGTTGATATTCACTGCTTTGCGTCCCTGTTGCCGGGTGTTGCTAAGGGACGAACTCCCGTTAGAATCTCGCGTTACTTGGATTAGGTATTTTCTCGCCTCTCCGTTAAAAGAGTAACAATACTAATTGTCTACAACTAATAAATTGACAATTGTAAAACCTCAAACAAAATCAAAATTCTTCAGCCAAATTGACCTGAATTATTGAAGGGGGTCTTTATCATTATTTTGTTGATGTTTTTGACTACACTTTGACTAAAGAAATCTGATAATATTAGTTAGGGTTTGTTGATGTTTTTTCTTTTTTAATTTCAACTTTTTTTAGGACAGGTTATATCAAAGTCAACCAAAATCATTAAAATAATGCAAAGAAATTATTTTACCAATTGTGATATAATATCTTATGGAAATTATATGTCTCTTATGCAATTTTTAAAGACTGATTTTAATTGGTGATATAATTTCCCCCGCATGTTGTCGTTTTTGTTACGTCAAATTTAAAGTGCTTGTAGTTGCTATAGGTTCATGTATTGCCAGATATTGATTATCATATAACCTCAAGAGGGGGGTTCACAAAAATGTCTCTTAAAACAAACTCATATCTGACACTTGGTGATAATAATTAAAAGAACTGATGGTCGAGTGAACACCAAATGATTAAACATTATTAATGTACAACACCCGATATGCACTATCATTTTGGATTTGACATTAGATTTTCAGAATGTATTTGTTCTCTTCAAAAATGATTTGTTACGTATACGCTAGATTAATTTAGAGCGAAATATAGGAGCCGTTTTGTTTACTTTAAACACCGGTTCCCTATGACGATATGTTCGCTGTTAAATAACTTTTGGAGGATTCTTTTGACTTGGCATTTCACCTTTTTGACTAGGTTGTCGATTGTTTATTTATTTTTTACGACATGTTGTTATTTTATTTTTTCGCAAATAGAAATCAGTGGGAACTGGGGAGAGACAGTCACCACCTACCAAAAATAATAATTTCATTTATGCGACAACAGAGTACTAGTATCCCACGAGTGAAATAAGTCGTACGGAAATATTATCTTCATTATTTTACCTTCATTGGAGAAAACTTTGATGTGATGGAATGCTGCCGAATTCGCGATGTCACCTGTGAAATTCAACGTTTTTGTGTTCGTTTGTTTGAAATAATGGTTGATTAGGAGAGAGACAACAATGACGGAGGTATTAAAAATTACATGAAATAATATTGATACAAGATGAGTTGTAAGCTTGGCCAAATTTCTCTCATGAAATAACGTTTCGGAAGGTCTTGCTATTTGATAAGTGTTGTTAATTTTAGTGAGAACGGCTTTCCCGTAGTCTGTTTTCTGATAAAGGAATGGATCTATTTTTAGGATGGGATACCTGCATTTTACTGGGTTGCTGAATTATTGAAAAGAATGCATCCTAACCCTGACGTAAGATGGCAGACAACTGATAGTAATAGATCGAGATTTGTTCAAATTGATCAAATGACATAAACTTCGGTTTATGTGCAATGACGCTCACCCGAAGTTAAGATTCTGAAGCTCATTTTATCTGTAACCGTTTCCTGACAATTTTGATCGAAAAGGAATTTGGCTCGTATGTCAATAGGGAAGAAATCTCTTACTTTATTTGACAGGATAAACCATTTTGCGAGTATGTCCACCTCCTGTTAGTTCTAAAAACATTTTCTTTAATATTCAGTTACATTGATTTTGTCGTTTTATTCTGTTGAAAAGCAAAATCCTTTCTGATCAAAATGGCCAGGAACCTGCTACAGATAAAATGGGCTTCGGATCCCAGACATCGACTAAGGAAATCTGAGAATCTTAGTTAGGGTTTAAATTGTAGTATGAAATTGAGAACATTAAGATTCTTTAAACCTGATAGAATGCAGTACATTCCTATGTCTGAGTTTCATTTCATTCTTGATACTTCTAAAAATCATACATTTGCTCATTGATGTTTATCTTGACAGTGATTTAGTATTAAATTTAGATGGGACCAGCATATTTTTATCCTACTTGTAACTAAAACCATGAGATAATCATTTTGTTTCAGGAGCAGAACTCAAAAACCTTTCATCAGATCTTTCTGAAACTTTGCATGATTAATACCCACCCACTGGTGAATTTTGATGTTGTAATTCTTGTAAATTGTTATCCCATGCAAGGATTGGGAAAGACACCTTTGACAATGGGTCATTTTTAGAGATTTTAGTCATTTTCAGAATTATTAATGGGTCATTCCCCTTAGTAGCAATGGTAAAATTTCAAATTTGAATGGGCCATTTTTTCATCCAATGTGCAAAATGGCACATGGCCCTTGCCTTTCCCAATCCCTGCCCATGAAAGTGTTTTGCATAATAATTCAAGGATAGCTTAATTTCTTGAGCAGAACTTAAAAACTGCTCATCAAATCTTTATGAATCTTTACTAAATGGTATTGTTATAAATATTATTATATGATTACAAAGATATATGTTTCAAATTATTGAAGACCAGTTTAATCCGTCATCTTCTTGTGAGTTGTTTTAAAACTGTCATTAGCTGACTAGCCTTGTATTGCTTATCTATCTTTGACATTTGAAGTAAATAAGCTATCACCGACCCTTTTAAAGTTAAATGAGTGCAATTCACTTTGACCTTTTACATTGTAAAATGGATGGATTGCTCTTTGTCAAATGATATGAGCAATGCATTGACATTATGTAACCACACTAAGCATCTATTCAAAGTTGAAGTGAGGATATAGGACTCTTTCCGTCAGTCTGTCTGTTTATGTACCAAAAACTGCTGAATATTAGATATCAGACAGATAATAGTTATTCATTGGATAAAAGCCATATTGAGATTGATTTTGAGATTTTTTTAAATGAAAGGTTTTTAACTTTTCTATTCATGGCTTCAACAATTACTTCTAGATCGAAAAAAGTGATTGAGGTGAGTATTAAATGCCTGTTTTGCCTTTTAACATATTGTACAGAAATTTTCTATGCTTGTCTTATGATTGACTGGACAAATTTGTGACAATTGTGGCCAAGAAAACTAAAATGAGACAGCCTAATTAGGGTTGACTCTAAAAGTGGTATATCATTGGTACTGATTCTTTGGCTACGTTGGATTCTATTAGGGAAATTATTATTTTAAAAACATATTGTCATTCCAGATCAAGACTGGTTTGGTAACGTTACAAGATGGGCGTGGTAAATCTCAGCCAATCAGATTGCAGCTTTCATCAGACACACTCATCATACAGAAGGAGGAGTGGGTCAACGCACCCTTGGAAGAGGAGGATGAAGTGTTTCTCAATATGGTATGAAGTTTCTAGACACATCGAATCACAAACCAGTAATGCTTTGTCAGATGAGAAAGGTTTATGTCAGAGGTTGGTTTGGGCAAGGTTTGATGAATTATTCTTAAATCTGAAAAAGTGCAAGGTGTTAGTTGTATAAGCAAGAACATTTGATATTGAATGTGAGTTTGAAATATGTATGTTTCCTCTGTACACAGCTGCGGGAGGTATCCATAGACCGGGGCGGTGGAAGTGGGCTGGGCCTGTGTGTGAAGGGAGGGGCGGAACATAGTCTTCCTGTCCTCATATCACGCATCATCAAGGATCACGCTGCAGACAGGTCTGGGGAGCTGCTTGTAGGAGATGCCATACTTCAGGTGACTAACATTATGTTTTAGACTGATTTATAATAAGCTCTACCTTGTCCCTTTATTTATTGACAGATATTCTATTCGAGGAGTCATTAAAGGTTGAATGACAGAAAAGATTATTTCAGTTTAAGAAAATGAAAAATGTTTTAGGTGAAAGCCAAATTTAGGTTCAATATAAAATTTATAATATTTATTTTTGGACTTCCCGTGATTCCTTGATTCCTTGCTGTATTTGACTGTGCCCAGTTTTTTTTCTGAATCTTCATATTGTAAAAATTAGAAGTGAGCTAACATTTTGAAAAATTTCGGTAAGAAGAAATATCTCATGAGTTTGAAAAGTAAAATATTGAAGTCCTTTTATGCATATTTTCCCAGGTGAATGGAGTAAACGTGGAAGAGTACACACATGACCAAGTTGTGACAGCAATGAAAGAGACTGAGGGAAGTGTTGTGAAGTTGACCGTCAAACACTTCCGACCTGCTTCACACTTCCTCAACAAAGGTGGGTTTGTAATTTGATTCAAGAAGTTTATCTTTGTCTGTTTCTGTTTTAGTAAGATTGATGTGTATATGATTATGAAATTTCATGCACATTCAAAATTATTTAGTTTTCAAAATTAATATAAAGGATTTTGTGTTTCTGAATGTAACTGTTTGATATTTTGTAGATGTAAAATCTGAAACATTATAACAAATTATATATATTATATGTGAGTTATAACTTTTGTTTCTTATTTCTATTTCTTTTGTGTTTTATCTATGATTGATAAATTCAACAGGATTTATAATTTCAGGTAACCATCAAAGGGTAAAAACAGAAGACACTCCGGTAAGTGCATTTTGATTTGTCTATCAAAACCATTTAACACTCATGGTTTACTTGATAAAAATGCTATCTGATTGTTAGTAATTTAAAATAATGGTAACACTAGGCCAGAATCTTTTTTCCCCCAAATCTCAAAAGTAATCATATCTTTGTTATGTTAGCTTCATCAAATGACAAATGGCAAAAGTTCACATCCATGACATTCTATTCTCAATAGTTGTCTCCCTTTAGTTGTCAGGCCCATTGATACCCGGACTCCCAAGGCTAGAGCGACAGTGGACGACGGTCACCTCCATCCCCCTCCTGTACGCCAGACTGACCAGGTTCCTTCCCGGCACCGACAAACTTAGGTTGGTCTAAACATTCCTGTGAAGCCAATATGAAGGAATCATATTTTGTGAAAGAAGGGTGTCAAGACAATCGCTGAGGATGGCACTCACTTGTGATTCCTGTACTTAAGCCACCTAGATTTACAAATTGTATTTTTTATTGTCAGCAGATTTAGTGTAAGACAACACTGCATAGTTAAAGAGACAAAAAAAGATTTTGATAAAGTAGCAGACTTTATAACTAAATTAAAGCCTGTAATACCAATTGAGTAATCCTAGAGTTTGGATTGTCTTGAAGATTTTCTGTTTACGACTTAGGGGAAAACACTGAGGAGTTTTCAGACTGCATATCATGAATATTTATTACCTGATGTTTCCAAAACCTATTTCAAATTATGCCAGAGGGTTCTGAGTTTGTCTTGTGAAACTCATTTTCACTCTTCCAGAATGAACTGTTTTGAGGTGTTTGGTTGTGACGGGTCAAGTTCTGGAGTGTTGCACTGTGAAGACAATCGGATGTTGGCCGAGTGGATACAGACGATCACTACCAACATAGACAACCTTCTCTTGCAGATGGTGAGTGCTTATGTGATAAAGATTCAATGAAATGAGATTGATTATTTTGATCACAGGCTTTGTCTAAAGAAATCAAAATATGTTTGTTTTAGTGAATGTTAATGAAAATTTGGATAACAGTAAATGCGAAAACTTATTTTTCTTCCAGGTTCAGATGACAAACAAGCTACTAGTACCTGAAGATCATGTAAGTTTCATTCCTTATTCATGTAGCCAACTCACAGATTGGTTGAAACTCTCCAGATTGATTTGGGTGGCGTTTTAGTCAGGATTTGTGTGCATCAAAGTTTGTGTAGGCTCGGGTAGGTTCAATTTGTTCCAAACATAGGACTTCAGTGTGTAATTTTGGAGTATGAATCATAACTGTTAGGATCAAGCATATCGTGAAGGTGTATACACAGAGAATATCAACCAAGTTCTTACATCAATAATTATATCAACCATCAACAACTGTTTATTATCAGGTGACATGCAGGTCTGATCAAAATTGACTGTGTTCCGAGGAATAAAAGTTTTGAAAATTTGACTCTAGCAGGATTTGAACTTACTCTTATTAGGGGCTTTCCTCTCCACAATGGTCTGAAAGCACCCTCCAAGCTCGCACATACAGACGCAATCTCAACTAGCCAATCACAATGACTCCGGCAAAAGCCTTCTGTATCAGTATCTTAATAACTCTTGTTTACCATCTATCAACCTTGATCGCCGCGATTCTTATTTTAAACGTGATTATGCGATTGTTCCGCTAATGACTAAGTTTTGTCTGTGCTAAACTGGTGTTTTTAAGTGCCAGCTAGGAGGCTGTTTCAGATCGTTGTGGAGAGGAAAGCCCCTGATTGAGTCCGTTCAGATCCTGCTAGAGTCAATTTTAAAAATCTTTTATTCCTTGGAATCAGACTGTATGCGGGTGAGAGACTGGTTATCATAAAAAATCATTATTCATTACCTTTCCGTAATTAATCACTGTCGATTGACACCAAAGGTGGTTATGACATAAGCAATGTCGCATCATCAAGTGGATGATGTCATGGGATGGTGATGTCATTGATTAATTATATAAAAGCATTTTGATGTCATGTAGTTGACAATAATTGGGTAACGTGCAAATTCTAGTGTGAAAACTAGATCTTTGAGGAGATAATGATTGATGTCAACTAAGCATTATCTCCTGCAAAACATACGCTGCTAATGGCTGAAATATTGCCCAAGCGGTGTTAAACAATAACTCACTCACTCACTCCTACAGAACACATCTTTGGATGAAAGTTTGTGTTTGCAGATAGCCCACATGTGCTGGAGTCAACAGAGGATGTCCGCTGTCGTGTGTAACCAGCCATGGAAGGCAAAGTTCATGGCACTGAAAGGACCCGAGATCTTTCTCTTTGATGTTCCTCCTGTGAGTGGAATAATCTCTCTTGAAATAATTGCTTGGGGGAGGTAAATCTTATGGAAACACATGTTTAAATTTGAAGTGTTCATATTGTTTGTTATGTTATTGACTTCACAAACTGATGGTTTTACTACCATGCAATTTTTATTTTGAAAGAATTTGTCAAATTTAGGCATAATCTGTTTTCTGTTAGGATGCTATGTGTAAAGACGGTGAGCATCTCCAAATATCATAGACCTACAACCATTTTGAAACATATGAGTGTAATAATCAAAGGTGAGAGTTACTAAGGCAGAATTGGTCGACATTTTATTTTTTGGCCTACAGTGATATGGAAATGTTGAAATAAAAAACAAATTAAGTTGTTACTTTTCTCACAATGTGGGATCGAATCTACATGCTTCTGTTATCTGGAAAGAGAAAGTATTATGTTTTGCCTCCTTCAGATGCATGCCCGAGACTGGACCCGATGTGATATGAAGTACAAGGTGTATGAGTGTATGTTTAAGTTACTTAAGGTCAGTGAATACTCATCTTACAGTATCATTGTAATTAAGATTCATGCTTTGTAAATTTTGACTGTTGTAACTAACAAGCCTTTAGTTAAAATCTCAGAAACACCTTATAAGCTTTCCAGTTGTGTAATTCAGTGTAGTGATCTGCTACGAGGCTCATTAAGCCAATTCTGAAATCAAGCCCAAAGGGCCGTTTTTAGTATCCTATTTTCCCAAATTTTAAAGGAAACCAGGCCAAAAAAATGGTCTATTTTCCCCAGAACCCCTCGAAACACTATACTTTCACACCAACGTAAACCCTTTCCGAAATTCCATAAAAACACTTCTTTCAAAAATCAATTCTTCACTCAGGACAATGAGCTGCCTGATGACCGGCAGCATTGTTGCCAGGTTCGTACAGGTACGGGAGAGTCCATCACGCTGAGTGTGGAGGCCCGGTCCGATCTGCTGCACATAGAGAGGGCCTGGTACAAGACCAATAGTCTTGCCGTCCACAGACTCAAGGTGAGCAGGCAATCTTTTATACGTTCTGCTGTATCAAGGTATTCATATCTTCACAACAGTCCTACAATCGCCCGATTGTCTTGTTCTTGTTTGCCTCTTATTGATCATTGGACGGTTTCTCGTAGCTATTTCCAACATCCAGATGCTCACTATTCCTCTCATCCAGACACTGTCAATTTTTATGGTTTTTCGTGTTATTTCATTGGCTGAATAATTCAGTGTGTACAAGGCTGACAAGCAATCAGCAGATAGTAGGAGCCTCAGTGGGATATATCTCCCCTGATATAGCAGAATGTTATCAGTAGAAATCGGTGCCTGTCCATCTGTTAACTCAATACAGAGTCATTAAAATATCATAGAGTTGATTTATTTTCCACAGAATGTGACCTTTGGATGCACATGGCGAGGTCGTCTCTCAGGGTTGACCCTTGACCTTGAGAACGGTTTCTCATTGGTAGACCATGAGACCAAGACGTACGTATGGTCATACAGATTCTCCCAGCTGAAAGGGTCGTCAGATGATGGCAAGACCAAGCTCAAGCTGCTGTTTCATAACGACATGACCAAAAATATGGAATCAAGGGTAAGACAGTTACTTGCAGAATTTTTTGCTCACAAAGATCCAAAGACAGGACAAATACTCCCACAGGATTTATAGCCAAAAGAACATGAAATCCCATGATATTCACAAATAAGGAATGAAACATTTCATCCATATTTATGTTAGATGACCATTGATGATAATGCTAACTTTTTAATATTTGCCACTGCCAATCATGTTGAAAGCGTGATTTACAGGAGTGACTTGCCCCTAGCTATTGTTATCAAATACCAAATATTTTAGTTTACCAGTAAATAGTATGTTTTCACTGAGTGAAATAACATGCAATTCCACTCGGTGAAACAATACTTTAAGCCATGACAATGACATCATTGTTGACATCTTAAAACAATAGTATGACCTCATAAGATGACCCTGATTGAGCGAGGCAATTTGGTTACCTTTTTGTAAACATGCGTGTCATTTGCAGGCTTTCACTTTTTTTTCTTTTTTTTGTTGCATATATGGGTAGAACATTTGACATATCTCATTGAATACTGTATCTATGCAAGAATCTATTGGTGTTATTGCTTTGAAAACACAAGATTTCCTAGAAATTGCATGTATTAGCTGACCACCCATAACACCGTAAATGTTACAATCTTGAATTCATTAATATTTTAGGAAGTTGAATGTACGAACCTACACCGACTGATGTTCTGTGTCCATGCGTTCCTGTCAGCTAAACTCTCATCTGTAGACCCCTCCTTCCTTAGCAACTACTAGACATCTCCATGGAAACAGAAACAGGAGTCTTGTTGTCATAGTAACCTCATAAGTCATAATGTCAATAATTTTTAAGACCATTTGATTTTCACAGTGTGTACATGACATCCCTGTGATGAAAGCGAATATGTTTTTTACATTGAATGTTTGCTTTGTGTCATGAGATTTGAGTTCAGTGCAGAACAGAATCTCATAATCAGTGTTCATCGTTGTTGTGTTTGGACCAAGGGATAGATGTTTTCTACTCGATTGACTTTGTCCGAATGAAAAGCATTGACTTCTAGTGTTAATATCATTATATGGTGTCTTTTATTTTATCACCAATTTACATTTAGAAAGATTTGTCAAATAACACAGATGGGATTTAATACTAATTTAGCCTGTTAATGACATCAATATTTTGCGTCAATAGTAACCTAATGTTTGAAGAAACATTTCATTTCATCTTTTAGCAATATTAATTCTGGTTTAACTATGCAATGGGTTTGATGAAATTAAAGCTTATTATAGTTTAAAATTGGAAAAGCATAATCTTTTCATGGTCTGATTTTGATCAACTTTGGAAAATTCTTTTTAATTTCAGGTCAATACTTTTGTCATAAACTTACTAACCCTTGTTTTCTCGAGTTTACTACAGAGATTGTGAAAGATGATTGTGAAGGGCCTTCTTATGCGGTTGTGCAATGTGTAGATTCACTGAAGAGAGCGTAGATTAAAAGTGATTTTGTAACAGTACAATTGTAGATTGTATCTAGATTGTAGAGTCAATGATTTGCTTTGTTTAATTATAATATATAATTATGATATTAGTGAAGTGCTATAATCAACTTGTGGATTACATTGAATTCCTCTTTGAGCCATGATTGTATGATTGTAACAAAGTGCTGATAATAATTTGAAATTGGAAACAAGTCATCAATATTTTTGGAATAATGTAAACAGCAAATGCAAAACATAATCTAGTTATTTATCCAACTATTTATAACAAATAATCTTATTAGAGGAGGTATTAAATTTTGGTTAACTTACAATGTAAACATTTTGATTGTAGTTTTAGACATTTATGATTTACTTACATTTCCTTGAATATAATATTACTATAATATAATATATGATTGATAAAGTGCAATATCTTTTTTAAGGATAATTCTTATTTGAATCCTGAGCATTATTATTTATATTATTTATGAGATGATTATTTACGCATTGACACATCATACAGTCAGCAATATATAATTCGTATTATTTGTAGAAAAACATTTATGTTGACATCATAGTGTTACTTTTAGTTTCTAAACAACATTATCTTCTTGATTTATTAAAGGTAAATTTAGGTTAAGTTTCCAACATATATTATTGAAAAACTGGTAAAATATTTGAATGATGATTTCCGGTATTAACAAAATTCAGTAATATGATGTCATCTAAAAATTCATGTAAAGTCAGTTATCACTAATGCAGTGTCCCCTGAGAAGTATTTGAAGACTCTGCCACCAATGTTTATGTAGTTCCCGTCGATTACCACAAAATATTATACGTTGTTCGTCATGAAAGCATTGATATTAGGTCATTGCATTAGATTAATTTTAGAAAAGACCTGTACAAAGATTGTACATAGTAAACCATGTGTAATTAGATATTGATAGATTGAGCAAATTCAGGGCCGGGGAACCATTTTGTCAAGCCTGCTAATTTCAAAGGTCTTGGCTTGTCTATGGGACGTTTTCAAATGGTGATATTAAACTTGATAAGTTTTGTATGAACATGAAAATGTGATGACTTGTGTGCAATGTTAGATACCAAAGACAGGACGTAGAGATGAAACAGGTTTATTAGATTTTTTAAGATGGAAATAAAGGAAGATATTTGTCTTTCCTTGACAAATACTAACTTATCAAATAAGATACAAAAGTGCTTATTTCACGAATTGCGCACTTAAAGTGAAACTTTTCCTACCTCACAAGATGAGATGATTATTGTATTTGTCAATGGATAGCAGGTATTCTATTTATCATAATTGGTTATGAACAATCCTATATGAAGGATGATGTTATGACACATAACACAATGCATAACTCACACACGTTTCCATCACTGGCTAATCTAGTTCTTGCTGCATAACATGTACATGTTAGGGACCGGATAGAGCAATGGTTAGAGGGTTTGGCTTTGGATCAAGGGGTCTGGGGTTCAAATCCCGCCAGGAGCTCAGCAATTTTGTCAGCAGTAGAGACCGTTTCTACATGCATTCAGGTTTCGGTGCAATGCTGAACTAAATTTCATCACAGTACCACCCATGGTACTGTTCCAGCGGATGCTTGCAGGCTTCACCCCAATCGCTATAGTGTTGCAGTCTTTCTCCCTGCCATAGTTCTATCTATATAAGTGAAATACTTTTGCAAGAGGTGTTAAGCCCCTAATCACCTCACAACATGTGCAAGCTCCATATCCTACTGCAACTGAACTTAAAGTTCAATCAGAAATCTCCTGGCTGATGAGGGTGATGCACTTATCAATGATCTTGGTTCTATTCAGCAAGGATTAGATTAGCTAGTGAATGAGATTTTTTTTACTTGGTATGCCTTGTGTGGCATGTTGTTAAGGGGTGTGCAATCTGTCAACCTAGTTGGTATTTGATAGAACTTGTATATGTATACCGCAGTACTGAAGGAAAATAAAGCTGAAAATAATGGAAAGTTAGAATTAAGAGTAAGGTTAAGGTATGCTGTTGTATGTTGTTCATTTTGACTGTACTTTAATCAGAAGAATAGAAGTAATCAGAATTGTTATATTAAGTAAGAAAGGATTACTTATGGGAGGAAACAAACAAAATGAATCTAGAAGTCCCGATATATTAACTGTGGCTGGATGTTTGGGAGTGTTTGATGGAAGGAGTGTTTGTTGTTTCCTCATTAACAAGATACTAACAATCTAGTCATACAGAATATACTCAGTTCTGTGTACAGCTGCATCTCACACAACAAACTCGGCTCTACAATCAATCTTTTAACCCTTTTTACATGCTGATGCATGTTTAAGCCTTAAGCCCTAGGTCAAGTCATCTTGTTAATGCTTAGCATGTGTTCTGCTCAGGCAGACAGTTCTACCTTCAAAAAGGTTAAAGTGCAAATTGGTTTTGGTTCTACCAATCAGTGTACAATCTATATCCACTTAAGTCAGCAGGGCTTATGGTTGGTAAAATCAACTAGCCCTAAAAAAAAATTGGCGTACGGGTTTGTTGGTACATCTTTTTACTCGCCTCATCCAAAAGTAACCAGTAATTGGCAGATAGGCAGTCAACTTCTTTACACACTGCAACTTGTGCTGATGTAGTTCCTGCCGATGACCACAAAATACAGACACAATGTTTTTTCTGTATTATGCGTAAAATTGACTAGCGCTATGATGGTTAAAAATGGTGGTAGCCCTCTCCTTTGTGAAGCAGTTACTCCTGTACAGCAGCAGGTGAAATAGGGTTGATCGTAGTGCTGACATGAGTTACAGAGTGGTATTTTGGTCGCCCTTTACTGAATCATGTAATCATTTGACCTCTGTTATCTTCATTTATGTCATCAATATGTTAACATGGAAAACAGCTGAAATACTGTTGTTAAACGAATCTGTAACTCGAGTCACACCATCATTTTCGATTTTGTATATTGGTTCATTTTCCACAGTTCATGTCCATCAGCTATACATCAGTCATTAAGACGCACAAAGTATTTAATATTGTTCATGCCAATATCTAAGTTTCTGTTTAAAGTTTGAAACAGAAATGTAAGTTCTTAAAACCATACAATGTTTTCATTAAAATCAAACTATTCTTCAGCTATTTTTTTTAATGAAACTTCAATTAGATCTGTCATTGTTGGTCTAATAGATTGAAAAGGGGCCAATAAAAATTCATTTATTAAAATCATTTACAATTAGAAAAAAATATTTTGTATTGATTGTTCAATTAACATCTTTTAATGACTTCATGAAACTGAAAATCAGGTACACCCACAATGTTATAAATGATTGTTTAGCACAAGTGACAAGTATTTTGAATTGTTTTTACTAAAGCTGATTCATAGCATGACATGTTATCGTGCACAGGATCTCTCACCATGAATAATATTATTGATTGTAACAAATCATCAAATTGATGTTTTATAGTTACCAAATAGTTTTACTGCCATTTGATGTACGTGCTGGACTGTAGCTGTTGCAGTCTTTATAAAACCAGTAACATGGGCCTGTATCTTTATCATACGACCAGCTTTTTTTCAAAACTAAGAGTGTTTACAAAGATGGAGAAGTGATACTTTGTACTGGTGAGGTATGTGTAGCCAAATAGATAGGAAAAGCTGTTGGTACACTTCCTATGCTTGTTCTCTATAAAGAGTATGAGAGATATAAGCCATTTAGATAGCGAACCAATGCAATACCGCAAGCACTGACCGTACCAGCAGCTAAACAACTTGCCCACCGCACCTTGACAAATATGGAGTCCATTGTCCACAGTGTAATAAATGACGTGGCAAGAAGGATGAGTAGGATGGCTGTTGGTTACAGTCAGTGCTAGACGTGAAGAAAGACTCTTAGGGAGTGGGTTCAAATTCCACAAGGACAAGATACAAATATTCAAACACACAAATCTTGAAACTATTTAACTCTATTGTTTTCGAATATACCACTAAATTCTAGAAAAGATTGTTCTTTAGGATGATATTTGAATCATTTGTGACAAGTTGAGGTTGAGGTACCTGTCCTCGTTACTGGTTTTGGTTGGTTGGTTGTTGTTGTTTATGTTCTCAATTGGTGCTGACAGGAAAGCTGTATTTACCAGCTTTCCGAACAGATCTTGTTTCACTGGTAAACATGAAATCAAAAATTAGCTGAAAACCCTAGAATAGTTTGATACGGCTTCTTTGTAAAACATTATGAACCAGTTGACAGTCAGTCAGTCAGGTTCAACTAGACTTCTCACTAATAAGGAAGCAAAATTATGTTGGCCTAACCTCTTTTTTTGTTCACATTGTTTAATCAAAGATTTATTTGTTGTTTGTTTTCTCCGTTTTTGAAGCCCATGTGCTATAATGTTTTGTGTTGATATCTGCAAATTTTCACAAAAACACTGTTTTCCCTCCACAATCTTGCTTAAGAAACAAGCAATACAGCTATGAATTTATTTTGTTGCTTACTTGTGTTTAAGATGTTTCTATTGTTCCTGCTTCACTATTGTTGATTATTACATGGTTGTTGTTTTTGTTCCCCATTGTTATCTTGCCAACTTGTGTTGGCATGTAATATTGTTGTCTTTTCCCTTTGTATTTTTATTTGCATTTCAATTTTATTGCAAACAGAAAAAATAAGGACATAATTATTTTTTGCATAATGAGAGTGGCTAGTTTTCCCACTTTACATCCTGCTACATCAGCGTATTTGAATCTGCCGAGCTTTTTTGATTCTCTGATATCTTTCATGCCAAATGCCTCATAAAGTTATGTAAAACCAGCCAGTTAAAGGATTTAAACATGACTGGAAAGGAAATAAGCATATTTTGTGTAATCTTAACCTTTAATCTATCAAAAGCAGCACAACCTGGATGTGCCATCCATTGAGCTTTGAGATATTTGCAATATACTCCTTGAATAAATAGGTTTCATTGGCTGAAAAAGTACATGTGAATAACCAGCAGACAGCAATATGAAACATGTGGCCTGATAGATACCAAGGTATTGAAGGAGCTCTAAAGTTATATTATGTACAGGATGCAAGTTTCAAGACTATAAACCACATTTAATGATGCTCATAACAAGTGGATATTCAGTTCTTCGCGAGGTCGTTAGCCATTAGCCATTTACTTTTCTGTGTCCCGATTACCCCAGATCTCTCCTGTTTTATACTCCAGATATGTAATCAGGTTACAAAATTAATCAAATTCAAATCTTGTGTCACATAAGATTTCTATGATTTGTCAAAAGCCTATCAATTTGTCTGTGTGGGATTTAGATTGTTGTATTTCCGTTGCTATGGTAATTGTTTTAACAGATTATGCAATAAAAGTGATAACAAAGACATTTCTTTTAATTTTTATTACGATAACAACAGCGTTTGCATACCTTTATGATGACAGTTGATATAACAGTAAAATTTCTTTTTCATATATACATAAATATATCTCACTGATTGGAACGTCTCTGCACACACATAATGTACAACCAAGAACAGTTATGGAAATAATGTCCAACTTTTATGAATAAGTTTATCGCTAGATATTACACTTACAGGGTTGGACAAGGTCACACTGTAATAAGAATTCTCTTTAGTTGTACTGCAATGAAAGCAAAGAAATACTCAGCTTGATACAGATTACTGTTTCTTACTGTTATGTTTGAAGATACACAAAAGCAAGATGCAGTAGTTGTGTTACGAGCATGTTCTATGTTATACCAATTTTTTGCTCAAGTAAATAACTGAAAACTCGACATTTGATACTCAGATGAATACCTGAGAGAAATTCAACAAGCGAAGATGGCCTTTGGCCAAAGATTAGATATGGCTTTGCCATTCACTTTATTGACAACCGGCCAGATGAACCGGTTTGAAATGACAGGCGAATAATGGCGGACAATTACTTTCGTCGCGACTATTCCTCAACTTATATCTATCTGAACGTTATTTTTTAAAATAATAAATCAAAATAATTTAACTTTCAATATGTATGATTATCAAATACTATGCATAATTTGATAGTGACATTTTAATTGATATTTTAAAATGTTTGGTCATCAATTTGGTAATAACATTGGTAATTAACTGATGTTTCTTGATTGAAAAGCTTCAAACACAAATTTGCTCAATGAACGCTGAATGTTGATATTTTTTGTTTTACAGAAAAAGAGTCATGAAACCTTGATTGGTACCACCTCTCTCCCAGTGCTTCTTAAATATTGGAATATTCTTGGTAAAATTGGCTGAAAATTCCAAAGTTTATAGATAAACTTAAAATTAAATAGGAGTGATAGTCTGCCCATAATTATTCGATAGGATTCAACCTGAATGTATCATCCTTTCAGCCGATAACATATATTATTAACATATATATATATTTGCATGTAACCATTTCTTACATAGCACTGGCTACATGGACGGAATGTCTGATAAAAAGATTCAAATATATATTAATAATAACAATAAATATAATAGATAACATGATATAAATATCACATCTAGTAAACTGTATGAAAAAAAATACCTTTAATGAATATGAAATTAAATTTTGGTTGTTCGACTGTTCAATTCAACACATAAAAGAATAAATTAGTTAAATTGATTGAAATCAGTGCTAACTAAAACTTCTGATGACATGAAAACAGATAAATGCACAGATGATTCAAGCATATTATACATACTCAAATTCCAAATACTACACATACCCAAGACATAAAACTAAGTATTTTGCTCAGAGTAATAATGAGAAAAGCAATTCAGGTTTGAATGCACCTTTTAACTTTTTATTAACCGGACTTTTCCCTAACAGCAATTCTTTCAAGACCTCTTCTTAATAAGAAGCGATTCTTATGGCCTTTTCCCTAATAAACAATTTCATAAAGGACTTTTCCTAAATAAAAAGCTAAGGGTTGAAATGAATTACCTAACAATTGTCATTCAAAATCCTGGTTGTATATCAACACTTATATGACATTTTAAAATCTTTATACAAATTTTTGTGAATACATTTTCCAATGGACGGAAATAGTTTGAGCACAGTCTCATTGTAAAGTGAATGTATGAATTGATTGTAAATACATGTCAAAGATCACATGATTAAATGTATAATAAATAAATATTAAACATAATTCAAACTGATGTAATTTGATTTCATTATATTTGAAATTTTTTACATGACATACAATAAATTTGATATACAAATGAATTTAAAAAACATTCCTAATGATTCTCAAATGAAATATAATTTAAGTGATGAAGTCTGTAAACCTATTGAAATACAACAATAATCCCCATTTTCAAGATTTTGCAATAAATCATTGATTTCAATATAATTAATGGTCGTATAAACACAAATGTCGATAATGAACACTAAATCAGTCATCAGATATGTGGTTTCTTCTATAAATGATAAATTATTGCGTAAGTTCAATCTTTTAACAACACATATCCATTTGATATGGTACAAAATATCTTAAATATTTTGTTCATTTCAGTCTGTTCCCTCTCATTTCCTTGCAATACAAAAACACTTGATCTTATTTAGCTAACATAAGTATAACATACTAGAAAAAAAAATCAATATTCTCAATTCAATATCAGCACAATACATACATATATATTTTTGCTGACAGTAAGCTGTAATTTCAAAACTTATATAAAATCAGAAATGAAGGTAAGTTGTGTCGACTTTTCTGAAAACAGATATTGATTTGCGTTTGATTTGCATCTTCAAAATTTGGGACAAGTTGAATGAACTCATTGTTTTATAACAAAAGCAAAAACATAATTTGTGGGTTGACAAGAAATTTAAACCTCTTAACATCTGTCAATATGTTTTTGACAACATATACATATTTCATTCATAACATTTAAGTTTTATTTTCTTCACAAGCATGATTCATTTTCATCTTAACGACCATTTTTCTAAGAATTTTTTGATTGCTAGTGATTGCTCAAAGTAAAATAACTTTAAAAACTTCATCTTAACCCCCTGTTACAAGAACCATAAATAACTATTAAATTCTGAGAATCCTACTTAGCACTAAGAGATATACCTCCTTTTAAATATGGACAAGAACAATAAATAACATCTGACTAATGACTATCCTACTTAGCACTAAGAGAGCTTTGACAACCTAAGGTTAACCTTAGTATTAAGTTTTTTTGAGCAAGGACCCCATAGTCCCTTACTTTCCAAGTTTTTGCGTTTAGCTCTTAAAACTTAACATTTTACAGACTCTGATAAATGTTTCCTCCTTGTATGGTAGACAATATTCTGATATCAACAGACACTACAACACACACTAGGAATGTATCACATCACAAGATTATACAGAGTTTGCTCCCTTGTTCACATCCCTCGCCAGATGGCACCGTGACCTTGGTGATAGCGCTAACGTTGTGGGCTGGTATAGCGGTAGGCGCAGGAGGGGGGTCTATGGCTGGCCTTGGTCCAGGATTTGATAGGAATGTGGTTTTGTTGAATGGTAACGTTTTGCTGTATGAAGAAACAAGGAGATTGATTAAGAACACAGGTTATAAACACAGAATATCAAAATTATTGTATACAAAGAACTTGCAAAGTGACTAGATGGTAGACACAGATTACTATTTGAGCAAATTTGACCCATGACTTGATGTTTTGGTGTTAAGTAAGGAGTCAACACAAATCTCTATTTATAAGAGTCAACACAAATTTATATCAGTTTAGTCAAGTCTTATAGCACAGTGCCAACAAAATGTATAGTCCATTTTTCTCTGTTTGAATTGCATAAAATTAGCCAGAAAATGTTTAACTTCTTATTCAGTGGCTTGAAAAACGTGAGTCACGAACAACTCACTTATGACATCACAGAAAACTAAACACATGATATCAAGCAAAGACAAAGGAAGCTAGATACAAATTGAGGTGTGTTTATGTGAGCTTACACAATATGTTACACCAGTTATGTTTCATCATTCGGTCACTCACCAATAAGACTCGACAATGGCTGGTGGCCAAAACTGATAAATGCTTATGTCCACATACAAAATGGATGACATCAGTTATGTTTCACCATATGGGTATAAAATAGATACCGTACCCGTGAGAGTCGAGTGCTGGATGTTGGACGGTGTTATCGAGGATGAACCTCTGACTGAAGGCGTCATGTCTGATCCACGGGTCTGTGTCTTCATACACCACATTGTTCTCAACCACTCCGTGTGCCACACCCACCACCTTCATACACGCCCCCGCCTCACAGTGAAGTCGGTTTTCAACAACCTGGGGAGAGAAAGCAACAACCTTGAGGGTAAAGCAATTAAAACATTGAAATCTTGGTCTATTGAAACTACAAAATTAGATCAAGTTATGAAAAACTTGTTATTCAACACAAAGTAAGTTGTAAAAACACTGTTGCCGTAATGCAATACTTCAATCTTGCTTTGAAAACGTAGACTTGATCTAAGTATCTATCTTGATCTATACATTTCATGAGGGCCTGGAGAAGTATGTTCAAGATTTTATTCAGAAGACAATTAAAGCGCATCTACTGCAAAGTCAAATCTGTGCGATTGGTTAATCTATAATCTCATTACAAAATGTGGTGCGGATCAATGATAGTTTTCATCATAAAGTTATCATTTCATACCTAGTTAACCTTATACCCTGCATGTCTCAATAGTTGCAGAAGAATTGTTAGGTAAAAGATTCTCTCAATATTTCACTCAAGATTGAAAAGGTGAGGTGAATTGGGGTTTTAAGCCGCTTTAAAGAGTATTTCACTTAAATCGCGGCTGCTAGTATTATTGCAGGGAGAAAGTCTGCAACACCATTGTGGCTAGGCATTGAGGCGAAACCTGTGAGCATCGGCTGGAACTAGCAAACCATAGGTGGTATTAGGCTGAAATTCAGAAGTTTTGAAAATGTCTTACCAATTTTGTTACTACAAGTGACTCACCGTTGCAAGCTGGTTCCCATCGAGACTGATGGCACCATGCTGGTTGCCTACCACATCGTTATGTGAGATGTGACTCCGACTTCTACACACGATACCCTGGTCACGGTTGTCATACACACCGTTTCCATGGACATGAATCTGTCAAATGGAACAATTATTTTTACCAATATCGTGGTCATGATCAAAAGGATTATCAAGAAGTACTGTAATAACTATGAAAAGATGTTATCAAATATTGTACAAAATGTGGGCTTGTTACGTTCAAATATCCTATCAGTTTCTTTCTTCCATAACAAAAAAAAATATAACTTTTACCTGTCAGGATAAGGGATCATGCAACCAAATAAATTTAAAGATTAAGTCCAAGAAAAATAAAACCGAAATGTCCTTATTTATTAGTAACGTTGAATTTATTTAATATTGATTTATCTTAAATCAAATATCTTTGTAATAGTAAAATAATGAGAGCAATATACCCTTCAAATATGACCAGATAAAATATCGAACGCATACCAGCTGATGGTTGATGCCTGGTGAGGAGATAACGACGCCAGTTCCGCGGTTGTTAGTTATGCTGTTACTTCTCAGTATGACAACCGCGTCCTGCTGTATAGAGATCCCGTCTGATTGGTTAGCGTGGATGGCGTTGAAATGGACGTTGACTGTTTCTCCCAGCTGGATAATCATGCCCTTTCCTACAGAGGAATGTTGTGATAGCTTATAGGCTTTAAGAAGCTTTCAACACTTATATTACATTGGTGAGTATTTTTCTACTTTATATTACACACAATATAGTTTTAAAAGTTCCTATAACCTCAAAAGTGTTTTTATTCCAAAAGAAATGGAATATCACTCATTAAAAAGTTTAAGGAGTTGTTGATTTATGATTATGATATTCTCATAGAAGATCTTTATATAATTCACTTTTCTATGCTTTAAAATTTTGTTTCAGATTAAGTTACAGAGACTCTGCCTGGGTTCAACAATGACCTCTCCATCTGATGATGCACATACTGACATTTAGACTGTAAATGACTCAACTGACCCCGCAAAAAACTAAATTATTCATGCTATCTTTCAATTATCTGTTATATATCTAAGGTTATTAAAAGAATAGACTCTTGCAATTTGAGGTATACGATTATCATCAATAGCTTATGTCTTTATGAATATATACCAAAACACAACCCATTAAGATAATACAGGAATCAACTATTTCAGATCCTTTGATAAGATTATATATGGCGGAAATTGTATTATGAAAGACATATCAATCTTGAACAAGTGTTTGCCACTAACATGGCAATGTCCCCCGCCGTTATGAGATATTTGGCATAATTAATATTATCGCGTTAACAATGTATTACAGTGGTCAAAGTGTCATGGTGACCATGAAAATGAGGTCAGGGTCACCAATATCCACTGGCGTCTGAGTCTTCTGCCATTGAAAGCTGTCACCAAATATGAACACTCTAGGTCCTAAGCTTTACGAGATACCGCGTTAACAATGTATAACACAGTGGTCAAAGTGTTGTGGTGACCTTGAAAATGAGGTCAAGGTCACCAATGTCGACTGGCATCTTAGTCTTCCTCCATTGAAAGCTGTCACCAAATATGACCTCTCTAGGTGCTAAGCTTCGCGAGTTTGCCGTGGTGACCTTGAAAATGACGTCAAGGTCACCAACGTCGACTGGTGTCTGAGTCTTCCTCCATTGAAAGCTGTCACCAAATATGACCACTCTAGGTGCTAAGCCTCATGAGTTATCCCGTTAATAAGAATCCGGACGTACGTGGTGTCGTGGTGATCTTGAAAATGACGTCAAGGTCGTCAAGGTCACCAAAGTCGACTGGCGTCTGAGTCTTCCTCCATTGAAAGCTGTCACCAAATATGAACACTCTAGGTGCTAAGCTTCACGAGTTTGTTGTTGTGACCTTGAAAATGACGTAAAGGTCACCAAAGTCGACTGGCGTCTGAGTCTTCCTCCATTGAAAGCTATCACCAAATATGACCACTGTAGGTGCTAAGCTTCATGAGTTATCGCGTTAACAAGAATCCGGACTTACGTGGTGTCGTGGTGACCTTGAAAATGACGTCAAGGTCACCAAAGTCGACTGGCGTCTGAGTCTTCCTCCATTAAAAGCTGTCACCAAATATGAACACTCTAGGTGCTAAATTTCATGAGTTATCGCGTTAACAAGAATCCGGACGTACGTACGGACAGACGCCGCTGAATTCATAGTTTCAGATACAAGTAACACATTTATGTAAACATCTAAAATACAAATCCACATATTCATGCTTATCATCTGGAACTGTCAACGTAAGTAAATTTGTGGTTACATGTCCTGATGAGTGGTAATAAAGGCTGGATATATGAAGATATTTGACACCAAAAGACAAATGGGCAACATATATATCAACATATATGCCTACCTGAGTTGTGGTAGATGTTGTTGTACTGAACGGTGGCGACATCACAGTGGGGGTGTGCCCCTTCTACTTCCTCCCCCTCCCCAGCTGGCCGAGGGGACGTCAGGTTCATACTCTCAGGGATGTTGTGAACATGTTGCACGTCCTGGAAACACCAAACATTGGGGAAAAGCTTTAGCATTTTGAATTGGTACCTAATTTCAGATGGAGCTGTCATTTATATGATCTGTGATCGTCGGATGGCCCTTGATTAAATATGAAGAACATTTTGAAGTCTGCCATGTTTATTACGGTATCTTGCTACACCATAGATTCAGTTGTGAAATTGGCTAGGAAGCCTGACTGCATTGATGGATTTTTTATTACACTATTTTTGTACACATTGTAAGGTCTGCAAAATGTTGAGAAATGCTGTTGATTTTCAAAACAACAAACCCTGTTGGTGGAACGACTTTAAAATTGATTTTTACACGAACAATCACTGGAATCTCTACTATCTAGATTTTTGGTATGTAATACTTCTGTAGTTCAAATGAAAAATTCCAAACACCAGTTTATCTTTGTCCAACAAAATTTCTAAATCAGGGCATGTTACTTAAAACTTATTTTACAAATTTTAAATAGTTGATAGAGGCTGATCACATTCCAGATAAAAATCAGCATATACAACTATTTAAATAAATCAATATCATATACTACATTTTTCATAGATTTATTTATTGATAGACTCTTCATATGTTTTCTTGAATCTTTTTAATTCTATTTTAAACAATCCTTACCTTTTTGTTGACAAACATGATTCCAGAGTCTCCATTGTTATTTATTTGGTTGCCATGGAGATAAGGTGTAGAAGCACTCATGATCCAAATGCCACAACCAGCGTTGTCTGAAAGCAATTCAAGCAATCATTGTATAGTGATTTATAATTGTTTGTCTATGAGGGCAGCTTCTTGTACACAACACAAACTCAAGGTAAAGTATTGTGCCCTTTTCTACAAATTTGAAGAAATTATTTGCCAAGAAAGTATGTCGTAAAACTTTTACAAAATTAAAGTGATGTTTAGTATTAAAAGAATAAGATATATAGACAATTGAGTGGAAAATGGCACCATATGGGCAATAGGTGATGAATCATGTCTCATCATGTTTTCTGACTAACAACAAGAGCAGCTTTGTCCTCTCTGTGTTATTCCTGTGATAGAAACTGAATTCCACTTATCACAGAATGTTCATTTTAAAGTGACCTCAGAAAAACTCTTATTCCAAAATATTTTTGGGAATTTCCATCCTTCGAGAAGTTTAAGCAGATGTTGACATCTAGTAATAATGTTATTCTAAATAATCTTGGAAAATATACATTTCTTGCATTAAAAACGCGAAATAAGTTTCTATTACAATGATCATTGTACATTTATATGATGATTGTTTAATGTTAAAACGGCATTTACTGTTTCAGATGTTACAGGCGCTCCATGGTATTTCTTACTCTGTAATATTATTACTGTATAGTGGGCCTGTGGCCCCTTTTACCGAATAAAGCATTCATTCATTCATTCAACAACAACAGTAAATTGTATATTGTACACAAAGATGGAATATTGCGAATCACTGATACGGTGAAAGCATGCAGGATAAAGCCTCAAAATTACTTCATTCTTTATAAACCCCTTCAAAATGGGTATCCTAATTCAAATCCCTTTAAAACACTTCAAGGCAATTAAACATTACTCAGTTATGGTATCAAAGGTTACTCACAAGAAATGACATTGTTCTCCAGAGCTCCTCTTCCCATTTCTCCAATGACGATGCCATCACCGATTCCGTCAGTGATGCTGTTCCTGCTGACAAGAGGATCTCCCCCGTGACGTATGTCCACCCCTCCCCATTGGTTGTTCCGAATTTTGTTGTCTGGAATCACAGAGTTTTAAATGAACATGATGCTTAATGAAACACATTACAATTTGCAAACATTGATCATTAGTTAAAATGAATGGTAATCAAAAGATTAAAGTTTGAGGCATTTCATTTAACATTCAGATCAGATAACTATCTCATACCAAAAATAAATCCACGTCCATTTTCATTGACAGCAACTCCTGCGGCCTTTCCATCAAATATCTGGTTTTGTCTGTTAGGAAATAGAAGACTTTTGAACATGATATTACTATTAGAGCTATTTTTAGGAAATGTCAAAATTGCTTATTTTTTTAGGAGATACCAAGGTACAGACAATCAAATTTAATCATTTACAACATTTCCAATCACATGCATCTTTTATCAAATTATGTCACTTATAATGAGGTATTTCAGCTTGTTACCAGTCACTGATATTTATTCACTATCCAAAAATATGTTTGCCCAAAAGTGAACTTAAAAGGTGGTATTTTATGAGAGCTTCAAGCAATAATATGTTCAGAAAATAATTTTGCACTTGAAATAATGGGTCTCAATTTTGTGAAACATCATAACCTAGATAATTTCTAACTAAGCCCATGTGGTAACAAGTATGAGACTGTGAACATGTGGATAATATCTAATTGGACATCTTTCAAAAAAAGCCTTGCAACTCTGTTGTGCCTTTCATCCAGTTTCCTCTTAAGACAGGCAAACTGACTCTTTGAGATTTCTTTCTCTCTTTCTAGTTTTGACTTATCAAATCGATATCTCAAAGTGTACTTTTTATGACCCCAATAAAAATTACCTGAAATAAGAAGATAATGATGGACAGAAAACTTCCTAAACATTGCATAGAATTAATTTCAAAGTAAAAAGAAATTATGACTATGACATGCAGATACAGGGAGACTTACGAGACAGTCGGGTTGCCCCCATACAGTATGTAGATTCCAGCCTCTCTGTTTTCGTACACATCGTTCTTCCTGATTTGTCCCCTACCGCTACCCAGCACCACGACCCCTGACCTCTTGCCATGGTGGATCTGATTGTTCTGTTGGGAATATAAGTGATAATGTTAGCTAGAAGGCCACAGTTATCCTGACTGATAAACTTGTAACAAGTTGTTCTGATATGTGAAACAAGTGAATTTTTCAGAAACAAATTTTATTATATATCAACAAACCTGAACTATTGGATCTGCATTCTTCCTGATGTCTATCCCCGCCTCCATGTTGGAATGTATGTCATTGCCTGCAACAGATTCACTTCCTGTACAGTCCCAGATATAATAATAATATAATAAGTCCACTTATATAGCGCCAACATCCAATCACCAAGTGGTTGCTCATTGAGAAATACCTGGGTACTCAATGACTGAACAGAAAATTTTTTAGTCATGTACAAAGTCTTGGTTTAAATTAGCAATTTCAATGCCCGACTACACAACTGTAAGAAAAGAGGAAAATTGTGTACTGTATTCAATCATTTTAAAACATCACCACTTCAAAAGCAGATAATGAGGGCTGCGACTTAAAAAGCTTTACATGGGGGGAGATATGGCCATGTGGTCTATTAAGGTTAAAAAAGGGTGGGTGGGAGTTGGTTGGTTTGGGTTTTGGGGAGGCTATTTTCATATTTGTGAAGGGAACAAGACCAGTAATACAAAGACCAAGGAGGGATGGGGTTGTCCACATGTACAAACTTTGGTACCCTCTGTGCAACCCCACAAGATTCAAGCTTTCAGTTTGCAGCGGTTACGGACCATGTCTGCAAACATGCCAAGGTCTATCATATCTTATAGGCCTGATGAGCAAAAGATAGTCAGTTTATCAGAATGTCTGAATGAATGACGTCATAATCAATGTCATGAACTTGGCATCCTGTGTCATAAGGAGCAGAGGACAAATGAATTCTTATTTGCAATACAGTACTTCCTCTTGGACCAAAGCAAAAGCTTAATTATTCCCTACCAGCAATTAGTCCTGTAGCAGAGAGTCTCATGAAGATACCAGATGTCCGGCAGTGGTGGATCCGATTCTTCAATATCAGAACCTACAAAATGGGTCGATTGATTTGATTTGGATACTCCATATGTATAGAGATTTTTAAAGGAAATAATAACAACAAAACATTTTTTTTTTGACTCAAACACCTTCAAATTCTCTATACTACAGATGTTCCTCACCAGAAGAAAGTGCTGATGAGTACTTGTTTAGAATATCTCAATTTTCATTCTCAATAAAATCCATATCCACTTGACGAAGGTAGCTTTCTTTTTTCATCCTATAAAAATTCCTTAGTAGTTTAAACTCAATCACCTTCTTTCCTTAAAAACATGACCATAGCCATCATAACCTAATCTTCAGAAAATAAAATTCTCTGAAATATGACTGAACTTTCTACTGAAAATTTCTAATGAAATTCACGAACAGATGACCATACCGTGGAGTTCTGGATGCATCTGACCCCGTATCCAACATTGCTGATGTCACACTCGGAGACGACGGCATGAGCTTGAAGTGTGACCATCACCCCGCCCTTGGAGTGGAGCATCCGGCACTGGTGGATCACGCAGCCTGGAGAGAGATCCATCGTCATAAACATAAACAACATCATACTTGTACACTTTAACATTGGTACTGAATAAGAAGGTGTCATAGATTGAAGGAACAACGACCTTCTAAAACATCTTCTCATTAAAAAAAAGCAATCCAAAACAAGCAATCCAAAGCAAGCAATCCAAAACAAGCAATCCAAAACAAGCAATCCAAAACTAGCAATCCAAAACTAGCAATCCAAAACAAGCAATCCAAAACAAGCAATCCAAAACACAACTATGAGGCTATTTTCCTTTCATATACCCTTCTTTTATGAAATCATTAAAACTTCTAGAACGCTCAGATTTACTTGTTCATTTTGTAATGATACACAGTTTCACTTATGATTTCTTGTGCACAGAAACTCTTTAAGTCAATGTTTCCTTAAGTTTGTTGGCAAAATTCATATTATTTCATCTTATCACATGTCGGAGACTTGGGGGATGGGGCTCAAATGAGGGTAACCAATTATGTACCTTGTATGAGCCGGTATATGTCAACAATTCAACACCAAATAATAATGAGTAAAAGAAGAGGATCAAGGAAGTGTATAGAGTCCTTGTTTTTCACTTTAAATTGAGATGTTACGTAAGGTGATGATTTGCCAGCCAAGTTAGCCAAACTGTACATAACACCATCCAAATTAAGGGGCCGAAAATATGTCTACATCAATATAGATTCTATTCTAAGGAATTCTTAACTAATTGACATTTTCTGTGCCGAGATGTCTTCTTCATTGATGAAAACGGGTTCAATTAAGGTTTTCTTCCTTTATCTACAGTTAGGGACACAAAATAAGTGTCTCAGAGTTAGAATCACGGTAATAATATTCAAGGACTGGGCTGCCTTTGAGGTTAGTTACCCAGAATGCCTCATGTCATAAGCAAACCTGAGTTTTCTGGAGATAACATGTTATAGATCATAGCCAGATATGGACTGATAGTACGTCTCATATGCTCATACCACATTAATCTCATGCCATTGCGATCAAACTAATCTAATGCTTACTACTAAAATACACAGTGTTGTTCCTACATTGGGTTATGTGGCATATGCCTGCATGATGTCCCTTAAATTTCAGTGAAGTAGGAAATCCTTACAATTGTAAAGGGTCTTAGTTTTCTCAGAATCACCCAAAATAATCCCTAATCTGTACATCCAGATTGAAAATTGTTATGAACAAAAAAAAGTATCAAAGACTCCCAGACCTTGAACCTGGTCTACCACAGATCTCATGAGACTGTCCTGGATTACGTCGGTTGGAATTGGCTTCGATGATTGGCTACTGATGGACACATTGTCCGCCTCGCCTCCCTGTGCAGAGAGTGAGGGGTGGAGATCCTTCTGTCGGATATGAGGGAGCATGATGACAGACTCCTCCCCAGATGCGGAGTCATCATCTGAGTCTGTGTGGATCAGTCGCTCGATGTCGTCATCTTCGTCACTGCTTGTGCTTGGGCTTCCTCGATGCAACGAGTCTGTAGATTGTTAAGAGATTGAGCTTTGAATATATTCTAATGCATCTGATTCTTGTAAAATTTCTCCCTGAAAATTTTCTAACATTATGAGTTTTGGCCATCTCTGGCCATGTACTGAATTTGCAGATTGATAGAGAGACTTTATTTGATTCTAATTAATCTGACTCTTACATTTTTTATCAATCTGAAACAGTTTGAGCATGGATTCCCACTGTGTAACAAATCTGCAGATTGACCTAAGGAAACTTTGTTTGGTTCACATGAACTACATTTTTAAAAAAAACATTCCGAAAATTCATATATCGGAATAAAAAATAAGAAAGAGGGCTTCAAAGATTCTTAAAACATTATAACAAAACCTCTTCATCAATGATTTTTTTCTATGGAATGATCTTATCAATTATTTAGTTTACCTGGTGAACTTGACCTCCCAGACTCAAGATCATCAAGAAAGGAAAGACTGTCCTCGTCACTCTCGTAAGACAAACGTGAGTGCATGCTCCGTGCACTGTCAGGGCGGTCATAGTTCAGGAAATCTCCATCATTGTGAAAATTCAGAGGAGGAACAACAGCAGCAGCATTGACCCCTGACCCTGGAGCCTCATTCTGATCATTCATAGCCTCGGTTTCATGTGAATTTCCTCCCTGAGCTTTATTTTGAGAATTATCACATTCAGCACTAGATATATTTGCATTGGAATGGTTGGAGTTTGAAAGTCGTGCAACTGAATGGTTTGCATTTGTGTCATCACTATAAGAACTGTTTGCTAAGTTTGGGGCACTGTTTTCATCTTGATGACTACACCCGGGATTATTGTCCATCGCATATTGAACATCCATATTATTTTTGCTAGCTCGATTAGCACATACAAGACCTTCATACAAATTCTTCTCATGGTTAGATGATGAAGAATCGTCAACCACAATGTCAAGCTCGGTAGATTGGTCATGTGACACAGAGTCAGCGGTGGAAGCTGTAATGGAATGAAGAGTTGAACTCTGGGACTCTGTGGTTTTCATTGTTATCAAAGAAAGCCTTCTCGGACGGCGGTTCTGGGAGAAAATGGAATTGATTCGAGATCTGAGATAAGAGTAAGTCCAGTTCTTCTCTTCCTTGGAATAACCTTCCACAATGACGTCAGCAACGTCACTCTTACAGAACTCACAGTTTTCAATGATGCTGACGTTGACGTGTTGGAGGATGACGGTGGCTTTACGAAAGGTACAGAAGCGGACGTGACAAGTGCCAGGATATTGGGTGTAGAGCATGCCTTCCTCAAGAATACAGTTGTCTAACTGCAGGTACCCACACCTGATCTGGAATCCAAAATATCAATGAAACCATGATTGTTATAACAAGTGCTAAAGATGACGTGACAAAAGTTTAAACTAATATCCCTTCGTTAGGACTTCCTGTTTTTCGTGCAAGAGTATACCACAGTACTTGTTTTATTATATTGTTGATCCCTCAAAGACTGGCTTTTCGTGAACTGACATCACAAAAGTGCAGGTAACATAACTAACCAGTTACAGATCTAGGGGTTACTTCAACTGACCCTGGCCTCATACCCTTAATGTAAAATTTTCTAGATACATTTTACCTACAAAGAGTAAAACCACCTATTGCTGAAATTACCCCAACCCCCTTTTAAAAATTCACAGATCAACTTCTGTTTACGGTTAGTGAAAATCTGAAAACCATTTTAAGTTTCCAAATTTTCTAGAAATATTTAAAGAGATATTAAATCTACATCATTTATAAGATATCAATATATATATCCTATCAATTTGCCTGAAATCATGCATTTTTTTCAACTGCAGGCAAGTGACATCATTAGGCTAAATGCTTCTGCCAAATGGTTCACAGTTTTTTAAAAGAAATTACCTGATTGTAAAAAATAATGGGCATGGCAATTCTAAATGGCTGTATAAACAATAGCATCATGATGTTTGACTATTCCACTTACCTTCAAGACAAATGTTGTGAACCATGGCGCCCTTAAAACTAGGTTACTGACACGTCCTGTTATGGCCGTCTGCTCAATACAAACAACAAGGATCACACTACCCAGTTCTCCAATGCCAACCAACTCAAATGGAATCTTCGACGTCATTTCGAACTGCTCATCATAGATACCAGGGTACACTTCGATTCTGTCAAAGTCATTTGCAACTGCCAAGGCACTCTTTAGTGATGAATGAGCCTGATCAGGGCCCACACGTATAACCTTACGTTCTTTTCTTCGTTTGAGAACATATAGACAGCTACTGTGGTTCACATCCTTGGAACACTGCGACCATTGTCGTGTAGAGAGGTACTGGTCATGGAAAGCCTGTTTCCAAGATGGCGGATCCTGTTGGACATTCAGAGGCCAATATGGATGTTTCCAATCTTCGCATTTTAGATAAAGCTCTTTCCAACGTGTTCCATCCAAACTGAAAACAAGGTCATTCCATGTTTTGCTGACAGTGCAAGCGCGACATAGGTCTTGAACATTGAGGTAGGAAAGGATCATTTGCCATATTTCCCAGGGGAGACCACTCTTGTCTCCTGGCAAAACCTTGCTCATTGTGTCCGTTTTCATAGTTGTGGTCGACATTTTGAGCTGTCAAACCTTGATCTGTCATCACTTAGTCAGGAGTTGGTTGAGAGCATATTTTGTTTTTTCTGTTTATGACAAATTCTAAACATTGCATCTGAAAGCAAAGGCAAAGAATATCAAAAAATAGGAATAAATATGTCCACCAGAGGTAATTCTATGATATTCTTAAAATCTTGAAATAATTTCAGATTTCTTATATATATACTTTTAGTTATAGTATAAAAATGTATGTGATAAATTTGGTCATGAATATGCATTATGCACCATATGAGGTTGACCCTATATCAGTATAATCTATAATCTAATGTTATTCTAATACTTAAAACTTTAAATTTTTGATAATACACCAGTTATAACATATTTTTGTGTCACAAAGTTTCACACAAGACATACATTGTATCTTATGCCCCGAGCACATTGTATTGTGTTAAAACTCATGGCGCTTTGAGCATGCTTTGTCATGGATATATGCGCGGTATAAGAAAGCTATTATTATTATTATTATTATTATAAAATCATGTGTAATTCTTTGAACATGGTTTGCAGTATAAATATGTCTTGCTTATACTATAAATGTTCCTATTATTTTCATTGTTTTAAATCAAATCATCAGCAAGATATTACAATACATTTAATAATTTAACTTACTATTTATTATTATGTTATTGTTCTTAGACTGTGATACTAGATATAACACTATCTACAAAGAACATAGGTCATTATACAAAGTTACACTTTTTGTTAGACAGTAGCACCCTGTATGTAAACAATTTGAATATCATACAATGCATATTAGTAAAATGCAAATTATAACACATCAATCAGTTAGAACTAAATTGGTCAAACATAAAACAATACTCTGAATATAAATGATGGTATTTACGTTAGATGCAACTTATTTAACACACACACGGAAATGAACTGTTCAATTGTAACTGACCATATGTTTGTGATTAACAAATGTTAATTATGATGGCTTGTATGGTGCAATTATGCCATGCAAAATATCTGGCTTATAAGAAACTAGTGTAATATATTTTACTTTTAAAATCTTTCTGTATATTTCAGCATTCAATTAATTAACCACACGTTCAGTATCAATTAATTATCTTTCATTGACATCACTGTACTTTTTACATAGAGAAAAGTTGACACTTTAAAGATACTGTTGGAATATTGTATTAAAACGATCTATATTTTATGATAAAAAAATATATAAGTAAATAACATTTACCAAGAATGCAATCATTTTTAATAACAGTAACCTAAGAAATCAAATGAAATTGACATGTCAATTAGGCGAAAGCTTGCATACGGGTTGCTGGTGACTGGTGCTTGTACAGAATTTCAAAGTAAAATATATTCACATGACATATCTTATCCAACGCCATTTCACTGATATTTCAATGAAATTGTATAGAAAGCATATAATTCGTGCTGCCAATCTGATGACAGACAACAGTTGGCATATCCATTGCTTTGTTGATATCGTTTACCCCATCAACATGCGCAAGTCAGCGTTGATGTTGACAGTAACTGCTTCCGGGTTATGTCACAGTCGCACGTTAACATTTACATCTACTGATATTAGTCCTACATCGTTGTCAGCTTTGATAATGATCTTTTCAAATACATTTGAACGTATCAAGACAAGAAAACATACTTAATATTCGATTGAAGTGACAATTACTAATGTTTCGTAGAAAAGTGACATTTCATGAGTATACTATTTTCTGTAAAACTCTTGTTATTCCTCAATTTTTTAACGAGCTTCTTTTGACTCCGAGGAATTTTTTTTAAATTTCATATTATTCGTATTTTCAATAACAATTCAGTTTGTCATTGATAAACAATATGATCCTTGTCGTATCTATATATATATATATATATATGTGCAGAAATCTCCGTCGCGATGTTTTGTTTGTACTTTGGAATATTCAACTTTATGTAGGAATTGGACAAGGTAGGGGCCATGAGCCATATTGCACATTTAATGAAAAAATGACGCTTATAGTCCTGAAATGTCGAGTGTAAATAATGAAAAATTTGCAATCCACACCAAGCGTTACCTGCCAACTTCTACATGCTCATCAAGCATCTGATTTCATTGAGCTAGGTCAATCAAATTAATTGTTAAAAAGGTGTGTAACTCTTAATTAAAGCCCATATGAGGGGAATTTGGCCAATGAAATGTACAAACCTTAGATATCATAAAACAGATAATGTTCGTTGAGTGTGTATATTCTGATTTCTATGCAGAGATGTCAAAAGAAGACTTAGGGTTCACAGCCCGTCGTGTCGATATTTGACGGGACAAATCAAAGGAACAGATCAAATATATAAAAATGTCATTCCGTGTATACATTTAAAGGAGAATACACTGTCCTAGCCAATCAAAGAGACATTCCCTGATTCTCATAGCATTTTATTCTATTTTCATAAGTTTCAAAAACCAATTATAAGGAAATCAATTCAAAACATCTCACATATGTATATAAAAATGTCCAATAAACGACAATCATTAGTTTTATTGAAAACCGAACAAGACTCCCACGTGTGTGCCGCAGACGAAACCAGACTTTGCATTTACATTAATATTGGTTATATCACAATCTTTCAAACACTTTCAACTCAATTTTCTTTGTCCGATTTTCGATCAGATTCATAATACCATAATATTGTCGCTCTATTTAAACGATAAGCTTTTAATATTACTATTCAATTCAGTTAGGCACTTCTGGATAAAATGACACTATATATATGTGTGTGTGTGTGTGTGTGTGTGTGTGTGTGTGTGTGTGTGTGTGTGTGTGTGTGTGTGTGTGTTTCCGATAGGGAAGACGAACCGGCAATTGCTAATGTCACGTCCATTACCTCAAAAACTGAAGACCGTTGGTCTATGTACAACTCAGCATATGCTGTATTTATAGACTTTCGCAAACGATAAATGTTCACATTGGATCCCGATGTGAGAAACTCCCAGGAATTGGCATCAAAGGCAAGATGTTCGGTGCAATAATTTCACTTTAACAGTTCATGTGTTATGTTTCTCTGAATGGTAGACATACGCCATGGTTCAACGTGGGCAGTATAGCCTCAAACAGGGTTGCTTACTGTCTCCACATATTGTTTAATTTGTGTATAAATGACCAGTTGGTTTGAATCAATAGTTTGAATATTGGTGTTTCAGTTGTAGAATGTAAATGAGGAATTTTAACCCATGCTGAGGACTGGCCGAATCAGAGAGTGAGAAAACCTAAAATGCTGTTGGACTGGCTTAACATTTCTTGTATGAAGAACGATGTGATTGTGTTGTTACACTTCCGCGCTTCAAGAAGGAAAAGAACATCAGACATTTGCAAAAACAATATAGAAGTAACGGACAAATCTGTGAATACTAATCACAGCACATGGACTATAAGAGAGCAAGTTCTGCTGGTATAGCGCTTGGACTTTTTACAGCTAAGTTCCAACTTTTAGGAGTACAGGACTTTCACCAAACGTCATGACGCTATGGTCGCAAGTTTTCGCAAATATAGGAATATAGAAGAGAATTCCAACATTTTGATGATCCGCTGAAAATCGGTTTCATCTCGTCTATCCGTGTTTATCTCTATGGAGTTGATTTATGTGATTATATATATATTAATGTGTGGGATACCGGAGCACCTTGTGACAAAAACACTATTTTTCAATATGTTTTACCTATGAAGACAAGCAACTTGAATCTTTGTATATTTAAAGTAACCTTACATGAAATAATGAAATATATTTACAAACTTTTTGTATAAACAAGAAATAAAAAAGGAAAGAATGATGCCCCTACCTGCCCCATCCAAGGGTTCTTTTAGACATGAACCTGAGCACATTGGAACTGTATCCATATCTGTTGAAAAAATGATGAGAGATAGTCACTTCCCATAAAAATCGTCATTGTGACATAAACTTGATGAAGGTTAGACAAAATTGAATCATTGATCTTATCTTGAGGTTCCATGTGTCCATCTTGGGTGCTTGCATCTGGTGGTTCGATGTGTCCATTTTGGGTGCTTGCTATCTGGTGGTTTCATGTGTCCATCTTGGGTGCTTGCTATCTGGTGGTTTCATGTGCTCATCTTGTGTGCTTGCTATCTGGTGGTTTCATGTGTCCATCTTGGGTGCTTGCATCCGGTAGTTTTATGTGTCCATCTTGGGTGCTTGCTATCTGGTAGTTTTATGTGTCCGTCTTGGGTGCTTGCTATCTGGTGGTTTCATGCGTCAGTCTTGGGTACTTCTATCTGGCGGTTTCCTTTGTTTATCTTTGGTCCTTGCAGCTGAAGGTTCCATGTGTCCATCTTTGGTACTTGCTTCTCAAGGTTTCAAGTGTCCATATTGGGTATACTGGCATCTCAAGGTTCCAAGTGTCCATCTTGGGTACTTGCTTCTCGAGGTTCTATGTCTCAATCTTGGATCTTAGCATCCTCTACGGAGGATTGACTGCTAAAAACAGCTGTAGTGGTTTAAGTTTAGTACATTCTTGTATTTTTTCATGGTTATCTGCAGTCAGTTGTTTCTGGTTTATCTGTAACAAATAAAGACACATATTTCTCTTCAAGAAACACCTTTGCGGTCTAGTGGGCATATGTCACCATTTTTATAGCCACTGATAATGTTCGTATTTGTAAATGCCCTGGGGTATGATGTTACCAGTACTTCTGTCGCATCATAGATTGTCATCGATTGGAACTCTCCAGCCCAACAGGTATCAACCAGGTTTTGTTAATCGTCTCTACAACAGATCATAGTTATTGAGATGCTAAAATTTTACTCCAACCATGTGATGTCCCAACCTACCCCGGTCCCCCTTGTCCTGATTGTAATCATGTTTTTTGAAACTGGGATGATTTATCTTGCAAAAAATATATAGATAGGCCGTTCTCTAGACGCCAGGTCTTAAATTGTCGCCACGGATATAGGTGGCCTGACAAATAGACCCCAGGGCGTCTACTCGAGGAAATACGGTTTCTTCTGTATCAACAGTCATTTTCAGTGACACTGAGAGTTAATGACATATCTGGAAAAGCATATATCGGAATTTGTAAGATTTAGCACAAGAGTGTATTGGTTGTACCCATAAGCAATTCTGAGCGTTGGTGACAAGAGGTCATGTGTTTAGTGAAATCTTAATATCATACTTCCAACCACCCTAAACAAGATGAGTTACAGAGCCAAATGCTGTATATATACCATCGTTTTAATCTATTTCTTATCAGAAGACACATGGGTAAGTTTTTCTCTATATTTTGGCTTATTTTGTTGATATATAATGAAGCCAAATGGCATAAAAATGGACTTAAGGTATGTCACTGGATAAGTTCATAATAATTTCCTATTTTTTCACTTTAAATACTTGGAGCAACCCCCTTAATTTGTTTTACTTGACGTAATCTTTAAATTTACTGATATTTCATGAAATAGGTAGTTACGAAAGTATTATGTGAAAGTTGGCCACTGTCCCAACGTGACGTCACTTGATGGCCCTAATCGAGAATATTGTAATAATCGTTGATGTTTTGACACGATGTTATAAACTGAAGTCTTGTTTACAAATTAAAATCATTGCTTTACATATCTAATTATTTGTTTAAGTATTCTGAGCCTTTTTTCAAAGAATTAACACATCTTGATTACGGTGCGACTAATGGTAACCTACTTATGCCGATCAATTTTGCTGATCAGCAATAACATGGCGGCTCAGTCTAAGGTAAGTTCGTGCAATGTATGTCATTTGGGTTTTCGTTTAACATCTTAGTAAACAATTGGTTGGGAAACGGGGTACCCACGCAAAATATATTTTACCCATCATTGATTGCAATAACAACAAATAAGGGATTGTTATACAGCCGAAATTGGAAATTCATGACCTTTTCTCTCTTTAGTCGTCATTATTTTGGTTTTGTCGCCTGAATACAAAACAAATTTTGAGAAATCAAACAAGCGTTCGTTTCATTGCACCCTTTATCAAATGATACTACATAGATTAATGCGTTTTAGTAATGTATGCGAGTAAATGCACTTTACGCTTGGCATGAAAACAATGCCTTTCCAGTTTCCTAAACGGAACATTGATAGAATAAAAATTATTAAAGTGCCAGTATTCTAGATGATTGTATTCTTGTCAACCAACAACTTATTCTTTTCAATGAGACAAAAGCAAATGGACAGTGTCCGATAAACTGTCATCCATTTTTTTCTTCAAAAATATCTTATTTATATTAGAAAATGGTATTTCCACAATACTTTGTCACTGTTGAAAGGTTGATCCTAATGAAATGTAAAAACATTGCTACAGAAGTGAATTTCATATGTTTCAATGGAACAGTGCTGTCTATTAAAGCTATGTACCTCAGAGACACATGATCATTCAGATAAAACTGCATACATTGATGATATTATTTATCATGTTGAAATGTGTTTTGTCAGTGACACAGAAAGTTTTAAAAAAACTACCACCTATTCACATAAGTTGGCAAATGTCAAAGCTACGCATGTTCGGTGTAAATTACCTAGAGTGTCCAATTTTAAGGTCTTTATTAGTTTAAAAACTGTTTTGATAACTTTAGTGAAGGAATAACTGATAGCTGAATAGATATTTTCGGTTTCAACTGGCAGTTGGTTAGAAGGCAACCTGTTTGATGAAAACATGTTTGCAAAACTTATTACTTATTAAATATTATTTATCATTCTTTTCTGCCCCTTATGAACATTATGTTCCTATTCACCTTTTTCATGCTTCATAATATCCTCCAAGTTTTCAAAATATATAAAGACAATAATGTTTTGTTTGAGTGTGTATCTCAATCTCATTAAAATGAAATCTAAATGCTACACTACATTACGTGTGTAGATCTTGCCAGGCTCCATTATGCGAGCCGTTAGGTTTGCCTCTTTTATAATTCAAATCAGTCAACCAGCGAGTTCGCCCCGTAGTCTATGGTGCAGGCTAATTCTTTTTCTCTTGTACGCATTTCAGCACTCAAAAATCGAACATTTCGGATTGTTTTCCGAATGTCGAACTGCCTAAATATTCGAATAAATGTATTTTATGTACTTTCAATTTACCCTAGCTCGGTTTGTTAGACAAATAGTGATATCGAACACTGTGGTATTATCTTTCCCAAAGAAAACTCAGCATGCCTCAAAGTAATGCTTAGTAGACAGGACAAATCTAAAATGCGTTCTCTGGAAACAAGTACGTTGAATAAACGTTTCGTCTTTTAGTTTGTAATAATCGTTGAGTAATTTTTAATTTTGTGAATCAAATTAACAATAACATGTTGAGAAACAAAAACAACCAAAACATGAACAAATACCAATAAGAGGTTTCTTGATAATTTATTATAAGTCATATGCGAGGTACATATATACTAATAAGATTGACCCTTGTTTCGTCAAAGACTGACATGTTATAACTAACTCTGCTAGGTCGCCATTCAATTAAAGGGCATATGCAAATTACTTCAGCTTGTACATTGTTATTTTGAAAATGTATAAAAATTTCAGCTGCCATTTGAGAAATAACTTGCCATCTCTTAAAAAAACGTTGTGATTGCTTGAAGGTATCGGTGGCAAGCCAATGAGATTTAGAGGTCAAATTGAGGCAAAGGTTTACCTGACGGCTGGAGTAAAGGAGCCTAGTGAGATCTATTAACTGCGTAACATAGTTTTTATTTTATTTTAATGAAATTGGCGTGTATCTTTACCTGACAACGCTATATTAGTACATAGGAGTAGGAAATACCGCTAACGAGACTTGTGACATTCTTTTTCCACAAAGGTTGTTAAACTGCCATTAAAGTCATCTCTCTTCTTATTTAAGTTTTCTTGTGTTTTGAAAGGTGAATCTTGATTGTTTGGGATGATGGTTAGACGTGTAATAAGCAAAATTGTTCAAACTGACAGTCAAAGTGTTCTTGAAACCATCAAAAGGATTCGAGTTAATTTATGATGATAACAGTGAGCATGGTCTAAATGGAAAACAGTCCATTACAATGATGTGATGATGATGATGTTTTGATAAAAATAAGGTAATATACTCCTTCTGATATTCACTGCGAGGAAATTTTAAGCAATATGACCAAATTATAACATGAAATTGTGGAATTTATTAGATTGTAATCCCTGTAGAAAGAGAATGGATTTAAAGTGACTCAATCAGTGTGATGATTTTCTTTTCTTTGTGAATTATGGTATTAGCAAATTGGATCTTATCACCAATGAAAGGATACCACCATTGAATAGGCAGTAAAAGGCAACCTGTACTTGACAGTATACTATGAAAAAGATGTGTAGTGACGTATCAGAAATGGGCATTGGGGTGAAATGTATATTTTTAGAACAAATATTATACTAGGTATATATATATTTTGCATGATTTGATAATTTTAGGGAATATTTCAAAACTAACTGTATAATCAATATCAACTTGAAAGCATGGATAAAATCAATACTACATCATCGACTACTGCAACGATTATGAAGCAAAACTGGTTATTTTTCAGGAAAAACTTTTAAAAACCCCATTTGGTTAACATTGGTTCTGGTTGTACTGTCTAGGAACGGTTATTGGCATTATAGGCCATGTATTTGTTTTTCTGTCTTTGTTAAAAAAAACTTAGAAACTAGGACTGCCACAGTCCCCCAAGACATCTGCTAGTTCCTGATGTAACAAGCACTGTTTGACCTTCATCATAGTAACCTGGGCTCACTCCTCCCACCTTCCCCATTTTGCTGTCCTTTTAAAGAATAAATTCTGTATGCTAGTATTGAATATAAAAGAACTGATAAGCTACAGAAGCAATGGCTGTGTCTTCAGCTCACCAGGCTTAGAAGGCCAGATGGGCTTATGGCATGTATTGTTGGCTGTAGATTGTAGTGTAGGATACTATATTTCGTCTATTTTGACAGAAGTTGTTAAATGTAATTTACATTTTTACAACATAATAGGTTTTAGAGCAAATGTATGAGTTATGGTAGTGAGTCATCATATTGATAAATCAGCAATAAGTATTTTTTCACATCTTTTAATCAATTAAATGAACTAGGATGTAATAGATTTTGTAGACATACCTTGACTAACAGATTGTAGCGATAATTATATGTTTGTTGAACATTTGATATAAATCTATTACTTAATGTTGAAGTTTTCAACCTGAGATTATGAATCATGCAAAGAATGAAGAGTCAATGGCACTTTTTATCTTTCAGTTTATTGATAAACAGTTACTGCTTTTCAATTATCAAGTTGGTAGTTCAGAGCAGTTACAGTTGGACAATCAGTGGACTTTGTATTTTAGTTTACAGGTCAAGTTGACACTTAATATTGGCAAACCTTGTCTCTCCTGTTAGTGTTTTGGAGTAAATAAGTTATTTCACTGCTAACAAAGATGTTCAGCAGACAGTGACTAGAATTTTTAAGTTGTAAACTTTGATGGTCTTTTAATGTGAACTTGAACAATTACATCAGTGAACTGTTCAAGTTTTAGCTCATCAGGCCTTAAAGGACAGATGGACTTACCACATCGGGCGTATGGTTGTCCAGTCTTGATCGAGGGGTTGGGAAAATTAATGGAGAGCATTTTGCATTTAAAAATGAAAAATTATGATGTTTTTTTCCATGGACATTTTGTTTGCTGATTTTAATTCCATTTGGTTAAGGATGTGGAAATCTTAATATTCGTATTCTTAAAGCATGATATTGAAAAATAAATCAAAATTCATCTCTCAAAATATGTATTTATCCTTTAATATTATGATTCTAGTATATTTGGTCCAGCTGTGAGTTGTAAAAGATTGGCATGGAAGGGATGATGTTCTGTGGTATGGCATGGTCTCAGTCTGTCGTTAAACTTGTTTGTGTGTAGACTCATGAAAAGTAACGATTATAATTAAAAGATTTGGTGTCCCTGTCGTACCCTAATAAGGGCCACAGCTACCACACTCTAAAAACCTATTTTTGTCTTCTTCTCAAGAAAAAAGTCCAGCAAAAACAGGTAAATGTTATGTTTGACTATTGGGTAACATGAGTTACAGGTTAAAGATTATGTGAAAAAATGTATTTTCTCCCCGCAAGGATTCACAAAAAAAGGCCTATAAAGCTGAAAAGTTGTGTACAGACTCCTTGACTAATTGAGATTATAAATGATACATAATGTGTATTTGTCACCCCTCATTGCTCTAAAAAGCTATTTTTATCTTTTTCTCTAAAGCTGAAATGTGTAGATACTCCTTAGCCAAGAAGGATTATAATACTTTGGCCTCAGCCTTATGATAATAAGTTCTACTGCCTCACAAGCTACAGAACCTATGGCTCTATGTTAACTTGTCTAAGCTATTTAGCCTGTTCCTTTTTTTGCATCAACAGCATTTGATAACAGAGGTTTTCTGTTGTTATCAAAGAACCAATTGATCATTCATGGTATCAGGAAATGACTTTGTTGAACTGTAAACCTTAAAACTATAACCAACTAAAGCCTAGTGGGCAACAGAGCCAATAGCTCTTTTTAACTTTTTTTGACAACACCCCAAAACAAAACTGGTAAGAAGTTTAGTATTCTGTTTATTACTCGCCCACAAATATCAAGAATATTTGCTAATAGTTTCCTGACACTAACATTTAAAGAATTGGTCGCCATTGGCTGCCATGCTAACATTATGTCACATCTACCCACTATTGTGAGATCATACATGCAACGGTATTACACCAGTAAGATATCGCTGTACAAATATTACACTGCAGTATCTTATACAGGAGAGTAATAATGGTAAAAGGTATATTGTCTGCATTGGCCTGTAAGTATTAGGCTATGTGATTTTGAGATTATATTCTTAGTTCATTGCAAATAGTTTTAGACCTATCTAAGACTAGTCTTATGGTGTGTTCCACGGGATTATTGGCTGCTAATCACTGAGAAGATTTACGGATCCACTTAAGGATGCGGGATGGTAGACTTATAGCATAACCATTGAAAAAGAAATGTAAGGGGGGTAACCATCCAACGAATAAACAACTCAGAGTTTGCAGACAAAAATTTAATTAGTGACGTTTTGCCACCCGTGAGGGTGGCTTCATCAGATGAATAATACTATTTAAATTAAAATAAAATTCATATCACAGTGTTGTTTCAAGAAAAGTGAATCTGTCCATCCTTCGGGCTTGGTGTACCTTTAAAGTTTTTAAAGTGGGTTATCTTTACCATTGAAACAGTAATGATGCAGGGGTTAAAACATTTTTTTGAAAAGTTTACTTGCCCCATTTACAAAATTTTGATGCATCGTCTACAAGTTTTGTTTTTAATATGAAACTAAATAGAGGCAACTTTCTGTGGTCGATTGCGCTCGTTATGTAGTACTGCATGTTACTACGAAAGAAAGCACACAGTCGCTGCTAGTTTATAAACTAAGGGAAGTAACTCTGAAACTTTCTTGGTCTAGGGTTAACAAAACTTTGATTAATTTCACTGCCAAAATAGACAAAGACATAAAAATGTACATATGCTTACTTTTATTGCAAGTTGAATTAAAATATTTTCATTACTTGCCCACGCGCAAGCTGAAATGTGCAATTTAGTTTAGAAAGTTTACCATACCTGGGCGTCGGGTAATGGTATTTTTGGAACCCTGTGATGGTTTGTTGACCATATTCTATTTCTGTATACAAGAAGTCTGACACAGTAACAAGCAAATGGACTTCTTTAGAGGGATTTGAACCTGGACCACTTGATCACAAACCATTGCGCAATCCTGCCCTCTGATGGTTGAAGGAAGATGCAATCACTACAGGCAATAACAAAAGTAGGCAATAAATATATAAAAGTCAAACTGGCACTTATTTGTCTAACTTCTCTATGTTAGTGAAACAACAATAGTAAATATACACTTAATTTTTGCGAAAAGATTATTTAAATGTAACATTATCGGGAGTATCTCATTTACAGATCCATATAATTTCAACGATTGGAAGAGAATCTTATTTCCATCTACCCACACAGTTCTTGTAAAGTTAACATTAATCCTCGGTCTGAAGCATGCTGTCATCCTTCTGAAAGCTTGAACCCAAAGAAAACTGTCTTTATATCAAAAGTCATCTCTACATTGAACCATCCTTCCTCTTTAGCCATTAATTTAGTTCACAGCTAACACGTCTCAGCAAGGTTTGAAATTAGGTAAGCTCCAGGACTCATCCAATATTAGAAAATTTGGATTACCATTTGGTTTTGGCATTGTGATTTTTTTTATCAATTTTATTTAGGTAAGACATATCATTGTGCAAGAAAATGCTTTCATATCTGTTCTCTCCAGAAATAGTTTTTTAAATCAACAGAAGCAATGGGAAATATCTCCCAAAACTTTAGCACAATTTCCAATGCCATACTATCTCAGACAATCAATAAAACAACATTTCTATTGTAACTGGCTTTAAATCCTGTTTCAAGAGTAAGGTATGTTCACCATGCTCTGAGTAGTTGTTTTTGTGTTACGAATTTACGATGATAGATTCTTATCGATGATTCTTTCGCTTTTCCCTTCTGATGTGATAATCAATTGCAGAATTTTATTTTCGATTATAAGTTATATAATTAGAAAAGTAACACATTTTACCTATTGAATGATTCTAAACAAACCTAATTCATTTTAGTACTTAGTCATTATATGGGATTGAGTGATGCTTATTGTAATTTTTTAGTTATTGATAAACAACTTTATCTCCAATAGAGAAATGTTGTACATGCAGTAAGGTTTGGATGCAGTGCTACACTGAATTCCATTGCAGTGCCAACCATGGTTTGCTAGTTCCAGCCGATACTCGCAGGTTTCATGGCAATGCATAACCACAATAGTATACAGTTTGTGTAATAGATAAGATCAATGGATTGACAGATTTTATTCCAATTGTTGTACTAACAGGTATGTCTTTTGGGAATAATAAACCTAAACACCTATATGTTGTGTTTCTGCCCGTCCAACCCCTAATTCAACGTTCAGCTGAAAATATTACGAGTATGAGTACCTTCACCAATTGAATCTGGTCACTTTAAAGACTTATTGAATGATGATTGTGTTAGTTAATGCTCTGACACAGGAGAGTTTTGATCACCTTTAAACTACTTATCATAGCGAAAGGAAGAAAGAGAAAGAGAAAAAATGTTTTGATAATCAAAAGATCAATGAAATGGAGATATAACAGTTACTGGCAGGCTGCATATTTATGAATTAAGTATGAATTTCCAAGGACTTTTACTTCAGAGTTTGAACCAAGGTTGTCACAGTGTAAGTCATACCTTAAATGCTATTTTTGATTTCTTGTTCGCAATCCTTCAGCTGCTTGTACTGTTTGGAAGCGACCGTCCGACCAGAGTGTCTGATGTACCAACAGGCCGTTTTGATGCCTGAATATTTTCATGTTAATGCATTGTCTTTGACATTATTTTCAAAGTCGCTGCAAGTCCCAAAAATATGTTTAGTTTCAACAGGTGCATCACTTCTAATCAACCAAATTTTAGTATTCTAAAATCAGACTCACAGTTAACAATAAATCTGATATGAATCCAAGATCTTTACTTTAATTTAAAACAATTCTTTGAATCTCGTCTCTTTTTTTGACATATGTATCTCTCATGACAAAAAACTCGAATAACAACTATTATCGACGCCAGCAACCTGTTTTTATTGATCGTTTACTGATCACCCAATCTGAAGTTCTCTAAAAAAAAAGCCTCTTTTGAAAGTAATGAAACTTATGAATAATATTTTCAATTACAAACATGCATGTAAGAATTTTGTTTGCAATGTTTTAAGAGGACTGTTGTTCACAAACAGCAGTCTGCCTAATAGCACTTGAGAGGATTTTTGAAAATGAACATTTTTGCATTTTAAAAGGATGGTCCTGTAACTGCTCAGGCTTGCAGTGGTAATGGGTTTTCTTTGTGTAGAGAGACAATTTAATATTTTAGTTAATGAAAACGGCTGTCAATCCGAGCCCGAGTTTGGAACAGTAATTATGAAAGATTGAAAAGGCATGATTAACGGTGAAATGAATTGATGTTGACTTTACACAAACCAAGATGTTTGGCTTGATGCAGGCTGTCCAGATTAATATCTCTTTTCTATCTGGCCTGGAAATATTTAGATGTTTTAGATTATGGGTGAAAGGGATACTTATTTTTCCATTTCACAGAAATTGATTGCACATGAATTTGTACTGTTTCTATGTGAAACTTTAATTCTGCCTTGAAACCAAATATTTATGATTTCACAAAGGAGGTTTGTACAATAATTATGATTTCCTTTGTTCTTTTGAAATGTTGAGATGCATTTAAGGAATCAATTTCAAGGATAAAACTATGTCAATGCTTGGAATTTGGGTACTTAAAAGATGCTATTGTAAATATTATGAGTCGTCCATAGAATATTGTCATCTTACCTTATTCTTAAAAAAATAGTACCTTTATGACTCTTTGAAATAACAGAGCTCTAACAAATTAATGAGTTTGAATTGTGTTGAAGAAAATGGATTTGTTTTCATTGGCCCCTCTCAGATTTTTTCAGCATTAGCTAGCCATGGTTGCTATCAGCATTTTCGGCCATCTTGGTTTCTTTCTTTTGCATTGCGTTAATAATAACCTGCTTTACTTTTACTTATTATATAACCTAAGTGAGATAAAATGTTAGTATTGATGAAATATCCATATTTTACAACCAAAGAAAGATAAAATATGTGTATTGTTGAATAATGAATGTCAACAGCTTTTCAAATAGTTAATAACAAAACTTATCAGCATGTCTTGTCATGTCATAGCAAGACTTTCACACTCATTGTGCCAATATCTGTCTTCATTTCTTGTTGTTTTTTCTTTTTGTGTGAATGCATACTATTCTTTGTAAAATTGTCAAATCTAAAGCAACCAAAATATTATCCGTAGTCAAATTCGACAATTGAATTGTGAAATAATCATTATTGATTACATTTGGATGTATAAACAAAAGTGGTCTCAAAAGAATGTTTCCACAAAAACATGTGACATTATCCTCTCTTTGAGAACTCTCCAAAGGTAGAATGAATTTCCAGACGAATGTGGTTAAGTCTCGTATCACACCAGTAAGATCTTCTGCTTCCCTGTGGCCTTGAGATATGGCTGTTAGATCAGGGCTATTGCATGCAGTGATAGACAGCTTGTATGTTTGTGGGTCAGGCAAGAAGACAGAATGGCTGGCTGGCCAGTGCTTTGCATGGAATCGGAGACTCATTGCCATTGATCTCTCATCTCAGCTAGCCAGCGGAATCCTCCAGGCTGATGCCACTGCCGCCAGCTTATCTTGAGAACCATTATACTGTGCATTGGCGCTATTGGACATGCTGGTCAGAATAACTATAGATCTGCAATTGCAAATATCTCCTTCAATACTGTAACAAACCATGTCATAGTTAATTTGACAATTGAAGAAATAAGACATCTGTTTCTATTGACAAATTACAAATTTTATATTTTCAGCTGATCTTCTTTAGATATCAAATATTCAACTCAATGTTTAGTGTTGAGCATTGTTTTTCCCACTGGTATTTAATACCTTTGGATATTATTGTAACCCTGATTTTCTGTCATCATTCTGTCCGTGTTTTTGGAGCAGAACTCATAAAATCCCCTTGAAATCTTGCCGAAAGTTTCCATGTGCGTTACCCACCTACTGGAGTTGTGTCTTTTGATGTTTTCAGATTTCTAAAATATTATTTTTGTTTTTGCTTCCATTAAAATAAGTTGAATTAGGATTTTATACAAGGATAGCTTCATTTCCGGAACATGACTTACTGGAGTGGTGCCTTTTGAAATTTTCAGATTCTTAATTTTAATTAAAAGAAATTGATGTTTGGACTTTATTTTCAGAGCACAACTCCAAAACTGCTCATCATATCTTTCTGAAAATTTGCATTTTATCAGTAACGCCAACTGAAGTGATACTTTTTTATATTTTCAGATTTCTGGAAAATGTTTTTTTTCCATTTCTGTGGAAACAAGTAGTTTTTGGCTCTCTACAGGAAAAGCTTCATTTCTGGTGCAGAACTCGAGACTGCTCAACATATCTTCTGTCTCTCTACTCAAAGATTTTGTTTGATAATTGTATGATTACAAAGATATATGTTACAAATTATTGGAGACCGGTTGGATATGTTGTTTTCTGATTACTGTTATTTGCATTGACAAAAGATATCTATAACCAGAGAAGCACTTAATATGTATTTTGTAAAATGATTGGAAATGACCAGTAACAGATCTTGTCATCTCTGATAAGATTATGTATGCAAAACGTTTGATGTGATGCGCATATCAAGTTTTTGGCATAATGCTTTAAATATGTTCGGAGTCAGGGTCTCGAAATAGAGCAATTAATTTTCTTATGACTCTTTGAATTTAATTTTGGACTACATAATTGATGAACCCATCGAAATTTAGGGAGTTTCTGATGACTGTTTCCCTTTAACTTGACTTGAATTCAATGACTTTAATATTTGAAACTTTGTGTTTATGTCTAACAAAATCATTAGTGTTTTTATTAATGTTACTAAAATTTGGAACATGCCTTGGGTATGCATCATTGCTACGCATATAATAATTTGATTTTGATCTTAGGAATTTTTTCTAGAATTATGGCCCTTGACTTAGGAACATTATGAACCTAGATTTTTGTGAACTCCCACACGTAATTGATTTGGTAAATCTAAAACCTTTGGTTACTTGTTCTCCAAGGTCAAAGTCATATGTATACAAACCCCAAATTGTTCGAAAATATTTTGTCACTGTTTTTCAATAAAGTTTAGAGGGATAGCGCATAGTTAAAATGTTCGGCTTTGGATCATGAGATTAATTTGTCGAATCCCTTCAGGGGCTGGGTAACTTAGTCTGTAGTAGAGAAATTTTCTACATACATGAAGGTTTGGATGCAATGCTACAATGAATTTCAGCACAGTTCCACCCATGGTTTGCTTGTTCAAGCCAATGCTTGCAGGGTTCACAGCAATGCATAGCCACAATGGTGTTGCAGGTTTTCTCCCTGCAATCAAAATAGCAGCCATGATATAAGAGAAATATTTTTGAAAGCAGCGTTAAACCTTCAATCATCTCATCCATACCCTCAATAACAACTGCGCCAATCACAATATAGTCAATACGGTTAACATTTTATTAATTTCTTGCCTTCAAAACTTAAATGCTCACACAGGAGTCAGTTGTGAAAGGTCAATGTTATGTTGATGTTCATTTAAAAAAGACAACTGTTCTCCAATACCGTTTTTGGCTGGGCTCCAATAATTTTTTCCAGAGTTGTAGAACTTTGGGTCTGCACCAATAGAGCATGTGGCAGGGGATGTGCTCTCTGAGAAATCTTGCAAGCAGTATGAATGATTTCAATAGTTTTGTCAGTGACAGAGAATTTTTAAAGAGTACTGATCATGGATGTTTATACAAAGCAACTGCATCTCTCCACAATAAGAAACACAAGGGCATTGTTGTTGAGAATGATTTTTGGACTTCCTCTTTATACCAAAATCTAAATTCTAGTGTACAAGGCAAAAGGTTATTACAAATGTGCCTTAAGGCCAGCGTTGCTGCACCTCAGTCCTCAAAACCTGATATTCTGTATGTAGGTATCACCAGGAGCATCTAAGTTAATACATGAGATCATTAAATCCTAACTCTAACAATTCTCTCCTTCTCTGCTTCTCTGTCTCTTCCGTCTCGGTATCTCTCTCTCTCCGTCTCTCTGTTTCTCCCCCCCTCCCCCCCAATTTCTACATTTTGATCAAGTTCATATTCATCATGTGCACTGACATTGGAAAAAGTTTTGTGACCTTGTCTTAAAAAGGGATTGTGTTTTATTCCAAAGTTTCTTTTTAAGTTTCAACATCAAATGTTGCAAGTCTTAATGAACTACAGAGTCCATGGCTCTGTTTATGAACTTTGGTATGATTTAAAGATTCTAGGTTGTTACAGGAGTTATAAATTGTGTAATGTCATTTTGAATATATTTCAAGTAAGAGCCTGTAAGAGGCTTAGTCAAAGCCTGTGCTTTGAAATGGATACCCAAAATATCAAATGACGGAAGGAAAAAAATCTACTTATATAGCTCAAGAAACATTTTGATGAAATCATTATCTTTTGATGGTTCATTGCGTCTACTTATTTTCCTAGAACTATCACATTCTTGATGTAGGTTTGGACATTCAATTCTATTTGTTGATAAAATGGGCTGTAAAATATCTTAACAAAAGGATTAACATTTACAAAACTATATATATATACCATCTTTGGACTGTTCTGACATTAAAATGCCACGATGACAATTTCCTCCTTCTTTCTCCTTTTAAGTTGCCAAGAGATATAGGTTCAAGTTTGTCTCCTTTTGCGGGAAACAATATTTTTTGGCTTCTGTCCATAAGTCTGAAATGCTTTTGTTTCCTGGCAATATCTAAAATAACATTCAGTATTTTATTTGAAACTTGGTATGTGGTTAGACCTAGTGGTGGAATGGTGCCGTTTTCTACTTTTATTATTCTGGCTTTCATATTTTTTTCTCCGGTTTCCATGGAAACAATTTTAAAGGGCAATTAGGGGCTTAGGACCTTTTCTGGTCTCTTATCTCAAATGGTTTGCCGTACTATTTCATTAGACTGGGAATGTGTTAGACCAAGTGACTGAGTGTTGTCTTCTCCTAAGTTTGGTTATTCTGAATGTTTAAATTTCCATGTACAAAATTTGAACTTAGTGCATATTGGGTGTAGGCACCTTTTCTGGCCCATATCTTAAAAATTTCTTCAGTATTATGTTAAAAAACTTGGTACATGGTTAGACCTAGTGTTGGAGTCATTCCTTTTGCTACCCTAAATTATTCTTAATATATGGAAAACAACTTGAACTTAGTGCATAAGTGGCAAATAAGGGTAATAACAGTGAGTTTGATTGAAAGTTTAAGGCCTTCCCTTTCAGATATTCATATATGAAATTAGCTTTGAAGTTCCCTGCACAGAAAATCTTGCTAGATATATATAATGCAGATTATAGAAATAGTTCACCATCTGAAAGTCCTGTTAGGGTTTTGGCATGGCAGGACATCCGTCATCAACTCTTGTATAAAGGTTTTTTCATTTGTCTGCTTCTCAAGACGTTAACCCTCAAGTAGTGATGTCCTATGTCCAGGTACATGGGCCAATATGGAGGTTATTACCTCAGTATATGTCATGGTCATGCCATACCAATCATAGGAAGAAAAATGGATTCTTTTTCTATTTGAAAGCTTTGAGTTGAACAGAGCATTGCCCTTTATCTTCTTATTCATTAATGCATGTTTTCTTTCTTTTTCTGAAAGAGTATTTTTAGTCAATCTAATTGTAAGTTGTACCTCTACAAACAGACCAATAGGGTATGATAGGTTTATGGCATGGCATTATGTTTGTAGTTTGGCTGACTTTGAACTGTTTTCACTTCTTCTTAAGAACCACTTTTTCACTTGTAATGAAATGTCATAAGGGAAAAACAGTATTATGTATTTTATGAGAGTACTCATGGGAAGATGCAAGAATAACACATGTGGAGATAAAGTAGTGAACAATACCTAAACGTTCATGGTTGAGAGGAATGTATGTTTTACCTTTTTTCCATGGCAATAATGTATTAATATCAATAGTTGTACTATTGGCTTATCTTTTTGAATATAAGAGGTTTTAATGTTGTACATACCATTATGAACATATTAGGTGCCCTGTGTGCTTTTTTTATAAAATGACTTTCCATAATATGCAAAAGATTATCAATAAGAAATTCTGCCTCCAAAATTCAAAAGCTGTTCGTTGTGAAAAGATTTGGCTGGCCAAAATAAGGAATAAAAAGACAGTCGTATTTTTGCAAGACTATACTTGAAATGCAGCTCCTTGACTAAGGAATGATCTAAAGAACTTTGATAGATCATGGTCATCTATTTGATCTTGTTGAACTTGTTAAAAAAAATTTAATAAAGATTTCTCATAGAATTACTTGATATATATGTTTTTTTGTCATATTCCAGTTGCTCAAAATGTCAAATGCCTTTAGAGACAGTGTTAAATTTGATTTTGAATTATCTATGATTGAAACTTGTGAGGCTTTGCACTGTAAAATTTGCCTCATTTCAAACTCAACAGTAAACAATTAAACAAGAATGAACAAGAAGGCATTACACAATTCAACAGCTTTTCGAATTGTGTAACACCAGTAGTGATACCATGTTACCGGGAATCTGTAAGAGTGTATCATGTTTTATTGAGTGGATAAGCAGTAGTACTGATATGGCCTAGCGGGAGGTATCCATGCCTGAATGAAGATGAGTGATGGTGATTTGTACACACGTCAGTGTTGCTTTTGTCTTCTAAAAAGTTCTGATTCTTTCCCCAGGAGTCTGAGTCCTGTTGCAGCATGGATCATCTCACCTGATACAAGCTTCAAGTAAGGGTTGCATGGCTTTTCCATTTGAAAAGATTCTGTTCCACATTGTGGTACAGGATACAGTCATCGTAAATCTATAGCTATCCGGGCCCAGTTCCTAAGAGCTCCCTTAGGCTAAGTTGATTATAACTCATCATTATAGACAATGGTTAAGGGCACCCTTAGCACTAAAGGTGCTTTTTGAAATCATGGCCTGGACTAAAAATATAACATTTGCCCTATGTTAACCCTTTACATACTGAAAATATTTTTATAAAGTTGCTTCATATACCCAAGATTTTTTTGGGCAACATGTCGCTTGAATACCACAGCCATTACGTGGCCTCAATACTAGAAGAAAATGTAAAATTTAGTGTATTTCTAAAAATGAATCAAAAGATGTTTTGTGTGAAAAATAAACACATGTGGTGACAAAAATCAAAGAAACAGGTGAGTTATTAAATATATTTAGCTTTCTATGTTCATAAATATAATTATGTTAGATGGTTTTTTTTTTTACGAATATTAGAAAATCATGTAGTTTGCTAAAATTGTTGCAATAATTAAAATTAATTTTTAAATAATATCATTAATTGTTTTCTCTGGTATTATATATGTAAACAGTTATTTGAAGAAATTAATCTTAAATAAGAAATAAATTATTTGATTGGCCTGATAAGGAAAATTAAATCAGTTAATTTCAATGCCTTGAAATTAGCATGAGTGAATTACAGTCTTTCAAATTCACGTACGTTTCCGCCTGGAAAAACAACCACAATGCATTTTAATGTTACTAAAACAATAAGAGAATGATCATAAATGTTCAACTTGCTATAAAAATCTATTGTGTTGACAAAATCCGGAGACACGGTCACTGCCAACACGACATGTACTGTTTTAGGAACGAAGCTAAAGTGAATCGCGAGAGGAATTGAGTCCAAATGTGTACCTTCTTTGTTTACCAAAATTAGCGATAATGCAATCGTATCTACATCAAATATATATCAAAATGATCTGTATTTTCTAAAAATGTATTCTAAAGCAATCGTTTATTGGATTTTATATCGGGGTTTACGAAAACACAACCCGGAAGTAAACTACGCAGCTGATCAGAGCACGTGGTTGAAACGTTGTCAATACGACATATAATTTAAGAAGATATCTTGTTCCGATATAAAACTTTTTTTTTTTCGAGATTAAATGATATTTAATTGAGGAGACATTAAATGAAAACAAATATTCGATATTACAAAGAATGATTAAAAAATAATAAGATTATCGTGATCACAGGAATAAATTTAAGATTGTTATTTTCACATATTTTGGATTTTCATATATATCTTGTAATAATTCATAATTTTTTGACAATTTCCATTTGAGATGATAAAATGTTATTATATTGTTCATAATGACTAAGAATAAATAGAATATATAACTTTTAACAATAGCGTGTCTGGCCGAATTACCATCAGGCGATTGTTGACTATCGCTTGTTATCAAGAAAATAGTATCGTATTTAGATAATTTCTCGTTTTGCAATTGTCGAAAACTTTTCGCTATTAAGGACAAAAAACAAGTGACATACCTGCAAGGAATGAAAGTATATTGAAAATTAACCCTTAAGATGCGGGTCCCGGAATATTCCGGGATGAAATTAGCTTTGCCCGCAAGTCCTCTTAGCGGGATGCGAGTAGCACACTCTATTTTTCTCACGCTAACTAATTATGACCGCGGGTCTCGGTAGCGGGTCCCGGAAATTTATTGCCTAGCAGTAGTCTCAGTTCAACGCTTGTATTTTCGTTCCGGCTGCCGCTAAGCTACCGTGTTTTGTTTCGTTGGTGGTCTAAATAATGCGCGAACATGCTCCGAAAGTTATGAGAATATTGATAATGTTTATCGTACCGAAAATAAGCGTTAAAATCACTCAATTTTCCCCCACTCCCCGCCGCACGTGCTAATAGCCTGTGGGCACTTTCTAGCCTCTCGCACGAGCTTACCGACCCGCGCGTGCTATCGTTTACTGAGACGCGTGCATTTTGACCCTATGCACGCCTTCCTATCGCACGCCCTATGTTCTGAACCCTTGGGCGGATTTCAATATAGGTGGGATCATTTGAAAGAGAAAAAAAATGTCTTTAATTCGATGTAAAAAACATATGTGCGCCTCGTGAAATAAAGATACCGCATGTGCCGCAAAAAAGGTGATTTTTATATATTTTTAGTTTTACACTGTTTTGTCACACCAATTTTCTCATGATGTGCTCAACATATTTTGACATTTTTTATATCACAAGATAGAGAAAAAGATTGTCTTTAATCCCATGTAAAATGTGTACATGCGCAACAATTCATAAAGATACAGCAAGCGCCGCACAAAAAGGTAATTTTGCCGACTTCCTTATCATGTGATCTGAAGCGCGATTTTCATGTGCCTTTCTTTCACAATGAATTTCTTTTACACCGTGAAAAAGATTTTGTTGAATTTTACATCACTATAAAGACAAATGAATTGTCTCTAATTCCCTATATCAATTATTATGCGCGCAAATAAATAAAGACTCAACAAGTGCCGTAAAAAGAACAACTTTCGCACTTCGCAATTCCGTTAGTGACGCAAATAGGGAAACTTTGGCACTTCATATCCCCGTGTACAAATGACACATTTCAAAACCATTTATATTTTCATGTTCATTTCTTTGGCACTCGATATTTTCTATACCACTTGGCGGATTTTGATAAATATTACGTCTAAATAAAGACGGAACGTTGTTCTTCATTTCAATATATTGATCATACATGCGCACACAAAAATAAAGGCACAAGAAGTGCCGCAAATTTGGCAAGTTTCGCATTTCGTATTTCTGTAACAAAGTGGCGCGCTCAACAACGTTTGGTATCAGCGTAAAGAGCAGAAAATTCTCTTCAATTTGATATACAATTTGTTTATGCGCTCATAGAAATAAAGACTCAACAAGCGCCGCTAAAATGTTATAAATAAATGTAATAAGTAAAAAAAATTATGAAGGAAACCCTGTTTCTTTAGTGTTCAATTATAGAGTTTTATAAACCATGAAAGTTGAAGGAAAAAAAACTTTTGGATTTACATTCATAGCGTTATTGATGTCTTTTTTTAGTTAGGGGATTTTTGCGTCGGGCACCGCCATCAGTTCATGGGAAAATTGTCCAACGAAAATGTTGTGGTTGAGACACAGTATGTCGGGGATGCCGTCGGGAACCGCCATCAGGTCAAGGCAAAGTTGTCCAACGAAAATGTTTGTGGTTGAGACACAATATGTCGGGGATCTTTCGCCGGGCACCGCCATCAGGTCATGAGAAAATGTGTCCAACGAAAATGTTCGTGTTCGAGAAAAAAAATTTCAGCGGACTTTCGTCGGGCACCGCCAGCAGGTATGTGTTTTTTTCTGCCAAATTTTTGTTGGTCGAGGAAACTCATTTTTGAAAAAAAAGTTTGGTAGCATTCCGATGTGTTAAATAATTTGCTATATATGTCCGGATGGCATGAGTTCCTTCCAGTGAACTAAAGACAAGGGGCCGGGTGCTCGTTGACTACGGCCGTCCCGACGGATAGGCCCGTGGAACCTATCATTCTCGGAAGAGAAGTCAAAAGTTGAAAAACTTTTGTAATCCACAACTGACAATCAGAACTTTCCTGACGTAGAAGGCAGTTGTTCGCGACTCGCCGGCTCGTTGCATAGGAGTCAGAAGGCGGCATCAGGGTTGATAATGTTGATACAACGTCGGCGGCCGTCGGTGCCATCGGCACCTTCGGCGGGATTGTGAAAAGTCGTCCAAAAGTTAGAATGTGTCCGGCGACATTAGAACTTGTTCGGCTGGATTGTGAAAAGTTGTCCGAAAGTTAGAAATTGTCCAGCAATGTTAGAATTTGTCCTGATTTGTTATTTTTGCAAATCGTGAAACAAAATGTCCGGCTTTCGCCAGGACAATTAGAAAATGTCCGGATTATTGATGACCGCTGGCGCCAAAGGCGCGCAACGGCAAATTTGTTTCAAACACTTACAAAATGTGGCAATTGAATGTCCATGAAGCTCACATTGAATTTCTCTGTACAACAGGTCATGTGTTGATGTTATTATATCTTGCGTGTGCCTAAATTATTTTCAATCATTTACAGATTGATGTGAAAGATGCCTAAGGCCAGGAGGCCGCGAACCAGGAGTTGGGAAGGTCCGTCAACGTCTAGCGACGACGACTTCATCAACGAGGTCCATGCCGATGAAGCTTCTGATATGGAATCAACTGATGAGAGTGATAGTGACAGTGACAGTGACAGTGATAGTGAAAGTGACATTGATAGTGATCAAGAAATAAGAAACATTGCAAGAGACATATTAGCTGGTACGGGTGAAACTGCTATGGCTGGTACTTCCACAGAGGAAGAGTTCAGTGGCTTTGACGAGCAATATAATGAAATGGACACACATTTTGATGACCAAGATAATTTTATGGATCGCTGGGAAGAGGGGCCGAGGCAACGTGGACGTGTCGACTTGCATTTTACTGGCGCAACGGGATTAGGACGGTTTATAGAATTGCCTGATAACCCGCAACCTGTAGACTTTTTCGGACTGTTTTTTCATGAAGATGATTATGGATCATTGGCAGCAGAAACCAACAGATACTTCCACCAACAGGTCGATGATAATGTTCTGAAACCCTGTTCACGGTTGAGGCACTGGTATGATACGAATGCCGAAGAAATGAAAGTATTCATTGCAATGACAATAGCAATGTCTCTGGTTGTACAGAGAAACTTTTCTGAGTATTGGTCAACAAGTGATGTTACGTCGACGCCCTTCTTTTCCAAGTGCATGCCCCGCGACAGGTTCTGGCTACTGCTAACGTATCTACATTTGAATGATAACAACCTAATGCCGGGACGAAACACTCCGCATTTTTCACCAATGAATAAACTTGGCTATCTGTACCAACGCATCGTGCATCGTTTTTCCAGAGTTTATAAGCCGCATCAAAACATTTGTGTTGACGAAGGGTTGGTGCCTTGGAAAGGCAATCTGAGTTTCAAAGTATATAATCCCGACAAGCCGAAGAAGTATGGGATAAAGGCCTACATGTTGTGCGACTCAACAAATGGTTATGTTTGCAAGTTCAAACTCTACACTGGAAAAACAAATGAAGCTGTTTCTGTTGGTGGGAAAACGTATGATCTCGTCATGGACTTGGTGAAGGAACATGCTGGGAAAGGGTATCATGTGTTCATGGACAATTTCTATTCCTCGGTGGCATTGTATATAAACTTGTGGGAAATGGGAACTGGTGCGACGGGAACTTTGAGAGGAAATCGCAAAGGCATTCCTGAAAAGCTAAAGAAGGCACAGAAGAATCAGAAGAAAGGGGATATGACAATCTATCACAATCAAGACCTACTCGTTTTGCGGTATGAGGACAGGAAGTCAGTGTTGCTCATGTCAACCGTAGAAGACGCCGAAATTGTAGAGACAGGAAAGAAGAACCGAGTGACTGGGGAAGCAAATACGAGACCACGTATTGTGCACGAATACAACAAATATATGGGAGGTGTGGATCGGGCCGACCAGATGCTGTCGTACACCCCGTTCAAAATGAAAACTCTTAAATGGTGAAAGCGCGTGTGGTTTCATGTGTTGAACGTTGCCATGTTGAATTCTTACATTATCTATAAAGAATTCTCAGAAGACAAACCTTTGAAAACAAGCCGTCAATTTAGAAAAGATTTGGTGCAGCATATGATCACCTTCGCCGAAACAGAAAAAGTGCCCTCCCTGCGCAGACGTCCTCGCGGCCGGCCGAGCACGAGCGACGATAGTGTCTTGCGACTCCATGGTCGTCACTTTCCATCAAAGATTCAGCCTGTTGGAAAGAAGAAAAACCTAACACGCATGTGTGTTGTTTGCTCCAAAGCGAATAGAGAACTTCGTCGAAGGGAATTCGAAGAAACAAATCAGCCAGTTCGAAAGAAGAAAAGGGTAGGCAAAGAATCTTCTTTCGAATGTATCGAGTGTAATGTGGCTCTATGTGCAGCACCATGTTTCAGAATTTATCACACGTCACAAGATTGCACTAAAGCTTATATCAGTTTGATGTCAGAGAAGGAAAATGAGGGGGATAATCAAGAAGATTGAAGAAAGAAGAAAGAAGCAGAAGTGTGGATGAGCGTTACTCTCCTTATAAAGTTTATTCTTCACATCAATAAGGTGAATAAGTGTAATATAAAATACTGATTGTCAATAAAATAATCTTTTTTTTAAGTCGTAAAAGAGACAGAGAAAGTCAATGTGAGCTGTCACTGGACGTTCGATACGAGCCGCATCACGAACCTACCCCCGATCTTTCGCAATTTGTTTTCTTAGAATCGGGTGGCGAAACTTCATACTTTTTACATCATCGTAAAGGGAAAAGAACTGGCTTTGATTCATTATGAAATGTGTATGTGCGCAACACATAATAAAGAAGCGGCAAATAATGCGAGAAATGTCGCAATTATCAATTTTTTTCCCCAAATGTCTGAGGGTACCCCTCTTTAACGGTTCATATCTCCCGAACTATTTGGCACTTTTTAAATTTTTTTCCACCTTTCTCAAGCGGAAAGAATGATCTTTAATTCCATGTATAATATGCATGTGCGCAATTAATAAAAATGGTGCGGCGAGTGCTGCGACAAATGTCGCAAATAAAACGATTGTCAAAATCTATTTTCAAGTAGTTGAGGGTGTCGCTCTTTCGCGGTTCATATCTCCCGAACTATTTTATACTTTTTTATATTTTTTTCACCTATTTCAAGGGAATATAATTGTTTTTAATTCCATGTATAATATGCATATGCGCAGTCAATAATAACGATGCGGTGGATGATGCGACTGGTGTCGCAAATAGAACGCTTATCAAAATTTGTTTTCAACTAGTTGAGGGTATCACTCTTTCGTTTTTCATATCTTTTGAACCAGTTGGCACCTTTTCATTATTTTTTCACAGTCGTAAGGACGAAAGATTTATCTTTATTTCCATGTATAATTTGTACATGCGCAGCAAGAAATAACGATGCGGCGTGCGTATAGAATGATTGATTTTATTATCTCGGAATGTTCGCCCGCGTGTGACTGCACGCGCCGAGAGGATCGGTACAGCAGGAAGCAACGCTGGTGCTTAGAACACTGGCACTCGCATGCTGGTGCCTCGGGGGTGCCCCGGGGGTATAACGGTACTAATTAGCGTACCGATGCCAGACTGCCCAAGGGAGAATTAGTTCTGGCTAAAAATCCCGTTATGTCGGAGCATCCTCGGGGTACCCCCAACCATCTTTCGCGGCGTATATCTTTTGAACAGGGTGACATTTTCTAACAATCTTTTATCATCATAAAGAAGAATAAATTGTCTACAATTCCATATATAATACATGTATGCGCGCAATGTTTTAGGGATTTTATTCAGCCGGAAATAAAGACAATCTTTAGATAATTGTAGAAATCTAACTAGAGGTCGCATTGTAAAAAGACATATATCATCGTAAAGAGGAATAATGTATCTTCAATTCCATATAAAAAAATTAATTGTGCGATTATATTTAAGGATTTTCCGTAACTCTAAATAAAGACAATCTTCATATTGCAATAGAAACCGTTCTAGGTAGGATAAAAATTTCATTCAAAGTGTCGGATAAAGATCGTTCATTTGTGTACGGGATTGGCGGGCTACTTTTGTATCGAACGGTCAGTTTCATCCGTAATCCGCCATGTGAATACACCATTTATCGAAAAAACAGCCGCGACTCGCGGTGCGAAATAATTCAGCCACAGGGGCTAATTGCGTTATTACCGTAGCGAGGCGAGTGCTGGAAAATTCAGCCACGGGGGCAAAACTGGTCAAAATAATATTCAGCAACGGAAGGGTTAAAAATATTTCATCGAAAAGTGTTGCAAGTATTTAGATTTTTATTTACACAAGTGTATTTTCAAACCACGTGCGCAGCTTGTTTTGACATATTTGTTTGACCGTGACCTTCCAGTTAAGTTTGTTTAATTAGATCAAAAATACATTTGATAATCTTTAGATAAAAACCTAAGACTGAAGAATATCGATTTTAATATGTTGTAGTTTCGAGAAGCTATACTTTCAAAATAATTTACACTTGATGAAAATGTAACATCACTTATAGTGTGTCAATGAAGTAGCGAAACATCGGCAAGTTTCAAATGAATTTTCTTTTAAACAGCTTGGATTAATTCATCAACAAAACTTTTTTTTCCCAAAATATAATGATTTTTAGTGAAGATGATTATATAATTTTACAGAATGTAATGAATTTATTATTGTTACTGCGTTAGTTATCTCGGACAGGTAAGTTTTGACGACAACTCGCCCTCGCGCTTAGATGCGCTACTGAGGATACAGCATTTCGTAAAAGCGCGCTTGTAAGCGTCACTGAGTACCACAGTCTGTTATGCGAGCGCGCCTCAGTGCGTCACTGGGTTTGAGAAGCAACTTTTTCCTAGCGCTTATATGCGCTTCAAGTATGTAAAGGGTTAAGAGGGTTGTAAAAATAACCTTGGACAAGCAATACTTTGACACATTGTTATTTAATTAGGATGCAAGTAGAAGAATCTTGTAAATATTTTTTGACAGTAATGAAAAATTTACTTCATTTCTATCTTTCTCTTCTAAATTGATTTCCTAAACAAAGTTTTCGGGGATATAGAAATGACCTCCGCTTATCCGTGCAAATGTATTTTTGGTCCAGAACTAAAGATCCATGAAGCCTAGCTCAATCAATCTTGGTATGTGGAACAATCATCCTGTGAAGTGGTGTCTTTTGGGGTTTTCAACTTCTTTTTGCATTTATTTTTGGCCATTTCCATAGAAATGCAATTTAGAATTACGACTCAAAAACCATATGACCTTGCTCATTGAAAGTTTGTTTATGGAATAATCATAGTGTGTAGTGGTGCCTTTTGTGGTGTTCAAGTTCTTCTGACACTTATTTTGACCATTTCCGCATTAAAAAGACTTTAATGTAAGTTTCCGGTACAGAACTCAATTTCATGGTAGTGATTCCTTTCAAGATTTATAACTTATAATATTCCTACTTTACTTTTGACCGTTTCCACGAAGGCATCACTTAGAATTTCTTTTCCGAAGCAGAACTAAAAAACCATATTATAATGCGGGATGTAGAACAATCATCATTTTTGGTGGTGCCTTGTGGGTTTTGACTTTTTTCAGAATTTGTTTTTGTTTTTAGACAGTTTCCGTGGGAAAATATTCTTTGAAAATCTTTTCACTAAGTTATATTTCAGACAAATGTTGAAAAATCCCTCCCGAAATATGAAGCAAAGAACAAATTTTGTTTTTTTACACTTTCCATACTTTCAAAGTAAAAATGTATGTTTCTGATGAAGGCCAAAGTATGTAAATGAGCTGTAATCTCATTACTGTATTGGAAAATGTTATTTTTCATTTACAGTATTTATCTATCCTATGGCCTTTACCAGTTACACTTGGAGTGATACTAAGATACGTAAAAAGAATGAAAAAATCTAGCTTTTGATTATGTTTACGTGTGTTACAAAATACTATTCTCACACGATCATTCATGATAGTGTTCACATGTGAACAGATGTGGTCAGATGAGCTTTTGGCATGGCACAATGTCCGGCATCCACAGGTGTAAAATTTTTTTACTTCTCCTCAGACACCGCTGCACCCATAAAGCTGAAATGTTGTGGGGCTGTACCTTGTACTAATATGATCCAAATTTATACATATGAGAATGACTCCCACCATCAAATATTGATGTGGCAGACATTTTCCTCAAGATTTCAAACCAAATCTTCCTCTCAAGAACCAATTGGCACAGGAGGCTGAAATTTTAAAGTTGACATTTTTCTGACATGAACGCCCAAAATGGTAACTTTGGTGTTGACCTCCCTTCAAATATAGGTGTGACAGGATGTCCACCCTCAAATCTTCATTTGTCTTTTTTGAAGAAACTGTCAATGCTAGAAATCTCAAATTTTAAACTATCATCTAGGATGTAGATTAAGATGTGCAACTTTCATTGGCTACCCACAATGATATTGTCATGGAGGGGGTCTTAATATCTATGTTAATAGCTTAAGCTTTGCAAAATGGTGAGTTGAAGCATATTGATGTGGTAATAAAGATGCAAACAAGCCCAACTTCATGTCTCTAGCATAGTTAATAAGCAAAATATAAACATTAAATGGTCGGCAATTTTGCATTGTATGATTGTGATCGTTAAGACTTCCCTGTGGAACAGCAACAAGCAGATTAAATCCTGATATCTTTGCGATTTCCATTGTGAATTGGAAGGTGTTTGGTTAATGTAAATTTGGGACGGAGGAGGAAGATGGATGTAAGATGTTTTCGAGAAACGATATTTTGCTCATCAGAGAATGTTTTCAGTTATTTTTAAATGCGTTATGTGCTTACAGAGAGTATTTCCACAAGATATAAGAGAGCAATCATATGGATGTGAAAATGAATTAAACTCTTCAAAAAAGAAACTTGACACTGACTTTCAAAGTTCAATATAAAGACCAGAGATGCAAGTTAAACATTGAAATGAAAACTAGAACGCTGTTTGAAGATCTCTGTTCAGTAAATTTTTCAGAATAAGCATGATCTTGAAATGCACAGGTGCACAAGAGTTTTAAACATCACAGGGGTGCACAAATGTCAGTATCGGGTATGGCCACCATTGGCATTGATTATTGCTTGGCAACAACCACCCATGGATGCAATCAAGTTGTCACTCACAGCCTGTGGAATGTTCTGCCATTCGTGCTGAAGTGCTGCAAGAAGTCCTGGAAGTGTTTGGGGTGGTGGATTCCTACTGCGCACACGTCAATCCAGTTCGTCCCAGAGATGCTCAATTGGTGACAAATCTGGTGACCTGGCTGGCCATGGCAATGTCTGGACATTGTTACGCTGTAAAAAGTCTTGACAAACACGTGCAACATGTGGTCGAGCATTGTCCTGCTGAAAGAGACCACCATGGACGTTGACGTGAGGAATAACGTAAGGCTGTAGGATCAAGTCCCTATACCGTACTCCTGTGAGGTTACCCACAACATGCACAAGGGGTGTCCTAACACCGTGACGAATCCCGGCCCACACCATGACACTCCCACCTCCAAATGGGACAACCTCCTGAACACAGTTGGCAGCATAACGTTCTTCACGACGTCGGTATACACGTGCTCGTCCATTACTTCGTTGAAGCAGAAAACGGGACTCATCAGTGAAGAGAACGGTTCTCCACCTTGCACGTGCCCATCTCATCCTCTGTTGACACCACTGGAGACGTTCCGCCAGATGACGTTGCGTTAAAACGGGACGTCGAACCGGTCGTCGTGGAAAAAGTCCAGCCTCTCTCAGCCTGTTCGTACCGTTTGGTCGGAAATTCGACGCAGGCCTGGTATCTGCGTTGTTGTTGACGTTGCTGTCCTGGTGCGTTCCCGAAGGTGGAGCAGTAATATGTACCGATCTTGGGCTCGAGTAGTCACCCTTGGTCTGTCTGATCTTGGCCTATCATCAACGCCGTTTGGGTGTTGAAACGGGTCCACAATGAAGAGATGGTCTGTCTGGACACGCCAAAGTGTGTTGCAACATCTCGCTGCGTCGCTCCTGCTTGCAGTCTGCCAATAGCGTTGTTGCGTTGCACTCTGTTCAGTCTTGGCATTCTTCAAGTCGCAGTACCGATGTTGTGTAGTCTGAATGAACAGCGGCTGATATGACTTTTTATACTCCTAAAGCAGACGTGTTTGCATGTAAACGTTCATGATCCCATGCTGCACGTGCTTTGGCAGAAAATGCATTTGGACGAAACGCTCGTTTTCGTCCCTGAACACAACGTAAACTTTTTGGGCCATTGTTTTTTTTATAGATTTACACTTTTGAGCAAGCCTTTCTTTGAATTACAGGTATATATCATTAAAGAAATTGACTCGTTTCGAAAAAATCAATTTCGCATGAATGTCAAGTTTCTTTTTTTGAAGAATTTAGAATATAGTTGCTCCCTTATTGCTTTTTTTCAAGAATCTTTTTTCTTTTAACAACATGATTTGATGTCTAACAATTTTCCTCAAAATTTTGTGTATAGACATCTTGTCCAATGCACTGTGACTCAATAGTTTTGTGATATATTTCACCTTGAGAACTAACAGGTGTCTGTCGTAGTGTTGAACATAAAAAATATAAAAGGCTGTTGAGCGACAGAGCCCATGGCTCAATTTTTGGCATTTTTTGGCAATTGCCTGTAACCATTGCATGGCTTGCAGATTTGAACGGCACATTCCATTAGACCAAACATTACTTGTGAAAGGTCGATTCCAAAATCATATCACATCTCTCTCCCCCCTCACCAAAAACCAAAAAAGCCTGCAAATGGCAAATGTAATGTTTCCTTACCTTCAGGTTGAGCGGTCAGTGGCTAGCGAGGTCGAGGTCAGCAGGTAAAGCACTGCCCAGGGGAGTGATGTGTGATCCCACTCAGCTAGCATCTGCACTCAAGCACAACAAGGATGACCGGCAGCAAGCACAGTAAGTCATCTTCATGTCATCATGGCGTCATGCCCATGTCATCATGTCATATGTTGTTAGGCTGTCCGAGGTTTGTGGTTCCCTCTACTATCATGATACAGAAAACTTATTGCCACTTGGAGGATATAAGAACATTGTTTGTCATTCTATGAACAGTATGAGTAAACATTGCTATGTATTTCAAACATTGATGTTAGGTGCCCTTATCATAATAATTACAATTTAGTCTTTAGATAGACCAAAAGTTCCTTTTGAAAATGATTAAAATTCGATCATGCGATGACAGTTGGTATTTCAGAAACACATTTTCATGAGTTTTTTTAAAAATGTTAAAATTCATTATTTAGAAAGAAGGGAGAGAATGAGAAACACCTACTTATGTGGAAGGTCTCACAGTACAAGCTATTAATCAGCTTTATCAAATTTGTTCTTTATTAATTCAACACATGCACTTATTCTATGCTTTAAGTAAATTAATAATTGAGTTCTATTAATGTTTCAATTAAATTTTGATATTGACAAGTCTTTCATATCTTATAGAACAAAATTTAGAATTTTATTTAAAATTTTAAGTCTATCAAGAAAAAGTGATACAAAGACTTAAATTGTCTCAGTTGAATTTATTTTGCAATGTAAGGATGTGAGAAGAGTCAGATCCATAGAATGATTTGACACATGATTAAAACTATAGTAACTTAGGCAACCGCATCTTCATATTGAAACTTTTAACTCTCAACAGATTGAGTAAGTGTGAATTTTGTGCAGAGTTATTCCCCTTTGTTATTTGGGACTAAAACGCCATTCAGCCTGGAAAGTGATGTATGAATCAATGCCATAATGTAGACTTAATAAAATTCTTTTTTATGAACGAATGCAAAATATGGTAAAAAAAGCTTTGCAAAAACCTTATTAACTGGTTTACAGTTATTTCATGAGCTGTTGTTTGTTTAGTTACTGTATTCTGCATGCACAACAGGTAAGGTATTTGTTTAGTTTTTCATGTTTGGTAATATACATGAGAATAAGGTTATTGCATGGGAAAGGTTACAAGTAGAATCATTGAAAGATGAAACAAAAAGATTTCATAACTCTTGTTTCTTATCTTAGATTGTATTTGTCATTGTGTATGAAAATTTTTGTATTTGTTTTTTTATTTTATTTTCATCAACTGTGTTAAGCTAAAAAATTTGTTGAATAAGTTCAAGAGTTACATCCTTTTGATCTATTTGGTCAATCCTCAATTTTTAACTTAGACGTAAGTACATGTTTCAAGTGAATATAATACTGATGTATAAGTTTCAGTTTTATGTTAGAGAAAACAATTTATGATTTCTTGAAGTGCTTTCTTTTATATATTATGTGACTGAGGCGGACAACATTTTACAAAAGTAGTTAGATACATTTACATTGTAAAATGCAAACCATTTCTTGAATTCTTCTTACTTTAGAAGAAGGTGTAATTTAAACTATGAAATCATGATAAGTTGAAACTGAATGCCTGAGAATGATCCTGCCATTGTGAGTTTGAGGGAGGTGGGTTACCTACCATGCTTTCATAGTAAACAGGTGTGGGAAGGTAAGCAAGCTGTTCTGCTTCAGTGATGCATTATGTAAGTTTATTCCCTTCAGGTATCCTTAATAGAGATATATGGGCCAAAGTTCAAGACTTGTTACTCTAAAAATGGATGATTAACACAGCCTTTTGATCAGTGCTTTTGAGAATTTGTTTTTAAACCAGTTATGGTTGTGTATCATAAATCTCATGAATGATGTTTTAATTTCTTCCAATTGTTTCAAAATAGTTATTTTTGTGAATAAAAATTGAGCCTCCTTTTTGTGAGCATTTTGTACAGATATATATATCTGTGTCATTATGCTTATGACATTCTTTTAATTCAATCAGAACCATTATGTTCCAATTTGACTGAATTGCATTACTGCAACTCAAGATTGTTTCTTTGATATTGTTTTGTCTTAGAAAGAACTCTTATTGTACAATACCTTTAGAACCAACATGCAGTATATGTTTGTTCTTTGTTCCTTGGTAAAATTTAAAATATCTTCACATATTGGAAACTACATTTGAAATAAAAGATACAAGAGTTAGATTCTCTAATTTCGCTAGCCCTGCTAAAATCATAAGAGAACAATGGAAAAAAACAATTATTCAGTCGAAATAAGTAAAATGACTCATCTTTTTGCAATAGCAGGAGTAAAAGTTTGAAATATCCCATTTTATATGGATTCATTATATTTGTAACTTAAAGCTAACAGTGTTCTGCCAAGGCTGCACCCTTGCGCCATTCCTGCAATAAATTTACAATTGACGAAACAATTTTAAAGTCAGTGGGCCAACGGCGCGTCAAAATGTATCTAAAATAGATATGTGATCATTAAAATTAAATGTCATTTCATATCAGAGCTACTTCGTATTTGGATCGGTAAAGAGTGCCTGTATTAACATAATGTTGGCAGTACGTTATTTATGCAAGGGAAGTAACTTTAATCACCTGCAAATCGTGCGTGCGATATTTCGTAGAAATAAGATAAATTTAAGTGTATAAGAAACAGAAGATATTTATTTAAATGCTTAAATATTCATTACGTATTTATAATCTTTAATTGCTTGGAATTTACTATTTTTGATTTATTTTGAATATAGCCACAAATACATTGCCAACTTCTCTGACACAAATCAAGATTAATATTTCGTATTGTATTACTATTTCCTTCAATATACTTATTTATGTCTATAACAAAGAAAAATGGTATGATAAAATATCTTTCACGTTTTCATGTTAAAAGATGACATACTGACATTTTAATAAAAAAAATTTCAATTTATATTTTCTTCACATATGAGTTGCCTGTCATTTGCTTCCACTTTAAAAAATGACCAAGTGTAATTCTAATAAAACATCTTTTATAATTTGACAGAAATTAATCAATTTTATCGTGGAAAATAAATGGCGGAGTGGCAGTCACTATCATTTAGATTTTTCTTTTTAGGGGAAGGGGGAGACATAAATGTTTTAAAAATCATCTAGAGAACATCTCCCTATATACTCTCAAACAAAAAGGTTATTTTTCTACATATATATTAAATTTTTAAACATCATATTCAACATTAGTCAAACTCTGAATAAGGTAATGTAGACAATGCATGCACATATTGTAAATACAAGCAAGAGAAATAATGTAATCTTGTGTGACTTTAGGCTTGAAACTGACTTGACCCTACCAAGTAAAAAAAAACCCCTACTTTTTTATGAAGTTGGGCCATCCGCCCAAAGTTTGAAAATGCTTGACAGAATACTGAGCTAGTGTGTTTTCCATCTGCCTATGGATGTATAAACACAACTGTCTGCTAATCACACCTAGAATAATTTATGTGCTAGCCATTAACTTTAAAAAGCATTTTTGTTTTCCATTTTTTTTAATATATCCCAGGCTTCAATCGAGAGTCAAGATTAATTGAAATCGTATTGAATGCCCGGAGAGTAAGGGGAGAGAATTAATGTTGTAGACATTACAACCATTAACCTGTTGCTAACTTAACAGGGTTAACCAGGATAAAATTAACCTGCACAATTTTGACATATTTTCACTTGCTGAAAAGTGTGGGACATGTTTTCGGAAAATTACTTAAGAAGATCTTTTGTTGGAAGACTGCAATGTTATTGAAAAACTATTTTTGAACATTTCTATGTTCTATGTTGTCTGATGAGGCTGTGACAAAGTGACAATGTGTAAAGGAGCTTTTAATTAACTTCTCGAACATCCTTTGTGCTAATGCTGATATGAATATGAAATCTATTTGTATGTAGATGCTTATAGGGTAAAAGCCTAACATGGTTAAATCATGTCCTGTAATCTTCTAATGGGATCACAGTTATAATTATCATCAATGTATTTAGCTAAGGCCATTATGTCATAATACTCTTTCCATGACTTACTCAAATCTTATGAGAATTTTTTCCCCAATTTTTTTCATGACACCAGGTTTGAATATTATCTGGAGAGGATTTGGTTTTAATCCTACAAAGAACTTTAATTACAAAAGAGAACTACACTGAAGAGACTTATAAGTGCAATATCTTGTTATAAACTCCTTGAGCAACACTGATGGTAAGCAAGTGTAGGACAAAGTTTGCTGGTTCCCTGCAAAGGAAGCTGCTGTTGAAGGTTTTAATCCATCAGTAATTTATTTTTCATGGATGAAATAATGTATTAACAAAGGTTTTCAATTTTAAATCACATTCCTTACTTTAACATAAAAACAAAAGATATACCTTGTTAAATGTTCAGTATTGCTTTAGAAAACCTTGGAACTAGAATCTGCAATATCAAGACTGATTTTTCAAATAAGAGATAAAATGGAGGAGATAAAATGGGTAGAGATGAAACTGGCTTTTGTAGTTCCCTCAACACTGCTAAAATGTTGGTCTGAAGACCTGAATTAGGTGTATGAAAAGAAGATATGCTTTGACAGATGCTGTGAATAGAATATAGAGCTCTGGTAGTCTAATTATCATGTCAGCTTTGACTTTTGTCATAACGCCGGTGAGCACAATGGTTAATTTGGACAAAAAGTATGACAGATGGGAATGAGCTCTCTCAACTACCAGTATTGATCAAATGATCATTTAATGTGAGCACATATATATATGGCTGTGTTATAAGCAGCATGAAATAATAGTAAATTTTCAAATAATCTGCTTTTACTTTGAAAAAAACTTTTGATGAATATGTTTTTTAAATGGAAATTATTGTACATAGATTATGTATGTATAGATGTAATGTGCATGGCGTCTTTTAGTCTGTCCATCCTTGTGTCTGTAATGTCTTTGCAATTTGCATGCTCAGACAATAATTCCTATTCTGCCCTTTGGATTTTAAACTGAAGTTATTCTGACTGATGTTCAGGTTTTAGAGTTCTATCGTCTTTTATCCATAATGTTGAAGGAAACAGGACCCAAATCTTTTCTTCCCCCTTCCCCACCCAAAAACAGTCCTAGAGAGCTGAAATTTTGTGTATGGACTAATTTGTAAATGGTGATTTGTGAACCACAAGAGATATTTTTGTCTTCTGCTTCAGAAGTTTGATTCAAGTCATATAAAGATGAAAACTTAGGAGCTTACTCTTTAGCTTACTTCTTCTCCTGAAGCAAAAGCCCTTAGATGCTGAAATCTGATGTAAACGCTCCTTGGCTAATGGGCATTGTTGAATGCAGACTTGGTAACTCTGCCCCTAATAAAGCATGAAGTTGATGGATCTTGTTTTAATTGAAGTCATTAACTCTTTTAGTTGGACAAAGCCTGATATGCTACAGAGCCAAAGGCAAGTTCTTGGATAACAGATTAAATTCAGTGTAGTTTCTGTTTAAATTTTGAAACTACAATGTCAGATTTATGCCAATCAAAGCGATGTTATTTAAGGACGTCTCCGTTTATTTTAAAACTTTTTTCAAATGTTGACATTTCTTCCTGAATCACTTTGTAGGTTAAGGTATGACATCAAACTAAACCTCAAACATCATGTTATATTTCTTATTAATGAAATTATTTTCACTTGTTTGTTTGTCAAGTATCGAAATGTTTTCATGAAAATTATTTTCGGATTTCAACTGATATCAGTGTAACATGATAAATATGACATCTGTGTTACCATAGCTTCGCAATTGAAATGTAACTTTCTGGAACAAATTCTTATAGTTTTGTTCATTTTCTAGAATGAGATGGCATAGAATACTAAAATGTTTTGTACAAAACTGCTTTTCCTAAGGGGATTATAAATTATAGGCTTGATGGCTCTGTTTTCATTGTATTTGGTAAATCCATTTCCAAAAAAACTTTCAAAGTTGAAATTTTTTTGGAAGGAAATTCTTAACTGATGATTATTATAAAATGTCAATTTGACAACCTTTTGGACCCTAATAAGGACCAAAGGGTGCCCATCCTAAAATCTTTTAAGTCTCAAGGACAGCAAGTCAGAGGAGGCTGACTCCTTTTGTGCAAACTCCATTGCCAATGTGAAAATTTTAAGTAAGTTCTGTAAAGCCTCGAAGCCTGGGTTTTTTTCTGTGATATTGTCACAATAGATGTATAGATCACGAGACAATGATTCTGTTTATGACTTCACAAAAAGGGCATGTGACCAGTCATGCATTCACTGGTTAGTGGCCAGAAAAATCTAAACGGCCCATCAAAAGTGGCATTCAAAAACGGCTATATATTATAACGAACATATTTTTGAGTAGCGACCTTTGACGCACTATACAATATTGTAATCAGACATTCATATATACCAAAGAAAATAGTGAAATATGTTTGTGGTTATTTAAACTTTAAGATATAAAAAAAAATTTAAATTGTCAAATATTACCAAAAATATTCAGTCGCCTAAATCAACCTCTGACTTTAAAAAGTGCCTAATTTATTTTTGCCAGAAATAGGTCAATAGTGACCATTTACCAGTGAGACTACACATGCTGTGTGTTACCTGTACTTATTCACAACAAGCCTCAACGTATATTATATAAGTAACCTGGTTTCTCTCTTTCAATTAGCAAGGTGTTACTGAACACAATCGACCGGTGGAAACTGTTGCTTAGTTCATTGACTGCATTGCCATATTGGCTAGAGAGACCTATTGGTCAGCCTATTTGTCAGAATGAAAAATGTTTTTGAAGATATCTTAAAGAAAATGTAAAGGAGCTAGGATTAAACAGGAAGTGATTCACTGAAACAACATGAATAACACAAAATAAAGTAATTGTTTCACAAAATCTCAACAACTTTCTTTGCATTTTAAACTCAAAACCTATTTTTCAATCATAAATAAGATAGAATGTTCTGTAATATATATGTGAAATGGGATTTCGTGAAACCATAAACTTTCTTTGCATTTCAAACTCAAAAGCCTATTTTCCAATCATAAATAAGATAAAATGTTCCGTAATATATATGTAAAATTTTTAGTGTAGCTTTTGATGGAAAACAAATATCTAACATAATTTTTTGTATGTAAATTGATAAGTTAATTTATGATGGAATTATGTGTGAGTATAGGTTTTAACTTTTCAATCAGGTAGTATCTGCCAACTGACAAGTGATATTTCCATGCTGTCAGAATGTTACCACTTTATTTTGTGTTATTAATGTTGTTTCAGTGAATCACTTCCTGTTTCATCCTAGCATCTTTACACATGAGTAACAATATGATTTTAGATCTTCTGACAAGTTTTGAATTTTAAAACCTGTTTTCAGTGAATTTAGAAGTTAGTTTTGGGAAGCATTGTTAACGAATTATTATTCCATATAGGATTATCGATCAAATAGCTTGACATGAAATAATCCAAGATTTTCAAATCATCTTAGCGTTTACTGGCTAATGGTAACCGTCAAACCCTGATATTCTCTTGGATGGCATCTCAAGCTGTGGCTGAATTTCCATGAAGCTCCTGAGTTGCTTATTCAGCTGGTTTTAATGTCCGCCTCATTTCTTGGTGACAAATCCAGTAACATCACATGGAAATTCTGTTTATTATGAGGAGATGGTTACCAAACCTGCATTCAGATATCTGGACTTTCCATACAAGCTGAAATTGAAATGCTTAGAACTTGTATCAGAAAAGTTGTAATTTTATTTTTCATCAATCAGATTGATTAAAAGAATTGCGTTTAAAAATATGTTTGTTAAAAATAACTGTTATTGCATGTACAAAAACATTAACCTTGTTAGTGTGTAAAATATTTTGTTTGAAGACAATGGTCTTGTTCTTCATCCACACTGGTACCTTTTATTCTTTTCTTGATTTATCAGACCAATGGTAGATGCTTCCTTTATAATGTTTTCACATTTTAAGCCTCTTCCAAAACTTGTGTTGTATGTAAAAAATACAACTATTCCAGAATTGCTAACCCTTACCCAAAAGCTATTATTTAGTTGGAATTTTGGGGATCTATGATTTTTAGAGTTGGATCTGACCCAACCTGGTGTAAAGACAGGGGCAGGCATTTTATATTGAATTGAATCTTTGGACAATTTCTTGAAAACCGTTGAATTAGGAATCTCAAATTTTCAGAATAAAATCATATTTTTGTGTCTATTCCCCATCAGTATCAGCGTGGCAATGTTTCTGTTTTCAAATCATCTTTCCTCTTTTCTCAAGAAAGCATTAGTGCTAGTATTCGCATATTTGACAATATCATCTTATATACATATTACATGGAGACAAGATCTAAATTCCATTGTCCTACCTCAAAAATTAACCAGGCAGGGGAGGGATGTAACTGTAGGGTTCTTAAAACAGAAACAAAATCCAGTTGACATTGGCAGTTAAAATTTTCAGAATCACATCTTTGTCACAAGGAGACTAAAGATATATTTGTAAGATCGAAACTAAAATATATCATTTCAAACAAAGATGAAACTTTAGGGTGGTTTACCCTGATTGAGAATGTGATGAAATACTGAATGTTGTCAAATAGCAATATTCATGACCTTTCAAACAAGCCAAATTTCTTACTTGTAGCATCAAAAATAAAAACAGGAGGTCTTACTTACTGTAACGTTTTGTAAACATGCCATCATCATTGCAGATTACAAGTTTAAAACTGTTTTGAATGAAAATCTTTTCGAGTAGAGCCTCTCATAGAGTAGCAGTGAAAATCATGCCATATATGGGGACCATCTCAAACAATAGTTGGGTATAATGTAAATAAGATACATTATAACATCAGTGAAATCAACAAGAATAATCAAACGATGAAAATTCATGAACTAGAGAAGATATATTTGTTTTCCATTCCCCAGATTTCTCTAAAACTTTTGTCACGTGAACTGCATATACACATCACATGGCTGTTGACATTTTGACCAAACATTCTTTGTCAAAATTATTTTTATTACGCAACTTTTGAGATTATGTTCTTTTCAAACCTTCGAGAGTCAAAAGCTAAAATGTAAAGTGTCTTTGGTTTTAATGAACTAATGACAATATAGTTATATACTTACATTTGAAAAACTTTGGATAACCAACTGCATGTGATATATTGACAAAGCAAGTGTTTTTGAATATTTATATCTCATTAAGTGAATGATTGACATTTGAATATATGAAAATTGCAGAGTTATAAGCTCATAAGCTATTAACTATATTCTATCAAGATTTACATTTACATTTTATCATTTCAATGAACATTGAATTTGATAAACTCTGGTTTGCTGGAAGAAAATCCCAGTTTTTTTCTAGTAAAGAATTTAATTCTAAACAAAGTGATTGAAACATTCTGTTTAGCAAGATTATTAGAAACATTAACCCACTTTAAAAATTATAAACAAATTTTTACTGGTCGGGAAGTTGAAATAAGCCTTAATTTGAAAAATATGAAAAAGTAACAATGATTCGTTAAAATAAGATAATACAGAAAAATATTTTGCTTACTTAAATAATGTTTATTACATAGAAGAGAAAAACTTTAGATTGGGACTACCCATGTGAAGTAATTGATATAAATTTACAGTTTTGAGTAAACCTTTTAAAAAATTCAGCAGGCTTAACAGCAAGTGTTTTTTCCCTTTCATTGTAATCTTTGAAGTTAAAATTTGATAATAAAAAAAGAAAAACACAGCATGTTTTATCAACATTTTGTATAACTTATCAATCAAAACAAACTTATAATGAATGTTGATTAATAGATAGTAGAGCATCCTGTTAATTAATAATTGTTAAGATATTCATTATAGAGCTTGAAATTATTATGTCATTGATGTCCTTTCATATTTTATCAATTGTTGGCGCTATCATGTATTGCTGAGTTTGATGTCATCTATATAAATGGACATTTATCATCATAAATAGATGGTACTTCTCTTATCATAAAATATGCCTGTTTTTACTCGGAAAGGCTATGGGTTTTTTTCAACTTCAAATTACATATGATTTAGGTGTTGTGCAATAAGAAAATGATTAGTGAGTATCAAGGTTATGTTGTTTTCAATTGGAATTTTTCAGAGCTTTCCTTTCCTTTGATTTTTTTTTACAGTCATTGATTTCTGTATTTCTGAGTTTGTTGTGTGATAAACAACATGAGACATCGTTTAGACTTTCATGTGTAAAAAAATCATGATAAAAAGAAAATATTGGCTGACAGCCTTGGGAAATGATGATTCTGACAGAGTTACAGCCCCTTGCTGTGCACACTGACCATACAGTATATGCCCAGACCAACCAACAGAGGGAGCTAGTTTGTTTGTATAGTGTGTTCCTGTCAGGGAGTACGGGTGTTTTACGTGTAGGCTGTATGAGCAAAGAAAGGACTATGTAGCTCGTGTTTTGTGCCGTGACCGGCCCTAGACCTCATGAATCTGCAACTGACATCACTGGAGACTTGAAGATGTGACCGGACTTCTTGGTCAACCACAGCTCACTGAGCTATAGCTGGAATATTGATTGTCTCCAAGTTTCTTGCCAGTCTAGCGAGCTCTTGTCCCTCTGTCCTCTGCACTTGTCATCACCCAGGTAAGTGTTTTGTCACTCTCATCACATTACCCCACCCTCCAGTCACAGACAAATGTCCTTTTGTGTCTCCCTCATTATTCACAGACTTATCTCCAGCTTGAATCAACTTGTTTGGCAGAGCTGCCTGCCATGCCTCGTAAGCACATTTCAGATAAACAACACAGTAATTTGCTGGAGGCATGGTAAACATTGAGTCACACACTACACTAGCTACTCTGTCCCTGTTAGGGAGTATCGGCTGTGTGACTGCACAGCTAGAAATGTTGCAAAGAACTGACCATTAAGGCTCTGGTCAGAGCTTGCAGCTTGACCTGGGTCAGGAGAACGACAACGACCTGATTGAATAACATGCATGTGGTGAGCTATGGCTCCCAGCTCTCGTAAGTGTTTACAGTTAGCTATGTACGGGTAGTGTCTAGTACTGGTATAGGGGTAAGGTGGGAGGGAGATAGGGACACTGACAGAGAGATGTGTTTGTGTATATATATTAGATCAGCTGAAGGTGGTGTGGCACACAACATGGATCTCAGCCTTGACCCACTTACATCTGTGTGTCATTGCATGGAGGGACCAGCAATTGCTGCGAGATGTGCTCTCTTTGCAAAGACTCGTATTCCCTCAAAGATCATCTTGTCAAGCAGCAAACTTTTACTAGATGCTGTCTGCCTCCTAATGAATGTATAATGAGCTATTTGCGTCTGAGTGTAAGCCGAGGTTGAAGTGAAGAGGGAGCCATGATTACAGCTCTGCATATTCTCCCCGGCTGAGTGAATGGCAGCTGACTATGTATGCTGGGAGATGGTCTTGCTGGCTGTGTGTGAGGGTAGAGAGAAAGGCTGAGTAACTGGCAGGCTGGCTAGCTGGCTGGCCAGTAGGGCTGAGCTAATTGGCTAGCCAGTCAGACCAGGCTAGTCTCAGCTGCTTGAGAAACACCAAACAACATCTTGAGTCAAACTGGAGGAAGATGGCATCCGTCACTTCTTTCTCCTGAATAAAATAGGCCTGATAATGGTCCCTCTGCAAACCTGAGCTTCCTGCTGATGGAACTCTTAGCTGTAGAATACATTCAAGAGGAGATGTTTAGGGAATATTATGAAACTTGATGATAAGAGAAGAACAAATATTTTTCAAAATCTTTTTTTCCCCATGATACATATAGAATATCACAGGAAAATATATTCAACCTTAGTAAAAATCTAATAGCAATAAAGTCCTATGGACAAAAACCTTTTGATTTTTTAACATTCATTTTGAAATAATGACATATCTTTGACTGAGGATCTCTTTTAATTCATCCCAACACTTATGTGCTGACTTTATGCAAAAAGTGAATTCAAACCACCATGTTATTTGTACAAATAATTTAGATAACAAACAGTTTACATTACTTCACCACCAACCATTGTGTTGAACTTTTTTTCCAAAATAAGAAACATTTTGTTATTAGTATAGTGATCTACAGAACAATTATCTTTGAAACCTCAAGCCACACCTAAAACTCCCATTCAATGATCAGGATTAAAACATAGAAATAATAAATTTATCTTTTTACAAAAAGGACAAAATGTGTCCATTTTCTTTGATGTATCATTTATCAAAAATATTAAGAAATAATTTTGTTCTTCTTATCAAGCTATGTAGAAAGCCATAGTTGGTCTGGTATCACAAAGCAAAAGAGTTTCATCTCACAACCTGGATTATGGTAAATATGGCTAAAGAGTTTGCATGTTGTCATCGCAGCTAGCTAATCTTGGTGTTTTCATGACTGGATGCGTTAGATGTGGCAGTGTGGCGCTGTGAAGAAGCAGTCTATCTCTGGTCATGGATTAGATATCAATTTTTCATCAAACTGACATTGATTTTCCCCTGCTAACTATTGCTGGTGCAGTGGTGACTGACAAAGCCTGGCAAGATAGCAGACCCATGTATCCTCAGGGGGAGACAGAACTCCACAACACTTGCAGTCATTATGCTGTGCCGTTCACTCTCAATTGCTTCCTATCAAAACCTGTCTGATCGACTTGCTTATCCCTTGATCAGGCGCTACTTCTAAATGAGCGGTGATGTGTTCCCTTCTTGTTTTTATTCTGTTCTTCATGTGATATATTTCCTCTGTCATATGTTTCCAATGTGATATTACTTGTTCTTGGTGTGCTATGTTCCTTGATCTGAGTGTTGCATGTTACCTGTTTCATGTGTTGAACGTTCCCTGTTCTTGGTGCGATTGATTTCCTGTTCTTGAAATGCTATGTTCCATCGTTCTGATGGATTATGTTGCCAGTTCTTGATGAAATAAATTCCTTTTTTTGATGTATAATTTCTTTCCCAGTTTCTGGTGTTATGAAGTTCTTATTTTGAGAAAGTTCAAATTTTTATTGTTGTTTGCTTAAGAAAAAGGATAATGTCATTGATGGCTGAATCATTTTGCTTAATTATCACTTTCCTTCTGATTTACACCCTTGGAAAAAGATGGCAAAAAACATTTGTTGAATATGAGTGATTTTCTTTGACAATCATACGCCTTTATCTAGTTAAGTAATTTTGTATGTAATAGAGGTTTTATATGGTCAGATTTTTGTGAATGAAAAAATCCCTCATGGAAGTATTCAGTCTGTATTTATACATGAAGTTTTTCAACCCGGATGAAAAAGCTAAAAAGGAGCCAAAATAAAGTTTCCCAGACAGTCAAAACCTTAATAACAAATGGTAGGATAATTTAGATTTTGTTAATAACAGCAAATGATGATGTGTTTGATGTTGTAATCATGGCAGCTGATTGGTCTCTTTGAGGTGTTCTGTGGTGGTCAGCTGACCTAAGTAGTGGGGAGCAAGGAGTGTGGTGTTTTGACATAAGCATTAAGACACGTTCAGCGTCATCTTGGCTCTCTCAATTGGTGACAAAAAACACCAGGAAATGATTTCTCCTAGTGGTTAAAAGTTCACAAGCAAGTGGTTCTTTTTGTTCCTAGACTAAACCTTTTGTCATAATCATTTTGATCTATCATCAAGGTGTATATGATCTCTTTGTGTGAAGTTTTTGTTCTTGGAACTGACTGTGTATGTATGTAGTTTATGATATGAATTAAGTTATTGATATGATTTGAGTGTTAATCCATCAAAACTACAATGTTAAGGTAAGCAAACTCGCTGATGAATTTATTTAAAATCTGTAGTTAGTGACAGATATCACATCTGTTTGCCTTATTCCCTTAATTTTGTCTCAAGAAAATATACCCCTATCAGACTGTTCCTTTAACAAATGTAACCATGATGAGATATCGCACAACCTGCAGATCCATCGTTAGGTTTTACTTCTTAGATTTACAGTTAAAATATATATTATTTTGATAGTATATTGTGACTAACTTGAGAAATACAAATTGATGATTAATTCAGTCATTTACACTTGCAAAATTACAGTCAAAACACAGGTAGAACACTTTGTAAATTTCAACATTTTAATTGTGACGGTTCGGGGGTTGTTCAAGACCAATGATGAAGGGGGTATAACAAACCCCCAAAACGTCACAATTAAAATGTTTAAATTTCTACCCCCCCCCCCCCCCCCCTTTAAATATTTATTTATAATGTTGTTGATACATTTTTATGTGGATACGAATGACAGGAAATTTGAAAAAGGAGATTCTATACAAATGCTTTTGTTTTATATTTCAAGAACATTGGATACAAATGCTTATGTTTGTTAGTCTAAGAACATTGGATACAAATGAATTATGTTTTCTATTCTTAGAACATAAGTTAAAAATGAATAATATGATACAAATGACTTAGGTTTCCAATTTTGAGAACATAATCAAAAATACAATGGACTTTTGTTTTCTATTTTAAGAACAAGATACAGACGACTATGATTTAAATTTTAGAAACATAAAATAGATATGATTTATGTTTTCTATTATAAAAACATAAGATACAAATGACCTAAGTTTTCTATTTTAGAACCCAAGATACTAACTTATGTTTTTCTATTCATACATCATGAGATAGATATGACTTACATTTTTTTTTTCTAAAAACATAAGATAAATATTACTTATGTTTTCTATTTTCAAATCCGAGGATGCAAATGACTTATGGATACAAGTTAACTATAAGAACATGAAGTACAGACAAGTTATGTTTTCTATTTTAAGAACATAAGATACAAATGACTTATGTTTTCTATATTTACAAGTGTCTGGCATGTATTCACTGAAGTATGACAAGTTTGACAGGTGCATGTGGTCAAGTAATCCACCAATATGTCAGCTGGACACCAATCTAGTGGACAGGTCAAGCTATATCTCATCTTTATGTCTTCTATAAAACAGGATCATGTGTTTTGTGAAATCGACCCTATAATAATAAGCTTGTGTTAACTGCTACAGTTATTGGTTTAGCAGACGGGTGTCTTGTTGATGGTTGTAAAAGTCTTAGTTGGGCTCATTTCTTAGTTTTATCGATTTCAATTTTGAAATAATGTTATCCCTTTAAAGTTTGAAACATATTTATGTAGACTATTTCTGCCTGATGATATCCAATGTTTATTGATATTACTGCGATTCTTAGATTTGTTTGAATTCAAGATTTTTTTAAAATGAAAATATGGGGGCATTCATCACTTTTCATGTATAGTGATTGTATATAGGTGTCTGATTTAATGTCATCAGGACCTGGATTAATTTTGATTTATCTTTAAATTTCTTTATGGATTCAGTTATGTAGACATATGTATCAGATTGTCATGTCATCAAATTTGCAGCTGATATTTAGCTACTATAGATTATTTTGTTACGGTTAACTAAACATTACTTTTAATATCACTTTAATGGTGAATTGATAACAAAGATTTTATTAGGAGATAGGAGTTAAATGATCAATCTAGGTTTTCATTTCTATTTACTTGCTTGTCTTGCTAAATTACAAAAGTTGAGCAAAGAAATATTTCTAACTTAACATTTGCTCTGAAAGGCATCTTAGCTTTGCATTTTATTTATTTGTGACTCTTGTCCAACAGAATAATGGCTTTTGATTCTTTTGAGATATAAGGGATATAAACTATCACCTGGCTAGGAAGACAATATTGACCAGTTTTAACCATTAGCATCTTATAATTCACACAGAGTGGTCAGAAAGATCTGAGTGCACAAAATGTCATCAGAACAACTAATTACTAGATTAGTAAAGTTATTGTTATCATACTCCTAACCTTGGATTGAATTATAATTTTTTGGTATGCTATGACATATCTTGTGATGTTTTTAGTCATTGAGTGCATCTCAGTTCTCCTACTTTCAGAATGGTGGAAAGGAGGGGTTAAAAGTAATAAATTTCTCTGAACTGTGTAACCTTCTGTTACCATGGCCTATTTTTACTTGACCCTTGGCTGTATGTTCCGCTGAAATTTTAACTCTTAATTACCTAGACATAAAAACACTGAGAATGTCAAGTCTTGTCATTCATGTCCTTACTATTTCACTTGTGTGTCATACAGTTAAACTAATATTTCTATTTCCTGACAAGTACTGTGTGTGCCTCATACACAGGCGTAAAAAGAGTTTTCATTAGTTGTAAACCTTTGTGTTACCTTTGACAAAACATTAAGTGTAATTTCTTTCGGCATCCCACCCATGTTTATGTATAAATATTTCTAGATAAAGAAAGAGGGGAATGAAGTAGAGGCTGTCTTTTCTTTACTTAATGGGGATTCATTGAAGACATGTATCAAGCTACCTGTTGATTCCTACGAATTCACAAAGGAGACTTGAGCAAGTCTAAGTGTGTAGGTGGTCCTTGGCTAGTCTTTATTCCTATGTACATATTTGGTCATGATATACAATGCATGTTTATCAAGGCATCTCTGGTTATGTGTAGGTCGTCTTTCAAATAACCAGGTAAGGTTGTCCAAATCATTTGTAAGAGGTAATGTGAATGAAGATAACAAAATATTAAGAAAAAGACTACACTCAAGTCTAAGTGTTGATGAACATCAACAGTTCTTCACCACTATATAAACATTTATGTTTCAACACATTACAAAGGATGTCCCAGTCAAAGTAATGAAAACTTTCAACAATCCTCAACCCACGTATTTCAGCCAACAAATATATAGAATATACACCTAAATGTTAGTAGGGGAATTAAGATTTTTTGCCTCTCTGTCAACATTCCTGTCACAAAATATTCATTAAAGTCCTAGTGTTGGAACAGAGATCTTGAACAACGTGACAGTGTCCCCCAGTCTTGGTGTTGGTGGTCTATGGAGCTTGACCAGTGATTAAAGGGGTTCCCTACCTACTGTCTTGAGGCTACTGGGCTAGGTCCGTTCCACTTGACTCCACAGATAGTCATCTTCCCAGTCCTTGGTCTCTTGATCATGGGTACAGATATGCTGCCAAAATATACAGTTACACTTCACACAATTTTTGTTCTTGTAAACTCTGGTAGGACAGAGAAACAGATTTTAAAATATGGGTGGTTGTCTTCTTTATGCTCCTGATAATGATGTTCCCTTACCTAAAGTTGCATATGCTTGTGGTTGAAACAAATGTTATTTGTATAAAAATAAAGAATTTGTTCATTCATAATATCCTCAAGGTCTCTTTTCATTTTAAATTCTGTCGACTGGATTAAATTATTGAAAAGCCATTGCCATAGTAAATCATAGCAGTTAGATTATTTGTTTCGTTTAATTAGAGATCTAATGCATTTTTCTAATATTTTGAATAAGTGAATTGATCTCAAAATGAAGTATAGGATTTTAAGAGGTTTGTTTTGAAAATGGTTTATTCTCTTTTGAACCATAATGACAGTTTCACAATAGTTTTGTATCTTGCTGTTACTGTTTCTACTAAGGATGATGCCGTGAAAATGTGTAGTAATTTCTTTTAAACAGAAATGGATATAATTCTCAGTTCAAACTGTTCATTCATAATTCATTATGTTACAGATTAAATTTCACAGCTTTTGGTTGATTTTTTTGGTCCCTATTGATTAGGGATGCAAGATTTCTATTTCAGTCCAAATAAAATTGTCTCTTTGTAGTGGATAAATTGTTGAGTGGTATTTTCATTTACGTGAGAAATTTTATACTTTGCAATTAGTGAAACAGGACAAATGTAACGATGCATTGTAAATTGTTGAAGAATACCATGATAAAAATTTCTGATTGTATGAAATTTGATACACGTGAGATTATATTTTGTATAAGAAGTATATTATACATATTTGTATAGACTTTTCCAAATAAGATGGTTATTCGAATTAGAAAGCTGTACACAAGATGGGTTTTTTTATGGGTAGAAAATTTTATATGAAAAGAAAACAAATTGTGCTTGTCAAGTATTTATTTGACTAAGATTTCAGTACATGGAAGATAGAATGGTGATGGTCATGTTATTTTACTTTCTTCTTTTTCAGAAAACAAGAGTTATTAATCTGAGACATTTTATGCAGAAAATGTTTTTATATCCAAGACATTCCATATAGATAGTAAAAATCATATATACCAGGAAGATGTAATAGAAATAGAAACAACATACATATCTGAAATATCCATTAAGGAAATTATTCATTAATAAAACTTTTTTGTGCACAGAAATTATATACCAAAGACAGGGTTACAGTTCAGGATATTATACGCCTGACTTTTTTTACAGAGGAGGCATTTTGTTAAGGTAAGGTTTAACACAGACTAGATCACAAGGAGCCCCATTCCTGGCCATTACACCTGGGGGCTTGTCACCCAGGCTGACCGAACAAACTGGACATGTCTTGATGAATGGCCAGATACATTCGCAATAACCCACAAGGATGAGTCTGTCTCATCAGAAAATCTATGGCACGAAAATTGCTTAAATGTCCAATCACTCACTCATAAGTGTCTTCATATCAGTCATATTTTGTTCACAATAATAATTCATGCATTAAAAAAAATAAATTTTCTAATGTAAGATATAAATGTTGATACTTTTGAAGTTGATCTGTCAATTATGTTGAAATAAGGAAGTATTGAACATTTTGATGTCTTGATGTCTTGTTTATTTTTTTGACAGTGGTTTGATAGATCCTTATCAGTAAATCTTTTGATGTATTGATATGTGGCTTCAGACACTGTTATTTTGAAGATATTTCTTAAAGGATGGTGACTGTCAAGATTTGATAAAGTTACCCGCTGCCTGTCTCCCAATGAAGGGTTCATCAACCAAGACTTCTATGTTCATTTTCATTAGCTATTTTTCATAAGTGTATGAAAAATGTATATATATACATACTAGATTATGATTATTAATACATGAGTACATCACATACAAGTCCATTATTTATATGATCTTTATTAGATTGGCCTTACCTTGAAACAATTCATCATAAACAACCTTGTATTGGTAAATTATGCAATATTGGACAGACTGTAAGAAATATCGATGGAAACAAAACAAGAGAAGCCAAGTTACAAGTATGGAAATAAAAACTAAGGTATACTTTACTTTAGCAGATGAGAAAGAAATAGCCGTCAAAGGGTTAATAAACACTTATTGCAAGAAATGGGACCTTATACCTGGATATCTCAAGTCTTCAATGTTTCACTCAAAAGCTCTTTAGGAGAGGAATTCATAAACAGGATTTCTGCTTAACAACCTCTTAATTTTTCAAACAATAATTTTTGCAGTATGTTGACTGCTTCATGAGGTAAATGATGCATACTAAACATGCATCTATCAGAGAGCACTGATACACCAATACCATATGGTGCAGATATTGTAGACATTAGAACATACCACAGTGGTCTTGTAATCATCAGTTAGAGTTGTGATGTCCTTTTCAAGTAAATTCATTCCTTTTTGTGATCTTGATCATGCCTAATCGTGTATAGAATAAAAATGTCTAATATGAAAGGACTGGGAAGTTTTTTTGAATAATTATCTCCTTACAGTGATATACAAAATGGGACAGCATGTTTAAAGTATAACATTATGGGCTAATACCCTCTCAATGGTGTTGTCATTATGGTGGGAGGTTTTCAGAAAGGGTTTTGAATGTGGAGTTTCAAAGTGTTGTAAGCGCTGATAATACACGTTATTGTACAATCACAGCCACACCATAACATGCAATGACACACACCTACCTATTCAGACTCTATGTGCATACTAATGCCTTACATTGAAACCACTGGCAAATACATGGTTTTGAACATGAACATTAACCAAAACATGGATAGATAATTCTTATGATTTTTCAATTGATTGATTTGATCATGTTTGTTGTTTGCAATTTGCTTTGATGTTTTAGTCTTTGGCATATATATTTTTTTATTTTTAAGATTTGAGTATATATTTTCCAAATTTAGAAAAATTCTAAATTTATCATGGTCACAACACATTAATTCTCTTTGATTATATAAATAAGTTGCCAAGAGTAATTGATAGAAAATTTATATTTGAGACTACTCTTACAAATGTGATAGTTCATGAAATTTCAGTGTTGAAAAAACAAATTTGTTAACACATTTGTTTTTGTGACTTTGTTAGAATCAATACTCGCTGAATACTGACACTTACATAAAACAGCATATCCAGAACAATATAATGATATGTAAGGAATATATAACGCCTTCTTTCCATTTATGTAATAAAGTAGGGAAGAAATTTCACCAAAAAATAAAATGAAATACAAAATTTCCCCCTCCTATCATTGACTGTAAGAACTTTCAAAGTTGAACACTGGAGACAAGAGTTGTAGAAAGCCTGAGAAAGTGAATGTTGTATTTGATTTGGACTGTGGCAAGAAGGTGCTGTGAAATGTTGCCAAGTTGGGCCCAATCCCGGTGTAGAGTAGGGAATGCAGACCCCTTCCACACCAACAACTGGGAACATCTCAAGCCTGTGCCTCGCTCAAAAGACTTTTGTTGGACCCCCTCTTCTCTGCAAATATTTATTGTTGTGATCTGACTCTGCTTTAGGAGCTGGACCTCTTGAAAGAGCTTCCCCCGACTAGTCATAAGTCTCCAAAGCCATGTATTCGGCTCAAAAAGGATTTCTGTCCATCTTGAGAAAAAAGTAATTAACATGGATGCTCTTTAGAAATTAAATGGTTTTATGTTTTTGGACCTTTTTTTCCATACAAGGAAGCTGTATATTAGGCTGGAGAGTGTTGAGGAGACGGTTAGAGAGGCTAGAGTTGAGCAATTCACTACTTGTGATCAGTGGGAGGATGTGTGGACAGAGCGCTGACTACTTCCGAGGACCTTGCATTGCTTTCTTCAGCACGAGGCATTGTTCTGGATTTATCATTAGTTGGGCTACCTGCAGATTTGAGGTCACAAGTTAGGAATACCTGGATACTTTGATTTTAAGTTTTTTTTAAAGAAAATTGTAAAACATTATCTAATTTATTTTGGTCACTTATATCCAACATCATGTAACCTTAGATTAATTAGAGAAGTATAGTTTGAAATTAGATATGATAAAATAAATTGAATTTTATTCATCTTCAATAAGCTGAAGTACTTGTGTCATGCCTATTTTTATCTCTGACTGGTTTTTGCCTTAGGGCTTTATAAAGTTCTGATATGATTTCGGCTTTGGCTGGACAACTTCACTTGTCATTCTGTTATTGTTGTAAACTAAATGATAAAAAGGTGTTTCTAAGTTGAGTTGACCAATTAAGTTCCAAGGTAGTTTTTTAACTTTAATTTAGTTAATTTCCTAGTTAGGTTTAATATTTACCTAAGTTTGTGATATTGAACATGGAAATACTGTCTTACCAAACATCTACCACCTAATATCTATTTATGTACTTGATAAATATATTCTGCTTAAAAATTCGTTGTAAGGTTTAATGAAAGTTAACATATGCATTGAAATGCAAATTTTGATAAAGAGACATATTGTTGATTATATTCTAGTTTTAATTTGTCATCATGCTGTTGCCATCATAGCAATTATGAAAATAATCAAAATTATCTCCTGAAAGATCAGTTTTGACACATTTTCATTATGCACTTAAACTGTTGCACCTTTGCACATAAATGTTCAAAATGAATTGACAAAGCATATGCAGTAGGGTATGTTGTAATGCACATTCCTAATATAGCCACTGCATGTGTTGTGTATGAATCCCTGTACAAACTGAATCACTCCCGCAATCTCCCAGCAGTTATTTCCTATTAGCCATATGGTGAAAGATTGTAGCATCATATGACACACATGTGAAGTTAGGAATCTCTACCTATCTCCTTCCAATTAGATGACTCTTATTTTCAAATTCTGACAGTGCCTCAGAAACTTGAGCCAAACAGAGTTGCAGCTTGGCATATGAACAGTGCTGTAATTCAAGGATCACCTTTAGTTTGCTAGATCAGCTTTTGTTAGTGTTGCAATATGTCTAAGATTTCCTTCATTCGTTAACACAACATGCTTTTAAGTTTTAAATAATATCTTGGTAATATTCCAAAACAGTATCAGATCATTCAGTGATCCAACAGGATAATGATTAAACTTACTATATCTCATTTTAGAATATCATGCATTTGCATGTCTCATTGGCAAACACTTATACTTAAAATCCGTACCTGCCCACTTTTAGTCATAAATGCAAATAAAACCTATTTTCTCACTTTAGCATAGACATAAAATATGCAGAAATGCAAACAAATATGCACGCACAAAAATCATTTAAAAACCCACACCACATAAAGAAAGACGCATGCATAATAAACGTTGAAACAGCCTATTGGTTTCTCACTTCCACGCTAATTGAATTAACATCAGCCTGTTGTCACTAGCAATGTAATTGGGTGGGGTCTCTCTCTGTATAAGAGTCTTTCTTTTGTCACAATATAGGCTTATCAGGCTGACTAAACATGATCACCATAGAAAACTTTCTATCTATATTTATGAAGCAGCATTCATTGATGAAGTTGACAGGAATTCCCCTGAAAAAGTATTTTGATGATGAAATCTAATTGCAAAGGTCACTTTCATTTCTATGTTAGAACTAAACATGAATCTATTCAGGAAAAGAATAAATTTGTTCATTATTCATTTTGACATAATATAGTTTTGCAAATGAAATAAGAAATAATTCTTAAAAAATAGCTTTCATGTCTTGATATTGGAAAATATTTTTGTTTGACCCTTTCACACTCAATCTGCCATTTCACTTTCACTGTCTTGCCATTAAAAAATCTTTGTCGCCAAATGCCTCTGTTAGAAGCCTGGTCTGGGAGTTTGTTGTATTGATGATAAATTGAAATAGGTTTGTTTAAAATTTGGAATAAGACCAACTTCAGAAATATCTGTTGAGGAGTATGTGATGTTGATTTTTTGGGGGTTCATCAGGTAGACAACTGTTTAAATAAAACCAACTTGATTTTGTATGATGTATTCATCTTTATTTTCATTTGTCATGCAAAGGTAATTATGCAAGTTGAAAACTTGGTACACCACAAAACTATATTTCTTTATTTGATAGGAATTTTAGACATTTCCAGTTTAAATCTCACCTTAAAGTCAGTGTAAAGACATTAAAATGAGATTTTCACTTTGATATGTTTTTTAAATCTTCCTTTTTCATGTATCTTTTTAAGATATATGACAACTGATTAAGGAGTGCAAGATAAATAATGAATGCAAGAGGCAATCAAATATTCTGTGAATGTACATAAAGAAACAAAATCCTAAAAAATTATTTTAAAAAACCATGTGTAATATAAGAAATAAGTCTGAAGACACTGGTCGAGGATGATAGATAAATGTCATTTAAATTTGTTGTGCCTAGTGAAAGAGGTATTCAAGAAAAACTCATTTCAGCATAAGAAGTTTTTAAAATGCTCAACAACAAAAAACCAAGTTAAACAAAAAAAAGGTTTAGAGTTAGGTGGAATAATGATTGAAAACAAACACATGTTTGAATGATACTTAAAAAATTCTTGCCTGGTTGGAAGATTATCCTTAATTTACAGATTGAATGATAAATCCAAAAGAAATTTGACTGATAAATTCAAAGAAAAAAGTAAAATGATAATTCCAAAGAAAAATTTTGAATTATGAGCTGAAGAAACCAAATATAAAGGATATCTACAATGAAACCTCAATGACAGAAACATACACATTGCTCCAGGTATGCTCCAAATGTATCTAGCAGAACAGAAATTTCAAGGATAAATAGGAAAACCTGGAGATCGAGTCCATTAAAAGAAGGAGAGAATCTGAAAATTCAACATAACGCGCATGGTTGAAAGGCTGTCTTGCATGTCGCAAATCCGCGAGTACTATCAGCAGGGCTAGACTTTGCTGTGGGAAGCTGGCAGGCTGGGTTACCTGGTGTATGTCCACATGAACACTGGACATGTTGAATTTTGACTGTGTTTGCTGTATGTGGTTCGGACATTTCAGCAGAGATTTGTGGGCGAGCCGAGACATACGAGCGATGTCTTAGCGTCATGCTCCTCGACCCATGTATGTCCAAATTGTAGATGTTCCTGCTCGTTAAAATGTGCCTCATTAAGTTTTTAAGGGATTTTCTTAATGCTGTCTTTCAGCTCTTCTTAGGATCAATGTATTCTTTTGATTGTGCAGTTGTTTTCTCAGGGTTTTTTGTGAAAGATTGCACTTACTTAAGAATATCTTATTTTGGGATTATTTACTTTTTAAAAAAATTTAGAACACGAGAAAAGAAAAGATTTACAAAAAAAAATAATAAAAAGTTTTATGGATTGATATAACTTTCAGCAATATGACATCAACAGATCGTGGTGTAAGGATACATTTTGAATGTTTTATTAGAGTTAAATTTTCTCCTTTTTTCTATTGTGAGTTGAACCTTAAACATTTTGCAGGGAACTCAAAAATAATTTTGAGTTTGAATGACCTATGAAGTAATCATTTGTTTTTGGAGTAATCTGCATTTTCCAAGGTTATAGCAGTCTATTCATGCTACATTCATCTTTATCTAAATATGCATGATAACGGCAATGCACACAGTATACATGTACTTTATTTAACATTTCACAGGGTGATAGGACTTGTACTGTATGATATACATGTCTTCACAGAGAATTGAAACTCCGCTATCTTGAGATGTGCATTTCAAAGTGTCATTGTACGTATCTCAAGGGTCAGAGATCATATGACTAGCTCTGACTGACATCTGTTATTGTATCAATGTGATAAGTTGCTGCATATATGTATTCCACAGTTTACTTATCTAAATTGAATGGTGAGATTGCAAGAAGCAGTGTTAACGAACAGAGCAAGCCAGGTCCGTGCTAACATGAATATTTAACTGTCGGCCAGTATAACATTGGAGTGTTTGTTTCAGTGACTGCTTGTTGGATATCCATGGGGGAAATCTTTGTTATGACATTGGTTTTAAGAGAAAATTATTATTGTATGTAAGAAGTAGAATTTTTGGGTTTGATATAATTCTGTAAGCAATTATTTATACTGATTAAAGGAATTCTAATGTTTGGATAAAATTATGATAGTGATTGAATAATATAGATTTCAATCCCTCAAAGAGAAAAGATTTGCTTATGATCATTGAATATTATTTTATTATTCATGTTCACGGGCACAGTGTTGTATTTGTATATTGCTGGCTCTTTTTTTTTCACCCTTGCTTTATTGTTAATTTGGCAAATGTTCTCAAAATAATTTCTACAATGTAGAATATCCATGATAATTTATTCATTCTGGGTTTATATTTAAACTTAATCATACCAAAAGAAATTCAAAATTTGGAGTTGTTATTTACTTTGTTCTTTCTGCTTGATCTTCATTTCAAATGAAGGGTCTAAATAACTGAAAGCATCATTTTGATCTGGGTAATTAAATGCGTTAGGTCTTAAAAGGTTATATGGTTGTTCTTTAAACTTGGATTGATGTTTGAGTAACAGGATCTTGATTAGAAAGGCATGATCTTTGTCAGAGTTTGGATCAATCTAACTGCATCTTGACTTCAAAAGTATGCAGTGATATCTGCTTATAACAATAATAATTATGTGAGCCATGGTCTTACTGAGATTTGTATGGAGGATATTTGATCTATATCTGAATCTGAATCTGAATCTGAAAGGTATGAACTGAAATCTGCCTTAACTAACTGGATCATTATTTGAGAGGCATGGTCTGAGGTCTTCAACTAACTAACCCAATCATTATCCGAGATGCATGGTCTTACGGAGATCTGCATATAACTAACTGGATTATTATCTGAAAGGCATTGTCTAACTGAAATCTGCATCTAACTGGATGAGTATCTGAAAGGTTTGAACTGTATGAAGATCTGCATGTAGCTAACAAGATCTTGATCTGTAAGGCATGGTCTGAGTGAGGATCTGCTAACATGGGGGAGCGATCAGGAGGGATTGTCATGTGTTTAGAGGAGATACTGAGGCTATTGTCCATATTGCCATCAATCAATAGCTGAATCTCTTGGGAGATAGCTGCCGCAATTGATCACTACTTAACCATAGTGTTCCCTTACTATTTAGCTCTCACAGCTTCTAGCTGTGTACTTATTTCAGATCAATTCACATCATCCCAGATCTTTAGATTGCTCGCCATTCATTACCATTTGTTCCTGCCCCTGTAACAAAGCTAATCGTAATCCTGCCAGATAGACAATATCATAAATAGATCCTCTTTATCTTTTGATGTTTCTGGCATATCTTAAGAAACTGTCATACATGGATCTTTCTAATCAGTAAAATAGACTTATGCTCATCTGATATGATGAAAAATATGTTTTGAATAGATCTGGATAGTAATACATTGTTTCTCTTGCTTGACCTTAGCTTGAAGTGGACTCTTCACAAATTAAGTTTTTTGTGCATAATAAAAACGATATCTTATTATAAATCTTTTGCAATATTGTTTGAAGCAAAATGATGACTGAGCTCAAAACTCAAGTTTACTTGACAAACATAAATCGATCAAACATTATGTTAACGCTGTGAAATAAAACAACTTTTTGATATTTTGTATAATATTGCTTTTGAATTGTCAAATAAACTTTTGTTTTTAAAGCTTTCTTATAACATTGCTATTAATCCCTCGCTATGGTAACAATTTGCATATTGCAGTGAAATCCAGCATAATGGAGTGTTTTACTCAAATGACTATGCTAAATATTCTTGCATCATGGATGCCAAATCAAATGATAATTATGTATGCCCTTCCCAAACACCACCCCCCCCCCCCCCCCCAAACAAAATGCTTATCCTTAATATTTTAGCACCATTGTGCTTATTGAGTAGTTTACTGTTGAATTATATTGAAATTGATCTAGATACTGGAGACTTGATACTTACATTAATGTTTTGAAATGTCCGAAATGGAAAAGTCTCTCTGAATTGCGTACACCTCCGCAACCACCTGCGCATCTATTGCTAAACACTCACAGGAAGGCAGTCAACTCTCAGCTCTCCTCAATTGTTTGAGAATCAGTTGTCATTACCTGCTTTCTCAGGCCATAGCTAGAAACAGTATTAGGTGTCAGGGTCGAAATTAATACCAAATTTTGCGAGGAAAAACTTGAATAAAAGTCATTTGTTTTACCCTTGATTTCTAGAAGACTTACCTGTTGATTGACTTCATTATCCTATACATTTTGTATGTTATAGTTTGGATTTTCATAACTTTGGTAGTCAGAATTTTTTAAGATATCGTCACTTGAAACCCTTTAATGAAATCTAATACCAATATTTGATGAGGAGAAATAGGTTTTTACGAAAGATGAGGGAATCTAGAATATCTTTAATTTGCTTGACTCTCGTGGTTCTTGATGTTATTCTTCTCAGAACTCAACTGGGTTGTAAACTATCATTGTTGTGTATATGATAGTTTACTTATTTGTAATTTATTTGATTGTTCAACTATTTCAAGTAATATATAGAAGGCAGATATTGTCAGCCACTACAGTTGGAATCGAGGAAGCTTTTGCATTTCAATTGTCATGTCTTGTTTATCTTCTGAAAACATTTTGAGTGGGCAGTCAAACTTGGTAAAATTTTATTTTCCTTTGTAGATGATAAATAATAAATAAATAAAATGTCATTTTGTAAAGTTCAAATTCAATAAACATGCGAAAACATTTTGAGTAAAGGGTTGCTTTTGTTACAAATTTGAAATATAATCAGAGTTAGCATTTCATTAAAAACTACAAGAAATTCATAAATGTTAATTTGTTCATTCATATATATATATATATATATATATATATATATATATATGTATGTATGTATGTATGTATATTAAAGACTTTATGAAAATGAAAACTTCTGATTCCAGTGTTGATCCTAGAAGGCATTCTGTGGAAATTTGCCCAGCTTTTTGGCATGGTTTCTCTTAAAATTTAACAAACAGGATACTTTTACCGTAAAAGAGGGTCATATTTGTTTGGAATTGGCCAAAATGACCCCATTATCTGATCACCAAGGAAAAACATATTCAATACACTTTCACTCTTTTGGAAATTGTCATATGATTAGATATCCAGTGTTTCTTCTAACTTCCTGAAGCTCTTCTTCTTCCAGCTCCCTCTGTCTTGGTTTGCCAGTGTTTCTTAAGTTTTAGGCACTACTCTTTATTTTAACATCCCTTACTAATTATTTGACATTCTATCATCTGTTTCTTCAATTTGCAGGGTCTCTTTTTGTGATACCAGTACTTATTACTCGCCCGTGTAAGATACCGCAGTGTAATATTTATACGGCGATATTAAACTAGTGTAATACCGCTCCCCCGTATGACGTCATTATATTGTGTTGTTGTGACGTCACAATCTTGGCACCGACGTCACAATGGCGGCTTAGTCGCGGAAATGCTTCGTTCAGTACACTTTCGGCATTCAATGCTTGATTACTGAGGTCAAGTAATAAAAAGAATACTAAACTTCCTTCAATTTGATACTATTTTTATTAAACTCGTTAATGATTTGGTATCAAACTCGCTTTCGCTCGTTTTATACTTAATCATTAACTCGTTTAATAAAAATAGTATTAAATGGAAGGTCGTTTAGTATCCTCTATTTATGTCATGGTATGTTCAGATACCCTCCGTTTCTTCAATATACAGGGGCCTATCTAATGCCATCACTCATATTTTATATGGCAACATGCATCTGTGCTATAAGAAACGAGCGCATTTGGCTTTTGTTGAAGAGGTCTCTGGGATGAATCTGGCAACTTTGTCTGCTGTAGAGAACTATTCTATATATGCAGTAAGGTTTGGGTGCATTGCTACACTGAATTTCAGCATAGTACCACCCATAGTTTGATGCTTCCAGCCAGTGCTCACAGGTTTCGCAACAATGCACAGCCACAATACAGTTGCAATCTATCTCCCTGCAATATTACTAGCAGCCGTGATATCTTGAAAACTCTGGAAATACTAGTTAAAACCCAAATCACCACACCTCACCTGTTCTAATGCCATCATTTGTATATAAGTATGGCAAGATATGATTTGGCAAATCAAATTTGCATGTTCTTCTTGGTTTTCCTTCACTTTCATAATGGTATGGTTTACCTTTATCCCCTCGCCTGACACTGCATTGTATGCTAGGCATTGGAGGCTCACATTGTGGAGTGTTGTGTTAAGGAACGGCTCTGACCAGAGGCCTTAGACAACTCTGTCCACTTATTGTCCAGCCAGGTATAATGAAGCATTGTGTTCCTTGCCGATTAGCACAGAGACACAACTGAACAAATTCAATTGCATCCCAGGCTCGTCCATTACCCTGGTCAGTGAACCTATTGATTCCCTGTCCAATATTGTATAGTGTTGGGAAGATGAGAAACAGTCAATACCACAGCCTTCCTTCCTTCCTACAGTGCTCTGTCTTATAGCGTGTTCCATTGGGATAATTCTTTTTGTGGAAGTTATCTTCGAAGAATTGTGCTAGGATAGGACATCTTTAAGTGAAAAGGTTATCAAACTGAAATTAAATTTCATACTTTGTTTTTATTTTTTTGGAAAGTGCATGCTGAAACCTTGCTAAAAAAATGTTGAAGAGTGAAGAGAAAAGAAAAGATGAAAGCTGTATGGTATGACAAAGCCTCCAATGCTGAAAATTATCTTTGCAAAACAGTTAAGTGATATTTTGAAAGTGGTCGTCATAAATTCTGACCTTTGACAAAAATATTCAATAATTGAAAATTCTTGTGGCTTTAAAATAAAAATATTTGAAATTTTTCCTGTGGGTTTTCCAAAATGTACAGCAGAGTTATCTATTATCATTGGATCCTTTCTGCAGCTTCCAATGGAGTCACGTTCCTGACTGCGATCATATTTTATTTCAGACATTTATTATAGTTTTCAACATATTTGATCTGTTCACACATAAATACAAAGAGAGGAGAGAATTATATCCATGTAAACAATGTAATTCATTTATGTCCTGCATGAAACATATAATCAAGACATCCCATCATGTGAGTTGATCTTTAAGGTGTCCTTATAATGAAGGTGGTCCTTATAGCAAAACTGCTCCCTGCTGAGCTAGCCCTGTGTTGATGTGGACTGTTGATGTTGAAGATAGTACTGTTCTATGCTGTGGTGAGGTGATGTAACACTCTAATCATCACACCTACTCTAACTGTATCATGAGGACATTGCTGTGCTAACTGGGCTGTGTAACAGTAGGCAATTAACAGTATTTGTGCAAGTTTACTCTCTATGGCTCATGATTCTGATTAAAAAAGAAATTTATTCAATGATTCTTTCATAATTTTTTTCATGCTGTTTTTTCTTTAACTGGTTAGTTTTGTGCTGGTTTTTTTGACTCAATAGAATCTATGAATGGTTAAGATTGTTTCTCAAATATTTTTTTTTTTTGTGACAGCAGGCAATTAACAGTATTTATGCTGAGTCCTCCAGTCTCTCAAGTGAATTGCTTGTGGTTCTGGTTGAAAAAGAACTTTCTTTAATGATTCTTGTTTGATTATTTCTTTTCATCCTGATTTTGTTGTTGAAATTAATAGAAATTATGAATTATCAAAACTAGTTCCACAAATCTTAGTTTCTTTGAAGGAAAGTTGTTCATTTGAAACTTATGTTAAATAATAGTTGAAGATTAATCATTAGATTCAGTGATCATCAAATAATAAACAATAAGAAAATAATAAAGGTTATATAAAAACTTGACAATCTTTACAAGTTCACATAGAATATTGATAACCCAAAAGGCAGTGTACGAAAGAAGATTAAAAGATAGTCTGTTTATAAATGGCAAAATGTAAACTCAAAAACCTACCGGCCCAGAGCAGAATAAGCAGGCTATATGGACCAGCCTTGGTTTAAACACTGCAAGTAGTTATTGGTGAATATGATATTTTTAAAAGCTACATTTTATTGTTATTTATTCCTCAATAATTCAGAATCCAAGTTGAGATTTGCAAGATAACAGCAATGTTACGACTGTCTTATGAATACTGCCAGTTTTATGTGAAGGAGTAATGACTATGTGAGATGAGAGGAGCGTGGTACACCTTGGATGGTAGTGACCCAATCCCCCAGAGATGGTCAGCAAGGTCTGGGGAGAACTGATAACAGTGGTGTTGAAGTATTGACCACTCTATATGCCTGACCACTTCCTCTGGCTGCAATGTAATGATCTCCATGTGCTATAACCAACTGTGCTCTGGATCCCCTCAGTATACTTGACTACCCTCATCCTTCCCCTTTCAAGCTCTGCATCAAGATGTGTTAAGAGATTACCTACTCTTGAACTATGTGCGCAATGTTCTTGACCACTTCCCTATAGCAATGCTATTTCGAGGTGTTGCAGGCTGAGCAAACAGCCTTATAACGGGGAGAGCTGGTATTGGCTCAACAGTCCAGTTGTTGAGGAATGCAGGCTGGCCCAGTGGGCACTGGAGCGGAGAGCTGATTGGCCTAAGATTGTAGCTGGACTGACCACACTACTGGACAAGGGTTATGTAACTGGTCACATGACTGGCCTGGTGTGTGGAGATCTCACAACTTGCTGGCCAGCTAACGGCCGAAGTGACTGACCAGCTATGGAGGTGTGGAGGGAGTGTTGTGGATTGATTACATATTGCTTACTTTGAAACTCACTTCACTAAAATTGTGCTGAACAGTTCTGTGACCATGTGGAGGATGTATGTGTGTGTGTATTGCTGGCCTGGCTCAAGCAGGTTACCTGACAGTGAAAATATTGGACTCCCAACCTGTTAAATTCACAGGCATGTTACAGACCTGCCATCTTGACTTGGTGAGGTCACAGTTACGACCTGGTCACTGCAGTGGCCAAAGTGGATATAGTGGACAGGAGTGACCTCCACCCAAGGGGACAGTCAGGACACACCCTGTTGCCCTGGGGAGGGCAGCTAGGGAGACAGTTTGGCGGGTCAGTGGACAGATAGCCCAGATCCCATGTGGAAAGCTGGATCCTTGACTGGATATTTATTTACCTTTCTGCGCAATGCTGTGGGCAAGGTGTCCAGGTAGGCATGTTATGTTCAAGGCTAGCGGCTATCTAACAGTAGGATGGATGGATGGAAGGATGGGTAGATGGGCTGGTGGGGCAAAAGGTCAGCAGGGCAGACAGCTTCACTGGCTTAGTGGGCTTGTGAAGGCAGGCACTTCCAAGAGTGCAATAAAAACCTGCTACAGTATTAAACAGTAGAGTAAACATAGCTCATCATAAAGCTGTCATGTTGATACATGGGTACACTCAATGCTGAAACTTCTATGTACCTGGTCTCCCACAACACATCTAATGCTTACAGCACAGTAATGCCTGTCTTGCTGGTGTTTATGTGGTCGTACACTATTACAGTAATATTACTGGATAATGGGGGGTAATATACCTAATAGCTAATCTGATTGAGTAATATATCTGCTGAGGCATAAGTATTTATGTGGTATTTAAGACCCATAAATAGTTGCAGGCTTTTGATTTTGCATATATGGCCTTTTACATACTGCAGATAATAATCTGTAAGATGGTGTTGATTTCACATAAATATATACTGTCAAGATGTATGTTAAATTTAGGTTAGGTTCTGTCTACCATGAACGTATTGTAAATGTATGTTTTTAAATATATGAAGTATAATATATCTGCATTTTGTTCCTGATAATTGTCAGCAATGAATAATAGAAATTATATTGTTATCAGAGAAGATGATCAAATAAAAACTTATTTGTTCTTCAGCGAGCATATTATGATGGAGTACAACTCTAACAAGATATATGTAGAAAACTGATTGGATGTTGAACATTTATACAACTACTGGATACATGTGAGAATAAAAGTGTACTATTAGAATTAAGAGTAAGACTGTTGGATAAGAGTTGAAAATTAGACTGGTAGGTAAGATTTGAGATGAAGACTAATGGATAATGTAACTAATACATAAAGTTCAATTAATAAATATGGTCGTTTCGCTTCCTTCCGTTGCAAATAGATTTTTTCTTTGGTAGGCCTGATTAAGATTGAGATTGAGGCCAAAAAAAGACTGGGAATACATTTAAGATAAAGACCCTTGGAAAAGTGTTAAGAATAAAACTGGTTGAAAAGCAGGAATAAAACTTGTGGATGAGATGTAGAGTGTGGAATAATACCCATGAAAAGAGTGTAGAGTAGGACTGGGAGCTGTTTGCTGCAGAGGTAATGAGTTTGGGGAGGGAGAGGAATGAGAGATTTATGATGTGAGGATACTTTGTCACAGGATGTCAATGTGTACTATACCTGAAGGCTTACACAGGATGTCAATGTGTACTATACCTGAAGGCTTACACAGGATGTCAATGTGTACTATACCTGAAGGCTTACACAGGATGTCAATGTGTACTATACCTGAAGGCTTACACAGGATGTCAATGTGTACTATACCTGAAGGCTTACACAGGATGTCAATGTGTACTATACCTGAAGGCTTACACAGGATGTCAATGTGTACTATACCTGAAGGCTTACACAGGATGTCAATGTGTACTATACCTGAAGGCTTACACAGGATGTCAATGTGAACTATACCTGAAGGCTTACTGCAGGATGCTGGTCTTCAGGTTACAGGCCGTCCCACGTTGCATTCCTTCTCCCTCCCCGTAAACTTCAATATCTCTTTATACGGATCTTGAAAAGATGTTTAACCTTATATATGCTGGATTTGGACGATATTTAAATTTCCTTTAAGTTCACATGTGTAGGGTTGAAATAAGGTTTAAATCGAACCTCATGGTATTGGATTGTTCCACAATAGCCATCTTTAGACTATTCCTCTTGTTGAGTCTCTTATAATGCCTCTCTTCAGTAGATATTCGGCCTCTTATCCTTGCTGGACTTGGTTTAGAAATCATGGAGGCCAGTTAGGTCAGCTATTGTTAAAAATAGTGACACACTAACTATTTTTTCAAAAGGTATAGGTAAAATATTTGTACAAGTAGATATATGTATGACAACATTCATTGCCTGGGACTTTCAGAGGATTGATATGTACTTTCTTTTAAAATTTTGAAATGCTTGGTTTGAAATCATCAGTTTGCTTAAGAAATAAAAAAAACGTAGAAATATGATTTAATCAAATTCGGGGATCCTGATTTTAGATTTAAGAATATTTAATACGAATTATTTTTTAATTGATTTTGTATGAAAATAAAATTTCTTGTGAAGTTGTGAAGCATCTGTCACTGTAAAGAATATGAACATCCCATTAGTTTGTCATTGTCAGATTTATCTGTAACAATCAATAATTATAGATAATTACTTTTAATTAGAATGTCATCTAATGATTTGTTATCAAAATTGACAAGATACTTTTGCATATCCAAAAATGCTATCTCATTGTTTTAAGTTTTTACTTGAAAATATTTCAGTAATTTGAAATTTGATGTTCAGAGATTATATTTTCGGCAATCTATTCAATCACATGTTTTTAATGTTTGTAATCTGTTAATGAATGTCTGTGAATTATTTATTATTTTGATGTTTTATCATCATTAAGTTGAATCTATTTCATTAAAAAGCTAATAAATTCAATTATTACCTCCTAAGTTGTTATATTTCTAACGAAAGAAATAAATTATTCAATTCTATGATGTTGATGTCTCAAAAAATTCAATTTGTCAACGGGAATTTTTAAAAATCAATATGAGGTTATTAGGTAGAAAGAAAGATAATACACATTTAAAAAGCTATGAGTGAATGATCTCCAAAATTAATAGACACGGCAAGCAAATGTTTAGGTTTTGGGAAATGTTCATTTTAGATTAATCTTTCTCGAAAAAGGACAAAACATTTTGAAAGCTTCATTATCACACAATAAAGTAATTAAAATCATTATGAAAGTTGATTACATGAAGAAATTTTTTGAATGATGTAAAGACGAGAAAGCAATTAATTAATATATTGCTTTTTAAATAAATGTTATGGAATAGTAATTAGTGATATGAAAGAGTAATTAAACAATATTGGTTTCAAATTACATCAGTGTATACATTTATCAAATAGACAATAAGAGTGACAATTTTCAAGGTTGCTGAGAGAAACAAATGCACATGGAAAAAGAACTATTGTCAAACTATGTAAAGAACATCAGATGCTCAGGGGTCTGTGAGGTCCTGTGTAGATCAAAGTGAATCTGTGATGACTAATACACATTTTAAAATGTAAATTGAATTCAAATTTAAACCCTCCGTTTGCATATTGTCATGGACGCAAACATTAGTGACAATATCAGTGATGATTGTAACTTTGATTAAAGTGATTTGATTTCAAGTGTACCTAGAGAAAGAAATGGCATTGAAAAATATCATTGTCAGATTATATAATGAAACATCAGATGCTTAGGTGTCTATGTGAGGTCCTGTGTAGATTAATGTGAATCTGTAATGACTAATATGTATTATAACATGTGAATTGTATTGAGAATTAAACCTTCTCTTGCTTATCTTCATGTACACTGTATTGAATAAGCAGAGACAATTTCTCTGTGCAGATCACCAGATCAGCGCATGTCTACATGATAAACTGTACAGAGGACGACAGTGAGCCTGTTATTTATGGTCTTCTTAAGACGAGATATTTAACCTGTCACTCTCACATATTCTGTAATATTTCATTCATGCCTTGGCGTGTATATTATGTGGAGAAAATTGCAAGTCAATAGTACTATTTTCTAGAAATATTTATAGACAGTATTATATCAAATGTTGGTTATTTGGACAGATCAATTTTCCTTTGACAGTTATTTAAACATAATATTTTCGGGGAGATAACCTAACTGCTCTCAGGCTTAATTAATATCTTAGTGGCATTGTATAAGTAGTAGTTGTGATATAGAAAATAACTGAAATGATAAAAGGATCTATGCCATGATGTCACTGTTCTGTTAATAAAGAAGTTGAATATCCTTAAAAACTTGTACATCACTAAGGCATTATCAATGTTTGTTGTTTGGCATGTTTTTTGTGTAATTGCATATGCTTGTATATGGAAATTGTATGAAAGCCATGGAGCATAGTCCTTTTATTCCTTCATTTATAGAACCTCTTGACTTGTAATTTTTGGAAGTAATTTATCTTTTTCATGAAATGCAAGTCATTGCATGCTGATTAGTGTGTTCAGTCATTTGGAAATTTGTTGACATTTTGAAATTTAAGCAATTATAATAAGAACAAAAACTTGAGGAAAGGAACAAATGTGGCTCATCTGAAAGCATAGGAGTAAGAATATCTCTTACCACCTAATTCCTGTTTTGATTTTAGCCTGAGGTTGGAAGGTTATCAAATTTGGTAAAAAAAACTGTTATTTGTCTGTCACACCCTTAGAAACTTGTCGATCACAGGTCATGATTCATCCAGGGAGCCCTAAGACTGTGTTTTCTTTCAGTCCAAAATAATCAAAATTTACCAAAACAATCACCTGGTCAATGAAATAGAATATTGCTTTAATTGCCCTGATGAAGATAGAATATTCGACAACTGAGACTCAAGCAGGTGGTAGTTTGAAAACTATTACTACAACTACTACTACTTCTACTGACAGTAATGATAATAACTTGTCCTTAATACAAAGTACATCAGAAGGAAGCCAGAACTTCCACATTTAACGTCTCTTGGTATGATACCATCATGGTTGAACCTCAGTCTTCCTGGTGATAAGCAGACACTCTACACACTGAGTTAAATCACTGTTCATCTTTTCTCGAAATTTGTATTTCAGACTGGTCAACTATATCAATTTTTCTGACAACAACATTTGTTGATTGTCTCGTATCACTCCAACATAGAGTTGAAATATTTTGACAATATTTCATGAAAAACATGAAGTGTTTCATGAAGCCTTTCATTCTCTGCTTTGATATTCTGCCGAGTACCTTGATTCTGACGGTTGTGATTATACATAAATATTTCATTGAATAATGATTGAAGTAGTACACGTCAGCTTGTACTTGGTCCTCTACGTGATGGAAACTAGATACGGTTATAGGTGCTCATACCACTGTTTTCTCTCAGAAATATGGAATTATTTCAAATATTTGTCACCAGCATATTGAATGTATTGATGTTGGATGTAATTGAGGGTACAGCATACAATATTTTGCTCAACTGTAGCTGTGAAGCATAGGTTTGCTTTATTAACTTGACACAAATTGTAAAAATCTAAGTAAAAAATATTGTAAAGCACTTTGAAAAAAAAAATAACTGGCTGAAATCTTTATTGAATGAACTTTAAAATCATGAGTAGAATTTTAAGAGTTGGAAAAAGATTTCATGTCAATTAAAATGAATTAAAATAGGAATTAAATAATTTCAGAATGTACAGTGAGTGAAAAAAAGAAGAAAATGTTTAGGATATATTAACATTAAGAAGTAGGCAATCTATCTTCCTTGCATCCTAAAAATCCCCTAATATTAAGTATACATTAATAATATTTCTTACATCTTTTAATATTTTACATCATGTTTTTGATTGAAAGTTCACAGGTAAAAAACGTGAAATGCATCAACATGGAAAAAAAATGTTTTGGAATGTACAAATTTAATTAATACCTCAATACACTTATATTCTAAAAACAATCACTCCTATCTCACATTATGACTTTCATTCAAACACCACAGATGCTCAGTCTTTCAATGTGGATGTCCTCATATGGAAACAGGCTTACACCTGTTGGCGGAATAACAGTGCATGTTTCCTTCCCACACTGCAGTCACTCCTCGCTGACCAGTGGAGACTGGGACTGTGGGAAGCAGATCTGACCAAGTGACCAAGAGAGCGGAGAGCCATTACCTGTGCACACTCCTGCCCTACATCTGCACATACAGTACAGCAGAGTACAGACTCTGTACAGCATGGCCCCTGCTCACTCAAGCGACTCCTTATGCTGCTTTCACGCACCATTGCCCCTGCTCATTAGTGGAGGTGCTGAGAAGTTGCTCTAGGGTGATGTATGGCTGCAGGCGGCTGGTTAGTCCAGCTGGTTACGCTACACTGTGCCGCTGTCAACTCCATGCCGGGACCCACAATACTCCCTCCCTCCATGGCTTTGTCTTCTACACTCGGCCTTGGAGCTGGGCCCATGGAGCTGGATCTGGGAGCAAGTGTCACAACTTGTCATGTTGGCAAGTAGGGAAACACACTGTATTCACATTATGTATTGACTTGTGAAGAGGAAATGGACTTTGGCTATGGCCAGGCTTTTGCACACTGCCTTTGGATAAATTATCAGAGGTTTTGTGTCCACTTCTTTGAAATTCAGTCCTGTTGAATCTGGTGTTTAGAATTTATGGTTATGATTCCTTTTGGTTTTATGCAAGTGATTTAAAAAAAAAAGAATTTACCATTAATTATTGGAATGATAGAATTCCACCTACAGATTAGAAGATTGATATGCTAAGTCTGGGATATCAATATAATTAATTGAGGGTTGTGTAAGTAAGTATCTTAATTACTTAGACATAATAACTACAGCAAGTGTTACATTGATAAAGGGGATGTCAGAAATAATTATGTATATAATAAAGAAGAATTATTCCATAATTTATTAAATTCATTTGAATTTTGTGGACATGCCTCTTTGACTGGTTTTTCTCTTTATGAAAATATAACGAATATGAAAAAGGACTTATAATTACAGGTAATATTATTTCAGCAAACACATCTGTGACACAACTGTATGGTACACAGGCTGCTTGTCAGCATGTTTCAGTTGATTTGTTCAAATGATATGAATTTTACCAGCAACATCTTGTCATTAAAACTCGAACTAAGTCACAGCTTGTCTAATTATTATTTTTGTCAATATTATTGTTGAAAGTAATTCTTCTAACACCCAGTCTTTTGTACTTCTCAGAGAAGTCGAGTTATAACAATCTTTTTAAGCCCTTTTTTCTCATAGAATTTTTAAAAATTGAAATATCTTTTTCTGATTGTCTACAAGTCCACTAAATCATTATTTCCATGTCACTTCACACTCAAAAGAAGCAGAATTGAATTTAGAAAACATTTTAGAGATATTGGTCGAGTCTGCCACTACGTTTGCAAAGTTGATTAAAGTTGCAAGACGGCTATAATATTTTAAAAAAATTTCCTAGATGGATAATGTTGAAAGTGTTGTAGATGCTTTATGGTTTGAGAAACTGACTATGACATGTGATTCCAGACGAGTTCCAATGACTTCCTCCCGCTGCCATTGGGCACCTGTTGATACAGGAAGTAGCTCTGCTAACAGCAGGCTCTTGTCAGACCCAGGACCTGAAACCATGAAATGCCTCGATGTGCTCATGCAGGCCTTGAGCCGACTTCTTCCTCTAGTCCTCTACTTTTGATAGTTTGACAGTTGCCGAGGTAAAGATATGATAGTTTATCATGAAAGAAATTTGGATTTCAGTGTATGTAAATTGGTTAAATTCTTTGTGATTAATATCAGATGATTTATCTTTCCCCTCTTGTCAAATTCAAATGATATAATTGTCTGTGCAGTGTCATGTGACATGAAAAGCTTAGGGAACAAATTATAGAATGAAAATAATGAACAAGCAATGAAATCTGAATTACCTGTTTCCAGAATACTAGAATTAATGAAATAATCAGGTTTCTGTGCTGCTGCTTGAAAAGCTCAAATGTTACTGCTAGGGAATTTTCTCAGAGTGCAAAGAACACCTGCTCGGAGACTAGCGGAATTGCTGTTTGCAGGTCGGTGTGGCCGCGAGTTGGATTAGAGGGTGGACAAGCAACTCTACACCCATGAGGCTCTCCTCAACTTAATAACATGTTAGCCAGCATTGTGGTAAGATCTCAGGTTTCTTGCAGAAGCAGCAAAGATACACACTAAGAATTGCAGAGGGGAGGGGTGTGGGTGGAAGACGTGGGGGAGGGGTGTTACAGGAAGACTGCTAAGGACTCAACGTCTACCTGAGCTTATTGTCCATACTCAGCATCAAAACAACTTGATCACACTGCCTTTTAGATTTCTCTTGGTTGTCATGGCAACTCCAGCAAAGTGATTATTTCTCAGCTTGTGCTTCTGAAGGTTTGCTCTTGTGTCAGTTTTTGAGGAAGGTTGATCAGGCTGTCATTAGCACACTGTCGGTGTTCTCGACTGTAAAGCCAAAAACAGTTTGTATAGTGAGAGGAAAGAGCTGGAATGGATAGAGAAAGGACTGTTTGTGAGTGCATCGATTCCTGTGTGTGGGTGGTGATTCACTGTGTTGTAACCTCTGACCTTAAAATCACCTGGTCAGTGGACCCAACCACCTGCTACCTCTCACACCTGGATCAGCCTTAATTAAAATGTTTAGGTATGGGGTGTTAATATCAGCAGCTTAATTCACTCCCATGAATTTGCTTTTCATCACTACTGTATTGTTACATACTATTTTGCTAAATTAGGTTATTATACATAGACCTGGCTTATGAACTGGATTTGATTGACAAGATGGGGTGAAGCTGATGTCACCAACTGACAACCACAGAAATCAGAGTTTGGGTGAAAGAGTTTATTTGGAACAAGGTATTAGCTGTGTGATTATTGTGGTCCTTAGTATGGATGTACAAATTTCATTTCAGTAGAAACAACTGACATTTCTTGATGATTATTTGTCTGTTTCCTGCTTATAGATTGTAGTGTCACTCCTCATGTCCAGTCTTCATAAATCTGTTTGTGATTCCAATCAGAAAATTGAACTTCTTTGATTTTAAAGACCATTAAGAATTTGATTGATATAGCTTGACAAAAATCCATATTGAGAATAGGTTTTGAAACAAGTACTCAGGCAAGGCATCATCCAGTGACATCACAGCATATTTTCTGTTTTGATACAATCATGATCGCCTGTCATGCATATTCCAAACAGGCTGGCTTTACACATAGTCTCTCTGTCTCTTCAGTGATAAGTGTGAATGACTTGTGCAGCAGTGGGTCAGTGTTTATCTCTCTGTCCTCTTTTTAAGCTCTCTTTCCCTCTCTCTTTCAGTCTCTTTCTGTGTCTGACAGGCACTATCTTGTTTTCCTCTCTCCTGTCTCTGTCAATCTCATTCTCTGGCACTCTTTCCCTCTCCATATTCTCCCCCTTCCCTCGCTCGTTCTGTCTCTCTGTTCTGAGTGTCTACTCCTGTGTCTGTTTCTCTCCTTTCTCTGTCAATCTCATCTTCTCTCTCTGTCATTCTCTCTGTGTCAATCCCTCACAATCTGATTCTCTCACTCTGTACCTCTGTCCTGTCTCTTGAGTAACAGTGACTACTGTAGCATTGAACTGAGTCTGCTGATGCCAATGTCTCAGAGACAACATGTCGTATGAGTGGCCATGCTATCACACGCTCTGCAGCTCAGCTGACTGCAAAGCAGCCTTTAAGTCTCCCCCGGTCACTAAGTTTGTATGTAGCGTGGTGGGGACACTTCCCACTTTGTGGAGGAAGGTTTGAGCTGCATTAGCGTTTTCCACATTGTTGTTGGGAGAGCAGACAGAGAGACAGACGGACATGCAGTGGGGGATGTGATGTAATGTGCTCTGTTCTACTCTGCTGTGCTGTGCTGAAAGCTGCCTGCAAGTCCAAGTTAGGCTGACATTGGTTGCAGTGAGGTTGGCAGACAGGCTTGTTGGCAGACAGGCAGGCAGGCAGGCAGGCAGTGAGGGAGGGAGGGAGGAGTGAGTCGTTCAGACATGCAGTAGGTAGACTTGTGTCTTTATGCCGTTGTGAGAAACTTGTTTATTTGACAGTTGTTGAGTATGGTTGTTGGGTTTGATGGATGGCATGTTGAGTATAATGGATGTATTGATGTCACTTTTTATTAATTTTTGGAAGTTTTTCTTTTGACTGAAATCAACATTATCAAGTGTTTCACCCTGTCTACTTTCTAAGGTGAAATCACTTTGGGTTAGGTTGATACCGTGAGTTTATGACTTTTAAGTCTTAAGTATTTCATATCATTGTATTGCCTTTGTATGATTTTGATACAAGTTAATATGATGAATATCTCTTTCTCACAAATCCTATTAATGAAAATATTATAAATGGATTAAATCAGTTATATGGTTTTTGATCATTGATAATTTACTGTCTATTAGAATACCCAAAACATTACCCATTCACAGAAAATATGAATAAGATTATTATACATTTTCTTGTAAGCACACCTCATGACTTGAATTAATCTTTGAGGACATAAAGCCAAAACTCTCTTTAAATTGTAATAGCCGAGAACTTGTCTGGAGTTTAAGATGTGAACTGTGGCCAAGTGCACACCAGTTAAGACGCAGTCACAGCTGAATATGCTAATGAGACCGCTTGTTCTGAAGCAGGCTTCCCTTTGACATGGTATTTATTCCAAGTCAAGTTTGACTGCAATTTGAGGTGCACAAACCTAAGAGAGAGGCAGCTCTGAGCCAACATACAAATAAGATGAAAGAGTTTGCTTTGTGAGAGTCTTGCCAGGATTACCTGAGGAATGTGCAGCAGCCAGCATGCACACGGCTGTACCACATCTCTAGACAAATAGTTGATAGCGCTAATATGCTCCATAATAAACACCATCCTAATCAATATTAGGAGGAGGCATTGTTTTCTCATTGTCTACAATAACGCCTAGCACCTTTATAAAGTGACGTTCATTTTGAGATGCCACTCTTGCGTATTTGGTTGATACATTCACTTGATCTTTATTAGAATATCTTGTGATTTATTGAAGATTTTCTTATAGGCCCGTCACCTTCCTTTAGAGAATTTGTCAAGCATGATATTTATTTAGAAATGCCTTACTTGTATTCTTGCTTCATTTACATGAGGACTCATTTCAGTAAAGAGAAATATTTTGTGTAGTTTGATGTAGTTACTAGTAGATATTTAATGAAATGCATTCATTAGGCTTTCACAAAATTAAATAATTGAAGAACTTGTATGATCAGGTTACATGTGGGAATTTTCTATCAAATGTCAATGACATTGATGTATTCATACACATTTTCTTTGACTAGTATTTTATATGACTGATAATACACCTGATGTTATATTTATCCTCCGCAGCATGTTTGGCCTGAGGTGGAGTTGTAGAATTCAGTAGCATCTATCTATTATTACAAATTGATATATCATGATAATTGACTAGAATTTTTACAGTTTTATATACATTAGTGCAGCAAAATGTGAGAAGTCATTGTAGAGTTTTGACTTCGTCCTTGATTTTAAGGTCACAAAACTAAAACTTGCTCTTATCAGTGCAATATCTCAAGAACCTTTTAATGGATTCTTTTAATTTATTTCTCATATGAGCTTCTCATTGTGAAAATATAGGTTACAGTTGGTTTTGATGGCCTTAAACTTAGTTTTCAAGGTCACACCAAAGCTTTGAACTGTTTAACATTGGTTCTGTCTGTTAAATGTGTTGGCACAATAAGAATGGCTCATTTGATACTTTACATATTTTACAAAATGCATCATCAAAGATAAACACAAGGTGAAGTTGATTTGGTCACCTTGACATCTTTGGCAAGGTCACAAAGTGTTAAAAAAATATCATTTAGTTGACCATCTACAACAAAAGAAAATTATACTTGATAATATTTCTTGACATCCATTTTCCTTTTAAACTATGATTTCTAATTCATTGTCACTTTAGTTTTGAATTGATTATTTTCTGCAATTTAACATATCACCTTAGTACGAGTTAATTGTTTTCTTTATGTTATTACATAAAGCACTGAGGATATCCAAGGATATATATTGATAAAACTATAATTGTTTCATACCAATCTCTGACTCGTCTGATTTACTTTTGGGAATTTAGCAAGTAATTTAAGTTACATGGGTATTTCCAATTTTTTTTGCAGGTTTATGTTCATAACTTTGTTGATATTGGTCTTTAACCAATTCACTCTCATCGCCACTTCCTGACAAAGTTCCAGGTTTACAGCTATAAGTATTATGATATCGATAACTGGCCATGAAGGTCCTAATTGCTTCTGTTTATGTCCACAGACTCAAACAGATAAATGAGCAGCAACGGCGAGAACAGGAGAACATCTACATTGAGGAGCTTGCAGAGCTGATCTCGGACAGTTTCACGGACATGAGTGTATTCTCCGTCAAGCCCGACAAGTGTGCAATACTGCAGGAGACTGTCAACCAGATCCAGCAAATTAACAAACAAGGTAGGTTTAAGGTCAGGGTTGTGGGTGGGAGACATTTTCATCAAGCATCAGATCATTGAGGAATGACTTCAATCTTCTATTTTGTTGCACTGATTAGTTTGGTCATGGAAGGTGGTCATTGATTTAACACTTGATATATGTTTAAACATCTGCACGGTCATTTGTAGCATTGTTTGTATATTTATTGCACTTATCTAATGTAATGATATTTAAAGGCACCAGACTTGCCAAGCATCTATGACTACATTTTTCTGTGATTTGTATACATGATAGCTCTTGCTCTCCTAGTGATTTGCCTTTAATTTTTAACATGAACATCAGCTAAAAGGTGGATTACAATCACATCTCACCCAAAAATAAAGTACTGAATGTTGCTGTGTTTTTCTAAAAACCATTAGTACATTAGCACACCTAAAAAAATCTACAAATAAACTACTGGCTAGCTTCAGATCACGTTACTGTAATAGGTCCGATTTACAAATGTGCCATATAAACAAACATGAGGGTTGAGGGTCATGGGCTGGCTTTCATCAACAACTTAACTACGTAAACAGAAGAGAAGAGAAGACAACATGTGTCATGTTTTCATCAGGACTCACTGATTTGAAAACTTTTGTTAGTAGGAATGATGTTTAACACACACATAATCCAGGGAGAAATGAATTACAGGAACAATTTAGGAATTTCTTCCAAATTGTCCTCATGAGAAGTAAAATCTATTGACCCCACAATAAAATTCTGTGGCTACAGATTTATGATATTACTTGACATTTCATATATACACAAGTTGTGTAATAAGGTACTGGCTACCATATTTTTAAAGTTTTATGTGGTGATGATAAACTTCTTTGATTGGTATTCTAGAAAGAGATATGGTGTATAAGTAGCTTCTTAATTCTTGAAAGGAATGTTAGTGCTGAGTGAACTGGAGCAATGCTTGAGTTACAACAAGTTGTGTGATATTTCATAACTCATCTGATTGATGGATAAACCAATAAGCATTTTTAGGAATTTCAACTGTTCGAGTGCTAGAGTGCAACAATAGAGTGTACAAGCCAACACTATAACAATCGGTCACCTAATGAACTTCTAAATCCCTCTTAAAAAAATATTGAAACGTGCCTTTAATGCCATGTAACTATGTCCAGACAGCTATTTTTGTGCCTTAATTCCAGTGAGTTGATGAGCTTGAGTATAAAAATTTCTGTTGTGTTGCAGCTGAGAGTGGTTCCGGAGACGCAGTACAACAGAGTCAAGTGTCCTCCAGCAAACCTTCCATCCTTGCCAATGACCTGCTTGGACCGTTGCTGCTTGAGGTACGTCTTCTTCTGACTGTCCATTCTGTGTTAACAGAAAATCACATCATCTGTCTCTCAAAATTGTTAACTGAGGATCATGGCATTCATTTATCCAATGGAGAAATAAATCCTTTGTCTCCAATGTTAACAGAGAAACATACCATTTGTCTCTTAAAAGTTGATGGAGAAAAACATCATTGGCTCTCCAAAGGTAATTGAGAAACATATCAATTGCTCTCCAATTTTGATAGAGACACACCTCATTTGGCACTCCTAGGTTTATAAAAAATAATACTGATCATTTGTCCTTTATGTTAATTGAGAAACATATCAGTTGGTAATCAACCTTCCACCCTTGCTAATGACCAGGGTCCTGTTGTACAAAACACCAACCTAACCTTAAATCACTCAGGTGGCTTTAGTGCAATGTTAAAGGATGGCACTATGGTTAACCTTTAAGTTAAGTTGTTTTGTGCAAGGACCCCCTGGGCCTCCTTTCACAAAGCAACCTTTACTAAGTTTAACCTTTTCCATGCTTTAACATTGCACTATGGTTACCATAAGGACTTACTTTCACCTTAAGGTTTTGTGAAGGAGCCCCTTCATGATGTGCATTGAAACCCTATTCACTCTCTGCTTGATTCAGGACACATTTATTTCATTGAGTGTTTCAATTTTGCATGATCAGAAGTGTACAACTGAGAAGACACTGTACAGTGTACCAGAATAAAGAATTTGCTCAAACCTGATACTTATAGAATAGCTTTAGTTACATTGATACAGATAACAACACAAAGTACTAAGGATTTCAGGGCTATTTTCTCTTATTTACATTTGCAGGCTCTAGATGGATTTCTTTTTGTGGTCAACAGCCAAGGCAAAGTAGAGTTTGTCTCTGAAAACATCACAAGTTACTTGAAATATAACCAGGTAAGCAGATTTCAATTTTGTGTTATCAATAAGGTTTCCCGAAGTGTTGGATTTTGATTGAAGAATAATGTATAACTTGAACAGAGCATATGTTCTGATACTGATGAAATAATGATGTTGATTTAAGTATACACACGTCAAACATAAAAACAGCCTCTCACTATACACATTTCCCCCTGGTCATGGTTATTATTACCATAATAACATTGACTTGATATTTAGTTTGATACATACATGATGTAAGTTGACAAATGGACTGATAAAGCTTTTCAGAGATAAGGTTCAAATTTCTAATCCAAAAGTTAAGTAAGTAATCACTTCTTAAATTCAGTACACATTTGTGTTTTGAATTGTGTAAGTTTTTGGTTTCTTATCTCCAAAAAATGTTTTTTTCTATGAAATCTATCCTTTTCACAGGCTAGAAAATGTACTCAAATGTTGAAAAGAAGATATTTTGTTTAGAAACACCTTTGTGTGTGTTCCCCACAGATAGTTGGAACAACAATAATATAGGACCTTCGACGGAAAACCAAATTAGTTACTTTTGTTCTGCTTTCATTATTTCCCATCTGCCTCCTAGATAGCAGTGAATATTCAGTAAATTTACAGTAATTCAAGTAAGCAACTGGGTCTTCACTGTTTTGTCAGGAAATATATCAAAGACATGCTCCAAGCCTATCCTTTATGAGCTTAACAAAACAGTTCAAACTCAATATATCCCCTCAAACAGTTCCTGGTGTCTGTATTTGCTCAGGAAGATTACAATTGAGTCCAAATCTGTTAGTTTGAAGAGAAATTGATTAGTCCCGGTTTGAGGGTGGGTATTGAATACATCAGGGCAAAGCTTCCAAGGAAGAACACTTGCACGCTGACAGATGTGCCTTTCTTATTTTGCGTTCACTCAAGTGTGACACAATCTCGTTTTCAGTCTTCAGTCCCCGATCACCTGTACTATAGCGGATTTGTTGTCAAATGTAAACAATAGGCTCTGGCCTGCCTGGGCGAGACTGTCCACATTTCAATTGCCTGGGTATCTTTTGACTTGTTGTTGAAGATGAGGTTGAGGATTGTGTTCCCCATTTCCTGTACTGCTCAGGTCATATTGTTGTTAGTGACTTAGATGGATGTCTCAGAGCTTAGGATAGAGATTAACAAATACAGGCTATATGATAGTGTTGTCATGATACAACTTTCTTCAGGCTAATGGTAAATCTTAATGAAAGAAAACATTTAATCATTACTTGAAGAACCCCAAAAAGTGGTTTTAGTAAATTGATAAATCAGTGAATTGCTTAAATTGTTCTTCATTATATGTATTTTTGTGTATGTTAATAGGATTCATGTGTTTCAAACATGTCACTGTTAACTTAGAATTTAAATGAATACGTCTGACATTACTGTTAATAATAAGGGAAAGTGGTATGTGAAGAGAGAATTTCAATATGATCTGCAATATGAAAACTATTTGGAAGACATGTCATGAAAACATAAAAGAAATTGATTTTAGTCATAAGAATTGTATACAGAAGTAAAAAGATTTCTACAACAATATCTATATCTCTTTACAGATGTTTTACCTATTGTGAAATAAACAAGATTTGTTATGATACCAACTTTGACAGAAATATTTAATATTTGTGTTATAATGCCACAGATATCCACAATATATCAGACAGATATTATTCTCAGAGGAAGAAAGATTATGGTATATTGGACATTAATGAAAACAGACTCTCTTTGTTACAACAGATGTTCAATCTATTTTGTACATCTGTTGAAGTTCTCAACTGCATTCTCCATTGATATCACTAAAATACCATAGATTATTGATAGTGTGTAGATGTTTTGCATTGATTATATTCATATTTGAAACATCGTTGATTAAAATAGAAAAAATACTCAGTTAAAAGTAGAAAGTTAAAGAGCAATTCTCTCAACTGTACATGACAATATTTGTGATTGCTGAATTACAAGGGCCATTCCGAAATGCCTAGTTTCTGTAATCACAATCTAAAAAGAAAAGGAATAGTCATGGGTATAACACCTTCTTGAAAAAGGCTGTGCCAGAACATATTGGTTCTCCCAATTTTAAATTTTTTTCTGTTGCCATCTGGTTTTGAGTGAGATCAAATTCAAAATTTTTGGCCATATTTAAATTTTGTTGTAATGTATCACTTGTCAAGTAAAATATATGACCTTAAGTACAGTTAATACATAGATAAGATAAAGGTAAAAATTTCATTATAAATTCTGGTGACAATATTTTCATCAATGTTTTAATTCTTTAACATATATTTCTAATAGGAAATAATCAGCTGACCTCTGAGGGACTATATGCTTGTGCTTTGGATGAGTCTGTTGTTGAATAATGATATATATGCAATGATGTCAAGATGCAAATTTGAAATTCAGTAACAATAACAGTTCTTTAGGTTTTAGTGTCTCCAGAGCTTTTCACTGTTTAGGCATTTAATAGTCCTTTTGAGTGAAATCTGGTTGTCTTTCTGACAGTTATCCAACTACTGTGCTTTGCGGGAGACATAATATTTTCATTCCCGTCTGTGGTTCTGTGCTTCCGTGGATCCGTGGTTCTGTAATTCTGTAATTCCAAAATGCATATCTTAAAAAACGTTCAATATTTTTTTTTTTACGAAACTTAGTATGTGGTTAGGTCTAGTGGTGGAGTGGTGCCTTTTGCTATTTTGGTTATTCTGAATTTTTTTCCCCTGGTTTCCAGTGCAAATAGGGGGTAAGGTCCGTTTCCGGCCCATATCTCAAAAACTGTTCAATATTTTTTTTACAAAACTTGGTTTGTCGTTAGGTCTGAATTTTCTGGTTCCCATGGAAACAATTTGAACTTTGTGCATATTGGGGGCTATTGATGCTAATTATAATATTTTATGTCTCTTTGAGTATCAAATGTCACATTCCTTACAATAAAGAAGTTGACAAATATATAAAACCCTTCCTTATGCACTATTGAACTTGTATATTTCACGATTCATTATTATTTCAAGTTCATTGATGCTAATATATTAACCTTTTTATTGTATGTTTGGTATGGATGGTTTCTGGTATAAGTGGCAATAAGTTGATTAGGTTGGATTAAAAGTTTGGAAGGGGGACATCAATGCACATATTTCTAGTTATGAGTTGCAAATGTTAGATGTCACATCTACCTTTGAAATTATCCCCATATCTATCCAAATCCTTTAAGTCACTCACTCATTCTCTTTCCGAATGAAAAAATATAAAAAAAGTGAATTACTAGCTTGAGATCCATTCACAAGGACACTTTTATGGAGGTTATCTAACATCACAGTAACGTAACCATTACCATAGAGACATGTACTAACCTCAGCTCGACAATGTTGTCTGCTGTACACAACTGTTTAGACTTATTCTATTAGAAAGGAGCCTCAGAGAAATGGCTCTTTTGATGTCAAACATTAATAACTTCAGTCTGTGTCGGGTAAGGGGAGTAAGCCAAATCACTTTTCAGTACATTACCACCCATAGGTTGCTAACTCCAGTTCATGACATGCAGGCTCACAATGTTGTTGCAGACTCTCTGTCCATAAAAGAATTATCACAAAGAATGTACTGTTGAATACGGACCAAATGGTCACTGTTGCATAAGTGATCCTTGTCTAGTTCCTCGGTCAACAATAGTCTTTTTAGCGACAGCCAGTTTTACGTCTTTTGACCAAAAAGCACAGTTATTCCCTATTATGGAGAAAATTGATGCTCGCAGTGTAATAAAGTTTTTACATTTGAAGGGCTATACTGCAAGTCAAATTCATGATGAGATGAAACTGTTTATGACAATGACAGCCCATCCTATGACACTGTTGTGAGATGGAAAAGGAATTTCCAAACAGGCCACATGTCCCTTGCAGATGAGCCAAGAAGTGGACGCCCCTCACTTACTGATGATATGGATGTCATCAAGAAGGTTGAGACGCTGGTTTAAGAAGATTGCCGCGTAACTCTTCAAATAATAATGCATGAAACAGGTCTGAGTTATGGCAGTGCATGGAACATACTCCATAACCAGTTGCATATGTTCCAACTGCAGCACGCTGGGTTCCTCGCTTACTGACGGCATTACAAAAACAGAATCGAAGGGACATGTCATGGCAGGCATTGGAGCTTCTTGAACAAGAAGAAGAGGATTTCTTCAAGCATCTTGTTACCATGGATAAATGCTGGTATATCAATATGATCCTGAGACAAAAGAGATGAGCAAAGAGTTGAAGCTTGCTACGTCACCACCTCCCAAAAAGGCCAAGGTGTAAAAGTCTGCAGAAAAGGTCATGGTGTCTGTTTTTTGGGATTGTCATGGAGTCATCTTGACAGATTATCTAGCTTAGGGTCAGACCATTACGGAATCTTACAACTGCAACCTGCTGAACATTAAACAGAGGCGCTGCGGTATGAGCACCAAAGGTGTTCACCTGTTAGCTGACAATGCCCCAGTTCACACTTGTCAAGCAGCAGCTGTAGAGGCACGGCGATATGGCTTTGAAATCTTACCGCATCCCCCCTATTCACCCGATCTTGCACCAAGTGACTTCTTTTTGTTCCCCGAGATGAAAAATCTACTTCGTGGACGTCGTTTTGAGGACACCAATGACATCATTCCAGAGGTGGAGGCTTGTTTTTCCATGAAAAAAGGGGTCATCTTTTCAGACAGTCTGCGCAAGGTCAAGAAGCGATGGAGAAAATGTATATCTCTGGATGGTGACTATGAAGAGAAGTCTTAAAAACATGAGAACAAAATAAAGTTTGTACCTTTGATATGTGTCTGTGATAATTGAAACTTTTTTATATCCCCTCGTATGATGTTTACATAAGTGTGTAGAAGGTGATTGAACATGAGCCTTTTGTTGCAGGATGACCTTGTGGGCAAGAGTGTATACAACATCATCCACGTGGGGGATCATGCTCAGTTCAGCAACAGTCTCCTGCCTATGTCACTTGGTATGTATTCTCACAGCTTCAATAGTCATTCTCTCTCAGTTTTTACCTAAGCTTTTCACTGACTCATTCCGATAACTAATTAGTTTATTGATTGTTTGTGGATTGTCTATCAGTAAACACATACACAAATTCTTGATACATGTAAGAACACCATGAAGGGTTTCCTTTCTTCTACATATTAAATTCAGCCTAAAATTTGGCTCTTATTTCCTGAGGCTGGTGGTAAACTGGGAAGGAGTCCTAATATTAAACCTCAATTTCTGAAATGTAAAATTGGATTAAAACTTTGAAGCCAACTGCCCACACCACCTTTTTTTAGAGCAGACTATCAGAAAAAAAGGACCCCCTAAGTGATCTTAGATCTGCCAGTGGCACTAATTATTCAACATGTTGAATGTTAAAATTCAATGATTACTCAATTGTGCCGTCATTACTTCTCAGAAGTCCTTTAGATGGTAAAGAGGGTAAATGTTTTAAATTCTTCTTGCAAACCTTCCCTATCTTGTCCCCCTCTAGTTCATTAGCCACAGTTGTGTTTTGTTATGGCATGGGCTATTTTTACTGGCTGTTCTTTATCATGAAGGAAATGTATACTTTGTTTCAGGAAATGGCATAGTGTGGCCAGGGGAGTCTCCTAACAGCAAAGGACGCAATTTTAATTGTAGGATGCTGATAAAGCCTCCATGTAAGTCTTCATGCAGAAAAAATTTCAAAATGTAATGAGCTAAAATCTTCTTTTTTTCAATAGATGCAAACGGTCAAGATTTCTTTTTAATTAAAACATGATTATTGACAGTATTTAACAAGTAAAAATAGTTTTAATTTGAAGAATTGATGTTTATAATTTTCCGTTCTAAATACAAAAAAAAAAATTTCATCTCAATTCACATAGTTGGCAAGGGAATGTTGGCTGTCAATGCTTCTGTTTGTTCGGATTTTCCTTACCAGACCAGGGTCCGTTCCACTAAACAATTTATTGAGGCTAAAAGACTACAGTCGATTGTAACCAATGTTAAAAGAACGGGCTATTGGAACTCTACAACTGCTTTGTGGAACGGCACCCAAAACCCAAAACTTAGAACATGTTTTATGTAATTAGTTCAGATGCGCGTTTTCCAGCCATCCTTTCCTTATGAGATGTAGATGTTGTTATTTCTTTCCAAAGTAAGGGCTTGGCAGGGATTCCTCATTGACAATACTTAGATATTTAACTTATTCGGCCTTAGTTTAAAAGCAAGGCTGACAGTAATGCCAGTAGAAGGAAGATTCAACACTATTTTATATTCCTACCTTCCTCACCTTTTGTCCTTCATGCACAAATTTAAAGCTGAGCTAGTATAATGTTATATATTTGTGTCATATTAGAACAGCAGTAATGCTTATGAATAAGGTCATTTAAACAAATTTTGTTGAGAAAGAATATTAAAACTTTTGCACACTGCAAATGAAAATATAAACTTTATCCATGTAAAGTAGACCTGTGTATCGTGGCCTTAGTTCCGATATGATATATCCCGATTTCAGTTTTATTAGGTGAGATGACATACAATGGAATTATTTCCAAGGAACCTCCAAGACTATTATCATCATGATACCAATGTAACTGTTGTGATACAAAATGTTTACAAATGTTTAGCTAGGCAAAAAAATTTAATTATATTTCTTAGCTAGCAAACTGTCAAAAACTGAAATCACAAATATCAGAAATATTATATATATTTTGTCATTTCTAAAATAGAATAAAAACTTTGTCAGCTTAAATACTTTTCTAAACAAATTATGTTTATAGTCTCGATATGTTGTCCCTAATGGTGATACATCGATATATCATGGACCCTCTCGATAAAAAAATTATTGATATATTGTCTAATTATGTTTATTATCAAAACATTCTTATCGCATAGTAAACGATGCAAACATCTATAGTATCGATAAATTGTTACACCACTAGTGTGGGAAGAATAAGTCAAGTAACTTTTCTGGAGAATGAAATTACTATGTTTATTATGTTTCGAATGGTGAAATATGCCATTTATCGGTGAAAATAAAACCCGTATTTTCACTGAGTGAAATAAAAATGGTATTCTACTCAGTGAAATGACGCAACAATCATATGATGTCGTCTGTGACGTCATGAAACAATTGAATTACGTCATGCAACGGCCCGCGCTAGCAAAGCGTTTTAGATTCTCCATTCATATAGTTAGGGTCATTAACGTGGTTTTGGGAAACATAATAAATAGAACATTTGACATTTCTCGTCGAATACCATGAATATCTCATCTCGTGAAGTAGAAAATCATATATTTACACTCGTGGCTACGCCACTCGTGAAAATATAAATTTCTACTTCACTCGATGAGATATCCATGGTATTAGACGAGAAATGTCAAATATCCTCTATATATTGAAATTATAATTATTATATTGTTATTAAGGTATTGTTATATTCTATAAATATATAGTTGGTATGAATATCTCTGCAAAGAAAAACATTTTTATATTTTCAGCTGAAGAAGAAGAGGATGTAGAAGTCAAACAAACCTATGTGTCGCAGTATGAAAGCATGCAGATTACAGCCATATTACAACCTTATTTGGGTGAAAAGTTCTCAGAATCACGTGGCGAATCAGGTAAGGGGAGATAACTCTTGCAATTGCTGTAAAGTCTTTCTGGTCAATGGATCCATTATCTTTTCTTCGGTAGTTGTTCAGAAGTGCACCATATGCATTAACAAAAGTCTATTGATCGCTTTGCACTCATCATTTAGGTGGCACATCTTAGTATAGATGATGTGCAGAATAAGAGAAACGAAACAAATTCTTTGTAGATCGGTTACATCATCTGCTGATAAACCATACGAGTAGCCATGTTTAAAGATCATGCTTCACAAGAAAATGATTCAATGATAATGTGAAAATAAAACATTGACTATTGGCGGATAATAAATTGTGCACAAATTTGAAATTATTTTGAGGTCATTCTTACCTTCTGCCTCTATCTCAGAGTGTCCAGGGATAGCCATTGGCCAAAAGCACATTATTTAATTTGATTTTTTATTATGTATATTGGCTATTCAGAATACTTGGCAATAATGAATCTAACAGCTGAAGTATAAACAATATGCCTCTCTCAGCCTGGTCAGACCTGCCACTTTCAAAGGGATTTTATGACACTTCATTCACATTTGAGCAAATTACTTCCCTTGACAAGTTCTTGACTTGTTACTTATTTGGTTAAATAATTTACTGAAATACTTATTAACTGTATGTTATCAGATCAGTAAGAAATATTTTCCATTTTAAAAAAAAAGTCATTTCAATTTAAGACAATTTAGAATTACGGTTGTCTTTTTCTCTACTCAGAAAATCATACATGTCTAATGTGCATTGCCCGGCGTCTTCCTATAACTGAGAAAGCCAATATGATGATTGGTATAGAACAGTTCACAACAAGACAAGATTTGAATGATAAAATCATTGATAATGATACAAGGTAAGAATTGTTCAGGCAAATCTGTTTCTAATGTAAATTTTCTCTTTATGTTATTTGAAGATTGTTTTATAAATTCAATGTCAGCAAATGTTAAATTGGTTATTTTTCCTTATGAAGCTATTTGCATATATCATATAACTTTGAGATAGAAACTGTGATGGTAATCATGATTTTAGAAATGAAAATTTAAAATTCAATCAATTCATTTTTGTGTGGAATTACTCATCCTTCTCTTCACAACATTGCTTTGTTTTTTTCAGAGGATTAGCTGCAAACTACGGCGCTGTAGATTTTAAGGGACAGAACATTCTTGATTTCTGTCATGCCAACGATGTTACCCAGCTTCGTAAACACTTGCAAGATGGTAAGTAAAGGGTTTGATGTCAGATAAGTGAATAATCAGTGAGAATGAGGGACACTCACCAGTATTCTGTTTCAGGAACCAGGACAGGATGGAGCGCACTTAGAAGGGTAGTAAAAGTTACTTATCAGTTACTGTATTTATTTCTTTGAGTTTAATTCAGTTAATATCAATTTGCTGGGTGAGTGTAATTCACATTTAAAGATCAGCTGACCATGCAACCAAAAAACAAACTAAAAAAATTGTCATCAATAAATCCCATTATATAGGTAATGTCTAATTGTTACCAACAATGTACCCATTTGGTTTCCATTAGGCAGAAAGTTAAACTATTAGCCCCTCCCTCTTATTCTAAATGGCATGTATATTTAAGACCTGATTCATTTTACATATATATGTTGATTATATAGTCTTTACTATTATAATAAGGTTCACCAACATAGCTCAACATGAGATAAGATAATCTAATCTTGATTGTCCCAAAAAGGAAATTTGTTTTTTATAATTACAATTCTCCAGAAATGTGATGACAACTATTAACATAATATTCAAAACAATTCATGTCAAAACAGTTAACATAGACTAGGAAAGATAATTGACGTCAACATGAAAAACGTGATGCAACATTAGACAGAATTTATTTCTCTAATGCTGCACGGAATTTTTGATATTAACATATACTGTAAAATCATAATATTTCGCGGGGGTTTAATTTTCGCGCTTTTCACGCAAAGCCATAATGCGGGAATAATAAAACATCGCGAAATATTATGGCTATGAACGTGAAGAAAACTAATAACAGACAAATAATTTGGTTGACACATTGACATTTTATTACTCACAGGAATGTTTGGTTCGTTCATTAATGACGAGTCGCTAATTAGAGCTCTCACAAGTGTGTACATCGTACGTCGATATGCACGTTGTTTGTTGTGCAAACACAGTCATCACAATAATCCGGCCTGGCGTAATCCACTCTTGATCGGCAATATGCTTGTCCTGATCTTGATGTTTTGATTGCGGTACGCTAGAGCTTCGATTCGGAGCGTATTCGGTTTGATATTTCTTTGAACGAGATCTCGAGAAGTCACATCATTTAAACACTATTGTTTGGAGTTAAAGATCAAACTAAACCGTTCCGAATGTTTACTTCCGCGAAAACTTAGCGACAGGTATCGTTACAACTTCAAAACTTGAAGACGTTTAATGACAATAAATAAAAATAAGTTTATCATTGATGTTTGGAATAAATATTGTTTTTATAAGTTAATTACTACTAGTTCCACAGTAATCTGTGCCGCACGGTGCATGTAGTTTTGCTTACCAAACTTTTGCTATTGCTTAGTCGATATGCGCGAAAATTAAACCCCGCGAATCAGTCATTTTTTTATGTTTGCGCGAAAATAAATGATTTTACAGTATATGGAGGATGGTAAGAGCATGACTTCACTGGTATATTACTGTAACTGAGTATGTATTTTCAGTCAAGAAGCACCGGAGCCACACCAGCAGCGTGTACCGTTTCAAGGTGCAAGAGAACCGCTACGTGTTCGTGCAGACCAAGAGCAAACTCTTCATGATGCCTGTCACCAACGAGCCAGACTTTGTTATGTCTACTCATTCCATTATCAGGTCAGCATTACAAAGAACTTGTGTGTTTACATGTGTGTGTAATGATGTAATGATCTAAAGTATAGCTTCCCCTGCAAAGCACAACCTGTGCCTGTCTCAATCAATGGCTCAGTTAAGCTTTGCTGAATTGCCCCAATTTTGGTGTTGATTGCAGCGCAAAAGAGAAATAAGCAAATCTTTGAAGTGCATTTAGAATTGATATGCATTAGGAGGACAAGATTTTCTGGATAGCAACTTCATTATTGTGAAATTCAATACGTTTCTGAGTATGTGCTTACTCCTTCATCAGGTGGGATGTAGGAATGTGAAATGGGGCACACAAACACATGTATATAAACCTAATAAGAGAGAATGATTAAGAGAGAATGTAATACAATGTGGATGTGGAAATAAGCAGCAACCCCCTAACATTTCTGATAGTATTGTTTTGGCAGGTGCAGTAGATTAAAGAGCGTGGAGAGAAGCGTTTAGACTTGTAAGTTATGCCTGGTATGGAAAGTTGTCTGAAGTATTGGTGTTAAGGATCCTGTTAGGTAGTATGAACTCCCTGTACGTCTTATTGTTTTAAATCTTCATTAACTTCACAAAGTGAAATAACATAAAAACAGGGTCTCATCATCATAAAACTTGCATCTCTTGCAGAGAGTGTGATTCTGAAGTGGAGCTAAAGGGATCTGCCTCAACTAGTTTAATGAAGTCCATTATTGGACAGTCCAACATCAACAACCGTGGTGGAAACAGCAGCAACAAGAATCTAGCCAACATGTCCACCACCGCAGGAATGAACATTCTGAGTGACCTCACCTCTCTCATGTCAAACCCTCAGTCGAATATTGAGGGCCTTGACCTTCTTAACTCTAACAGTAACTGGGACTTGTCAGTTGGGGACAACTCCTTTCAAGGAGCAGACTTCAATCTTAATGCTGCCCTGGGCGGCAGTAGCAATGTGAACTCAGGTGGTTCCTCTTGGGACAACATGCCACAGATGAAACTAGCAGCTCAACAGCCTTCTCTTCAGAGTCAGTCACAAAATGTGTTGCCTTCAGGACAGGTTCTCAATGCTATGGCCAAGAGACAGGCCAATTTCCAACAGCATAGAAGTCAGTCTGTGTCATTTGATGAGCGAAAAAGTCCTCGTTTTTCTCCCAACACGAGTGGCAGAGGAGCCCCTTATCCCCTGCAGACTCAGAGAAGTGTGCCAAGTATGATTGGATTCAACAGTCAGAGGAGTCCAGGGGCAGCAGGCATGGGAGGGCCAATGAACCCCCTCAGATCACCAGGGGGACAGTTCACAGCTCCCTTCCCCCAGCAACAGAGGAAAACTGTGTCACCTATGATGTCACCGACAACACCAGGTAAGCCTACTAACTTTACTGTTTGAATCTTTCAATTACTATTATCAAAATTTGACATGTAGCTGTAGTATCTGTTATCAAGGCAAATTGTTTTTACTGGTTTTATGATGATACTGTATAATTTCCCTATTCTGTGATGATGCTGTACACTCATCCTCTTGTCCCCACTAGGTGTCTCTTCCAACCACTCTGCATGGTCACAGTTCTCGTCTCCGTCTAGCGGAGAGTTCCAGCCAGTGTCAAGTTCAGTGTCCACTGGGCAGCGTCAGCAGAACCCTCTACAGGTGCTGCAAGGTATAGACTCTCATTCAGGAGGCCTTGATCTCCCAGATGCCATGCAGAGACCTCGGTCCACAGATAACAACTTATTCAGTGCAAGTGATATGATCAGTGACGCTCGAACAAATCCAAGAGTTGGAAAACTGTGTCAGTTGTTGACTGGCAAAGCTTCCTTTGACCAGTTGACAACCCATCCAAGTGACCAGGCGGCCAAATCGTTCCTGGAGCGAACTTTATCAAAATCTAGATCTACCACGGATATTACCCGTCAGTCGCCCCAGCCAGGCCCTGGCCAGAGCCCTCCGGAGAAACCTCAGAGCACGTCCAACGACGACCCTGAGCCTTCCCACCGTGGGGATGGGTTGGAGAAAAAGGACAATGCAATACTCAAAAAGCTTCTAAGTCAGGAAGAGGATCTGCCAACGATGGATACAGAGATAAGCAGCTCGCCACACACAGGGGGCGCCCCAGGGGATAAGCCGGGCATCGAGATGGATAAGAATGAGGCAGAGGCGAAGAAGCCCTCTAACGTTCTCCTCAAGGTAGGCACATTGATGGTCAGTCAAACTTTCATACTCTCTTTGTTGTACAAACTTGTGCATGTCAGTCCTATCTAAATGGGTAATTTTTAGCTCAGCTGGCCTATCAGGTCAGATGGGCTTTTTGCACTGGACGTTGTCTGGCATGAACCTAGGCTCAGTTCTTGGTTGTCAGTCATTCATGAACTTTTCAATTTTCTACATTTTAGTTTAGAAATATGTCACAAGACACATGATTTAAGAACATTCATATAAAGTATGTATGACGGTCAATCTATGTGCGAGTCAAAAGAGATCACTCATTCAGAGTTCTCTTTTAAAATTTTCTAATGATGACAAAGTATTAGAATGCTGTAATCTTGGTAAGGTATTTTACTTTAAAACTTTCCAAATTATTGAAATTATGGAGCATTGGCAGTTTGAAAACCTTACAAATGCAGTCAACATAATTACATATATATACATTGACTTTTATGTTGACAGTAACATATCGTTTGCAATTACTTAGCATTTGGAAGAGCTGTATATCATGTTCAGCATGTATATAAATGATGTTTATTTTGAAAACGGGATTACTTTGCTATTCATAAGGAAAATCAAAAGATGATAATCATCCTGAGGCACGGTGGAAAGAAAACATGTATCCCAATATTTGTTTATTTACTGGAAGCAGAAAACTACCCAACAAGATAATTAAATTATTTATGTAAGTTGGAAGCATGAAATGATTTATACAAACTGTTAAGATAAGTGAATTAAAAAATGAAGAAAATATTTATAACATTAGCTTTTGAAGAATTAAATCTTGACTTACAAATTTTATCAGATATTCTTTAAAATTATTCTATTAGGAAATTGTGTTTTAGATACTGATATGTCAAGGAATAGGACACTTTCACAATGCTTGGTATAAATATATTTTGTCTACCTGCATGCTTTTTTTTTAGTTCATCAGGCCTAGAAGGCAAGATGGGCTTATACTGATATATAAAATGATATGACAGGCAATGCCTTTTCAAATTTGTAGCAGTTGAATAGTCATAAGGAAGTCAGTTGGAAATACAGTCTTGATTTGAGCTGTATGCTGTAAAGCTAAACAAAGATCATCTCCTTAAACATCCAATACATGTTTTCTTCCCTTAAGAATTCCTTTAAGAATCATATAAAAATGACTTGGAAACCTTCAGAAGGTTTGTTGATATTTCGCTATATAAATTTACAAAGTAACACTCCAGGCTGACAAGTCTTCATGTTTGACATCTTTTATCTAATTAACATTAGATCAATAATTAGAGTTAGAAACTGTCCAAGGGTCACTCAGAAGCAGCAGGTTTCTAGTGCTTAGTGTGCAACACGTTTGTTAATAATTCTCATTTGAAATACCAGTTGAAGAATTCTGTTAGGTAACCGGGAAGTGATAACCGTGGAGTAATAAGTTCCTTGGTGCTTTTCAATGGAAATATGGTACTTTCAATGTTGTTTGTTGTCTTTACTGTTAACCCTTTACCTGGCAATTCAGTGAATTTGCTAATAACTGATAAGTGAATATTCAGCTTCACAGAATTTTGTTTTATGCCATGAACTTAGCAGGTATAGGGTTAATAAACCAGTATGATGAGTATTTTGATTGGCTGGTCTCATGTATGATGTATTGTGTGAGCAGCAGCTGTTGAGTGATGACAAGAGCGGGGATGGGACCAGCAAGTCCTTGCAGGCCCAGATGCAGCGAGAGCTGTGCACGCCCGTCGAGGAGTTGGGGCTGGACGGGGATGGCAAGAGACCGACCTCTGAGCTGCTCCAGAAACTACTCCAAGAGGAGGAGGATGAAGAAAACTGTACCTCTGCTCCAGCGGTAACTTGTCCTTGATACATTCATTCTTTACTTCAGTTGATATGTTGGATAAAACATTAGTTTTATAGTATAAAATTATAAGATTTAAATAATGATTTAATTTTGTTACATATTGATAAAATATAATTATGATATTTACATTTACAGTATATTTGAGTTATCTTACAAATGACATCAAAGGTTATCATGTTATTTCATCTCATGACATGAAGCAGAGAAGCAATAATTAATGCCTGAGTATAAGTGTTAACCCTTTCTATTCTGTGTACAGGAGAGTACAATCCAAGATCAGGAGATTGGAAGTGGGTCTCGGTCTCGCCATCAGTCAGGCCAGCAGGAGCCACAGTCTTCAGGTTTCTGTCAGCCTGTCACCCCACAGAGTGCTGCCAGTTTCACAGATGCCTCCCACTTTGACATGCTCAAGGATGTGTACTCAGATCCAAACAAGAAGGCTGAGGCTAGTGGGATGCTTCAGAATAGACACCTGGACAATTTGTTCACGAAGTTGTGGGAGAAAGGGGACAAGGCATTAGAAAAGGATGATGTGAGGATTAGGAAAAATAAGCGTAAGTCATCCAGTTCTGACGTGGACAGTACTGAAGTGTTAGAGAATGATTCTAGTGCGTCTGCTCGGCAGCAAAGCCAACTGTCCCAGAAGAATGCTTTGCTTGCCCAGCTGCTCTCCAAGAAAGCAGCCAAAGAGACAGTTGTGAACACCCAGCTCACTGTGAATCCAACTGCTCTCCCACAGCAGAAGCTACCTAAAAACATTACAGAAAAATTTATCCAAATCCGCAGCACCAGCCAGGATCAGGTGCACCGTCCGAGTGAAGGAGCAAGTGTAGACAAAGAGAGTAGTATAACCCCTAACCCCAGAGATAACCCTCGCACGAATCCTAATGCACCATTCCCAGGAAATACCAAGCCTGATGGTGCTGTCGGTGGTAGTGATAATTCACATATGGGACAAATGAATGCTGGGCTACCAGCTTCCCAAAACACAGACACTGAAAGTGCCAATGACTTTGACCAGTTCCAACAGTTCTTTTTGTCACAGGCGAACGAGTCTGTGAGTATGGAACTTGATGCCAATGGTGGTGACAGTTCTGATCCACTCCTTCAACAGATTCTGCAGCAGGCAGCAGATCTGCAGCATGAGTTGACATCTGGCAACATCAACCCATCATCGTCCTCCCAGTCACACGTCCCTGCTACATCGAGTGCACAAGGCCACCTGGTCATGTCCACACACACAACCTCTACACAGGTCACAATGAGCCAGCAGCAGCAACATCAAGCAACATCTAACTCTGAGAACATGAATGTCATGCACGAGATCGAACAATACATGGACCCCTGGGAAGAGATAGATAATATACTTGGAATCAACAGCCAGACCAACACTCAGCAGATAGGTCCAGCATCTGTCACTGAACAGATGGCCATAGATGCCATCCAGAGGCAACTTATGAGTGAAGAACCAGCTCAAGCTGGTCAAAAGCATACCTCTGCACCTGCCAGCAACCATATACGAAATATCAACCCTGGTTTCGCACCAGGGTCAGTTAGCCAAGCGTCAAGTAGTCAGCCTGGGCAAATGCCTTCCCGCCAGACTCTGGCCCAACTGCAGATGTCACGTAATTTAAGACAGCAACAGGCTGGAGCTATGGGCCAGGTAGCCGGGATGGATGCAGCATTCACTCAGCAGCTTCAACAGCATCAGCAGCAACAGCAAATGCAGCCACCTCCTCCACAGGGCTCCTTGGGCCAGCCCTTGCCAGGCCAAATGGGGCCACGCTTTCCTCAGCCTCAAGGTAAGACAAGTCTTAAGTGTTATCAGAAAGGTACTAATCTTGAGATTAAAAAATTTTCCTTGATGATTATTAATGTCATCGTTCTTTTGATAATTTCCATTCATATGAGATCAGATCTTGTAATAATCAGTTTAGTGTACCTATGCTATTTTTTATTCTTAAATTTGTGTTTATTTTGCAAGACATACACATAAACTGAGTGCTCTTTCCGTAGCTCCAATGGCTCCTCTTGCCAGTGCCTTACAAGGCCAAGCTAACCCACAACGTCCACCCATGTTCCGCGGCCACACCAGCTCCACAGCTATACAAGTGCGTCAGACCCTGCTTCAACAGCAAAAGCTGAAGCAGATTGAGAAACAGCGTGTCCGGCAGGCTCAGGAGAGACAGCGTCTGCTCCAGCAACAGAGAATGATGGTCCTTCAGCAGCAGCAACAACAACAGAAGTTTGGGCAGTTCCAACAGGTAATAGCATCCTTTCAGTGTTGTGCAGTGGTTGTGCTATGCTGGGGAAAGAAAAAGGTCCTTCATTTCAAATTAACAATACATGAAAGACAATCTTGATTTTAAAAAAAACCACTTCAAGATTCACATTATTTGAAGTTTTGCAGCCCTTGGTAATGTGTAACGGTCTCTTTCTCCCATTGTGATTGTGTGTGGTCTGCCTGCTTGTCTGCAGTGGTCCCCTATGTATATAAAGGAATGAGTTTTGTGCTGTTGGTGATAGTTGTGGAGCGGTGATGTAAATTATCTCCAGTTTCAAATTCACCTGGTGTTTCTTCATGAATGTCTGATACTCAAACCTCAATACTTGAAGAAACTCAAACCTTGATACTTGAAGAAACTCATAGCTCATTAGGGGAACATGCCAGAATAGTCATTAGTCTTAAAAAATCTGCATCTGTGCATTTGCATGACGTAGAACTAAGAAATTATAGCTCTTCAAATTTTGATAATGAAAAGCTATGTATCAATGAAAGCGTTTTGTTTCCATAGGGTAATATGGGAGTAGATGGCCACTTCCCAGAAAACCTTGGCGAGCTAATGAACTCGGGGCACGCCCCTAATGTTACGTTACCCGTGCAGGTATGTGAACATACTTCAGCAAGGTGACAGTTGTAGGTTACACTTTGATCTCTATCCCAGGTGAACTTGAAATATGTGTTCATACACACAAGCCGTAAATCATTGACATCTCTGTAAGGAAACTAGAAAGACAACTGTTTTCAGTTATGTCACCTTTGAAGTTGTTGTAAATTTGTTGTTTACATTAGGTTGTGTTTGAATTGTGAAGTCAGCCTAAGATCTGTTGTCATAGATTGTATACGTTGAGTGGTATTTGAAGTCATCATGTGTTGATTTTCAGCGTGGGCAGGCCATGCCAGGTCCGATGTCCCCACGGTACAACCCAAGCGGATTGCCAGGGTCAAACCCTCCGATGAGTCCCATGATGCCTCCCTCCACTCCCCCCTCTCAGCTCTCCCCCCACTTCACCCAACAGCAGCAGTGGAACCTGCACCCTCAGCAGGCTGGAGCTATGCAAGGGGGAGTAACTCTTGGGCAGGTGCGTCTCAACTCATTCTGCTTTGTTTAATCTTGGCAAATTTTACTTTTATTATCCTTCAATTTACTGCATCCAAAAAATGTTTTGTATATATATATATCATTCTCAGTTTATCATAACTCTTTATTTTTCAATTGCAGTTGATATTGATGGTTTTTTTTTGATATATGGAAATATTTCAGCTATAACATTATGTCTGTTTACTTCATGATATTTTCAATAAATACATTAAGGTTTGATTGGTTTTCATTTAAAAATATGAAATTTGGCTTGGCAAATAAACCATTTTCCTCATTTGCACCCTGCTCGCAAAGCAGTTATGATCTGGCAAACATATTTTCATATTTTTTATCTGTAGGGTGGTCAGTTTACTGGACTTCAAAGACATCGCTCTCTCTCTGGCAACATGCCTAGTCCAGGAGGTCAGGCCTCGCCCCGCTTCCAGTTCCCCGAAAACCAGTTCCCAACCGGCCAGCAGGGGGGACAACTCTCGCTATTCCCAGGTGGGGCCCAACAGGGGTCTGCACAACAACAGCAGGGTGGTCCACAACAGATTTTTGCTCAGAACCGACTCATGCAGAGACAAATGAGTCTGCCTCCAGGTTAGTTGTGTGCAGATATTTTAGTTTGGAATGTTCCGAAAAGTGTTTTTTGCAGTTGTCATGGTCTGATGGGAAAGTTGATAGGGTTTTGCTTCCTAAGATTCTGAGAGAGTGAGTCTGAATCCTGCAAAGGACTCGACTCTAATTTGTTCTGTTCCAGATAGTGTGATCCCATATGAAACATTGTGAAGCTTTTGTACCTGTATTCTAGACTTTACTGTTGATAGTGGTTGGAGGTCAAATTTAGCCTTGGAGTGGTTTGAGTGTATTCTAGGCAATTATCTAAAATGTTGTGTTTAAAGACTGTTGATTTTGTGTTATGATGGTATTTTTGTCATGTCATGTTATGTTGATGAAAAAGGGAATTAATTCATATTGTAAGTGTCTTTCATTTTCGAATTGATAAATATTCCATTAAGTATTAACCTTCATCAGAAAAGATTACAAATCTCATTTGATACAATTATTACAACGTATTACAATAATGTTTAAACACCTATGTTGTGAGTGGTTTGGAGTTGAAGTAGAGTTTGAGGTACTGGTTTGAGATAGAGGGTAGACAGGTCAAAATAGGAGACGGAGACCGAAGGAGAAGATCTGTGACAAGATGTTTTGCTCCGTGAATCTAGTTTATAGAGTGGTCATGTTCTGAATCAATTACGTATGCAATTAACTAATAGAAAACACTTTTAAAAAAACATTACAGTAATCCAATTGAGAAAGAAAAAAAGTCTTATAAGATGTGAAATTAATCTTTGGTCACAGATGGCAAATGTACAAAAAACAATAAAGGTGTGGTTATGGCGTAGGTCCTTAGCTCTCCATGTTTCTATTTACTTGATACTGAGCTAAGAACATATCTATAATGATGTTTACATGTATTCTCTTGGGTTTCTTGAAGACTCAGTTTGATTAGCAATGTTGAAAATGATAATTATAAGGGCTTAAAATCCTTTCAAATAAGTTTCTCAGAAGTCAATTTTCAATGATAATTTCATGATGATTGTCTGGTAGGTAATACACTGTTCATGATTACATCCTTGTTAGCTGGTGTCGCATGTTGCCACTGCAAATATGGTATTATTTGGTCCTATTATTCTATAAGTCTAGCATCAACAGGTCAATAATCAACTCAAACCTTCTAAACAAACAAACATCAAACAAGTCTAAGAAAGTTATATATTTCATCATCATTGATATAAAAAAAACCTTTCTTGTTTCATATTTCTTAAGAATTTCTTAATGTTGGAGTCACAATTATTGATAAGAGATGATCTTAATGACATTAGTGTGATGAAAATGAAAATGTTTTTCTAAAACAATTATTTTTTAATTCAAATAGAAAAAATATTTCAAGTCAATTTTCCATTGTAACAAGGATATTGTTTTGGATTATGATTACATAGATCTTTGGTATGCTGCAATTGCACCAAAAAAATCCCTGAAAAATATCTAAGATAATGATTAAATAACATTTCCAAATCAACCCAGATGTTTTGTATCAGACAAGTTGCTAACCAAGTTGGTCTACTGTTAATTATCCCTCAAAAACTGCTGTTGCCAAGGTGCGTTTATTAATCAATATGTGATGACGAGGTGGAGTAATCAGGTTCACTAACGAATTGATCCATGTTGTTGTGAACCAGCCACAGGAAGGTCTTACATCACAATCATCCATCCTACGGGAGTGAACTTTTAACCTCAGCTTGTTTGTGCATATCACAAGTCAAACTTGCTTTGCCAGCTCTACAGTGCTGTATGCTCTTGGCAGCTTGGTTTCAATCACTCATTTGGAATGCCTTGTATCAAAGGTAATCTCTACAATGTCTGTGACATGAGCGCACACACACAGATTGTTCATATCGGGCTGTTTCATGTGAGGTGGAATTTTAGTTTGGTAACACTTGATGAGAAATTGTTGACAGATCATTGCAGTGTTTTCTGTATTTCAATATTGTCTAGAACATTTTAAAGTCATTTGGTTTGGTTTTATAAAGCTTAGTCTTTTGTCTTCCAAATTGTGGACAATAAACAAAAAATGTACAGTTATTTCTAGGGGTATCCTTCAGTCATCAGAAGCATAAATGATTTTCTGTTATGTACTTCATGTTATGTTTAGTCAGTTTTGAAAAGTGAAAAATCAATTTTAATTATAACAACAATAATTAATTTCAGTGGAGTTTCCATGGTTCTGGGGATATTTCGGTAAACTCTTGTTCCAGTTAGTTTTTTAAAGGATTTGCTGTTTAAAGTCGATTCAAAGTTACTGAAAGTTGAAAGTTGTTGTGTGTTGATTTGAACCTTAAATTGTTACTATGTTTTTCTTAATAGATTTATTTTTTTGATGATTTTCTTATTTGATTGTTCGTGTTATTTTACTTTTGTTGAGGTGTGATTTATGATATGTTTGCTCTTAATTTTCAAGAAGTGCCTTTGATGACAGCATTACATTGCACTGACTGTCATAGTTTATAAACAATATCAATATTAAATCTTTTTGCTAGACATTATGCAGGGAAGGAACAATATATTCTGATATGACAAGCCAACATTGATATGTATACAGTTAACAAGCTGAGACAGTTTTAGGATGAAGATATACCTTTCCTTGTTATTCTCTTTGAAAACTAGTTTTGTGGAAGCCAAATTACTTATGTATGTTATGTTATTTCATTTTTTGAGGCAAATATAAATATACATCAAATGTCTTATATGCCATATATCACTGACAACATGTAACAAATGGCCAACATCATCTTTAAGTCAAGATTATCATAAATGTAAGTAAATATTAGAAATCTGAGTCATTGACTTCACCCTTCCATGATTATTAGACATTTATTGTGATTAAACAGTTGATGAAGTGAATTTGTATGTCGGCCCATTATACTAAGAAGGTGCTTATGTTGCAGGTCGAGGGTCACCACGCACCCCTCACAGCCCCTACAGTCCAGACCAAATGCTGATGTCACCACACTCCATCTCTCCCAACTCTCGCCAGTCCCAGCAGCCTACACAGGTCAGTAGCACTGACATCAGTCACAGGCAGGATTGGCTGTGCTTTACCTACCATTTTTCATTCTACTGTTCATTCTATTGGTTATAGACTAATTGTCTGTAATACCCAAACATATCCATCTCAGGCATTATTCCAATCAATTATAGCCAGCCAAGCAACAGAGTTGACAAATATGAAAATAAAATTATTTATTATCCATACGGTTGATGATAAGCGAGTTAATATTTTCGATACGAGCACATGTGCACATATCACTTTTAGCGTATCTGATTGGTTGAAATATGACCTTGACCTCTGTGAACGAGACGAGGGACTACTTTTTCCATTCATAATTTTTTACTACGTAGCGTAAACTTCATTCACGGTTTTCAATCACTATGAGACGAGATTACAAGTCGGGAATCATAACAACAATAAACGCTTTCTTTATTCATAAATTGTCACTAAATAAACCAACATCAACAAATATTAACTTTATATACGTTATTTTCTAGTTTTCCTGCAAAATTTGGTTGTAAAATTTTCACAAGTCTACGTAGCAGCTAGCCGACAATATGGCGACGTTTTCGCCTGTCAACTCTCTTGTTATAATAGTCTTAGATTGTTGTTAAAATCTTTGACATGATTCAGCCACTTGGAAGTTTCAATGTGTTTGTAATTCATAAGGAAGCAGGCACAATCGAACAAATTCCTCGTTATCGTTTGAGAGAACAGAGCATTCGGTGACAGAAATTTCGGTTTAGGTGCCGGTGTGAGTGAGTGCATGTCGCCTACATCGCCTCAAGCCAAATAACGGAGAATCTAACGTCCCCTCGACCTCTCGTCAGATGACGAATAAAACCTTCGAACGTAAACACTTACGTTTCATCGATGAGGCCATATTAATATTCAAAGTTATTAAACATGTTAAGTTGAATTTCAACTCTGTCTGTCATTTATCTTCAGCTGAATAACTCATTCTAGCGGTCTTGCTTGAACGTCTATCAACACGTTAAAATGGCCGCGGCACTACTATGCTAACTTTTATCTTTCCACAGCGATGTAACAGTTTCGCTATTTGTGAAAGCAGTATCGGTATATTACTTACTAAACGTAAACTAGTAGCAAATGGTCATATACTTTACATATACTATTTTCCCAGTATGTTTCTCTCTATTAGGCGAAGCTAGAGACTTAACTGTGCACTATATTTCCTGTCACTGACCTCGCCGTAAAGTACCAGTGCGCAATGACCTAGTTTCTACTTCATTGGTTTCGTATGCTAAATTCATGGTTTTCGGGGCAATTCTTACAAAACTTAAATGGATAATAAAGAAATTATTACACTCGCAAGTGTGTCATATGATATATACGAAACCCTTGTCAAAATGTTGTATTACCCTCGCTCTCGCTCGTGTAATACAAAATTTGACACTCGTTTCATATATATCATATGACACACTTGGTCGTGTAATAATCTCTATATATTAAATAGTTATATGATATATGGTATTGTAATATTTTCATTGCAACCATTGAAAGTTAAACTACTAGTACTTTATTTTGTGTTCTTTTCACATTGAACCATTACTATGAAGCTTATCAACATGTCTCGCCCATCCAGTAGCACTCATCCTGCAGTAAACCAATATCATCTGTCTGTAGGTGAGTCCAGGGTCTGGTGCTTTCAACCAGTCGCAGTTGCCTGCAGGGTTCTCCTCCGGATCCCAGCCTATGTCCGCCCCGGCAAGTTTTTCAGGCCAATCACTGTCCACTGCCACCTCCAGTTTCAACCAATCGCTGCCTTCCTCTTCTCAGGGCATTTCCTCCCAGTCCTTTCAACAGCCTTTTGACCTGCAGTACATGGAGACTGACAGGTGAGTGTTTTAGGGACGACTTTCCAAAAATCGTGTCTGAGATCAATCAATAAGATTATGAATATATTTAAAAATGGATACTTCTGAAAACTACACAAAAGTTTGACAATAAGAAGGAAGCCTAAAAAATGGATTTTTTTATGTCAATTATAAACTGGGCAAAATTAAAGGTATGCAAGTTGTGAAACAATAAAATTATAAAAAAATAATCTATTTGTTTGTGGATAACATATAAGTCATGAAAATTCCAGTACCCCTTAACGATTGTGTTCAGAGTATATATACCACTAACAAAGGGATGTCACAATTTCAGCAAGAAATCTGGTATGCCAGGCGACCTAAATTCAGCCACATCCAACTCTACATCGCAGTACGTCAAACAAGAGTTGCGCATCATCTGTAGTGCACGCTCTGAAAAGCAACAGCTTCAGTCACAGCAACATCAGCAACAGCTGCAACAGCAGCAGCAACAAGCAGACCAGCTTGCCTTTGACACGGGGGAACTTCCACTAGATATCCTAGAAACTAGTAAGGGACACTTATGTTGTCTTTCTTATATGCATGATTCAAAATTGTACCTATCATTGGGGGCAAGTTCGATTGATGGTCAACTAGCCCATGGTTCACACATAAAGTCTACACTTGGAGATTTCACCACTATGCTTGACAGTACATGTATACATAATTGTTTGCTTTATCGCTAAATTAATACTAACTTTGATATATACTTAAATGTGGCCTCAATTCCAAATATGCCTATTTTTTTAACTCCCTTGTGTTAATCACTGTAATTTATGATCATAATGTAAGTAAAAATAATACACTGGTCAAAGTTGTTTTACCAGCTTCAGAGTGCTGCAATCATCCAATTTATCAAGACAGAACTCTCTCCTTACCATAACTATCTACTTTTGGTTGTACCTCAACATCTCACATATACTGCTTCATCTGTAATGCAATGTTTCTTTTGCCACTTTAGTTAACGATATGACGAAAGAGCATGCAGTGGCCGGGGTTGGGGGAGGACTGAACCTGGACGATCTTGGGGAAGAGGAGGACGTCATCTCACACTCGCGCCAGGAGGCCAAGAAGAGGCTGCAGCAGTTCCGAGCTCTCTCCACCGGCCAGGCACAATTCGGTACAGACTGTTCATTGAATAAAACTCTTATGAGGCTTTTAGAAGTTATAGGATAATCTTCTCCGTAACAGACTTACTTGAATTCTTAGGACATTTCTGGACTACTTCTTGCCTCTTCTTCAGATGAATGGAGTAGAAATAATTTGCCCAGAAACATCATGAGAAATCAAATAAAGATTTTTGTAACCATAAGACAGTTTTTGTATCACTTATGATGACTTTCAGAACAAAACTTAAAATGTATCATCAATTTAATGACAAAATGAAGTCGTTTCAATACACTCCTAACAGATGTTCAATCTACTCTTGTATGAATTTCATATGTATCATGATAAATTCAGGTATGCAGCTTTTGTTTGAAAAGCTCATATAATTACAAGTGTCAAGTTGTTTTTGTTGAAGAAAGCCCATTTGTAAAATCTTAATAAAGTGCTAATTTTTAACATTATCCATCATCAACCGCTTTTGGGACCATTTTTTGTTTGATTTAAACATTATGTCTATTTTTAATATTTGAATTATACTAACAGCCAAAGGAAGGACAACTTCCCCCTATCCTTTTTCTAGCACCAATAACCAAGGCAATCTGTCAGCAGTTAATATTGGTACTTATGAGACAAACCTAATTCTGGTTTTACTATTGTTGCTGACCAGTATGTATGGTTGCTCAGTTCCAGACGACGCTGAGGCTAAAGCTACCAGTTTATTCCGTAACCAGCTTCTCTGTCCCCCGCCTCAAGAACAGCAACCAAAACCTGCAGCCAAGCCAGACAACATCTCCCAAGTCAATGTTGTCCAGCGAGAACCGCGGGTAAGTCATAAATGTCCACACGAACCATCACCTGCTGTTTAAAGTGATGTATCTAAGTCTCATTCAGCATTGACCTTGTCTCAGTTATTATTTCATATTTCGTCTTTTTTGTTACTTCATTGTCTTTGACCATATTTGTCAAGTTTACATTGGTAAGAAATAACATCTAGATCAAAATGGGAAAAAAACAATTCCCATGAACTTAAAATGTTTTTTAATTGAACTATGAACAGAATCTGTGACTAAAAGAAATAAAACGAAGAACCTACAAGGTGTATGATGATTTGAAGAAACACAAAGTTAATAATGAATTTTCTGTGAAATTATTTTGGAGTTTTCATATTTTCAAGTATACTGTCAAATGTTTATGATTTCATATATGCCCTTTAGCCAAATGAGATATGACCAAATCCAAACATATTTTGCCAGACATTGTCTTACAAATATTCATCCTGATAGAATATATTATTGATATGTGTCTATGTTATGCTTGCAGACCCCGATCGATGATATACGTCCAGCAGATCAAAAGAATAGTTTACTGCAGCAGCTGTTGTCTGAATGATGTGCAAGCCAGTGTAGAGGAATAGCTGTGTAGATGATCAAGTGGTAAAGGGCTTTCACTTTGGATGTGACAGAAAGAGAAGCCATGAACTGAAGGCTAAGCAGATATTATTTTTGTACATGAACTGAGTGTTGTGTTGTGGAGAGTGAGAGAGAGAAAAAGTGAGAAGGGCTGATCGAGGAACAATTTGCTCATTGGAGACAGCAGCACCAGCAGAAGCAGACGCAGCCGTCAGCCATATTGTAAATAGTTCTACAAAGTATTGTGTCAGGAAGTTAGCAGACTATATGATCTCACGACCGCCCCATCTGCCACAATGGACAGAGACTAGCGGGCATGTAAACAGATGGCAGTATTTGTGCATTACAATGGAAACTCAGGTGGTTGAGGGATTTCTACATGACATGTGTGACAATTCTGGGAAAACTCTGGTATCAAGTGGGAGGCTCCTGCTTCGGGATTGATGCACTAATTCGGAGGTTGGAGTTAAATCTGGCTGCTTGACTGAGCTCGGAGCATTGTGAGATGTGACCTGCTGAAAAGCAGCCAACATATGCTCCAGGAGTGATGTAGTTATTTTCATGAACTTTGTGATACACAGACATTTCGCTTGAAGATTGCCACCTCACAGACTTAGCTTGGTTTCAGTTAGCTTCAGTGCACAAGCTTGCAAGACTTACAGACTAACTGCTGAGTATGTTATCTGCAAGCAGCCAAGTGTTCCGTTGATTATACTCGTCAAGCTGTACCCATGCATTGTTTTTTCGCTCACCAGTTCCACTTATTTTCATGGTTGTCATATCCCAGTATGTTTATTCATTGGTTTCTTCATTCATAAGTACAGCACTTGATATTTTTGGGGCTGACAAACCCAGGTGTGTCTTTATGTTGCTGTTGTGTGGCAGAGAGAGAAGGGAACCGCACTAGAACCAGAACTGAAAGAGGACAGTTTCCGTCACATTGTCACCATGTGTCTCAGGTTGCTGCCACATCACTGACCGAATCCCATCACTCAACCTTCAGTTTAGGGCATGCCTTCCACCCCTCCAGATACCAAGTGGTATCATCTGCCTTATGAGAGACTGTGCTGTTGGTAGGGGTGGAAGACTGTTACACTTCTTTTGTAGGGGGGTTTGGAGAACTATGTAATTGCACAGAGAATGTATTTTATGTATGTATAAACTGAACATGGCGTAAAAATGTCTACTCACAGAATTGGCCTTCTTATCTCCTATGTTAAACTGGATATGTTGTTGTATAAGCCTTATATGCCTCCTCGCTTTGACGCCAGACACACTAGACCAAGCAGACATCTCGACATAGAAAAGATTTTACTTCATAGCAGATATTGTTAGGCTATTGTCTTTTCCTGTGGGGAGTTAATGTAATTCCCTTCCAAAAGCATGTGAAGTAGTTCCCAAATGGCAATGATTTCTATCAGTTTGTTATAAGTTTGATATCCTTTATATCTAATTTTCCAGAAATTTGAAAATAAGAGGTAGATTTCTATCTCTGCTATCATATTCTTGTAAATTTGATAAGGTTAGGTCAAAACATTGAAATTCTATATGAATTAATTATTTGAAAACTAGTAACATAGACATTGTTTAAGAGCGTCTGTGATATCTTGAGTATTTGGTGTTTTTGAAGGAAGAAAGCATTTAAGCTTGCTACAGTTTTGTAGCAGTGGTTTCTCTCTCAGTTATATGTCCAGTAAGCATTGATTTCGTACATACAAAAAGAAGTTTCAAGTTTTATTACTGTGTATGTTTATTTTCAAAACTGAATCAACTTGAAGCAAACTCATGCCTCAGATGAAAAGAATGTTTGAATTGAAAAGGGTCTAAGTTTAACATTTAAATTTCATTTATCTTTATTGTTATAACCATAGTTATGAATTTAGTATTGCTCATGAAGGATAAAATATACTTTTAGAATTACAATTGATCCTCCTTTTTCACCTAGAACCCCATATAAAGGATGAGTTGAAATTTTAAATGTTTCCAAACGTAGAAGATAGGAGATGGTTGAGTTTGAAGGATATGATGTCTTATCTGAGGCATTTGATTGATGAGAAAATTTCACCCCATAGACTAATTATTATTTGTTGTAGATTTGTTAAACATACCTGTTGATTTCTTGTACCAGATTTCAGTAATAGTTGATGGAGTTGATCTTCTCTGTTGTGAAGGAAAGTTCAGCTCACAACCATTACTTGTTCAGTTTGTACAGCTGTGTAGTATTTTTATTTCATAGAGGTCCAACCTCAAGACAAAATTCCTCCCTGTAGTCATGGAAACTCATCAGTTCAGTTTCCATGGTGACAGGGACAAGAGATCAGTTTGTTAGAATTAAAACAAAGTGCTATATATGAATTCTGTTTTCATCATCCCCAGTGAAGATTTGTTTCTGTAACTTTTCTGTATTAGATGTCATGTCTTGTTTTCGTTACTATGGTTACAGCCACTGTCATTACAGTTGCTAATGCGGCCATTATCACCAGTCCCCGGTTGTTCTGTTGACTTCTTCTATTAGTTGCGGGATTATATCGGCAGCATTTGACATTGTGAGAGGCTAGTCCCCTTGTATTGGGGACACATGAGTTGTATATGAGCAAGAGGCCGGTAAAAGTTCATATTGTTAAATGGATGGCAGTTATAGAACTTGGAGACTGGTAAGAAGGCAATAAAATACATGTATAATTATCATGTGTCCTGTGTCTTTTGTTTTGATTCCATATGTAAACATCAGTTCTTCCTCACTTAGGGAGGAACTTAACATGCTTTGTTTATATATTCAATAGTATTTGTTGTGTAGTCACTATAAAGGTTTCTAACAGAGACATTTAAAAAGTTAATGGGTTTTAGAGTAGAGAAATCTAAAACCCTTTAGAAAACATTCAATACCAGTGGGAAAAGGGTCAAATATGTTGAACAATCATTTATTTAATTTACATCACATTATTTGAAAATTGTCATTACCTATTCAAATCATTGTTAAATAATGCAAACTACACAATAAAAAATATTGTTTCACATTCCCAGTTTCATTGGGCAATTGAAGTAAATTGTAAGTGGCACGTCTATGGAAATAGCTAAGCCTAAAGAAGTTTAAAACCCTAAAAGCTACATTTCCAGATTCTTAATGTTTAGTGGACCAAGTTCATTAAACATTATCTTATATGTCTTCATTTTCCACCTTTGCTTGGGAAAACCAAATTGAAACCATCGAAACACTGTCAACAGCCCAAAATAAATAAATATTGAATGAAGGGCAGGTATACACATATAGTATAGGCATGTAATACTGTACACATTGATTAGATTATCCTGAGATGTACAGAAGTTTAAGTTTCCAAAAATGTTCAAAGTTTTTTTTGCAGATAAAGGTGACCCAAGAGAGGGACATGGTACTCATTCTCTAAACAGGATAAGTTAACATGGTTTTGAGGTAATATTGGAGTATCCTAGTCCCATGTTTAAATATCACGTGAGGGAAGTGCGCTTAATACACTGAATGATGTTGTTTCCAAAGGATGTTTATTACCCCTTGATCTTATGAAAAATATTATATTTGAACGTTGAATGTTCACTAGCCTATTGATTGAAGCGTTAATAAAATATATTCGAGTAACACTCGGGATTAAGGTCTTAATACATAGGAGCATGAAGATTTACAGACATGATATAACTTATTTCAGTGTCCAAATCAACAATTGATAATATTTACACGTATATATCGTGTATCAGACGGGTATGTATATTAGCTTGTGTTTTGACATCGCAATTGTGTAATATACAGTACTTCGAAAGTTAAGACAATCGAAGTACGATATTCTTCCAACAGTCTTTCGGGTGTGAAAATATGAGTAAATACTTTATGAAATTTATAGCCTGAGTGATTCTTTGAACTTTGTATCTCAAAATCAGAACGTCCATGTTTGAAACTATTTTTTTAATGACGCAGTTTATACTATGTAAACTCTAGATGTAGAATTTATGTTAAAACAAAAAATTCGAGAAAACGATAGTCTTATAATAATAACACTCTTATAATAACGATGTAACCTCTATGACGTTCATCTTCAATTCTAAAAGCACTGATATATGGCATATATGGGTTGTTATTTACATAGCAAATTGCTTTAAATTAGTGTTTTTACCGAAATGGAGTGCAAGCGATTTCAAAATCTTTATTTGGTACTGGAAAAGCCACAGGCCTCTAGTTCATTGGTAGTTCACATGAGTAGTAAGTCATTTACAAGTTTGTTTCTATTGTAATCTGTTTTCGTAAAGCCATAGCAAAATACATGTATATGTACATTGCAAAATTCTCTTATTGTAATATGTAAGTATATTTTAACAATGTCCTTTAAAATTTCGATCACTTGGATGTTTGTAATGGTATGGTTTGACGTACTTGATTCGTAAATTTGTATACACAGGAAATAAGAACCAAATTTAATTCCTTTTCTGTTCCATATGGCATGTTCTGTTATCACTTTGTATCATTTTCACTTTGTTTAAAGGCGCAATTAGCGAGATCATCCAAGTATTGCCAATGCAGCATCGTTCAACGGTTAATCCTCTTGAGCTCGGGCTCATATCCAACGTTTCTATTGCAAAGTGAACACTCTGACACTGGTTCATACAAAACAGCCGTGGAACCTGAGGACTGCGTTCTTGTATGTTGATGAATCGTGTTTACAATGAGCTCTTCGCTTAACCTCATTTGAAAATGTGTTTAACTCTGACTAAGAAATGAAAACGGAGGCCGCAATCAGTTTGAAAACCAATCAAATTCATTATTGATTTCTTTAAAGGACCGAGGTACTTTTTGTTGAAATGTCTTGAACACACACGATATTGCCTATGCAATTCTTTCAAATCCTTCGTTTGATATTAACTTTAAAGAAACTTAGTGAATTAAAGAATGAATGAATGACTGAGAGAATCCCCACTAATAACTTGTAAACGGTCTGGTATTATACTCGTGGAATATTTGAACCAAGATCAGTTTAACCCTCTCCTCCATCCTCAGAGTCGTAAGGTCCCGATAATCATCACAATCACCCCAAAATTCGTGAAAATTGGTACCCATATTACCTGCTCTTTAGTCTTGTAATGAATCGATAACCCAATTACACATTTGGAGAAGAGAAGATACAAAAAAGTGTTTGTGACTTAAGCTCGGGAGAAATCAACATCAATCAAATAATATACATGATCAATGTCGATGTCTCCAAAGCGTGTGGCTAGTTGTAGATCCAGTCGATGTAGCAACGTTTTAGCCTAGTTGTAGATCCAGTCGATGTAGCAACGTTTTAGCCCATTGCAGATCCAGTCGATGTAGCAACGTTTTAGCCCATTGCAGATCCAGTCGATGTAGCAACGTTTTAGCCCATTGCAGATCAAGTCGACGTAGCATCGTTTTAGCCTAGTTGCAGATCCAGTCGACGTAGCAACGTTTTAGCCTTTTTGCAGATCAAGTCGACGTAGCATCGTTTAGCCTAGTTGCAGATCAAGTCGATTTAGCAACGTTTTAGCCTTTTTGCAGATCAAGTCGACGTAGCATCGTTTAGCCTAGTCGCAGATCCACTCGATGTAGCAACGTTTTAGCCTATTTGCAGATCCAGTCGACGTAGCAATGTTTTAGCCTATTTGCAGATCCAGTCGATTTAGCAACGTTTTAGCCTTTTTGCAGATCCAGTCGACGTAGCAATGTTTTAGCCTATTTGCAGATCCAGTCGATTTAGCAACGTTTTAGCCTTTTTGCAGATCCAGTCGACGTAGCAATGTTTTAGCCTATTTGCAGATCCAGTCGATTTAGCAACGTTTTAGCCTTTTTGCAGATCAAGTCGACGTAGCAACGTTTTAGTCTATTTGCAGATCCAGTCGACGTAGCAACGTTTTAGCCTATTTGCAGATCCAGTCGATGTAGCAACGTTTTAGTCTATTTGCAGATCCAGTCGACGTAGCAATGTTTTAGCCTATTTGCAGATCCAGTCGATTTAGCAACGTTTTAGCCTTTTTGCAGATCCAGTCGACGTAGCAATGTTTTAGCCTATTTGCAGATCCAGTCGATTTAGCATCGTTTAGCCTAGTTGCAGATCCAGTCGATGTAGCAACGTTTTAGTCTATTTGCAGATCCAGTCGACGTAGCAACGTTTTAGCCTATTTGCAGATCCAGTCGATGTAGCAACGTTTTAGCCTAGTTGCAGATCAAGTCGACGTAGCATCGTTTAGCCTAGTTGCAGATCCAGTCGATGTAGCAACGTTTTAGCCTATTTGCAGATCCAGTCGACGTAGCAATGTTTTAGTCTATTTGAAGATCCAGTCGATTTAGCAACGTTTTAGCCTATTTGCAGATCAAGTCGACGTAGCATCGTTTAGCCTAGTTGCAGATCCAGTCGATGTAGCAACGTTTTAGCCTATTTGCAGATCCAGTCGACGTAGCAACGTTTTAGCCTATTTGCAGATCCAGTCGATGAAGCAACGTTTTAGCCTATTTGCCGATCCAGTCGATTTAGCAACGTTTAGCCTTTTTGCAGATCAAGTCGACGTAGCAACGTTTTAGCCTAGTTGCAGATCAAGTCGACGTAGCATCGTTTAGCCTATTTGGAGATCCAGTCGACGTAGCAACGTTTTAGCCTAATTGCAGATCCAGTCGACGTATCAACGTTTTAGCCTAGTTGCAGATCCAGTCGACGTAGCTACGTTTTAGCCTAGTTTGAGATCCAGTCGACATAGAAACGTTTTAGCCTAGTTGCAGATCCAGTCGACGTAGCAATGTTTTAGCCTAGTTGAAGATCCATTCGCGTAGCAACGTTTTAGCCTAGTTGCAGCCTTACTCAATTTCAGTTAAGAGTTTCCTGACAAAAAGTTCCAGAACATCTGAACATTCAGCCCTGGATAATCGAGGATGGTTTCAACGATGCAATTATCTTACTAGACCCATAAGTTCACTCACCTACTTGCTATCTTCTGCGGGAAACTGTATATTTTGGATTTTCGTCGGGTTTCAGTTGAATTACAGCCGGTAGACTGGCAAAGGATCCTACGGATACACCTTTGAAACTAAGTGGCACCAACTGCGTTTTCATGGACAGTCGTCAAAACAATTAATGATGTTCGATTGATCAGGATCTTATTCGTGTTAAAGTGTTTGTTTTAGTTTTAACCATGTCTGTAGATATGACACCAACTTACTATTCAATAATTAACTAGTATGTCGTTAAAATAAATAGTCATCGAATAACCCTTGTGAAACAGCCAAATCTCATAGTCGATAACTACAAGAGCAGCAATGTTCGATTAGAAGAGGTGTATGTCGACATTTACTGACTTAGACAGAAGACTTAAGACATAAAAACGAAAGACCTCTTTGAAGGGCATTTAGATGAGATACACTTACATGTAAGGAAAACCAGATTTCTGGATAAAGCATTCGTTCTTGTGAATTACACGACGTTTCGGTGTATATACTTACTCCTTCATCATGTTGGATGAAAAGAATGAAAGCAGGTATTTGATGACACAAATGGTTACTGCAAAATGTCCCCTCTTTTACTTAGCAAGACTATGAGCTGTCTGTGAGGCTGCTGGTTCCATTCCATTTTGTTATTTATCTCTCGTAATAGCTCTGAACTTCTCTTGGAAACGGTACTGTGTTCAGGTGAGATTTAGAAAATATGAGCGCATTGGTGATGCGATATTTCCTTCCAGGTATATAAATATAATCGCCATACAAGATCGGATATCAAAGTATTGCATCCATGGTGTATTTTTTCGATTGCTCGCAGGGTAGATTTTAATCGAATTTATCATATATACAAGTTATTCAACTTCGGGATTAATTTTGGACAGGATATAGGTAAAGGAAAGGTGCTTCACCGGAACGTTAAATGATATTACGCCATACCACAATTCATGACAACTTGTTCCTTCAGTAAGATTAAATAGGCCTTCATTTTCACACAGGAAGTGGGATCTTCTCATTTTAATTAATTCATTTTGTAGCAAGCCTGGACATTTAGAATACGAAATTTGAAGTTGCTGTCATAATCAAGAGAAAAAAAACGGACGTTCTGACTGAGGGAAACAAGCAATTCTGCTCAAATCCCGTCAGAAATGTCTCGAATTGAATGAGCAATATTCAGATCTACTTTTGCACTAGGTAATCCCTTGGATGCTGCTTTCTAACACCGTTAAAATTTTGTTGAAACTATATATTAAAAAATACATCACTGACATATCAAAATGATCCAATAAAGATGTAATGATCCGTCATTACATCTAGAGATTTACTGATTGAGGTCATGTTCAGCTGACCTTTGACGAATTTTAAACCGACCAATAAAATGAAGACATGAAGTCAGCTTTCAACCAATCAAGCACGAGTTTCTTTTGCATCCTGGTTAATGTCATATGCTGACGTTTTCTCTAAGTTTGTCTATATTTATCCTTTAAAACATATTTTGTAATTATTTGACCAAATGAGTTGATTTTCTTTTGCACAAATGAACACATAAACAACACACACATATACCGTCGAAAATATCTGCACATAATTTATGCTGTTATCATATTTTTCAACACAATTGTTAATCGAGGTGCTTAAGAACGGCGAAACAATCGCATTGTCCCGCGATTCGAAGAGCTGGGCAATCTCTTTCTTCATTGGCGCCCGGATATAAATATCTAGATGTAATAACGGACTTCGGAATGTATTAAATTACAGCTTGTTTACTAGATTGAAAATGATCATACGTATGATTATATTGTATATGTAGGAATGATCATAGACGTTTAGTGTTCTACTTATATATATTTTTACCTAGTTTCGGAAGCAAAGGTGAACAAACTTTTGGGCTTAAAATACTATTGTTATTGCCAAAGTGTGAAATATGTCAATTTGTAGATTGTTTAGAATTCTCGGGTAATAAGTCAATTGCCGGTTCTATTCTACTGTACAAATTACCGGAGAAATCATCACCCTCGGCATACGTTGCGGGGTGGTGCAGCGATCAGCATAGCAGTCCCCGTGTACTGAATTCGTCTCTCTTGGAAACTTTCGGAGGAACAACTGTTACATATACCTGTTTGATCTTTGCGTGTCAGATTGTCTTGTTAAATAGTTTTCCACAGAGATACAGAGATTTAGCCTTTGTCTTTTTTCCGCAACCCACCCCACAACCGCCATCCCCTTTTATTTATTAATAAGATATACAAAACTGTGAGCCACTGATTCACAATGCGCAACTTATATACTGTTCAACTTTTGTTAAGGACCACAGGATGTATTCTTCATATTAATGTTCAGAAAGTACAGAAAATTTTCATTTTTGGATAGGATTCATTTGAACATCTAACACATGTGAAGAAAGATAGGTTACGCTATTCAGAAATATTCAGAATAAACCACCGAGGAACAGAATTGTAAATCACCATTTCGGCTAAATGACTGTGAGACGTGTTGCAAACCTCTGCAGACACGTTGCAAAAGGCCTTACCATACAGATAGCACTTAGAATCATTATGTGAAATGTCCTGATGCACGTGCTTTCCAGGATGTGCATGACTGATTCAAAAATGACTGAATGACTGTGAGTGTTCGTCGTACATGTTCATTTATATTTCATATGAACATTAAAATCCCGGCTTTGATAAGAAAGATAATATGGTCCTAAGCAGAGGTTGAACAGTATAGTTTACTTTCCCATAAACAGTGTTTTTATTTCTGTGAAAAGAATGTAGTTAACCTGTGCAGACATTCCGTGGCACTGTCGCAATTCTTTTTGCTGAAACGTTAATTGTGGCAATAGTCAATTAAGATTTGAGCATTTCCTCTACTTAAACTACGTCATCACTTCTATGAACATGTTTCACACTGCCGATGCGTAAATTGAAAGAAGGAAGTTTATAACAAACGTGATATTAAGATAAGCGCCGCCCATTCGTTCGTCCCGATATCGTTTCCGGAACAGAGCAAAACAACCTGTAAGACCTAACTCTACGAAAAGTGGTGTGTGAATGTGCATGGCTTTCGACCTCTTTGAATTTAATTTTCAATGGTTTTAATGGAAACATAATTTAGAAGAACATGAAGATTACAAGATACATGTATACAAGAGGGGGTTAAGTGGGGTTGGTGGTGGGGGGGGGGGAGGGGGGGGGGGGGCGTTGGTGCTGAATGGAATAGAACCCCGGTGTTGTGTCAGAGGAAATGCGGTATCGTTGGTTCCAGATATTCAGACTTAAATATAATTGATTACAAGAAAATGGTTTGAATATGGCTAATGACTTAAGGTAATATATTAATAGTAAATCAAGTGCTTGGTAAATACCACTCTTGCTTTTCCTTATTCAGAAATAACAACAATCTGAGAGACAGAGGGCACATCGAATGGCTTTCCGTCTTCCGATAGGCAAATTAAGAAAAGTAAGTCAGACTTGATTATGGTTTCCCAGTAATTCCCTCTTTCACAGCCTTTTGCCCAAAGGCCTATTACACCGAATGTCAGAAATCAAGTGGAACCATCACCATCGGGAATCCTTTGGAAGTTACAGAAGTTTGAGCTTCTTAATTCAGTTCAAATTCGCATTTGAAAGGTAATTTTATATTATGTATAAGTTTTTGATTAAATAAGGCTTTTAACTCATTAATTCAAAGCCGTGTATGGTTATCAAGAGCTTTATGAAAGCAGACAAAATAATATGATACTGTACCCGGAAAAAACAGCCTTTTACCAACCGATGCTAAAATCTTTCTGGTAACACGATAACTTCGAATCGCTCCAAATACCAGTAAAACTACGAAGGCAGATTAATAGTTCTCACGGGATAATTTGTATTGTGGATTGAGATAGAATTCCACAAGTCGTTTAAAGGTAAATTAAAGGCATTTGGTATTAATCCTTGTTTGATACGGATAAACCATGAATCCATGCTTATCCATTAAAACCACTTTTCCTCTCAGTGTTGACCTTTCCGTCCGTCCCCAGACACTGATCATATATACCTCAGCTTTGGGAACGATTAAACGGCAATCTCGGGAATACAATGAAAAACCATTAACAGTGCTACATTTCGTAATAATTCTTTGTGTAAATGCCAGTTGATACTTCAAATCTTCTCTTAAATCCGTCGTTAACCTTAAACATATTATGTGTGTTTAGATTTGTTGTTTCCAGAAAAATACGGCTTATAATTATGCATATGATTTCACAATGAGAATTTTCTGTTGATATAATTATGTATATGATTTCACAAAGAGAATGATCTGTTCATATAATTCTGCATATGACTTCACAAAGAGTTCTGTTGATATAATTTTGCATATGATTTGTACTACTACGATGTGCGTGGTATCCATTCTTAAAATGTCTTCTCATTCTCGATATAGTATTCGTCCAGTCCTAAGATTATTGATATGGATGTGGAGAACAGTGATGAAGTGATTAGCGTATCTCGCCAATGGCCCGGGTTCGAATCCAGGTGAAGGCACCACTCATTTGTAATCTTGGCTTTGTACTGTGTTGTGTCACTGGGCAGGACATATCGTCTACATAGCACTCAGTCTACCTAGCTGTACAAATGGTTACCTGATCACTTGAAAGTATGGGCCTATTGTGCACTTTTGGCTATCTCTGTCATGGATCTATGCGCGGAACACTCTTTTTTTATATATATATAAATCCAATTAGCACCATCCTGCTAAATCAGCGTACATAAATACGCTCTCGCTCCTTCCTAATACCCTGATCTCTTTAGGGCTATATCCTTCGTATGGGTGGCGGCTTCATATTCGTGGCTTTGCTCACTTGGTAATTTTTTGGCCAATGAAATGTCGTTAATGTAGAGCTTGAAGCTACTAGCTTGAGTTCAACGGATTTTTCCAACCGGGTTGTGCCGCCGTTGCTGAATGCGAGTCGTCTCATTAGCTGGTTAGATATCTAGTGATACGAGGGTTTTGGCTTGAAAGAGATCAGGGTATTAAGAAAGAGCGATAGCGGATTCATATACGCTGATTTAGCAGGATGTTGCCGCACTACAGCACAATACAATTACACTTGTGAGTTCATCCTATTGTTATCACGCCCCATTATTTTTCAGTAATGAAGAGTTGCATTTCTCACAACCTTTTCGAACATTTCATTTTTATCTGTTTAATGTAAATTAAATTGAGTGTAATTTAAGCAGGTTGACGACCTCGTAACTCTCGATTCCTTAAAAAGAATGTGTCCCGGCCCTACGGGCCTTAGCTCCATTATTTTTAAGGAATTGAGAGACATAAACCTTTACATAATCATCCGCCCGAATCTATCAAAAGTCAAAGAAAAATGGAAGAATAGGAAAGGTATATGAGCGAACAAGAACGAGTTAAGAACATTCAGTTAGTGTAAATCTTGAGTACTGAAAGTGCTTGATAAGACGCCCGCCTTTAAATATAAGCCTGTCTCGAATAGACGCATTAGCACAGAGCTTTATGAATAAAATATTCAACTTCCTTATCTCAACGCCGGGTAAAGCGAATAAAAAATCTACTACCACTGCTATCTTCCGTTTGTAACTTCCATCGAAAAACTATAATACGAAATAGACGCCTGTCTTGAATAGAAGCTTGTCTCGAATTGACAGGACAGTTTGAACAAAATGGAAACCCGGCTTTTAATTGAGGATTTACGATAACAACACTCAGGCGGCACATCCGTGGTACTAACCATTCCATCCATACATCAGTGACGGGACCCAAGAAAGTGTATGGAAATTGAATATATATATAAATGGTTGAATTTCACTCCTTCCAATTCATTATGTAAGTCAGTTTCTTCGTATCAAGAAACACAAGGACAGTCAGTCCGATAGGGCGTTCTTCCACCTCGGTCAGCTAGATACAACTCAGAAACTATAGATCTGAAGTAACTTTTAGTAGTCTCATGTCCTCGCTTTCACCTGAAAAGAGTATCACACCCTGGAAGCCACTGTTCTGCAGAGGTGAAGTGATCGGCTCACTGTCGCCTGAATGTAAAGTGATCGGATTAGCATTTGGATGTTAAAGATCGGTGAAAATTATTAAAAGAAGGTAAATTACACGAATTTAGGTTTTAATGGTCATTCATAGAAAGAGCAAAACTGCTACGCCAAACATAAGACATTTATCAGAAAGTATCGGTATATAACATGTTTTCACGCTGATAAATTCGAACTTTAAATCCTTATACATTTATATTTTTATTTTTCTTTAGCAAATACCTATTGATTATTAACAACATTTGATTTTGTGAAATGTTGAAAATAAAGGTGAAAATAATTATTTAGTTATTGAAGAAAATCTAAAATTGATGTTCAGTGATACGATCACTGCAGAGGTAGTATAGTCATTGACACTGGTCGATTCATTATCTGATTTATGAAGATTTTATGAATATTATGTACACAATTGAGCAAGTAATTTGCACATATGTAGGAAATGCTTTATTAACACTATTTGCATCTAGAGAACATGTATATTAAAACCTTGATGATAGTAACTTTTGTCCTCAAAAATTTTTTTATTCTACCAATAACTTCTGAATTTCTTTGAATAACCTTTATAACCATGGATTTCATATAATGCAGATATATAACTAAATTTGATTTGATTTTTTAAATGACGAATAGACTTTTAACACATCTCATCTAGTCAGCCGGTCACTTCACATTCAGGTGGACAGTCAGCTGATCACTTCATCATTGAAGAAGAGGGTTCTTACTCACGAGTGCTATTCACTAGCGAGTACTACAAGACGACACCATGAGACATATATCTGGATTCGAAATCGTTCCATCAAGGGTTTTCCGCTCCATAACGGTTTTTATTTCATTCCTCGGAACACTGTCGATTTTAATCAGACTGACTTGCTCTCGTTCCTCGCTGCGTCTCTAATCTTTAATAATATTTGGCTAAATGCGTATCCTGTTATTAGAGGATGACGTTTACGTTAACATTTATCCGGTTATCAACCGGATGACGTTTCTGTGAAATACTAACCCTAAGCTGAGCAACTGACGTTTCTGTGAAATATTAACCCTAAGCTGAGCAACTGACGTTTCTGTGAAATACTAACCCTAAGCTGAGCAACTGACGTTTCTGTGAAATATTTACCCCAACCTGAGCAACTGACGTTTCTGTGAAATACTAACCCTAAGCTGAGCAACTGACGTTTCTGTGAAATACTTACCCTAAGCTGAGCAACTGACGTTTCTGTGAAATATTTACCCCAAGCTGAGCAACTGACGTTTCTGTGAAATACTAACCCTAAGCTGAGCAACTGACGTTTCTGTGAAATATTTACCCCAAGCTGAGCAACTGACGTTTCTGTGAAATACTAACCCTAAGCTGAGCAACTGACGTTTCTGTGAAATATTTACCCCAACCTGAGCAACTGACGTTTCTGTGAAATACTAACCCTAAGCTGAGCAACTGACGTTTCTGTGAAATACTTACCCTAAGCTGAGCAACTGACGTTTCTGTGAAATATTTACCCCAAGCTGAGCAACTGACGTTTCTGTGAAATACTAACCCTAAGCTGAGCAAATGACGTTTCTGTGAAATACTAACCCAAAGCTGAACAACTGGCGGTTTTGTGAAAAACTAACCTTGTTATTAAGAAAAATAACGTTGAGTGAATACCCTACATCTACACTGGAATATGCAGATATAGTTGAAGTGTAGACATTCAAAATCCATGGATATTTGTTTTCCTTAATTCTGAAAAGTCAAATACAAGTTACTGCAGCGAGATCAATTTTACATCTACTGGTTGGAGTTAAAATCTGGACGTGGAATGTGTTTACAAAACATTTAAATGAACAAGACGATCCTGGAGCGACAGACATTTATTTCAGCGCAAAATATATTCATAATTTCTTGATAAATTTCCCTGCACGGAATCAGTTTAGAATTGATCACAGCTACTACAATGACATAACTAAAGAGAATTCACAATATTGGCCCTTAGTGAATATAAAAACATAAACAAAAAGCTACAAAACAAAACAATCAGTTGTAAACTACTGTAAACAAAGTAAATGTACTATTTGCTCAAACTTTTAAGAATATTTTCAAATGGTGTTTAAGTTCTACTTTTGATATATTGAATTTCAATTGTACAACACTATTCCTGGAAATTGAAAAAAACTGTCAAAAATAATAACAATTTCTGAAATAAACAATTTGTATTTGCATTCTACATATACAGCTACATTTGTTTTAATTAGGTAAATATCACTTTGTGTTTATCATAACTTTCAAATATAATGATAAGAATAGCATTTGCTTTCCCATTTACTTCATTTCAATATTTCAAAAACAAGTCGGCATTGAAGAATTGTATTGTTTTAAAATAGTTCCTATGAGCAAGCTAATGGTCATTAACTATATTTGTCTGTTTTTGTAAATTATAATAATAAAAATGATATTCTACTTCTGAAATAAGTTTCAATCTTGTGTTCTTTACTAATTTCTTGAAAGAAAGTAAAATAAAATCACTAACAAATCACAGAAAAATCATAATAACACCAACATCACCTTGGCAGAATTGAATAAACAAAATATCACACAAAAGCAAAATACATATGACACAAATAATGAAAAATATTCTTTGTAATATTGAAATTCAAACGCATATCGTTTGTTGATCTTGAAAATTGTTTGTTTGAATCTTGAATTACGAATCTTTCGATGTTCAAAGAATTTCATCTTGAATTTAGATTTAATATATTGCAACACACCGTCGATCAGTTCTGTATATTAACTGAAAACGTCCGTCCTTATTCACACAGTTTATCATTTCAAAATATTTGAAAGTCATGAGCACTTATTTCTTTCAGAACGCATCAATATAAAACACTTCAGAAAGTCACTTTACATTTCAAGATACTCTACCATAAAGGAACTCTTTATGGATAAAGGACTGATTTCTGTATTTTAACTCAACTCCTGAATTTACCGCCGTTTTCCGGCATCCATCAAGCGTTGTCGAAGAGCCTCATTACGCCTGTGTCCTTCCGCGTGAAGCATGTCCGCAAGAGAACTTAGTGCGCCGTTTATAGACAAACTTTTCTTCTGTATGTGGCCGCTGTCGCCATTTCTTCTGAACTTGGCCCACAGGGTTGCAGGGGCTACCATACGGCTGTAGGCTTGGTTTGTTCTTCCTACTCGAGAAGGGTAGTGCCCGGATTGAAGAAAGGTCTCCGACGTCTTGCCAAGACGGTTGAGAATTCGTGACCAAAGAGAACTTGTCTGTGACCTGGTGTGCCTGTTTCCGATGATTTCATCATCTAATTTCACTGCGTCGTTTTCAAAGCTCGTCGCTTTGTCCTGAACAGGCAAATCATACCCTTCTGCCTTTTCTGCCGGATTGTCTTCGAAATTTTCCGCCGTGCTTATATTCACGCATGCGCATACAATGACGAGGACTGCCACACAAACCGGAAGTCGGGGCATGACGTTCTGAAACAGTTAAAAATTTCTTTGAATAATCAAGCATAAGACGTTCATTGAATAGCCAAACGTAACAGGTCTTTGAATAGTCAAGCATAAGAACTTCACAGAAAATAGTCACACGTAACAGGGCCTCGAAAAGTCAAAGATAACAGGTCTTTGAATACATGTAAGCAAACATAACAGGTCTTTGAATACATGTAAGCAAACATAACAGGTCTTTGAATACATGTAAGCAAACATAACAGGTCTTTGAATACATGTAAGCAAACATAACAGGTCTTTGAATACATGTAAGCAAACATAACAGGTCTTTGAATAGTCAAACAAAAATGGTCTTTGATTATCCAAGCAGAACAGATCCTTGAGTAGATTATTATAAAAGGTCTTTGACTAGGGTCAAGCATAAACAATACCACGAAATACAGTTATTAGATAAAAAAAAGAGCGATAGACACGATTTACTTCACAAATATATCTTTCATGTGTAATTTTTATTTTGAAGCAACATTAGGAGTGTTTATTCGAAACACAAAAAAACATTCAAAGATGTCGCCATTTGAGTTCCCCTGCTCTATTTGAATGTCTATAAAGTTTCACAAAGAACTGACAAAACATTTAAGTAGCATTAGTATCATTAACAGTGTATTCAAATCAGTTTTAATGTGTTTCATAATTAATCTCATAATGTTACCAAAGATTTGAAATTCTCTGCATAAGCTGTACATGCGCAAATGTTCTTTATTGATGCTCTATTGAAGAAATCCCAGATGACTCGTTTATTTGATGGACAAAGATGGTACTAATCTGACGGCTAAGTGAAATTTGACACCCAGATTTTCTGTTTCGCTTCACGTCTAACGTTGCCACGAGGAATCTGTCAAGACAGAATACATTAAGAGATTACTCCCGACCTTTCACTGAAACTGAAACACTGAATCAGGTGACTCTAACCTTGTTTTCAAAACAGGAAGTAATATCTTAATGAAAAATGAAATTTGTTGTTTCTTATATTCTATGAAACGCCCCGTTCCTCCTCCGTTATATGAAACCCTGCTCTTTTTACATATCTAACAAAAAAGGGATTACTTTGACTGTCAGTAGAGAAGTATTATATAGATCATTATATTAAGCATTTGAGAATTCAGTATATAAATTTTAGGGTTCCTTTTATGAGCATGTCAATATTTATTAATATTTCTTTTTGCTTTTTCATAATTTTCTAATCTCATAATTTTTAATCTTTCTATGACATATGGTAGTTCAAGTCAATCCTCAAATCGCTATTCTGTATGACAGTACCATCAACTGGATTGTCTGCATGGAAGTGTCAGTCCAAATATAATCTACTCACGTGACAGGTTTTCATTTTTTTTAAAAATGTTTATCAGTTGATAATCAGATCTATATGTTATATAATTTTCATTGTGAACCTGATTCAATGTAAGAAATCTGCTCTTCTAATTTTTGAAGGGGAGAAATATAAATTATGAGACATTTGTTACAATGTTGGTTGATATTCACTTTGTGTAATCGAACTCGTTTCATCATGAATTACTCAGCATAATGTAATTCAATACCAAAAATGTAAATGACTTTGAAAATGTCTTGATTTTACGAATAAATGTCAAATTAAACATGATTAACACGAATCCGTAACAGCTGAATTGATATCGTCCCATGCTAAACAGCAATCCATAACGATGGACGTGACATTTAAAACATTTATTCATATATTCATGTTGCCTTTAAAGGAATCCCAAACACTAAGAGTTTGATATCGGTTAACTTTAAAATCAATGAGCTTGGAGTTTTGTCCTTAAAATACCCTGCGGTGAATGATATATTTACTGCGTTCCTTTGGAGTGTTAAATTGAGTGTTAAAGAGAAGAAAATAGAGGATTAAATAGATAGAGGAACAAACGCTTTTGGAAAGTAACGTAATGATTTTACTTGCATGAACACATGCTTAAACCTTCCTTGGAATGTCAATGGTATTTTGGAGAGTGATCTTAATTTTTTGTTAAAGGATTTTAAAGAAGATTATCAAATTTAATTATGATAGGTTAAGTTTGCATCGATATTTGAATGATGGGTAAGTTTCGTTTTCACATCACGAAACGTATGCGTACTGGAAATACTTTTGAAGTAGTTTTTAAAATTCTTCCGCTTCCAATTGAAATCGTAATGAAGTGTTCTTGAGTGACTGTTTCTTGGGTGCTTGTTCGTTAGTTTGTATCTTCTTGCCTTTCGAGGTCTAAACAGTTTAATTAATTCAAAATAAATATCGGCTTAGTATGATTAATTATTTAAAGGGACATTTTGATCTGGTTGCTTTCCGCAAAACGGTGTCATTAGAATCCCATTTGTACTAAAAAAACCCATCAAAATCAATATGCCTCATGCGAACTGTGCTGATTTCGTGAATTCTTTACTACCGTAATTTTAAAGTGAGTTTGGCTATTATTGGGTTTTTATATATAAAATTAACCTTTATATGTTATTGTTTCAAATAGACGAATTTCCATAATTAAATATGCCAAATTTGCCAAATTTTAAAGAGCCCTCCGCGGTACAATGTCAGGTTTTCGATCAGACTTGAAATCACTATATCGTCACTTAAACGATACCGTTAGTTTTAATATCATAATAAATCCTAATCAATCCAGAAAATTCAGCACTTTTCGATAACGCAGCAAGTTCAAATTTGCCGTTTGTGACTCCAACAACATAATTGTGACTTTAAATTAATTTGTTCATAATATATATTACATGTTGTAGAGAAGAAACGCGAATTGTTAGCATACCAGAATCATTCGCGATCATATATAATGTCAGTTCCAGGATATATAACCACTAGGCTGGGTCAAAGTTTAACAAATCCTATCGATAAAAACGTCCATATAAACAGGCGACTTTTATCCATTTTATGCAAGGAATATCTTATTTAAAGAGAAAATCTTGAATCAGAAACTTTATTGACAAGACTTTAGAGACAAGTAGAGTCGAGTAGTGTTCTGTCTGGAAGGTTGGTTCCCGTTTGTTTAAACTATCATATGGAAACATCTCATAGCCGATTCCACGTTGACAAGGAACCTGGAATCCAATCCAATCCAACCTCCCATTCAAAGAGAAAATCTCGCTAGAATAATCATTGTTCCCATTCAACAAACTCTCCAGATTTTTCACAAACTATGAAACAAGTTGTGCTCTGTGATTTGTGTCGCTTTCGAATGCGTAAAGGAGATCAATCTCATGTTTTGATCCGAAGAAAAACCTTCCTTCAATGCAATCAATCTTTTAGTTTGTTATTCTCCAGATCTCGTTGGTTTTGACGTTTGACAACAATAACTGGCATCTGGGAGGCCATATTTCAAATTCTTCTAAGATTCGACATCGGATTTAATTGGTTGATTTTCCTCTCGTGGTTTCTCGCGTTTTCTCCTGAGCAGACGAGACCGGCGTCGGTGCATCAAGGGTCATTGATAAGACCACAGACTAAAATCATTGATTGAATAGGTTGAACATATGTTGTCACAGGCCATTTTGTACGGAACGTTTTGACAGGGTTAATATTCTATCTTATAAAACATGGTCCGCGTTTAATTTTTGCATAGTCAGCTTAATCATGGCTATCCGCCCTATGAAAATAAAACATTAAAAACTGATGCTTTATATAATTGGTTAAATGGGATTGGGAAGTTGGAATAAACCTTGAAATATTGATCAAAATCAACACTGATAATTTTGAAAAATCAAATCGAATTGAAACATGGGAGAGCTAAGATATTACATTTCACTTGAACACGAGTTTTTGACAGGTCAGTGAAGTGGAAATGTTGCAATCAAATCTCAGCCAGCAAAACACATTAGTCCACCCACTTGTTTGCTACAGCAGGCCAATAGCGGAAATACGTAAAGAAATAAGCTAAGATCGCACTATACAGCCGCTCTTTCATTGGCCGACGTTCCTCTCGTCTAACATAACTAGATTCAGAGGTTGAGTACTCAGTTTAAACTGAAACATCTACGTTGCACTTTTTTTGCACATTTGCAAATGATAATTTAATCATATAGTACACATATGTCAGTTTTTCCAAACACTAATTCCTTACCGGCCGAGTTCTACTCTGGCTTCACCCACGATTATATACATGCATAGATCTTGGTTTGAATGGTGGCTATATCTGTCATTAGACAGAAGAAAATTTAATTCAATGTAATGTCTATTTTTTTAACTTTTTCGTTGAAAAGTCGCTGGCGAAATATTAAATCACCAATGAGGATATACTTTTCACTTATTAACAGGTGTACAAATAGTATTAAAACGAATTCCATGTTTTGTTTGTGCGGTCTGCCTTGAAGCTAATCGTTAAAAGTATTTCCTGCAAGCAAGTATGTCACTGTTCAAAATGTTCTCACAGAAAAGTAAATTATGCAAATTAAGCGTCAAAATGTCCATATGCTAAAGTTAGTTTTAAACCAATTTTCTTTAGAGAACACGTGAAATAGAGGTGATCTACCACATTTAACATTTTTATATTTTGCATCTCATTCACAACTTTAATTGGACAATGTATTGAGTAAAGGAAGTCTTATTGTTCCATCGGCCCCTTTAACAGATTGCTTCCATGGCACGGGTATTTGCTAAACGTAACGTTGCTGATTGTGAATAACGCGTTATACTCACTTTTACCTGGTTAATCGATGTTGGCATGCTATGGCGACATTTGTTAATAGCGGAACAAGTTAAGTTAAACCTACACGCAATTAAGCCAGGAAACAGCTTGACCAATCTCAACGTTCAGTGACTCTCGACTTCTGCTAACATACTGATCATTGTCAACCTCCAACCATTGCCGTACATCGGATACGAAAACAAAACCAATCTATTTTTTCAAATCAGTATTACTTATAAATGTATTAAATGAAGTCATGAATGAAAAGGTTGGATTTCTAGTTAAGTGTTATATAATTATATAAGATAAATTGCGAACGAAATTGATATTCTATCTAACATCACATATTTTTGGAGAAAAAAAATGAATTGATAAAAAATCAATGATATCTCAGCTAAAGCTACAAGAAATAATTCTGAGAAATTGTTGAATTTCAAGGTTGGATCCAGAAACTGCAAACCGAGGGTAAAATGTTCCACGAACCATTGATATCTGATGAATGGTTTCGAAGAAAGTCTCCAGTAAATATCCATAGAAAGCCTTGAGGCACCATGTGAACCAGAAGAACAAGTACTAAAGCAAACCGCCTTCCCATGAGAGAGAAACATAATTCAACAAAAATACATAACTACACATTATATCACCCATGCTGTATTGCCCAAGTTAGAGATAAACTCGCGCTTCCTCCATCCACTAGTAGTTCAAACTGATCGCTACCGTCGACATGTTTTATCACATGCTTTTAGTAGCGTTGTTATGACAATTTCCCTCTCTATCTCCATGTTACAGTATCGTTCTTACGGCAATGAATGAAGAGTAATACAATTTACTTTCTCTGTAGAGGTAAAAAATCGATTCCTATCTCGTTATACTTTGGTGTTGATTTGGTTTAAAGCATAAAATACCCAAAGTAGACGAGTAGCCATGGATCCGACGTAAAGAGGGCTGTAAAAATGATAGACTCGTAATGGAGCGAGTTATCTGGCAAGGTGGGGGTAACATCATAATTCAATTGGTGATATTGAACAATTAGAACTATTTTCCCAGTTATACTATGATTAAGGTTTTATATCAATAGCCATGGTCTACGTAAGTTCGATCGCGAGTGTTTGTTGTTTAGTCGTTGAAGGTGTAGTCGCGGAGAGTATTTTATCCTCACAAAAATGTTACTCATAAAAAGTAGTTTTGTCCGTTATTTAAGTGAAAATGTTTTTGGTTTGACCACGGTTCACAACAAAGGAGCCATGGTCTAAATACAAGGTGTTGATGATTCATTTAAGCTATTTGATGGTTTAGTAATACAAAAAGAAAATCGTCCGCATTAATGGTTCATCTCAATTATATTCCTGACAACTTCAAAAAACCACGAAAATAACTTTCCACTGAAAAAAATTCATTGATTTTAAAAAATTGGCAAAATAAAAAAACGAGTTAGTTTTTCTGAATTGTATTTCCAATATTATAGAACAGACTCATTTAAGTTGAAATTATGAAGCGGTTGACTTGTTAAGTATATGAGTCTATAAGTAATGCTTGACGCTGTTGACGATGAACCATTCGATATCTTAAAGATAAGAATAAAAACTTTATATCCGAAAATTTGACCCTTGGACACATCAACGAAATGATAAAATTTATATGAACAACTTTGAGATTATAAATTTAATTTGGTATGATTAACAATTAGCTAAAACAAGAAATTATCTGTTTCGTTTTGGTTATACTATGCATCAAAGACAACATGTGATATTTGCACTGAGAAACAATTCTAATTGAAATAAGTTAGAACCTTTGGCTCATATCTTCCTGCAATTCTGATGTCAGTACTGCTAAGGGTAACCTTTGAACTCAAGTCAGAGTTCATGTTATCGACCGTAACTACACTTGTGGCGTACCGCAGAGAGTCAACTTCACCAAAGGTGTGCCTCTTTTCGCAAAGTATTAAAATTGGGTTCTCAGATAAAAAGTAAAAGTATTGATAACTCGGATAGGGTACTCGTATGCAGTCTTGTCACTTTCGGAAATATCAGGCTTCGTCCTAGTCTAACACCAAGACTGTGGTTAACACAATGTTCACACAAACATTACCATAAGTCTAGATTGGAAGTCATTTCCACGAGGTTTCTTTATTATATTTAATGAAATAAACGTTTTTGAGAATTGTTTTGACTCAATACACGTCAAGCGTTGTCACCGTATAAGTACCTAGTGACATATGTATATGAATATATGTTAGATCCATTACTTTAATGTTAAGAACCAGGTAAGTACTCTTTCACGTACAAGTCAAGTTCCGTGCTGTGCACCAGGTGATTATTGTAATCAAAGCAGTTTCTTATTCATAGTATACTTAAGCACACCTGAGACCAAGGTGAGATGTTTCAGCTGGTTTACAGTCCATTATACCTAAGTTAAATTTGAAATCCCGAAATACCTTTGTGAACATATGACCACAAAAAATATTATTTTTGAGGGTAATTGCTGATTTCCATACAGTTCACAAAAGTTAGTTGTAATAACGAACACGATTTAATTGTTTCTGTAAACATGGGTAATCCATCATTTCGAATATTACGGCGAGTATCATACTATTGTTATAAACTCAAAACACCATTCCTTTACGGTCAAAAGCATGTAATGGCCTGATGTTGGAGTGACAATATCCCTTAATACGTTATATATCAGAATATGTTCATTGAAGTTCAGAAATTATGCTTTCTTCTTGAAGGTAAATTAATTTTTCCATGTTTACAATAAAATTTTATTTTCTATCTTATCGTGTCGACCTTCCGCATTTTTAAAGGAACATGTCTTATTGAGAGAAACATATATTAAAATATTAGAACTAGAAATATTTTATTTTTCATTATTACGCAAGTCGTGATAGTAAACACATGTGCAATGACTTCATCATCAAATGTATCATCATATTGCGGATGTATTGACTTAATAGTAAAACTAACGATGTTTTATACGAAAATATTTCAAAGCAGATGTTCTGCTCTTACATAAAGTGAATTTAGTTTTCTGATAGCCTGTCATTCGTCCACGATGGAATTTAATGTGGAAGCAAAATGACGCTTGAAACGTGAAGAAGGAAGTGACATATTTTTCTCATATTAACAGTGTCAGATAGGATGAGACGAGCCTAAAAGTCTATACGTACATCGTCATCCCAACGTTGCATCCATTTACGAATTTTCCCACTTATCTTAATTTTGTCATGCACGCTTGAGCTTTCATTTCGTTTTAGGTTTACAAAGCATACTGAAATTCAGCCTTTCAATACTCAATACATGTAAATTGGAACAACATTTTTTTCTCGGGCCTTTATCTTTGGATCGAATTTCTACGAATAGCTATACTCCAACTGATGTACAACGATATAACAAATAAAAGCTAACATTTGAAAAGAAAAGTAAAATTAAAAACTTATTTTTTCTAAAAAGGAATTATATTTGAATAACATTTTCCAATCATGAACTCGTCACGAAGGATCTTTAATTGTTGCCATTGGTCAAAAAAAGGCCTACATATATCTACCTTTCGTAAATTTTCCGTAGACATAGCTTGCCCCTGCAAGTCAAATGGAACTATGTTTTTATTTTTTCGACATACATTTAACAGGCATTTCCTCGTTAATTTGCAAAACTCTTTGTATGCAATTCAGACTTCTGTAAGATAATACCATAACCATGATAACAGATCTTTACAGAATTTATAAAAAAAAACATTAGACATATTCGAAATACATATTAGACATATGAGAAAACTCCTCGCTTCGTCTGAGGCTAAGACATTTCGAATAAATCTTATTCGATAGGAATACATTAATCAACAGAACTAACTTATAGGAGATTGAAGAGTTCATTTTAAGTGGAATCATAGTCGTCAAAATTGCAAATGGATTGAGCATTTATAATGTCATTATTTAATCATCAAGATTTTTTACTCGAAATGAGGTATCGCCATATTACTTGACTGAATTTTCATCTTAACATTTTTGCCCGTAAGTCATTATTCTAGATTTAAACATCTAGTCAAACCAAACTTTTACCAGTGTTTGACTTGGTTATGTCTTGCTTTGAAAAAGGAAAGGAAACCAGCGAAGCAGGAATAAAGCGTTTAATCTTATCTTGAAGGTTATTAGCCTTAAAAATCATGACAACTTTTTTTAAAATACAGACGTTTCTCCTTATATGCGTATCAATATAGTGAAGTTTTTGCTGTACAAACTTAATTGTTTATATTCTATCTATCGTTTATTTTATCCCCTTTAAAGGTATTCAGCTTTCTAAACTATCAATTTTTTTTGTGTCAACAATTTATAACTCTTTATAAACGTATATAGGAAACTCATGAGGTAAAATGATTTAATAACTTCTTGATTTCTCCAAAATATTGTAGAATGAGCAATAATGCCTTTAAAAAATATTATGATTATGATGATTATGAACAATGAATATATACCTCTTAAGGATAACAACGATAATTCAAAGTAACGGATGAAATGAAAAAAACATTGATAACAAAGCATCGAAATATTGAACGATACTGGGAAGTTAATAGCAAATATCTGTCAGCACTGGTTAAATGTTCCTAACGTTAAGTCAGCCTAATGGCAGTGAAACAAATCCTTTGTAGCGATTCTGAGATGTAAGGGGTAATTCAGCAGTAAACTTGCTTCTTTCCTAATTATCCGGTTCTTGTTTCCCGTTTGTTACAATAATGTTGTCTGTGAAATTTATGGTTTTGTATGTCAATACCTTTGCCGTTAGCAATAACGAATCGGGAATTGGACATTGTACAAGTATTAAACAGTTACACCGTGGAACAGAAAATATTTCATCAAAACATATTTTAACTTCAGAATTATTAAATCTAACCTCACCTCATTAATGCACTACTCAGAAGGATTGCTACAACCATAATATGACAGAAGTTCTGCAAAGGAAATATCTTCCGCCGTAAGCACATGGGAAGAAAATCGTATTTATGTATATACAAACCACAGTTTCGAAACATTTCACCAATGTAGCAATACCTTTAGTAACTAATCCAAACCATTTTTTCAATCATCCAATAAAAATATACAATAGATGTAATCAGTACACATTTTAAAAAAATCCATAATGATTTACACGTTTTGTGTGAAGGCACGACCTTATCATCCAGTTAATAGTCTATGATTATGAATAAGTCTGTGACAAAAACACTTTTTGGGAAACTACATTTAAGTTGTAAAAACTGCATTAAATATTGCATCTGATATATATTGGGAAAGAATATAAACATCTTAGTAAGTCTTTGACACAAAGAAATATGATAATCAAAAGTTTTCAAGAGACAAAAGTTCAAAAATCTTCTTAAACATGAATGAAAAAAATTCATCCTTGAAATAATTTGAACGGAATACCTTAACCGCAGGTTAAATACATCTGAGCTTTGAGAATGATGAGTTCAACAGAAAGTATGTAGGAGGAATAAAACATTAATTTTTAATTGTATGGACGGACTGACAAGCTGGAGCGTAACACCCAACCACTTCGTTCATTGATAGGAGTTGCTTGATTTCATTCAGGAAATTTTATCGTCTTTACATTTTAGTAACTGTGATACTGGTTAAACATACATGGCATTACAAATCCATGCGTATGGAGTCAAATGAACTTAATTTAAACTATGACAACATTAAATTTCGATAAAAAGTACGACATTAAGTAGCGACATGCCATGATAACGCTGATGAGACTCTCAGACATACTGATCCAATATCACACAGCCGTCGTTATTGATGAGATCTGCTAAGTGATGATAAGAAAACACGATGTATTATCACATTATTAGGTATTTGACTTGTAGGTTATCGTCTATCCACTGACCTATTTCTTCTCTGTCTTCCACGACATTGATAAATATAAAAGAAAATAGGATGTGCCCAGTTCATCTAGAACCACAGACTCTCCATCGTATTTCCTGCTGTTCGTCTGGTCACCTGCCGACCCTTCGCTGTGGTCAGTTGATAGCATTCCGGACCCCTGACCCTCGAATACTGACAGACTTGGAATTAGGTGGAGAGGATTAGTTTCCTTATTAGCAAGAAATCTCTGCAATTACATATTGTACACCATGATAAGAACTATTGAAGTACTAATTACATATTTTGTAAACACTAGGCATTTGGGGGAGGATATTATATTAGTTGGCAGATGCTTAACGCATATTAGAATGAAAAAGCTTTCATGTGCTATTTGATAAGAGTGTCAGGTTTTGGTAGCAAAAGAGAAATTATTGATAACAAAATGTTGATAAAAGATTTCTAGCGTAAAAATATGGCAACATCTTGGATTAGAAGATTGCAGTGTTATCAATTATCAACTTTGCAAAACTGACTAGGCTTCTGATAATAATATATTACACTCTTTGTTTAACATTTCACTATGATAACATTAGTGAATTGGGATCACATCATTACTTAATGAAAGGATACTACGTACTTTTTCTTGATTTGATTTGGCTATTCCATACATAACACCTCATGAAGGAGTAAGAACAAACTCCGACACGTCGTGATTTTTAGAATAAAGAAGTTTATATACAGAAAGTCTTACTGTTCCTTTAAGTGACACTTTTAAATAACATTCAAAGACTTTAAAACTTTATAACTTATTGAAGAACTAATCGTATTTATACCACGAACACGAGATCATGTAGCTGTACTGAAGGTCGCAGACATACATATATCGTCGGCACAGTTCATAGTCCACTTGTAAAACCATTTATCACATATTTGTACGCATAATGTATCGTGTAATAGGACGTCATTTACTGTATTTTCAGATCGTTATGAATGGTCTTATAATTGTACAGTACCAATATGACATTAGAGTGAGTAAGTTATCGTTAAACAGTGCTTTGGCATCACATCAGCTATCAGCAACGTGATAACCTTGGAAACAGATATCATTTATCATATCGGCTTGAAATACAGCACGAAGTCGCTGTCGAAACATGGCTATACACCACGCCTTGTATTCAAACCACAGTCGATTATGCTTTAAAGGGATACTTAGTGTTTTATTTGGCTTTAATACCTGCCAAAAACATATATGCTGATATACATTGAAACATGCCACATATTCATCTCCAAGTGTAAAACATATGACAATTGATGTTTTTGATAAATTAATAGCCAAATATAAGTTGAAAAGCGGAAATAACGTATTTGATTTCCATGGATATTAACTAATTAACGTTTCTTTAAAAAATCAATATCTTATCATAACTGTTATTCTGATAACAGATTAAGATATAGATTGAAATGTATAGATACAGTAATGTTTAAAATAACATTCGACTAAATGGAGAAAGCCAGCCACTGTAATTCTCTATTTTATTCCGTGATTCTAATGATCTATTTGCATTTAAATCAATCTTTTCAGCAAATTAAAGTACAACTTGATTAAATGCAATCTTTGATAAAGTTTGCCTTTTTGACGTCATCAGTATTAATAAGTTTAGATCAAGAGTTTTAGTTTAGTTGAAGTCTTTAATAACTGCAAGACAATTCGATCTAAATGTATTTCGATTGTGCCTCTAACAACAACGCAGTTTCTCTTCAAAATAATAAAATATGCGAATATATCTTCAATTTCGTTTTCATATGAAACCACATTACTTGGTGACATAAATATAATTTTCAAATGACGTAAACATTGAACAAAATGTATGTTTCTAAACTTTAAATCCTCTAATTGTGAGCCTGTGGACAAGATATATTTATCAAACCTATCTTGGTTTCCGTTGCAACAGGAAGCACAATGTCGTTGTATATGGGTCCACACTAATGCATACATTTCTCTCTTAAAAGTATCGGCTTGATGCTTATAAAAACAGTGCAAGGTTTCATTAGATTTTATGTTTTACTTTCGAATGGTTGTCATTGATGAATATATCTGATACATTTTTAAATCATAATCACTATAATTAAACCTTCTTGGAGGGAAGTTATGCAATGGGCTTGATCTGATTCCATCATGATATTTCTTTTTTGCCGTCTTTCATACACTTACACCAAAGACATATTATAAACCACCCAATTCTCAAACATTGAAATGTTTAGTTCAAAACAAGTAGTTGACAATTTTTAACAATTTTAATAACAACTATGAAGCAATAGATTTCATAATGTGGTATGTTATGTGCTGGCTTATAAACGGTTTGAAGGGTGCAATTTAAATTGGTACAAATGCCGGAGCTTGTCGACATCATTCATACTACAGTTAAAATTGAACTTCCAAACCGTTTATATTCCTATGAACTAACTCATTATGAAATCTATTTCTTATGAATTCAACCTTTGAATGAAATTAATTCAAATTTTGGAAACTTTGAATTAAACACAAAAACGAATTACAGCGGAACAACTGTTCGACTTAAATGTAACAGTTCCCAGGCCCAAACAACATAAGTGCCACTTCACTCATGTGACATTACTCACAAAAACTAGTCCACAGAAAAGGTATGAAAAGTATTATAAAAAGTTTTCAATAAATTATCATAATCAAACTTTAAACACAATACTGAATGTTTGGTCTTATCTAAGCAATTTCAAAAATGTATTTATAAACACAGCATGTAATGATAGTTTCATTATTGCGCAAGAATACATTGATAAAATAACCCTCATGTTCATATGTACTTTGTAAACTGCAATCAAAGGTTATTGAAATGTAACCGGTCATATGACAACGTTAAGTCCAGTCAAAAGAGAGCATATCGCTTAAATTTCGAAGTATGAATTTATTGATTCATGAATTACTTACAAACTTACATAATTCGTCTAAACGTCTTAAAGTATATATAAGCTACGATCTATTTCAAATGAATTATCCCATTACTGCACAGTTGTCACAACCTTACCAAAGCGAAGTGAAAGTGTTAATAAAAAAACAATGTCGCTTACTTGATCTAGATCTAATTATTCACAATTTCTCTCGTAATGTTAAAAAAATGTTATCATCAACAGAATTTTGTAAATGTTTAAAATTAGATTTAAGCTCTACAGATGAACCTTGATTTGTCTGATTAGAGCGTCGCTGCGATTGCTGTTCTTGTTTTAATCTCGTTCCTGTCGAGATTTGTAACGAGTTCATCTAAAACTGGTTCCGTCGCCCCAATACGCGCAATGGTGGACAGGAAATTGGTCCCGTTATACAAATGATAGACTGCGTAGACAGAGCCTAGTTAATGATTTTCTACAACGCTAAATAAGTTAATGAACCTCTGGTGATCTTAAAATATATCGGTTTGAAATAGTTTCCACTTCAATGAAATTCAAAGTATTTTAAGACCATGAATGCCTGGAAGAATTAAATATATATGTGTGATCTGAGAGAGTGAACCCTGACGGATCTAAAAGGTTTGTTTTTTGTTGGTTGGTTGAGCTTTTGTTTAAAAAAACGACAGTCAAACTATTATGAAGTGAGACAAAGCCGAAGGGGCTCGTCAATCAGTTTCTTAATTAAAAAAAGACCTGCGTGTTATTACTACAACACAGTCTATTGGTTTCACTTTAGACGTGACTAGCTTGTGGTTTAAGAAGGCAGAAAATCCTTCTAAAACTTAAAGAGCCACTCCACGATTTTCATAACATATTATTTACATTTGATACGCACCTAAATGTCATATGGGGTGATATAAAATCAAAACATCTTAAATTTTCATGTCCAAAAGACATATATATGACAAATACTGGTTTTCCATGAAAATAAAAAAACAGCCTTATAAATGCTCAGAGGTGTTGATATCACGTCCAATATACATGGATACTAGTTATATAACCTAACAAACATTATCAACTCCTAAATGCCCTCCTGGCTGTTTTAGATAAGTCTCCAAAATTACGTTTGACTATTTGACGCGCGCCACTGTCCGGTTTTCGATCATAATTGCCACGTTATACCTTCATATTGTCACTGTAAAAGACCAGTAAGCTTTAAAATGTGTCTTTTTGGTAACAGTCGATACTTCGTGATCAAATGACACCATTTATTAAGTTTGGCAAATATGACTCCAACAACTCACGGAGTGGCTCTTTAAACAGGCCCGCCAAAGGGTACATTCTCGGTCATTCGAACTTCCCAAAAAAATCGCGCTTAACAGCATACCTTTAACCGCCTGAATCTTAACCATACATTGACTGGTAGGAAAACTATCCCGAAGGTAGACTGGTATTTCAACATGGACATGAGCATCAACATATAAACTATCCCAAAGGTAGACTGGTATTTCAACATCGACATGAGCATCAATATATATTTCTATGATTTTACCACAAAGAAAATATAGCAAACTGAGATAAATGTAAACATGGCCCGTACTGTACTCTAAGGAAATAGGGCATACTTGATAGAAGAAAATGATCGACCTTCCTTGTAACACCATTTTCATTATTTGCACACTTCTGTACATGTTTGGTTTCTTATGATACGAGCGTGTTTGATAAAAAATATTTACGAGTTTTGTCAAAAACGGTATCTATTGGGAGTTACATCTAATTCTCGTTTACATTAATGTATGGGGGAACTTATAGTTTCGTTATTTTCGTACCATTGTGACGGCGATACTAACGTTATGACGACACGACTGCAACCTGGTGTGACGTCATACTCTTGGAGTACCCTTTAGTTTTCTCGTTCAAGACTATGAATATCTTATCGAATGAAGTGTCAATTTATATTTTTCACGAATTGCGTAGCAACCAGTGTCAATAAAAATTTTTTTCACAAGATGAGATATATACATTGAGTTCAATAAGAATAGTAAAATATTCCATTATCTTTTTAAAAATATCATATTTATATATCATATTCTATCAGATCGCTACGCTAATGACGGTCATGTAGTAAGGTCATTCAATTTTCTCGTGACGACAACGATTACGTAATATAATTGTAAGTTAAGTATGTTATTTTAATCAACTAAAAGAGTATACCGATTTTATTTCAACAGACAATATTTGACAAAATTCATTAAGGATTCTATGATTTATATAATTCTGACAATGATATGTTATAAGAATGTACTTAGAAGTAAATGAAGCAAAATAACTCTTACTCAAAACAAAAAGGAGTTCCCACAGCTGACCAGTGACGATATATTATATGATCACGGTGAAAATATAAGATATCGGCACTATAGCTTGATAGATACCTATTCCCTGATTAATCCAAGTATTTCATTGTTCATTATATAATAAATTGAAGTATCTTCCACGGGCAAGTAATTCTTATTACCTTTTCTTCTGACCTTTACTTTAACCATATCCTATTCGTGTTACCTACGTTATTTCATCCATTATAAATGCGTTTACATTATTTATTCTAATATAGCATGTAAACCTTACAAAATGTAATTAAAGGTTAGAGATAGATAACTTGTTCATTACGTGTGCAATCAAATGGCTGGAGACTGTCGAACTATTGCAGTGTTTGCTTTTTTCTAAAGTCATGTCCTCCTGCTACATCAGCATATTTATCTTCGCCTAGCTCCATCATATGCCCTGATATCCTTCGGCCCAAAACGCTCGTATCGCTTACGACTGGTTACTCATGGCTATTTATAGTCTACATTGACATTTGTTTGAACGCTCATCCGGGTGCTGCCGCTATTGCTGAAAGCGAGTCATTTCAAAATACGCTGATGTTGCAGAATGAAGTCATGTAAGATTTAATATAAAAGACACATTCTCTCACAAAATCTAAAAAATGCATTTTCAATTTACATTCAGTATTTCATGGCCGGAAACTGTCGGTCTTATGAAGTGTTTTTCTGAAACGAACATATAAACAAATTGTACGAACTTTGGATTTAAAAGACACCATCTCGCACACAATCTGATCAATTTAATATTTTCGTTATCATCACTGTCTCATGGACGGAGACTGTTGGACTGATGGAGTGTTTGATTTGTATGGGATGTACATATTAACGAAATGTAAGAAATTTGGTTTTGTAAGACACCATTTCTCACAAAATCTGATCAATCTTGACTTTCTCGTTACGTTCAGTATCACATTGCCGGTTACTGTCGGACTGATGAAGTGTTTGATTTTGTCTGAGACGAACATATTAAAAAATTACAAAATTTAGTTTTAAAAGACCCCATCTCACACAAAATCTAAAAATGTTTGCATTTTCACCACATTCAGTAACTCACGACCTGATACTTTCGAACTAATGAAGTGTTCGACTTTATCGGAGACGAACTTCTTAAATAAATGTAAGGAAAATTGTTTTAAATGACCCCCATCTCGCACAAAATCTGATTAATTTTGACTTTCCCGTTACATAGTTTCATATGACTGGAGACTGTCGTATTGATGACAGGTGTTGCTGTGTATAAAAGCTATATAAGGTGTCAAGTTTGAAAGATACTATCCCACCCAAAATTTAAACACAGTTTCCCTCGTCACCTGTATCACATGACAAGGGACCCTCGATTTGATTGGTCTGAGGTGTTCACGTTGATGTTATATATATGCAGGGTTTGAGTTTGAAAGATCAGATTTCGCACAGGGGCTTAACCTATTAGGAATTCTTTTATTCATTCGGTCTTTAGGCGTCAGGTGAAAATACCAAAAGAAAATGAGTAATTATCTAGATCTAACCTGTAATGTAGACGAACGGAAAAAAGCATATAAACAGGAGACAAATCACTTAGAAATGACTAAATTGGCCTTCCTACACGCAATGCTAGGCTCCTAAATGGTTGATCTTTTTTTGCTCTGAACATTGTATATTGCACTATAACTGAAATGAGATATATTTGTATGTGTAGATATTGTCAGTAAGTGGATTCCTTTTCACCTCGGTCATATGTTTTACGGTAATTAGATACATACATTCTTTGATATTGTTTCACATCTAAATTTAATTAATATGCTAGATTATCATAACATTTCTGAAAAGTGTTTTAAAATTAAAAGAACTTCATTTGTACTGTATATAAAATGTGAAATATGATTTGCTAAAGGAAAAGTTGCATGTATGCAATTATTCTACGGAAAATGTATTAGACATATACATGTATGCAACAAATTAAACGTGTGGTTCTTAAAATTTTGATGTAGAAGTCCTCACCGTAGAATTTCCCAACTTAATTTAACGTTTTGAACAATCTGGTGAAGTATGTTTAACGCTCTTTAAATTATCTTAAATCTGAGGGAAGCTGAATAAGTTTTATTGAAACAAACGTCAACAAATCTTGACGTAATTACGCACCAAGGTTATGTGTTTTATATGTTATACGTTTGATTAAGCCCAAACGATGCAATGTCATTAATCACATTGCAGATTGTTAAACTTGGTAGTTACTTCATTGAAACTAGTTTCAATACGATTACATTTGGATATTAACATGATTTCCCTGTAGTTCACAATTCAAATTTTATGAATCAAGAACGTAAACGGGAAAACTATAATAACATCTAATCAAACTTACTTGAAAACCGTATGTTTTTATGTCTTACCAAGTTCACAAGACACAGTAAAAATTAATCTTTGGCAGTAAATCAGTTACACGACAAGTGCTAGGGTAAGAGAAAATATTGGCAATCCCCTCTGGGCTATTAAACAAAGGCAACATCACAAGTGTTCTGTTACGCTTCTTTCCTTAAAGCGACGAACCTCCTCGTGAAATCAACGTAGATTCACTACCAGCTTTTTTCTTTGCGGTGGTTTCAATGCTCGTTGATAATTCGATTACCTCCCTGTAATCTCATCACGTTTGCCCCTTTCGAGACTTTGCACGAGATTGTAGTAGAATAGTAATAAGTGCTCCCGATGAAGGATCTATTCAATACTGTATAGTTCCTTTGATTGTGGACAAGTTGATGGATGAATGGGGTCGCTGATCTTTGAACAATGGTCAGCGGTTGCAAATGTAGCCGTGAGTTGGTGGTCAATTATCGAACTTTTGTGGTAGTGAAAGAAACCGAGACTCGCTGGTCTACTCCAATTGTTATGGAATACTTACAATTTGTTACCAATTTGTGAGTAATTGATTGATATCTAAAGGTTTTATCATAATTAAGTTTTTAGGAAGAAAAGGATCTTAGGAGAAACAAAAGGTGAGCTGCAAATTCAGTAAGAATTGTAATGCGAAGCTTATTCATTGAATATATATTCAAGTAAGTCATAAATATTCAAAGGTAACCACTGATTGTCTTATATCCTAGAAACAACTCAACCATCGTCTAAATGTGGTCCAAGATTCCACGATATTAGAAAGAATAAACGTATGTCGAGTGACGATTGATTAATGTTTACGATGTCTTATGTATCATGATTGTTTTTCTCAAACTTCGGAATCGACAGTTTGTTAATGATGTGCATATTCATTTGATTAAGAAAAGTAATGGTTGTGATGCCATTGATTGGAAAAAACTGTGGATCGAAATGTTTTTAAAGATAATTTGATCTTTTACTTTAAGACGGATACAGAATAAGTTGCTCCAATCAATTCAAACTGTAGAACTTCATGTTCCTTCATTAACTATATCCGTTCACTGTTCAAATATAATTTCCGACAAACCCTAACTTTTATTGAAGAAAAGTAAATCTCATTAAATTGATACCAAAGGATTCAACCAGAAGAAGCAAAGAAGCTGAAACAAGGAGATCAAATTTACTTCCCCTTATAAAAATTCGTTTTATTTAAACATGCTTTTGTAATATGACCATTTCGGAATTCCTCCGTTTCTAACAAAACTCGTATTTCCCATTTTCCAAACAATAAATTAAGATTTGGATTGAAAGATTTGGTCTGCTTGTACTAGACGCCCGCGTTTCACGTGGAGGACAATGGGCACGATTGCACTATAGGGCATTGGAACTACTAAAGAGAGATTATAAATCGATTTTATCTACTAGCATTTTTTCGATCATATTGTTGTTTAGTGGAGGTATCAATGTCAAATGCAAATATTGTGTAATGATATCAGATTATTTGATTTAGATTAAAATTGCACAAACGATATTGGAAATGTGAAACATTTCTGCATAATCTCGTTTGATCTTTCATCGCATAGATAATTGCTTCTCTCTTTTAAATGATATTACATAAAAGCAGTGGATATTAATATACTATATTCACATGAAACATTGTAGTTAATATTGTGGAAGCCTTTCTAACTGCTAAACAAAGCAGGCATTAATATCAGGTACCAAAAAACAATACCTTTTCCCAATTTCATCTATCTAGATTCTATGCCATGAACCATTAACTGTACAATTTATTGATATTTTGACAATTGTCAGTTATTCCGATAACCCTAGAAATAGACAGCCCATAAATCGTTTAACATAGGCTGGAGTAAAAGAAAATATAGAGATTATCTCTCCCCTCCAGAGCTCGTTTAACTAATAACTTTCTTCTACAGATATTTTCGGAGGGTTTCTATTTGATTGTTCATCACATTTCAATGCTTCTTGGACCACAGGTGTATTAAGTATATACATCTAACACACTTATTTTTTTATCCTGTAAAATATGCAAACCTAGACACATTGCACACAAATGAACCAATCAGTTTCTTCAAGTAATGGAACAGTCAGTTTAGGGATGGAAAGTTACTAGCTAGTACACTAACTTACTAAAATCATAAATTTGATTTTCAATGAAAATATGTACCGTACACCTAATAAACCATATAAGAACGAGACAGAAGAGGACGACGACACAAATGTTATTTTCCTAAATTAAATTTGGATATCTTTTTATCGTCAATTAAACTGATAACAACTTTAGAAGTAACTATTTGTTTGAGAAGTAGGTTTCTTGATACAACTTTGAAAATTTGTTGAAGAAATATTGATGATTAACCATGATTCTTTAGAGAACCATTAAATGATATTTTTCAACCAAATAATTTTGAGCTAACCAACAGACTGTACTTACTTATTATTATTCAGACAATGGCAGTAAGGAGCTTTTAGATATCTAATGGCAGGTAAAGTGATGACACGTACACATACAGCTTGCTGTTTATCTGCGATTTGGTATGAAGATGACAGGTAATAAAGTAATATAGGACGGAAGAACAAAAATTGATATGTAAAGTGATAATGTGATATATAAGTCCAATTCACAACATTATATTATATTATATTATATTATATTATATTATATTATATTATATTATATTATATTATATTATATTATATTATATTATATTATATTATATTATATATGAGATTAGGATTAATATGGAAAAGAATATATCTTTGAAGAGCATTTTTTGTCTCTTGTTTCTTGACCCGTCTGGCTCGTCATCAAACCAACTAAGAGTTGAGACATCAGTTTGTCGGTGAGCAGCTTTAATGTAGGAGTGGTGTATAAGGAAGTTCCTATCGTTTCAGTAAAACGCCCTTTTAGTGTTCTTGGAATTCATTCCTGCAAATGCTGACACCCGCGCCTTTGGAGACGGGGAATGGCCGGATGTTGGTTCCTGGATGCGACGCTGCGCATGTCCGGAATTTGCTTAAGCGCATTTAGTCTGTTGTTTGCTTCGACGAACAGAGGGAAACAGCTGAATCAATTAGTAATGTCTTTAAAGTTATTTATTTGCTGAATCGTGAAAAGCATGGGGTGGTTATGCTTTGAACCATTGGTACCAGTCCTACCTGAACAACACTGTAGGATGATACAAATTAGGCAATCCTCTTTCTGATCTGTTGTTTGAAAAAAGACACTTTTCATGCAGTACTTTTTATTGAAGTAGCAGAAAGATAGATAAGCGTATTCCTTTGCTTTTTAAAGATTATTGGTTCAGATTTTTTATTTATTGGTCTGCTTTAAGATTTACAAGACCTTTCAAGTAATGGAACCCATGGTTATTCTATGATAAAACTAAAAAGGTGAGAAATGTTTTCCTTCCTTTTATCACGTTTGTTTCCGTATTCATGCTACATTAAAAGTGTTTCTTTATATCAATCTCCGTAAATGTATATTCTACATGAAAGGAATAAATCTCTTTTGCTGAGAAAAGATGACCAGGATGAGTCTTAAAGTCTCGATGTTCGTAATCCAACATACTAAAGTATGTGAATGAATGAATAAAAAATGTCATCAAAAGTATTTCAAATATTTATAGATATATAGAGATTTACAGGATAAACTTATTCACGATCTTTAACATCTTTCATAAATGTGTTTTCCACTTGGAACTAGATTGCATGTTTTACATTTAGGAGCTTAAAGTTGTTGACAACAAGTTAGCTATTTCAGGGTGAAATTTGTTTTTACAAGCCAATTCTCATCGGCAGGAAATACTTCAAATGTATTGAGAAGATGGAAACATTTACATATATGAAATTATATTTTTTCGAATAAGAAGCAATTGATTCTTTATCATCATCCCATCTGCTGCCATTCAAAATGTCCGTAATATAATGAATTCACAAAATGTATTATTAGACCTGCTTTTGTACCTTATATTAAAAGAACATTTTATATATAACTATATATAACTAAGCCACGTACAAGTGTACATAATTTTGTAACAAACATGTCAACACTGCTACATAGTGAAAATGTGAATCCTTCAAAACCATTCAGCCTGTGAAACCAATTGCAATGAATCTCTCAAGTGCAAGTGATTCTATTACATTAAAATAGCGTACCATGCATTCATATGCTAAGAGATTGGCTCTGAGGCGATAAAGTGATATCTTTGATATAATTATAAGAGTACAACCCGTCCTCACAGCGGAACAGATAGAGCAAGCATTATATCAATCGCTCTTGTTCTCGACACCACCGACCTTTCAGCTGATGTAGTTGGTATCACCAACACTGTAGCTAATTTGTCTTTAGTGCCTCAGTATGGTGACAGTCTATTAAGGAGATGGGTCTAACACTCACATCTTTCGTTTTCTCAATGGAATCCTACCATTGCATCTTGTGTTTGCACGGTAACGATACCAAATGATTCAGTTTTCTTTGCAAGATAGTTCAGAACGTCTTTTCTAAAGGTGATGGATTCCATCTTTATAATTTATTTTGGATGGAGTATTTATAATGGAATTAAGAATATATCATTTTTATCAGATTAAAATATCAGTAAAGCAACGTCGTTCTTTTTCATTGGAAATATATCTTTTTCAAATAAATGCTTCAACCGAGAGAAATTATTCGAGTCCTAGTATTTTCATAAAAAAATTGTAACCAAATTTGTAAGTACTCATGTACGAAAATCAATAAGAAAAACAGTTTTAAAAAAACAAGCGAGTCGCATGAGTCAAGTTGTGCCAATCCTTATATTTCCATGTTTTCGTATTGATGTACCAACACTGCGTTTTGATTAAAAACTCCTTAATCTTCAAGTTACCATTATAACATCCTTAGAACATGTCCACTTGTCCTCAAGTTTATAAAAACAAAATATTTTTAAAGCTTATCTTGAAATAAAATTTATTACTGAATATCATACAACGTACAATGTCTTTAACAGCATTCTATCCATTCACACCATATGCCACTCAAAAAAACAAAACAAAAATTCTGCTAATTAATATTCAACATCAAGATGTAAGCCTTTGAAATTTTTTTTCGATTTTAGTAATCGCCTCTTTACATATTTAAATTTAGATGATTATGACATGTTTGTAACAACAATACATTATATCTAATTCGATCTCAATATATTCGACTATAAAACGATATGTATTTCTTCCAAAACCTGTCATTTCGAAATTTTGTATATGAGAAGTTTAAACCGATCGAGCGAATAAGTAATTGTGTTTCTGTAAAATAACTTGCCGTGGTCAAGAAATTGAACGATATAACTTTGGTAATGATTTGTCCACGTGATAAAGTAAAAGGGAACTAAGCAATGGACTACAGGCACGGCAATAGGGCTTGTCCTCGTTTGCGCCTCAAGAACTGAAGACGCTACAGAATGACAAAATCACTTGAAGAGAAAGAAAAAGAATCAGAATTGGGGATCGAAATGACCCGATAGCTATGATTGTACCGATGACATTTTGCAGTAAATATGTTAAAGGAGATTGACATGAAAATTTCTTCAGAATATTCTTCAGAAGTTATTGACAACCCCAATACAAAATATCAAATCGAGAATGTAATGGAATATGTGAAAATACGTTCAATCGACCCGAGTAAAAGACAACAGAAATGAGAACTGGAACATAAAACACCGAACATTAGTGACTTGTTCACAAATGCTCAACTTCATTTAACCCTTTTCTTCTATGGCCTTATATGCCATTAGGAGACGTTTTAACGTGCTGTTTATCATGGCATCTTATATGGAGAGAGCAATTTCTTCTCTTCATTACAGAGAATTTTCTTTAACCGGAATGTATGTATTGTGAAAGATAGGCTATTTCTCTAATCCTGTTTTAATTAAATTTAAATCAGGGTTTAACCACCAACTAGCAACCAAATAAGGACTTAAATTATCAAATTGTTTAAACAAAGTCTTAACGTCCGCAAATTCTAATTGAAAAGATGGCGGCATGTTGGATTTTCACAAAAAAGAGAAACGAAGATTTCTGAATGACGTTAAAAAAACATCACCGAACTTTAGCAAGTATGACACTCAGAAAACGTCGAATATTTACGTTATTTATCGACGATGCCGAAGTCGAACGAGCCTAAATAAGTCCCGAGACTGCCAATAATGAAACAAAGATGAGTCTAAAGGCGCAAGTGACGAAGATACACGTCCATGATGTCAATATCAGAATCGAGTACCACGTACAGTGTAAATGTACCTTCGTCGATTGCAATGGAAATGTGTCTGAAAGAGACATGATCTCTGATTTATGAGAGTCTAAATGAAGAAGCCATTTAACACCTTTGCTAATGGCGGCCCGTGAACGATATCCCGGTCCACTAATGGCTAATATAAGACGCGTAGTGACGAGGCAAGCCACTAACATGTCAAACATGAAATATACATGACCTGCAGATATCAACGCTCGACATCAAAAATACAAATTGTCTTTATGTCAGTAAAGTTATGTTGATTTCCAGTTTAAAGTGTGAGAAAGATGTGAATAACGTATTCTATTGTGATCTACCTTTTCTAATGAAGATGAGGACTTTTTTCCAACATTAAAGTTTTTCGTTTACGTTAAAGCCCTATTTTCACTTTTATCACAATTATAGAGGTATCAAACCATCATAAAAAAGTGAAGCATAGATTGATTTTTTAAAATGGATAACGATATTGTATCCCCTATTGTTTTCTTTTTTATGATTTTCGAAATTTCTAATGGCAAAATAATTTCCAAAATCGAAACCAGGCCTTGCCATATAAATTTACTTCACTGAAACTAACTTGGGTATTTAACCAAAACTTAATTGCATACTGAACAGATAAAGTTGCTGGAACAATGGTTATGATCCCCGTTGTTATTGTATTATCCGCCTCACAAGGGTTTTAGATGTGTTGGTATCAGTTGTCGGTGACAGGCTATTCCCATTATGAGTGATGAAAGTAAAGAGATAACTCCCACGATACTTTTTTTCAAGATTCTTTACGAGTCCCGAGAGGACAGTCGTCTAATCGTTTATTGAACATTGTCAAGAATCTGGTCACGGCAGACTTAACGATGAAAATATCACAGAAAACACCACAATCTCAGTCGATCGAAAAACATATTTGATATGAATCTCCTAAAATATGATATTAATCATACGCTAAATAAAAGAAATTTTGAAGGTTTCGTGAAAGCTTTGTGTGTAACATATTTCGAGATGTAACATAAAAATTTGGAATATTTCGTGAGGGGTAGTCTGCACTGGCAACTTGTTAGGCAATCTCTTGTTCAAGGCCCTCTTAATTTACACGAAAGATCTGTTATTGAAGAAGTGCGTAAGAAATACTTTCCATATTTTGCGAAATCAATAGATTATTTAGGACTCTAAGAGAATTTGATGTGTCGTTATTTGAATAAAAAATATCAATTTTTGTGATGTGCAATGCATGCATACGATGTCAAAAAGCCCGTGTATCAATAATGTATATTATAATTATGTTCAGATTATAATTTTTATTAGAAAACAATTGCATATCAATAACAATATAATTATAAAAGTATACTTTGGAAAGAAACACCGACCTTTAGTTTGAAAGGTTAGATCGTTAGAAAGATGTAGTTTAGGTTATCACATTCGCAAAGTTAGCAAATACTTAAATATTTATTAACTGTTAAAAGAAAACAGTTTCTTAAGTATACGCTCTGTCGAATTGCTTCTCAAAACGTATTTGACCTACAAATCTATCACAAAAATGGCTATAAAATGATTCCATTCGGAGTATTAAGTTATTAAAATAATGATTAAATGATAATATGTAGATGCTGCTGCGAAGTTTTTGGAACAGTTGGCAAAATATGAGAAAACATGTAAATGTTAAAAAGATATTTTCAAAACGGTAACCTGAAACATACGTTTATGAAAATTATTTCTGCGTTTTTATCTGCTCACGAATAACCATTTTGAATTTCAATGAGCTCTTAAAATGATTTCGGAATACACCATAATCGTTTTCATATTAAAGCATCGTGCGGCAATGTGAAAATCATACTCTTAAGAAATCACGAAAAACTGAGGAAAAAGCTTTTATGTCGATGCATGGAACTTTAAAACAAACTCCAGAGTTATACAATTTGAGAAACTCCATAACTTAATTGAACGTCTTTAAGTTGACGGAAACTGAACGAAAGTGTTGAAGATTGAAAACTTTAAACTTTTGGTAAAAACATTTTACAGAGAGATTCTATTCTTAAAGTTCAAACGTTTTATTTGTTTTAAGCAACAAATATTTAAACAACCCACGAAAAATTATACAACTTAATTTAACGATCTTTGGAAAGTTGCCAAAATGCAATTGATACAATTAATTTTCTTGATTAAATATTAGATTCTAACATGACACGAAAACTAGAATGAAAATACTGTTTTTGATTGGTTACCACAATCAATTTTGGAGTGATTATTTCGCTATAATCACCTCTAAATATTTACGCCCGATTCACATTCATACGCGCACGTTTACAAACTCCATTCGCTGAACTTACTGTTTTCATCGCCTTAGACAACAGCAAAATTAAATTACAATTAATTCTATACATACATTGAGAATACCGTATTTTTATGAAATTTAAAAGATAAATCCATTCTGTGGTATATTTATTGTCGAAGTAGCTTATTTTTTTATCACTAAATTTAATTTCAAACCGAGCTCGCTTCTTACAGTAACGATTCGTCAAGTGAACAGAGGGAACGTACGTTATTCTTCATCTTTCCTTCCCTTTCCCCCCTCTCATTCATAAGTGACCACATTTCCAGTCAGTGTATTCAACCATGACAAACTATAAAGCTTTCTTGATCGTTTATTCAGTCAGTTCACATCTTGCGTGAGAAGTTAGCGCTAGCAGTAAACAACGTCCCTTGATTTGGTCAGTCGGTATTGTAGGGGTGATAGGTATCCTATGTATTTGCGTGAAAAACGTAACTCTGACGGGATAAAAAAATCTGTCTTTTGTTGATTTTATCCTCAATGAAATAAATACTTAAGGGTTTTATTTAAAACCTGTTGGTTTATGTTTTGAAATTTATTTTATTATTGAAGCGTGCTCTTTGAAAATGAACTGTACCGTAGTTTCGAAAGCAAGTGGAACCGGTCTGTACTGGTTCGACCTAATCACATTGCTGTTGCGCAAGGCAAATTAGTTCCTCATTATATTTCTAATTAGTCATGTTAGAATGGAGATAAATCCCTTCTGTTTTTTATTTTGGGGTTGTATGTCGTGCATTTTTCACCCCTAAATAAACATTTCAAACCTCGCAAGCTCGGTTTGAAATTAAATTTAGGGGTGAAAAATGCACGACATACAACCTCAAAACAAAAAAACAGAATGGATTTATCTCCTAATTAATATTGCAATGTTACATAACAAATATTGATGTTCCTTTTTGAAACAAGTACGGACGAAGCTTTCACAAAAGTCATAATTACGTTAACTGTGCTATGTAACTATATTTCAAAGAAGAGTCCCAACTTTGCACGATTTTCTCCTCTTTAGCCTGCGACCTGAACGAAATTGACGTGATGTGTCGAAGCCATAGACAAGCAAACTTGTCAATCAGTGCATTACGTCACCTTCCTTGTTAATTTCAGACTCGCAATTATTGAGCTGTCCAAGAAACTCGTGCATATTGATTTCTAGAGCCGTCACTCATATTTCAAGGTTAAGATGTGAATTTGACGCTTTCGCAAACTTTTAAGGTATCGTCATCAGTTTTAGGGACAAATTCTGAATTTGTTTGAATAAAAACGAACAATACACATCGCGACATATTTAATCTGAAATTCAGTGCTATATTTTATTACCCTTTTCAGGACTTCGTCCTTGGTCAATATTGTTTTCGCTGGGTCAATGAAAATGGGTATTGACCTCCTCACCTATCTAGAATTTTCTGATACTTACAATCTTTCCATTGTCCATTATGCATCAACTAGTTGACTTTAAATACACTGAAATTATACGAATTTAAGTGAAACTTTCTTTATATGGGCGACTGTATTGATTAGAAAATGGTAGACCATCGTCATCGATCTTCGATTCCCGAAATGGCCCAATATCTTAGACATAGTATTTTCTACAAAATTCAGGTTAAGAAGCCGATCAATGCAATGCGATCGATCAACGCTGTATCGAACTCTGTGAATGGAAATAAAGATAGAAGATAACGTAAAAACAAGTATTCGACTGAAAATCTAATCAAAATGCCAAAGAAATAAAAATGTAACTCATCAGAAAATGACACACCCACTGACTTCCATAAAATCTATATGACAGGTTTTAAGTTTTATGTCAACATTGTTAATGGCGGAATTTCGACAAAGAACGCCATACAGTTTTTGTGATATTAAACGAAGAATCACATTACGATAACCCAGGGCCAAACAACGCTTAATTAACGGAAGCTACGTAACTTACTTAAAATAGGAGAAGGCAAAATTTCAACAGCTTGATTTATGTGATTCAAAGTTCCATCTATTCTCCAAACAGAGACAATTCTGATCATCTGTTACCACGTAACCTATATTACAAGTAGGCCATATTTCGAAATATGTGCATATCGCACAGCCGAAAGAACTTGAATCTTCTTAAGGATCACGGGGAAGACTGATTGCGCAGTATGAACAAAACGTGATGTCAAACACACCTCCAAATTGCCTGACATTGGAAAGGACTATGATGATATTCTCACGATCATATTTAAAGATTTGATGAAATACATAAATTCATTTTTTTTAAATCACCAAATGATTTTGTTCATAACATTGTCGTTAATTGTCAAGGTAACAAGATCCGTCTATAATGTTAATTCATCTGTATTACCATAAATAAAACAAAGAGGTGTCCAATATGAATACTCACAATTATGTTTAATTTTTTTTATCATTTTAAAATAATTAATCTACAGTGATTTACGATCAACATATTTGTATTAATTCACTGCGGCATGATTTCACTTCTTTTTGTAACAATGTTACATCAGATAAGTATCGTGAAGAACAATTCTTTTGAAACAGATTTATCTTCAATGAATTACTTTTCAAAATAATTAATTTCCAGTGATTTAAGAGCAAAATAATTGTCCCAGTGCAATGCGACATAAATTCACTTATGTTCTATCACTTAAATACGCGAAGGACAATGTTTTTCGAAAACATTTATCTTCAGCGAACTACGTGTACTTGCCTTTATTTAACAGGATTTAACACGATGTAAGAATGTAAAGTAATCATAACTTTCTCGGCGCTATTCAGTTGACTTGCACAGAACGATTTTCTGCTCTTTAGCCTGTATTCATAGACATAACGTAGTTAATAGGAGTTATTTTATCACGAAGTCTGTGAAAAAAACATCATTTGTTATAAAAACAAATTTATCGTGTTTATCAGGTGTATATACTTTATCTTGTCTATAAGTAATATGTCTATTGCAATTCGGAAGCGAGTACATTTCATCGTATTCTTAAGGGAAATACAAGACAAAACATATAAGGTATGAAAATCTATTCTTATGAAAGAGTTACCAAGGACAACAAAAAAAACCCAAAATAATAACAAAATAAAAACGTATTAAAAAGATAATATGAAACATAAACAAAGTAGAGATAAATAAATTAGTTGAGAACAAATATTTTAGAAAGCGGAGTTCATGAAAATATCTTACAAGTACAGAGATGAACAAAGTCCTGAAAGACGAGATAAAAATATTGGCTAACTACGAGAAGCATTAGAAAACATAGTAAGGAACAACAACGAAATCAACAGAAAATAATAAGAAAAGAAAATGGTCAAAATTGTGAGATAATACACACATGAGTATCCGATTATAATCTACGAATAATTTATATAGTGTTAGGAAACTTAAATAAACACTTGCGCATGTGAATCATGATCGCCGAGGCCGATAGGCCGAGATAGTCATGTTTAAAGTGCGCGTCGGAGTGTTCATCGAACTCTAACCTGAGGTCTTGGTCGAGTGAAGGAATTCGATTTTGTTAAATGTCAAATATAATGTTCCATATCGACTCTCTGAGATTAAAACCAACATAATCACATTTACTTTGTGCTAAGGTATATACGTCACGTATTTTTTTTAGAGAATATGATAAATTATAAAGGATTTTATGGAGAAAAATCAAAATCAGTGTTTTCGCAATTTTGACCCCTGGTCACTTCAAAGACCTGCAAAAACTGTTACGGGTAAGTGTGGGGTACGATAAACATTTGCCTTAAAGAAGAATGGTTCTGCATATGTGTATTGAAAATTCAATATTATACGTTTGTTTTTCGCAACGCTACGATATCTCAAAGGCATCTCAAATTACATGATATTTGCACTAGTACATACAGGTATGTGAACAAACTTTTGGCATGCAGCTGTATTGTGTGAAGCTTACGTTGACCACCTGAAGCCAGAATACCTCTAATTGATTTCAGCAATTAAAAATATGTTTATGGGACACAAGAGAAACATTTCAACTATTGAGTTACACATAATGTTTGAAACAGATTTCCTAACGTAAAGAATGTGAGTACTAAAGAACTATCAATCTACCTGCACGTTAATCTTTTCAGCTTTCGACGTTTCTCTCGTATTTCATTGTTTTAGAAAGACGTTTAGAGGTTGGACGTCTTTTGTTTAAGATACAGTGTGGAATTTGTAAAAGACTAAAAATATACTTGCTATGAACTAAACCTTCATTTCATTATTGTACAATCACTTCGAGTATCTTTTTCTTTGAGACTTAAGAAGCAATGTAAGGTTTGTAAATTAAAATGATATCCATGTTATGAACTTACACTTCATTTTATTACTGTACAATTTCTTCGATTACCTTTTTCTTTGATGATTTTTAATTTACAAATGAAATCCATGTTATTAACCAATACTTTCTTCCATTAATAGGAGAGTACATTTTCTTTGGTGTTTTATGAGGCAAGTTAAAGTTTCTCATTCACAAAATTTCTGTACTACGAACTTACCCTTTATTGTATTCTTTTATCATCACTTTGAGTTCCTTTTTCATTGATAGTTTTAGGAGCAATGAAACGTTTGAGAACACAATCATTATCTTTACTGTGAAGTAGTAAATAACTAAGACAATCTGTTCTTTGAAGTTTGAATTTCAATGTAAGATTTGTAGAACAAACATGATATCAATGCTATGACCTAAATGTTCTGAGTTTGTTTAACTTTTCTTTGAAACTTCAGGAAGTTTAACGTAGATATGTCTATCTTTGAGCAGTTAAAGGGGTAACGTAGGTTGAAACACAAATCATTTCTTTCTGATCAAAACGATTTGTCAACAATAAAATTATTAAAATTGGAGTTTTATGTTTTATTCATCATATTAGAGCTGCCCAGTGATATATGTTTACATGTATGTACCAGATGTGATTATCAGAGATGTTCTACGATGTATGTTTATGTACCAGGTACGATAATCAGATCTGTTCTACGATGCATGTTTATGTACCAGGTGTTATTATCAGAGCTGTTCTACGATGTATGTTTATGTACCAGGTGTGATTATCAGAGATGTTCTACGATGTATGTTTATGTACCAGGTGTGAATATCAGAGCTGTTCTACGATGTATGTTTATGTACCAGGTATGATAATCAGAGCTGTTCTACGATGTATGTTTATGTACCAGGTGTGAATATCAGAGCTGTTCTACGATGTATGTTTATGTGCCAGGTGTGAATATCAGAGCTGTTCTACGATGTATGTTTACGTACCAGATACGATAATCAGAGCTGTTCTACGATGTATGTTTATGTACCAGGTGTGAATATCAGAGCTGTTCTACGATGTATGTTTATGTACCAGGTACGATAATCAGAGCTGTTCTATGATGTATGTTTGTCTTCAAATGTCAGAGCTGTTCTGTAACCGCTTAGTTTTTTGCAAACCCTTGTAGGATTTTTTTCGGTTAAAGAAAAATAGCGATTATTGTCAAATCATCTAGAAGGCAAAGCCCTGACATTTCAGTAGCATTTTCGCGATGGACGTCAACTGTTTTGTCATTGTGAAAGCATTTCGAAGTTTTAAATGTTTCGAACATCAACCTTTAATCAATATGACTATCAAAAAGAACCTTAAAGCATCTTGCTTTCAAGAATCGTCTAAGTAATCGATCTTTGTTTTTATTCAAAGAACTTTATCCACATCTTAATGTCAATCAGAGCGAGTTGAAATCCTTTAATGTTTAAGTGCATGACTCAAGTGATATTAAACAGCGCCCTGTTTGATATTGTGAAGGGAAATCATTTGAAACCGTTTATCAAAATATTACCATTTACAAATGTAACAGAACAGTTCATTGTAAAGTTTTCTTGCAAGATTAAACATCATTGACCTCGGAAATCATGCTAAAGTCCTTAAATACGCCCAGTGATCCTAGTTTCTTAAGTAGAAACACTGCTTCCAAATGCATATCATTCTAGTATGGACACTAACAAAAAGGACCGTCACTATTGCTACCATTCTAGTAGAGACCCATTAATCAGACGTACACAGTTGCATATCAACTGAAAGGATCTTCACAAATTGCATATAATTCAAGTAGGCCCATAAAAAAGAAGGACCTGTACAATTGCATACCATTCTAGAATGGACTTATTAACTGAAAGGACCTTTACATTTGCATACCATTTCAGTATGGACGCATCAACTGAAAGGATATTTACATTTGCATACCATTTCAGTATTGACATATCAACTAGAATGACCTTTACATTTGCATACCATTTCAGTATGGACACATCAACTAAAATGACTTTCAAACTTGCCTATAATTCCAGTATGGACGTATTACCTGATGGGACCTTTACAATTGCATACCATTTCAGTATGGAATTATTAGATAATATGACCTTTAGAATTCAATATAATTCCACTTTGGACACATTCACTTATCACGACAAGTTCCTTCCATGGTTGCTACCAGTGTATTTTCAATAAGCTCTTTATATTAGAGGGTCTGATAATACAAATATTTTATTATATGATATATCATATTTTTATGATATAATAAATTTTCGTTTCAACCCTAAGGTACAATCACATAATGATACTAATGGTCGCAATGAAATCAGTACTTGAACCATTGATGGATTCATCTCATTTGAAGCATTCGCAACAACTTGATTAACGTTGTAAAACCACTTATAACAGCTATTCTGCATAAGATTTCATCACCATTAGGTAACCCCATTGTAGAAACATGATAATGGACTTTTACATGAATACATAAATTGTTTCATTATTGTTGTTTCTAACATTGGAATATGGATCCGAAGTCTTAAAAAGAAAGGATTCACATAATGATTTAAAAGAAGGAGAAAACGGTCTTAAAATCTCCATTTCCAAAGAATGCATTTGAGGTTTAAGTTGAATCCGAGGTATGTTGAGATTGTTCTTGGAATTTGAAGAATGTCATTTCAGATATTTTGAAAATCTCTCAGTGTTTAGTTTATAGGACTATAGTTTTCAAAATGTGCAGAATACACATAGTGTTTAGTTTTTCCCATTAGAGAATATTTATAATGATCAATTCATATAAAATATTACAGTTCCGGTACAAACCGTTTTTTCTCAAAAACTTTAACTTGATCTCTGCAAGTCTTCTTGTCTCCGATCAAACCCATCAATTCATTTTAGGAAAGTAGGATTGATCGTCATTGATCACAATTGAATAGTTTCTTTGTAGTCCTCATTTGAAAAAAACTTCATCGTTTTCATCATCCTCCATTCAATTGAAACATATCTAATGGAGTGTTTTCAGAATCTGTAACACAAATCTAAAAGGTTCAAAACTTTACATCCAAATTAAGGAACTAACTCGACGTTTGCCTATCTAAGGAAATTGTTTAACCTTTAAAACAGTCTTGCTTTTCACTCACAGTGTTTCATGCACACAAGAGTTGGTCAAAAAGAAGTTCGATACGTGAGGTTCTATTTTCAGTCAATATGTGATGATAAATCTTGACAGATCAAGTGATACATATACATTTATAACTAATATGCATATTGGACGATAGTCATGATTTTGTCAGTTGATATACTATATATATATATATATATATATATATATATATATATATATATATATATATATATATATATATATATTATTATTCTTAAATAAATGTATTTTTATGTATCTATCTATGTATATATGTAAAGAAATCCCCCTTTGAATTTTTCAGTTGATCCCTCAACGTTCGTCCGTCTTCAATACATGTATATTTATCCACATCCATATCCACCAATTTCTCTAGATCTTTTCCCTTTTTGGATGCATTAGATGACTTCCTACCGTCTTCGGACGTTCAAATTACGGTATTGAATAAACTGCAGTTACAACAGATTAAACATCTATTTGAAGCAGTGATTCAGTGACGATGATAGACAAAAACACACCGCAACGACGCCCATGGGAAATAAAGGCGAAGTTGTCTTAAATTGTCAAGCGTTTTCGTACATACAGGGATTGCACTTTCAATATTTGTCGGTTAAAACGTTGATCTATTAGCACATTCGCCTCATCGTATTTATGACAAGCTAATGAAACGTCACGAAAACCTGGAAGAATAAGAGTTAACAAGCAATATATGAGGATAGCTCATTAAAATTTACATAACCACAAACATATTTCACTATTTTATTTTTGTGACGTCATAAACAGAAACATTGCCTCATGATCTATACATCTATCGTAAAAGTATCACACAAAAATACCAATAATTAACGATTTTCAGAGAATGTTTTCCACTCAGTTAGATAAATCATTTGACGATGTAACATTATTAAGCGTTTGGTGTGAAAAAGATATCTACATCAATGGTAATTAAACAATTATTCAAGGCGGTATTTCAGTTGAAATAATGATGCGCCACTCTGTACAGTTTGTTTATTACGTCACACCCGCGCAAATTTTATGGCCCCTAGCCCAGGTGGGTTTTTTCACAGCCGATAATTACGCTGTCTTAATGAAAGGCTAATTAAAGGTGTTTATTGGACAAATTAAGAAAAAACAAGCCAAGTTCTTATTTTGTTGAAAAATATTTGAACGAAAATCGAGAAGTGATAAAGTCGAGGTTCGCGGTTGTTTAATGTCCCTGACGTTGCATCCCTGATTAACTGAATTACTGGTAATTTCACATTACTTAGCCGCCTAATAACACAGACTAAAAGCGGATGTCTATATCCTGTTCCAATCAATTTCAAATCAATTTAAAGTACATAACACAGATATTTACAACAACAAAAATTCTGAGGAATTGACTAAATACAATTTCTCCAAAAGTAAACAATCTCTATAACGTGTTTGATTGAAGTCTTGCTGCTAGGTACCCAAATCCGTGTTTGAGCTCAATAAGTTACAATCTTCATAATGTTTCTAATGGAAACTAAGGAACTGTCAAGGTCTGTGGCGGTAGACTAGAGACTTGACATAGAACAATGGGGAAATGCGGCAAGGCTCAAATTAGCTATTGATGCAGACTAGCATCAGTTATGCCTTGCCAGGAAAATTGAAATAAATACAACGTAACTTGTTAAACTTAACGATTCACGAAATTGCTAATGATGTGGAAGTGCACCTCTATATCATAAGAGATAAGACATGTTTCACTTTGGATTCAAACTTTTCTCTTAAGTTATGACTTGACTACTTTAATAACTCCTTCACAAAATCGCATTTAATTTTGCGTGCCACCTCTCCTGATAATGTTGAAGACTTTTGAAAGAGACCCGATGAACGTTTTTTGAGAAATAGGTATTGCTATTTGCCTCTATTCTGGAGTTGATGCCTTGGATGTAATTAACACATTTTCAAGATATGCTCAGTACTGGCAAAGAAATCCTTCTTCTTTGTTTCAGTTTTGTTTTAAAAGCTTTTCACTGATTTCATTTCGTTCACTGGTGTTTTAATGACAACAGTTTAACGTAGATATGGAAAAATAAGGTTCTTTTGGACATGTTTATCCACGGTTACCCACGTTAAATAACTTGTTCCTGATTATTTCTTCGTTTCACTATAATAATACAATTCGAATACAGTACACGACGTTTCAATACAGTTTCGGATATTAACTACGCATGCCGACTTGGGACTTGATTTAATAATCCAGGGAGTAGGAGCTGAGGGGTTCCCCTTCCCCTCTTTTTATAAAAGCGCCGATGGGTGATCCTCTTTTCACGCACCACTTTCATAAAAACCCTACGAGACAATGTAAACTGTCTTGTAGTAGATACTCACTTCAAACAATGACTGGAAAAATATTTTCTAGGAAATGTTCCTAATGTATAAGCGATATAAGCAGTAGTGAGTGACCCTGCAAAATGTTTTTAACGCTATTACCAAACCAATGTCAAATTAAATGATTTCATTGATTCAAAATTAACCATTTTGTTTTGAAATTGATTTAATTTTATCTAAAAATCAAAACGAGACGTGATGCCACTTGGGTAACAAAATAAAGAATTGTATGGGGATCAAATAAGTTATTTTCCTTACTTGATATCTTACTATTTGGGTTTAACTTTGTCAAATTAATACAATATATATATTACGTTACTTAGACCTAATTTTAAAACCACATCCGTGCAACTTTTTCAATGTAAAAACAAGTAATTAGGATGAAACAACTAAAAAACTATAGAAAAGAATATTTACCTATATATATGTGACTGTTATAGATAGATACAGTCATAAAATGAACGCTTTCATTTGTATATAACGAACCTAAAGACAGCTTAATATACTTCAAATTATGCTTCAATTAAAAAAAAACATTCTTAGAATCACACCAAGAAAAGGAAAAACTTACCTTTTCCCCGTTTGCTTGGTACGTAAAGAGCACAGTAGTTCCTTCTTTGAATCAAACCCGGGAAAAACTGGCGACGTTCCCGCTAAGTGTTTTTCGGGAAGAGGGCAATAGCGAGGCTTGGCAGTCGACGCTCAATATCTTGGATACGTTCCTTACACTGGCTTGAAAGTTATTTACAAGAGCGCTTTCCCCGTCTCCTGGCCTCGACTGTTTATAAGGACAGTGTCAAAGTTACCGTTGTCGCCGATCTTTATCGCATGCTCTCACATCACGTGACTTCGCTCCGTTCACACGCATCAAGGACGCCATGCGCAGAACTTGTATATGCTTTTGTCACTTGTAAGTCACAGCATGGGTAAATTTTTCTGTATTCATATATGTTTTGAAATAGAATTTTATCATCATTTTCGGTTTCTCCTTTGTTAATCAATGAGGGAATTTAGATATATAATTTGATCTTTATTATGATTTTTTTGGTCCTATTTAAGATTTACTTGTCTTTCGTAACACAATTTACATTCATTTTTATATTTGGTCATTTGTGACATCTAAGAAGATGCTATATTTTGCATTTTATAGTTTCAAAATGGCGATATGTGTACTTACTATTTTAAAAGAAACTTTTAGTGCTAATTATTCTATTAAAAAATTAGGGTATAACATTCAATGTCTCATATCTACAATCACTTGAATAACGAAGGCAAGTTTATGGATATACAACTTCTTTTTCCTGTTTTAAATTTTCATCACCTCAACTTATAGAAAGAAAGTAAAAAAACCCATTGAGCTTGTATCAAACTAAACATTGCTGTATATAAGTCACATTTTCTGAAATGGAACAAAGGCCCCAATTTCCGTCACTGCATATCAACAAATTTTCCTTTTAGCCCCATGTGGTTTCAGGGACTAAAACATGTTTGTAAGTCTTTCATTTAATACCACACTGACGGATAAATTGTCAAATGAATGTTTAATTTTACTTTATGTGATACAAACATTGATAAAGTTCTTGGGGTCTTGGATCTTAATTAAAAGATTTTCAATAACATGTTTCACGCAGTGGAGTCAGAAAGTCACGTAAACTGCCTCAATAAGACCAAAGTCTTATGTATTAATAACATCTATCACTGAGTCAGTCTTGTGCCGATTTCATCAGAGTTCAGAGTTGTTCTTCTAGGTAGATTGTTACTTCGCTTTTTATTTTGGCAGAATGACCCTAATCTATACATACATTTTTTTCATAATAATATTCGAAGAAATACCAATTCTTAATGAGCTGCAATATATTGACCCAAATTTTCCCCTCCATTTTTGAGATTAGAAATTAAAGATTTTGGAACAAAACAAGGTCCGTGAAACTTTTGTAACTTACCAGTGTGATATAAGAATTCGTTCACCCTCAATTTATTCGAATTAGTTATAATTTTGAATATTCTCTCGCCACAGAGGTAACTCAAGTCAGAAAGTCCCACACCAACCTCTGTTCTAATACGAGCTCTTCGCGAGCAAGAATAGGAGATGCCTGATCGGATACAACCAAGGTTAATTGTGCAATCAGCCGACCTAGTCCACCCAAAAGTAATTCTTCGCAAAGCCTAGGTCAGTTTCGTATGTTCCATGAAAACTAAAAGTTATTTGACTGTAAACTGCACGCCTGGGTCCTCTTGACATAACGCCGTCTTAGTATATAATGCAATATGGTAATGGCGTTTCCCTCGGTGACAGCCAGAACGCCATTCAAGAAGTCTTTACCGCTACATTTGGAAGCTTTCTTGCGCCACAAGGTTTTGTCGCAATGGGATTCTTCCGGACGCTCGAGAACTGCTGCTATTGAAACAGAGGTTAGTGAAGGAGTTTAAGACTTGATCTACCTCGATGGGGAGAGAATGAATACGGAAATGAATTACGGAAATTATGGACACAAGTTACTTTCATGTGAAAACTCAAAAACTCAAACTTGAATATTCAAGGCTCTGTGGTTTTGGGTTCGAATCTTGCTTTTTATTTTTCGAGGAAATAAAGGTTCAGGAAATTGTACGGATTAAGCATTTTGTCTACAAATAGTGAATTAAAAAATGCCTTTTATTGACAAATATAATAATCGTTTATTGTATATGTTCATAGATATTCACACATATCAATTATCATAAGCTATTTTCTTATAAGTTATCTTGTTAGAACACAAGGCGATATAAAAAGTAAATAACAAGAAGCCCCCTGTGGTTAAGTAAACATATTTGTTTCTTGATATACATATATATGTGTGTGAGTCATGCTTGTGTGGCCACATGCCATCAAACGTAAACTTATTAAAAATCACACTTATATGTGAAACATCAACGTGACTCGGGCTTCAATTAAAATGTGAAAAACGAGTGGACACCATTGTTTGTTCACACCTTTTATGAATATACGACGATTTTATATGGTTATATTTCATTTACATTCAGTCTGATTATAATCGATCGTGTTCCGAGGAATAAAAGTTTTTAAATATCAAGCAGGATTCGAACGTATTCTATCAGATGCGGTCCTCTCCACAACGGTCTGAAAGCGACCCCCTTGCTCGCACGTTCTGACCCAATCTCAACTAGCCACTCACAATGACAGCGGAAAAAGTATCAGTGCGTAGGGGCAACTAACTCCCGTTTACCATTCGTTAACCTTTATCGCCGCTATCGTTATTTCAAACGGGATGATGTGATTGGTTCGCTAATGACTAAGTTTTGTCTGCGCTAAACTGGTGTAAGAACGTGCGAGCAAGGAGGATGCTTTCAGACCGTTGTGGAGAGGAAAGGCACCTGGTAGAAGATGTTTGAATCCCGCTATTGTCCAAATTTTAAAACTGTTATTCCTCGGAACACGGTCGATTTTAATCAGACTGTTTTATATTATATTCGAAAATGTGATATCATTAGAAATGAACTTGACAATCATCTTGTATCATTCGCAACCTTCGGGGTATTCTATGTACGGTTAATATTTCATATTGTTACATATTGTCAAATAAACATTATGGACCCCGCCAACAACGTTCCCTTTAACTTAGAAAACGTGTTTCTTTTTACTTTTTCCGTAGATAAAATATTTCATAGCCAAGCTTCATATCTTTGGTGCATCTGAATTTCAAGGGACACAAATCAACTAAATTCCAAATGAATGATTGACATACCTAAAACCAGTAATGACCCAACGTGTTCGGAAAAATGTGAATGTGATGTACAACCATCTTTGACAACGTTATTTGAAATGTTTAGGACAGCTTTCATAACGTTTATTAAGCTTCCAAATATCTTCGTATTCATGAATAATGCAAAACGTAATTCATCACGAACCAAGTTTAACCTAACTTAAAAGTCGAACTAACTACATTTGAATAAAGGCTAATTAAAAGGCAGTAGCGAACATACAACAAATACAGATAATGCATAACACTCGATGGTAATCTACTCTATACGTTAATAAGCAAATAAGTACGTATTCAGGCGGTTATAGCGTTGATTTTAAAAGACCGGAAATATTTGATGTGACATTGTTTTAAATCCGCATGAACTATGATATCGGAAATATTCAAATCTAGCATACAGCCAGAAAAACGAAAAGGGCAGTCGCTTATGTTTAAAATAAAATGTTAAAATAAAGACCGTTAAGGTAGATCTGGAACAATATTCAAATAGTTTCACAGTAAAATGTTTCCCGTAGTTGAGTCAGAAAACCTCGTAAACAATCAAACATAAGCCAAATGTATCGGTATAAGTATATCCGATACATACCAGCGCACAATACATATACACCCAATATAAATATCCAAAGTCAAAAGACTCCCTGAAGATATCAAGTCTTGAGACTCCCTGAAGATATCAATGAAACATGTTGGATTAATGTTGGCTCTGATTCAAGACTCCCTGAAGATATCAATGAAACATGTTAGAGTAATGTTGGCTCTATGTCATTTTTCGACTTTGAATATATAATACTGTATACTTGTGAACTCTTTTTCAAATAGTGTTAATGGCAATGATATTGTTAACGCTATACCATTAGCGACACAATGTATAAGTTACACTGGTGATCACTATGTTTTGAAACCGGTTGGTAATGAACTTATATGGAGACCAATCTAGATGAGGGTGTGCTTTAAAAAGCAGCTCCTTGACGTGTCATATTTTATTTTTTCTTAATTTTATATCAAGTATATTTACCATAATGAACAACCTTGTAACCCATTAACACTCGGTGTTGCAACATGAACTCCTACTGTCGGTCATTCCTGTTTTTTAAGCGGAAGGATGAGAGACAAGACCTACAAACATGATCACTCAAAGTTGCAGTTAATGAGTTCTTTTCTACAAAAGCTGAGTAAACAAACTAAACAAACTCCGAACAGACAAAAATCAAAATTGAAAAATGAAAAACTTGTCCCAGACCGTTGACTCTTTGGGGGCAAACAATTATGGTAAGTCGTAGAATTTTCGAATCAACAATAACAGATCAACAACCATAAGGAACAAAAATCGCCATGGCATTACCATTGGCGACATGTTGTAACAATTGGTACTGTTAGACACATGGAGGTCTATAGATGCATGCTTCAGACCAACGTAAACGTTTTTTTTACAGATGTCATACCAAAGAAGAAACGAAATAATGCCGATCTAAATTTATATTAACTGTAGATAATAATATACCTCCCCTATAGTATGGGGCAATAGGACAGATAAGCGCCATATTGTCATAACTGTCGCCGGACTGTGACTCCGATTTCTCAAAATTAAACTAGGGAGTTCAACACACTTCAGTATGTATCAGTATCCGACATTCATCATACACAGATGACAATCATATCTCTCATTGTGGACTTAAAAACATGAACCTTTCAAAACTCAACCCCCTCCTATGGTTTCCTTTAGCCTCTGCCTATTCTGCCTAATTAACTTACCACTCAGCGAATATATCCACACATCTTCTCAGTTAGCATTTAACTTTCCTTTGTCGTTGTTATATTATCCTGTTGTAGTGTTAATTCCTTCACTTACCAATATGTATTTCATGTATATAGTACTGTGCCCATCACTTCCAATATGCTTCAGAAAGATTGTGAAAATAGAGAAGTTGTCTTCCTAACACGATTTTCGTTTAACCATTGAACCATCAAGATGACAAATTGCAATATAGAAGCTGATTAAATGAGATACGCGGCTCTATTCATATCAAATTGAAAATTAACAAAAGTAAGACTGCAGCTTCGAGGCATTTAATAATTCTCACGGAATTCAACTCTTAATTCTCTGAAATACAAGAATCCCGCATGTATACAACATTCAAAGACACAACATTAAGTTTTACACCGTCAACAGTAAAATTGAAAGATAGGTTAACTCACGAATGATACATACTACGAACACTTATACAAATGAATATTGACACGTATTGACACATATGAAAGATTGATATCTTCAAAATTTCCCATAGAAACATTACTTTATGTCAAATGTATTTGTTTAATAGGGTCAATTATATCTCATCTGTAATTCTAGGGGAAATAATCATGGTTCAAGAACAAATGGCGGCCATTTTATGTGAACATTTTTAATCATTTTAGGTACGGAAATGGATTCACTTGGCCAATAACTCAAACGGCCAAAAACCCAGACGTGTTGAAACAACATCCGTTATGGCTAGTTAAACTCAAGTTAACTACACTGTTACCTTTCCAAACTAATGGACTTGTCCAAACAATAAGAAAAAATTTACAGACTTAATGACTTTATTTATGATATTATTCAACAAAAAGCCAATACGTATAATATTTGGTAAAAACAAAAGCGTGGATCTGATGGGGCAAGCATTTATATAAGTTGTCCATAGTCCACTCTCACGACCCAAAGACAACCCAGGCAATAGCCATGGCAGAGGAACAACATAGTTCCCTTCAATCAAACCAATGCTAGGATTTAATATTGATTTCATAGATTCATTTACACCACTACATGTAAAAGCGTACAAGTGATTCTCCCTAACCAATAGCTGACAATTGTAGAATGATACATGCCCTTCTCGCCCTCCCTCTCTCTCCCCGCCCTCGCACAATACCAAATCCACTCTCGTCTCCACAGTGTCTCACGACGTCTTGACCCCCAAAGCCCATTACCTCTCCCTGCCTCCTTTCCTCAAAGCCTCCCCCGTCCCTTCTTGATACACCCACACACCATATCTTAGTCAAATGAGGTTAATCTTAGTAATGCAAACATAAGTACTTTTGAAGGCTGGCACTGGCGATAGTGTCACTTAATGGAATTGTACTGCGGAGACCGTGGCTATCTGCCCGGGGGTGGCTATCTACATCTGTCTCTGATATAGATGGGGTCAAGCGTGAATTAAAACATGTTGACATAATTGTTTACTCAAATGTTAATTTGTTATTGTCTTCATTCGATAATTAACTGTTAAAAGGTCTAAACATCTTACGGATTTATCGGAATTCCCTCACTTAATTCATAAACTCGCTAGAGAATTTCTTCTTTATTGCTAATGCTATCAAATATTCGAATATGAGTTGATTACGTAATAAATATCCGAGGCTTGCGAGACTGATTTTACTTCAAGCATCATGAGTTTTATATTTGATTAAAGAGCACGAGAATCCGATCTTATTAATCATCTAAAATTATGATTATGATTATGATTTATTTAAATTTATTGAGAAACAATATTTTACGCGATAAACACATTGGTACCTTACTGTTGGTGTGAAAATCTGATTATATACTAATATGTGACCATTCATCGAAAACATGACATTACTCTCATTGGACATGTACCAATGTCGACAACAGGTCCAAGAAATTATTTTTAAGTTTAGGAGATAGATTAAATGCAAATTAACGTTACGTGTATTAATATTCAGAAAGTCAGAAAGTTATCTCTCAAAATGCATTTCCAACAAACCGAATACGTATTTGTAAGCTTGATGACATTTGCAAGCTACCAAGTACAGTTTTTAACTAATCCATTGCATTTTCGCGATATTTTCGAAGTCATTTTCCCGTTGGGTTTTGGTGTAAGGGATCCGGCATGTTAAACTCGAAACGGAATGAAGTTTCGGTCCTTAAAACATAAAAAGGTAATAGCGAAAGTTTAGTTTCCTACATGATTTGACACGAATATCATGTGTTACACAAATTAGACTTAAGCCATACCTCGAGATCATACATATATCGGGACATTCGAAATACTATCTTCCATTTGCAAATCCTTGAGAATTGAGAATCACAATCAACTCGAAAAACATACCATGTAGACGAATAGCATATATTTATCAACTCTATGTGAAATCATACACACTCGTATAAGAACCAAGACAGATACTATTGATTTATCAGAAATGTTCCAGCCAAGGATCTCTATGAGTGCAACAAATCAGACGCTGTTCATCGTACCAACCATAAACGGCTGGAATCATACGAACACAAATGCAAGTTTTATGTGTCAGGTGTTCTCTTGAACAATCTGACCGTGTGTCTTCAATGTCCCTCTTAATCCTGGGCACGAATCTTAAATTTGACAATATGTGTTCTACATAATAATGATAAAAATAGGACACTTGTACCGTCTCAAAGCGGTAACTAAAACGTTACAGCCTATTGTAGTCAAGTGTCGTTTTCATATACAATAATAAATACATGTTTCAAATTGGAACGAAATCGGTGAATTAATTGATATCATTAAAAAAGACGACTTTATTGTTTTATAGAAAGCTCTAGAGGGACACTTCTGCTTCACGACCTATTTTAAAAAATCAAGATTTTTCAAATATTTCAACTTTCGTTAAAAAACTTGCATCATAGAAATATATGTTCAACTTTTTTAAATCGTTTGACTTTTCTTGTCGTGTCATGTTGACCAATAGCACTCTGAATAGTCATTTGAATAGCACTTTCCTTCTCTTTGAACAGACGCCAGACTGCAGTAGATCAACGCCTCTCATTAGCTTTCCAAATTTGAATTCTATTTTGGCCAATGCAAGGCTTGGTTTCACATATAAAAATTACATATGATTGCATCAGTCTGTAATTTCAAAATGAACGGGCAAAAGAAACGATGCCATTGAATATTTTGTTGAAGATGTTGAAATCTTAATTACACGACATTGAAATGATTTCCTTACTTCGGTATTCACATGCATCACGAAAATGGTTGTGTTCTGGCGATCGTTTTTCCAGAAAATTGTAGAAAAGCGTGAATCTGTTGCATGTAAATCACTCGATGCACGTGCATAATTTAGGTATAAAAGATGTGTCTGATCTCTCGATATACCAAATACTTGCCTTGTGATAGAGGACAAAAGTATCACCAGATAAAAACAAAGAGCCGTCTGAATGCATTCTCTCCCAACAGAGGTAGCTCCGTCATAAATGTCTATACAACCTCTGTCTTAATACGATGGTTTCTTGTGCACGAAATGTAGAACGCTGATTGGATGCAATCAAAGTTAGTTGTGCAATCAGCGATGCCGTTTCAAAAGTTAGCATTCAAATCGCCTAAGTTATTTCCGAAAGCTTCCCAAAAGCTAAACTTTATTCGAATATGCACCTTGCACTTTCAGTCGTCTTTACAGAACACAAACGCCTCATTTTCCAACTGTTTCATAGCACAGGCGTGCGTGACATTAAATTTGTTATTCATGCATTCGTTCTTTTCATTGGCTAAAATATAGCCAGCTAGTTTAAGTTTTATCGTCCCGCTAGGGGAAAGTGTCGGAAGACCGACAAACCTTCGTATTAAGACAGAGGTTGTATAGAAACTTATGACGGAGCTCCCTCTGTTGGGAGAGAATGTCTGAATGGTGCCCAGTTCTCCTTCCGTTCCTGCAGCAGAACAGCAACAAAACGCTCCTTTAGTAGGAAAACGCCCATTCACTTACAGCCCTTATTTGCAGGGATTTTTTGCAAAGTAAAAACATCAACGTGCTGCATTGGCCTACCAGGTCACCTCACTATAAAATAGTTATGGTACCACTTGGGTCGTCACATCCAGTCAATAGCAGTGGTTCCACGACACCACGAAGAACTTGCCCGATGCCTAAGTGAGGAATTGCAGGATATGCCAGACCTTGTCATCTTACGTCTGATTTTCTCAGCACGACGGGCATAAATCTAGGTCAGTGACGGCCATATAAGATGCTGACAAATGTCTAGATGTGACTGTTGTTTCACGAGTGCACCTTAAAGAGTTTTACTTGTTAATTCATTGATCGAAAAGAGATCAATAGCTGATTGTTTGATAAACTATTTTTTTGTTTGCAGAAAAGGGAATTCCGGGGCCAATCATAAGTGGTACTGTTTCCTTTGCCCGTTAGTTTACCATATTGTCAAATACGAGATTTCAACCCATTTGCCTTAAAAACCAATTTCATGGATCCACGAAGTACTGTTATATCTTATTGTATGTCAACGCTACCGCTTGGTTATCGTGAGCACTATCGAAATGGACCTAGATTATGGAGATCACTGTGATTAATACAATGGAATGAGCCGCAACATTGTCAGTATATGAAACAAGGCATCTTGATTTTTGTAAAAAGACGAAGCTAAATGACTAAAGTGTTAGAAAAATTACATAGTGTAAAAAGGACAAATTCTCGAAATATCTGAAAAATCAGATATAATAGCCATTACCACATTTAAGGATTTTACTTCAATCTACTTTTCCTTAACAATACTGTTTATGAACAATGACATATTTTCCAATTTTTTATATGATACAACATATATGTAATGTGATCTCCTAACAGAGAAAAAGGATGAATTCATTTCTTGATTAATAACTTCACCGATAGTTAATACACAGGACAATCATTACCCGTTGTTAAACCATAGCGACTGCAGGTTTTCGTCCTCAGATTGCATGCAAAATGTTGATATTGCCGATATCGAATTTTATGAGGATTCAATGCAACGTTGCATTAGCCTAATATATCCAGTTTTTTTAAAAGTTAACTTTATAACCCGAATACGAACAGATTTTCCAAATAACCTTTAACATAGATTCCCCGAGCGCCTGTCGTTATCAGTATCTCTGCATTGTTTATCTATCTACGAATTACCTGTGTACAAAGTTTTTAAAACAATAAACATTTGATTAACAAAGAAGAAAGGTTTGATAGCAACAGACTGGATCCGTAGCGAGCTATGCATATATTAAAAAGGCATACGTAATCTGGGTTTTTCAATCTCGTTACAATAAGAGTCAAATTACGCTCATTTGTTGATGTACCCCTCTAAATAGTTTTTTAAGATCTCCAGAGTTCACCTTGAAATTAGTGTTCTGGCAACCAGTGGACCACACAGCGATAATCATCCGAGCGCACAGCGTTCGCGATGTTCAGAATTTCGGAAGTACACTCGCGGTCACGCGTAGCGAGCTATAAGATTCATCGGATGTCTCTCCCGCTGCCCGACAAGCATGAGGTTGATGTGTTTTGGTATTCAACATGTGCAAACAATTGACGACTCGAATGTTTTTTTATTATTATGAGACTAGACCAATCTGATTTTCTGGAAAAAAACTTTTATCAATTATTGTATCCTTATAATTATTTCAATTAATTCAATACTACTTTGATAAACACCCCATTAAGCCTGTGGTATTTATACGTTTTACTGCGTTAAATATTTGAAAGTTAACTCTTACGGCCTTTCAATGAACTAATGTTACTTTCTAGCGTCTTAAGCTTCTGGCATTGAGTAATTACCGACAATCTACAACCCTTTAGAAATTCAATATTAATCTTTAGAGAACTACATCATAGGCAAGACATTTTATCGCTATAGCTTTAAGACGTTTGGCTTAGAATGTTGCCTAATGGATTGTCTAACTTACTGTTTTAATTTCAAAGCGACTTGCAATTTCAAAGAAATATGTGAGGTTCTATTTGTGAACCATTGAAACAACGTATTAAGAATTACATTGGCGCTCATGTTTTCGGTCGGATGTGAAAGAAGCAAACTATGGTCTAGGTTGTATTTAGGAATTTGATAGGAATGGCTTCCGGTTGACAAGATTTATACCAAGCAGTCTAAACATTTAATGACATAAGAAAAACGTATGCTGTATATATATAAATATATAAACAGATCAAACTTTGTTCAATGTTTAAATGTATACAATAAACTTTCGAGTCGGATCGATATATCGTCAAGATTTTAGCAAAAGGGAGGAGATTTAAGAGAACCTATACTCTTACATGTATATGCTATTAATACAACCTTATAAATATTAATCAATATACCATTGTAGATTTCATTGCGTATGATGTGAGAACTGTATTTTGCCTGGGGTAAAACGTAAATGCTTTTAAATAGTAACTATTTCTTGTTTTTCATTTTGCCTTGCCAAAAGACACCTACGTGGACATTTCAGAAATGACACTACACGTGTACACAACTGTGGGGGCGCATTTCAATAAAAGCTTCATGCGCTCTGTGGCAATTTCGCGTTCGGTATCGTCTTCGTCGAATAGTTTGCCATCGATTCATTAAAAGTATTATCAATTTTAGTGTTTCCCCTAGGTTGGAAAAAGGGCAGGGCAAAATGATTTTAAAAAGGGCACAACTCCATCTCAAAAGGGCACTTACACAGAAATTCATTTGAAAGTATGTTTCAAACGAAAACACTACTTTAGATAAATTAAACAGTTTTCTTTACAATTGTGTCATTTCTAGCAGTCTAAGATATATTTGATTACTTTTTGAATCTTATGAATATATTCAGAAAAACATCACATTTATTTTAACCAATTTCTAACGAGGTAAAGATTTCAAACAAGTGCGCATACATTTCACTCATTACATCATATGAGATAATTCGGCTGTGTCCGCCAGTAATCTCCCTATTGTTCCTGTATCTAGCTAAACATGTGGTCAGCAGCTGATTCCAGTGAAACAAAGGATGGATCATTAGTTTAATCATTCTCTTCTTTTGTTTCTTTTGCTTGTAGTTCCTAAAATCAAAGCAATAATGATCTCTTCATACATGAGTATCTCATGTAAATTACAATTGCGACATTGTAAATAATTTCATTGTAAATACTATTCTGAAATAGGGCAACACGAAGATTTGGGCTAGCAACAGGTCGGGACAGAACAAGGGCAGCGCGCATGTTCAAAAGGGCAGGGCGTTGCGCCCTGCTAAAAATGACTAGGGGAAACACTAATTTTTAAATCTTTAAATTATTTCAACTGTTGGCAGATTATATAAGATCATGGTCGAAGTAATTAGCTTGCTCGTTTCTGTTATATAGTCTTTTAAGGTATTGATTACACCATGACTTGCGATCGAACTATAAAGTAGACTAAAGAATGATAAATTTTACAATGTTGAAATAGCTTTTAGAGACACGGACGCCGGTTTACGTCATAGCGACACGGGGGTTCGCTACCCTGTAGACTCGGCCACTATTAGCTGAAAACGATTTTATGCATAAATATTTGAAATGTGAGGGCGAAAAACCATGTATCTACTGTTATTCACAACTTTAATGAGTATTTTAAATTTGCGTCTATGTTAGTCATACTCGGAAATATTTTGTCACGATAAAAAAACCCACGTGATTTTATTTTTTTTAATAAGTATTTGAGACATGACGCAGTAATTGCCCAAGACAGGATAAGTGGCCATGACATCTGCCAATGGGATTTAAATAATGAAATGAACAAATGCAATGCATAAATAATTAATAACCACTTTACATGTATTTTGCCATATGTCTTGAACATTAATAGGGAATGGTTTTTGGCTGCTCGTGGTTCTAAAAAATATTCCCAAGAGCAAAAGAATCGTTTTTTGAATTTCAAATCGAATTTGTGAAATAATTCTGTCCACTCTTGAACAGTTTGTAATTTCTTATCATTTTGCAAATATTAATACGTCGTCAATTACGTCTTTATCATATCAAAGTTAATTTTTAGTTATACGTCTTTTTTTTACTGACACGCATTGGTCATTTGCGGGAATATACTCATCTATGTATGTTTTAGTTATTACACATACAGCTGCATACCGAAAGCTTGTTCACTTACCACTGAATCGTAGTGCAAATATCATGTAATTTTGGTTTCCTTTCATGGATCACCCACTGTCAATGTGTAAAATAGCCACTCTTGAACTAATTTTGGCATTTTCTGGTCACTTGTGCAAAAATTCGAATTTTGGCATATTGATATAGACAGAAGGGGTAACATTTTCGAAACTTCAAATCCGTTAAATGTCGAATAAAATGTTCCATATCGACTCTCTGAGATTAAAACCAACATAATGAAATTGACTTTGTGCTAAGAAAGAAACGTGACTATTTTTAAAAGAAGTTGAAAACTTTAAAAGGATTTTATGGAGACAAATAAAATGATTGTTTTCGCAATTTTGACCCCTGGTCACTTCAATGACCTGCCAAAAGTGATACGGGTAATCATGGGGTACGTTTAACATTTGCCTTATAGAAGATTGGATCTGCATATGTGTATTGAAAATTCAATATTATGTGTTTCTTTTTCGCAACGCTCAAAGGCATCTCAAATTATATAATATTTTCACTAATATATTCAGGTATGTGAACAAACTTTTGGCATGCAGCTGTAGGTTAATGTCCGAGCACTCTCGATTCTTTAAATTATGGAGCCAAGGCCTTAATGGAGAGTTAGGAGGATATTTACCTACTTAAATCACACTCAACTTACTGGTCTTTCAAAAGCCTTAAAATTGGTGAAAATTCAAGTGAAAGTATGATGACGTCACAAGTGTTTGACATAGTTCCCGAGTTGTATCGGGAATTATTAAGGAAAAGTTGTCCATGATGCTCGTCCAAGGCGCAGCCTCACAGAGAAATTGACCTTGATATTCCCCCATGCAACGAGAAAACTAAAGTTTTGGCATAAACCGTTGTCTCTTAACTCAACTTTAAAGATGCATATAATTAGGCTGCAGCTGAGAATTTGGACCTAAGAGCCTTTCTCTGAAGTCAGATATGCCGGAGCAGACACCCGTTGTTCACCAGGATATCAGAAATATTGTCCTCATCTATGTATTCTTTAATCATCCAAAAGAGAGTTACAACCTTTTTAATAAGTATTTCCAATTTACAATTTCAGATTATCATGTTGATTGGATGGAGCGCTGCTGTTAGGGTTTTGAGTCTCTCTGGAATGAATTCAAGTTGTAAATGGCAGTTTAGCATATACATGTAGGACATCACGCAGTTCCGGGGTGTCAGGGGGTCTGCATGACAATAGGCGCGCAACTAATTATATGTCCACTTTTGCGTGTAATGCTACACTTTACGCTTCTGACGTGCTGATGTCATTTAGGGAGCGCCAGAGAGTGTCTCTTTTATCCCGAGTAGAAAAACTTTCTAGTTATGTTTTTTGACTAGTTAGAAATCCAACCAACTTGTTTCTTGGAATCCATGTGCAGTTTTTAAAAAAAACAACAACATTGGGCACGTGTTTGTAAACCAGGATGTTATCAGCTAGCTCAAAATATTTTTCGTGTAGCCTGGAAACGATGGCATGTAGTAGCCTGGAAACGAGGAACATGGATAGACGCTCTCATTGGTAAGTCATTTTAAACAAAATAATCTTGTTATTACTTTCTTGTGTAAGATACCGAAGTGTCATATCTATCAGGTATTTTTAAACTAGCGTAATACCGCTGTACATATGACGTCATGATACTGCCGACAGCCAAGTCGCGGAAAATGTTCTTTTTAAGCATAACTGCAATGCTGCTTGATTTATGATGGCGAAAAAGAAAATGAATACTAAATTTCCTACAATTTAATGATATCTTATCTATATCTTGGAATGTTATGAAACTCATTTTTAATCAAAATAGTTTTGAACCTAAGGTCGTTTAGTATCCTCTATATCTAACCTGAATTAATAAAATCAGTTGTCTGATCCCTTTGTAATTACACAATCATGCTGCCATATGATGGAGTGAAGTATTTAGGGTCTCATTAGCTAACGGGGGCAACATTTACTAAATATATTACTTTTTTTCGTGGATAATGTTGCTCCATTTTTCACCATGGTACTTTGAAACTTGCATTTTAAGAAATCGTGGATGAATAAGGAGAGGGTTCGTGAAAAAAACCCAGCTCGTGCTTTCGGGGCTCGTTGATTATAATTTCATGAATACACGACTCCGGAAGCATTCTCCATCTTCATCCATGAAATACTTAACGCCAGTAAAACTGTCATTTTTTTCATTTTACATATATTTTCCCTATTATACGTTATGAAATGTTCAGGTAAGGGATAAATCTTTGAGATCTAGACACGCTTGAATTGGATTCTTTCACACACATGCATCGTCATCCATTATGCGCCGTGATGCGATTGACAGGCATTATTCTGCATTCCACGTGCCTAAATCATGCTGCGCATGTTCTCCAAGTGCGCTCCACGTTTTAACCACATAAAAATCACAGGTTTCGAACTGAAAAACAAGCTCTAAACTTCTGGCATCCCTTAGCATCCAAGTGGATATAGGGCTGATTAAACAACCAGAGGTTTGCATAATCGAATAATCACTCACACAATTTATAAATTATATTTGAGATAATATAGACAAAAAGTAAAAACCTAACAAACTTCCAGGTCGGAGTAGTCAATGAACAATGGATTCATAATGATAAATCACTTTCGTTTCTTTACAATACATAATGGTTTACCTTAAATTATATTCAAGAGACGTTAATCAAACATTGAATTAAACATCAGCTTCTTTGCATCTTTGCACTCAGTTGACGGGCAATATGGCCTCACAGGCATTTTGTATTGACAACACATCATTTCAAACTCTGTTGACTGTTTTTGTACTATATGGGGTGCATTGGTGCATTTAGGGGGTAAATAGGAAAGGTAAAATGAATTTTGAGTTTGATATTGACGAAAACCTAGTGAACACTCTAAAAGTATAGAAGTTATTTTGCAAGTATTTAATGAAAAATCATTTACACAATAATGCATAAGCTCTGTCAGTTACTGTCAGTTTGGTAAGTATACATTATTTATTATTAATTCTGTTTGTTAACTAAGACTATCTGACTGTGCAGAAAAATGCATTATTCTGGTATTCAAGCCATCACATAGTGGATTTAAATTTGAACACTGAGGTAAAGCTAAATAGTACTCACGGAAATAAATATTAAATCCTTTTTTTTGGAGGTTATGCCTTTTTCAGAACCATATTGAAATTTGAATACTAACTAACCATTAACAATTTTTTACACCATAAAATGATTCTGAAATCAAAATGTAAGAGTCTTTGTATTCTCAACTGGTCAAAATAATTGTTTGCATTTTAACTTGTAAAAAAGCATAGTAAATTGCATATGTGTGGTGCATTCACAAGGCCTAGTTAAGAATAAAAACTTTGTTCTTTCACATCTGTGGGAATAACGGATGTAAGTAAACTAAAAAGAAAATAAACACATTTCGTATCTATTTCCGTGAGAACTATACGTGGATGTTTTTCCGTTGGGACCAAAACCATGTACACAGGATATTAAACTTAGAGCTGCAGACCAAGCTTCACATTGTACCTCGTCTGTTATGTTCTGAATCAAAATAACGGCATTTCATTTTATGTAAACCCATCATTCATATGTAAAACCCACACACATTAAATGATAATGTGTTAGAAAATCAGTTTAAAAGATAAATACTCTGGGGTAACAATTATAAGTTTTGTTAATCGTTTTACATTGCCAAAATAGAAATATTTTCCCAAACAATTGTATCATACCTCGTCCCATTTTAGGTTAATAAAAATGTTTAAATCATGTTTTCGGACGTATTCAATAAGCAAAGTTAGTTAAACTTTAAAGAATGTGAAGACATCGATTTGATAGACTGTATGTTGCTTTTAACTTAAAACTTCGGAATTCAAAGGATCTCTCTTTCTGTGAATTATATTGAGATTCAGAAGAATGATGAAAATTGAAGTGATGGAATTCATACATCAATACAGTTGTACATGTAGCACCGCAACACTCGTGAAACTTCACTTGAAAACCGCAATCCATATGAAACATACAAAATATTTAATTTACGTTTCCATTGAGATATATTAATTAAACTTTGAACAAAAATCGCCAGGGCGTCTTATTTAAATAAGAAAACATTAATGAATGTATGATTGTGATATAATATGGACAGAATGTGGAACTCCTATGATATATGATATATCTCAGGGACACGAACTCACGTGTGCTATTCAACTCGTGGCTATGTACATTCAGATTGTGTAGAAACCAGACGTTGACATGCAGGCTTCCTCGTCATAAATACACGTATTTTAGCACATCAGACCCAAATTTCACAGTGTTAAGATTGATCGCAATCACCTTAGTCTAACGGAGCACTGTGCAAATTACCCAGACCAATAACTCCCGATGGTTGTCCGCTCGTCATGCGCAAACTTTTCATATTTTTAACAACTCCCAGAATTGCTGGTTTCCTCAATCTGACATTACTGGGGTAAGACCTTACCCTACCAAAGGGTATCTAAATATTTAACCTGCATAGGAAACGGTTTGCTTAAATTTTGAGGAAAACATCTTTAGTACATGGAGGCTAAGAAAATTTGGTATCTATCTCCCCTCAAATTTATTGGAGTGACAGGGTCTTCACACTTATATCTTTTTTCATCTTTTCTCCAGAAACCATTATTGCTATGGAAATGATATAATCGTTTAATGCCTGGTAACTTTTTAAGGATTATAATATAATGCTGAATATAATCCATTAGCTATGTTCATGAACTTTCAAATTCTTTTGCCATATATGCCATCAAATATCTTACTTACAATTTCATAATCGTTGAAATGTTAAGTTATGTAGTTGTTTAAGCAGTACGCCGTGTGTAATTCAAATAGATTTATATCTAAGCCTAGGCTCCATTATTCTGAAGGAAAGCGAGTTACTTGGAGATTCAATTTACAGTGATCATCTTGTTGTTGATGATCTTTCCACAGTCTACACCAAGGTACCTTGAATCTTGCATTTTTTTCGATTTAAATCTTTTCAATATTTTTATCTTTGTTATAAGGCGTAATCTTCCTTGATTCTAGATACACTTAAATTACTCTAAACACGGCTATCCTTATATCATATTTAGGAGTCATATTTGCCCTCAGTTGATGCAATTGCCAATTAATGCGGCCTCACAGTATATGATCTCGTTAGATTTTTGTATTGAAAACACATAATTTTCTTGAGGCGTAATTGGCAACTGCCAGAAAACCCTTTTGTTTATTTTCATACGCTGGTGTGCATTGGTGCACTTAGGGAAAATAAAGCTAATCATGATTAAGGGCGAAAAGGTGAAATTGATTAAGAGTTATGAAGGCTATTGATGAACACCTAGGGGACACTCTTAAAGTATCAAAAATAATAGTTTGCAAATGTTGAATTGAAAAAATTACACTTCCACAATCGTGTCTAAGCTCCGAAATTCTATTCTGGCCAGTGTACTACCAATTTGGTAAGGGTACATAATTCAGACTTTATGATTGAGCAGAACAACACATTGTCCAGGCGTTCAAGCCACCATTAACACAGTGAACGTAACCTTTAACATTGGAAAGTTACATTAATACTCACGTAAATCCTCTTTTGGAAATTACTTCTTTTTTTTCAGAACTCAGTTAAAATTTGAATGCTTAATACAAATTGACAACTTTTTTTCGTTTTATTTTCTTTACTTATTTTGTAAAAGCTTCCTACGAGTGTAAAGGAGAGAAAATTATGTCAATTTAACACAATGAAATGATAAGAGGTCAGAATGTAAGGATCCAATGCAAGTTATTTTAAAACTATGTCAATTAGTTGCAATCATAATAAGGTCAATGATATTTTTTCATTTTAATCTGTTCAAAGGTAATGTAAATTGTACTTATGTAATGGATTTACAAGCCTGGTTAGTGACAAGATTTTCCTATAAATAACAGAGAATAACACACACACACACACACAAAAAAGAAAGAAAATGAGCACGAAAAAAACTTTTTTTCTATTTCTGTGAGAACTGTAGTTAGATGTTGTCCATGGGGACCTAAACCTTTTACACAGGATATCAAACTTCGATCTGCAGTTCAAGCCACATTTCATGTTATGTTCAGCTCATTTATTGGTAAAACATCTACAATTAATTGAAATTTGGTAAGAAGATAATGTGCTTCAGATCACAATTGGAGGTCGTGTTTTAATCTAATGACTCAACCGAACAAATTTTTAAGAATTGGATCAACACACCATCCCATGTAAGGTTTGAAAAAAATATAACTTCATGTTTTGAAAAGTCGGGCTTTTAAAAATAACAAAGGGTGAGTTTAACATAAAAATGTTGAAACATTGCTTGAGTAGATTTTTAGTGACATTCAAGTTCAAACGTTGCAATTATACAATGTAAGGATCTTCAATCCCTGAATTATGATGAAATTTGTAAAGAAAAATTAATTGATATATTAAAGCATATATTTCAATTCAACTGTAGTACCGCATCCCCAATGTGATATGATTAGAAATACGTAATTCACAGGAAACAATACGTATTACCGTATGAGGGATATTAAAAAAATTAACAAAACTCCCCTATGCATCTTATCAAAATGACTTTCAGAAATATTAACGAATTTATAAATAAGTAGGGTTTGTTTGATATATGTACCTATTCAAAATTGTACATTCAGAACTGCAACAGTCACACCTTTGTGACTTGGGACATTGACTCATTTAATAAACCATGGTCCAGTAGTAACCAAACTGAATAGTTCTAGATCAACCGTTTTTGTTATATTTAGAACTTTCTATCTACATTTAGTGAGTGAGTAAGGAAAAACATGCTGTCTGCAACAAATCAACTATTCAACACGTGAGATCTAAAATAAGATTTGGTACAAGACGTCATAAGCATACGCATTTCAGAACAGCAAGTCAATGCCTCAAGATAGGTGATATTTGGTCTCGATTCCCCTGAAATATATTTCAGGGACAGGGTTTCCACACTAACATCTTTTTAATCTTTTCTCCAGAAACCATTAACCCTGGGAATCTACTTTTTAAATACCATCTTTATGAGATGGAAACAGTGTAAATTTCACTCACCTAGGGCTGGTAACTTTGTTCAAACTTTGTTCAAAACCATGATATAATGCTGAAAGTTAACAAATACCTATGTTCATGAAATGATGAGTCAAATGAGTCCAAAGTCATGCCTGTACATGTAACGTTATCTCCTTCTAGGGTATTCATATAGTGACATCCTGAAACCGACCCCAGTGTGACCCCTGCGTTGTGTTAGTCAGCACTGTAGCCTTCTTCGTAATTGTGTAGGATATTGTTTGACAACTGTGAATTGTGAATAGAATTATGTAAGTCTGGAATTGTAGGCTTGTCCATTACCACTCTAGGGCCAAATGGCATGTCCATGGGATATGGTTCAACTCTATAATGGTTGATTACTCTGTATCCATTGCATGGGATTGGGCAATGTTAGGCTTGTTCAAATGTAAGGATTTCATATTTACTGAAATTGAAATTTAAAGCAACAAGAATGTATAGAATTGTGGTATGAAATTTAAATTGCTGCGTGGTTATACATGTATGCGAATACATGTTTAATGAAATTGTTACAAACATTGAAGACAATCCTTTTTTGTGTTAGTGATAACCAAAAACATTTACTCCATTAAAAATAAAAGTATTTCAAGTCAGCAAAAAACGGTTGTCTAAAAAGCGATACCCATTTTGTTAAAGCAATGTCAGCTTATTGCTATTTACGTGTTAAGGTGGTGTAGAGCGCCCGTAAAGACCCTGTAATATCGGCATCCAGTCAGCCATCTTGTTTTGGGGGAATGACATGACAAAAAGCTGTTCTTTTACTTGTTGTACATTATAAAGATAAACTATATGCAAAGATAGAATGTCAACACTTTTAAAAAAGATTTATGAAAAGAGTTATCAAAAATGCCATGTAATACCGTAGCAAGGCGTTTATAACTCGCAGTGTTGTGTTGTTTTACCAAATGAGCGCTTTTATCCATCAAGTTATCGATATAACCAATTTATGGGGAAAGTGCCATTGACCGATTGTTTTATTCGTCTACAACGGCCTGCCTCACTTCTAGGATGTTTATGATGGGCTGATTTATCTGTTAAATAGGTCGACGAATCGCATCCAAGAAGTGATCGATAGGGTTAAAATCTGGATTTACACAAGTCCATTCGAAGTATCTAATGTTGATATTGAAATTTGTAACCATTCTAACACATTGGAAATTGGTGTTGTTAAACTGGTAGATGTTATCAACTTGAGTGTTGTTACAGAGGAAAGGCATATGAGTGTTTGCATTGAAGCAACGGCCGTAGTTTCTGACAACAGGTCTGGTCTACCACCACCAGCTCCTTCTGTCTGTTTTAAAGGTTGATAGCTGATGACTCCAAGCACGTCAGCGCCCGTCATTTTCTAACCACATATCGGTGACAGTATACAACACTGATATCGTCCTAGTTTTATCCAATAAAATATCGTTTTACATCCCCAACTGTCTTTCTAGAAATAAGTTCACATTTCACATGTGAAGAGTATCTAGCCATCTCAAAGGGGTTATAGACTGGAGACGTGTCAATGCTCAGTTGAAGAAAAAACATATCTATTTGCCCAAAAACGTTGAAAGTAAACAGCATTCCGTATTTCTAGTTACAGAATGGTTATACCTGTAACAGTTATATCTATGAGGATCTTTAACGTTGACTTGTAGGTGCCCTGTTTTAAATCACAATTACTTCGTACATTGAAGATCAGTTTGAATGTTTGTCACAATAGTAACATGACTTGATTGAACTAACTATTAGTAAATAGCTTATCTGTCAATTCTGCTTCGTGTTAAAAGTGTCAAAGAATGTCCCCAAAACAGTTGCTGTTTAATGTGTAAACATCTGCACTACATCTTCAAGTCTGGAGAAGACATACCTTGCCATTTAAAGTCATTGTCTCATGTTTGCACAAATTGAAACTTTGTAAAGTTGGTAAAATTTAAAGGGTCGTATTTCTTGATGAAGTACTTCAAAGCATGGGTAAAGTATTAATTGCTTTAGCGATGTCAAGCAAGTTTGCGAACCTTGATATGTAAGGTTTTGTTTACATCATGGACAAGATATGAAATGTACTCTAGTCATTCTTTATCTACCATTTGAATATGACCGAAGGGTTTATTAAGACCGGGTTACACAGTCCAGCGTATCGACAGTACATGCATACAACCGGTTTGATGCATTCACTAGTCAAACATAATTGATGGTGTCATTTTTTGGTCATTTTTAGTTACAAATGAGACAGATTTCTCAATTAATGATTAATGGTTAGGACATTTTTTCATTGAAATATCCAACTGTATACCTTGTCCTATTGGCTATCAAACTATCACAATGTCATATGATAAAATACAATATAATGTGATGTGATATAATGTGATGTGATGTGATGCGATGCGATATAATATGATATAATGTGATGCGATGCGGTGCGTTCATACAGAATTTTGAAAAATGCAATCATGAAACAAGACCACAATTTTGCAAGCATCTTAATTGAAAGTATAGATTGCTATCTTTTTTTTTTAAATTGCGATATTAAAAGGACGAATTTTGAATTTGCCACAAATAGATTTTCTCATATATCAACACGATTTGATTCAAAATAGCCAAGACTTGACGAAAGACCGTTGATATTTTTGATGTTAGAAGTCACGAAAGTAAAATTCTATTTATCGTCCAAAATAATTGTCATGAAACGAGACCACAATTTTGCAAGCATCTTAATTGAAAGTATAGATTGCTATCTTTTTTTTTTTAAATTGCGATATTAAAAGGACGAATTTTGAATTTGCCACAAATAGATTTTCTCATATATCAACACGATTTGATTCAAAATAGCCAAGACTTGACGAAAGACCGTTGATATTTTTTATGTTAGAAGTCACGAAAGTAAAATTCTATTTATCGTCCAAAATAATTGTCTATGAAAAATGTACGTATACCTCCAAATGCAGATTGTATTGGTAACAACAATCAAATTTATTTAAACGAAACTTTTTGCTTCGAAAAAACGTAAAGGCCGTTATTTTAATGAATGTTTGTCTACCAACGTCTGTATGAACATTGGGTCTCTGTTGGTATAAAAACATGAACAAAAAAACTTTGAACATAAGGGCTTTAACAACAACAAATGCATATAGACCTGAATATAGGACATTTTTCCTTAAAGGCACTAGTGCACGCTTTTACGGTTTAAATTGGCTATTTTAAGGTTTAAGAGGACTTATGCAATCACTTAAGCTTTCTATCGATTCAATGAAATACTTAAAATTCTTTACAAATGACCTGCAATCAACAATGAAAAAATTTAGACAGCCGCTGTCGGCTTGGACATATAACAAATCTAAGGTAAGCTATGCACAAAACGGATAAATTATAGACAGTTGAAAGCGGCTGAACTATTATTATGTGCAGCTGTTGAATTTACCTAAACTCTGAACTGAGAACAAATAATGAATTATGTTTTATGAAAGCAATGTTGTAAATAAACCGATTTAATAACACAACATTAGCATTGCTATTAGATTGACCAAAGCGGCTGCCGTTTCCGCTTTTTTGGTTATAAGTAAAATCTTAATATTTCCGATATCGTAGTTCATGCGGATTTATTGTAACGTAACATTAAATACTTCCGGTCTTTAAAAATCAACTTTACTACCTGAATACGTAAATTTTCGTTAAATAACTTACGAGGTAGATTACTTGATTGAGGATCTTGAATAATATCGAGAGTTATGCAGTATCTGTGCATTTGTTGTGTTAAAGAAATATTGGTGTGCACTAGTGCGTTTAAGGGATCAAACAGAAACATTAATCATGGGTATAAAAAAAAAATTCACAAAGAATGAATGAATTTTTTAATAATATGTCACATTAACATGTTTCATGAACATTCATAGAATTTACTTGATAATGAATGTTGGCCTTAACGACACTTGCACAATATTTTCCTATAAATTCGACTCTGTTTTTTTCTAATTTTTCTCACATTAATTTGCCGATTTTAATTAACATTCGAAAGCAAGAAAATGTCATAATTTTCGCATTTAAGAAAAAAATATGCAACTTTAGATAAGCGATTTGAACTTAGCTTAGGTCATTATGATATTTTGGCTCTTTTTAAGCCACATGCAACATTCATGAACTATATTATTTGTCACGTTAAGCATAAACCCGAAAACGGCGCGATTTTAACAATGAGAAGTGATATAATATTCATAACAATGTTGAACTTTTATGATATATCCCGGAAGGTATTGTACTTTCGTAAACAATTGGCACATACATGTAACCGCAATATGTCCGTGAAAGAAGTCATTTGTTAACAAAGTTACAAAATTACAAAATCTTAGGAGAGAACATTTTCAATAGGGTTGAAATTACTTAAAAGGGGTATGGAATTTGCCACCGATATAATAGGTCAATATCATTTAACATTACTTAAACTTTTGATTTACCTATTTCGGTCACTGTACCAAGGGGAAAACACTAGTGACGCATACATGTAGTTTAAAAATATTAAGAGTAACTGAGGGGTCCGGATGACAGGGTCTCTAAAACAACTGTAAAATGCAACCTAGTCCTTCAAAAAAGCCCAAATGGGATTTTTCTTATAGCTGACATAGTTTTCTATACAATGATATATAACATTAAACCATTTGAGTATGGTTGCAGACCGATTTATCACCTTGAAAATGTCTAATTTTCAAGTTTGGTTGCAGTCCCCTATAGGCAATTGCAACCAAATTCTTGAAACCATCAAAATACACGTTTTCATAGAATAGAAGAGTCTTGACTAAACATAATTTGGTTGCAGAGAGAAACTAAACGATGATATCGCAAATGTTGGACATTTACCTGGCTGTTTATTTACATTTCAATGAAACATCGGCAACTTGCTCAAAGCTACCGAGTCCGGTTTTCGATCATGTCGTGTCCCGCTTCGCTGTCGTTTCTGATAAAGTGGATGGGAAATTTCTACTAACCTTGTTAAATCTAACATTCTCTATAGTTTGTCATGTCTTGGAAAGTATTTATGACATTCCTTGACCAAATTATTCCTAAACTGCCATTTGTTTTTACAACGTGGCCCCGAGACGAATTCGAATTTTGTCAAATCTCAACACTATTCTCATTGGCTGTAACAGATGCCTCTGATAGTAAACTAATTTTGATAGAAAATAAACATCATCAAGTAAGTTTAATGACTAGTTTCTATCTAAAAACCGATCAAAATCAATCATGAATAAGTAAAAACGAACGTCAAAATTTTATTGAAAATGTTTGATACTGAATTAGCCAATTGAAAGACGTGTTACTTAGAGCATGGTATTACGTCACACGTTGTGTCAGAGGGAACATGTCAAACTGAAAGTGTTGATTTGGTCGTTTTCTCGTCAATTTAGGTACATTTGAAGTCTCCTGCAACCAAATTTATCTGATAACCCTTTCAAAAATGAATTTTATTACCTGCAACCAAATTATTATTAGCCAAGACATGAAAAATGATGAATATCTGACAAAAAATAATTTGGTTGCAGTTGCCTATAAGGGACTGCAACCAAACTCGAAAATTACTCGATTTCATGATGATTTTTCATTTTGCAACCAAATTACAGGATTCCTAATAATACAGTATGTTACAGTCAATTATTTCAGCTTTCAGAATATCTTCATCTGAACTATTTTCAAGGACTGGGTAGCATTTTATAGACGTTTTAAATAGCCCGTCATTCGGACCCCTCAATTACTCTTAGGCCAAAAATACTTATTTGAAATGTAGGATATTCGAACAAAATAACACAAAATATGTGATTAATTAGATCTCACTAAAACATGTCATTAAAAAATAGTGTCACGTACAACTACAAGATTATAAAATGGGTCAAAGAGATTTTCAGTCACAAAACATTGTTTTTGTTTTGAAAGCGCCAAGTGTCATTTTCATTTTAGAAACTCTTAAAAGAAAGACCAACCGTTTAAATAAAATAGCATCAATCTCTCACAGAGTACACAGAAAAACAGGAAAAACAACACATGATTGTTGTCTGTCATAATGCTGCGTCCTGGAAGTTTGTTAACATATTTAACCACACCGCTACTGCCAAAGTGGTTTTTTGTCAATCTTTGAACAAATATCTGGTAATAAACGTTGTGTTAAATGCATCATGGCGTTACCCAAAAACTATCATTTGGTGTTTTCCCTTCAGGAATGATGGTGTAATGAAAGTTTTCATTTATACCTTGCAAATAAATTTGTCATTTTGTAGGCAGCTCTTTGATATGGACACTACTTCATAAAGTCCAGTTTAATTTTCTCTTTAAATTACAAATAAGTGATTAAATGCTTGGTTAATGTGTACCCTGAACAATGGATGACTTATTCTCAAAGCAGTTGGAGAAATACAATTGACGTGCAAAGTAAATCCAAATTACATGACATTTTAACTGAGATAAAAAAAACAGGTGAAGAACTTTCGGGATGCAGCTGTAATGTGATTTAAAACTTACCATTGCTGTCAACCGAACATGAAATTGACGCACAAGTATCTCACTGATTTGAGTATTAACTTTATTTCACTGGGAAGACAATTGTCTTAACAGTTAACCAGATTTATTTCAGGAAAAAATTATTATTTTATTCTGGCTAATTCGAGTCCAGATGGATCAGATGTGAGCCTTTCACAGCATGATAAAGGAGTTATAATCAAAGAGGTTTTATTTTCAAGATAAACATGAACATGAACTTACTTTCGTGCTTTGTTTATAATGATGCAAATCCAGCATCTAGTGCTTGTCGTAATTGTATTGTAACACATAGATCGTGTATCATCATGTGTTGTGTCTAAAAGAAGAGTAGTCGAAACCATCAATATCCCCCTAAACAGGTTTACAACTGCAAGGCCGAGAGGACTGGGTTGTATGGCGTTTCAAATAATTGAGGGCAAAACTTAAAAACAAAACATAGTTGAGAATTCTTCTCCACCATTTATTTATGTCACTATTAAGTCATTAAAACAATATTTGAAACATAACCAATGATTAAATGCATGATAAAGAATGGAAAGCGTCCTCAAACTCAGTTTCAAACATAACTCTAGAAAATAATGTTATACAAATTTAGATTTAAAATTTGAGCGATATCCCCTTTTCTGATTGGTCTAAACAAGGTCATGTGATGGGTAAACATTCTGATGAACACGCTGAAAAGGATAACCTATACACTGACAAAGCTAACACGGGTTGTTTTCTTAAGTAGCCTAAATCTGTTCCACATACTTGCTTTCACAGTGAGGCAACCACTGGACTCAATACCTTATCGTGGTGTAGTGGTTTGCGTGCTTCAGAGACCCTGAGAGTTATGCCAGCTGGAGCTAACATGCTCCTGGTAGGGGCACCCACGCTGGACAGGTCAACGGGAAGAAGCCAGACCAAATTTGAGTCGTTCTTAAACCTGCTTTCTATCCCTCAATATGCCTTTCTTGTCAGTCTTTTTCCTTATCATTTCGATCCCTTTCTCCCTGATCTGCCCACTCTATTTGGATGTTTGTCATCCACGTGTTTGTTTAGTAACTGAAATATTGTTGAAAGCACGTTAAATCCTAGCTCACTCACTCCCTCATTCACTCACAGTGAGGATTTAACTTTCACAAAACTCATCAGAACTACAGATTATTAAATTTGATTTACATTTTCTCTGAATTATGTTTTATTCATGATGACATAATTGATTTTACATTAATGGGGGCGGAGCTTAGGGTTGTCATAGAAAGGTACAGAGAGTTGTTCTACCGTTGCAATTATTTTGCATCTATGTCCAAAGTTAAACATCAATCAAATATTTAAGTTTGAATTACCAAGGAAAAGGTTTCATTCTGTGGAAACTGTTTGAGGGAAAAGGAAAAAATAAAGAAAAGCTATTGTTACACGAGAAATGTCTACAAAACAAGAAGTCGAATCACTGTTAAGACGCTAATTTTTAAACATCTACACCTAACCGGGTATTTTTTAAAGAAAGTTGTAAATTAAATATAATTCTTAGTTGGACAAGCTCAATTTGGGAAAAAGTGTAGATGCATTATTAGTTTATATTGTAAAAAAAAACCAGGAGGACATAAATTCATCCCGTGGGCTTTGGTTCAAACTTGAATAATGTGCTACAACATGTATGCCAGAAAAAGTAAAGGACGTAGAGCTCGAGCCTCTGATTTACACCTAGAATCTCTTCCTGTTATATACTCGTTAGCACCTGATATTACAGGTAAGTCTGACATAGTAGATACTAAGCCTTGCGTAGAATCCTACATAGGCGATTCTATGTCCTACGAAAGAAATACTAAGTCCTGCGTCGGAGATTCCATGCCCTACGTCGGACATGATAGTATCACCTACATTTGAGTTACATGTGTATTTGTAAAACAGATGTCATCGTGACAGCAATAACGCTTCCGTAAATGAGTTACATGCATTTATTTAAAGACATTTTCGTTTCTATATTCACAAAAATTTAATGAACAATTAGAATATGGTTATTGATAATTACTTTTAAACTGTCTCATTGTGAAACATTTGAGGAATCCTGCTTGAATGTCCTATACCTTAATGATCGCGAAGGAACTCCTTGAACACCAGGTAATCACTAGATATTTGATATATACTTTTCATTTTATAGAAGCATACAACTGTACACTAAATTCAGCATTTGGAGACACATTCAGAAAAACACAGACGTCAACCTCAATGATCTTAGAACTTCAGCCTTCTTCATAACTCAGCAGTCTTTATCTATATTTAACAAATTCTACGAAATAGATTTTGTCTATTTCGAACAAATATTTTTTTTGAGCAAGAAATATTTGTTCGTTTATAAATAATGTAACATTATTCAGTGTTGCATTGCAGTTCATTACAAATTAAAAGAAGATATATCTACTACCAGAATGACTATGCTGATAACGCTAAAAATCTGAGAACATGTTCTTTGGAGATGGAGCACATGAGAGCACTGTTCTGGTACTTTTGCGTGTTTTTTTGCAGACAGGACTCAACGCTTCTCTAGCAGATGTACAGCCAACCCAAATGTATTGAAATTGATATTCACAACGTTATTACTAATCAAAATAAGCGTCTAATTTCAACGACACTTGAATCTTTGCTTTAAAAGAAAATTTAATGAGCGTAAAGTGTATTGCAAGTTGCATGATGGACTTTTCACTGGTCACGTGTGTGTGGTCGCCGAACCATTATCTGTAAATTAAATTGTTAGTGTCATTGATAAAACCCTCAATCATATGTTGAGATGCATGGATATCATATATTGAGATGCATGGATATCATATATTGAGATGCATGGATATCATATATTGATATGCATGGATTCAGTTTCAGATGTTGTTATTTAACGTTTCCCGCCATCTTTGATCTTTTGTTTCTGTTTCAACTCCGCTGCTCTGGAACCCGTTTCCTTTGAGAACTCATTTGCAGTTAAGGGGATGAACCAATGAAACACACAATTTCTTTTTTCCGAAGCCTTATTGTTGTGACCCGTACCATCATGTGTATGATATATTGTAATATCAGGTACGTTTAGACGTAATTGCAACATAAGAATGCTAAACCAGTTTGTGAGATACACACCATGTCAAGGCGAGATTAAGCAAGTTGTTATATAAGTTGGTACGGCCATTGCTGGAGGTGTTGCTTGACTCCGAGGGTGGGGGTTCGTATCACGCATGGGACTCGACCAGTAAAAGTACAATAATTTATTCTATTGCAGACAGTGCGATCCAAAACACAACAGTGTAAAGCATTATTAATTCATCCTGTAGTTTACAATACACCACGTTGTGCAACATACATACTAAATACATGCTTTACATCAACACCGACAAAATGTATCACCTTTTAATATTTCAATACTGACATGCCAATCTATTAGTTTTCCTCTTATCTTCTCTACCTGATTTGCGTCATCATAATTTGTCTTCGAAACAAAGTTAAATAAACTGAGTTGCAAAAGAAACTATATGTATTTATTTTTTAAATTTTCAGGTTACGTTAATACTTAAAGGAAAATCTTCGTAAGTGCAGTATGTGCCCGAACATAGAGAATAGTAAACATGTAGCCAAAAAGAAACCTACGCCATAGTAACGTTATAGTTACCACGTCATGAAAATGGTAAAGCATGTTTTCTCGTGGTGCACGGAAATGCACTTGCAGAAATCGAGTATAAAAGACATCATCTGAGACGTTTTGAAATCAACTATCAGAAACACATAAAAGTTACGCCGAGACTCACCCAGGAGAAGAGAGAGAGGGCCATTGGTATAGCAAATATGGACGCCACGCAGGCCCACATTGCAAGAACGTTTGGTTGCACCCCACCCCAGGATTTTCTTAACCAACGAAACGTCCGTGTCCTCCCTTGGCCAGCATGTTCCCCCGATTTAAATACAATTGAACATTATGGGACGAGTTGGGCCGACGACTGCGACTACGCCAACAACCTCCACAAAACATACAGGAACTCTAACAGGCCTTGATTGTAGAATAGCGTCGTATCCCTGCTAACGTCATCCGACGTTTGACAACTTCCGTGAGACGACGTGTACAAGCATGCATTAATGCTGCAGGAGGTCACATGAGATATTGATTTATTAATTTATCCCTGAATTAAACAAAGGATGACATGTTTATGTCGTTGTTATTTTTCTCACTGTGGGAAAGTGTCAAATTTTTGACCCCACACATGTTTGGTGCGTTATAATTGTAAAACCGCAATAGTCAGGAGCATAAAATGTACACCGTGTGAATGGGATTCGGTTAAAAAATAACTCGCGAAAAATTAGTTCACATACTTGCAATATTCTGTCTTTTATTCAAGTTTGAAATGGACATAACTCAACTTTTGCAACTCAAATTATTATGTACATGGAATGTCAACATGTAACGATTTTGCTTCTACTCTTTTACTTCTTCGAGTCTCCTATTGTTTTATTACTCCATTATAAATCTCTATGAATATGAAATTGTAATTACCAGATTAGAATTCAAATAGAACAATTATCTTCTTAATTTACATCAATAAGAAATGTCATATCCGAATTCAAATTCAAAAATGACATTTATTAAATTACTCAAAATCTGATTAATTTGGGAAATGTGATGCAATGATGAATAATATTTCACATTCTGTAAGAATTCTCTTTATAAGTTACGCGAATAAATACGCATACAGACAGACAAATTGCAAGTCCGTTGCAAGGCTTCACTTGACGTTCATACATTAAGCATCCTAATAGACCTTTTGTCATGAGCACTACGTGAGATTGAAAATCAGCAGTCCAGGAGATCGAACATAAGTTCATACAGTTTGGTTTAACATTGTGAGTTATTATCCCCGTAAACAATCTTGAAACGTCATGCTAACTACATAGATATGCTGTGAATATCACATATCTACATGCCTTTAAGATACAATACTTAAGAAAAGATAATTTTACCTTGAAAGATCTGTCATGTTCATACTGTTCTTCAGGTCAAACTGAAGATTAATTTCATATTTTGTTAGTTTGTGAAACTTTTTCCTCATGTAGAAACACATTTTTTAAATGTACAAATGTCACTCCACAAATGTTGTACAATCTGCTTAATGCCTAATTCCTCTAATGCTGAAGTTATTCAAAATGTTGCCAAATATATAAAACAATTGAATCTAATGAAATCGCATGTGCAATTTAACTCACATGTAGTCACGTTACTAATACCTCAAAAACTCAACTGTACTATGGGACATTGAGCCACAAATACGGAATAAACATGTCTGTCTGTCTGTCTGTTGATATCACACACGAAAACAATTAAACATGTCTTTACAAATGGAAACCAATTAACACTCAAATTTACCTGTTTCGGTCACCGTGCAAAGGAGAAAAAGGATTACAATTTTAAAATGTAAATAAAGTGAAAAACAACAAGAACTCGATAGATAGATAGATAATCTGAACATGTTTTTTACATAAAAAGTAAGTCACTTCGACCTATTTGTAAAACTGTGAACATAAGAAACAATTGTTTTCACGTTTATAATTTAGGGAGATGGCGTTTAATAACTTTGATATAGATTACAGATATTATAATCGTGCCAAGGACATTTTCATTGAAACACTTTGATCTTGTAGTTATCAAAGTTCATTTTACAAACTACATTTTCAAAGAAAGATTAATTGTCAAAGGGTAAATAAGCATGAATCATCAGTCCATCAGACAATCAGAGTAACTTAACAAAAGAATTGTCACTGGATCATACTGTGAAACCTTGAAATTATTACAAATGTTTAATGAAATTGACGTGAAACTATTTAGTCGATATCAGTTCAATTTATGGTATTGAAACTTCATGTCACTCCATACACAGATGTCATATAAGTTAACCAAACTTGTATCAGGAAAACACATTTCATTTATCTAAATTGAGCTTACTTCTTTGTACGTATCATGAAACTTATATACCGATATACTGATATTAACCGCAAATGCCACGTACAAACTTCATGTCATTGGATAGACAATTGTCATAGACGTTAACATTCTTTCGTGAGAAAAACACTCTTATGTGCTTTTAACTTATTAACCTTATATGTATAATGAGAAGTATCATTTCAAACAATCTCATTTAAATAAAATCTAACATTGCTGCATTACGTTACACAGATTATAGAGCTCACAAGGCTCCCTAACTCAAGCCGTCAGGTTAACCTTTGCTTCAGTTTGACCTCTTAATCACATTAATTGGCTTGTCGCAGACACCATCAGGAAATCACAGTGCGCGTCTCTTGATAGCTGTTATTGAGCTTGCAGGTTAAGACGCAAATATCAGCTGAAACTCTTATAATTTTTTTAATTCTCACAGAACAAGTAAAAGTTATATAAGTCCATAATAACGCTTCAACCCAGCAGTCTTTCACGAAACAAGGGTCAATCTCATTAGCATATTAACGTCGCATATGACTAATATATAATTATCAAGAAACCTAGTATTGGTGTTTGTACATGTTTTGGTTGTTTTTGTTTCTCAGCATGTTTATGGTTAATTTGTTTCACGAAATTAAAATTTATTTAACGATTATTACAAACCAACAAAAGACGAAACGTTTATTTAACGTAACTGTTTCAGGAATGAGCATTTGAATTGATACGGTTTAATAAAGGATAACGTTGAGGAATGCAGATTTTGCTTTGCGAAAGATAATTCGATTTGACTTATTTGTCCAACAAAGCGAGCTAGGGTATATTGAATGTACATAAACTACATTAATTCGGGTATTTAGGCAGTTCGACATTAGGAAAACATTCGGAAGTTTTTGGTTTCCGAGATCTGAAATGCGTACAAGCGAAATGCAACTCGCCATAGATTACGGGGCGACCTCGCTGGTTGACTGATTTGAATTATGTCACGCAAAGGAGCCTCGTGAGATCTACATGCGTAATGTAGTGGAGCATTTAGATTTCATTTCAATGAGATTGCAGGTCTTAGTATCTCTTCCTGGAACGTGACATCTTATTCGTAGGAAGTTTTGTCCTTTATTAAGAGTTTTTATGATCTTACCTATTTATTACGCATTTTGTATTAAACACTACCCTTTCTCGTTTACTCTCTTTCAATAACCAATATGCTGAAATTTTAAAATTATTTAGTTTTTCGATATTTCAGTTCAAAAAGTGTAACGTTCCTTGTTTACTTGAGAACAATTCTTCATGCGTGGTATTCATTATCCCCCAAACACAAGATTTTATTTTATTTCTAGATTTTAAAACTTTTTGAGTTTACATTAAATTATCAATTTGATTCAGTTTTAACAAAAAATACACTCCTATGTACATGTACTTTTCAAATTTCACTGTCTTGACGTACTCATTTAATAAAAACAGAAGATATATAAGAATATGTTCTATGCAAATATTTGAATACAAAAATTCTTATGAATCTAGAGATTTTCAGCCATCTGTATGTACATGCACATCCATAACACATAATATAGCAGTTCTTATCAAGATTCAACTGGTATTTTACGAAATATACTTGGTTTATCTCAAACAAATATATTCATTGTGCAAGGAAAATTTGACGTTCTCTTCATGAAAATTAACTATTACATATGTTGAATTCTGAATTTCAAGTATATACATGTATTATGAATATTAAGTTAGAAAGTAGTGTTGTATGATGTTCTGTTTCCTATGCTTAGTGAAAACCAACCAAACAATGTATTTGTTAGGAGGCCTTGGTCGTGCAGTACTCATCGTCTATGTTATTGGAATATTGAAAAAGTTCTAAGGTTATGTCAAATTCATGCATAACAATTAATTCATCCATTAGTTTACAATAAATGACAGGCATAATACAAAGCCAAACCTAAAAAAGAGAAACAAAATATGTACATTAACACTGACACAATGTAATACCTTTCAATATTAAAATGTTGACAATGCAAATTCTTTATTTTTTTTATTGATAACCAAGTCGCCTTCATATCCGTCTTCAAGATTTTTGTTTCAATACAAAGTTAAACATGAGAAAATAGATAATTACTACTTCAAAGGGAAGCGTTTCGTTGAATTGCTGAATTCATTTTGCATTTCGAAAGTACATTTTCTTGTCTTATTATCTAAAATGTCATTGAATAGTCATGGGCTTTTTATTAAGCAGAAACTAATACATCTGTACAAAATCAGTTTGAGATAAAAAAAAAATAGCAACACTAAAAAGGTAAATTTAGGTTACATATGTTCTCTACACATACACAGGTTTGATACAAAGATTCTGTGTGGTTGATATCGCAAATTATTAGTGTCAGTGTGTTTTAATGTTTGATTTCTGTGTTTAAAAATCTTTATCAAGATCCAAAGAATCCAAAAATCAGAATTTTATAAATGATTCCTTACAATTGTTCTCGATACACAAGATAAAAAACTTTCTCTCCTAGTTACGGATTCTTTTGAAGACCCCGTGTAAGGTAATTCCGAAGCATCAACATCCATTAGAGAAAATCACATCGACAGAAAAACAGAATGAATAAAATGGGTTTCGTAGGCTCTGTTTTCTCTGTGTACTAAGATGTTTCTTTAAACCCAAATCTCTAGATGAAGAATCTCAAGATTTAAAACGAATTTGCATTGGAAAATGGGTCATACCTCTATCTTTCGTCTCACTGGTATACAGCTGCATACCAAAAGTTTGTTTAAATACCACTGTATCGTAGTGCAAATACCAGGTGATTTGGTTTTGGTTTGACGTCAATAAAGAAGCTTTCATAAAACTGACAATGAATCACCTATTGTTCATGTTTAATATAGCCATTCCCTAACTAAGTTTGGGATCGTCTAGTCTCTTGTGCCAAAATTTTCGAATTTTCGAATTTTTGGCATGATGAAATAGACAGAAGGGGTTTTTATTATCGAAATTGCTTTGTCTTGAAATTCCGATTAAAATATTACAATTGTACATTTACGTAGAGAATTGTACTCGACAATGTGTCAAACTACATGTTCATCAAGTAAATTGTACAAATACACTAATACACTATCTATAAGTGTCTCATGAAATTTATATATAGTAGCAAAAGATCTTCTTTAAGATAAATGTTGCACCCTTTATTCATTTTCCCGGTTAATTTCACACATTAAAAAGATATAAATATCCCATTCCAATCTAATCCAATGATGTCATGACTCCTTAATTTCAAACAAATTTAAAAACAGACTGAGATGAAAGGCTGACAATACCATTGGTGTTCTCATCTATATCATTAAAATAGTATATACGTAGTACTTTAATAGGGAGAAAACAAAGATAAAAAGAACTTCAGTGGGACATGAGAAAGCACACCAACTCGTAACATTCTTAGTTGCTAAACCTGAAATTTTATGTATGTACTAATACAGTAATTGAAAATCCTAACTTAAGTTTATCGAAACCCTCATTTGTTCACAGCAATGTCATTGATAAAATATCAATTGATAATATATCGGACTACCATAAAATTAAAAAAGTCACAAATTTTCTAAAAAGACCTCATTTATGTTTTATTTGTTCCCACAGTTCAGAACATTCATTTGCATCATTTTGTATAAACATTTGATAAATATTACAAGTTCTAATAGCAAAAAGCAATATCTATTGAGATTGACAAGTTGTACATAATCTCACTTTTTATCAACAGTAAAAAACGTAATAGAAGAGAAGTTTTCCAACTTTTCAAACCATTGCAAAACTGTTTAATTTCTAATTATCAATAGGTAGGACTGCCTGTTTTGTGGAAATAATATCTATTCGCGCATATTTCTTATGTTGTAAACTGAGATTAGTGGACTATTGAAAAAAATGTCCATACAAATGATTGTGGAATTTTCAAAAGTTTGTCAGAGATAGATAAAAGTAGGTTTATTTTTGCTTTTCTTATTACAAATAAAGCAAAAATGATTTGTTTGGAATTGTAGATAATCAAGATGTAAAATGTTACAAAAATTTAAATGTTAAATGATTTTGGCTTTTTATAAATCGCATGGATAAGACTGGTTTGATAAGGATGAAACCAAAATGTATCATATGCATATGATATGTTGTCAAACCTCAAAAACTGAGAAATGTGTCACTGATTTGAAAACAACTGCAAACGAAAGCATTAAGCATTCTACATAGCATAGCACATGCAAAATAAGCTATGGGTTGAGAGAATGTTCCTGATCTAATTTTTAAAAATCATGATTAAAAAGGTGTGATTACTCCTGTGGTAAAGGTAAAGTGTCCCCAACTCCACGATAAGAGATTCATGAAAAACAAGCTATCGTTTCTATAGAAACATGAGCATATAAGGGCAAGGCGCAGTAAACACAAATCTTACTTTGCATATTATAAGGTTTTAGGATTGGTCTTGCATTTACATTAATTTTCACAAATATATGAAACAGAATCGTATGAAGTACATTACAGCAACGAGATTATAGAATAATCATTCGGTGCTTAACAGAACTGTGGTGACTTCAACATGCAAAAAACTTTATATTTGATTACGGTTTAATAAGTAAATCTGAAGGCATAGTTGAAATTCATGTTAATGTATGAGCAATCGGAAACATGTCCTGTTATGAAGATGTTTGTTTTAAACATGTCATTAGAATTTGAATTCTATTGTTGATAATGCACACTATTTTCAAATTTCTCTGCGTTCTTTCTAATAATATGTCTGTTGCAATAATAAAGAGTCGGCTTGATTCTGAGGATAAACAATATCATATCTTGCGAACTAATGTCAAGCAAATTAACATAATTCCAGTGCCAATCATTCAAATTATTTTTAACTGTTATATAATCCGATACTACACAAGATTTTGTATCAATATTAATAGTACGCAAAAACATAGGACTTTTTATTCATTTTATAACCAACGAGTCAATCGTGGTAACTTCGTTTATACATTTCTCCTAAACCTTGTAAGACTACCTGTCTTTAATCATTTGCCACATTTTGTTTTTGATGGTTGAGAAATAAGCTGTACTGACAAAAGGTTAAGGGTCTCTTACTTGTATTTCACATTAAAGTCTATAATATCCTTTGATGAGTAATTACCCCTTTTTTGTTGAGTATGAATAGTCTAGGAGGCTTTTTCTAGATAATGACACAATTCTGGATACGGTTTAAAGATAGAGCCATGGAGCACTTGAGCATGTGGTTCTTACGACTTCTTCTTCTTACCAAAAACACGCAATGTTTAAATGGACGGATGTTTGACAGCATTACTAACCATCTTTCCTTAGACCTATCAAGTAAAAATCAAAGAAATACTTTTTAATTAGGTGAGAGTAAGAAAATCAACCTGAAAAAATTCATTATACATATATCTAAATTGCGATTAGTAGAATTTGTATATCCATATTTATGTCAAACGACACATGATTAGTACATGTCTTTAGAAATCATACCCTTGGTTTCTAAACACTTTTTACACTATAGGCAACAGTGGCGTAAACTTCTAATGGGGAATGGCAAAGAGGACGATGTTTCATCTTGGTAAAATCCCATTTTGTTTTGCTTTCAGTTAAAAGGATCAGACAAGATGTTTGTAACAAATTGCCAATGACATGAGATCCTACGGGATTTAGCAAAATGTCCTAATAAGTCATGTATGGTCAACTATGATGCTACAATGTTTATGTTCATCCATTAAGACAAGTGAGAGTAATCTTAATCCATATTTTCTTTTTAAAGAAATAATGTGTAAATGTGTCACTGAATAGAGAACATGTTTGCAACTGACTATTTGCAATGGTAGCCGAGTTGTTCAAGCATTCATGAAGTTCATGTAGTTGGGACCTTGACAGCCGATTCTAATGTCATTTGCGTAATATGGTTGTGTCATAAACTGTTTTTGTCAAAACAAAACACGTTGTAGGGCTCTTCTTACGTGGCCGAAAATGATGACACCATTTACCATTCTAAACCTTTTTGACAAGTATAGATTTACCTGGCATTAGTTAAAAAAACGACAATGTAAACAATTAGAATAAAAGAGAAAGTTAAAAAAATCCAAAAAAGAGAGCATAAACAGACATACACATGTAGAGGAATTTGAAATCTTCATAAAAAGGTCTTCAAGATTTATCATACAGTAACACGACTTTAAGTTATTCACTATGATTAGTTTACTTGAACTATAAAAAGTAACGTTATTTTGCAATTAAAAATAACTATTGTCCAACACTTTGCTTTTAAACAGGGAAAGATTTTCCAATAATCCCTTAAATTTGTCTGTACAAATGGATTGTAGGTAAATTAAACAAAATGTTGACACTGTTCGTATACATGAACATACAAATCTAGTTTTGCCTTAGTTTGTGGACTATCACTGTATTGCTGAATCAAGCAGCCATTTCAAACAATTATACATTTAGTGAGTCATTCATAATATAATTTGCATAATTTTAGCATAGCAGATATTAGATCATATGTGTTTAATTATGTGTTTAAATTAGTTTAGTTTATACTGATAGATACCATCCTTTTTTCATTTGTTTTGAAATGGGAAAAAGTTAATGTAAATTTTCTTAATAGGAATGCTGAAAGAGATAAATTTGAATCTATTTCATATATATGTGTGGACAAATATTCTAAAAACAGGTCCTATCCCGCGCATGATGACTTTACTTCAGCTTGCTTTTATGTGTGATGTTTCTATAGAAACGGAATGTTTTTTGCCGAATTTCTGTTCTTTGGGATCCCTTTTACTTAAAAAAATATATTTTTTAATTATTTTTTTAATCGCCAAGTAAATAACATGTACATTTTGTTTCAGCTCAAGGTAACTGTATGTACTATGTACTTGTTTGGAAGCTTTTCCAAAAACAGTGAATTATTCCGCAGTCGCCTGTAGTTGATATTCATTTCTCAGTAAAGCTTTAAAGACTTTCTTTCACCTATCATATATCATGTGTTGTTTTTCGTCACTTAGCTGACAGGACAAATCGAAGTTATTCTAAAAGAATCCTACGTTACTTTTGAGAACACCTTGGTTATCGCAATCATGAACATTCAGGTCGATTGCTAAAAATATTCATTTGTTATAGTAACAAAAAGAAAAAAAATGAAGCTCTATTTTCTGTTTTAAATCTTTTAACACAAGTCTGATATAAAGTTGGCATGTTTATCCCTTCGACCAAGTCCTAAGAAACGTGCAACTTAAAGAGCCACTCCGTGAGTTATGTATGCAAAACTTAATCAATGGTGTCATTTGATCGCGAAATATCGACTGTTACCAAAAAGACACATTTTTAAGCTTATTGTTTTTTTACAGAAACAATATGAAGGTAGAACGTCGTAATTTATGATCGAAAACCGGACAGTGGCGCGCGTCAAATAGTAATTTTGGAGACTTATCTGAAACAGCCAGGAGGGCAGTTAGGAGTTGATAGTGTTTTTTAGATTATATCGCTAGTATCAATGTATATTGGACGTGATATCTACACCTCTGTGCATTTATAAGGCTGTTATCAGATTTTCATGGAAACCCCGTATTTGTCATATATATGTCTTTTGGACATGAAAAGTTAAGATGTTTTGATGTTATATCACCACATATGACATTGAGGTTCGTATCAAAGGTAAATAATATGTTATGAAAATCACGTAGTGGCTCTTTAACAAGACAACAATTAAATGCATCCTCGTAATTGTAGTAAACCGCTTAAAAGCGATAATATGATAGGGTAACAAAAGTTTTAATTGATTTACTTTATCTCTTATAAATGAATCAATATTATAGACCTATTTTCATTTTTGACATATTCAGTTCCAGCCGATGTTCCAGCGCAGTTCCAGCCGATGCTCGCAGGTTTCACCGCAATGCATAGTCACTATGGTGTTGCGGGCTTTCTCCCTGCAATAATACTAGCAGCCGCGATATAAGTGAAACAATCTTGAAAGCGGCGTTAAACCCCAACTCACCTCACCTCACCTCGTTTTTGACATAAAAATTAAGGTGTTCCGAGAGTGTGGCTTACTTTGGAATGCATTGGCCTTCCCGGTTGCACGCAAAAAGCATGCAACACGTGAAGAGTCGTGTTTGTGCACAAATGACAGGTGAATTAGTTCCGAAGTGTCAATTGCCTATCTAGTTGATGTTTTCGTCCAAAGAATGATTTTTTTTTATATGGAAGACGGTCGATTTTGTAAAGATTAATTTTGTTTACATTGAAACGCATTTATAACACCAAAATAGTAATGCATGTGTTTGAATCGTGTTGTTTGAAACCGGCGCTGTGTCGTTGGCACGTGCTTACCGTGACCTAATTAAACATGTGTCAATACGGGTTGGCAAAATTTCAACCAGCAGAGATGATATCCTTTACGTTTCTTAAAATCGAAAGTCTTACCTTCTTACAGTATAAACAATAGAGAAATTAACATGTGAGATGTGATATTGTTTTTCAACACTTGCCAGTAAATTAAACAAAATGTTGACATTGTTCATTTACATACAAATCTAGATTTGCCTTAGTTTGTCGACAATAACTATATTGCTGAATCAAGCAGCCATTTCAAACATTTATACATTTAGTGAGTCATTCATTGAAATCTCTGTTTGTGTATTAGTCTCTATACATGTATATGTTATAATCCTTTTTTTATTAATTTTTTTGCTATAAAAACGTATTGAAGTTCTATTTGTTTTGCCCGGGTCGCAAAATTTGTATCGTATATTTTATAACCTTATTTATTTATAAGTAGGAAGGCATATTTCTAACTGTCTTTATACCATGAATGAATAAGAATAAGTTGCAGCTTCAAAACAAGACTACATCGAATCACAGTGAGATTTAATTCAATCCTAATTTAAGAAAAGATGGATTTAGAAATCATTGTGTTATATATCTTCTTAGAGAATCAAGTAACTTGACTTTGACGTAAATATTTGTTAAATAACCTACGAGGTACATTACTAAAGTTGGGATCGTGAGTAATATCGAGATAAATGCAGTATCTGTGCATCCGTTGTGTTTACGAAATATTGGTATGCGTTTAATCATAGACTAACATTGTTTCCCCTTTATTGCCCTTATTGGCTTATCTTTAGCAAACATAATTAAATGACCATATTAACCTCAAATTTGAACATACTGAAATATGGAAATCTTGAGTAGATGCATATTTACCTTGACTATTACATCAAAAACACGAGGGCCCGATATAAAACAAAAACCACATTGGCAATAAAATAAAATAAAATTAAAACTTCAATTAATTCCCAAGTAACGATATTCATCATATGACTGCTGTCAAGTGTATCGTGAGTTGTCTTCAAAATCAAACACATTTGACAAATAATAAACTTATAAACAAGATAAAAATATATATATATTGTATCTTTCAGGTTTCAACAGTGGAATCAATTTATGAACAACACAGAACTCTTTTAATCGTTTGAAGACCATCAAAATATATTAAATTTTTTAAGATTCATCAAATAGAAAATACTGGCATATTAATAACGAGACAATTCCTCACATTTTCGTTACTAAATAAGTAATACCATGAACGAATAAGAACAAAATGTAGCTTCTAAACAAGGCTACATCGAATTACAGTGAGATTTTATTCAAGCCTAATCTAAGCAAAGACCTTCTTGGCGTGTTGAGTTTGCAAAGACATAGATGCACTGGAATTATAGCTCAACAGGAACTATAAGTCATATTTTCTATAAGGAACAAGAAATATTCGAATACAATCCTCAGACAATAGCTTACAGATATTTCACAAATCTACAGTTAATTGTTAACATAAGCCGATGAACTAGACACTTGATTTTGTTTTATATTGTTATTAGTAGAACACGTTTGGACCTTTGTACAGGTAAGAGAGCCTAAATCTAAAGAAATCACCCTGATTGATATCCAATTTCTGGGACTTGCTTTTAGTTTTTGAGTAGAACAAAAAATAGGAATTTACGGCATGTCCTCTGTTGCACTTATCAATGTTCACCAAAGCCTCAATTTGTGCACCCAGTTAACTGTTGAGTAAGATTCTAGACAAAATATACTTATACGGATTTGCCCTCAAGGCCCTACTTGGGCCACAAAGGCATCGAATCTTCAATGTACATTATTGATTTGAGGAATATTAAAAAGCACCAAGGATACCGCTGAACGTACGCTGTACACCATGACTTGTCATAAGTCTAGAACGATAACAAGATGTGATTAATAAGTAAATATGTGGTTAACATGTTAATTGCATTCCGAAAGACGTGGATAAATACAATCTTCATCAGTTAATCTCAGATATCTCAGAATATTTTGATGTAAATAATCCTTATATTATATCCTCTTATTCGGAAGACTGTTTGCCCTAAAATTAGGTCACCCTGGGATGAATCCGAAAATGTGAAATGAAAACGTTGAGGTATTAGCGAAATCACTTTTTGTATTCCTTTTTCTGTCTAACAGATGATATGCGATGTTTGTAACAAATTGCTAATGACAAGAGACCGTACGAAATTTCAGGGGGAAAAAACATGATAACATCATTGATAATTTCATTTGCGCCTATCAGTTGGCACTGTTCTCACAAATACTTGTTTGATCCAAAGGTGCATCGTGAAAAAGCCATACTGGCATTTTTACATAACCAACACTTTAAAACAAAACATATTTTGTAAGTGATGAAATAAATTTAGAATTTTATGATTCATTATTCTATTAAGTATATGTTGAAAACGATTTGAAACTATTGTCTACCAGCATTATTGTTTACCATTTATTTTTATATCTTTTTTTTTTGGAAAGGCCTTTTTAAGTAAATGCCCCACTTACTATTGTATATTTCTGGAAAATGTATAAACAGAACCAACCCTAGACATTATGAAATTTCTAGGGTGAAATGATATAAATGTTTACTGCGGCTCGACATGGTATGTTTATGTTTCCAAGGACACGAAGGTTTTTTTCCAAAACTAAAATCACTAATCGACGGAGACCCTTTTACTGAAGAAATGGTCAAACGTCCTTAAACATGAACGTTCAATATTCTTTAAAGGCACTAGTTCACGCGTATATGGTTTAAAATGGCTATTTTAAGGTTTACGAGCATGTATGCATTCACTTAATTTTATCGATGCAATGAAATACGAAACATTCTTTACAATTTACAGATGTGGGAATTCAACTGTCAATATGATTCGTGATGTTCTTTCATTTCATAACGCTTAATGTCAGTTCAAGGGTTATGTGTCTGTATTTTTTAAATCCCAGTTCTCTTTCAGATATTTTTCCTTATTAAGATATCAATACAATTTCTTCAAAATTATAAATATCGTTACACGAACATATCGATATTTTCTGATATATAAAAATGTCAAAAACATACTGAAAGTTGTGCCTTATGTACACATTCGGTACTGTAAACGGGATGTAAGATAAGTAAACGATCTTTTTTTTTAAGTAAATCTTTTTACAAGTTATTTGTTTTCATTAGTTACATGAAGTAATTCAAAGATGATAGTGTGTGTCACTTATTCTTTTGTGAAAGTATGCAAACGTCCTTGTGTATTGAAAATGAAATGTTTCAAAGTCTATTAAATTCGTATTGTGGATGCCAACATTGCGAATGTCATAACAAGTAACAATAGTACTCAAATGAAAAAATACATTTAAGAGATATCAATGAAGTGCAAGATAATCATCTAGATCAGTAAAATATTCTTTATGAGTGTCTTTTGATACACAAATGTACTTAGAAGAAATTACAATCAAAATCTATTTTTGCATTAATTTTCTGAGTAAAGAGTGAGAAAATAGCGTTTGATTTAATGAAAAGGGCCATTGGGAAAGCAATACCTGTTATATGTTCTTTAAATGCCAAATTATCATTGAAATTCGACATTGAACACCTTCCTGATTGGTTTACACACAGTGATAAACATAAGGTCAATATCAATTTGAACATCAAACATTTTTGGATTGCAAGCTTTGATTCTAAAATGAGAAGGAAGATGGCCGGAGATTCGATTCGATTCTCTCCTTCACTGAAAAATCGTCATATTGTTGAAGCTATTGAAATCCATATTTCAAAGTAATCCTTCTCCAGACTCGGTACATCTCATTCTCTTATCATCATAAAGAAGTAAACACTTTACCACAGTAAATGTATACTTAGTCTTTGGATTACTTAGATCGATTAATACAAACTGTGTTCTACAAAACTGTAGAACAACTCCTTAGGAATGTCTGGACACAACAATCGTATTACCGCATTCTATTACACATTCTAACTCTGTAGTTGAAGCGGATATTTCCCAGGACTTAGTTGTTTTCCCAAAGGATTGAATATTTCACGACAATAAGTAAACAAATGTCATTATTCGATACAATTATATACATTGGCTTTGCATCTCATCAAGAATTATATATTCTATAAAGTAATATCAACATGAGAACATAAACGTCGTACAGAAGCAGATATTTTACAAATCTATTATTAATATTTCTCAAGGGGCCCTGAGCCCTGAAACTACAAAAATCAGCCTGATTGTAACATGTTTTCTGCTGAATTTTCATTTTTGAGTAGATGGAAAGAATAGAAATTTATGGTATGGCTCATGTGGCAATTTTGAAGGGTCGTCAGATATATAGTCACACAATCTATAATCTTTGATACCAAAAAGCTATGGAATATAATTCCAGCTTAATTATCGTTTTAAATGTTGACAAAAAAATTGACAACAATATAATTGACAAGGAATTATGGGGCCATACAGGCACCAAGTCTACAATTTATGCAAAGGAACAAGTACAAGAGATTTCAGTTTCCGGATCCGGTGATACTTGACAACACTAAAAATGTGACTGATACCCAAGGACAAACGTCATACATGTACAAAATGGCATGTCATAAAACCATCGACCTCTCCAGGCTCTTTGGGCATAAAACAATGACAACTTGTGTAACAATTTAACCTGACTGTATTAAATAGAATGCACTACAAGATAAACGATAGATTAATGACAATTAGTAAATCAGACATTTTAGATTATACCATGTTAAAGGGGAGAAAAACATGTTGTTGAAATCTTAAAGAGCCACTCCGTGAGTAAGCTTATTGTTTTTTTACAGTGACAATATGAAGGTAGAACGTTGCAATTATGATCGAAAACCGGACAGTGGCGCGAGTCAAATAGTCAAACGTAATTTTGGAAACTTACTTGTATCTAAAACAGCCAGGAGGACATAGTGATTGTTAGGTTATATAACTAGTATCCATGTATATTGGACGTGATATCTACACTTCTGTGCATTTATTAGGCTGTTTTTAGATTTTTATGGAAAACACGTATTTGTCATTTATATGTTTTTTGGACATGAAAAGTTAAGATGTTTTGATTTATTTCACCACATATGACATTTCGGTTCCTATCACGGAGTGGCTCTTTAACCTTTTGCCCTAAAATTGGCCACCCAGGATGAATCTTGAAATAAGAAATGACAAAGATAGGTATTAGCGAAATCATTTTTTGTTTTCCTTTCTGATAAGATGTGATGTTTGTAACAAATTGCTAATGACTATGTGAGACTCTATGGAATGTAATTATAAGACGTGATAATGTTGCAAAAACCTATGGATAATTCCAATCGACGTGCAACAGTGTTGATCACTATCCAAGAAGACAGGTTAAAGTTATCCGTATCCACAGAATTATAATGAGACAGATATCGAAAAACCATCTTTATGAAGTTCTACATTGTCATATGTGATAAAGATTATCAATCAATCAACATTTAAAAGCAATCATAATTAGTAAGTCGTTCAGAAATTAAGAATTCTACGATTCGTTATTCCATGAAATTTATGTTGATAACGATAAATATGTTATTAGCGTTGTTTACCCGCATAACTGTTTACAACTTTATTCATATATTTGTTTTGGAAAGACTCTTCTTAATTAAAAGAATGCTGAACGCCACAAATTTGATTCTGATTCGTATATATTTGTGAAAATATTTAAGAAAACAGGACCAGTTCCAAACGTTATGCAATTTCCAGGGTCAAATGAGATCTACATTTATTGCGGCTTGCCTTGGTAATTTTCTATAGAAACATTAGGTTCTTTTCCGAAACAGGGATCGTTAATCGTGGGGCCCGTATTACCAATTAATGGTCACACTGTCTTAATCATGAACAATCAACATTCCTGAAGTATCCACAGTTTATTTCGCACTTGATCAGATATCGTAGAACATGCATGCACTTTATATTCCAATGCTACTGTTGTGATAGAAAACTGATCACCAATACAGTTCTACAGTTTTGTATGGTTGATAAACAATTCGAATATGCGCAATTCCAAAAATTCAATTTGATTTGTTAAAATTAAATTTGATATACCAAAAATGTGCCTAATTATTGTTTTTATTTGTACCAACCATCTAACTTTCAACAGTAATTTGTCAGAATGATTTATCAAGTAATCATTTGATTTCAGTTTTATATGTATTAATAGAGATGCTCTCTACATGTTAAGAATTGTGTCTTGTCTTTATATTGATGTTTTAGGGTGTCAATTTATAATGTCAGAGAAGAAATTGCAAACAAAATCTATTTTTGAATCAACATTTATTGTGTGAAAAGTGAAAAGATACAAGTTGATCTGAACCAGGTCAACAAGAAAGTAATGCCTGTTAAATTTTCTTTAGATGTCAAATTAATGTTGAAATGCGACGTAGAACGGAAAAAAGGAACACCATCCTGTATGTGTACAAACTGATGAACAGAAAGGTGAACTTCCTTCTGGAAATCCACATTTCTGGATGCCAAGCTTTGTAGTTTAAAGAGAAAAGGACTATGGCCGGAAAAAGTATTCTATTGTCTCCTCCAGTCACTAATAAAACTCTTGAAATCGAAAGTTTTCAGTAATCATTTATCAGGACCGGTACATATCCTGTTTTTCTCATAAGATTGTTACATGTCGCATAGTAAACGTCCAGCGAGTTTGCGTAATTTTATTTGACATATTTGAAGAACCGAAAGACAGGGAAAAGATAATTTTCCGGCGACTTGCTTGATGATAAGCGACATATAAAGTGATGTGCTATAACATTAACTGCTCCTGTTTGACCAACAAATACCAAATGATTTAGAAAATAGGAGAAATATTTACCAAACAGAGGTAGCTCCGTCATAAATTTCTATACTACCTCTGTCCTAATACGAAATGTAGAAATCTGATTGGAGGCAATCAAAGTTAGTTGTGCAATCAGCGACGCCGTTTCAAAAGACATAATTCAAATCGTCTAAATTATTTCCGAAAGCTTTCCAAAAACACATTGCACTTTGAGTCTTCTTTACGGAACACATACGCCTCATTTTGCGACTGCATCATTGCATAGGCCTGTGTGTCAACATATATGTTATTCATGCGTTCGGTGTTTTCAATGGCTGAAATATTGCCAGGTAGTTTAAGTTGCAATATCGCGCCGACTGCCGGAAGCCCGATGAACCTTCGTATTAAGACAGAGGTTGTATATGAATTTATGACTGAGGTAACTCTGTTTGGAGAGAATGATTGATATTGTACTTTTAAGCAGATTTACATTAATATATGGCAAAAGTAACCGAGAATGACGTCAGATTCAAACTTTAATATCGTTTAGACGGTTCGAAGTCATTTTTGGAATCACAAGTATGCCAGCCAATAAGCTACCAAAACTTGCTAGAAAAGTACCCCTCGAGATGTCCGTTCAGAAATTGTATTTGATTTGTCACTTAAAGTTCAAATACCGACTTTTGTGTGATAAGCGAAGTTATTATATGGAGGTCGTTATACGAATGCCTCTGGTCACTAAAACTTTTCACGAAATAGAGTCAAACGAGCAGCTTTGTTCTTTAGTTTGAAATCCTCTGAATGACATTTTTTTCAATATCTGAGGTATAAATTTTATATTTGCTTAAGCTTCTTTTAAGCATTAATCTCTAGAGGAACGAATTTTGAAAGTGACTCACTAGCTTTCTAATAGATTGAACATATTCGATTTTCAGTTTATATTTATATATAGTTGTATCAAGAGCAACAAAAATAGTCAAGCTGTGAAATAAAACAATACGTTTTCAATGCTGTTGACATGACCACATATTCGTCATTTATTTTTGATTAAACTGAAATTTTCATTATTATTTCATTAATAATTCCAAGAAAATTTAATGAAATCAATTAAATTTACAGCAACCCAAGAGCTTTCAACTCTGCCATGCAGCCTGTCTCAGAGTAAAACGTATACGCCATCGCTCAATTCATATGTTTATATTTTACCCTGAGACAGGATGCTCGGCCAACGTGACCTACTGGAAAACCATTGCTGTCGCTTGGTGACTAAATAAGAGGTAGCTGGTTTGAAGAATGTAAAATATCGTACGAACGAAATCTAATATAAGAATTTTGAAATAGTTAGATTCCCATCAGGGTAATACTTAAAACGTTTATCCGGATCCATTCACTAGATGTTAAGAATTTTATTTTGAAGTGACCACTTTCAACTATATTATTATGAGAGGGTTTACAAGAAGAAGCCAAAAGGGATAAAGAGTTTGACATCGGTGCCCCATCATTTTACTTGTATCAACTCATTACCAGGCTGCTCGTTCATTTGCTTAAAGTTTAAATCAGGTCACAATTATAGATTTTGACCTCCTTCCCCAGGTGCGAAGTGTGTCACCAATCAAAGGTATGAAAGGAGAAAGCCGCTAAGAGACTCCATTGAGAGCTGTGCCAATTCATCTATCTATCTGGGGGGGGGGGGGGGGGGGGGGGTACCCATTGATGATAGGGTGTTTAGCCTTTATGAGGGCGATGTTTAAAAGGTCCATAAGGTGGTGAACCCCCTGAAACCTTCAATTCCAATCCATTGGTTCTATACAAAAGATGTCACTGCTCAACGTTCTTTGGGCGAAGAGTGATCTGACTTTAACGATTGGAGAGGTCTTGAAATACTGTGGTATTATGAGTCGAGTGCTTCAACATGACAGCGTACACCAGACATGAGCGCTGGCTGACAACAGAGAACAGCGTGATCCTTAGCAATTGAGAGTAAAACTTGCAGTAAAGAGAGATCATGTACTGCTAAGTTTAGTTTGAGTATAACTGATGGTAAATTACGTACAAGAAAGATGGTCTGAAGTTCAACTGAACTACATAAAGTTCTCTCCTTGTCAACTTCAGCTAAAATGGAAATCCTTCATCGTTAAAACTGTGAAGATTCCTTACCTTCTTGACAAGTTTGAAGATTAAAGAAGATCTCTTGTGGTTCCAGATTAGGTTAATCAAGTTTGATTTGATCTTTTTAAATCTCGCCATATAGATACACGTTGACCATAAAACACAACAAAGATAGGACAACGTCTGAAAAACAGGTGAACTTTTTAGACTTTCGATACAAGTTTGGTTCCGTTTGTCTTAACAATCAGTTAGTTTTAATTTTTTCGAATAATCTATTTCAGAGTCAAAACAAGTTTTTACATTTTCAAAAAAACCTTTTTGGTTAATTCATGTTATAAATATATTACTGATCATATCACAGACACCATCTCGCACCATATACATTGTAGTTATAATTAACGCATACAATGTAGATCCCACTTATCTCTCTCGACATTACTAACTATCCGCACTTAGGTAATCTGCCATAAAGTTAGTAGGATGGTTTGTTGGTATTCAGCTTTTTATGTAAATTCTAAAACTATACGGCATCGGCAATACTGAAGTCTTGTCAAAGTCCTACATTTTAATGACATAAAACGTCAGTCGCTACGGGTGTTGCAACGACAATGCATAGACGGTGTAGAGGAAATCTGTGAAGTTTCAGATATCCGTTTATTTCTCGTTCAGCCGTTGATATTTACCATTTTTTGCACAACCGAAATCTTAATAAATCTAGGGCACGATTTTTCGCGCTCAAAGTGGTTATATTAGGGCATTTGAGGACATATACATTCACTTTAACATTCTATTGGTGCAGATATGAACTTATTACTTTTTACAATTTACCTACAGTCAATAATAAAATGGCCGAAGGGAGTAAAAACAATCTCTCGGTTGTGCACAATTCAGAAATAATGATTGCTAAAAACTGACTGTGCTATCAATACTTTCGGCATTTGAATATAACTTAACCTCCTCACAGTGGACAAAGGGGGATATATTTATCATCAATATATATACATATTCATAACATACATATAAACATTGCTGTTGTAGTAATCACAGCGGCTGTCGTTATGGCTTTTCAGGCAGTACGAAAATTTTTAACAAAACCGATATCGAAGTTCATGCTTACTTAATGAAACGTCGTATTAAACACATCAGGTCTTTTAGAATTACCTTTATAGCCTGAATGCGTGTATATTTGCCACATAACTTATATCGTAGATTACTTGAGTGCGGGAGTATGTAATATAAGGAGATATTCATCATCTATGCCTTATTTATATTTACGAAATATTAATTGGTGTGCCTCTAAAAATGTTATATGTCCTCCGGTGAATTCAGCCGTTTTTATTTTTACATTCTTGATTTCAAGTCTTTTAAGTATTTATTGCATTGATAGATAACTTAATAAAGTTGATATGTCCTCACATGCCCTAAAATAGCGAATATGCATGCTCTAGTGTCTTTAAGCATACAATTAACGAGGATAAAAGGTGAACAGTTTCCAGTTCCATTGCAATCTTCAAAATAGACAGGTTGATTGCTTTGATATTGAATCTAGTGACATGTCCGCTGATACTTTAGGCTTTCGACGAAGGAAATTATCTTTGAGCCTATTGCCACAGTTTAATTCACTAGCGCTTGTTAGTTTTTACAATAGCATACTGTACGAGTGTTCCAAGCGGTTTACACTACAGAAGGATGTAAGTATGTATTTCATTGTCAACTTTTATCTAGAGCTTCATTCAAAGAAGCCAATGAATGATTCCTTAAGTACAAATGAGATGTATCTGTGAGAAACAACTATTGAAAACTCTGAACTTGTTTACAGGTGAGGAAGTTAGTTGAACACCGGCGTTCATTTAACTTACCACCTGAGCACGAGCAAAACAAGGTGTTCAACTTAGTTACCGACCTTAAGATAACAATAGAGTTGAATGGTAGTTCCAAATCACGTCTGAGTGTGGGAAAGTTAAATTTACATCTTATTCAAATCAGCCGTGTTCTCTTTCTTTTGATTTCAGCTTTGGCTAAAGCCTGATATTTTCATTTATTATTATTGTTAAAAATATTCCAAACTGCATTTGAATGTGGTGAAACCTTGCGAGCGCTACCTGGTACTAACAAACCATTAGTGGCACTACATATTGTACACAATTTACACTAATGTATAACAGTTATCTACAGTTGCCATTTCTCTATAGGGATTCGAACCTCGAACCAACTGACCTGAAGCCTGAAGCCCTACCCAATGACTATCCTCTACGCTATTCAGCCCTAAAACAATAGGTATAAATTGTTCTCTGACCAAGGTAAAGCTGTTTAGATCTACGGAGGCCGGGTTTATGAGGTGCGTCACGATATCATGCAATCAGGATAAACTAGGTCTTATACCTGTGTATCAATAGGTATTACTTGTCTGTGTATAAGCCCGTTGATCCAGACATTTGAAACCATGGCAATTACATCAGTAGAGATACAGATTTGTCTCCTTGTGGACATTCCTTTCCCCTCGTCATTCTTACAGTGGCGGTAGGCGGGGAATGTTTTAATGATTTCGGTCAAACACAATATGTATATTGCAACCTTCAGAACGAAAAAAACATTAAGCGGCGCTGTGAATCGTAACAAATAGCAACGAAATGATGGTGATTCAAGACCCAACTACCCCTCCAATCCAATGACACAAGTGGTATTATTTCATATGTAATTTATTGTCTACCTACGTGTATTTACGTGAGCATGATCATGTGTGTTAGGCAATACTTAGTATATACACAGATTGAAACCTAACTTGCACAGGAAATTGAAAGTAATGTATATATTAAAGTATATGAAATGTATAGATAATATCTTGTTCCCTATATTAATCAAAGAATATATGGGTTTGTTAGACACCATTCTAATCAAATCCAGATCAATAAACAGTTTTCATTATATATAAGGTCGACTGCAGAAATATGATGTAGAACTGTCGGCCAAAGTTTATTTCACTCACTGATTTCCATTTGTGGTTCAACTCCTTTGGCAAGAAAAACTAAGTTTTGGAACACTTTAAAATAATCAGATGAATCAACCAAAAGACCATAGTTATTTTAACATCTGTTTGCATCACGCATATTTTATCAATTAAAAAAACGTCAAAATCATATTCATATTTTCGTTTATATGGTCACTCCATGGCTGTTTCCGCTTTACATTATAGACAGAGATGTGTTAGCTTTAGACTTGCAAAGTAACTGCATACATGTACTGATACCAACCAAGGAGCACCTAGTTCTTACAAAACAGGAAAAACAATTAACATCATCAGTATAAAATGGTAAGATTTTCAAATGATGTAAATTGATTAATTTTATTGTAGGATATCTAGGGAAGAGTAAAATGAACGAAATATTCCCCATGTCATAACTCAAACACGCTATACGGTAGTATACATGTAGATATTTTCAATTGAACATGCTTCTCTGAATGATTAATTCTAAATTTTAAAACTAAAACTCTAAATAAACTATTTTTGAATTTAAATTTACTTGTTGCAGTGTATTTCGATGTTTATGTAACAAATGCCTGTCATTATTTCCATTTCGATAGAAGCTGTGTTTGCCCGAAACTGACATTATTTCTTGGAATATTATGACGTGGCAGTCAAATATCACATAAACCTTTTTGGGTTTATCGTTACAAACTTTTAAACCAGCAAAGGTTGTCAGATCAAATAAATGAAGTAAGAGCATGACATGAAATGTAAATTTCCTGAGGAGTTTCGGGGGATAACAACTGTCATGACTTTCTATTAATGATGTTTGTTATTGTTGCAGAGGATAAACAAAATCTGAGATCTAATGGTATTTGACATCAATTTTTGTGTACTTGTAGCTGAATTTATGAATGTTATTTCCATTAAAATTCAATTTTTATCGAGATAGAATGTTTGGGCTTGTGGCGACCTATACCATCAATGTCTCTCTTGGCATTGTAAATATGGATCTAAGGCACCATACATTTAGTTTATTGGGAAATAATAATCATAATTCGATATTATGATGTTAGCAGTGGCCAAGGTGCCCGAACTCTGAGGTTTATACCACCATGTGGCAGACTAGAGTGAACTTGATTAGACTAGACGCCCGCTTGAGCTTATAGGACTTCGTAACGTTGTTGCTGGTATTGTCACCGACACCTTCCCAGTGCAGATGTCTGCATCTGTCTAACGCCTCATTCAAGACAAGGGATGTTGAGGTTATGAGATATTCTGATTCTTAGCTTATTGTTTGGTTTTGATACGAAACTTAAATGAAATACCTGTATATGGTGATTAAGCATTCAAGACATTTCATATATCCATAAAAAATAAATGAAATAAAATATAGCAATTGTCCTTATATATGTGCATAAGCCGTAAGCACGCGTCCAATTTACTTTGTTTCAAGTCTTCTTCTCACTGCTTTGGTTAGGTTTCTTTTGGTTAGCTTTTTGATCATAGTCACTGTACGAAACTGAATAACTTTAGAATGGTGTTTTCATCAAAGTTTGTTACCTCTCAATTGATTTCTATCACTGATAAATTTTGACATACTTGATTCCAACAACTAACGTGTATCTTGAAATGTTTAACAAAGGTTATTTTAATTGTATTTCATCACCACAATAACACGTTTATCAATAATCAACCGACTATGCTGGCTGTGAAAGTTTCAAAATAGATATGGCACAAGCATTATCTCATGGAGTAATTAATCCATTACCATACAATACTGACATACTCTGACACTGGGCCTATCATTTGTCGCGTATGCCTGTTTGCTGTCACGTTAGAGAAATGTTTCTCCACAGGGTTTCATTTCCGCCAGCCACTTACAAATCAATGCGCGAAATTTTACTGACAGCGAATCCACAGGTTTGAAAAGGACACAGATATAGGCTTTTACAAGAAACGCTATTGCAACTCGGCATACCAAGAAAGGGATTGTTTCTTGCACTCAAGCGGCTTCCTCTTCTGGAATAGTGTAAACAGAGAAGATTTATTTGTTGAAATAGTATAGAGGAATAACGGAAAAGTTAATTTCTGCTTAATACGCCATATGTGATTATAAGCAATATGTGATTATAATATCAGGAAACAGGTTGAAAAGTAAGTACTGGATCATATAATTCAATGGATAATGTTTTCATTATAATAACGCCAAATGATATTTCCAATGTCCGTCGATGCCAGTTACGTCTTTTGAAAATCGCACTTTTTAACATTTCGAACGCCTGCGATCATTAGTAGCTTCATCAAAGTATTCATGATAAAATGCCGACTAGTTAGTTGAAAAAATGAAAAATGTTAATATGAATATTTGTCGTTATATTATCGGTAAAGCAGTGCCAAAACACCTTCATCGATGGTTGAAATCGGCCGAAAGGTCATATCTGAATTTTAAAAACAGATGATGTTTTGACTCACGACTAACCAAATAGGTTTGAGTCACATTTTTCATAAATTGATATTTTTTCTTAACAGCCTGAAGTGTAGACATCAGTGTTAGTCCTGAGCAAGCCCCTAATGATCATGCATGTAACGGAGAATTTACGATGAGAATGGACCACTGAATAAGAATAGCGGAGCTCCGAAAGGGAAAGTTGATTCTGTAACATAAATTAAAGATGGTATCAAATAGTTAACCATTCTGCCCTCAAATGATAATAAAATATAAAACGAGTTACTATATGGGCGTGATATGGATCTTCGTTTCAGGTAAGTTTAGGTACTTTTGATAACTAATTGCACTAGGATAGAGGTAAACCAATAGACATCATACAGGTATTTAGTGCATCCATGGTAGAAAGTTATGGCAACTAACATTCTGACTTTTTTTAGATTTTTCGGGTTGCCATCAGGACCGTCCAATGATACAAGACGGTTTCTGTGATTAGGGTTTTTCTTTGTAAACTTGGATTCTGAAGTAAGTCCTTGGCAACTATCTTTACTTCTACTACTATTACTTATATATTACTACTATTACTTCATTCATAAAGTCAAACATTTTTATTCATTACTGTGCAATTTTTAGGGATTAACACGATTTTCCTTCAAGTAATAAGAACAAAGTCAACACAAGTTTGTTTTTATCTATTTACCAGAATTGCCATTTAACTCAAACATTTACATTCATTGCTGTGCAATTTTGAGGGATTAACACGATTTTGCTTCAAGTAATAAGACCAACGTCAACACAAGTTGATTTTATTTATTTACCAGAAATGAAACTTTAAGTTTGTTTTAAAATGCACTAAGTACAATCCTGTAGCATTGCACGAGGCAAGAGTTCTAGGCACGATCAATCTCATCTAAATAAAATCTAAAAGGCTTCATTACGTAACGTAGGGCAGTAATATTAGATCTTCTTTTAATGAAATTTGGGCAGGAGTTACTTTTTCAACCTATAGAAGCTCAAGTTCGAAAGATATAGTTATAAAGCACTATCGTAATAAACAATTGTGAACGAAGTAAAAAATACATATATCCCTTATCTCATTATTGCCAATTGTGTATAAATGATCAATCCATATCGTTTCGGGAATCGAAGGAACACTAAAGTCAAAGTTTCGTCTTGGCAAGGAAAATAGTTATAGACACAAGGCCAACAATTGATCACTTACATGATATTTCATCTACAGTTTACAATAATTGTAATAACGTTGCGTGCTTCCTGTCCTAAAATATCGAATTTCAAACGATAGTACCCCTACCTACTTTTGTTCGACTTGTTTCAACGCTTCATTTCATAAACGTCACATGGAATCTTAGTAATTCATAGCATTTGCAGAAAAATTAATTTTGAAGGTTGACTACCGCGAATGATGTATGCCCCTATGTCCTTAATGCTTATGCAAGTAACGACGTAAATTGTGTCAAAAATAATGAAAAATGATGATGGGAGATGCCAGTCTTTATTCAGTTGACTTTCTTCTAGCTTGGGTGTCGTATGATGACGTCAGTTAAGAAAAGAAAGGACGGTTTATCTTTAATGTCTCGTATTATCCTATTTGAATATAACGTTGTAAATTTTCTTTTTGAAACGCCTTTTATATGTCACTTTCTCCGTCTATTTGTTTTATGATTTTTAGAGTTTTTGTACTGGTACAATTGTAAGCGTCCCAGAGAAAGGCACTTATGGTTGTTTAAATGGGGCAGAAAATATAGCATCTTTCAAGGTTTAAATATTTCCGTTTTACGCATAGCAAGGAAAAGTTTAAACATCAATTGAACTGTCAGTCATTAACTTGATTAACTGCAGTTTCGCCCAGCCAACAAGACCTCTGACGTTATATCTTCGTGTTGAGGACCATCAAGTAACTGTTTAAACCATTAGAAACTCTTATTGTTCAAAATATAATGTATATATACTGTCATATCCGATGTCACCCTTTGCCCGGTTGAACGAATCAAACAGAACGTTTTCCAATGTTGCGCAGGCGCGATCGTAGTTCCTCTTCCTGGACGCTGGCCTGCCGGGACATGAGCATGTCCGCTATGACCTCAAGTTCTTGGTTTATGGACAAAACTCTTTTCCTAGTCGGCCAGGCTGATCGCTTGGTCCGGAGAGACTCGGAAATCTGTCTGTCTGTCTGTGTGTCCGAAATGGACAGTGTCCGTGCACTGAGTAGAGCCAGAAGGAGACAGAAGGTGCATAGACCGAGGACGAATGACGTCATGGTGTGCGCTTCTGAAAAGTTGAAATTGGAAGATTCAGAAAAAACATATAATCAGAAGTAATGTTCATCAAGGGATATATTTGTGAATCATCATTTGAGGTTGTTGATCTTTCAGATCGGTTATTCAAAAAATGAAGTTCTTTATATTATTATCATTTTTTTATTACTCAGGATCCATGCATTTACCTTTCTCCATTATAAAGACTACACTTTGCCTTCTGTCTACAATAGATAAAGGTTTATCTTGCGATCATTGTTGGTGACATATGTTCATCTCTTTCTTTGGAGGATCCTATCACGTATCCTTAGGTAGCTTTTAGATATACCGTTGTTTTAAAGGTCGTTTTGTGATTCCAATCGTTTCTTCTTAAGGGATCATGAGAGCAAAATGGAATTCAAATTACATAGACTAAAGAATTGCATAAGTCATTTCACTTCTTGAAAATTCATTTTCCGTAAGTAACCCTTACACGTGTCCCGGCTCAAGTAACCCTTGCACGCGTCCCGGCGTGAGTAGCCTTTGCACGCGTCCCGGCTCAAATAACCCTTGTGAACGTGTCCCGGCTTAAGTAACCCTTGTGTACGCGTCCCGGCGTAAGTAACCCTTGCACGCGTCCCGGCTCAAATAACCCTTGTGAACGTGTCCCGGCGTAAGTAACCCTTGTGTACGCGTCCCGGCGTAAGTAACCCTTGCACGCGTCCCGGCGTGAGTAGCCTTTGCACGCGTCCCGGCTCAAATAACCCTTGTGAACGTGTCCCGGCTTAAGTAACCCTTGTGTACGCGTCCCGGCGTAAGTAACTCTTGCACGCGTCCCGGCTCAAATAACCCTTGTGAACGTGTCCCGGCTTAAGTAACCCTTGTGTACGCGTCCCGGCTTAAGTAATTTCGACTTCTTAACATTTATATAGCCGTTTTTAATTTTCAATCGAAAACAAGAAAACATCATAATTTTGGCATTTAAGAGCTAAATATGCAACTTTAGATATGGGATTTGAACTTAACTTAGGTCATATGATATTTTGGCACTGTTTAATTCACATACACATTAATGACACAAACTCTGTGTCACTTCAATGTTATATACTAATCTTCGTTGTCGAAATGTAATTGAATCAAACTTTTATGTAATCTGCAATTAAATCATTTGAACCTTCCCTTTTTCGATTAAAGGGACACAGAGTCTGTTGCTGAAGTTTAATATTGCAAACTATCTTGTAAATTGTGTTATTTCATCGAAGTAGTGGTAGTTTCTGAAAATTTGCATCCTATTGCTTATCAGTTTAGTATAATGACGATAAACAGGCTATTAACGTGATTTGTGATCGAAATCGGACAATGGCGCACGTCAATGACTCAAACGTAATTTTGGAAAGTTATTTACAGCAAAAACAAAGACAAATATGTTAAGTAAGTCATTTAACTAATAAATATGTAAATAAGAAGCAGAATTTCGTTTCTTTAAAAATTTAAAGGTTTTTTTCCCCATTCCTATTGAAATTAAGATTATATATTTTGGGGGATTTTAGAGATTAAGATGAAAGATTAGGAAGTCAATTTGAACTTAACTAAGGACATATGGTATTTTGGCCCTCATTGAAACAACATGAACAATCGTACGCGTTAAACGTACTCTGTATCACTTTAAGACTTAATTTTATTTTTCCTGAGTTTGATAAACAAGACCATCGTAAGTGATAACACTGGACGCAATCGTGATAAACAAGGAAGTGTGGTAGCTGTGTGGTACGTAATCGCACGCATAAAATGATGACGTCACAGATTTTGGGTTCGTTTGTTTTGCAACGACAGATAATTTTGCACTTTCTCGATGATGTAAAATTCTGTTTTCTATTTTAGGATATTTTTGAATGATTTTTCTACCGAACTAGCCTATTTGTTGGATACACAGCATAAACATTTGAAACGGAGTGCGAAAATGACTATTCATCTTTAAGTACATGTAATATATGAATCGCATAGTAGCCAATGTTCCTTAGAAATATTCGCATACTTAAAAAGGTAACGTATGATTAACAAATACGTTTTTGTAAATAGATATTTTGTTGTACAAAACATCAAGACAACCTTGATCGCCTCTTAACAGTAGTAATCTACATCAGGAATAGTATCAATGTTCAAGATTCGTAAAAATAAATGTTCTATTGTAACTTCATCTTATCAAAACTAAGTGACGAATTATTTAAAGTGAGAACTGATAATAGAGAAACAACAAATATCTTTAAGACATTTCCTTTTCCATTAAAAAGCTATTTTCACATCAAAATGAATAAACAAAAGCGCACTGTAGTCTGATGAAAATTGTAAATCATCATTTTATATCATTCACTGACGGATGTCAATATCATGAAAAACACAAATCAAGTCACTTATGTGACAGAATTGCATCAAATTCTTTTTTTATACTGGAAGCTGACAGATATTGTTGATTACGACCCAATCACGTATGGAGAATCTTTCAAGAGTTAAAAAACTTTGGCTCATCAAAAGTTTATTTCAGATGTTCAATGAATCCATTGATATGACAAGAAATGGCTTCCGTCTCGAGTTTGTTATCTTTTCCATTAGCTTGAAAGCTAAACTAAGTCAGTGGAAAACCCAGGTGATAGCTAATAGTTGAATGTCTTCATTCCCTTAATATATGGTATCAATATTTGATTAAAGTGTCTTTTAACTTTGGCATACAAAATTTGATTTGGTTTCCTTTATATTTTTTGGTGAACTTTAGACTTTAGACATTTTATTATTTCAATGTGCACAGCCATTTTTGTTCTCACATTGTTTTCAAATGAAATTAAAAACAAAAAGAATATTTCAAATTAAGATTGTACGTTATTATGGTCTCTATAGCACATATTTGTAAGGTAGTAATGTATTTGTTCACAGCGACCTACTTTTGACATCTGATAGTGCAATGGTAGACTCGAGGAAAGAAAAGGAATCGAGGATGAGTTTCATTTTATATTGGTATGTGAATCTTAACTTGAGAATCCCATTTGTACCAAAATTGTCACAAACAGACGCTTTTTTTGTGTACTTATTACCTGTGTATCATATCCGACGGCCTTCTAATGAATACAAGACTTTACTTGATATATTTATTTTGACTTACTTGTCATAGACATAGCAGAGACACAAATAGCAAGAATCGCAAATTTTAAAAGTTGACTGCTATAAACGGCTCAACTAGTATTAATGGCAATGTTTTGATTTGTACGAACTCTTAACTGACAACATGGGGCAAAACATAATTACGGTATTTCCGCATCTACCAAGATTATTTTGACACACAAGAGGGCTGTTGTTGCATAAAAATAACGGCTGCCGTTTTCATCCTAATAATTTATGCAATACATACGTATGCTATGTCGTAGTTCATTGCCTTGCGGATTTAGTGAAACAATGCATTAATCCAGTTATGCTTTTCAATTGTATTCTACAATCTAACTGCATGAATAATTTTGAAAATAGTTGATATGGTAACTTCCCTGGAGATTGGTTGCATTATCTTTTGTAAGGTCAATGGGTGTGAAGTTATGCTGTTAAGTTCAGGGAGTACAAGTTTATATAAACAGACTTATCCCATCATGTGCCTGAAAATAGATGCAGCTTCCGAAAACTTATCTTTGCGACAAATATATTCCTCATGAAAACAATTCAAAGTTTTCAAAAGAATGATTCCTATAGTTGAAATATAACATAAAAAATATTAGAGATTACAATTAAATGAATTGCAAATTTTTGCACGAAAGTTAAGAAAGATAATGAATCTAAAATGTCATCATGTAAACCTCAAACAGTTAACGTAATATGAATTAAATCGTTATACCGTTTATATGCAATTATGAAACTTTTCACATATTCTATCTAAAAAATTACAATGCAATACAACTAGAATTATTTGGATCTTTTCTTAAAGACAGTCGATAGGTGCGTAACACATTTAACCTGTCTTAAAATACACACTGACACTCTCAAACGTTTCGAAATTTAACATCTATCATCTGAAGATTCACTTTTTGCATGTTAGATACATGTGCATGAAGATAAGCAAATGACAACACAAATCATTGCTCATAGATAAACGATCATGAAACTATCCCCTTGCTCGACTTACCCTTAAAGGGGCACAGAGTATGTTGTGTGAGATCAAATATGTCAAAGTTCACAAATGTGTTATTTGAATGTACTTGTATTTGTAATATTTGCGAAGTAATGGTTGTTTCTAAAAAATAACAATCTGCATGCTTATCAGTTCAGTATTGTGACAATAAACAGATTAAACATGGGATTTGTGATCGAAAACCGAACAATGGCGCGCGCCAATGACTTAAACGTAATTACGGAAACTTATTTACATCAGACAAAACGATACATATAGGTTGGTTGTGTCAAGTAGATCATTTAATTATAATACATGTAAATTTGACTCAGGGTTTCGATTTCTTAACAATTATACGAATGTTTTTTATTTACCATAGAAAACAAGAAAATATCAGAATGTTGATGTTTAAGAGATAAAGATGACACTCAAGAAGGGCGATTTCAACTTAAATAAGGTCATTTGGTATTTCGATTCATATGTAAGCTAAATGCAAAATTTATGAAAAATACTCTTTACAGAACGACCACAGATTTAATCTTGCCATATTTTATCATCTAATTTTGCATTGTTACATTTAACATACTTAATTAGATACTGGAGAGTTGTACCATATCAAAAATCAAATTCAAATGATCTTCGACAACCATTGGATGTGGCAGTAAAACCATTACGTCCATTTGAATAAATAATACGCAAAGACCTATCTCGTTTACCGTTTATATAAAGTTAATGGTTTAGTAATCAAATCTTTCAAAGTTACAATGAAGTATAATGTCAGATTAACTTTTAGGTTAATCTTATAATTTCACAATTTCTTAAGTTAATTTCATAACTTAATTTCTAAAGTAAAAAAACTAATATCAACACTTCACTTTAAGTACATCTTTAAAAAAATTCAAACTCTCGATCAGACACTTATACAAATATAGCCCAGCCCTTATATCCAAATCAGTTTTGATAAGAAATAACTTCAAAGGTTCGAGTAATCACTTTAGAATAAGGATCAACTCTTAATTTCAAGTCAATATTGCAACGAAATAAACTTATACCTAAAGAAAAAACCACTTACCTTGTGGTATATATTGACAAGAAAAAAATCTAAAGTACTTAGCTATCAATTTTACTACGTACAACTGAATAAACTTGCAAAGTAACAGTTTCAAACGTCTTTACAAATCAAAATTGATTTAAATGGAAACTTGCTTACCTTAAATTTGAAGCAAACCTTACCGAGTAAGAATCTAAATCATGAATGTAAAATACCCAGGTATCTCCGATAAACACTCATATAGTTTGCAAACTAATTTATAATCTCAAACGTCTTTCTAATCACTGGAAATCAATCAAGCTTACCTGAAAGAAGGTCTTGCAAAGTAACGATCTCAAAGGTGTGTCGGTAAACACTTAAGTACCTTGGATGAACACCTATCAAATGGAACCAGATTTTATACTTGAGTTTCTTATTTTGCCCGCCTCCCTATAAATCGATCACGTGTCTATTGATTGATTGTTGATCTGCATGTATTTAGTTAATGTGTCTGGTAAGTGCGAGAAAGAAACTATTTCGTTAGATAATGGACGGGGCGGGCACTTAGAGAGTTAAGTGGTGGGGGCTTGGTGAATGTCACAGTGATGAGTGTTTGAAAATACGTTAAGCACAAAAGATGCATGAAAAAATAACTTTGGATAAATCGTGACGTGGGTGCTGAAATTGTTAATTTTTTCAAAATGATAATTTTTTTATTGTGAATGATACTCTAAGGCAAAAATAATTGTGATTTGAATGGCATGTGTAAGCGTTTATTGATGTTGAAAACGTGATGTGAGTTGATGTTTGACAAAAAACGATTTCGAAATAAATTGGTTTTACATTGCCAAATAAATGAATACAAACACAATTTTACAATCTATTTTAGGAAATTCCGTAGGAATGTACAGTAGATTTTCCAGAAATTATTGTCTTCTGGTCCGAATTTGAGTATTTGAGAGATAAGTAACGAAATTTAGAAATGTTTATAATGATAACTTATAACAGCAAAAATATTCAGAATATATTTCAAAAACGTTTAGATCTTAGTCAGTATGAGATTTCATATCTTCTCAAAAATAGAAAAATATAATTCAGAGATGCCCTTAACTTCGAATGCATATGTGTCATGAATAACGACAATCAAATGTCAAAGTATCAGTTATAGAGAATTAATAACGAATTATATTTTTTCGTTAATAAAGGTCATTCATCTTTTTACTTACTCGCTTTCCATGTGTATTGTGTACAAAACTGCTGCAATGATGATTTGTTTGTGAATGAGTTTAACAGAAGAAACAATCGATATATTGAAATAGAGACTATATAAGACTATAATTAATAAAGTCTGCCCTTTAACCTGAGAAGCACATTTTTCAACTGAGTCATAATACAGACCTTATATGCCAAAATCTATATATACTCGTATGCAATTGATGTCTAAGCGATTAGCTAAATATTCAACAATAACGGTAAACCATATCTACTTAATGTCTTTCATTCAATAAAAAAGCGAATGTTTTTAACATCAAATGAACTTGAAGTATGCTGCATTTTTAAACTTGTAAACTGCCTGTGTATAAATTCATAATTACATGTAAAACCGTCCACCCACAAACTATTGTTGTAAATGATGGTGCTATTTTACAAGGTGCCATCAATAGAGAAACAAACTTCTTCGTCTTTTTGATTAGAGGATTATTTGTGAAACAGAAGATCTATTAAATGATTAAACATCGGATGTTAAATCACAAGTTCTAACACTCTACTCTATCTCTCTTCGATTCCGATCTGATTACTTCTCCAGTTAGGTCAACACGTCTGTGACCTTTTTTATTAGATGCGTCAACATCAACAAAGAAACCGTTGAAATGACGTCATTTGCAAATTGCATAAGTTAAATCTTTCATACATTATGCACTGTATTGACTAAATATTCTTTTGCGGCAATTTCATCAAGTACAAAAATTTGTATTTTCATTTTGGGCTGAGACCTGAGTTGGACCGACAACAATGTTTCTTTTAAACTTTTCCGGCCCTGTAGGTACGGCTTAGAACGCATTTATGCGGTAAACAGAAAATGTATTTTAAGTTTTTCAAAACATTATTGCTTTCGGGGGATTGGGTATTACCTTAAAGTGATTGTCCCTTACGCTTCAAGCAAAAAGGGTCTTTGTCTTTTCCATGAAATGATACAAAAGTTGTATTCGTAAGTAACGTATTGTTAGAACATCAATACTTTTACCCAAGAAATCATAAGAGTAATCAACGATGCCTTCTCATGCAATAGCAATGCCCCCTAGCGCTGATGAATGACTACACTTCTCGTTCCCTTTTTTTGAATATATGTTCTCTTTTCTTTTACAAATAATAATAACAACAACAATAATGATGATAATAATGATAATGATAATAATAATAATAATAATAATAATAATAATAATAATAATAATAATAATAATAATAATAATAATAATAATAATAATAGGATTATGTTATCATTATGAATCAATGCCCCCCTCAATTTCATATCAATAAAATATACCTCCAAAGAGCCGTTCCTTAAACGAATTCGAAGTCACTGACTGAGCAATATATGTAGGGGACAGCACGAGGTAGACAGGACGGATGGCTTGATGAGTAGGTGGTACATGATAATGTATCTGTTGTTTCACGCCTCGACTCTAATGAGTTACACGTGGTTGGCGAGAAGACGTTTGTTGTTTGGAGCTGACAGGGTACCTGTTATAACAGTCTTTGAAGTCTTCAAAGAGGTAACTGATTTCGACATAATGTGTTAAATATGATAAAACAATAGATATATTGAAAATTCACGTATGATTGACTGAAGCATATTGTATTTACTCAAGGAAAGGATTGAGCATGAGTATTCCAACTTCGAAAATCTCTCTCCACTTGAAATGATATTATATATGGGGGAAAAGAAATAGGTGGAATTATGTTCATTTCATTTATTCTGTATATATGGTCAACAAGACATCAGCACAACATGTGTAATATAAAGCCAAAAATATTTGTAATTGAATAACTGTTTTGTATATTCAAAAACATTATTGATGTTGATTTTAAATTGCATAATTTGATTAATAATCAATAATTAATAATTCAGTTTCCGTGATACAATATAATTGAATAATTAAAATGAAAACGAATTAATGTCATTGAAATGTAAAATTTGGAAGCATTTGGAAACACTATTCTCTAAAGGAGTCCCCTCTAAAGAAGTAAGAGTATTACAAACAAAACATCCTATAAAGACTTCCTTGGCTAAACAAACGTGCAAGCATTATAACTTTATCAATCAACCTTTTCTTCTCGAAAAAAACCCCCAGAATTATTCTGCGACCTTTTAACAACTAACATTTTTCTTCAAGGAAGTTTAAAAATTTTATTTTGCTTATCACCAATTCTAACCAATGTTGATAATCAAATGACGTCTCAAGAATAGTTTCAAGCATCGATGCGTTATCGTAAAAAAGTCCACTATGTCAAACGTTCAGTGGATCAAGAACTTGATAAAAATTACAATGTCCTACTGTTATTCATAGACCGAGTGTTTACCAAAATGTCTTTAATCCGGCATTTACCGCGTATAAACACTGATTAATTTAGCATCATTTGGCTATTATTGTCATCCAGAGTCTTGCCGTAGGCTAAATGTAAGGTGAGATCTCTAGATTGCGGGGGCTAACTGTCATATTCCTCATTTCAAAGGCAAAACATAGTCACAGTAGCATACGAGTCAAAAGGGAGAAGGTGATTATGTTTTATGACAAAATCGTTTCGGACATTTTAAGTGTCCATATAAAGTTACCTGTTAATGCCGGTAACATTGATAACGCCGGTAGGCAACCGTTGACCTATACGTTTTGTTTTGATATTTCATGAAAATATTTATTAAAGGATTATAGACTTTGTGGTTCGACAATGACACAATTTTGTGCTATTTCATTTAAATGCATTTCGTGTTCATCATATTTATATCTGATATTGTTTGCATTCCCTTTTAGGCTTCCTGTTTTTAAATTCATCATTACGTCTACATGTATTGTCAATGGGACGTAACGGGATGTAGTTTTGTTCCATTTTTTTTCGGCTCACATTCACAACTGCATCGTCAAAGAAAAAGTCTTTACAAGAATTCTAGATTGCCAAAAGGAGTAAATTTGATAATTTATGTTTCAAATCGCTCACTTACAGTTAATGTATATCAATAAAACATAAATATATAAAACTTAACCAACAAAAACAAAATGTTCTGAGTTCGTTATTTTTTATCGCTAAAATACACCTTTCGGAGTCAACGCTTACGCCTTCACCATCAACCTGATGAAGAATTATGCATACTACTATTATAAGCGAACGTCGCCTCCAGATGTTCTGTCTTTTCTCAAATATATACCACTTCTTCGCCCCGCGAAGACCCAACCAAATCAACATGGGCTTTTGGATATATCTAATATTGCATGTATAACTTCGCTTGGCTAAATAAAAAAAAATGTTTATTAGACGACAAAACTAGTAAAACATTTTTTGAATGTCAACGAGAAACAAGCGGCCATTAGAAACGGAGATCATTGTTGAAAACGACTGTCTTGGCAACTAATTAAAACCCCGGGATACGAATTCAAGGTCTTCGGTCGGAAATCGTATGCGATGGACTGATTCTGGTCTCGGAGAGTTAAGTTTTAAGGTGGGTGTCTTCGGGCAAAGCTTGTATCTCCAACCAATTTGTCTGCAAGGTTTAATTAGTGATAATTACATGCGATAAGATGTTGCTACCTTCTTTTACTATGGCTTCGGTCTTCAGGATGCGCTCTGCGGTAACCTCTTAGCGAGTATAACTATTAAGAAAATAGCATTGCAAATGTCGTAGAGCGCTCATGTCGTAAACACGGATTCCCAACACGTAACACTTAAAGTAGGAAACTTGCTTTAATATATATTTTGATTTATTCATAACAATATTAAATTGAATAACAAACTTGCGACATCGCAAACTCCTTGTCAGAACGCCTTATTTCATTTCATTTCAATAATTTATTTGGTAGATATTGATGATATCTTAAACTTTTGTTTTCGATAAGTTTTGAAATTGTGTATGGCAAGCCTTAAATCCAAGTAATTCAACCAAAATTAGTGTTTTGAATCAAGTATTCTATACAGAGTGAATAAACAATTCATGCAAAATATTGAGCATTGTGCAATGCTGATATCTGGTAAATATTCATGAAATATAAAAGTTAACAGAAGTATTTCCGTACTGTGAAAAAAACACTTAATGCAAAACTAGAAATAAATTGCATACAAGAGTTAATGGTTTTTTAAAGCTCATTTATTATGCGATTTGACAGTAGGGCGCCAAACTAAACAACATAAATTTTGTAAGAGGCAATTTTTTTTTAGTTTATTCAAAAGGTTTTGGTGCAGTCAGATACAAATGTGACATTCATTAGTATTCAAATCATTGAAACAAATCAGAAACATCAACAGTCTTTGATAAGAGCTAAGGTTATAACAAATTGATGCAATACGTGTTCATCACATTACTGTTAAGTGTGAATTTTCTTTACTAACTTTTACACGCGCTTATCCTCAATAAGATCTCTTAGATTACACTTGGGTATTATTTACACATATTTGTGTTGATTTTCCTATTACTGAGGTCAGTTACTCATGTGTCTCGTGTCGTAAACATAGTATGTCATGGACACGAATATGATATTCTGTTTATTACCGAAGTCGAGGAATCAAAGAAACAAATAAAAATTAACATCCAAGCATAGGCATAGGCGCAACACAACGTCATAGGCGAACTGTGACGTCAAAGAATTGTTTTTGAGGTGACGTCACAATGAAAAAAAATGATATTTTGCCCTAGGGCAACGTACGAAAACATGAAGCCCGATATGAATGCCCTCGTAGGTAATAGATAACTTTTGCCCTAGGGCATCGTATGAAAATATGAACCCCAATATGATTGCCCTCGTAAGTAATAAAAATATACTTATCCTACCCTCTATAATTCCCGAAGATCAAAAAGGATTTATGTCCAAAAGATATTTTGGATAATGTACTCGCTTGATATACGATATCATTGACTATACTGATACTATGAACATTCCAGGTATTCTACTTCTTATCGACTTCGAGAAAGCATTCGATTCTGTTGACTGGAACTTCATTCAAAAGGTTCTGAACATTTTCAATTTTGGGTCATCTATTACGAGATGGATAAACACTTTTTTTAAATAACATTCAATCATGTTTTGTAGTAAACGGTTTCCTATCAAATTATTTTGACATATCCAGAGGATGTGGACAAGGAGATCCTATATCTCCATATATATTTCTATTATGAGCAGAAGTCTTGGCAATAATGATAAGAAATAAACCAAAGATTAAAGGTATAAAAATTGGAGATACTGAAAGATATTTCTCAATACGCCGATGACACCTCACTTATCTTAGATGGTACTGAAAAATGCTTACAGGCGATTTTAGAAACACTCAAACAGCATGCTTCTTTTTCAGGATCGAAAATAAATGTCAACAAAACACAGGTATTATGGATAGGAATATATAGGATATTGGAAAAATGACTCCTTTACACTAATTGGTATCATATTTACACACAATGTAGCAGAAGTGGTAGAACGCAACTATAAAGATAAACTTAAAGATAAGATACCTTTAAGATATCTATGAACCAGTGGTTGGCAAGAGATATGACATAACTCCACTAGGTCGAAATACCATTCTAAAAAGCTTACTTTTACCACAACTTAACCATTTATTTGCAACTTTACCAAACCCAATCTATCAAATGATAAGAGAAATTGAACAACTCTGCAACAAGTTTATATGGAAAAACAAACCTAACAAAGTTAGTCGAAACACTATCACTAACAACTCTGAACAAGGTGGAATAAGGTTTCCATATATAAGAAATCTCATTCAATCGCAAGATATATCATGGATAAAGAGATTAAACAACTCCGATTCAAAAATAAAGACACTGCTACAAACAAGCATTAAAGGTAATATAGACAACTTTATACAAACATGTGAATCACACATAAACGATTCTGTAATAACAACCCGAACAAATCATTTTGGAGAGACATATTTACGTCGTGGGGCAGATTTATTAACAAAAAAGGTCAAAACGCTAAAAACGCCGACGATGTCTTATCACACACCATTTGGAAAATTGACAATGTCAAGATTGGTGGAAGACCTATCAATTATAAACATTGCTCCTGTAAAGGGATCACTTACATTAACGACATCCTGGATAGCCATGGTAATTTTTTAACCATTGGACAATTAAGAAACAATTTTGGTTGCAAGACAAATTTTCTTGATTACCAATGATAGAAGCTATAAAATATTACTGCACATCAATAAACGTTCAAATCGAAAAGAAAACACCACTACCAATTTTACCCTTCTTTTTACAAAACATAACTGGTGATACAAAAGGATGTAGAGATATATATGACGTACTCATAAACAAACAAAAAACACAAAAACTCTTAAATATCGAGAGAAATTGCAAAAAGTTTTAAACGAATTCATCAGCGAAAATACATGTGAAACCATAGAGGGATTAACGTTTAAATCCTACAATAGTGTTAAACATTCATGGATCCAATATAGTATATTGCATAGATTTCTTCCAACAAATGAGCTTCATACAAAGATACAAAGAATCAAGCAAATGCACATTTTGCAAAACAGAAATCGAGTAAATTTTACATATGTTTTATGATTGTAACCTTATCAAGAATATATGGAAAAAATAGAAGAATGGATACTTGAAAAAACAGGAACTTCTATCATCTTTTCTGAAAAGAATATCATCTTAGGATATTCCGAGAAACGAAATTATGTTCCATTGTGAAATACAATATATCTAAAATGAAACAACAAGAGAAAATCCCAAATTTTAAACACATAAAAGAGGAAATTAAAATTGCATACACGAACTGTAAATATGACAGCTTATGAATTTCTGGTCAATCTGTCATAATCTAGTCTGAAGTATTAGATTAGTTTTTACTTATCACTAATTTCTACCTACTGTCAGAATTAACTTTGAATAATATGATTGCTTATTCATCATATCTTGTATAAATTTACAAATTATTATTTATTACTTGTGTAAAATTGGTTTATGTTGGGAACTGTTATTCTTATATGTACTTATTCTGTATGGAGTTTTGAAAAATTAAAAATTTTAAAAATATATAATATATATTTATTTAACAAGCGTTTCAGCGTTAATAATATCAAGTTGAAGTGAACTTGGATAAGAGGTTTATGTTAATCAACTATACCGAACGTTCTGGTTACTCAGAATTTATTATAATGATCATGACAGAATGTATAAAATAAACAGTGCTTCTAGACGCAAGCTGTGTGTGTACAACGAAATTTTGATTGTCTTGCTACCATTATCATGAGTATCATTATTTTCATCATCATTATCATCGTCATCATCTTATCTTAAAACATTATCATTTTTATATGAAAAACTAGAAAAGTGAATAAAATACAAAATCCTAATATTCAGTTATTAAAATTACAATATGTTGTTTATTTTTATTTAATTTATGAAAACAAAAATAACGGTGCACAGGTATTGATGTCAGATATCACCCCTTGCAAACTTGTCAGTGATAAATAAGCTTTTATATATGACTTAATAGTAGAAGGATACTTCAAGCGTCATTACATGCCATTACACACAAAATTCCGAAGACGGAAATAAACCATTTTCGAAGTTTTCACCAATTTCTTTTTTCCACACATATTGATCGAGAATTTGAAAGAATGTATTAAATAACACTCGTATGATTTGAACACGTTTCGTGTTTCAAATAACTTAAACACTACAATTAACCACGTTGGCAGAAAGCACTTTGTGTACGGCCAGGCAATCTTCTTTCTTCTTACCTTTTTATGTCGAAGCTGATTTAATTGCAAGATGAAAACACTGGTGGTTACTAGGAAGTGTAAATAAGGATCAATTCCCTTTCCACTTTAATTCGAGTAGCCACATTCACGTGATGAACGTTTTACATCAAAACGTTTTTATAACATTGCCTTTTTAAACACCAATCCTTTGCTCGTTAGAGCTATCGGTGTTTAAGAAACAGGTCTCTTTGATAAGGAAAAGAAAAAGAAGATTATGTTCATGTTAACAACTTACATACATGAAAATCATCGCACTTGCTTGACTTATTTTTTGGCAATTCCTGCCAATGTACTTGAAAAATTCTTTTATGAAAGCCTTTGAACTTTTCATTGCATGGTCAAATAGGTCCTTAACTAGCAGTGAATATGAGAGTAGACTCATTTTGTCGACTTTCCTCGAATCAACACATTCGGTAGAACAAAGTGATATTTCTTTCATTGCAAACCAGTTGGAAAACATTTAATATTTTGAACAGAGACTTCTAAACAACGTTTGATAACATTTTTATTAAACGAGCGAGTGGTTTGGTATTTAAACAAGCGAAAGCGAATTAGATACGATACTATTACGAGTTTCATACAAATGTTAATGAACGGGTTAAGTATTTTATTTATTACTATCTAAATTATATCATAAATCGCTGACATTGGCATTGCAGCTAATATTGTGACGAATGCTTAACGATTATGCCGGCATGTGAAGTTAGTCAGCACACGATGTTATGACAAAATTTGTAATGACATTGTACATTTATTTACTGATATATCTTTACAAGCGAGTTATAATACACCTATAACGACCCTGTTATGTAGGAAAACATCGAACTCTTATTTAAAAAATTCGCAATCCTTCTATACACGTATATATTTAATGCCAGCGTATTAACTTTATCATTTACATGTTAAAATGAAATATTGAGTATTGAAATACACTTTCTTTCAAGCCCGAATCACCAATCTTTCAACTTGGGGGACCGAAATTGTGTAGTTGAATGGGCGTTGTGTACGCTTTGATAATTTGTGAATTTTGTGGATATACACCTGCTTTGATTACAAAATGATAAAGAGAATTATTTTAAAGACAACTATAACAGTGTAACGTATACTTGACAGTTTGTAAATATCCCAATATTTTATCGTAAATAAACAGCTAGTTCATTAAAAGCATAAATCAGTTAGCATTTAAAGCACTTAAACTTGAACTTGTCGAACTTTATTTAAACAGGAAAGACTTTCCTATTATTTCCGATTTAGACCGGAAGTACCTTAAAAGCATCCAATGATGGTTGCACAGACGGTGTTTCGACGGAAGGAAAATACTGTTGCCCAGGAAATATCATGGGTTTTAGCGATTAATTGAAATGTACCCCTGCAATTGATATTTTATCGCTAAATCCAAAGCTTTCTGAAATTCGTTAGGTTTGAATACTATTATAGGTTATAGATATGTGTGGTATCTTTTAATTGAATATTTGATTATAACTTTAAAGAACCACTCCGTGATTTTCATAACACATCATTTACCTTTGATACGAACCTAAATGTCATATGTGGTGATATAAAATCAAAAGATCATAACTTTTCATGTCCAAAAGTCATATCTATGACAAATACTGGTTTTGCATGAAAATCTAAAAACAGCCTTATAAATGCACAGAAGTGTAGATATCACGTCCAATATTCATGGATACTAGTTATGTAACCTAACAAACACTATCAACTCCTAACTGCCCTCCTGACTGTTTTAGATAAGTGTCAAAAATTACGTTTGACTATTTGACGCGCGCCACTGTCCGGTTTTCGATCATAATTGCGACTTTCTACCTTCATATTGTAACTGTAAAAAACATATAAGCTTGAAAATGTGTCTTTTAGGTAACAGTCGATACTTCGCGATCAAATGACACAATTGATTAAGTTTGGCATATATGACTCCAGCAACTCACGGAGTGGCTCTTTAATACTGTTGCTGTTTTTATTACCGTCGTCATTCAGTGTTTTTTGACAATTGTTTTCCATCCCTGAAATCAAATGTGTTTGAAAGATATAAATCTTTTTTCATAAGTTAGTTGTTTATAAGCTCAAATGATTATTTTAGATTTCAAGTGAAGCTTTTGATATTTTTCGTACACTTCGAAGGTTTCTATGTAAATTTAGACAACATCTGCAGTATTTCAAAATTAACCGGTTCCTGTTGCATCATTTACCTTTACAGCTGCATATCAAAAGTTTGTTCACTTACTCCTGTAGCTTAGTGCAAAAATAATGTAATTTAATTAGGTTTGTTTTGAACGTCATAAAATATCTTCAGCAAAACTGACAAAGGATCTCACATTGTCAATGTATAAAATAGCCATGATAAAACTTACTCTGGTGTTGTCTAGTCTCGAAAGCAAAAATTAGAATTTTGGCATGATTATACAGATCGAAGGACTTATATTTTCAAAATTCCGACTTCAATAAATTATTCCAATACGACTTTCACAGAAAAAATCAAAACGTCACATTGACTTAATGTAAACGAAGAAACATGAATTGTGTTTAGAGGTGTTGTTCACTTATAAAGGATTTTGTAGAGAGAAAAAGATTACCATTTTCGAAATTTTGACTTCTGGTCACTTCAGTGACCTGCCAAAAACTATTACGGTTAACAATTGGGTATGACATACGATTGCGTTCAGGTGGAATGGATTTTCACTTATAAATTATCCATTTCCTTTTCGCAATGCTATGATGCCTCAAAGACATGCCAAATTACATGATATGTGCACTAGTATACTCAGGTATGTGAACATACTCTTGGTATGCATCTGTATTGTTTGTGATTAATTTTCATATCATGCTGACGTATGTGAAATCTCTCAGTGACTCCACAATGATATATTGATGGTTTGATGTTATACATTGATCACAAAAAAGTCATGACAATAATATTCATCACTGCATCCATGGCATCCAAGGTAGTTATCTTAACATCAGCGTAACCAATTTTATTCGACGTGGGCTCTTTTGAAAGAAACCTAAGATCTGTATCAAATTAACCTCTTCTACATCAATTATCCACTGAATTTATATTACCTTCATGTTTTCGCCATACTTTAAGTACCCTATTACTTTTTCATTAAGTAAAAACTCGTAATGACATAATATCGCTAACAATCATATATAACAACTTCATCCCCATCTCCTTATCGATTTACCGTAAATCTAGACTGTTATGAACGTCAGATGCTCACCACAGAAAACTCCATCCTGGTTTTCGATGCGCGCCACTGAAATGCAGCACAGGATACCTGAAAGCCAGGGCCTACATTTTCGAAGCTCTCTGAGTGGTAAGATAGTCGTAGCCTAATGTTAATTCATGGTAATTATGACTATCTTAGCATTAAGAGAGCTTCGAAAATACAGGATCGAAATTTTCTGTCGCCGAATGCTCTATTCTCGCAAGCGAGCAACAAGCGAGTCCCTCGACCTTAGGTCCAGGGCCTAGATTTCATAAGCACTAAGATAGTCGGAAGTCCCATACATTAAAGAAACACTCATGTCATCTGTGGTGATATAAAATCAAAACATCTTAACTTTTCATGTCCAAAGAACATATAAATGACAAATACTGGTTTTCCATGAAAATCTCAGAACAGCCTTATAAATTCACATAGGTGTAAGTATCACGTCCAATATACATGGATACTAGTTATATAACCTAACAAACACTATCAACTCCTAACTGCCCTCCTGGCTGTTTTAGATAAGTCTTCAAAATTACGTTTGACTATTTGACGCGCGCCACTGTCCGGTTTTCGATCATATTTGCGACGTTCTACCTTCATATTGTCACTGTAAAAACACTAAGCTTTAAAATGTGTCTTTTTGGTAACAGTCGATACTTCGCGATCAAATGACACCATCGATTAAGTTTGGCATATATGACTCCAACAACTCACGGAGTGGCTCTTTAACATTGGCTTACGACTATCTTAACACTAAGAGAATTTCGATAACGTACATGTTGCTGGCAGCACATACAAGGACTGACACAGAGACCGCATGACATGGACTCGTGAGAAGATCTGGCGACACTGCAATGACACACACCTAACGCCTAACAGCTTCCTACATACGTGTAAGTGCCTTCAGAATACATCAAATGTTCTATAACAACGCTCCACTAGTCTTCAACAAAAGACTCATCAACCAACGCGAAACAACAATCCCAGCAACAACTTCCTTTACTGACGATCCAGTTTGAGCTCTTGTAGCTTTGAATCCTTCACAACCTACATATCTAGTTCCGCCTATACACTCCCTAAATCCAAGCTTGCTTCTTTTGTCCATACAATTGCTTATGAGGAGATGAGCGAATATTTATGAAATTAAATTGAGTTATAAACCAATTGACATATTGTTACAGTGAAGTTTGGGGCAAGGGTAGAAAACACACACAAGAACGTGTTGGCGTCTACTCAAAAGATTTAGGAAATCTTACCCAAGTGTCTTCTGATATATAAAACAAATACTAACACTGACAAATATCACAAATAACCGAGGCTTGACGATAATCTGATACCAGAAGACACGTGGTTTTGGTGTGACAGCATTTTGTGTTATTTACTGATGATAACATCTCCATTTTGATTCAATGCAGGTTCAAAACGTCAGGATGTCGATGACACCACTACACTTCAAGGTCAAAAGTTGCTGCTATAACATACCACTCAGCGGTACGGCGCTGAAAACCTGCACCCCGTTACTCAAAACACTAAAGGGGGGGGGGGGGGGGGGGGGTCGGATTCAGAAATTGTCAGAGTGTGTGTGGGGGGGGGGGGGGGGGGGGGGGGGGTGCTATTGTAACGTTTCTTTTCATAATTGATTTTCGTAGTGTAAAGTTGCTTTGTGCAGCGACCCCAGTAAACTACGTGACTCTGAGACAGAACCAGTCTGACTCATTATTTTGCGACTGATGGAATCAGATGTGATAATTCTTTAAAACTCTTCCATGGCGTAAGTTATATATACCTGGTCCTCAACTAAAAAAATCAACAAGTCGAAAATTGAAACACAACGTTGTTGCTTTAAACCAATATCATAAAACACAAAGTCTGTTGACAATCTGTTCTCCACTGACACCATGTTAGTATTATCGAGCGAGTTAGGTACAAAGTAAATTCCTTCCTGAGAAGATATTGAGAGTGTGACCTAATCATCTGAGTTACGCAAATATGAGTCGCTTAATGGTGAACAGAGCGTCGCCATACTAACAACGAGATGTTATATGATAATTCGTAAAGTCAAATCATTTTTTCCTGAAATCCAACTCTTTAAAGAGCCACTCCCTGAGTTGTTGGAGTCATATATGTGTCAAAATTAATCAGTGGTGTACGCCAAGCATCGACTGTTACCAAAAAGAGACATTTTAAAGCTTATTGTTTTTTACAGTGACAATATGAAGGAAGAACGTCGCAATAATGATCGAAAACCGGGCAAATAGTCAAACGTAATTTTGGAGACTTAATTAACTAAAACAGCCAGGAGGGCAGTTAGGAGTTGTTAGTGTCTGTTAGGTTATATAACTAGTATCCATGTATATTGGACATGGAATTCTACACCTCTGTGCATTTATAAGGCTGTTTTTAGATTTTCTTGGAAAACCAGTATTTGTTATATATATATCTTTAGCACATGAAAAGTTAAGATGTTCTGATTTTATATCACCACATATGACATTCAGGGTTCGTATCAGAGGTAAATAATATGTTATGAAAATCATGGAGTGGCTCTTTAAGATTAAGAATTTATAATTGATGTCATTTTCACTGTGAAAATAACATATTTCTATCTACTTCGGACTGGTGGAAATTTAATTCTTAGATAAAATGCAGCATTTCATAAATATAGATAAATATACATATTCATAATTAATTACCTGAGTGAGCTTTATCGGAGATAAAATGACTGAGACGAACCTTATGAGAATTTTTATTTTATTTTATATCTTCAAAACTGTTAGCCACTTATAGTTACTTTTAAGTCGGGCATATCAGCAGCTAACAGGTAACATTCGTATACTAAATAAGAAGTATACAAGGCACATAGTCTTTTAATGCTCTTGAGGATTGACAACGTGGTTAAATTTGGCCGTTTTCTGTCAATAGGTGTATGAACACCCCATAGGTAACAGTCATTACAATTTTGAAGTTTCCTTGTCGTAAACTTTTTGAATAATATGGCAACGTTGTGGGGGATTTTACCCCCAGCAACTTGGTACGCGACGTATGACGTTATTGTTGTAAATGGACATACCAATATCTGTAGAGATATTATTTCTTCTTCGCAGTTATCAGTGCATATTTATTTTCATCTGTGTATCACAGGGCGGAATGAAGTGGAAGTATTCTATTTCCGACGTCTTGTAGGGTTTAGAGCAACCCAGCGGAGGTCAGGGAACCATAAACAGAGAGTGACGCAAATGAATAACTTGCACACGTGAAGTCAAACATAATCTAATCCAGAGGTCCCTGCAAAGATGACTAAACATCTCATGAACAGAGAGAAACATAAACATGTGATGAAGAAAAAAAACCCAACCCAATAATATTTATGTAACTTTAATTACATAAAACATATTCATTTAAAAGAAAGGGACATTTAAATAAATACAATAGATAAAAACAAGATGTTATATAAACATCAAAGATCTTTTAAAAGAACTGTCACAGATTTGGCACATCACTCTCGTTTGCAAATGGTAAAGATTAAGACTTACTTTCCTTACGTACTTTACAGCTACTTGCCTAGAAGGTTAAATAGATTTGCAAAGACCATTAACTTCTTGCCTAAAATATATTTAAATTCCATTACTTATTCGTTTTAAGCAGTTGTTTTATTTGCAGGTTGAACATCCGTTTAAATTAAGGTCTACACGTTCAATTATTATGCCTTGTCATATTTCGTTAACAGTTGTCATTGTTTGACAGGCAAATAATCAAACGTTACCTTTCAATAGAGCCTATGAAACAATTCAGAAAGAGCAAGCGTTAGCCAAAAAACAAATTAAAACAAGCAATTTAGATCTAAGAGAAGTAACAATCTCCTAAATAAGACCGAATAATTTTAAGTAAATAAACGAGAAACGGATAAGCTACAGTCTTCAAATAAAGTGCATTTTTTTGGACCTTTTATAGCTAATCGAGTATTGCTGACTCGAACCGTGTGTTACCAGTACGTATTACAGTTCAATCTAAATGGAACAAAGACCACATAATGTTGTTAAACTAAAGAAAATTAACAGATAAAACATAAATATTTAATTGTTTATGAAAGATTTAAAATCCTATCACAATTTCAGCTCAAACAAACGATTGCATATTACTTTGCCTGCCAATAATACTCATTGATCACTTTGAGAAAGATGACAAATGCTGGGAAGAAGGTATACTTCTTATGATATCCAAGAAGTCCAAAAGCTTCGTTTCTATTTTCAAATGAAAATAATTTCGAAGTTTGATTGCCATGGGTAGCAACGTCCCGAGAAGGCTGGAGAACGTCCCCATTATCCATTTCTGGTCTGACAACTACTTCTTCTGTGCCGAGAGCCGCTGAATCTCCGAAACCTTCGGCTTGAATCATTTTACAATCGGGTTCCTTTTCCTCGTTTTGGATAACGCAATTCACCACCTCTGACTCAGAATTGAAGGTCAGGTGGCACGGAATTTGACCTTTCATGGACGTTGGTCTGAATTCCGCACCATGGTTAAAGCGATCATTTAGTGAGACATAGTCCTTTGGTAAATATTTTTCGATCCCTTCAGGAGATTTTTCATCTGGAGAATCTTCACTTAGACCAAGAATGCTATCCAAACGAGCTTCATATTCTGCCATTGAACCTAAGGACTCCAGTTCGCGTGTACGGTCCATCAGGAAAGATTCATCGACCAGTCTTAATTCGCTGGCGCCATCCGTTATTAGCATTTCCGATGGTTCTACTAAAACCTCATTGTGCACATCGCCCATACCGTTAGATGACATTTCTTTTATTTCTTGTTGAGGAACGCTAACCACCATACAAGCTAGTTCTGAACATCCGGATGCAGATCCCGTGCCGATGTCCATTTTCGTATCGCCGTCGGGTTCTGACGAGGTTACATCACCAGTGTCCGTTACCAGTGGCGAGGTGGTATTACCAGTGTCTATTACCATTGGCGAGGCTACATTGCCAGTATCCTTTACCAGTGACAAGGTGTCATTTCCAGTGTCCATTGCTAGTGCTGAGGTTTCCATTTTCCTATCTCCGTGGAGTTCTAACCAGGTGACGTTAGCAGTGTCCATTACTAGTGACGCTTTGGCATTACCAGTGTCCATTTCAAGTGGCGAGGGGGTATTACGAGTGTCCATTACCAGTGACGAGGTGACATTACCAGTGTCCATTATAAGTGACGAGGTGGCATTACAACTGTCCATTACCCGTGGCGAGGTGGTATTACCAGTGTCCATTACCCGTGGCAAGGTGGTATTACCAGTGTCCATTACCCGTGGCAAGGTGGTATTACCAGTGTCCATTACTAGTGGCAAGGTGGCACTGCCAGTGTCAGGAGATACGGGATAATACGAGCTTGGTGACGCTTCGGCAGGTTCAGGCAGCTCATAACTGTTCTGTGCACCTGACTGTTGAGGTCGAACTGTTGACATCGATGATGCACCAGAAGCATCTGAAACCATTGTATGTTTTAAAAAAAACATTTCTTGAGATTTACAAGACATCTTCGTAAAACGCCTATGTATCACAAGCAGTTACGATGGCCAAATATAGAGAGGCATAAACTGGCATGACATTACCTTGAACTTTCTCAAGTCTGAATTCATTTGGCTCCATATGCTCAATATGTTAAACATTCTATGTTTAAGGCATGGAGTTTGAAGTAAAAAAATTAAACACTGAAATTCATTTAAGTGAATACTGATTATCTGCAAGTTCTTATGAATTGTGAATTCCGAAAGTAAAATAAAATTCATGAATAATAGATTTTACTCATAATGTTAACACCAAAGTGTGCGATCATATCGGGTTCATGCTTTCAGTGCTATTTCACAACGTGACATGGACATATATGAAATCCTCTTATTTACTGTAACATTACCTTGGTCATGAAAACCCCGTTTGACATTGACAATAGTGTGGTATCCAATTTTTATTACAACATTACCTTGTAAACCCAGCTGCTTTTCCAACAACTTGACTGTGTTAAAATGTTCATCAAAACTGAGAGACATTGTGTCCGAGACTGTGTCGCTACCCGACCAGATAGCCTCCAGTTTGAGCCACTGACTGCTTGTAAGAAGCGATCTGTTACTGCGTTCCTCCCATCTAATAAGCTGTAACGAAAAATAAAACTAGTTACGAAACAATATGAATCAAATCTGTAAACACCAACTGCAGTGATACAAATCCAATGGGGCTAAAAGAAGATCGCCTCTGAAACCAAATTGCAAGACCGATATAATACCATACATACCATGGGTCTAGCTGAATACATAAAAATAACGAGGATGTAACTATACCTGATGTGGCTTATTTCTGTCTACAATTTCATGTATTAACAAAATAAATTATTGACATGTTGTTTAACTGCAACGATAAAGTATTCAAAAGGTTCCAGGCAGTAGTATCATTGGCGCTTCTAAGAGATTTGTAAAAATGAATTAAACATGAAATTCCAATGATTTGAAAACTTGTTCACTTTTATATGTATGAATATCATGACTATTTCAAAGTCTGAGTATAGCTAATAACAAGTCCTAACCGAATTCAGTTTAGTTAAAACTAGTTGCAATTACAGCTAGGCATACCTTTAACTAGCCTACTTGTAATAGAGAAAATAGGCCATACAGTGGCTCATCATAGTGATTTTTATGCTATTAGCAAGAGCTGAAACTAATTATTAATGGAAAGGTTAAACGGTTAAAAACAAACCGTACATATCTAGCTTACTTTTCATTAAATGTCTACCAAAGAATGGATCTAAGTGGGTTAATAGATATTTTACGACACTTTGCTCACTATTATATTTCTTTTTTTAAAGCTCCACATTGTCTCTACTTCCACATATACAGATCTATACGTCTTAGTGGGACATGGACTTTTCTTTCTTATAGAAAAGATACATTACAGCAATAACATTGTGGCATTTATAGGTCTTCAAAAATTCCACTTCGACCTTAGACCAATGTTTGAAGGAGGAAGGTCTTTCATACACAGAAAAACAAATTCTGTACAATTGTCAAAATGTCCGTATACCAGCTAGATTGTAGTAAGGTTTTCGAAATAAGAACTTAATCAAACAGTTCTTCTCTTTATTTATATTTGATGTATATTGATTTTTACGATAAATGTTTTGGCAAAATTTGCGTCTACATGCAATCTCAATGAATGAGGATCTTATTCTACGCTACGCCGATTATGTATAACGTGGTTGAGTAAAATTACCAGCTTATTAATTTAATGAGATTGCGTCTACATCACATTTTTAATGAAAATGGTTAAAAATTTTAGGTTTGAGTTTTATCCCGACAATCGTTCGGCCCGCAAGAGATACACTACGCCAAAGTATAACACTTACACCTCTGAAATTTAGTGAATAGCAATTAATATTTTGTTTTGTGATACAACATACGTTGGATAATACATTTAAAAAAACAGACAAAACAAGGCAGTTACAATATGTCTTCATTACTTTTCCCTTGTGAAATATAAGGAAATAAACAACAGTGAATATCAAATACACTTTTTTCAACAAAATAAGGCCCAGCTTTGCAGCTACATATGGTATTCTTTATATCTTCAATCAAAATCTTAAAAGCTTGGTTTATCTATCAAGCACGTTAACCGGAATCCCTCACTGAAATCCAGAGACAATGGACACCAATTATGATATGCTTCTTATACCTGTTTTGTGGCTTTGTGTACAACCACAAGTTTCCACTCCGTCTCTATCTCGTTGCTGATTTTAAATGAAGCACGCCATTTTCCGGAATCGCGGGGGAAGCAACGATCCATAAGAACACAACATTTCGGGTCCCAATTTCCAAGAGATGGTGCTGACCCACAAACTCCAAGAATTACTTCTGGATGGGTTAGGTAGGTCGCCCGCAAATCTATTCTACAAACGTTCTTCTTTACCACTTGGCAAGTATCATCCCATTGAGAATGCAAGATTAGTGAATTGGTGTCAACTTTTAAAGTGCGGGTCTTTGACTCTCTTTTAATAATGTTGTCATTCGAGTTTAAAATCACCCAATTCCAGTCAAACTCCGTATTTGATGGAACAACCATGACAGTTTCCCAGATTTTTTGAAAACCTGAGCCAGAAACCAAGGGTAAACATCTCGCTCGTTGATGGAGATTGTTTCCACGATCAAACTCCCATTTTCCCAATGCAGGGATTGATCCAATAACTCCTGGTTGTTCGCCCTGGCAAGTTGGCCTATAGAGAACCCGAAACCTAACTTTTATGCCTGTTTGAGACATATTTACAAAGTCAGTGTTGTTTTCCTGAGAGAAAAACTTCAACAATATGGCTAACCATCGCCATCTTTGTTGCTATGGTCAACGTTATGAAAGGTCAAGGTCAATGAGAGTAATCTCCCCTTTGTTAACCAAACTCTTCATTGCGTTTTGACATATAAATAGGTTAATACAGCATAAAGAAAATATTATTGTTGCACTCTTTTACGTGCAATTATTTTCTTAAATTTCAAAGGGGTGGGAGATCTCCAAAGAAAGTGACTTGTCTGCTAAATATGACTATGTTTTGTCTGCACTAAAAGGGTATAACAGAACATACCTACAAACTGTTGCAGGATTACTTCAAAGTTGTTTTCCAAATCTACAAATGCAACTTTGAAATTTGAAAATCTCTATAGAAAAACAAATAATAATTCTCAGTAATAAATATGTACTAAATAAATTATATTAATACGAAAAAGATGTTCTATTTGCAGGAACTCGATATCGTTAGTAAAACGTAGGTAAAGTACTCCGTACGTGTACACGTGTAGATGTAACGAAACCCTCCGTATATGAAGGAGGTCCCTATTATCGTGGGTCTTATCCATGTGTATTCTCATAAAAATCAATAAATTTACACATTGTTGATTTTTTAAGAAACAGCACAATATCCTATAAATATGTTAAAAATAAATTCTGTCAGGGGAGAAAATATTTTTAGACATACATTAAAATGTATTGTCTTTGCGATGTATTTTAACGGTAATCATTTTAACACAGGGGTCCCTATTATCGGGGTAATAAGCATTTAATTCATAAATCAATATCTGTGATTGAAGTCAATAGAGTAATATTATCATATATAAACCAAATGTAATTTTAGTTTATATATGAATTCGATAACAGCATTTGCAAAGCTAGAAGAAACAAATTCAGGTACAAAAGTGTCTTGTCTTGGTTTTACCGAGCAACCATTTTTAGCGGGTAAGTTTGGGCACTATGTCACCAAATTGGTATATTTTTACAATAAATCTTTTGATAACATTCAAGTTTGGTTATTTTGGAATAATGTGAAAATTGCACTCAACTATGTTCTATCTTTATAATAAAACGATAATTCTAAAATATTTCTAAACCTTTAGATATCCTTTTTATATTTTGCGAAAACGTTATTTTTGGGATTCGGTTCTTATTTTTGTAGTAAATGGAATGTTACACTCAAAACATTTAGAAACCTTTAATGCATTTTCCATGTGCACATATGTTACATCATTGGATTAACCAACTGTTCATAAACAAAATTAAAAGCCAAACGGGTAATATTCTATGAAGAAAGAATAATCTTTCATCTTTCAAATATTGATACTACAATTTTTTTGCTCTTTTAAGATACCTCTTCATTTTGTTTGTTCATTTAATACGCCATTTACAAATAAAATATTTTTGGTCAGCACCGGAGACTGAAATAATTTTGCCACGATAATACGGTTACCTCGATAAGGGTCACTGGCCATACTCTATAGAGTAGACGGGCGGGGTTTTTAAGTGTTATATCAACATTAAACGGCCAGTTCGACCGGGTATTTTCTGTTCCACAAATATTCGGGAGGGAATTCCCTTTTGCACGCGACACGTAACTTTTTTATATATTCGATTTGTTTTCTATTTTCTGTGTTTACAACTTTTTCATGTTTGGTAATTAGTTGTAATCCGTCCTTCAAACTGAAAAAAATAGCGAAAACAATCGAAGCCACTGACCAGCACTACCAAGGGGCTTAACTCTATTGCGATCATGGCGGCCATTAGATTGTTGTCCGCTGCATGATTGATCTGCGTTGTAGTAACCTTGTAGTTACTTGGATGTTTTGATTGTTGGGGATTAATAATGTAAATAATGTTTGCATAACTAATTATGACATCTCAAATGGCTAAGCTCAATCAATATGACACTGAGGAGAAAAGTGGCTTCGCTCCGGCTTCCCAATATAAACAAAGATTCGTCCAGACTATCGCACTCCAAATTACTCACAGTGCTGCAGTTTTCCGTACATTAAAAACTTTATGTGAAGTAACTTAGATATCTTTCTTAAAAAAGAAGAGTTTTACTATGAGTGAAGTTGTGCGAAGTCGAGGGCGACCGCGAAAGTACGATGGAAATTCGCCTGCGAGACGACAACAAGAGAGAAATGCCAAGCGGATTTATTTGGGAGACCTTGCTCAAAAATGGAAAGACCTGAAATCGGCACTGAAATTTACGGACTTTGAACTGGCAAAGCATTCTCTTTTGACACTGGCACATGACCAAGTACCCCGCATCACCCCTCAGACCCATTCGACACGCTGACACAAACGTGATTGTCGCCATGTTGTGAAAACATGCAGCGTTGCATTATGGGAAGGGACTTTTCTCATTCTATTTATAGATCTACTTAACTGCTGACGCACTGTATCTAAAAATAGCTTCGTTAGCAGCATAAGCTTATCGCTGAAAACGTAATCGAACTGGCCGTTTAAACCTACGTTTTACTTACGATGTCGAGTTTTATTAGCCTACCAATTAAGATTTTAAAATGCAATAACTGGAAAGGTAACATCTGATAGTCTTATCTTCTGTTCATACTCTTCACGGAAACTTTAGGATCCCAACACTGCAACGAGTTTAGCAAAGAGAATATTTGTTAGCGGATAAACTTATACTAGCAGAGATTAGAGTTATCTCCCTGTAGTGAGAACCCACGTGTGGACTGGACGTGTTTGTTTTGATTTGATTTATTGTTTTTTCTGACGCTGCAATCTTAAAGATGGTACGTCTTAACTGATAAACAGACTATTTGTCTTTATATCGTAAAATATATTGAATGCAAACGTATGCAATGAACATTGGGCACAACAACAGAGACACTGGTACAACTAGACCTAAAGTTCGCTTAAAATTAGGTCTAATATACATGTACATCCATCTATATGTATGTTGTATCGAGTTGGGATCTTTGTTTCTGTTGCTCACAGACGAAGTTAGAAATTGTTTAATTTAGCGTCGACGAAGTGAAAGAACATTTATGAGCACCCTTGTACACGTAGACTAATGTAATATGTTGATTATTAAATCAGAATTTCTGTTTTTATTGACAATTTTTGTCATCTGTACATTTTTGTATATACAGCACCCTTGTACAGGTAGACTAATGTAATATGCTGATTATCAAATCACAATTTCTGTTTTAATTGACAATTTTGACATCTGTACATTTTGGTATATACAGATAACTGAAAAGTTTCCTTTTAGTACATCATATGTCACGGTGTAACAAAATCTAAACTAGACTAGACTTGTTCATTTGGCAGAAAGATAAAAAATTGCGATAATCAAGCCAACAAAATTAAGAGAGAAGAAGTGAGTGAATAGGAATAGTTTATTTGCAGACTAATACAAGGGGATGAAAGGGGTACTGTACATGATAGTCCTAAATAAATCAACAAGAGTCAACAGTTCATAAATTAGGGTAAACAATGGACAATCACTCTAGCTTGATGCCAACTCAGAAAATGAAACAAAAGGACAAGGCTAATTGCCATCATATCAGAATAAATTACATCAATCGGAACAGATCAACACTTGCGTGACAAAACAGGGGAATTGCATGGCAAGTTGACGGAGAGGAAACAAATAGGGATAAATAATCAAGTACACAGTACTTTAGATACCCCAAGAGAAAACTACTTGAATGACTACATAAATAAGAATACTACATAGAGCTGTTTTATTATGCTTATTTGACAAGAAGTACCTTGATTATAACAACTTGAAATCAGTAAATAATGAATAATTGGTAAATAAAACCCAAAAAACTATGGGGTAAGTCAATCTGGGGAATTGCTAGTTGATATAGTTTCTATATTGCCATGACATTGAGTCCTCAGCGTACTTACATGTTACTCTAGTAATAACTAACGACTAACAAACTAGTATTGTTCACGAGCAGAATGATAGCTGTTATTTTTTCGCACATGAAACTCTTTTAGTTTGCCTTAGTTTCAAGAAGAGCTGCCATATTTATATTTCTAAGCATTTAATTTTAGCAATGATTCATACATATTATCCATATAACAAAGATGATATTCTAGATTTTCGCTTCAAGCATTACATGTTTAACATGAAAAGTCCAAGGAAGCTTTAGACAAAATGCATATGCAAGCTGCCATGTCAATATATGAGGGAAGCCAGGATGAATATTAAAGTTTAATCCCCAAAGTATAAGATACCTCCCTACAAGATTCAAGCTTTCGTTTGATCTGTGCAAAATGTTAAAGCTTTTAATGACATCTTTGATGACAGACAGCAGTGCTTAACCTGATATGGCCATAAGGGCATGATGAACTTTAAACACACTAGTGCACGCCAATATTTCGTAAACACAACGAATGCACAGATAATGCATATCCCTCGATATTACTCACTATCCTCACTTAAAGGCCGGGATCCAAACCTCCAAAAAACCCATGGGTTTCTTATCTTTGTCATCTTTACTCTGATTGGTTGATTCCATAAACAAAGATATTATCAGTGTTTGAGTGACAGGGCAGTAACGTTTTTTTTGGTGCCTGGGAGAGCTCAGCAGGGTCAAAGGTCTCAAAACTTTACTACAAGTTGTGGCTGGTAGTAGTTTACCGAGTTTCAGTGCATAATCATTATCAGGGAATAAACCATTAATAATAATAATACATGAAGTTTAAAATTGTGTGATAGGCTGATATCATTTTAGTATATTAAATTATATATATTTTATGAAATGACCAACACAAAGGAGATCTTTAATTATAGAATTAAATATAATTGTATTTGTTAAAATTTTGTGAAAAACGTTCAAACCAACCATAGTCTTTTAACAATGTTTGGATGTATTTGAAGTACATATGTCACTATTGTTGACAAAAGTTATACAAAATTGTCTTAATCCATTTACTGTCACAATAATCTTTTTATAACCTTAGTCTCTACAGCTTATCCCCACAAGCAGAGCTAAATATTTGGGGGACATATGATTTCCAAGTCAGGCTGGGAAGGCAGTGAAATCTGACACTCTGAATGGATCTTTTTCTCCACTAGCAGACTTGTTTGGTATGGTAATGATGAGAATCTAGTCACGTGACATTTACAGAGTTAATTCAAATTTGGAAATAAATGCAGTCAAAGTACTGTTTTAGTTTTTAGTTTTGATTAAACATGTTTAGGAATTCCACTTCTTTGAAGTGCCAAGGATATATTGTGTAAATATGAAAACTTTCCGGTAAGAAGATTTTGATTTATCCCACTTCGAACATAGGTACCCTCATTTTTTCCCTTCAAGGTGTAGTTTTTTCAGGTCAACTTGGCCACGCCACCACCGTGTATAGTGGCGGATACCGGCCTTTAAGTATTCTACCTCGTAAGGTAGAAAAGTGGATTTTTAAAGGCCGGAAGTATTTCATGTTATGTTAAATTAAATCCCAATAAACTACGATATCGAATATATTAAGATTTTGCTCATAACCAGAAAAGTGGAAACGGCAGCCGTTATGGTCAATCTAATAACAATGCTAATACTATGTTATTAAATCGGTTAATTTACAACATTGCTTTCACAAAAAATATTTCATGATTTGTTCTCAGTTCAGAGTTAAGATAAATTCAATAGCTGCACACAGTACTAGTTCAGCCGTTTCCAAGTGTCAATAATTTATCCGTTTTGTGCACAGCTAACCGTGGATTTTTATATGTCCAAGCCGACAGCGGCTGTCTTAACGTTTTCATTGTTGATTGCAGGTAAATTGTAAAGAATGTTTAGTATTTATTTGCATTGATAGAAAGTTTAAGTGAATGCATAAGTCCTCGTAAACCTTAAAATAGCCAATTTAAACCGTAAAAGCGTGCACTAGTGCCTTTAAAGTTCTAAAACTGATATTGAATAAGTAACACTAGTAGACTTATGTTATTAAAATAGTCATTCCTTCAATATTTTGGAGATATTTTGACTATACTTTAAATGTGTTTTTTGTTAGTCAGGGATAGTTACTTAAAGGGTTTAAAAATTACAATCCACAGTTAAACAATTGGAACATAGTTCCACAGAGTTAATGCTCAAGGTAAAGATTCCTTTTTCTTTCAATGTTGTTTTTTCTTACTCTTCAGGGGGAAAAAGCCAGTGAGGGGATGGAGGAAGATAAGGTCCCATCTCTCATGAACCGACAAGCTCAAGACTATTTCACCAGCTATGAAGACCTTTCTGTGCATGAATTGATGTTAAAAGATGCTCCAAGAACAATGGCCTACAAAAGCTTCTTTGAAGAGAATGCTTCATTTTTACAGGGAAAGGTTGTAATGGATGTAGGAGCTGGATCAGGAATCTTAAGTTTGTTTGCAGCCTCCGTTGGTGCCAAAAAAATCTATGCTGTTGAGGCAAGCAAAATGGCAGATCTCTGCAAGGAGATTGTGAAGCATAATGGCTTTGAGGAGAAGGTTGAGGTGTATAACTGCACTGTTGAGGAGCTTAGGCTTCCAGAAGGAACACAGGTAGATGTGCTGGTGTCAGAGTGGATGGGCTTCTATCTCTTACACGAATCCATGTTGGACTCTGTTATATTTGCCAGAGACAAGTACCTTGCTCCACATGGCAAAATGGTTCCTTCGTCAGCCTCACTTTACGTTGCGCCAAGTGATGTGGAAACTTACTTCTCTGATCATGTGGACTACTGGAAGAATGTGTACGGGTTTGATTTCTCCCCAGTTCTACCTGCTGTTATGCAGAAGTTTAGAAAGGAGCCAATCATTTCAGAAGTACCAGCAGATGAATTGTTGGCACCTCCACAGAAGGTTACCGAACTAGACTTACAGACAGTCCAACTCTCTGAGGTGCAGAAAGTCAGCAACACTTTGAGTATCAAAATGGACAAAGGGGGCATGTTGAGAGGCTTTGTGTCATGGTTTGACATAGAGTTTTCCTCTCTTGACCCCTCAGTGAAATCTGTGAAACTGAGCACCTCCCCCAAGAGTCCAGTGACTCACTGGAAACAGACAGTCTTCATGCTGCCAGAGGAGTTCGAGGTAGACATAGGAGATGAGATTAACTCCCTTGTGGAACTTGCTCAGGATGAAAATAATAAAAGACACTACAACATCTCCATGGATCTACTTGACGTGGATGATGATTACAGTGGTGAAGAGGATCACCCAGTTCCTTGTGACTGTGGCGCCCCCAAGTGTCAGCTTATCAAGGCAGTTATGGAGACGTATGATGAAGAACATCGAGAACTGGAGGCAGAGGCGGAGGTTGTGAATGTAAATGCTGAGGAGGAAGCTGTGAGGGTAATGAACTCTGAGATGAGTCTTGAAAGCAGTGACTTAGAGCTTGTCGACAAGTAATCGAGACTATACACTTATACCGACTTAGAGCTTGTCGACAAGTAATCGAGACTATTCACTTATACCGACTTAGAGCTTGTCGACAAGTAATCGAGACTATACACTTATACTGACTTGGAGTTTGTCGACAAGTTATCGAGACTATGTACACTAGCAGTGACCCGGAGCTTGTTGACAAGTAAATGGAGAATAGATGCTAGCAGTGACCCGGAACTTGTCGACAAGTAATGGAGAATATACACTAGCAGTGACAAGGAGTTTGTCAACAAGTAAATGGAGAATAGACACTAGCAGTGATTTGGAGTTTGTCAACAAGTAAATGGAGAATATACACTAGCAGTGACAAGGAGTTTGTCAACAAGTAAATGGAGAATAGACACTAGCAGTGATTTGGAGTTTGTCAACAAGTAAATGGAGAATGGATGCTCGTAGTGATTTGAAGTTTGTCAACAAGTAAATTGAGAATAGACACTAGCAGTGATTTGAAGTTTGTCAACAAGTAAATGGAGAATAGATGCTGGTAGTGACTTGGAGCTTGACATCAAGTAGGAGAAAACAGATTCTACAAGATATGGGCCCATATTATTGATATTCAATATGTAAACTATTATACCATCCATTGGCCAAATGCATTTCTTGTTAGCAGTGGTTTGGTGCTTAGTGACAAGTCATGGAGAAAAGATGGTACCAGTGACTTATGAAAATGGTAGTGGAGAATTGTCTCGGCGAAATAGACTCCTTGCGCCTCTGGGCCTATCTTTATTTGACAGTTGATCAAAGTTTTATTTGTGAGCAGTTCTTTAGGTAACTGTACAAGTTGTGTAACCTGAACAGAGGATATGATATGAATGTCCGTGTAACACTATGGTTACAACATGTGTACATTAATGTTGGTGTTTCTCAGCTTAAGAGTAAACTGTTTTTCAGGCACAAGTGCAGGAATTATTAGTATAAATGGATAGTATGACACTGCCAATGACATTTAGTCACCATGACAAAGTGATATTTTGCACTCAGGCATCATATGAAAAATATGACTGTCAATTTGACAGCTCTCAGAGGTCTTCTAGTGCTAAGCCTTTTAGTTTTTGAGATAATAAAACATAAGTATAACGTCTCAGCAGTGACTTTAATTGACCAAATCTTCCAATATAAATCTATAATATCATTGTAGGTTAGGTGAAAATGTCAATCGTTTAGTCATTCAGGTATTAGTTATTTTCATCCCCTGCAGGCAAAGCTATTGCTAAATCATCAAGCCTCAAAGACCTGTTAGGCTTATAGAATGTAATGGAACATCAGGCCATTTATTTCCACAGGGGTTGCCCTCTAAAAATGTATATATATATATGTTGTCTATACCTATTGGCTAAAAAAAAAGGCCCCCAGCAACCTAGCCTTAAGAACTATAGATCAGCTGGTCTACATCCAACGTGATGTAACCTTGAGCCTGGGACGTCTCTTGGATCCACATAAGGATGCTGCTGCTGTTCAACCAATTAGTTGGTTGGCAGGGAGAGAGGAGGAAAAAACACCAAAACTAGAAAGATCTTCGGTGCTTACATTAATTCGTCGCCTAAATGTTTTTGACCACTAGGTGGCATGGTCTGATTTAGTGGTCAAAACATGTACGCAATGATTAGATTTACGTGCGACCAAGATCTCAAATTTTGGTGGTTTATCCTTTTTCCTTGCCTGAAGAAGCGTTTTTTGTCTATTAATGGATTAATGAAAATTTGTACAGAATTTTTTTTTCAATCTGTGCTTATTCTATGGCTGATGAGGTTAATTGATTGAGATTTGTTAAACTCCTGATTTAATTTATTTTATGTTTGTTCTAACATATATAATGCTTTATGAAAGCCCTATGAGTTACGGAGCCAATGGTTCTATTTTTGTTAATTGGTTTCTTTAATTGAAAACGAGCTGATGTACCATGAAACTGGTTGGGGCAATTGCTCAAACATAATAATTTTGGAAAGTTTTCTACAGCAAACATATGACAGATTTTCATTTGCTAGCTCATACAGCTAATATACATGTGAATTGGATTTGTAATGTAAGCTTCTGCTCATGTATAGGGTCTTGACTTCTTTGTTAAAAAAACTTAATTCAGGCTTTTGGATGGTATTTCATTTACTGCACATGTTAAAATTCTATGGAAATTCTCCTTATAATCTGTGTTAACATGGAATTGGGATAATGTATGGAGCAGCCTGTAGGATGACATTTTGTCCAGACATACAGTTCATTACATAGAACTCAATACCTCGTAGTATGTCGTTCATAACTGACAAAACATGGAGTCATTGACTTTCGTCCACGACAATGGTATCACTAAAACCAGAAATCTTTGAATTGTTTTAAAAGGAAGAATATTTATCATATGAAATGTAATCTATTTTCCAAACTCTGATATAGTTCAAAAGTGTCTCTCTGATTTACGAAAGATATTGTTCACTTGTTACATATAAATTTTTTATTATGTCTGTTAGAAGAAATTGTAATGGTAAAAATGATAGATAAGATTTCTGGATAAGTTTGGTTATTTTTTCAACTTGTGAGTATTCCTCCTTTCATTTCACGGCCAAACAATAAAAACAGTCAATTTATTTTGCAAAGTTACAGAAGATTAACTAGTACAATACAATGAAGGTATGAAATGTTGTAAATTGATTTACTCTCTACAACAAGTGTTTAATCATTGCTTTTGTCACTTTACTTTTATTCAGATTCTGAAATAACTATGAGTTTATGTGTAGGAACAGGAGCCTTTTTTTCATGTCATGTTGAGAATGTAATAGCCTTCACACTCTGCAAGGTTAATTTCAGTAGTTTACTGATAGGCAAGATGGTCACAGTGTAAAGGTATACTGGTTTCATTCATTGGCAGTTGGTCATGTATAACATCAAAGTTTCCGAGCAAAGCATAACTCCAATCTGATTAAAATCAAAACATTGATATGCTCCCTAATCTTATATATATATGGTTCTCTCTTGTCACTCATCTATGAACTGATTGAATCTTATAGATATGTGTCCATAGGACATTATGACATTATATAGAGGATATTATACAAGTGTCTATACTATGTTTATGACACGAGTGCTTAATATAAGCATTTCCCAAGCGATAACGAGGGATATATTGATATAAAGACACTCGCGTGTAAACATAGTATGTCATGGACACAAATATGATATTCTATTTATTACCGAAGTCGAGAAATCAAAGAAGCTAATCACAATTAACAGCCAAGCTTAGGCGCATTTGAAACACAACGTCTTAGGCGAACAGACGTCAAAGCATTGTTTTGGACGCTACATCAGAATGAAAGAGTGATATTTTGCCCTGGGGCATCGAATCAAAACTATAAACCCCTCATAGATTATAACTATCACTATCATTCTTTCAAACTTCTTAAAGTAACATAAGTTCAACCATCGCTTTTCTGTGCAAGACTGCGAAGAGTAAATTGCCAAAGTTTTTGAATGCTCGAAAGTTCTGCATGAGCAAAAACAGTTATTTGTCACAGCAAACCTGACACACCAAGACTTGTATATATGATATGATATATGTATGCTTTGCGGGTATTAATACAGAGGGAGATTACAGGGGTTGCAATCTTTATCGATAAGCTGAAGTCCCCGAGAAACTGATTCCTTGGAAAATGGTTGGCCATACCCACTCAATTTCAGGGTAATTTCCTGTTCCAAGGTTCATGTGGACACAATTCTCCAAGGATTTCCGTCAGATCATAGATGAGTGAGAACTTCATATATAAGACTATGGAGCAAATCAATTATTTGATTTAAATCAGAATGAACAAAACTCGGCCTGTCTTCATTAGTTCCTGAAATTTGTTGTTTGAATGTTAACGTCTTCATTGGTAACATCAAGATGTGATTGGATGTTCAGGTGCAGTACATGGTAGAGCTGGCAGAACATGATGAAATGCATCAGAGCTGAGCCAGTTATGGAGATTTGTGTGGGTTACACCTCGCTAGGTGATATGTTAACTGCCACTAGTTTGTCTTTTCTGGTTAAAACAATTTGTCATCCATGAAATATGCATAGCATTACTGATATTATTTGAACCATTAAAAAGTTTTATCAACTTTACTGCTTTAAATCATTTCCAAATTACGTGCAAAGGGAGACAACTCCCTACAATGAGCTTACAAACTACCGTACACTTTCACCCTTCAACCTGAAGAGCCCAGACACAATTTTTTTAGTCTTTTTACAAGCCTGTTTGAGTGAAATGGTTAAACTCTTTGAAATCTCCGTGGGGGGAAAAAACTTTGAGACATCCCAAATTTTGGAAACTTTGAATGTGAATTTTGCACAATGCACTGACATGTTCTGACATTTGGTCACCTAGCTGCTACAAAAGGACATAAATTCCTGATGACCTCGATCTGAACATGCAACAATGGTAGGATTGGAACTGCAAACTTCCTGACACTACAATAAAAAAACTTTTTAAACATTTATGTTATCCTCATGAATATCTTCATTTATCAAACATATCAACACTTAAATTATTTCATGGAAGTAAAATATCTGATATAGACTGTCAAGAAGACAAACACCAAGAGTAAGTTGTAAACATGTTTAATTTTCCGTACAAGGCATTCATTGTGAGTTGAGTTTAGCAGCCCCTCTGTGTAGCGTAGTGTAGTGTTCTACAGGTCCGATCGAGAGTAGGAGGGAAGGAGGATATAGTTACATGGAACAGCAAAGAACTTCACACCTCTCGTACTTCTTGTAGTCATGGCAGAAGCACAAATTTCATATACTTGATCAGAAGCATGTATTTTTTCAACTAAATAACTTCATTTAATGTTATCAGGAATATGACGTATCCTAGAACATTTCTGTCAATGTGTAATATTTTTGTAATCCAGTTTAACAAATTTACCTTATGGATAACAATCAATTTTATTGCATTAGAAGTAAAAGAATTTAATTATGTTATTCAATTTATGAGGAACCTAAATGAAAACAAAAATAAAGTTTAGATTTAACCATACAAGCCATAAGAAACAAATCTATAAGTTCATGATTTATCTATCTGTGTACCCTTTAGGTGATTTTTTTTCTATTCACATGAGTTATTATCGATCTGTACACAATTACAAAACATTCCAGAGCACATTGAGTACATACTGAGTAATAGATTTCTTAGGAAACTCAGAATAAACCTGAACAGAAAGAATCAAGGACAATAAAATTAATTTTTCTGTTATTTCTGATTCAGTCTCATTCTCAGTGGTCCTATGCTTGATGTACACACATCTGTATTAGGTTATCTACAACATTCTTTAGATTTGTAAAACCCAAATAGATACATGCTGTACAACGGTAAAACATTAACATGGCAAATATCTATACAAAATTGTACATATCTACAAATATACAATGGTCTTGTACTCTACACTACTATCACACAATGAAGTGATAGAAAATAGTCTTCAACCACTAAAGATATACACGAACGTATCAACAATTTAGTTTTTTATATTAATTCAACATCAATTCATTTCAACATGTGTTTTCAACATTTTGAATAAACAATTCAAATTTCAAAAATTCGAGGTAATTTCAGCAAAAGTCTAAAATTTCAAAGATAAAATCAGCTAAAAAGAAAAAGTGTAGTTGAAACAATGAACTTTCTTACAGTGACAAATGAGCATGGATCAATAAATAAATGAATGAAAGGGTTTAAAGACTGAAAGTTCAAGACTCTTCTTATAACTTACTAAACAATGACAACTGAAAACATTTCCAGGTTAATGCCAATCATGGAGGGCACAGCTCTCCGATCAGCTCGTTATATTAATCTGTAGTAGATTGTTAGGTAATCGGGATGACATCAATGTACAGTGGTAATTACAAAACATCTCCATAAACATAATTCATGTCTTAAGTTCAGTACAATACAAGCAAAGAAAATTTATTCTTCTCACCATTTTAACATGGAATCCTGGACATTCCATTATATGACGAAATAATGAAAAGTTCCCAGCTGTTTACTGACTGATGGTGGGTCAGAATTTATTATCCTTATGGACAATAGGAAAGGAGTTAAGATAAGAAGCAAAACAATGTAGATTTAACTTCTACAATACTGATTCAGATGAAATTTCTTTTCATGAATGAAAATGTGTGGGTGGGGGGAAGGTGAGGGGCAGTTTTGTTATGCCTTAGTTTGAATGACTAGAGAAAAGGTAGGATTGAGGACATTTCTACTTTTGAAAACCAACACACATGGGGCCTCTCCAAAACCACAAGCTATCATGAAAGTTAAAGAGCAAGGTTTTCAGTCAGAAAGAAGATGAATCTGAACCTTTAATAATTCTACCTTAATCTTTTATTCCAATATGCCACATTAAAATCAAGTTGACAAGTTCAGGACAAGTTTCTTTCCAAGACAAACACACCTGATAGGTACAAATCCATCTTCTCTTCTGACAGAAGCATGCTTTTAACACAAACTGGATTAAAATCTTATTTGCATAGATAAAACATTCACTGAGAGTGAACACTAACTGGCCTTCTCTGTTGCTCCATCTTTGCTTGTACTGTCCTCACTGTGGACAAGAAAACATATTGCACTATCTTGCACAGGTTGGTTTTTGGTCAAGTCGGGGTTGCACACACGCACACAAATACACACGGTTGAGTGTGGGGTGGACATGTATCATGCAAACCAGTCCATATATCTTTGTGACACTCTTTACATGACAAGTCTATCAGATCATTGATATCTTCGTGGATTGACTAACATTACATTTCTCCAATTGCTTCATAATCAACTTTTCTTCTGTACCTGGGCAGCATGCATTATGATACTGTTTGGCTGGCTGATCGGGTTCAATGATGTGGTTACACCACTTTTGATGAGGAACAGCGTGCAATGGACCTTGCGACTCATGGCGAGCCGTCTATCTAGCTAGCAAAGTCAAGTCAACCATGCCGTGGGTAGGTATTTACTGTCTAGCTCAAGCTGCAACTCTTCAGTGTGCAGCTCTTTGTTTATCACCTGCTCAGACTATGGCTGCGCTCTCGGTCGCCGTTATTTTGCGAGTTTTCTGCGTCTTTCAACATCTCCTCCTCGCGATATTTGCGGAAGAATGGATGTCTGAGAACCTGTCTGAGAGTGGCTCGGTTGCTGGGGTCATACTCCAGCATTTTGGCGATGACCTCGAAGAGTTGTCGGTGTTCATCGTTATCAGGGTCCTTAATGTAGCGCTGGAAGAGGGTTTAGTAGTCATTAGTTATCAACATGACATCATCACAGACGGACAACATGCACATGCTATATAATAGTCTTCAATACACAGCAGAGATATTCTGTTGAAAGCAATCATGTGATTTACAGAACATTCGTTCAAAGTCTTTTATCAAATTTGTGTTCGAGATAAAAAAATTGTGATCAAATTACGACATCAATAGATTATTAAATACACAGTCCTCTGGATAAAAAATAATTTCACAAAAAATTTTCAAGCAAAATAAAATTTGACGATAAAGACAACAGAATTCCTCATTGGACAGACAATGATGGGCACAACTAGTGTCAACGCTTGCTGTATCTGTGAGTCACTTACATACAGGGCCAGTGCACACACAGATCTGAAGTACAAATCATGTCAACAAAAATAGGACTTGGAAGAAAATTCTGAAAATAAAGAACTAGATTAAAAAGAAAATGAAATAAGTATGAGAACGCTGGCTGACTAAGGCTGGCACACACTGAAGGCAACATGACAGTTACAAGCAGCGAGCAGGGAGGGGCGGGGCCAATAGGAGGAGGGAGCATAATGCACAAGAACAAAGCAGTCTCTGAGGGAGGGGCTGGGACGTATCTTCTTATGGTAGATAGTTGACTTCAAAATGAAGGATTCAATCAGATGCTTATGGCTTCACCACCAGTCCAATTTCATAAAATTGTGGCTAATGACAGTCAAAGTAATTTAAGTTGAAAATTCACTGGAATTACAACTCGTTGACAGGGGAAACAATCAACGACCAGCAGACACTGGGATCATTTGTCCTTCTGCATTCAGGTCACGAGAGGAAAATCCTCCTTGGCGTCATTTGTTGCAGCTAAGGGTAAAACAGTTGTCTAGAATATTCTGCCGGTTATTATATTTAAGGCTATGGATGAAGATGACTCCCAAGGAAGTTCATCTGACCACAGAGGCCGTTCTGAACTCCATGTGCAGTGACGAGACAACTCGCACATACTGAATCAGGAATTCTTGACACTATGTATGAAATGGCACAATGTTTCAGGCCAGTGATCTTGAAGCATATCTCTAGCAAAGCCTAACAGCTTTAACTTACACAATGAAAACAGCATGCACCTATAGATGACTCATCATCAAAGGTAAATGAAGGCTTCACAACATCCACAAAAAATTAACATTCATAGAATTTCAAAAACTATATACTAATCAACATAAATAAGATTAAAACATCTCATTTACTGGAATCAAAGACAACTGTAGCTGCACAGTTCCACTGAGATAACCATGTATCACATCACACAAGCAGAAGTGTATGTTACACAATCAACTGGTCACAGTATGTTCAGCATCCATACAGTGAGTCCACTTGAAGCCAAGAGCTAACATAGAGAATAATATGCCTTTAGGTAAAATAATCAAACTCTCTGAAAGACATCTGTGGATGGTCAACTTTACTGACCTCAAGGCACATATTGAATATTGGTTTTGATAATGCAGCTAGAACAGTGATTTGATCAAGTCAAAATCACCTCGGATCACAGAAATCGTCAGTGAGGTTGAGACAAGACTCATCAATGTCTGCATTGATTTCTGGGTAGGACCTGGCAAGCCTAAGCCAGGGATCGTTCTCTGCCTTCCTCCTCTCCTCCTCTGCCTCAGAGTCTCCCTCGGCCCCCTCCTCAAATGGGTCCGGGGTTGGGGGCTCTGCACTCCTCACGAAAGGTACGTGGCGCTCGGATTCTGGCATCTCGGTTGCTGTCATAGAACCCATCTTGTGGTATGGGTCTGTCAGAAAGCTGAGCATTAGGTCTGGTGCAGGATCTGGAGTGCTCGCAGTTGAGGGACATGATTCAGGAGCTAGAGCAGCTCCTGCACCTTCCAGATCTGTGTCAGGGACGCCAGTCTGGTATCTCTCTGCCTCAGCTTGTCCCTGCGAGTCAGAGAGAGGATCAGAGGGTGTTGAGAAAGAGAAAGACACTTCAATGTCAGGCATCAACACCTCAGGAGCACCTGTAAGTGGTTCTGCAAGCTCCACCTCATGGTTGGGCGAGTGGAAACCAGAGTCCTTTGTTACGTTGAGTACATTCTGAGTCTGAACCGAGTCTGACATGGGGGAGTGAGAACTGCAGGGTTTGGGATCAGGCATGCATGGCGGGGAGGCTGCTAGCAAGCTGTTAGTGTTACTACCATCACACGACTCGTAGGGCGGGCACTTGGAGGACGGGAGGATGGGAGGGGAGTCCTCATGATAGTAGGGCTTGAAGAAGGGATGTTTTAGCGCTTCCTTCAGTGTGATGCGCTGATCGGGCATATAGTCCAACATCTTTTCGATGAGATCAAAAAGTTGGATGTCTTCTACACCTTTATCTCGAAGGCCGTGCTGAAAGGAAACACAACATCAATAACAAGGAGTTGGACTACTGGCTGGATTTCACACCTGGATCATCCCTGCAATACCAACCCAGTCAATCTGCAGTGTTTGCAAATTTCTATCACCCCTAATCCCACCCCACAATTTGGCAACTGTATTGCAAGGATACCAGTCTATATTCTACAGTATTGCATTTAAAATATTTAGATAAAACACAGATGTTGTTAAAGAAATTTTGAGAAAATAAGATTAATCAAACTAAGTTTAGGTCTTCTCAATGATTTACTATCTACCACCCATGGGAGCAGAATACAGACTGGTGCACGGATCAAACTACAGGAGGGGAAAATCCACTCTTCTTTTCTTGATCAAACTGTCACACGCTTCTAGTTACTCACAATTCTTATAATCATCTTAGGCATGTACTTGCAGTTTTCAAATGACAAAAGTTTCCACCACACAATCTCAAAGAATGTGAATTTGCAACACTTGCTTGAAAACGACCTCAAATAAAATTATTTCAATTATTTTCTCTCTTCAAACTTTCACAAGTCATTTTTCTTTTCTATAATATTCAACATGTATGCATATCATGGGACTCAAACATTAGGATAATCACTGTCAAGGATGGAGATAGAAAAAGATGACATCATTCTCATGCAGTTATGATGGGAATTTCATGCAGCCGACAACATCCACAGAAAACATCATCCGACTGTACATCTTCAACAACGTACAATTTATTTATTGAAGTTCAACACGAGTTGATGACAACAGATTAACAATCTATGCCTATGAAATTTGTCACAATTTGTTCTAAAACAATACTGTCCGATTGATAAAAATAACCACAAATTGACTTCCATTTAATTTTCAACCTAAATTTCAAGTTATCTTTTCGTTGACTTTTCTCAAAGAATGGGTGAACAATAATCTCAATTCAACAAGCATAACAACTGACAACAGAAAGCGTGTAACAGTTTCAACAAGAAGAACGGCTAAAGACTAGATAAGCATGCTCCATGTGGCTGAAACATGCCAATGGCAAGGTCAACTCTGAAACTGCAAGAGAAATGATGACTGTTGGGGCTCCTGCTTGAGGCACCAAGATGCACACTGAAATCAAACAAACCTGGTCAATGACACAGCAGCATTGCCACAATACCTCTTTACGTTCAGAACAATCTCCACAATTAATGTCTGCATTTGGATGAATACCAAACTTGTTGTTTCTGATAGATATTGACATTGTAGCATGATCTTTTTTTATATTGTGAAAATACGGATTACTTTAAAACAATAACTAACCAGCTTATCAATGGTGTTATATTTTTCCTTGATCAGCAGATAAACGGCTTCACCATGGCAAAAATCTGCTCAAAGTGTTTGATTCATGTCCTATATATTGATATTTTTTCTTTGAATTATTATGTTCATGTGTCTATTAATTGTGGAGATGAATGACATCAATAGTCTACATTGACACTAGGAGTGCACCAACATGTTGTAAATTAACCAAAGCAGAAGAAGCTTTCAAAGCTGTCTTGAGGAGAAATAACTGTTCTTATTTCATATTAACTTAAACTGGAGGCAACATGCTTGAAAACAACAATAACTAATCACGATTGAAAACAATATTTCAAAATTATCTTTATTAGCATATATATTGAAATCACATTATAGTTGAAGTTCCCATTGAGTGGTCTCCCTTAGTTGAGTTTCATCTTTTAGCTTACCCGAAGAGGTTTACAATTATCTCGAACATAGCGGCCTGCTGAATTCTTCTCGTCCCAATCAAAGCGACCATGGTAGAAATACTTTTGTTTTCTTTAAGAAAAGAGAAATACAAACAAGCTGTGAAACATGCAGGACAAAAAATGCTGGGTGCCATGCTTGACACTCAAACTGAAAGAGTTGTCTCCCTTACATGAACAGATCTTGAGTATTCAGACATACATGGTTGGCAATTCAAAATCATTTGCTTGATCGAATACAGCGTCTTTGATAAACTTGAATTTCGAAAATACTAAATAGAATTTTGTAGGTAAATTGGCTATCGCCTGCAACATGTGTCAACTGTGCAAGATCTGTCCACAAAAAGACAACAAGGTACTGCCTTCATCAGCTAGTACACACAACGTAGCTGCACAATAAGAATGCACTGCCTATCACTGGAGCATGCACATACATCTGGCAGGGACGGCTGCATGCCCATATACTTACATAGAGAGGCTTGCAGTTCTCGCGTACGTAACGCCCTGCTGACGTAGTTGGGTCCCAATCAAGGCGACCATGCCAGAAGTAATTTGTTCTTAAGAGTGAAAAATACCATTTAATGCTTTAAAAGCCCCTTTAGAATACAACATCCTTGAATTTTTCATCATCTTGAAGCATACGTTCACAATGATGAATATTTAGAGCCATTAAACATCATTTAGAAACTTTGTATGAAGGAAAATCATTTTCAGTTATAGCAACATTTTTCTAATCAAAAAAGGGAATCCATTTTTGATCTTTAAAACAATATCATAATCTATTGATCACTTATACAAAGGTAATTGTGGAAACAATGATTCAAGATCACCTTTGACAAAGAGCTTAGAGCAAGTGTCCACAGGACATAAGACTGATACAAGCTAGAACTTACTTTGTCTTCTTTGCCATCCTGTATGGAATGGATCCAAGGATTCTCTCCATCATGGCTAAGTGCTCCTTGTTGTCGTGTGTCTGCAACACAAGATGCTTATTACATTTGGGGCACACACATCACTTCACATACCACAACTGCTCTGGTAACCTCAAGGACAACACATTGCCAGAACAAAAAACTTCAGAATGAAATTGTACTCAAAATAATGAAAAACTGTTATTCATATCACTAATTAGTATTTTTAAGGATAATCACAGGAACAATACACTGAAATATTTTTACCATTAATAGCATGATGTATGTATAAGACTTATTGTATCGAAGACATCTGATTTTAAGTCTTTTATACAAAATGTAGCTTTATTTTTTATTTCTCATTCTCATTAGTAGAATACTGCATATCATTTGCCTTTTTTGTTATATATTCCAAACCTTGAATGGAACACTGATTGTGACTTTGTGAGATATTTACCTGGAATAGTGTGTAGCCTGTGTACAGCTCGAACATGATGCACCCGATACTCCATACATCACACGGTTGTGACCAACCCAACTCTGCAAAGAGAAATAAATTTGAAGTTAAAATCAACTTTTGACCCAAGGGCTATGTATGGTTCAGTGTACATGATTTGGATATGGACTAGTTATACAAAGCTTGATATGTAGATGAAGCAAGGTTAGCAATTTTTTAAACCTGTAATATTCTTTTTTTTTTCTTAATCATCCCACCCATACACATTAACTTACATTGAAGAAATGTACTTTGCATTTCACTTAAATTATATGATGGTCAGTTGCAGAACTATCTAATAGAGCTATCAAAGTGAGAGATATGTGAACTTGATCAGCAAGCTGTTAACAATTTAACTGGAAACTTACCTAGAATAACCTCGGGTGCTCTGTAATGCCTTGTAGACACAATGGTACTGTGGTGTTCATGGTCAAATGTAGCTGAACCAAAGTCTATCAACCGAATGTCTGTGTTTTTCACTCTCCGCTCGTCACGACGCTGAAATATGAAGCAAAATTAATTTCACAGAAGCTGAATAATTCTAATATCTTAATATTTTAACTGTATTAACCATTCTAACCCTTTGCATTACATTTTCTGGGATATTCTGCAATAGACTATTTCTGGCCAGTGGACAATGGTAGATAAATCCTTTGAGAACATGTTTTGTTTCCTGGAATTCGTCTCTTTGGATAGTATTTCACTTGCAGATTCAGCAGCAGTGCTTAAATTTTAAACTGATATATATATATCAATACTGTTTAAAGAGTTTCCCTCAAAGCATATAACTTGATAACAAGTTTGATTAACACTGACAGGTTTCATTCATTTAAAATATGAATTTATTCTTGTTTATAAACAAACGAAATTCAGGAATGTCGACAAGAACATTTTCTTACCTTTTTTTGATTATATGATAAGTCAAAATCAGAGCTGATGAATAAAATATTTTCTGGTTTCAGATCTGTGTGTGTCAGCTGATTTTCATGTAAAACTGAAAATAAACACATTCATTTTATAGTTCATATTTCAAACAATTGTTTCTACATTAAAGTGTATAAAGTCAAGTGTATATTCTTTATCAGAAAATGTGCAAGAATAAGATTTTTCAGCTGGGATTAATAGTCCCCTCTTAGGGTCAAAAGGAATTTCGTAGACCCAATATTGAAAACAATTTGTCAAGAGGCAAAATTAAGTTGCAAACCTGAAAATTACATTGATAGATATGACCAATAACATGAGATCAATACGGCACATTTTGAAAAACAACAGTCCTTTCGGAAAGTACAACAACAAAACTACTCTATTTAGTACACAACAACATATTGAAAGATGGCTTCACCTACGATTACAAACTTTAATTTTCTCAGTGACAAAAACATAACAATTGTAAATGAAACTAGACTTGTCAACTGCTGATATACTTCTTGCTGGACAAGATGGTTGTTCAGCTTTAAAAAAACACAAAGGAAATATTCAAGAAAACATAACAAATACTTACAGTTAACTGCATAGCAAAGTTGATAGGATATATGTCTCACTTGTTCCAGAGGATAAGGGACATAGTTATTGTCTTTCTGCAAAACAATATTTAAAAAATTAACCACTTTTCAAAATCTTACCTGATTATTATTCTAATATGCATTATTCCTGTTCATAATGGTATGAATCCATAACTCCATACTGTATGAAATTATCAAATCACCTGAATGAAACATGTGTTGGGAAGATGATAAGGATAAAATGAATATAAAAGTCCCTATTTAAACAATGTTATCTTTGTATCATAACATAGTTATTACTTTGCCCAGCTGGATATGATTACACAAACATTATTTAAGAAAGCAGCACTATTTAGCTTTCAAGTAATAAAACAACATCTCAGTAAAGAAATTATTAAAAATCATTTACCTGAAATTCTATAATCTATAAAGACTTAATTCACTATTTCAAAATCATTTCACCTTATTTACAGTATTATAAACAGAGGATATTTGAATAGATATACCATGGTAAATATTGAAGCAATCAAAAACAGACATTTTCTGTTGGGTGTAGATACACAGAAAGAATATCCTGCTGTTTATGCAACAGACTAGACTTGTTCAATCTTCAAGCACTCTTTTATCATCAGTACTGTAGCAAACTCCTTGGCAGTGCTCAAAATAATGGACAAGAAACCGTCCCAATTTATTGAGTTAAGGTGACCTTTTATGAGGTAAATATGGGGTTTCAGCACCTGTTTACGGGTATTGACTTGTATCATTGCAGTTAGTACTTTTGTTGAAAGACATCAGGAAAAGCCACCGAAATTCATTCAGGTTAAACCTTCTGGAACTAAGGCACCAGCATCTTCAACTTCAATGAAGCACAGCAAAGCCTTACTGCATAAAACACTTCTCGACTTCACCAAATCATAAAAGATGATACAACTCATTCTATTACAAAACAAAGTTTTCAGACCCAACTTTTAATTTTTTCACTACGATTTCATGGATTCTAGATGCCTTGGAATGAGGTATTGGTTAATCAAAATAAGAGAACGCGAGACGGAGCAAGTCTGAATAACCTGACATTTGGGGAGTTACGCTAGAAGTTCCATACAACACACAGATGTTGCAATAGGGTTGTAGCAGCATTCACAGATGCTGTGATGTGATTGGCTACGACTGTTCCTGACATTTAACAACACTGATGGGTGCGATTACCTCCCTTGTTGTAACTCTCTCAAGTGACGATTGATATGAATTGGCAACTGTTGCCCATGCACACGTTTCAAAAGTATCATTTGTTTTCAAGCTGTTATTTCACTTCTGATACTTAACTTGACTTTTCAGAGAATGAATGCTATGTAATTTAAACCAATATTAACACTTAATATTACTTGTGGTCTTTTTACAACATCAGTTATTTTACAATAGAAATTGCGCTGAAAAGAAAGGGACTGTTAGTTTTAAACAGAACTGACATGGTATGTACAATATACTTACAAGGAAGTCAAAGACACTGAGTCCGAGCATGTCGAACGCCAGACACATGTGGCCATGGTAGTCGAACCAATCTAACATCCGCACACACAAACTGAAATAAAAGAGAGCATGGTTATTTTTGTAAATGGATCAGCTATATAAATCAAAGAAATGGTTACTGAATGTTACAGTATCATTATTTTGTATTTCTGTCAACCAAATTTGGACAAAACAAAAGCTATGCCCTCATAATATTTTGGCAATTCAATGTTTTGTAATTGTTTTGGACCTGAAGCAATCTTAAACATGATTGGTTACCTCACCGGGCAGAAACGTTCTAACCGGGAATAGGAGTGTGAAGTGGTGAACAATTGATAAAATACATATATTCATTTGATAAACAAATCAAAAGTGAGTACAATGTTACCTTGTAGCTTGGGTATAAAGAGGTTAAACAAAGCACATCAGGTCAAATGCTTCTCTTTTTTGTTCAAAAGGATTTTTTGAAATCAAGAATGGAAAAACCTTTATAAACATATATGAGTATTGTCTTTGTTGTTGCTCACAATGATACTACAAAAACAACCAGATAACCAAATACAGATTCGCATCAACTGCCAAACCATTTGGAGTTGCCAACTAACAGGACTCATCTCCTAACAATGGGGAAGTGTGAGTTATTGTAATGCTGCTTGAACAATATTTTAACCATTAGTGGCGTGCAATTGGGAAGAAGCTTTCCTCTGGGTAGATATGGATAATTGGTTGCCATTGGACCACTATATAAAATCTACAACCTATCTGAACAAATATCTTTATATTAACATATCTAACATATTATCCATAAAACAATATTGCCCATGTTACAGTTATTTCGAGAATTAGAAAATGTTGCAGATCAAATGTTTATCATGGTTTTTCTTTGAAAACATCTTTAAAATAAAAAATGGAAATTTCAAAGATACTTATTCCAAACAAGCAAATATAACATACACTACCAAGAAATGCTTTTGAAATAAAAAACAGAAACAATTTAAAAAAATATTCCTAACAAGCAAATGTGGCATACACTACCAAGAAATGCTTTGGTTGCTAAATAAATAACCTGATGGGAACCTCTCACAATCTCACCAACACAAGAATAAATAAATATCCTGTGGACAAAGAATTCTTTTTCAATATATACTAAAATTGAAATATAGATGTGTGCATACATACATTAAACTTTTTTTTTCTAAAGGAGAGATGTGGTCAAAGTTGATGTCTTAATCAAAGGAAGAAATAGTCCTTACGGAGACTGCCTCGCAGTCTACATGATTCATTACAAACACAGATGGATTTTGAGGCGTGGTATGAACAGTCTCTTTACCTGGGATTATGAGGTGTTTTTACACCTGTTGGGGATCTGATGATCCACAGGGTAGCTAACTTTCTTCTCTAAACTACTTTTGAGAAAGATAAAAGTATATACATTGCAGTAAGTAAAATTAGATACCAAATTGATTTGTTCAGCTGTCGAAATGGAAAGTATATCTATCCCATAGGAAATCAACCTGAACATGAATTCATTTTACTCTCCTGAATGTAGTATTCTTGGTTAGTTTTTTTTATCTCAAAATCAATTTGCTTTAGGCATTTATTAAGGAACATACTAATCTGTTTGATGGAAGAATTCCCCGAGTCAGTGTAAAGCAATTCCCTCTTAGACTAACATTACTTATTTGGGGGTTTTCCATATTCTTTAAGGATGAGAAATAAAACCAACCTTAAAATCTTTCACATACATGTATGAGTAATTGAACTATGCAAGATATGTGTGAGCGTAATTCTAGTGACCAAGTTGCTAGTTTTGCAGCTACTTTTGTTTCATTTTGGTTTTTATTTCCAAACTGAAGCCTCCATAAATCTAACTAACATTCAATGTCTGTTATAAATAAGACATTTCAAACATACGGTACAACAATTGTTAACATCAATGAAAAAAGAGAGGACTGAATAATTTTAACCTTAAAAACTCCAACTTCATCTGTCATTTTCTATTGTTCTTACTCCCCTTATTCTGTTAAGTTATTGAGTGGTGCCTATGACCATCTATTTATCCTCTATACAATCCCAAAATTTTGCAACTCTCTATAGTTTAGTTATAGTTTATAATTTTCCATTGGCAAATACTGGAACAGAGCTCCACATAACTTTTAAGGCAATTGGGTATTTACTCCCATGTTTGAATATAATTGAGTAATTTTATGTTTTGAGTAGTAAGCTGAGTTTTGTGTACTCCCAGAAATTTAAGGAAACTAGTTATCCTGTAACTAAACCAGTCGGAATGTCAAACACAACTCAAAAGATAAAAGCATATTTTTAGGTCACGTAATTAAAGAAAATTGAAAACTTGAAAATAGAAAGGCTTGAGTATGTAACTTTACTGGCATACCCTCTAAAAACTTGAAAATGGAAGCTTAAAAAACTGCCTTTGCATTCAATATCAAAAGGTCTTAGATTCCAAGACTTTGAGACACAATAATCTTGACTAGACTATCTTTCAAATGTATTTCTACTAAGGTGAAGTGAAGGGAAAATAAGCAATGGGCTGTTAAAGGGCTACGAGGAACTGGGATCACATCAAAGCATCTCTGTCTGTTCTCTCACTCACATGGTAATCAATCAGTTGGACACTAGAGAGACCACAAAGAAACCCTGCATATCTGTAGTCTACGGATAACTCTTTTCTCCATTCCTACTCTATTCTTTTTCTCAGAAGTGAACTGGTACAATTCTAAAGGAATATCTGGGTGAGAAAACAGGGCACTGACGTAACTGAGGCCATTCTTATAGATGTACCATCAGTCAGATATTTCTAGCAGTGATGTCATTGAGCCTTGGCAATCTTCCTATTTATTTTGTTACTGAAAGTGTTGTAATACTTTACTACAGTGTGATAAGAATGTAATAACACTGTAATTGAGCAAAGACTTTTTATACACTTGCTAAAATTTACTTGCAGGAGATGAATGAGTAAGTGATTGTTTAACGCCGCTTGGGCAACATTTCAGCCATTATCGGCATGTGCAGAAGATGAACACATCAGCTGATGTCGTTCTTTTCTGAAACATTGGTTATTTTGCTTCAAAATTTTAAGAATTACTTCCTAAAGAAATTGTCCGTTTATTTGTGAGTTTTCTTAAGCTACCAGAAATCTCTGACACGCCAATAGAAAGAGCATCATACATCCACCCTACTCATTTCAATTCAACCATCTACTAACACATTTTGTCATTGTGAAACTCATTAATAGATATACTGCATATTCCCATATCCATATGTCTGTGTCTCCTGATGTTTGTTCTCTTGTAGGAAGTATTTATGATCTTAACAGTGATAAATCTTTGGCAAATTTAGGTCCCAATATGTGGCAGGGTGAAATAAAAGCATTCCTACTGGCTTTGGCCAGAGGGATATCTCTTTGGCTGAACCGGTAGAGTGTAGGACTCTCACCCGGAGGTCCCGGGTTCAAATCCCGCGGGAGGTGATCTCACAATCACTTCTGTTACATTTGGCGCCCAACGTGGGCGGGGCAACTCCCTAGTGCTCACTGCACCCTGAGTACGTCGAACTGAGGTGCTTTATAACTCCAAATGGCTGGACTCGAGGACGAGTCACTTTGTGGAGAGGGGTGTATGTGGCAGGGTGAAATAAAAGCATTCCTACTGGCTTTGGCCAGAGGGATATCTCTTTGGCTGAATCGGTAGAGTGTAGGACTGTCACCCGGAGGTCCCGGGTTCGAATCCCGCGGGAGGTGATCTCACAATCACTTCTGTTACAAATATATCTCTAAAATACAACCAATATGGCTGCCATGAACCAATGATGTTGAGTGCTACATATATTCCTTCACTGACATAATTCATAACAGCAGGTTTTCTTTTTCATTTGGACAGTAAAATTCATCTACATGCGACTATCGATATTATCAGTTGTTTCTTTTATATTGAGTTTTAGCTGGGGCCTCCAATATTAAGGAAATCAAGTGTACAGGATATAAGCACAGCCAGATTTACTCCAGCTATTAAATGTATTTTTTTAGTTTGATAAATCTTTATTAAAACAAAATTGGTAAATATCATGTCTGAAACTCAGAGCAACTGTGAGACACATCTAGTTCATGGCAGCACACATTCTGGGAAGAAGTTTTCTGGTGTAGGAGTATCAGACAGTAAGCTAGATTACATGGGAAATTATCTTGTCAAGAAGCAATCAGTTGAGCCCACAATCAGTAATGTGCATCAGGTTATCAATACAAGCCAGCCTAGGCCATTAAACAATTAGTATGGTAGTATAAGCATCAAGAACTTAGATACACAAAATCTTTACTCTGGAGGTTTCTTTTTGACTAAAAAATATTGGATTAGTAAACATAAAATATTTAGTAAAATAATTGACAATCATACAAAGTCCTATATACAAAGTCTTTTGAGACATTTAAGTCAACAATATACAAATAAACTGAGTAATCTATCTCATAAATATTACAAATTTTATACAAATTCGACTATCTAAACTTTGTCATTCAAAATATTTTAAAACCACATCAGAGGAAAAGAATGTATACAAAAAGAAAGAAAAGAAATTGTTGAAAACTAAACAAGAATGGGGTACGTTTACGTCAGCCCTGGAATGTACCATAATACTACGCACTTGGCATAAAGAGGGGAAACAAACTAAATGGGGAAACAAGCGGGCGGAGGTGTGCTCAGTCAGACTATCGCCATGGCAACTGATCATAAACAGCATTGTTTTTTCAAAAAACAGTGCTAGACACTCTACAAGGGAATCAGAGATGTGGAAAATGTTTTGAATCCAGGTAGAGATATCAGTTGCTGATAACTTCCTATTTCTGAAAATAAGGTAGACCAATATTAGCCTCTAAGTCAGATGTTTACCATTTTCTTTCCTTCCTGCGACAGAATTAGGTTATCCTCTTTTAAAAGGGCATGAAAAATTCTCTGGTATCTTGACTTTTTCATTAGATTGTTCTCTGTTACTTCTTTACAATGGCATCAATTTGAGTTTAAGTGGACATGTAAGAAATATATGTAATATATAACCTTAAAATTGGCGAGTTTGAATGATTTATATGAGCAACATAAGAAGATGGTTCGCTTCCAGTGAAATAAAACAGAAACCCGGTCTGTATTTACATTTTCTGTTCTATAAACAACCACTATAACTGCATAACATTGCACACTTGATAATTAAACTCTTTAAAACACTATCGAAACAACCAATGAATTTTGAAAACTTTTGATAAGCAGGAATTTCCTAACGGTAACATTAACGCTAGAAGTAGAAGAAAAATACTGGCTTCTTTCTTGATGCAGGTACTTGGCAGAAAATCAAAAACGCTAATGATGTCACCATTCTGACAAGCTTGAATGCAGAATTCCATTTAGCCTATGTAAGATGTGTAGGTGCAGAGAGTGTCTCATATATGCGACACTAAGTGAACAATTTGGGATCCATGCCCTATAGGTACCATCCCACGTGTTTTACTGCAGCAAATTCTACACAACACTTTTATATGAGCAAAAATAAAGAATCACCCACATGATGAATGATACATTCTCATTATTTGAGATTGTCGGGTTAGAGTTGAGGAAATGGTAAGCGTTATACACTACTTCCTGGATTCCATGGAATATTAAGAATTCTGCGGCAGATTTAAGTAAATTCTGCATCCCATATTTTTTTCATATTAAAGATGTATAATTTGTGGACATAATTATGAAAGAAGATCAAATCTTTTAGAATCATTATCAGTGTGGGATACTTGTTCAATATAACCTTCCTCTTTAAGATTTATTTCTTTGGACCTAATTCTACCTAAGATTTGCTGAATAAGGACTGTTTGAAGATTATTACATAATCATGGGACTAAGAAACCTTTCCTGAGTAGATAACTATAATAATTACTCTTTCTAGATTTTTCTAGGAACTATCTGGCTTTACATATAAATTTCCAGGACAAACTGGAGAGGTATATTGATAAAGATAGGAAGAATAATTGTGTGCAGCTACCCAGTCAGGGGTTCATAATTTTTTTTAAAAAGTCACTTGCCACAGGGAAAGTGACATAGAGAAAGTTACTTGCCCTGACTTATTTTTCACTTGCCCTGTTTTTTGATGATCATGAAAATTATAAAAAGAATTTAAGATTGATGTCAATGTTTTTTTAATTTCTAATTCATACAGGTAATTCTGAAAGGGAAAATGAATATAATCTATTATTGTCTTAGTTTCTCTTGTCTCTGTTTGTCATCACATGAAGCCTTCCTTTTTGACCCTGAGACCGTTTCGAAAAAACTAGCTATTGTTTTCTGTGACATAATGAGTGAATTCATCAATTAAAAATGAAAAAATACGCAGTCGTCTGCTCGTGGCCGTTCGTCTGCTCTCAAACTGTCAAAACACTGTAGTAGTATTCGTACATAAATACGAAACTCGTACCCAACATCAATTAAAAATGACACTTAAAAATATATTTATTTTGATGGTTGATGTCGCTTATTTTTTAATCAATGATCGTATTCAAAAATTTAAAATCTATCCATTGTGTCAATTGTATTTTCACCGTGTTTACTACGGCTATATTTGACATGTTAACCTAGTGTTTTGAAAGCAACTGCGTTGACCATGTCCCTCATGATTTATTTACAGTCATTTCACTTTTGAAAAATTGGTTAAATACGTGAAATTTAATCATTAGAAATAAAACAGTGTACAAAATTAGTACATTGGTTAGTGGTATCCTTAAATAGATGATGAATTCTTATTATCCCTGGAAATTGTCGCGTACGAGTTTAATTTCGAAAACGAATCATCGCATTTGCTATAACTTGATCATCTGCGGATTTTCTCGTCAGTGATTGGTTCGTTATTTATAGAAATGCTCGTTTCGGGATTTTACTGTTTTTCTGTCAGCCCTGATCGAGGAATGATAAACAACAAAGAAAGATAACTCTGCTTTATTGTTATTACGAACATTTATCGACATTGCCAAATGTTTGTAGAACTTTTCACCAGATATCAAATAAAATACGATTTTAATCAGATGGTTGAAACATAATGCATTGCAGAAATTATCGGTTGCCCACGGACCAGTGATATATCATAACTTGGTAGCCCGAAGTAAAATTTAACTTCTCCCGGGCGTCGGGCAATGGGATTTATGAACCCCTGGCCACAATATCAGTTATCGTGAATCATCTCAAGCAAAGACTGATGCTAGGAGAATGATGACAACAAATTCAAGAGCTGTATCCATACTAACAAATGCAATCACAATAAGAAATTTCTATGAAACCAATAAAACATCATTTTTTTTTTATCTATCGTCCGTTTAAAAGTAGATTAAAAAGTAACTTACTATCTGGCTGTTGGGTCCTTTTCTCGAAGTTTTTCCAGCACATTTATTTCTAGTTTGGCTGCCTCTCTGTATTTCTCTACATTTTTTATTATCTTCAAGGCTATCCTCTCGGAGGGGCTGAAAGTAAACAAATATATCAGTAAATAAATCAATTATGAGAAAGATTGATTAAACTGCAGAGCTTATAACAACTTGAAAACAACTACTGTGTATTGATAAAAAAAATATCCATTCACAATAAGAAAAAATTCAAAATCTACTTCAGTGATTGGTAAAAAGGCAGGGGTCATAGGCCATTATGGGAAATTTTTCCATTGTCAAAGGTGTCTTTCCCAATTCCTGTCTACTTTCATGCTTCAAACACTCCAACATCGAAAGAGTCCTGGGGAAATTAGCCAACCCTTTTGCCTTGGTGTCTTGGAGAATCAGGATATCTTTACATTTACGAAGGGTCCCATATTTCAAGGATTCTCCAAAATGATTCTCAATCTGATAACATGGGAACAAAACTGTTCTCAATTGACATTTTACGCCATGATGGACAAGATTGTATATCTTGTCTTTTACTAGTAATAAGTCATGATCAAATAACATTCTTAAGTCATAAAATGTTGAGATGCCTAGAAATCAAAATAATTTCAGATAATCATTAGCAGACTAATATCAGGCATATCATAGAAGGGTTAGTGTGGCATTAAATAAGTACTGACTTGATACTTCAATTATTCTCTAGTCATAATGACACTATTCACAGGAAAATCCTTTAATGAAGTTAATTCTTACATTTATTATCATAAATACACCAATCTTTATAATTAAGAGATTTGATAATTCTAAAAAAAAAGCTGAAATATTCTTTTTTAAATTTAACAATATATCAACCCGATACAATAAAATAAAATAAAATAAAATAGTAAGCATATAATATCCTGTATTGCCGCAATAAACGAGTTGTTTTCTTGAAAGATTTCCTTTTTCCTTAATCAAGTAATATTACAAAGACACGATATCCATTAAAAGAGTCCTGGTTTTCAATTTACAGACTCTCATTGCTCCACTGCAACCAGATTTTTTATATTCTCAGTGTCTTGGGAAAGACAATGTTAATTCTAACCACGAGACAGTTTGCTAGCAACGGCGACACTGAGCTGTTGATCAGCCTTCAATTACAGATTCAACTGGTGAAGTGAACATCTCTAGTACAGGCCAAGATAGAGGGGTTTGGGAACAACATTCAAATCAATACTGCATTCAATGAGGGATCCACAGCATACAAAAGATCAGCCGTGGGCCGAGATTTGGCGATTCAGCAGAATGCTGTGGTTCTTCTTGGTATTGATCGGGTCCCATTCATTCACAAAGTCAGCCTAATACTGACAATTTGCAAAAACAAGATTAATGTACTCCTTGGCTGTTTGCTTTACATGTGTAAAACAAATAAGTAATGATAAAAAACACATAGCAAAGGTTGCTATTGTTTTGATCCTTCGTGCTCCAAAACAATGGATTAAATTCAATGAAGGTTTTTCATAAATCTGACTGACAAATCTTGAGGCTTCCAAGAGATGGTAATATTTCTTTTCTCTTTAATGGACAAGTTTGCTCTCAGATAAATGTAACATTTACAAAATAATAAACCATAAGGCTCTATCTTTAACCATAGATCAGTAATTAATGGCAGAAAAGTGAAAACGTGCCTACATTCATTAGATCAATAGTTTTCATAAATAACTGATTGCGCAAACTTTAAAAACCTATATGAGAAACAATCAAACATGTTCTTTGGATGCTTCAAGTTATAGCATGCCAAGAAACCATTAGTCCATAAATTACAACAACTGACAGCTGACATCATGAATTTTCATTAACAAAAATGCCTTTCTACCATGCACACAGCTGATGTCAGATTGTAGGTGTTAACTTGTAAGGGCAATGTGATACTCCACGTAACACACTCCACAGTTTATACGATTTATATCATCTACTGAAGTATATGAAACGGCTCATATCTTTCCAGTAAGATGTACACTGTTGCTGTTGGTTATGTTTCTCAGCTTGAGCAATATGTACAAAGCATCAGAGAGGTAATTTACCAAGCAACTAGCATGAAACAGACACAACAACAGATGAAAAGAGTAGGTTGATGTACTGAATCTGTCACTGTGTAATGATTGGGATTAAAAAATAAACTTGGCATGAACATTTTTCTTATATGAATCTTATATGAATCTTATTCTGAATTTTCTATGTAAGAATCTAATACCATTTTTGATACAACTTTTTTGGTGAAGCCAGGCATGAAATTGGTGGCAGATTCACTTTGGGAGTAATGGGTGGAAATAGGCATGATTTCTGCAATTCTTCACATGTCTCAGTAGCCGGGCCGTCCATATTGAAACAGCAAACTCCCTGGATACAAGTTCCTTCATTAACTCTCTTCGTCGCTTCATTACCAGGAGGGGACCAGTTAAAGAAATCTTCTGCGACAATGGAACCAACTTTGTAGGTGGAGCTAGAGAGCTCAAGGAGTCCTTTGATTATTTGGACAGAGCAAAGATACATTCAGAAATGCTTCACACAGAGATCAATTTCAACTTTAATCCTCCATCAGCAAGCCATATGGGTGGCGTTTGGGAGAGACTGATCAGATCTGTTCGCAACATCCTCAATCCCATGCTTCATGAGTTTGGATCATATCTAGATGACGAGCTGTACAGGACACTATTGTGTGAAATTGAGGCTATCCTGAATTCAAGACCTTTGATGACAGTCTCTGGAGATCCTAATGACCTTGAGCCACTCACTCCAAATCACCTCCTTATGATGAAGCCTGATGTTTTCATCCCACCACCTGGCACATTCCAGCAGAACCATCTGTATTCACGGCAACGTTGGAAGCGTATCCAGTATCTTGCCAACATCTTTTGGTCCAGATGGAAGAAAGAATACCTTCAGTCACTTCAACAAAGACAAAAGTGGAATTCTCCCAAAAGAAACTTTCAGCTGAATGATACTGTTCTCATTAAGGATGATACTTTACCCAGGAGTGCATGGTCCATGGGTCGCGTTATCCAGACTGAAGTTGATACACATGGAATGGTCAGAAGTGTTTTGTTGAGAGCAAGGGGTGGAGAGTTACGACGACCTATTCACAAACTGGTTCTGCTCCTTCCATCGGGCTCGGCATAGGTGGGTATGTGAGGTAACAATTGTATATGTGTTGAATTATTCCTTTTGTGTGTATTTGGTTAAACTACCCTTGGTAAGTTTAAGAGGCCGAGTGTGTAAATGCAGAATTCACATAATTACATTTTCTGTATATACTACTTCTACAATCTCAATAATTTCATGTGCATAATTATTTGATGACATAATAATAATCTCATATGTATCACTGCCTCCATAGCACAGTGCAACAAACACTTCATCCGCTTATGACTTATTATCTCCCCTGGATGTTGGCAACCCAGCCAGTGTGAGTTCAAACCCCACTTTCCACCAGAAACTTTTGCAGATTTAGAAATAATATCTATACCATAATACCCTCTTCCTGTCACATGACCCTAAAAAGCACATGTTTTTCACTGCTACCTTAATGTTCAGTGTGTAGCAGTCCTCCATGTTGGAAAGAGGTGTCTTGCCTCTCTGATAACCCCATGTAGTTACACAGGAACACAAATGTAAGTGTTTCATATTGTATATTGCATTGCTACCATATTCTATACATGAATGCTTGATATTTTCATGTTATTTCTCTTTGCTACTTGCTGAATGTAACTTTATTCAATATTGCTACAAAATGTTCAAGAAGTGTTCTAAATGGTCTAAAATGTTAAATGCTTTGTCATATATTTGCTCAACGCTTTTTGTATCTCATATATCAAACTGTTATAAGCTATTTTCTATTCATTCTAGTTTTCCAAACCTCATCCACTCATCCACTTGTCAACTTAACGTCAACGTTACCAACGCTTACTAGTATATCAACGCACAATATAATTGCCATTGGTTAAAGAACCCAACGTATCAATGTGTAACATTGTTTTTCCCACTCAACGAATAAATCCCTGTGGATGCGAGTTTTGGACTTGTGTTTTCTTGCATCTACATACTGAATGAAGTAATGATGCACAGTATTATCCTTCCTCATGAAAGAATGCCAATCTCTGATTGGTCCAGGTGACCTTAAATAAATATCCATATACACAGTCCCTGAGGGATGATAAATCCCTTATATCCCGCCACATTAGTAAAGCGTGCTTCCACGTCAATCAATCAAAGTCACATGATAAGGTCATAGGTGTTGATCATTTCTGTTTGTCTTTTTAATAATACATTAAGATATTCAGTAAGATAAATTCGTTATAACATTCTGTCAAGGGTGACATAGGGATATGTTATTCCTGCGAAAGGGTTTTATGCAACTCGTTCCACAAGTTTCATAAAACCTTTCGCGGGAATAATATATCCCTATGTGACCATTGACGGAATGTTATAACTTATATCATTGTGCATCATTAGTAATATTAAGACACCAAATAACTTGATAATGGCATGGGAACTAAGCAACATTGACTTGCACTGTTTTCAAAGATATACAAACTAACAAACAGCTAGAAGAGTGCTGCAACTGTGTGGAATGTTATGTCAACATGACAAAAAATATCACAGAATATTGCAGGAAGGGAGAGGACAAGGAGGGACACAACAAAAGATAGCCTATAGAAATAAGTCAGTGATCACTCTTATTTTCTTTCTTAATGAGTTGTGAATATCTTATTTTACCATCAGCCACAAAATAGTTAAGCTAGTACAAAATATATCCAATATTGCATCAATTAAATTCCCAATTATGCTGCAAATCTTATCATGATGATGCAGCCTCATTGTATTTGGCTTTGTTAGGTACAGCTGTCTTGTGTTCAGAGAAGACTCATGCTCCCGCACATTGCTCAGCAAAGAAAACAAGTCAGGCCATCAGTTGAATTAGAATTTCTTTTCAAATATTCACACCAACTTATTTCCGGATGAAAGAGATAAATGGCGTGAAGTAACTGCTTGGAGCAGAGTTAAGAGACGTCTACATATAAACACTCACAACATTGCAACAGAAGAAAATGGATTTATCCCTTTCTCTTTTGACAGGGATTGAAGTAAGACAGCTGAGTTCAATTAATCTATTTTTAAAAGTTCTTGTCTTCTACTTTTGACTTATTTTGTTCGATATTTTCCAACTTTTGAAATTTTGTTACATTTGGCTCCACTTTATCCAACAGCTGAATTAATATATTAATTCTGAAAATATAATGAGTTACTGAATTCTTTGTTTTTAAAATTGTCAACTAAGCAATTTTCCAAAATGTAATGGATAAATATAAGACTGATACAAAATAATCATGACCACTTCAAAATGAACTCTTTGAAATAACATTTACACATAAACCTGTGAAATGGAACCAGATTCATCATATATATATACTGCTTATGGAAGATTCTTAAATAGAAAGAGTCCATCAGTTCACTAAAAAAAACATTTTTAGCTCGGTTCAATGCATCAGAAATGAATCTATGTTACAATTAGCAACCATGAAATAAACAAGCTATGAAGCCAATAAAGCTTCCCTACTTGAAAACAATCACTAGGAAAGCATTCACCTTGCCAAAAGGGTCCAATATATGTGATATTGTCTACATTTAAATAAAAGATTGGTAGAAAACAATCTTATAAAAGTTATTTGGTTACTTCAAAATTAACTCTTTGAAAGGGCATTTACAATTAAACTTGCACAGAACCAGATTCATCACAATGAAAATTGCTGCTTATGGATAATGGGGGTTCTCTTATCAGAGGTAAATTGTAAGAGTCTATCAATTCACCATTCTCTCCAAACAGAGGTAGCTCCGTCATAATTTCCTATACAACCTCTGTCTTCATACGAAGGTTTCTCGGGTTTCCAGCAGTATCCCCTACCGGCGCAATATTGCAACCTAAACTACATGACAATGTTTCAGCAGATGAAACACAGAATGCATGAATAACAATATATGTCACACAGGCCGATGCAATGATGCAGTCGCAAAATGAGGCTTATGTATTCTGTAATGGAGACTCAAAAGTGCAAGGTGCATATTCGAACAAAGTTTAGTTTTTGGAGAGCTTACGGAAATCACTTAGTCGATTTCGATGATAACTTTTAAAATAGCATCACTGATTGGACAACTAACTTTGATTGCATCCGATCAGCGTTCTACATTTCTAAATCAAGAAAAGTTTGTAATAAGACGGAGGTTGTAGAGGAATTAATGACAAAATTCAAACAAAGTTAAAAGCAACAGAAAGGAATGAATGTAAGAGTTTGCAACCATAAAATAAACAAGGCGCTAAAAAGCTAATAAAGCTTCTCCACTTCAACACAATCACTGGGAAAGCATTAACCATGCCAAAACAGTCCAATATACGTCATAAGGTCTATATTTAATCACTCAAAAACAGTAAACATGTTTCCAATATTCTAATCATTCCTGCTTGTATTGTCTGGTGGTATGATATGAAAACTAGAACTAAAGCTGATGTCATAATTCAGGCAACATAAAAAGTCACCTTTCAATCAAATTCATTTTAACTTAGCCGTTCAACCAAAAAGTGCCCCAATGGAGGAACAAAGTTACAGGAATAGATTACAATTTTTAAAAGTCTTAATTATAGTTAATTATCACCAGAGACAACTTTCTGTGAAATAAACGTCTTAAATGACATCACCAACAATCAATCCATCAATCAGGGGCTCCTCAATTTGATCAACGAAATCTTTCTTTCCTCTGACGTAAACGTGAAATGGCCTTATTCCACTGAGAAACGTAATAACCTTTGACCTTCCTCGAAGCTGGTCTCTTTGACACAAATCAATATAGCTCTGCAGAGAGACTGTAGCCATCCGCCCACTCTAACACTCCCTGGGAGGTGCATCCAGAAGTTTTGCGTCTACACTTGCCAGGTCTATGCAATGAATACTTATTCAGCTGGGATATAAATTATAACTACACTTCATGGAGTGTTTTGTGCATAAGTTCTATTATTAGTCACTTTTCAAAATATCATTGCCGCTACATATTTCATTTCTTTACATAGATTATTTCTGTTATCGTTGTTTTGAGTTGGCAAAGTTGGCTTTTTTTCTTAATATTTAGACTGGCTATCAAACAACACTTAGAGCAATGTGTAGCATTGTTTTATTAAGTGTGAGCAAATGATCATGACACAAACATAGATCTTCTGTTTAGTTTGATATCACTTGACAGTTTCATGGTAAGAGTCTCAGAAATACCCAAAGTAGACTAAATTTAGTCTATGAAATATTTTGATAATCTATGTTCATCCATTATAATCTTTTCTTCAGGCTCTTAATTTCATAATTGTGTATGCAGTCATAAACTAGATTTGCTGAATGTGGACCTAGACTGTATCAAAGGCTCCCATTTAATACACAGTCGTGAGGCAGGACCATATCCCAAGAAGAGATGCAAAGATGAAAATTAAAAGATATCTGGCTTAAATTATTGCATTGAAAACAAAGATTTGTTAAGAGGTTATGTTTGCAGATGAAAGGAAAATTGTTTAAAATTGACAGGCATCACCTTTTGCTAAGAGAATTTTTGTAGAGAATATATTTAAAAGAGATGAGTTCATTCATAGAAAAGCTTTCTTATTTAATGTGGATAAAACTTGAGAAACAAAAGAAAAACTTCATTATTTCAAGATCCCTGCTCTTACGTTTGCTTTAAAAACTTCTAATGAAATATATCTATATACAATGGTTACAAAACTGAATCAAACTTGAACAAAAACTGCAAAAAAATATTAATGACATGATGTAAGATGACTTAAGTAATGTTCCGATTCCGTGATGTCAATTAAGATCTAATACATAGAACAATATTGTGTATAATGACCTTGCCTTAAAACTTATGAATCTTTCTTAACTAAAGATATAATTATATAATATTTATCATTAATTGGCATCAGCTGGGGGAAGTACTTGAATATAAAGAATAGAAACAGCCAAAATATTCTATGGATATTATTGGCTTCCTCATCAAAGGTAGGAAATTGGTACTGCAAGGAATTCATGTCAGACCAATGATCCTGGCAAAATTGTTCACAAGAGAGGCAAAGCTTTGCATTTCTACCTAAGCAGATGATTTATTACAAATAAAAACCTTCATGTTCATCTTCTTGGCACTGTACAACCTCTCTGTATTCAGTTAAATTAGTTATGACAATTATCCTGATGTACGCTGATCATCCTCCAATGAGACGTGACACGCTAAACAAACAGAATATACTGGCAGTCGCCTTCCAAAATATGAAATCTGTTATGCCAAAATTAAAAAACATGTTTTTATATCAATAGAATATCTTGGCAAATCTTTGTTTCATACAAGTAGTATGTATTTATTGGTATTGGTATTTGTAATTGATAAATCTCTGATGTTTTGTAAATTCATCACGACGTGACACATTTCATGTATATCATAAACATAACCAAATTCATATCTAACTAAAAAGTAAAGTGTAAGGTCTCGCTTATTTTAATGATTCTTAATTTCTTATTCTAAAAAGGAACTTTTACTTCAAAGATGTTGACTGCATTGTATTAAATATACATTTCTACATTTCAAGAACAATATCACTGCGTACATCAAACAACCTAAAACCTGTGCTTGTTTGCCACACTTAGTTCACCGAACCAGCCCAAACTAATTAGGATCAAGAAAAACAGATCATTTCCTGAATAACAAACAGAAAATAATGATTCAGTAAGTGATGTTCGTGGTAATAATCCAATTTGCGGAGGTAAACTGGACAGTGATAGATTAAAGCAGTCACCCTGACTCGCACCACTCTCCAGTAGCAAGCGAGGGGGCTTATTTCTACACGCTTCCCCTCTGCAGGGATTTATTAACCGATTGCTAGTACATGTATTGGTTCAGCGGGACTTATTAACTGATTGGAGGCAAGACTCATAACCAAAAGAACTGAACTGAAGGGCACCTGTCAAACCAAGTGACTTGTGCTGTCATTTGAAAAATTTACGCTTACATATAAGAATTACTCAGGGGTATTTAACCGTATCAAAATACTAAATACACAGCCAATAACTTCTTTATATCTTTTGACATGATTAATGTCACTATCTAAAAACAAATGTCAACTAAAAATTCTTGAAAGCTGAGGCCTTATGTACAAACTTTCAAATTTTTTTATTTTGGATAATGTTAACCTTTGACAACTGAAAATATTGTAACAAAGATATATTGATGAACTACACAGCCAAAGGCCTTATTTTCTTTACTTTTGTGAGCTACTAGGCTAATCTTGAATCCAGTAAGGTCATCTCAAAAATATCAGAATGAACTTCATCTATCAACTATTTTTGTAACTTACTAAATAATTAAATCACCACTATCCAACAGCAAAGCTTTTGAGAAAGATTTCATCTTCTGTACTTAACCAGAATTCAATAACTTTCAATCAGTTTGGAGGACAACCCTACATTGTCCAGTCATATCGATGGTTATTGTTCTAAGGTCCCTCCGAGATGAGGGCCGCACTTTCCATCATAACGAGTCTAGTGTAGCATCTGGAAGGTGTTAATACACAGAGAGCAGTGAGGATAATAAGTAATCAGAGTCCACCTGGGTTCAATCTGTCTGCAGAGAGAAGAGGCTTTGCCAATATGGTTCCGATACATATTTTGGGGCAACATGGATGAACAAGGAAGGAAACAATTTTGTAATGTCTGAGAAGACAGTTACTACTTGATGAAATGATTGTGGTCATATTAATGGGGTAAATTTGTCAGCACATAATCAGACAAAGGAAGATCAGGGCAACTCATTAATAGCTATCAGAGTTTGGGAAATACACCTTTGATAAAGTCTCATTTTTAGGGCTGTTAGTCATTTTCAGAAATTTGAATGGGCCATCCCCTTTGTAGCAATGGTAAAATTTCTAATTTGAATGGCCCGCCACCCCTACCTTTCCCAATCCTTGAGCTATAAATCAAGATTTAAACCCATCCCAAAGGGTTTCATTTTGCAATTTATCCAAAAAAATCTTTCAATTTCTTTATAACCAAAGAAAAAACTTTAACTAAAATGACAAAATATAAAATTGCTCAAATGGAAAGAAAACTATTTTCTTTCCTCCAAGGAAAACATCATTTACTACATCAACCAAATTTACAAAATGTTAATTCAGTGTTTCCGGCAAAAGCTACATTGACAATTTCCTGTCTTCTTAAACATTTTCAAATGAAAGAAACAATTACAAAGTGAAGGAATAATATCTGAATGCCAACTTTTAACAACTGGGCCAACTGTAAGGCTGACAAGACTGTATGTTTTCTTCACTCTCCCTCAAGTCAATAAGAAATCTCTGGGTGAACCTTTAAGTCAATACAAAGTAATATCATCTTTAGCAGTCCGGGCTGCGAGTCAGGCCGGTGCTGCAGCTAATCAGGCTAACTTGGAACCAGTCATGTATATTATCACTGCGGAACAATTTATGAGTGGGACCTGATTCCATGTATTGATTGCTCAGAGCATCCCTCAAGTGAATCTGGCCCTATACAAATATAATCTCAACAAGCGTGAGGGAAAGTCGACCTGGGAATTTACACACATGTCTGAAATTCATACAAATCTCTCATTTATCTCCCTACAGGCATGGCAGAGTTTGGATGTAAAAGTGACAAATGCAGACAACTCATAAATGTAATTTTTTAAACTGCTCCTGCTGCTGGTAAATATTGATCCGGGATCATAAAGTTCTAATGGATATTAGAAAAAGTTGTTTACAAAAATGGAAGATTGATGAAAAATATTTCCAATTAGACAGACACAATATTATTTCCTTTCATCTTTGAACAGATTTTCTTTTTCACTTTTGAGTATTTTCTCAGTGAAAAAAAAATATACAGAAGACCTTTTTGCTCGATATAAGCTTGTTTTCTTCAAGTGCATGAACCATCCACTATCAGTTTTAGCCAATGAGGTAATTGCCAATGAACTGGTTACAACAGGTGAGGGAGGCAAGCCAGAAGGACCATCTCGGCATCAGGACTCATTCCGTTGTAAAAACAAGGGGAGAGGTATGGAGAGCCAACATTCTGTAGTCCTGTCTTTCACAGACAAGGAATGTCAGGAATTGGATGTTCCAGGATTTGGCAGAGTGCCAGAACCAGAAGAAAGAACCATCTGGCTTGGTGTCAGTCCGGAAAGGAACCACAAATAACCCCCTGCAACTAGCATCTCTCAATCCCTCCTACAAGCTGAAGTATTCTGCTATCAACTCTTATGTTCAGGATCCTTTACTCAGTGAGTGACAGACTTGATAAGACTTATTGAATAAAGGCGGTATGTGGGACAGACAGTTAATTCATATGAATTCCCTCCAGAATAAGTGCAGTACTTTCAGAATATTGTGAGCCTTTTAGCGCTGGTCGAGAACTTGGGATCACTGGTATTAACACTGATAAAGAACGCTCTGTCAGGAGGATGCAGTCATAGTGAATGCAAATTCATTTTATCTGGAGAACTTCATCCAAATATTGGTCTTGTCACCAAATAATTTCAGATGTTTCACATATACGTCGAATTAAATATTTGTATCTCTTGTAATAATCTCATTGTGCTAAAGCAATATTTTTTAACCCAATCAGTACGGAACTAAGAAACATTCTCAGGAGCTGTCACTGATGAGGGCCCAAGACTTGACGCAGCAACAATTAATGTATGGCTGTAGAGTTGTCACATTTCCTAAGAATCACCAAAATAATTAAATTGGTCCCCAGGAATAAGCAACATTTACATAATGACAATGCTAAGATACTTTTATGGCCTTGGTTCAACCAAAAGTCACTGTAATGACACTTCAATAAAGTATAGGTTATTTACTTTCAAAGTTTTCAAAGACAGCTACTTCAACTAACCAATGGTTATGAATCAGGTAATAAGAGATAAATTACATACTCTAAAAATCCGTCATTCCTAAGAATCCTTTGTGATACAATTTAGAAAATATTTCATAAAACAATTGCAACAACTGTCAGAAAAATAGTGTAATGAAAACAGGTGATTAAGTGAATCAAACTGACACTACCAACACTAATACGAAAAACATTTTCTATTGTGGTCAATCTAAGCCTTCACTTGTAACTATTTTGCAATCAATGAGTATTCATTAATTCAAATTATGGTAACAATAAATTACCTTATTCAATGTATTAAGCACCCCAGGCATTTCGAAAATTGAAGAGAGAGGCGCTTATTCAAATGGCTTTCCATAAAATTCAAAAGATTACAAATTACCCAAATTCTGCCACCAAAATGTTCAAAATTGTTTGGCATTTAAAGTTTTTGTTTGCTTAAATGAGGAATAAAAAGAAAGTTGCATACATGCATGAACATACTTGAAATGCAGCTCCTTGAATAATGGAAACTCAGTTTTTGATGCAACTGCCTAGCTAAAATTATGAGAATTATGAAGTATTTGTGAGTTACATATGTAGTCAAGGGGTGCTTATTGGGAGAGGGTGCTTAATGCATTGATTATGGTAATTATCTCTAAAGATGTAGGTTTGGAAATGTTTCATTCAAAGTACACAAAAACAGTCAAAATGAACAGATTTTTCAAGATGATCAACTGAACCAAAGAAACTCCTTTTCAACCCAGAAACGTCTTTCAGTTACGAGGCTTATATACAGAGCTTCTGTTCCTCATTGATTAGATCAGGGGGATTTGGCCAATTCAGAACAGATTAGAACCTCTAAAATGGTAAAGCTAACCTTCTTCTCAAAATGTTATTACATAAGCATTATTTGTTTGATAACTAATATATATATAATACATATTTCTTGAAACAAATAACATTGATAATTGTTCGTATTCAAGAATCACTCACCTTTGCATATCCTTGCATTCTACCACTTTGCCGAATGTACCTTCCCCTAACGTTTGTACAACTTCATCTGAAAAGGAGACAATAAATGGACTTCAGAATATGCAGGAACTGAGACACACCTGAAAGAAACCAACACTGAGGATTATGGCACTAACAGTACACCATACTAGCAGACTTGCGACCTGGCAATACTCTCCTCTCTAGCAACTAGGTCATGTCTTGAAGCTTCTGCAATAAACTGTATTGCCATCAGTTTATTGCTAGTTCATTAGGTTTTGACTAACCTTGTTAGTATAAAGGCAGATACCTTTGCACGCAAGGTGAGGAATTCTAACTGCTTAGTTCAGATGATCGCTTATATTTCAAAATGCAGTTTGAGACTGTTTAACATTCAGAAACATTGTCACGTTGCGCTCAGTTAAAACAAATGAAATTGTGAAATCTCTCGGGTGATATGAAATTCAAACTTTGATGAATGTGGGTACTAGATGTGCCACTTGAACAAATAAATCAGTTTGACGGGATGATTTAGAACAAATGATTCAGTGAAAATAAAATTTATCCAGAAAAATGTGACTGGCTAAAGGGTTAGTTGTAATGGTGGAGATATCCCAATTGGCAATAACTATCTCAGCAAGTCTGCAGTAGTATGAAAGAATTCAAAGTGAAATGAACAGATCTGCCGCATCAGCATTTTTAATAAGCCAAAGTTAATAATGCTCTGAGCTGTGGGAATCATCCCCCAAATACATGGGCAGCTGCAGTGTCGTCCCACGGCAAAGGTTGCCAATAAAAGCAGAATATCACAGAAAATAACAATAATAAAGCATTTGCTATCGATTTTTTAAATATCAGCATGAAAATGAGGCAATGGTAACAACAATAACATAGATATCCTAGACTAAACGTTACGGAAAGTTGAGTACATCGTGCTTGAAGGACGTCGCCTTGGTGATAGATCAGGTGACCATCGTCATCATCGTTGACGCTTGGCGCTCTTTCACTGGTCTCCGGCTGCTCCTTTCAACCAAACAGCCATTTTCATTCCCATCATTCAACAGCGTCCACATCACAGGAAGTGGTCAAGAGAGCATCCAGCAATGTCGCAATTTGGAGTGGGGGAGGTCAGCAATTCAGTCATCGTAACGGCAATTGGGCGGCACGACACGCCACAATCGGCACATGAGATAAACAAGGGGAGGCAAGGCCAAGTAAAGATTGTGTCAAAATTCATGTGTATATACAACGTCATACACAACACAAGAATGTACTAGCAGTAAAAATCATACCTTACTGTAATTCTTCGCATTTTTTGGTAATAGGCAATAGAGTAGAGAAATATCACTTAAGTGCTCAGTCATTAATGATACAAGATTTATCCTGGAATCATAATATTTAATGATACCATCTTATCTTCTTCCCAGAAATTTCACATAGAACATCCTATTCTGGAAATGATGCCCTTGGTATGTTCAAAGCAATTTTGAGAACTATGAGGTAATCAGGTAAAAGTTTACGTCGTAAAAGGATTGAGACAACTTTAACCAGTCATTTCAAATTGTCAAGATAAATCCTGGGCATCATTTCCTTTCAAGAAGGCAGGCAGAGACTTCAACAGTTCAACTGGTACAAAGCATAAACAGAAGGCAGAGAGACTTTATCATCAACATCGACAAAAAGTTCTTAACTTTCTAGAGGGAGGCAGTTACACCTGTTGTAAAACAATTTGTATCATTGTAATGACAATTCATCAGCCAGGACTGCTCATTGGCTGTACATTATTATGCTGAATAAATTGTACTTTCACAAGGAAGCCACTGTACTTCCCATAGTCAGGTACCCATTTGTACAGGTAGGTTGACTGAGTGAGTCATCTCAGCAGGTTTAGTCATAGGTGTACTGATTTCCTAGAGGGCCATTCAGGTTAATCTGAACAGTTTTTTACCCTTTGGTTTAAAGTTTTTAAGGACACCAAGCCAAAAGGATAGGCGATTTCCCCAGGACCCCTTCTTGGAACAAGGTTTTATTGATACATAGGAAGGGCTCCAAGGAAAGTTTCCTGTTACAAGAGAGATGTATGATAAACAGCACTGAAAAACTTACAGTAAAAGGGGACGCTGCTAATAGTCAGAAAGGGAAACAGCTAGTCCTTCCAAAAATTAATCAAGGCTTACTAAATGGGTCTTAAAAATGCTTCAAAAGTTATAGCACAAAGAAGTGATTGCTTGTCCATAAGTGTCAAGTCCCTCCAAATCATAGACATTTTACCTTATTAAAGAATCTCATCGGCAGGTTATAATTTTCTGAACTTATTTCAGTGAAAAAAAGTTAATCTAATAAGATTTCAAGGACATTTTTGCTCTTAAGATGTATCTCATACCTTACATCTTTCTGTTGCCAGATATTGTACTAATTAAAAAACAAGACCACATGAAAATAATTTTTTCATTCCAAATGAAAAAAAAAACATAAGTCATTTGATTTGGCTGATTAACATTCTTACAGAATCTAATACACCTATGATAAATTTCAGACAAAACATTTCTGCCACAGATGTCAAGGTCACCGTCTACAGAGAGATCAAAATGATGAATAGTCTAGACCATTCTCACTTGTTCATCTCAAACAATGTGTGAAGGCTGACATGAAGTAAGGGACACAGGAAATAGTCTGCATTAAAGGAACCATTCGAGCGGCTTTCATCCGCCATCTTGAAATGTTAGTGTTGCGAGAAATCTGCATTGCGAGAAAATGCTGTATTAAGCTAAATCATTGACAAAATTAAGAAATAACAAATAGATTGATAGAAGAGCGGCATATTTACAAATAATTCATAATGAAATTTGTCAGTTACGACAATGTTTTGTCGTAGTAATGCATTCCACATTCGTAGCTCCGATGATTGGCTTCATTTCACGAAGTTTTTCTTTTTTGATCTATACACTTGATTCTTTGTCAAATTGTTAAATCTTGAACAACTGAAAGGTTTACCTCGTGTACATATTTGAAATTAAGTGTGAAAAGAATCATGTAAAAATCATATATATTTGTTAACAGGAAAGTCCTCCTGAATTTCGTTTCCACAAAAAATACCCCGCTCGAATGGTCCCTTTAAGTGAATGGGAGTCATTAGAGTTGATAGTTTACTACCAGCCCAGAGCGCCTGCACTTAAATCTGACATTTGTGGAAGAGGACTCACAGCCTTCTTCTCTCCATGTCTCCATGTCCACTAACCAACAGTTCCACTCACAGCAATTGCAATGATGAGGGTTAGCTGCTGTAATTGGGGGATAGTCACTTTAACTTGCAATGATGATGTGGTAGGGCCCACATTGAAGTGCTCTTTTTATTAGTTTTCCATATTTATCAGAAAACTTGTCTGGAGAATTGAATGTGTTACCAATGGCAGAGATGGGTTTAAGTTTGTTATTAACAATGCCAAAAGAATTTACAACAATCAAGAAGTTTTATTATTATGGATTTATTATTACAAATGGTTCCATCAGCACTATGATATCTTCAAAATTAAGTTTAAAAAATTAATTGGATAATTATAGGACTCGTAATAACCAAAAATTTAATTAACTCTGATTACAAATGCTCTTAACCATATCCTTTTCCAATAATTTAATATCTAAATCCAAGAAGAAAACAAAAATGAACTTTGCAACTTCTTATATTCACCACAGAACTTTATTTAGATAAATCACTATTTGGAAAGTTCTCAGCAAACATCAAGGATTCTGGCTCTATTGAATGTCGTCACCAAAAAACTTCAAAGGGGAGAAAAGCAGTAAAGGGGAAGAGTGGTAAACCAATTCAGACCAATCTTGGCCCACAGTAGGTGATGAGACAGTTATATTACTGGATCTACAGCTCTAGTGAGGCCCTTAGCCCTTGTGGAATACAAACTATATTAGGCAGCTAGCTAAACATTGATTGGTCAGTCAAGTCTTTGAGGAGGAGGCAGTAATCATGTTTACATCATAGAGACAAACTGGATCAGTGTCTTAGCTGGGCAATATTGACCGAGGGGTCCATACAACTCAGAATCAAGCTACTCAGTCTACATTAGCAGGACAATTGGGTATTTGGATCCTTAATTAGCCAATCTGACACTACAATAGTACATCTGCCTATTATTGTTTTCCCTATTACCTTTTGTGTACTATTTGATTTTCTCATATCTGCCAATAAATGAGCTAATCAAGGATATATATCTTGGACTTAATTTGTTGCTTAGATGAGTTCGCACCGAGATAAGTTGCAACATACACAATTAGGTTTCAAGCTTGAATAAGCTCTAGCTAATAACCTGATCAGTTTTCCTCCTTCTCTTTAGAAAAAAATTCCTTCAGAGCAAAAAAGTTTAAAACTTTTAATTGAGTTTCCAAAAACCGAAAGCAAAAAACAATCCTGAAAATATTTATATATTCCAAATATTGAAACAAAGAACTTAAAAAAAGTATCCTGCATCTAAAATTTAGATTTGACGTGGAGACATAGCTTGGCCATTGAGCTGTGTAAGGCATATATAGGCACTAGGAGCCTACATGGTGAAACCAGACACCATGAAGGCTGTCACTATCTTCCTTCACTCCTGGTGTAATAGCATCCCTCAATGAAAGCCTCATATCTTTCGGAATAAGCAGTTATACCAGTGGAACTGTATTGCCTCTGCTAGCCAAAGTAAACACACATCTTATGTTTTCTCCAATGAATATGTATGAATCTGACATTTCGTGTTAGCCAGGCTCCAAGAGGGTCCCAAACCATCAAAACAGCCAAGAGATCAATTTTACCCCTCTCATCCTTACGGATTTGTTTTGTACGGGGTCTGGAATTTTAGCTTTATCTTGCACTTGGTGTGGATCTATTCTGGGCAGCTTGTTGAAAATCTTTGAAAGTAAACAGTTTACCATACTTTGAATATGTATGTGTATGTATCTCTATGACTCATCTGAAACAGAGTCTTCAGTCTTTCCCCGAAATTCCTCAGTGATTAGAAATCACTGGAGATCAGGGAGCTTATTCACAAGTTAAATTTGGATTTAAGCAAAACACTTTTGGATTTGGGCAAACATTCATGTCAGATCATTCATAACAAATCAAAATATTCTACACAAAAGTAACAATTTTCATAGAATAGGAAAATATTATCCTTAAAAACATATTTATGACCTACAATCTATTCTGCAAGTGACCCTAGCTTGATTTGTCCTACATACTCTTAACTCCTACAATAACTACCCCACAGGCATTCACAGCACATACCTTCTTGGGCAAATTCCGTTTTGATTCAGTAGCAGGCATATTTTTCCCCCATTCTTTAACTTCCTTGAAAGCAGCTAAAACATCTACTCTCATGTCGAAAGACTGAGCCAGGAGCCTGCCCCTACCACAGAATGGTAGCGAGCCAGCGGATGGGTAGGGGGGTATGGGAGGAGGGGGTAACTCCAATGGGGGACTCCAAGTAACAAACTCCGCTAAACTTTCAGTGGCACCGCAAACAACAAAACACTGCACCGCTGATGACTTATCCTTCCCCGAAAGTCTTCTGTGTTAGAGATGGGGGCCAGAGCGTGTTCCCCTCCAAACCTTCCTCGGTACAAGTGAACAGAGGCCTGTCTCTACTCCAGACTACATGGGAGAGGGGTGAAACTTCATCCCAAGAGGTAGAACCCGCTAAAAATAGACTCCAGTATGGTAGCAGCAGCATCTGCTAGAGTTTCACTTTCCAAAACCACATGGGTGCAGGCAGCAGCTTCAGGAGGAGGGGGAGGGAGAGGAGGGGGCACATGAATTCCTATGGTGTCCCTACCAAACAAAATGGCTGCTGTGTGAAGCAGGAGGCTTATCTCGTTAGCTGGTACTGCCCATGGTGGCCATTATCTACATGGAGCAAGGTCCCGGCAGCAGGGCAGGGCAAGCAGAGCGGACTGGCTGGAGACATCAGCTGAAGAACCCTGTAGTTTAGGACCATATAAGCTAGCTCACATTTCAGTGTTACTCAACTCAATGATGCCTATCCTTCATGTAATGCCTGCTTTAGACTTTAGATGTTATGTCTACCTTTGAGACTCGGTTGTATAATGACTTTCCTAATATTGATTAATATTCAGATGCTGTTTCTAGAAATATTCTTACTTAATTATTTTCTTTTATTAAGATTGAGATTTCGAGAAACAAATTACAGTAATATACTGAATATTATGACATTGAAATGTGTAGTTAGTTTTCAATCAATGACTTTAAGTTCAGCTATATTCAATATTTGAATTAAAACTAATCTTGACTATGTAATTAATGGCTTGAATTAATCTTGACACTTATCATTTGAAGTAAGGTTCTCGACTTATTAGTTTAATCTGACCATGGTTTCCATCATTAATCAGTTGATGCCAAAGTGAGGGCCAATCTTCCAACAGATACTTAGAAAAGCCATACAGAAGTGCCTCACACAGGGATGACTAAATGACACAATTTACTTCCGGTACTAAATCTGGACTAGGACAATCTTCAGCTTGCAGTCAGTGAGATAAGGGGATAGCTTTATCCCTTATTAAATCCAGTATTAGTGTGATTGATGAAGGAATCAGGTTAGAAATAAATTATGTATTCTACCAAAATTTTTGACACAATGACCTAAAACATCTGAAACTTCTGTGGGTCTTTGGTAGTTAAACCTTGTTAAAGCTAATACAACATATTTTAGTCAATTTGAGAATATCTATGAATTCTAAGTTTAGATAGATTAATGTTAAATTAATTTGTAATAAAAACAGTTACAGTATGATTCTAAAATCAGATTAAAATTCTTTCCAAAATTCAACCATCTTTTAATAAATATAAGCTTTATTTGTCAGTAACCTTGTATAATATTTGAACTTAGCTATTATGTGATGGAGATAAACCAATTTTCAAAAATACAAATTTTCCAATTTTAGTTAGAATTTCAATTACTCATAATTGCTTGTAATAATACATTACACCTGATCAATGATAAATATCATAGTTGAATACTGCACATTTTTAACTTGTCCTTTTAAATCTCATGTACTTAGGAATTCGTATAAAGTTTTAAACCAACCTACCCTTGAAGATTTAGTTATAACAAGAGAGGGTATCCATTAGTAGTTGATGAAAGAAAGCTGTAGTCCCAACTCAAATCTATTACACTGTGTAAACAGCCGAGTTTCTTCCAGGAAGAGAATAAAGTTGAACTAGTAAACATCCCATCTGTTGTGACTAGCCACAGTATCCATACATACGAGGGAGGGACATGTTAGCATTCCTTACACTGACATGCCGATCACAGCTTCTAATCGGTCTCATAATTAATCCGATGACATCATGGGTCAGCAATGTGTCCCCGGGTCTGATGTATAGACAGTGAGGTGGTGGACAGAGAGTGTTTTGTAGGGGAGGCCAGCAGCCACTTGCTTCTGCTGCTGGTGGAGTGACCCAGTTCACTGTCGACTGACTGAGTGACTCCAATCTGAGCTAAGCACTCCCTTCCTGTCACCAAACCTCCACTTACATCTATGTCAGTGTTAGCGTACACCCTGACATTCCACCACAGCAGCTGCTCTTAGCCCTCCACTTCTACATTTGGGACGAAAGGGAGTCACAAATCTAATGTGACACAATATTGATTCAGTCACATAATAAGTGAGGCTGAAACTATTTTCATGAGTTGAGTTGACCCTTCAGAGTTGACTTTGGTAACATCGAGCAATTACGTTTCAGAGTGACCGTCCCCTGCTAACAACATGGACTCCGCGAATAATTGGCACAAATTAACAAATTGTTCTTGGTTGTGGACCTCCTAGTCACTTAACTGAAGCAAAGAGTCCTGGCGACGGGAACAGATTAACCGGCCAAATGGTTTGAGGCCCGAGTCAACAGTTGTGTGGGATGTTCAATAAAAATCATCAATATTGGGAGGAACTGTGTCTGGCCTCAAAGAACTGGCGACCAGTTTGGCAGGCAACAAGACGGAGAGTCCATCTGCCCTACTAGGCCCCATCACTTGGACAATCTGCATCCAGTACTGGTCTTATGCATGGCAAGCCTTGCCCTATACCTTCCCCATCTCTATTCACAAATCAATATCGAAACTTGACTGAGCACTAGTCAATGCGAAATTTCTCTACTTCTATTGCCTGGTCCAAGACACAGAGCTAAGGCTCTATATCCCAAACGCTCATCAGAAAATTTTGGCACACATTTACTAGATCTCCTCACAAATAGAGCGACAGACAGAATAATGACCTAACAGTCATTTGTATGCATGATGGGCTATCATTCTGTCGTCATCAGGCTATTTGATAAAGACTGGTATTAGTCTATGATGCAATGCCTGCTTGATCCCCCTTCTAACTAACAGAAGAGGGTCACAGAGACATATACCTTGCTTGTCCCTCACTCAATACACCTAAAATCATATCACTATCTACACTATATCTGTATGCATTTTAACAATCAAATATCTCAGCAGCTGCGACAACTATTATTTCAATACTTACCCTATGTCATGCAATAGCACTTACCGTTTACTTGTTTCACTTCTAAAGTGCATTATTTCTAAATGTTTTAAAATATCTTCCATTTCAATTTCAGGAATTTTCATTTTCAGATCACTTCCAAATACTTTTGACTTTTGATTTTTGGTTTCACTTCAATTACTTTGAAAGTGGAATAAAAAGAAATGATAGAAGTAAGTGCTAAATTCAAACGTTATCGAACTTCAAAATCATCAATACCCACCTGCTGACACAAGACACAGCCCTGTGAACTCTGACCCCCCTCATAACTTTTCTTCCTAGTCAACTAGCAGTACTACTATACAAGTTCATGTTAATGACTGCACAACCAAAATGGAGGACAAAGAATACCTACCCGACTAGACCCTGTGGAATACGACCGTCTATTTTTCCGCTGCCGGTTGCGTCTCCTTTGTCTGCGACTGCTGTGGTGGCTGCCAGAGTGGTATCGTGAACTGTGGTCTGATTCTCGGTAATGGTGGCTGCGACTGTGATGGCTGTGGTTGTTTGGACTCAGAGATCTTGACTGCGAGTATGATCGTTCCCTGTGACGATGTCGGCGATGTCGTGGTCTGCGCTCACTGCTGATACGGCTGTCAAAGAAAAGCAAATTTTTCTGTTACAAATTTGTCACAAAATATTCCCTGGCAATTAGCCTTTTCTTGCATGGTATCAAAAAAGGAAGACAGTAAGCGTTGAGCCCAACTAACAGGATATCATAACTGAAATGGACAAAGGTGTTTACTGCTACCCTACTGATACCATGATGCAAGACTTTGATCACCATCATCATGTTCACAAAATCTGTATGAGGACTAACTTCAGAAACAGATTCAAGGGGCAAGATTCCTTCAGAAATAGAAAAAGTTACATTGGCACAAACTCTATTAACAATGTAATTAGAAATTTCAACACCTAAGATTTCAGTTACTGGGATGTAATGATTTCTGAAGATGTCACTATTTGAAAAACTATGAAAATTTTATTAAAATGCAGGTTTAAGGGCTATAACTTTCAGAAAAATAATTTTTCAGATATAACTTTTTAACACAATCAAGAATTATCCGTTCAAACAATGTTCTTGTCAAGGTGTAAAGGTTTCTCCATTGTAGCATCTCTATAAGGTTTCTGTTTAATCAAAGGACTGAAGCGTCGTTACTAAATGAAAAATAACTTTTCAGCTTGGTTTTAATATTCAACCAAAAGTACCCCCTCCAAATTTAAACAACTTTTTTTTACATGAATAGCCCCAATGAACACTTAAAAGCCAAAAAGAGATTCAAAAACACAACTACAAGCAAAATCTGATAATATGCTAAATTCATCTAAATAGGATTCAAGGTGAGTTGACTTTGGGTTAAACGCTGCTTTCAAGAGTATTTCACTTATATCATGGCTGCTAGTATTATTGAAGGGAGAAAGCCTGCAACACAATAGTGGTTATACAGAGTGAAACATGCTAGAATTGGCTGGAACTAGCAAAATTTTGATTCAAACAAACCAGAGTAAAAAGGTTCAGCAAAACCAATCAAATGTGATATTATGGCCACACAAAGTACTGTATTTAGGCAAACGCGAAATTAAATAGATCGGTTATAACACAGATGTTTTACTGTTATTTAGCCTTAGGGCTTAAAACTGCGTCAATGTTTTGATGTCTGAAGTCAGGTGCATTCGTCTTCAATTGATTCAGAGAGACATCTTATATTACTCTTCCTTAAACCGTTTTTCTATATGTACCTTCATACTTAATTTAGATCATTTGCTTCCTCTCAACTCTAAGAAGTGTAACAGAAACTACAAATAAAAACTGTACGTCCTTGATTCTAATAGTGTTTTGAGGAAACTTTGTGGGAGACAACCATTTTTTATTGCTTTTTCATCAAAGTCAATTAGCATTTACTGACACAGACGACGATCCGACTTGCATTTTATAGACCATGATAATAGATCAGTTTAAACATTGTTTTTATCATTATTGAAATATGTAGCATTTTTTTAATTATATGTAAAATATTTAATCACTAGTACAATGACTTTCTGTTATAACCCTGGGCTTAAATACATGAATTTCTGGTATAATTGTTAAACATAAATGAAACATTACCTTCAATTGTCAGAAACTTAAATACGATAGTAGCAAATCGATATCATGATATTAAAACATATATGATGTTGACAGCATCATTAACAAGATATCTTATTATCCATACTGTCAGGGTGACAGAAGGGTAATTGATACAGGTCTTATTTCAAGTGAATTTCTAATGAATCCTAAAGAAGCGAACGCTTTCAGTGTCAACTCTATGAATATAGGAAAAGTGTCAAGCCCAGTCACTAGTGAGTTCAGATGGTTCGCCCACTCAATCAATAACAAACCCAACACAAGCCTTCAAAATCAGACTTGTATTGTTGCTAATAAAGATGACGCTAAACATTCTAGGGAACCAAACATGATATTGGTCACTTACTTGGTAGGTTACATTTTCCTGTAAAGTTCAATTTAATAAAATCCTCTCAATCTATACATCGTTACATGTCAATCATTTTATTTTTTAATTTCATTCAATGGCAACATTTAATGTCATTTGGGCAAATCAATTGTAGTTCTTTGCTATGATTTACAAATGTTGATCGACAAAAATGCTTTGAAATCAGTTGTAACTTTAAATAGTGCCTTGATGTGTCTCTGATAGAAGAACTGATGAATGGTGGCCTTGTTCATAACCCTCATCTTCCCTAGATTCAAACAATCAGAGGCCAACTAAACATCAAATTAAGCATTTTGGCTTTCTTATCTAATTGAATGGCTTGAGTACAAAGGTCACCTAACCCCTGTGTAGAAGTAATCACATAACATAGTAATCAGAAATGCAGCAAGGTACAAGTGAAAGTGTCTACCTGGTATCAATGATATTGATATGAAAGACGAAAATTGAAATTACACGTTAGGTTGCTTGAATGAATTTACTTAAGAAAACTTACTCTATAGAAATGCAGCACTGTAGACATTAATGACAAAAGTATGTAACATAACAAAACATCTTTCATGAAAATCATCTTGTAGATTCATCAAAAACAAAAACTAAGTAAAATTTGACACAAATATCAACAAATACAGTAGTTATATAATTCACTACAATCACTAGATAGCAAGAGTAGTATCCCAGTGTTTGGGTGAAGGTCGGAGAACACAGCCATATTACATGGATGTATACAGTGCTCAGTCTACTGACCTACTGGCATTCTCAATTTACAAGGACCAATCCACAGAATGTGTACAGGGTGGGGTACTATGAAATCACAGACAGACAGACTTCCACAAGGCAGAGGTTAAGAAGATGCAGTCATACAGACAGAGGTGATATGGGGTTTCACACCGCTTTAAAGAGTATTTCACTTATATCGCGGCTGCTAGTATTATTGCAGGGAGAAAGCCTGCAATGCTATTGTGGCTATGCATTGCGGTGAAACCTGCGAGCATCGGCTGGAACTAACGAACCATGGGTGGTACTGCACTGAAATTCAGTGTAGCATTGCACCCAAACCTGACTGCGTGTAGAACAGTTCTCTACTACAGACAAAGTTGCCGAGCCCTTGGCAGTATTCTTAAGAATTGTACAGGACTCCTTATTTATATTATTTCATACCAAATATTGAACAATACATTTTTAGCGAAATCTTTTTTTCAGGGACTATATGTTAGTCTATCTTGCCCCCTATACAGAAAGACACAGACACAACGGAGAGATACAGATAGATTCATAGAAGCAAAACACAGATAAATTCATATAAAGAGAATTAAATCCTATGCATGTATGCAGAAGACAGGATTTATGAGTTTTAGTGTGGACTGAGGCATACAAACACACAGACGTACAGAATGACAGGTCATTTGCTTGACTAATGGACAGATGGACAGAACTGGAAGACTATGTTTACACAGCTGCAGAAAATATTTCTCTTGGTAAATTCATTTCCACTTCCTCTATTCCTGAGATAGCACTCCTCATTCTATTAGGAGCGACAAGCTATGCATACTGATGCTTATGAACGTGAATTTGTGCACATCAGTGTGCTTAGTCAAACCCAGAGAGTGTAGTTCATGATATTTCCTAATTTCTATCTTGCCCAAAACATTACCTCTTGAAAACCTGTGTCCAGATTTTGGAGGCTCCTTTTTTATAAATAATAAGAAGATAGTCATTTTTAAGAATTTGTTTTTGCCAAAGAATCGGTCTACTCAATGTCAGCTCTGAACTTCAACTCTGCGGTGAACTATTTCACTTTGCAAAGATTTTATAAATATTGCAACCAGCTTGACCAAATCATGCAGTCAAGACTAAGCAATTGTAAATCACAAGTTTATTTTCAAATAATGCAAACAATGTAATAAGCTACAAATTATGAATATAATATATTACCACGGCAACAGCTGCCAGGGTTCTGTAATGAATAGAAGTCTGGCTTAGCTCATAATGAAGGTGCCTTAGATAACTTCTAAAACAGATATCTTAGGTTTGGATGACCCTGCCTATACAGCTAACAGAATGTAAACATGGTGGGAACTATACTTCAGGTCAACTTTTAGATTTCATACAATCAAATGCTTGTATTGCTCCATTTCAAATTGGTTTCTACCTAGTGTTAGGAAAATGTTATTGCATAGATTTATTAAAGGGGCAGTAGCAGTTTTTTAAAAAGATTTACTTCTTAAAATTTTCCAAAAAAATCCATCAGTTAATGTCAAATGTATTATCTTCTGAGGGTCAAACATGTCCTTAGTCATCCTGATCATTTGAACCCGTAAATGATAAAATCAAGTATCAAGCAAAAACATTGGCAGCCATTTTGTGTGAACACCTTTCAATCATTTGAAACAGGGAAATGCATTCTCATAGCTGGATCGACTATTTTATGTTCGTTTTAAAATTGCTTATTTTGATCGAAAAACATTGTCTTGCAAAAATCATATATTTTAATTATTATGAAACACAAAAATCATACTGGTGCCCAATTAAGTCTCTTTTCAGTTTTATTCAGTATGTGGTTTTCTGTAATAATACAGACATGTAGGTTACTGGATGAGTTCCTGTTAGCGTCGCTTGGACGATATTTCAGCCATTAGCGGTGAGCTTACTGGAAATAACAAAGGATGTACTTTCATAAGATTAGTAACTGGTTTATATCTGTTGGTATTGTAATGACAAAGATTTTGTATCAAAGTTTTAGTTTGTAAGAACCTATCATAAACCACTTCAGCTTCAGCTGATGTAACTAATACAAATTGTATGACTGGCATGCAAACAGAAGTCTCAACTCATAGAATGCAAGGTTAAAAAATAATTTCTACATAATCATTGTGCGGCAATATTCATCTCTCTACCTCTATGGTCGCAATTTCAGTTAACAAAATTTCTGTACAACATTATTGTGAACTTGTGTTATAGACAATATTTCTGCCAAATAAACGTATCATTCCTATGTTAATTGCAAAAACTGGTTGACATAAAATGCTGCTGAAATCAGTTGCCCTGTCACAAACATTACACGCAGAACAAGCTGTATTTCTACTGTACTGAATAAGTTATCTTGACACAATTATTACATGGATCCCCTGATGCATTATCTCAGTTAACAACATGGACATATGATTCTGTATCATCTAGTTATTAATTAAATAGTTATCCTGACACAACATTAAATGGAGCCCTACTCTACTATACTGAAGCAACTTGCCCTGACACAAACGTTACATAGAGACAAGCCCTACCCCTACTGTACTATAACAAGTTGCCCTGACACGAACGTTACATGTAGGGCAAGCCCTACCCTTACAGAACTGAACAAGTTATCTTGAGAAAATTATCACATGGACCCCCTGATGCATTATCACAGTTAACAACATGTGTTCTGGTCATGATTCTGTATCATCTAGTTATACAACTAGCATATAACCTGGTGTAATGTTTACTGAGTTGAGAAATCAATAGCAGGATGCCTACTGCTGCAAGTTGCTAGGAAATGTGATTGAAAAGGTCTTTCATTTAAAAAAACATACATATATTATCTTGACTTAACAGATCATCAGAAAATATAAAAGGTATAGCACATATTTTTGTTTATATATATATCTAATTTGGGCTTAATATTTAGCAATGGTTTGCAAATCATAAAAAGAGCAATGTAAAATGAATACATACAAATGGCTCGCATCCAATTACATTAACTTGGTCCATACACAAACAAAAATATTTGCTTTCATTTCTAAATGTCATCAAGTAAACGTTATTTGCATTATCGGTTTATATGAATATTATATTTTCGGTGTAATAACGTAAGTGAAGGTCTGTTTCCTGTTCCCTTATGAAAACCGCCAGAATTATCACAAAGTACTTGAGCAATTACTAGTTTCTATCTCAAATTGAAGATAAATGTTTGAATTTGCTCCCTGGTCCATTCCCATACATGCACTGCACATCTGGCTTACTTCAAGATACCAAGGCGGCTCATTTGGGATTATTAGCGTCTCTGCTTATTACGCTTTGCACAGAGACTTTCCTTTCGGTCATGCATTAAGCAGGTATTTTGAAAGCTGTATGAGTTTGTATGAGTTGATAGTCTGTATGCAACAGTATGGCATTATTGAGACAATTAACTAACCAAACAATAGGATACTGACAAAACGTAACCATATATACAGTCAAATCTGCTGGTCAAGGTGATATGAATATAGCATTCTCTTTCAGATATTTCGGATCTAAAGAAGAAGTAAAATAAAAGCTCTAAGGAGCAATGACATTGATTGTAAATTGTAGAAATGACTTTAACAGCATTAAAAACTTCCTACACATACCAGCTACACTAACAACCTTTCACAAATGCTTGAGGGAAAGTAGAGCTATCAGTTTCTGTATTCTGGGTGATATTTATCATTTCTCTTTTCACAACATATTAATGTGTAAGACCTGGAATTTTACATTTACCCTTATTTACAGTTAGTTCTTAAAGGGTTGCATCTGTTAATTTACACAAAGTAACATATCTGCCATGTTCCTATTTAAGAGGACAATGATTTTTACAAATCATGACAAATATCAGGTTTTCCTCAAAATTTACTCCCTAGATTTACCTGTGTGCGTAGATAAGTCAGTTTGAGCTTCCTATGTTCATTAGTCTTGGAGAAGTTCATTAAAGCTTTGAAGGCTAATGCCTGCCACGACATATTTGGGAGAGGGCTTAGAACCAAAAGTACAACCCAGATGTGTAAAAGTTGAGTGATGATTGCATATGCCATTAGCCCATCTGGCATTTTAGGCATATTGAGCTTAATATCAGCCAAAAGTATGACATAAGTTGGATTACAGGCTATCATTGCTGAAAAATATCAGAAAGAAATTGGATGTGCCGTTATTTCAGAACACAAACATTATTATTGGTTAACATTTAAATGATTTAATGACGATTGCTGTTCCTGACTTTGGTCATGAAGATCAAGTAAAACATTTGTAACATTTTTATTAATCTTAGGAATAATTTTTCAATGATAACATTCTGAAAATGCCTATTTAACTAGATGAATAGGGGTCATATTTTGACACAGTCTTCTTTCAGAAGTTTTAAGAAGAATATTCATAATGCAACTACTCTGAGAATCAGATTAGATATCTCAAGGGGAAGACTGTCCTTTTAGCTGTATAAAGGTAGCTGTAGATGAGTAAGAAGACAGAATGAGAGACACTGTCGTGGATTGAGAGCTATTCATTCTTCATGTTGAGATGTTGGCAGTTACCTGGACCTGGTGAGAATGTCTGCTGTATGCATGGTATTACACACATAGATATCTGCCTTTATCTTCTAGCTCCCAGATGCGCCCCGATCAGATGGCTCACTTGTTAAAGCTACTCTCTTCATCCACATGGGAATATACACAAATTGCACTATTCACATCTACAGTAGTCTTACATAAGCTTGGTTCAATAATTGAATCATATAAACAAATTGACTACATTGCAGGAACATAAAGAATTCTTACAAGTTGAGCTACACTCAAACGTAAATCAATATCAGAATTGTAATTTAAGTGACGGGATATCTTGAAAGGTGTCTATAAAAGCAAAGCTTAATCTAAACAGATTAAATTTTAAGTGCTAACAAACACATATATCATTTCATCTAACATTGTTGTATTTGTGATCACAGTATCTTTGAGAGTACAAATTATTGTTTGTTTTTGGGTGAAGTCTCAAGCGTGATTCAAACCTACACTCATGGAGTCGGGCAACACCGCCAGCATTGACTGTACAAGCAGCTAACAGTCTTAATTGACAAGAAGAAATATCAAATCAAAATAAAAATTCTCCAGAAATTAAATGTTTTAAAATTTTAAAGATTTATATTATTGCCCAAAAAATTTGGGTCGAATTAAACACTTGAAATGCTGAAATAATTAGTGCAAAACCATTGTGAATAACCTATTCATATGAACAACTAGAGTTCCCAGAACTATAAAGTTAAGACGATAAATATTAAATCAAATTCATCATGAAACGTTATTGTTGAAAAGGGATTTGTTACAATGGCTTGTAATGTAAATGCTGCACATACAGCAGTGTGCAGGCTGATGCTGTAAAGATAGGTAGGTAGGTAGGTATGTGTGTAGGTAGTGTACAGCACATCTGTCTGTACTTAGCACTCCAGTTGGATTCAGATTCTTGGCAGAGGGCCAGCCTCCTCTGCCTAGACACTGAATACAAATGAGCTATTATTGGCAACTCTTGCTTCAATCCCCATGAGGCAAAGGGAGGCAATCTATGTGGATTGCAGATTGTGTTGATAAAGAGGGATGAGTTAGCTCCCTTTATTGTTGATCATCTATTCAGTACACATAAACTTTAAAAATACTATCAATCGGATGATGGACCACCAGCTTAAAGTCATAGTCTCATTTTTGCAAGGTAAATTGTAATAAATGCCGGACAAATAGTTCACCACTCACAGAAATCTTTCCCCTGACGTTTGCAACAATTTTCAGAACTCTGAAGGCATTCTAGCCCTCAATAATGAAGTTCAAACTACCCTACCCTACCCGAATATAATGTTTTTTTGCGAGCGTTAGTCCTTACCACGTCATTTCGCAAAGGCCGTGACGAAGAACACATAAAATTTCCCACCTGAATATCCAATGAAAATAGCTAATAGCTTATGCTTTTTCAAATAAAGAAATAACAAAAAGGTGGTAAACTCAGTGAAGAATGCGTCTGTCATAAGTATCGGCGCTGCGAAGACTAGATTTCCGGTGTTTCGTACTCGCAATGGGATTGCACTTGATTCGGTACCTCATCGGTCTGAAACGGCATACGCCAATAAGCTGCTTCATCCAAAACTGTAAAACGGGCATAAAAGTGAAAATCTTTGCAAATGTGACAGGAAATATTTGTGTTAGCGATCAGATTATGTTCGTGAAGAATAATTAGTTCAGTTTAGTTGCCTTACAAAAATGAGACTATGACTTTAAAAAAAAAAAGAAAAAGAAAAAGAGACTCAATTAATGCCACAACTTTGTTGGACCAGCAACATCTTCTTTTTATAATGAAATTCCTTTAATTATAATATTTGGAACTAGGATTTTGAATTAAAATAATTAATTGGAATTGTATCAACAATGCACCAAGTGGAGATAATACAGAACATTTCATGATACGATATACATCATAACCCAGGTCTAAAACATTCATGATATAAGTCATGATACTTTATGTTTCAGTGAATTTCGATAGAAAAATATGATAAATAGATGATGAACACCATGATCGTTAGGAGAAATTAACAATTCTACAGTCAACGATATGAAACATGACACAAATGAAAATATTAAAATCATTTAATTAATTATCATGATTCTTAATTTAAGAAATAAAGTTTAGTCCGAGTGCTTTAACGTTATAATAGTTCAGGGCAAAACTATACTTTATTACAAAACACATTGGGGTAGAGCGAACTTTATTTCTTTTCTAAGATGCTTAAATGATCTTTACAGGGACCACTCTGATTATCTTAATTTCGAAATAGAATATAGTGTTTACATCGCTCACATTAATAATCCATGAACAGGGCTAACTGTTGGCTATTCCAAGTATAGAACCCAACCCCTTGTTTAAAACGACATTTAGTCGGTTAAAGCTCTGATTTTTTCAGTTTTGCACATTAACTTTTTCATTTATTCAATTTTGAATTATATTTTCTGCTTATTTTTTCTTTAAAAACTTAAACAAACAAATTAACACCTCTTGGTTTTTAAAAAACCTTTACTTTTACAAACTCTTGTCGCGCGATTATGCAGTGCTGGTCACATTGCCCATATAAGGCTTATGACGTGGTCAACATTCCACAAAGAATTATGGGTAATGTTTGTTTTGGAAGCGTGATGGCGGACTCAATCCTGCCATCTATTTTTTTGCTGCTGTCATAAACGTTAAAGGTGATGCTTTTATCTCTTATATAAGCAGACTGTTCGGGCTGTACACCCAGAATTATATAATCATTAGGTTGACCGTGTCACATTGAACCTGGTAGAGACGGTTGACGTGAACCAACGTCACAGTCCCACGGGGCGCCGTGACCCGACGCGAAACAACGCGGTCACTCGACAGTCGACAAGCATTTGCTTTCCATTCTTATTTCCGGTAGATAGAACTAAATGAGGTTCGAAACTAGTCAACATTAAAAGAAACATTATCGGCAAAAGCGCCAATACGATAGACATTGATAGGGACAAGCCATGTTGATCGAAAGAACCGAGATGAAAGGTTACCATTGACGCGTGATCACGAGGGGGCAGCGGGGAAGAGCGGATATAACGTCATTCAATTGTTACGTCATGAAAAAACTATACCTTTATTGTCTGATAAAGTACTTTTTTTTCGATTGTTCTAACCGCTAGGCATCTTAGAAACTACAATATTGTCATAACTCTTGTTCTAAGGCTACCTTCAGTCTGATTAAAATCGACCATGTTCCGAGGAATAAAAGTTTCAAAATATTAAATATCGAGATTCAAACTCTATCTGTCTAGGCTATCCTCTCCACAACGGTCTGACCGCAGCCTACTGTAGCGCACGTTCTTACGTAAACTCAGCTAACCAATCACAATGTGTGCGGCAAAAGCATTCGGTATCAGCAGGTAGGGGCAAGTAACTCCAATTTAACATTCGTTAACCCTGATCGCCGCTTTCCTTATTTTAAACATGATGACGTAATTTGTTCGCTAATGACTAGGTTTTTTCTGCGCTAAACTGGTGTCAGCATGTGCGAGCAGTGAGGCTGCCTTCAGATCGTTGTGGCTGTCTTCAACTATCACCATCAAGCAAAAAGCATTAGCAGCCATTTTTGTGTTAACACCTTTTAATCATTTACAGCAGGGAAATAAATCAGCATAGCTTAGCTGATCATGGAAAGTTTGATTTAGAAATGCTTCTTTTCGTTTAAAAAACACTGTTCTGCATTTGGTAATATCAATTCTATTTTTGTTTTTGAGAGATCACTTTAATTATCTAAAAAAAGCCCAACTAAATGGAAACGTAACCAATACCATAAAATATATTAGCTTGTGCAGAATAAATACTGATATTATTCAAATCTCAAAACTGAATAAGGATAGTAAAAAAACCAAGCTAATACTACAATCACAGCATGTATCTCTAGTCAGAATAATTTGTTATCCGACCACAATCATATAGGTCAACCAATGTCCATGGTTCATGAAAGGTTCACTTACAAAGAAATAGATGAAAGTTCATGTGGCAGGGTGAATTAAAAGCACTCCTACAGGCCATTGGCCAAAGGAATAACTCTTTGGCTGAATCGGAAGAGTGTCTGACTTTCACCCAGAGTTCCCAAGTTCGAATCCCGCTGGACGTTATCTCACAATCACTTCTGTTACATTCACACTAAATATTATGAATTCAAAAGCATTTAGAAACAACATCAATTAAAACAACCCTAGGTCATGAAGTGAAACAAACTCATAAGTGACTTCACCACGATCCTATGTCATGAAGTGACAGAAACTTATAGTATATTTATACACCAGTTGACTTAATTCACAAATTAATGATCCTGGAAAAGAAACTTAAAGAGGGAGATTTCTGTGCACATCTTGAAGAAATGGTTCGTGAAGCAAAGTGTTAATTTGACCACCAATTGACCAAATATTAAAGTCATAGAATCACTTTTGTGAGGCAACTTAACTGAACTTATTATTCTTCACGAGCAAAAATCTGATCACTTACATGTTTTTTCTGTATTTGAAAAAGGTAATCATTAGCTACTTTCATTGCATATTCAGCTGAGATATTTCATGTGTTCTACGTCATGGCTTCTGCGAAATGACGTAGTAAGGACTGACGCTCGACAAAGACAGAGTAGGGTGTTTTGAACTTCATTATTGAGGGCTAGAATGCTCGTAGAGATCTGAAATTGTTGCAAACGTCAGGAGAAAGATTATTTAGAGTGATGAACTATTTGTCTTGCGTGCATTACACATTGCCTTGCAAAAATGAGCCTATGACTTTAACAAAAAGGAAAGCAAAAAACAATCCTAAAAAAATAATTATTTATAAAGATTATGAAGAAGATTTAATTCAGAAACTTAACTTTTCTTAATAATAATAGCTTATTTGTATTGCTACTATTTAGTGTTTACCTGCAAGCGTATATGTACAGCAGGCTGAGGGCAATGTGGATGAAGTGCCTTGCCCAGGTACACAACACTGCTTACCTGCTGACCACTACACCACATAAAACTTTCTCAAATACATTTAACCAGAAAACTTTTGAGCACTACACATTCATTAAATCATACTACACTGTCAAAATTCTATCAGAAAACATTAAAACATATTTCATATAAAACCCATAAGGAGCAAAACATGAAACTAAAGTTGCCATTGATACTACCACAATCAAAATTCAAATGAACCCATAAATAAACTTTTTTTAAAGAGTGAAGATCAAGGTTCATATGAAGCTAGCATTATGTATAAGTTTTGGAAATTTGCTCCAAACAAACAACTTCCTCACCACAAAGTCATGTTTCAATGAGATGAGAGAAAAAAAAAACCTTGAAAATTTGTGAGCAAAGCACACTCAAATAGCCTTAATTCAGCAGTGGTCACATGCAGTTTTTCCACAAAGTCAAATTCTAGTTAAAAAATCAATAAAAATAATTCACAAATCAACCATATAATGATCATCTGATGACCATCGTTGACATGCCCATCAAGTTCCAAGATACTACCATTTATCATTTTGGAAAAGATAAATGAATTACTAATATTACTAATGGAGTCACTGTCTTGTTTCCATGAAAATGCAAAGATAAAATTCATATCCAGTCCTATAATCCATATCAGACATAAATATTGATCATTTGACATGTTTGTCAAGTCTGGTGAATTAAGTATATACATGTATTGTTTAGGGGATATCCTTGGCACAACATGACTTCCTCAGAGTTTGTGGAGTTAGTATGCAGTTATGCCAACATCTCTTTGTTTAAAACACGTATATTTTATGAGTGCTTCAATTACCAGAAAGAAAGAGATGGAGATTCCCCACTTCATAAAGATTAAATGTCTCAAGTTTTGTAACATTTGAGCAGTGAGTAGGGAGTTATGAGCAGTTCCAAAAATATGATATCTTTGGCTTTTTCAGCAGTCCTTGGGACTAAGAGTTATAGCAGGTACCTTAGACAAATCTCTTTCCTACCTGTGCGAGACTAATGCTAATTTTCTACCCTTGAACTAATCAACATCATTTCTGATCTCACAATAATGACAGCCTCAAATATTCAAGGAAATTTCATGCATATAGAGCACCTTCTTTCTTCCTTCAACTCAGCAATAACTGTGAAACGGTAGTTTAACCCACAATCGGTAGTTTATCATATTTTCAAACCATGAATTCACATAAGCCTGTTACAAGACTAAATTAGGAAAATTCAATTTCTCGGGACTCTTAATAATCAATAAATAATTGTTTTTTAAAGAAATGTTTTTCAGAGATGGTAGATAAAGAAAAACGCCATGCTCATATTGCTTCACCTTCTGAAATAAAGAATTATGATGGTATCTCATAATGGAGATATAAGGAAAGTTATTGATATTTGAAACAAATAAAGATATTTTCAATGATAGATGACAAACAAGCGCCAGACCTCTAATAAGCACAGGGTCTAAACCAAATGATTAATGCTCCTTTAGTTATACATTATACATATGTTAACTTCAATTTTCTAATACTAAATAAGCAGTGAGTCTCCATTTAGCGCTTGGCAGAGAGGGATCAAGGGGTCCTGAAAAACATGTGCCTAGGTGTTTATTAGAGGAAATTTCTATTATAACAATTCTATATTACATCAACATCAACGACAACAACAACATCAACAATCACTGTCAGTAAAATTTACCTTCTGGAATGTCCTGAGTCATAATAATCATCATCATAGTAGTCATTTCTTCGTCTTTTATGACGATAATCATCATCATAACTTGAGCCTCTGCTGTAGCTTCTCTTTCTGCGTGATCTGGGCATCTGTTGATAAAAAGTTTACATTAGCCTTGGTATTAAGCATTCTCTCATTGCTCGACTCAAAATTTTGGGAGAAGAGGAACACTTTTATCTCAAAACTCAACTCAACACTCTTTATTCTCCATTTAACTGCCAACAGTGGTAGATGAGACAAACATATACACATTCTACATAATATACTTGGTAGCAGCTTACTGGCAATAAGAAAATTCATTGCAAGGAGTTATAGGTATCAACAAATCTGTAGTTTTCTGAGTTGTGAGATTTGGGAGCAAATCACTGCAGTAAGCTCATGACTTGTCTCTGAAACACAGGCATGATATTCTACATACCCCATCTGCCATATCTGAACTCATTAATTCTCAGTATGCTATGATGATCGAAAATATGAACAATCTTAGTTCCCTTCTTTGTGTACATTTTTTGGACAATGACTAAGTCAGGGTACTCTTTCTGTAAATATTCTTGTGTGTGACATTTTCCTTTCTTCAACTGTAGATTATTTGGATACATATTGTATCACATAAATGGTATGATGACCGTCTTGCAGCTTTCTTGGCAATACTTTCATGATATTTTGTTTCCCCTCATAAAATTTGGAATTAGGATATATACTGTCTTGGCACTAAGGTTATGATACACAGGTCTACTGTCAACTACTGCCTGTTTCAGTAAATGCCACGATATTATCAGACATGTGTTGGGAAAAGATGGAGTACTGTTTAAACATCTGACATATGCAACGACACACTAATCTATCATAATACTCTGTGATCTTAGGCAGTGACTGAATACAAATGAGGAAAGGTAACATACTTTGCATATCACCTCTTGTTTTTTAGCTAGTGAAGCTTTGATAAAAAATATCTTATATCTCAATATCTAATATTAACTGAGCACTGGATTTCAGTCTGATTAAAATTGACCGTGTTCCGAGGAATAAAAGTTTCAAAATATTGACTCTATCGAGATTCGAACTCTATCTGTCTAGGCACTGGATTTTCAATGAAATTTTTTTTTTACTTTTTTACAGAAGTCTTATTATTTTTTGTAGCCAACTGTTTTGGAAAATTAGCTAATCAGTGAATTGTTGGTGTTAGTAGTAAAAAAAACAAATATTCACATACTCCTACCTATAGTTTGATCACTTTTATGCAACAAAAGATATTGGAAAAGCATGTGTAGTAGTCAATCATATCCATGATTGAGGAGCACATTCAAAGGAAGAAGTTGATATAACAGTTGTTTGAACAGTTAAATGTAAACACTGGTTGCATATATATATATTTTCAATCTTGTAGGTATGTGCATACTTCTACTGAGGCCCTTTCTCCATTCACGCAATACATTTACAACTGTGGCAATGATTTTAAAGTGAGCAGGCTCCCAGATGCGTCAAAATGTATCAAAAATCGTTATCTGATCATTAAAATTAAATGTCAATTCATATTTGGATTGTTAAAAAGCGCCTGTAACTTACATAGACCGACTTATTCTATTTCATAGGACATTGAGAAGCTCCCGTTTACTATTGCACCAATCACAATTTGCGGTAAAATACCTAGGCAAGGGAAGTAATTCTAATCACCCCCGAATCAGGCGTTAACAAGCAAACACTTTTTGCGATGTTTCAAAGAAACAAGATAAATGATTAAAGTTTATGTGTACATAAGAACAGAAAATATGTAATTTGAATGAATAAATATCCATCATGTTTTCATAGACTTTAATTGTTTGAAATTTACTTTTTTGATTTATATTGAATAAAGAAACGAATCAATAATCATTGACATTGCCAACTTCAATCATGTTACTTATTCATGTCTAAGAAAGAATAATAATAATAATAATAATAGCATTCTTATACCGAGCATATATCCATGACAAAGCATGCTCAAAGCGCCATGAGTATTATTACCCTGGAGGGATAGTACTTTCGGTGCTGCCGCGCGACCGTATAGGTCCATACTTCCCCCTTGTTCAGGTACCCATTTGTACAGCTGGGTGAACTGAGTGCAAAGTGGATGAAGTGTCTTGCCCAGGGACACAACACAGGATGAGACCCAAGTCACAAATTTTTGGTGTCTCCACCGGGATTCGAACCCGGGTCTCTGGCGTGAGAGGCAAGCAAGCTAACCACTACACCACTGTGCTCCTACACACCACTGTGCTCCTTGTGGCTTGTTCTATGTTAAAAGATGACATACTGACATCTTAAACATTTTTCAATTAATATTTTCTTCACACAAGAGTTGCTTCTCATTTTTTGTCATATTTAAAAGTTACTAAGCGTTAATTGATTATCTTTCATAATTTGACAGACATTAATTGATTTTATAGTGGAAAATAAATGGCGGAGTGACTGTCACTTTCATTTAGATTTTTCTTTCTAAAAATCAACTAATATATAAAAAGAACATATATCTTGCTACGTTTTTTATTTTTCCATGAAACAGAGATTTCTTTCATGAATCTATGACTTCCTCTTTGGTTAGCTGCTAACAAAAAAGTTATTTTTTCTACATAGTATTTATCTTAAACCTCATATTCAACATTTGTCAACCTCTGAATAAATGTACAATGCATACACATATTTTGCACATATTGTAAAAACAAGCAAAAGAAATGTTTGCCACCAACATGGCAATGACCCCCGCCGTTATGAGATATTTAGGGGCTAAGCTTTACGAGTTATCGCGTTAACAATGTATTATAAAGTGGTCAAAGTGTTGTTGTGACCTTGAAAATGAGGTCAAGGTCACCAATGTTGACTGGCATCTGAGTCTTCTTCCATTTAAAGCTGTCATCAAATATGGACACTCTAGGCGCTAAGCTTTATGAGATATCATGTTAACAATGTATTTCAAAGTGATGACAGTGTCGTAGTGACCTTGAAAATGAGGTCAAGGTCACCAAAGTCCACTGGTGCCTGAGTCATCTGCTGTTGTAGGCTGTAGGCTATAAAAAGTCTAGGTGCTAAGCTTTACGAGATATCGCATTAACAATGTATAACAAAGTGGTCAAAATGTCATGGTGACCTTGAAAATTACGTCAAGGTCACCAGTGTCGACTCGCGCCTCATTCTTCCTCCATTGAAAGCTTTCACCAAACATGAACACTCTAGGTGCTAAGCTTCATGAGTTACCGCGTTAACGTACATATGGACGGATAGACGCCACTGAATTCATAGTCCCCCGTTCCGCGTTGCGGCGACGGACAATAAATAATTTAATCAAGTGTAATTTTAGATCAAATAGGAAATATTAGGTACTTGAAAGTTGACTCCTGACCAGTAAAAAGTTACCTCAACTTTTTTCTGAAGTGGGGCCATTCGAAGACAATGTTGTTATTCTTTTTATCTACATGAACTTTCAACAGCTACCTATATCTAGAGCCCTATTTTTAACAATAATTATTTCGACCTACATTATGTTTCATGACAATTGGTTTTTTCAACCACTAGTTAAATTTTTATTTTTTGACAACCTACATGAATAATTGACACAAAATTTTTGTAAACCAACAAATAAAAAATAAATCGGATAAAATCAATATCTCAACCATTGGCTTCTGTTTTATATCCACTTCTATGAACTTATTGACTTTCCCTCGTAACATTCATACCAAATTTGATGTTTCTGAGTCATATAGTTTTCAAGTAATGCTCCATAAATGACTTTGGACGGATACACGGACACCCAGACACACGGACAAGTGGAGCGCTATATACCCCTGACTATGTTGTAGTGGGGGTATACTTCATAGGTTTGCTCAAATACTAACTGCTATGCTAAAATCTTTTGTAACATGTTTATTTTGATAGTCGACTTAACAAACTTGATGGATTCTCTTATGCTTGTTTTTTTTAAAGAAAACTTCAAAAGAGTTAATAGTGATAGTAAGAAATCAAATTTTCACTCAAAATTTACTTTTATCAGTGCTATTTATTCATTTTGCAGTTCTTCAAAGCTATGCCCAGTGATGTGATTCCTTGCATGGTATGATTTGGACCTTTTAACTTCCATATGATAATAATATTCATTTCACCCTGATGAGTCAATGTTATATAGGAAATACTAGTATTGTATCAAAACTAGAAAGTGTTTTACTCATCAAAACAGATGTCTCTCCCATACACCATTTCAGCATAGCTATTGAAGCCGAATTAGGTCATGAAAATGGGAAAAATCATAAGTATGAACTCCAATAATAACAATGTGCTACAGGAGTTTCAGAAACTAACCATTTCCATCAAAATGACTAACTCCAAACTGTTGCCATGGAAACAGAAAAATATAAAATTGAAAAAGAAGTTGAAACCCCCAAAAGGCACATATACATGATATGAAGAGGATGTATACCAAATTTGGTGAAGACTGGCCAAGTAATTTCATAGTTATGCTTTTGAAACGAAGGGGAAAGCCTACACGGACGCCGACGCAGACCCTTCGACGGGAGACATAACTATGTAAAGCTTAACCTTTTCTATACGATTTATTGTGTACATGGACCTTTAAACTATCATAGAAAATTCAATGACTAAATGCTAGCATCAGATTAAAATGTCTCTGATTCAATAACATGAATGTAATTAATTCCTTCTTTAAAGGGGCTTAGAATATGTTGTAAGGATCAATTATGTAACACTTCATAAATGGTGTTATCTTATCGAGACGTAGTGGTTGTCTCAGAAGATCAGAATCCTAATGCTTATCAGTTTAGTAAAGTGACGATAGACGGGTTAATGATTTGTGATCGAAAACCAGACAGTGATGCGCGCCAATGATTCAAACGTAATTTCGGAAACTTATTTACAGCAGACACAAAGACAAACATTGGTTAATAATGTTAAATAGGTCTTTTAACTAACACACGTTAATGTTGATTGGACATATAATTTCAAATTCTTAAGAATTATAGGGCTGTTTTCCGATTATGGTGAAGACAAGAAAATATCATAATTTTGGCATTTCAGTAAATTCAGTGAAAAAGATGCAATTTTAAGGAGGCGATTTTAACTCAACTCAGGTCATAAGGTATTTTGGCTTACTAAAACCACATTAAAAATCATGAAATATCCTGTGTCACTTTAATCCAGGGGTACTTTTGTTGAACTAAATTTTCTCCAATAAATTTTTAAGTTTTTGTGTGTAACTCATAACTCTTGTTGTTCTAGGTCAGCAATAACTTTTTATACCATTTATCTGCTTATTTTCATTAAAATTATGTTGGTATGTGGTTAGGTTTTCATAAGGGCTGAAATGTTTGTAATTGACAAGCCTTACATAAACAAACCCGAACTCTATGCGAATTACTCAATTTCATAATAAAACTCTACAACCCCATCGTTTCCTTGTCCAATTACACTTTCAATGCAAGCATGTACAACTGAATACAATTAGAAATCGCACATTAAACATAAAAAACAACACCCACCGAAGCTGGAGACTGCTCAATCCAAAGTATTTTTAGATGCGTTTGCTTCCGCTGTCGACCGAATATTCACGGATATTACTGATGTTCTTTCCTAAGTCTACCGATTTCCTTCAAAAGTGGGACGATGTTGCTTCCGTTAGGGACTAAAAATCTCTGTTATTACCGTGTTTCACCGATGTTGACGTGTTTGTTTCGCGATTAAGCTGGTTTCCTTCCAGTAAGGAAGCTTTTCCTTCTATTAGGCACTGTTTTCCTTCAAATTTGGTGCATTTCCTTCAATTACTTAGGGGGGCAAAACAAAACATACCTGAAAGCTACATGTGTTGATAAAAAACTTTTATCTACTATATCAAACCAGTTCACATCTTACAAAATTTTCTTATTTATCCAGCAGCATAAAGTTCATTGCTACGCTCTAGGTAGGAGGGTAACAATGAATTCAATAAAAACAAAATCTTTTTAGATGTGCCAGGCTGCCATCAGTTTGATATTATAGACAAAGGGTTTATCTTTCCAACCATGTGTTAATTGAAGGTAGATTGTTTTTTTTTTAATTGACTAAGATTGACCACTTAAATTTGTCAGGAAGGTGTCACAGATAGAATTTGTGGCTCCAGATATGGTGCGTACCTGTGTAAAATACGCACAGGTAATTCAGTTAAAACTTAAAAAGCATTAAAAATTAAATCAATGAGTGACAGATATGCACAACTTTCCCAGAATACGAGTCAGATATTTGTTTGCAGGAGTAGTCGTGACTTTTCAAAATGAAGTTTCATTTCTACTTGTCAGATCTTTACATCTCGAATAGTAGTCAACTTGATGCCAACCTATATGAAAACAAGTGTTTTTATGTGGTAATTTTACTCCTCAATTTTTTTTTTGATGAGTGAAACTCCCCTGAATCCAAATAATTATCTGGAGCCCTGGTATTAAAGGGTGCGCAGTATTATCGGTATATTGCAATACAGGAACACCACGATACGTACCTGTACAGTCTTCTGCAAATATCCAATATATCAGAGGTTTTAGAATTTACAATTGCCTTGTAAACTAGCAAAAAAACGTAACAAAGACACCCTATGATTTTACAGAAATTTGTAAACGAAGTGTGAACTTGCTTAGTGGAAATAGCACAGACATGTCAAAAGTACGAAACCAATTACTTAATTATCTCTTTACAAAACGACGTCCAGTTGAGCATTGATTACTGTTCTAATTGCTGTTATTTATTCAAGATAACATAGAAAAACTAAAACATCGAAAGTACCATTATGTTGCAATACGCATTGCAATATGTTTTTCTGTATCTCAATATATTGCGATATGGAAATGAGGACCGATACCCTTACTGGAATTGGCTTCAGGTCCTAGATGTCAATAGAGGAAGACATCTAGCAGGCTGGACCAACATAAAAGGAGATATAAAGAACAGTATTTTCCTTCATTTCATTCACCACAGCATGAGAAATATTAATATTGTTACATTAGATAATGTTTATTTTTACAATGTTAAGGGTATTACCACAGTACTGGTAAATATCTTAATGTTGTAATGAGATCTTCAAAATTATACATAGACAGGCGGCATATACTAAAAAGTGGTTTGATAATCGTAATTAACAATAGAATAAAGACTGTAGCCTCTCGAGGGCCAGTGCTTGTCTCTCCGTTTGTTTATGCTGTCGAAAAATGAACAAATATGTGTTTATGATTGAATCGATGATAAATCAAGCTGACTTACATTTTAACCAAACAGATAGTATGAAAATGAAACGTATGTTTGACGTGTCTTTACCGTTAGTTTAGTTCATAACACAGTGGTCATGTACAGGTGGCGCGCGATGATGACAAACCAGGTCAAACATGGCCGTCTCACAAAAACATCGAAATTTTTCTTGACGTACGCCGAATATCGTTATTTTGAGAAAACCAATATATTTATTGAACATTCTTCTAAAACAACTTACGCTTATTGTTCTTCCTCTACTAACAGTTCCCCACAAAAAATCAAGATTCAGATGTCTTCGACAAGACGACACGATCGATGCAAGAGCATCCATTAGGTGCTGTAACGAGTACGTTCATTGGTTGAAATAGCCCCAATAGTAATGGCCAACTAAAACACGCACTTGTTATTTGTGATGATGAATTTGATTGGATGTCATGCGAAACATTGTTCAATAGAAAAAGGGGTTTCATTTCAGAAAGAAATGTTGAAAACATGGCTGGAAAGTCAATATCAAAGATTTTAAAGTCTTTTCATTTAAGAGCTGTTAAAGATATAAAGTTTTCATTTGATCCTTACAAAGAAAATGTGAGGTCAATCAGGTACGATGTTGTCGAATGGATTTTCCTTGGTTTGCACAATCACCACGAAATTGAACATATCCACGTGTTTAATTTCCTTTTAAAACTTGTTGCAGTTCGTTTCTCGATAAAATAATTCAGCACAATATATCCTTTAAGCTTTAAATTTAAAGGGGCCATACAGTAAAACTTTTAGCTTGACCAAAACAATAACCAAATTAAATTGCATTAAAACAACCATCCGACTGCACGCATCTAGATCAGCAGATGTAGTTCTGGTCACTTGTAAACAATAATTTGAGACACAAACTTGCCCTGAATCCTGTTCTTGTCACATTTGGTAATATGTTGCCCTTTTTTTTCAGGGAAATACTGTTTATGTTGCATTCTCCGAAAATCATCGAAACCAATCAAAATCTAAACATGAAGATTGATATAAAGTCTGACAGATCAGATCCACTCATGAATGTTACATTTGGTAAGCAGATTTAAATAATCTAAACCTTGTTGATTTATGATTTATGTGATTATTTTTCATAACATCAGTGCCATTTTTCATAATCCTGAAAAAGCATTTTCAGAGTTTTTAATATATAGAGAATATTTTTCTTTTCTTGACAATTACCATGTTTATCTCATTGAATGAGGTAGAAATTATATGTTATCACAGCCACAAGTGATTATATTAGACTTTTCTGCCTTACAAGATGAGATAAGCATGGCATTTACGAAGAAAAGAAAATTGCTATTTATTTTATGATTCTCTCGTATTTTTGACCAAGAGCCTGTCGATTAAACAAGAACATGATGTCCTGAGCATGTCATTACTTCAGTGCATTGTTTTTAGCAGACACTAGTAACTGTTAATCCATTCGATTGTTATTTTCTGTATTTTCAATTTTCAACAATCTTATTGGCTTTCTATAGCTGTGATTGTTAGTTATCCAAATTAAATACAATATAATCATGGACAGACAGGATGTAACCGATTATGGGAGGGATTTTTCAGAAATAAAAAGTATCACATAGAAGTTGTCAGGGGGAGATTGTATCATAAGTGTCATTATTCTTGCTTTAAGTGAAAGAATGAACTTGTGAACTAAAATATCTGCCTTTGTGTACTTGACCACTGAGGTTATAGCACTGTGTCAAAAGCAGCTTTACATCTTCACATCTTAAAATTGTACGGTTGTTAAGAGGATCAAATTAGATACATGGCCTTGAAAGTTTGGTACATGTGTACTAAGAAATGATGACACAGTGAGTGTCAAGTAAATGTTGATTTTCAAAATTCTTTTTCAAATATCAAAAGTTCACTCCTTTTGTAAAAGTTTTCATTAAGGAGTTAATTGTCTCCAAAATAAGATAAGATTTTCACATGAACACAAAGGAAAGTAATCTGACAGCTAGCATGATAAATTTTATCTTCTTTTATCATAGAGACACTGTGAGTTGTTGGAAGATGCAAAACTTTACATGAAAACCAAACAAAACATCATTAAATCGTCAAAGCAGTGGTCGATGAATGATCAGTTAGGTCAATCCATTTGTAACTGATGATCGATTGAGAATTTTGAATCCATTCCAGACACTAGCATGCTGATTTATTGGATTTTTTGTTGAAGGTGACGGTTACAAGATGACATTCAAGACAGCAAATCTATCGACTGTAGAAATGATGGAGAGACTTAATGTGTTGTGTTTGGAGAAAGACCCTAAAAAGAACATTGGTCCTGTTGCAACCACAAAAAGTGCTAAGAAAAGGAAGTGATTGTGACCTTTTGATTTTTGTTTTTATATAAAAAATATTTGTGTGTGTGTGAAAGAGATGGATTGTTTTCAATGGAATAGGTGATTTAACTGAATAAAATATTTAGAGATCAGAATTTATGGTTCTTTTATTGTTTGAGTGAAACTAAAAGCTCTTTAAACTCAGCATTGTAGAAAGTTTATAAAATGTCTAATGAAGTTATAGGAAGAAAATTCCAGCTTTACTCATGTTTGTAAGTATAATTGCGAGATAAGAAATTGAACAAAAAACATTTATTGAGGTCAAATTACAAAAGTCAGATGGGTTGACATGGCCAATTGTCCCTAAAATTTTCACCTTACCATTTTGTCCTCCAAAAGTGCTGCACCCCCAAAGCTGACATTTTTTGGGGATGTACCATGCTTCTTGGTGATCTGAATTTTTAACTTTAAGACTGACCCCTCTCAAATATGGGCGTGGTTGGTATTTTCCTTAAAATCTTTCCTCTGACAGAGAACCGGTAACTTCTTTGTGACATGGAGACTCTTTGTTGAACTTTTGATGATGACCCCCCTGGGTGTGGGAGGGTGTCCGCCCTAATATCTCCTTTCGTCCATTCTCCAGAAACTGTGAATGCTGGGAATCTCGAACTTTCTTAATATTATTTTTTGTTGTATGGAGACTCATATGTTTAAATTGCATTGTCCTGCCCCCTGTAGACCTGTAACTTGCATATCTTTGACCTAAAGCATTAAATGATGAAAGACTGATGAGCTACAGAGCCAATTGCTCAATTTCTTATCAAAATAGCTGACCGCTTCATAAGTTAGATTTCAAAGCTCATCTTGTAAAGAGTAGTGTAGATATCTTTCAATTGCACTCCCCGGACACTTTTTTATGCTCATCTGTTACCAAAAGTAACAAAGGTAACAACTTGTAGGAGATAACGCTTAAAACGTTATATATATACTCAACATAGTTTTGACTGACTGAAATTATAGTTTTAAAATTTCATTATGCCGCATTTACTTGCATCGTTTACATCCAGGGGTAAAATGCCTGGGGAAAATTTTATCTTCAAACGCTGCAAACAACCCTTGGGGTAAATTTTGCCCCCTGGGTGGTATTGAGGCAGGAGAGGTCAGGCCAGGCTGTTAACCCCCGAGGATATATTTCCCCTTAGGGGTAACAATGTTATGTAAAAACTATTTTGGAATTTTAAAGGCGCAAATCAGAGAAAAATTAACAGGCCTTTTCAGAATGTTAATTGTTTTTTCAAGGAAATCTATTTCTACCTCCTCAGTATTTTAGGCAATTTAAATGCCATGTTGACGTGAATGAGGACGCTGAATGTCTCGTGTTAAAATCAAGGAAGAAGAGTCAAATGCTGTCTTATGAAGAAAAGCCCCAAGTAAAAACCAAACAAAATCAGAACAAAAGACAAAGAAGATGTCAAGCATGTTATAGACAGGACTGAGACCTACATGTGGTTAGATGAAGCATGAACTTCGAGGCCATTTCATTTGATAGATACGGAAGTGAGAACTTAAACTGAAGAAACTGGACAGAGAAGAGACACAGAGGACAGCAGACGGTAACTGTAAATGCCTCAAATCAATAAATAGCACACCAAAGTTTCCTCGCAAGATCAAATCTTGCTTCAAGGTCAAGCTTCAGACTTCCTTGGGACATCTTTTTCTCAAGTCATACATTGTTAAGTTATAATCTTTGAATGAAGCTATATATGATAACAACTTTGTTGTTGATTGAATTAAAAAGGATAAAGTAAACCCTTGCATCACTTGTTCATCAATTAAATTTATAAAAAGCAACACCGTCATTTAATTACGAATTGTGCAGTGATTGATTCTTGGAGAGCTGATCCAGTGACTGCATCTGAGGGAATCCCATGTCTTCTACCTCTTGCATCTTGCATCATTATCTCGTCACGTCTTGACAGGGAGACCTGTTCTTCAGTAGCAATTGATGGAGAGCTCAGTCTGTAGTAAAACTTGAAATTGTTCCTCTGTCAGAGTTCTGTTGCTTTATGGTTTACCGAACCATGGTACACATATGGGTAGGATGCAATGATATGTAATTTATTTCCAGTTTATGGTCAGGTCTGTTCTGTCTATGACAATACTTTTCCAGCATCACCTAAGGCCCTTATAGTTTGCAAACACCTGTGCGTCCTAAACTCAACCTTACCACCCAATGTAAACATCTGTGCACTTGTACTTACCATCGCTAATGGCTTACATGAAATAATCAGTGGAATAAACCCCTTCCTATTTGTATAATCATAGTGGAATTGCTTTAAGGCAAAAATTTGAATGTATGATGTATCTGTCGCACCTGCATAAAATTTCATTTCATATTCAATCCTGCTATTCTCTTCAGAGTACTTGACACCGGAAGGGAATATGTGTGTAAATGGTGTGACACACCTCATTAAATAATGCGCTTAATAGTGGATTTATGATTTCAAAAAAGATTGGCAATGATGCGATATTCTCCTTTTGTAGCAAGAAAATATACAGCGTCAGCTATCAGTTTTACCCTGAGATAGGATGCAAACTAACAGATTTGAGAACTCTTGAATGTTTATAAACGTTTGAACATCTAAGATTTCTCTCCGTCTAGCATCATCAAATATAATGTAACTTTCCACCAGTGTCTACTTATTTTCCCCCCCAAACACTTTTCTTTCTGTTTATTGTATGTCAAATAAAAAGTCTCATGAAGTAAAGCTTGGAAAGATCTGTTTCTCCTCCTTGTGTTTGAGAGAGACTCGACTAGTCCATCGTCAGATAGACAGGCATTTTGAGGAATACCCCAGTCATTAAACTCATGTAAATGAAAAATGATTTGGCCTTTGTCCTTGAGGTATTATACCCCCAGGGCCAATAGGTGTCATTTAAACATCGCTATAGTTACAAGTAAACAAAAAAGTTTGACCATGAACTTTTTGTAATAAAAGGGGTTAATTTGAGGGGTGATTTACCATAAATTGATTGGAAAAGAACCTTGGATGTAATGTAATGTTTTCACCACAACAAGGTTACCTTCTGTCAAGAGGTGTGGGATTCTGCATGCAGTAAGGTTTGAGTTCAATGCTACACTGACTTTCATCACAGTAACACCCATGGTTCGGTAGTTTCGAGACAATGCTCGCAGCTTTCACTGCAAAGCATAACAAATCGGTGGTGAGGGCTCTCTTCCTGCAATAATACTAGCGTCTGTGATTGAATTTAAATACTCTTGAAAGCGGAGTTATCTGAGAAGGCTGAGAATCCATGATTTTACTAAGAATTGGTTTGATTGGTTGAGACATCTATGGTTTAAGCCAAGAGTTGGTTCAAAACCAACAATTTTTAAATGCAAGATTAAAGTTATTCTCTCCCTTCAGATGTTAAAGTCAATCTGCCAACATCACCTCTGTAAAATTTTGGCCATATTTCACATTTCTAAGAAAACACCTCAGCAATTGAAATCTGGAGCTTACTGCACAGTGAAAGAACTCATGACTTACGGAAATAGACTCATTACTCATTTTATAACCAAATACGGATTGCTAAACAAATATGCAAGCAAAAAGATTATATCCCTGACACAAGAAAAGGCTTGAATGCTCACAAAGATTTCTTAGGAAGATACTACTTTACAATATCTGTGGGGTGAGAATTGTCCGACATGGATGGTAATATGCCTTTCTTGAGGTGTAGCAGGACAAATTATTGCGGCACTATAATTGGCTAACACCAATAAAGAGGAAGGTAATATGAATTCACGTTTTCCAGACAGAACTTCCCTAGAGTGACAACTTAGGTCACACATCCTCTTCATGTATAAGTCGACCCCCTTTCTCAGCCCCTCAAATTGCTGTCAAAATCATGTACCTTGTATATATGTCGACCCCTTAATAACGCCTCTTGGAGGCAGGTCGACATGAAGCACACGTAAGCCACAGGAGATTACTATGTTATGTATTTTGTGCTTTGATCCATTAAAAATCACAACAAATCTGTTATTTCAATATTTTATTTTTGGTAGTTTATATTTTTTCAATACAATTTTATTCTCAACAGTCTATCAGAAAATATATATTTATATAAATATTAATATGTACAACCTATTGTCATATAAAATATACAGCTGCATAGTGATTATTGAATTACAGTCTCTCTCGCTTACTCTCATAAACCTCGCTTTATAAGCAAAAAACACAACCATACATAATACTTGCATAATTGTTTAAACAGTATGTACATGTATGACTTAGGTCTACCTAGGTGAAGCATTCTAATGACAAATTATATGTAAATGTAACAACACAACACTATGAAACTTGGAAAACATAATGAAGCATTCATAAAATATAACACTGTCATGACTTGGCAGCAGTGAATTTCCCTATGCAAGCAAGTGTTTAACTCAAATTCAACAAAAGCTAAGTAATAATAACATATCATTAAATATTTCAGACATTATCCAAATGTTAGTATTAAGATTTTTCTACTGTTAAGTATACTCAGTATAAGGTTTTAATCAGTTATAATTTTTCAATATTAAAGTATTCAAAAGTTCATATCATGAACATCAAGGTGGTCCTTAACTTATTTTTTTCAGTATATGTGTCCTTGCACGGAGCACAGTGTGATAAACCAAGGGTCCAAAAAAATTTATCACAATTCTTAGAACAAGATATTTTTAGACTTTTCCCCAGAGGTTACACCAACCACTGTAAAAGCACCATGAAAAAATCTAGTTCAAATCTTTTCACAATGCTGAAAAGGTATCAAATTTATTTCAAATATTTGTATCAATTTCATAGGAAAAACATATCTCCATGATCTTGGATTTGTTTGTAACTTTGGTCATACGTCACTTGCTTATGATGTTTTTTCCAAATGATAAATCTATATACAGTAAGAAATGTTAAACAATGATTAACATACTTATATGAATGTATTCTACATTTGATTTCTGAATACCAAATGAGCGAAGCATTAACATGTAATATAAATAAACAATAGAGAACACGCTATACACCTCTTCTTGAGCTGCATATTAATTAGACATTTAAACATTTGGTAACATTTACAGGAAACAGAAAGTAGATACGTAATGAGAAATTGAATTATAATTTAATGATGAAACCCCATTTAATGGTGTCATTTTTCTGGATATTTGGATTTCAAAACAGTTTGAGCACCGGTGTAAATATTTTGTTTGATTTTGAGAACTGGGAATAAATCCCCCAAATTTCTGAAAATATTTTTACATGAATTTTCAGTGATGAAATTCAATGTTTGCACTGAACTGACCATAAGGAAAACAAATTGTATATGAAGCATAAGTATATTCTTCTAATAATAAATATAATGTATAGGTAATAAAGTTTTTCTGTCTGTCTGTCTGTCAGTCTAATAAAGTTTGATATATATATATATATTTGAGATTTAGGAATTAATATTATGCATGTTGAAAGGAACATAGCTTTAAACTAATTTCTCAAATATTTAAAAAAAATTATTATACCCAGTAGAACTCAATAAGAAACAGATTTCACAAATGTCAAGTGAACATACAGTCAGTGGTAAAAGCCTCTTGACATTTTCATAAACTTCATTTCATCTTGCATCAATAACATATAATACAAAACTTTTCCTTAAGAAGATGAAACATCTTCGCGTCAGAATTTAGTTCAACAACAAATATACACGACTAAGCACCAAATGCCTATTAACATTGAAAGGTTCACAAATAAATAACAAAAACCTGGAAAACATTTATAGCAACAGTTTGTTGTTCATCATATAACAACTAGAGCTAATTTTTCAATGACTTATTTCATCAGTAGAAGATTGCTTGTACATAAAACACATCTTGCATCGACATTCTTTGAAATGAAATTCAGTGAATCTAAATGTTCTCACCATTCATTAGTAGCTCGGTAACTTAAAATCCAAAAAAAACATTTCTGCTCAATATGGATGGTTTTTGATAAAACTATTTGTTAAAATTGAATGGTCCATGACAATTATGCTGAGGTGAGTCCCAATAAATGCCGGGTTTAAGGTATTTTATGTGCAAAATGTCCAATTAACAAGGGGATATTGCAATTTTGGACAAGAGCAAATGAATATTTTAATGAAAATTGCCACAGCCAAAGTTTGCTATAAAAGATATATATATATGTTTGTCATTGTTGTACTTTATGTTGAAAATGAATTAATGGTAATAATTTGGTCAATGCATTTATGCCAATAATGCTCATCAAATAATATCCTAAATAATGTTTCAATAAAGACTGTTAAGTGGCTTTACTTTTTTAACATGCATGCATATAAGGAAAGACCCTCTTATTACATTTTGACAAAGTTATCTGGTAATAATGTCTATTATACTCCTAGAACTATTGTGGAAAGACCAAAAATAGATCTGATACAATCCTTAACAACAGATTAGAATTAAAGGCACTAAAGCATTTTTGAAAAAAAATAATTATTCATCCAATTTTCACTATCTTTTATTAGCTTATCCAAAAAGTTGCTTCAGTCAGTTATGTTGACCAAATTTGCCTGCTCTAAATGCCAGAAATTGCTAATGATTGTTGAAAAGTGAGTCAGTCAAGCAGAGATGGACCATCATCTACAAGAGCAGGGTTGGAAACTGACATGTTGCCAAGGTTGTGTTACACCACAACCATACACTTGCCATTGTCTAAGAAATTATTGAATTATTATTTACTGTTAGCCATTCATGGAATAGCCAAACAGATTACAGCTAATCACAAGCTCTGTTATGTTTTTAGTGACATATATGTAATGATTTCCACAACATTTGTAGACCTGTAAAGGCATCAGTGATAACTCGTCATTGTCCACTAGCCACTGTCATTGGCTATGCTTGATTGGTAACATGACGAACTATCCGGCGTACGCCGCCAGAAATAATCACTTTATTGACAACTGACGTACGCCTCAGGAGCATGAAGGATTCGCCGGTTTGAAATGACAGGCGAACCCGTCATATAACTGCAGACAAATAATTTGTTGCAACTATTCCATAACTATTTAATGGTCATCATAATCTTTTTTAAATAACAACTAAAAATAATTTAATTGTCAATATGTATGATTATTAAGGACTATCCATAACTTGATAGTGACATTTTAAGTCCAATTTCAAAATGTTTGAAAAATATTTATATCATATAGATGAAACGTATTTTGAAACTACTCTGAAGTTGATGACTGCTACCTGTGTGTACCCCAACACACTTGATTCAACTTGAGTCTGTTCAATGTCCGCGGTATACGCCGAATCAAGCATAGCTCAAGAAATAGTTGAAATGTTATTGTTACTCATTAGCAATTCAAGGAATAGCCAAACTCAGCTACATCTAATAACAAGCTCTGTTATTATTTTATCAACATTTAATATACTGAATTAGGAACATCACCAGTGGATATATTTGATGTTCTGTCAATCCTGTGGGACAGACTCCAAGTTTTCAGCTGGCAGCACTAATCAAAGAAGCAGATTATAGGTTAATGAGAAATTTTAATATCACAGAAAAAGTTCACAGTTTGTGTGCCAATCAACAGTTTAACTCGTCACTGTTGTCTAGACAATCATTGGCGTAGCCGTCATAGAAGTATCAACAGTTTAACTCGTCACTGTTGTCTAAACAATCATTGGAGTAGCCGTCACAGAAGTATGCTGCAGGGATGCACATCTTGTTGTCACACATCCTTTCATCTGGATGCTCACAACCTGAAGACAAAGGAAATAAAGGATTGAGCATTTCAAGTTGTGTAACTAACATTAAGAATTTTATTAAGTCTTTATTGCTTCGTCAACTGTCTATCATAATTTAAAATAAGGGATGAAATATCAACAACAGGCTAGTTCTTTGTATTAAATTTAAAACAATGTTTTCATGTGTGAAAATCAATTTCATAACAACTTAAATTGAATTATTATTAACATTATTTTTCTAAAATATATTAGTCATAAAATGTACTTTTTTTCATATCAGGAGTATAAATTCAGTTAATTTATTATAAAAGTACCACAAGATTGCTTATTTGCTTTAAAAGTAGGGAGGTGCTTAGATATTTTCTCTATGTATATTTGTTACAGATTGTTTTGAAGTTCTTACCATTGTTTGGAGGAAGAGTAGGGGTTGGGGAAGTAGCCCCTGTGATTTCCTCTGTAAACATAAACATTAAATTTAGATTTTTTTAAATATTACATATTTGATTAACAAAAGAGAAGGTTCTAAATATTGACACAGAAAAGTTAAAATGTTATAAATAATCAATTGATTTTCAAAGAAACTATGTAAAGCACTTTGTGTTTTATGATGATAGGAACAATTAACATTTTCCAAAATCTTATATTCTGAAACCATGATATTTAGTTCTTCAAATTGCGATCAAATTATCTCAAATGAAATCAAAATATGTAAATTGAAATGAAAAGGTGTTGATGAAATTTAACATTTTAGATTTACTCAAATGAAAATTAAATGAAACGATTTCAAATTATATTTTAAGATATTAAAAATCCAAAGAATATAGAGAACAGATTCAAAGGATCTAAAATGACAACAAACATGAAAATGAAATATATGTTTCAAAATAGTATGAAGACATTTAAAATGAAATAACAAAATAAACATAGATAAAAAAGATTTAAATATATTTCAATAATGAGAACTACTAAGAAATAATAAAAATAGAGAAAACATGTTAGGAACAAATTGCCTACCAGGTGGGCAGTCTCCACTGAGGTGACGGACATCATCAAGAGCGACGTCGGCATGGACTTGGTTTCCTCTCTGTGCTAGAAACAGCAGGGTAAGATTCATGGAGATGGGAGGCTTCACACACTTGTATTTCCACTGTTTGGATGTATCGGCTTCAGCATGGAAGAGCTCAGTGACGTCATTGTTTGTGTTGTCACGTGCCTTGACTGTCAAATTTCCAAGCTGCTGTTGTGCAAATGCAAAGGCGTTGTAGATATGGTACCAGAATTCAATTCCAGATCCGTTGGAAACAAATGATGGTGTTTCTAACATTGTCACATCAAACTTAACACCGTCAGTGCCATCTGCATAGATATAATGACCTGAAAAAAAAATGGAATTGTAATTTATTATAAATTCAACTGGATATGATATGCAAGCTATTTGATATTTACTATTTATATAAATATTTTCTGACAGCCAACTTATCTCAGTCTCAAAATATGGGGCTAATTACAGAGTTGCTGCCTTCTCTGTAACATCTCTTCATGTATACTTTATTCTCCTTTCAGAAATTCACTGCACTCAAATCACATATTTTGGCACATGGTAACAAGTCTTGAATTAGCCATTGTTTGAGACTGGTGCAAGTTTTCTATTCAGTCCCTCCTGGATTCTGCAATTCCGCGGTTGCAGAAAAAAACACGGAAATAGGCTTCCAATGCAGAAAATGGTATGGTCCACGGAATAGTTATTTCAGTGCAGAATGCCTGCAGAATTCATCATTTTCTGCCGCAGAATTAACTCATTTTATAAGTTGAAATTTAAAAAAAACCCAAAATACATGGAAAAGTTTGCATAAGGACAAAATTATATATGGTTTACACATAACCGAACTAAAATACTGGTTACAAAGTATGTTTTTTACAACTCATGATGTTACATTCAAAAGTTTATCCTTTGATAGAGTTCAATATTGCCCAGCTCTAAAAGAAGTGTAAAAAATGTGTTTAAAATGCAGTATTTTATCATGTCAGGCTATTTCTTTTAGGTGTTTAAAGTTGCAGAATCTTATGCAGAATTTGGTAAAATTGGGTGCAGAATTGAGTTAAATTTGCCGCAGAATTTTTAATATTCCTCCGCGGAATCCAGGAGGGAGTGTCTCTTGTGGTGGATATGCTAAATATGATCATAACTGCAGAAACTGTGAGAGGGAAAGTGTTGAAAACATGTTGATAATTACCCAACAAACTGAATAACATTATTGTATCAAAGAAACATACTTCCAATAATTGAAGTTACACACTAGGACATAGACTTTATAAGCTCTCGGAGTCCATAGTGCTAGTTGTAAATAATTTCTAATGTAAGGAACCTACAAATATTGTAAGGTAAAGAGATGTTAAAAAATCAGGACCTCTTGTCCCGTTATGATTGATCTCAATAGAAAGTGATTTTCCATTTCCCGAAATAGAAATTCTAGGTCATTTCAAATATGCATGCACAGTACAGGTCAAAGTTTTCTCAGCAATAAATGTTGCAGTCGCCAGGTTTTATTTGTCCAACTTTGGTCTTTTTTGTTGCATATTCTAATATTTCAGTGACGAGGATATTAATTTATGTTATAGTTTCCAAGTTTATTGTGGACTTTTACACATTTTCCTGCGCAGTACCGCAGTTTTGTCTGGTAGGCCTGATTTCAGATATTCATGTTTCATCCTTCTCATAACTGAAGTTACGTACCAGTTTGGTTTCCCATCGTGTGGTCTGAATATGGTCCTGTGTTTGGCGTAGTTGTCTTCCCTGATCCCTCGGCCCATCTGTACACGGTGCTGTTAACCTTGTAACCACAGAAGAAGCCATCTTCAAAGTTACATGTTACATCAATAAGATGTGCTGAAAGAAGAGAGTCTTGGCGTTAGTAAAAGTGGTCGGGGTTGTCGGAGGAGAATCCTTCTCTGCTTGTAGAAGCTGTTGCATTTTAGCACTGGCATTTATTCTGGAAGAAGACCGTTTTTCCTGACTGGATGCCATGACAGAAACTTTTTTGATGTAATATTAGTGAATCGCTAGCTTTGCTTGATGATCTGTATGGCAACAGTCATACTTGTACAAGGGAAGTGACGTTACGGCAAAAGGGAGATAACTCTAGATAGCTTAGCTGGGTTAAGGAGGCGTATCAAAATCCAAAAATGTATTTTACACAATAAAATATCAACATTGGAACTCATTGTCAATACTAGCTTTTATCTGTTACAAGAGTTACTTTATCTGGAGAAAGCTTGAAGCTGCTAACTGAGTATTCAAAATAGCTGTCTGTTCTTCAGCAAATAGCTGGTTAATATCATATAGAGCCACTTGTAACAATAATGTCAGCAGGTCTCCCTAGCTTACGTGATTATCAACAACTGAGTACCTATACATTGCAATGCTTTATTGCAAATTTTACAAGAGATTGTCAATTACTCCAAAACTCAAGACCTGTTTGCCTGTGAAGACAAAGCAATCAAAATAATATAATTTCCAACAATGACTTGAAGTATTCTGAATTTGATCTTTTCATTTTTGAAATTTATTTAAGTCAAATGTGTTTGACCATCTATGCTTTTTTATAACAATTTTCCAGTATGGACTAAATTTTACAAGAGCTCAATATTTCTACTAACATCACTTTTTGTCTCAGAAAGGTTGCATTCTGAGCCACTCATTTTTTTATTATTGAGAGCAACATAAGATTGAAATACTCACAGCAGACGTCTCCCTCATCTCCCCCATCTAGACAGTCCCCTCTTCGATCACACGTCTTCTTAATGGGGATACACGGTCCGTCTGGACACTTGAACTCCTCCTCAGTGCAGACTACAAAATGATTCAACTTCATTAACACATGACCAACTAGATCAACACTTCTCAATTTGTATCTTGTACCTTTGAAATAAGGTGTTTTTTCCAACTTCCAACTATTTTGTTTCCCTATTGTCCCATAAATACAGGAGCAGTTTCGGGGGGAAAACTTTGGAAAAAGGTGATATACACTGTTAGATTTCTAAAGGTATTCAGCAATAGAAGGACCTCCTCCTTAACACAAGACCTCCTAGATTATTGAGCTTGTCTCTAGTACCTTTTGAAACAAAGTGGGGTTTCTTTTTCAATTCAAATGTATTTTGTATCCCTAGTTCCATAAAATCAGGAAAAGTTTAGGGATAACAAAATTTGCAACAAGGTGATGTACTGATTTGAAATTCTGTATTCATTTTATCTCTTTCAGTACACATGACGATCACATGAGACTGGAGTCCAATAGTAGTTCTCTAGGCTTTTTCAAACCCATTTGGGAAATTTGGAATACATGTACATTGGAATTCTTGGAAATCCATGAAAATCTGTCACCTTCTGCATCCAATGAAGCCATTCTATTATATTTTGAAAAAATGTTTTTCAATAAAATGCTCCCATATGACATTTAGTGTTTCCTAAATAATGTTAAAGATATCATCATTACACATCCTGAACTAAGACAAATAAATTGTTAAAAAGAATGAACAGTTGCCCTTCATAACTGTAGCAAGGAGACTTGCAATAAGGTTTTCTGGAAGACAAAAGGGAGATAACTCACTACATCCAGCCTCATCCACTGCGTCCTTACAGTCGACTATACGATCACAGAACTTATTCTCCTCCAAACAGTAGTTTTCCGTGGCACATGGCGCATAGCCAGCTTCACACTCTGCAGAACAATAATAGATTTGTTTTAATTTTTTAAAGTTTTTTTTATAAGTTCATAAATTTATTACAGAAACAAAGCACTGCTTTTTTTTTTTGTACCATCCTGAACTTTATTCCAAGGGGGATAAACAGTGGATTTTTCACAAAACCCTGCAACTGGCGACTAAATGATATCATAATGCATTCACATTATCAATTAATGGCAACACAATGTCATGATCTCTATTTACCCAAATGGTAGTCTTATCTAACTTACAAGATTAATATGTTGTGTCGAAAACTTCTGCCACTTATGGTTCCCAAGGGATGCCAAACAATCACTCACTCACTCCAAAACTCCCTCACTCTAAAATTTCTCCTTTTTTATTATAGGAAGAAACTTCAAGAAGGCTTTAATCTTCTTGCTGACTATTTTTGCAAGGAAATCATCATCAAGATTTTCAAGACCAATAAACTCACCAAATGTTTCACACACCCCCTCTGTGATTCTGACATCATCAATGGCAAGGAATGGTTTGAAAGTTCCGTCATACGTCCCGTTGGCCACTATGTAGTCAAGCCTGACCCGGCCAGACACAGGGATGGTCATCTGAGTGTGTGTCCAGGTTCGTGTCCAGCGCTTCTTGAACTCCATCAGCAGATTTGACACACTTGACCCATTCCTTGTGTAGCTCACCTACAATGAGAGGTTTGTGTCTACATGACATACATAAAAATATTATTTGATAGAGTTTAGAGATACATGAAAAAGCTTGTTTTAATTGTAGTGGTGGAATTGTTATACTTAGTGTTCACTTCCTTACATCATGTGTCAACATATTTAGAAGAACAAGAACGTCTTCATATGAAGCTAATTTACAAATAATACATCATCATTTAACCAAATATGGATCAGTAAGAACAAATTCAATTGTCAAACTTCTCATTCTTAGTGGGAAGAAGACTACATTTGGGTCTTAACAGGGCCTTTATTGATTATGAAATGGACACTTTTAGATTTTTAGGCAATAGGCTTATGTTGTTTTAAATATTTTTCTGAGTTAGTTGTTATACCAAAATGGTAAACTAATATTAAGTCTTTGATGTGAAATCCTTAAAGTGACCTTGCACAAAATGAAAGGAAGAAATTGAGCTTCCGAGATTTCTACATTTCTTTTAGACAGATTAGGTTTCAAGTTTATTTCAAGCCCAAGCAAAAATATATATGTAAGTAGGATGTCAAGAGTATACCTGCACAGTTCCAGTGGTGTTGCTGAAGTAGAAGAACTGGAGGCAGGAGTTTGGCTTGTTGAGGACGACCTCTTGATGCATCTCCACCTGGTTGTTCTCCAACAGGAAGTTGGTGTCCAGAAGCAACATGGCACCTACACAGCAATGTCAAGGGGTTAAGCAATATATGATCCTGATGATAAATGGATAACAAATTCCCCACATGGAATAAATAACAACAGTTTCCATAACTGACTTTTTCAAGCCTTGCCGCATTATTAAAAATTTGTGGTTTGAGTGACGTGACCTCATCACTGATTTGTGGCTACCTTCAGAAAGTTTCTGATTGCACTTTCAAGGTCTGTTGTTTGCTATAGAACTAGCACAGAAGAGTTTATGACAGGAAGCAAGGCTGAGATTTTCCTGTGATAAAGACTGACAAAAGTTGGATGGTTAAAGAACAGCAAAATTTTGGCTCCATATTCAAGTAATGAATTAATTTAAATATTGATCTTAATACTAGGCACTTCATCAAACCTAGCTGAACACTTTCATGAACAATAATCTTTATGAAACATATAAAAAAAAGGAATTTCAAGAGGTTTTTAAGGCGGATGTTAAATGAGTATTCATGAAATCATTAGAAAGATTTAAAATTGATCTCTTACAAATTGCCATGAAACTATTGGAAGGAAACTTGAGACCTACCAGTGCTGTTCTTAAAGGTGTAATCAATGATGTCTCTTTGAAGGAGTGATCCGTTCAATATCCGCCATTCTGTCAGAGCATGATCTGTGGTTGATTGCTGGAATCCACACAGCAGCCCGTTCTCAAAGTTACAGTTGAGTTGAGGGTCTGGTTGAAAAGGTAAAAGAGATATCATTTTGCAGATATAATAAAGACTTTATATTTGAAATTAGCTTTATATCTTGAGAAGTTACACACATATATACTCTACAAAATAGGTTAACAATCATCCTGGTTTCAGTTATATTGAGATATTCTATAGCTCATCAATGATACATATAATAATATTCAATATTGAGGCGGTCCTTAATTTTTGTTTTTGAGTATGTGTTGACTCTCTTATGAAGGTAAAACAATCTTCTTGATAACAGCTCAATTATCTGAATCAAACCATTTAACATCATGAATTAAGAAGTTTTTTAGGTTGACGTATCAGATGGCCAACACTCAAGTGGTAAACAGGACGAGGTCTTTGTTGATGCTGTTAGTTTTATATGATAAGACATAAATATATGATGAAATAAGCCCAGATCTTTTTCAGAAATATGATAGTAACACATAATACAAAAAATATAAAGATGCTGACTTTTTTGTCTATTATCAAATTGATAATAGTTAATTTTCATTTTGTATCAGAAATAGCCGGTATTGTAACAGTAAATGAAATATTTCCCAAATAAAGCAAAGTAGTGTAAACTTTGAGAGAGGTCCAAATATACTACATTTATGTATATATTGAGAGTGGTTTAAGCCATCCATGATACATGTTTAGGTACTTGTTATATATAACCAAAAGAAATTAAAACCATGAATCAGTCTCCATAAACTTTACTGAAATTCATACTTCCAACTTGCGAGAGTTTTTTCACTGAGTAGAATAACTAACTCCTAACTGTTGTAATTACTTTCAAAGTGTTTCCATCTATGATCCCATATAAAGAAAAGAAAAGTTTCAATAATCAATAATTCTTCCATGCATGGCCTATATAAGCTAAGATAGGCCTTACTGCATCCCCAAACATTTCTTTGCTTGTACTCCAGGCTACTGCTATTGATTGCAATAGTCTAATGAGAAATCATATGAGAATTGCAATTTTTAGCCAAAGGGGGCGCTGCATTCAAATAATAGATATTGACATGATGGCAGCAAGGTTTAAATTAGCCAGTGACAGAGAGTGGTGCAATTTAAATCCATGTGGGGAAGATAGTAATGAATGTGGCCTCATGAATATTTAACAGATGATTACTACAGGTATAGATTTTACCTTGACAGCCTACTTCATCTTCACCGTTCTTGCAATCAGCAATGATGTTACACCTGGCCTCTACAGGTATGCATTGTCTAGTTGAGCTTGATGAACAGGTAAATGTGTCAGCAGGACAACCTACAAGTGAATAAAAAGAATTGATTTATTTACACAATTTTTTCTACAATTTATTGTTTTTCATTTAAATGGTCATGGTCAGAATCTGAAAGTACATGACCCATTTACATGTCAACTGGTTATATCTAGGGCTGGGACGAGTCTAAATTTCCTACCTGGGTACCCAGCCACTTATTACCCGATCCGACCCGGATACCCGTCATAGCAGTATTGTGAATTATTCATCAGGCCAGAAAAAAAATATTTTGCCTTAGGCTCAGTTTGGCCTCTAAAGAAGGGGAATATCGTCGATGTGAAATGATTTAGATTACAAACTCTTGGCAACATACAAACAATCGATGGCACAATACTACACATTGATGCCTAAATTGTTTTGACTGTTTATATTTAATTGATTTAACCAGACAGATAGTTAATTTACGTCTCACATCATTTTTCCTATTAAATGCTTGTAACATAAATTTAGCTACTGCTCGGTTACCAGAGACATTGAGTGAGTGAGCTAGTGAGTTGGGGTTTAACGTGTTTGAACATTATTTCAGTTAATAAACACGTGGATGACAAGCATCCAAAAGATAAAATCCGACTACTGAGGTAAATATAAAAATCTGTACAGTCTCTACAATAAGTTAAACTATGAGAAAATATACAAGTATAATCAAGTATGAGAAATGGACATTTGGTGTCACGCTGAACGATGTCAGGATCACAGATCACAGGAACATCAGCTTCAAGCTGAATGCATGAGATCTTAAAAGAGCGACCACGCTGGGTATACCAATAAAATATGCAATTTTATAAGTATTTTATTTTAATGAGATTGTACTTTATTGGTAATATCCCATTTGACAATATTCTGACATCACTGAGAAAAGCATCCTCTCACCATTCTCATCACAGGTTCCAGGCAGCACAGAGATGTCATCCACTGCTATCCTGGAGTCCTCACTTGGAACGAAGACAATCTCGTACATGCCATTGGGTAACAAAAACTCCCCCCTCATCCAGAGATCCTCCCCCATGTAGGTCTCCTGCTTGAAGAGTTGGGCCCACGGCTCCTGACTATCATCTCGGAATTCATGGGTCCAGATCTGGAAGCCATGATCCACAGGGCCACGGGTGTGGTAATAGAAACTGACACAGTGATCAGTATCAATGGTGAAGCGTGGTGAGGAAAGAAGCCTCCCTCTAGACTTGGCCATTATGAACTGCCCTGAAATGAATAAAGCTTTGAGAGTAAAATATTTACCATCCTACTTGGCACTGATTAAAAGCTCTTTTTATCTACTTGGGAAAAAGGGTTTGTTCTATTACTAAATATAGCATAAATAGTTCACTGATTCTTCTCAATGCTGTAATTTTTTTATATTTCCGACTTCATTTGATGTATCAGTTACAGAAACAGATATACTCTCCTTTTTTCCCCCAGAAAACTTGAATAATAATTTTTTACAGATATATTTTTTCATTGGATATCAATTTAAAAAACTAAAAGTAATTCTTACTCTTCTGATTAAATTGAAATAATGATGCATATTAATATTCTTCAGAACAATCATATTATTAAACATTTTATCCATATCCTTACTATTTTGTATACCCTTTCATCAAAGTGTCTTGGGTGAGAGAACACCAATGCACTGTAAAGAAAGGAAGGAATTCAGATACACACCTGGGAATCCCCCATGTGTATGATCGTAGATGGGGTAGTGGTTGTTGTAGGAGCTCATGTACCGCAGGTACCATGAACTGTTGTACCCACACATGAACTTGTCGTCAAATGTACAGTTTGCAGAGATATCTGGAAGAATACCAAAAAATGTCAGTGCAAAATGACTCACCTTTCATCAATGTATGAAATAAGGTTGAAAAGCAGCCAGTGAAAAATATTTAACTTTTAACCATAAAATTAAACAAAAACCTCACAAAGTAGCAAGCCTAAACATAACTAGTCAGGTTCCCAGCTCATGGCCTTATTTTACACACTGCTTACATTACCAACACTTGTAAGGATATTTTCACCAGTACCGGTGTAACAGGCCAAACTTTCCCCCTGGCCAGACTTTCCCCGGGGAAGGTTTGGCCTAGGACAATCTTTCCCCGGGGAAACTTTGGCCTAGGCCAGACTTTCCCCCCCTGGGCTCAATCTTCCCCAGGGAAACTCTGGCCTAGGCCAAACCTTCCCCACCCTTGATTTTACCTCCACTTTTTTCTATTGTCTTCATTTATAGCAATTTGGACCCCACCTAACTAATACTTACAAATCCTCTTCTTTTATCTATAGTGTATTTACTTATGTTGGCAACATTTTTGCCTTTCATCCATATGTTCAACTGATAACATTCTGGTCTAACTAGGCTTCTTTCACAAAATTGCTTATTTTTATTCTATATTGTGAGAACTATATACAGGTGGATGTTTATATAAAGGGGGAAATTCTGGTTAAGCTAGGCTATTTCTTCCCCACTCTTGGTAGTTATATAGAGTGGGGAAACTCTGGTATAGCTAAGCTATTTCTTCCCCACCCTTGGTATTTATTTAGAGCAGGCGACTCTAGCCTAGCTGGGCTATTTCTTCCCCACCCTTGGTATTTATGTAGAGTTGGAAACGGGCCTAGCTGGGCTATTTTTAGGCCATACTTTCCCCCTGAAAAAGAATAACAAGAGTGGGGAAGAAATAGCCTAGCTAAGCCAGATTCCCCCCGAATAGAAAGTTACACTAGTTAGACGAGAAAGGCAGAGAAGTTGTCAATATAAGTTAATGTCTGCACATTATAGATACAAGAACAGGATTTGTAAGTGTAAGTTAAGCCGGGTTCAAATGCCATGAATTTCGACAATAGAAAATTGGTATAGTTAGAATCAAGGGTGGGGAAAGTTTCGCCTAGGCTAGACTTTCCCCGGGGAAGATAGAGCCCAGGGGGGGAAAGTTTGGCCTAGTCTAAACTTTCCCCGGGGAGAAAATAGCCTAGGCCAAACTTTCCCCGGGGAAGGTTTGGCCTAGGCTATTTTCTCCCCGGGGAAAGTTTAGACTGGGGAAGAAATGGCCTGCTACACCGGTACAATCCCTGATTGCTTCCTCATTAGTTGCCTCACATATGCTACTACAGGGTTACTCAGAGACACTAGAGGGTTACTAAGAGACACTAGAGGGTTTACTCAGAGACACTAGAGGGTTACTCAGAGACACTAGAGGGTTACTCAGAGACACTAGAGGGTTACTCAGAGACACTAGAGGGTTACTCAGAGACACTAGAGGGTTACTCAGAGATACTAGAGGGTTACTCAGAGAAAGAATAGAAAGTTGTCGTTTGTCAGTCCTGTCAATTGTATTGGCTGTTTATTCAGATTTATGAAATGAGGCAAGAAGATTCCAGAAGTCAATTCAGGGGATTGGCAGGGCTTTGCAGATAAAAATACCCTTATATAGGAGGATGAATTTTGAAATAAATAATTTGGATTTGGATTATGCAAACATATCAGAAATTTTAAAACTATCCAAGATTATTTCTAAAATCTTGTTTGGATATACACTTTGACTATTGTATAATTAGAATCATTAAAATGTATTTAATTCTAATGCTATAATGTAAATGTATAAATTTCAAATACTTACAACAGCGGTCTATTTCGTCACTGTTATCTCCACAGTCATCATGTCTATCACATAGTTTCTTCTCATCAAATATACAGTTGCCATTTTTACATTGGAATTTACACTCTGCAATGAAATATGCACATTTCATTTCACATTTTCGACAATGTCAATAGAAAGAAAAATATTAGGACAATTCTTAAGAACAGTTTTACCTAATCAGAGGGTTAAGTGTAACAAACTGTCAAAATTTTAATTAAATGACAAATTTATGGAAGCACTATTTTGATTTAACTTTTGAATCCTCTTTTAAAGAGCATTCATAGAATTTAGTCTTGAAGATTTGACTGCGAGACCTCTGATATATATTCTAAAAAATAGAGCCATGGGCTCTGTAGCTCATCAGACTTTTGATAGAAATAGGTGTTGTGGTTTAGACCATGGGGTCATGGGCAGTGTAGGAAAGATAGCCTGTCCCAACGTTATTCACAATCAAATAAAAAAGGCCCATTGCCCATTTGGGGTCAAGGGGTCACCGAACCTACAATTCAGAATCCCCATTGTCCAAGGAGTCTACACACAACTATTAAGCTATCAAGACCTTTTGGAACTGGAGAAGAAGATGTAAGTAGGATTTTAAGGTTTTGACCCCTGTGACCCCATTTGGGGTCAAGTGGTCACCAAACCTACAATTTCGAATCCCCAGTGTCCAAGGAGTCTTAACACAATTTTTCAGCTCTCTAGACCTTTTGGAACTAGGGAAAAAGATTAAATTAGGTTTTTTAGGTTTTGACCCCTGTGACCCCGTTTGGGGTCATGGGGTCACCAAACCTACAATTTAGAATCCCCGTTGGCCAAGGAATCTACACACACCTTTTCAGCTCTCTAGACCTTTTGGAACTGGAGAAGATGAAATTAGGTTTTTCAGGTTTTGACCCCTGTGACCCCATTTGGGGTCATGGGGTCACCAAACCTACAATTTAGAATCTCCAGTGCCCAAGGAATCTACACACACCTTTTCAGCTCTCTAGACCTTTTGGAACTGGAGAAGATGAAATTAGGTTTTTCAGGTTTGACCCCTGTGACCCCATTTGGGGTCATGGGGTCACCAAACCTACAATTTAGAATCTCCAGTGCCCAAGGAGTCTACACACAACTATTCAGCTCTCTGGACCTTTTGGAACTGGAGAAGAAGATTAAAATAGATTTTTAAGTTTTTGACCCTTGTGACCTCATTTGGGGTCATGGGGTCACGAAATCTACAATTTAGAATCCCCATTTGCCAAGGAGTATGCACATAAAATTTCAGCTCTCTAGAGTCATTGGTTCTGGAGAAGAAGTCGAAAAAGTGAAAAGTTTACGGATGGACGGAAGGACGGACGGATGGACGGATGGACGGACGGACACCGGACGCCTTGCCACGCCATAAGCCCATCGGGTCTTTCAGACCTGATGAGCTAAAAAGTATACTCTTTACACTTTCATTGCTGGAGTTTTTACTCACCAATATTCTGTTCCACCCATGACTTGAAGACACGTACATCACTAAACACTGATGGTCGAGCAGGCACGTTGCATCCCTTAGCGACATAGCTGGCCACGCCCACCAGTTTCCAGGTCTTTTCATTGGTCTCACACATCAGCGGGCCGCCGCTGTCTCCCTAGTGAGCAGATTATACATTAAAAATTTACCATTGAATATATCTATACATATGTTAAATCCTCATTGGTCATTTTCAGAGAAGTAAGTCTAAGATTGCATTGCAAAAATGTCATCGGTGTTGAGCACGTAAAATTTTATCAGTGACTGCCATGTTTTAGATTTTTATCAAACATGAGTGTAAGAGGAACTGTTGAAACCACTGAAAACACAAGCAGAAATAAGATAACTATCTTTGATCTAAAATACTTACAACACAAGCAGAAATAAGAAAAATGCCTTAAATCTAAAATACTTGCAACACAAGTAGAAATAAGAAAAATACTTTAAATCTGAAATACTTACAACACAAGCAGAAATAAGACCCGAGTAGTACCCAGCACACATGTGGGTTTCACTGATTAATCCGTCCCAGGCAAATGACCCGTTGCATTTGTTTGTGTTCCATAGAGTCATCTTAGCTTCTTGCAGGATTGGGGAGGCAGGACCTGTCAGAAAATGTCATATCTTATATCAAATAGGTTAATAATAAACCTAATATGATATACAACATCCCCCGCAAGACATGACATGCAAGTCTATAACAGGGGAATTTAATCCTTGCTGCATTGCTCCAAATTTTGTTAATCTGAGGGAATCACTCTCATTGTTAATTAGTAGTGCCCTCAAGGTGATTTCTTATTAGACTATCAAGTCCAGGTGCAGTATACTGAAGCACTGGCACAGAAAATTGACAAAATACAGTCAGCTTCAAATCAGCTAGTGATTCAGACATGCTTTAGATTCACCTTAGGAAGGTTTGGTGGGAAATAAATGAAATACCCATCAGAATTTTTTTAATGAAATTTTCATTAAATAGTGAAAAAATATTCCTTAACCACTCCTTATGATATTTGCCATGAGTATATCTTCAATATATGATTGTAAACGAAAAAATCTAGAAATTTTGGAAGAATGGGATCGCCTATTGAAAATGGTTGGTGTGTCACCGTCAGGGTTCACCCATTTTATGTTTAATTTTTTTCAAATTCCGAAAGGCCGTTCAAACCACCTGAACCCCTCTTAATTGGCCAGTTTTTCTTCAAACTCCAAACTACAACAACAATGGCCTACCATCAGCCACTGTCATCCCCCAGCCTGCAGCGTAGCATCTGTTTGATTTGGAGAAAACATCGCTGTCACCCGGGAGACAGATTGGGAAGATGTATTCAGTGTAAACGATGCTCTCGGTGAGCTCGATAAGAGCAATGTCATTCTTTACGTGGTAGATGTGGTTGTGGATAATGAAACTCTTGACGCTGTATGTACGTTGGGATGCTTCGTCTGTTGTCACGTCATTTGCTCCCAAAACCACTTTTATCTTTCTTGGAGTATTTTCATATGCTCTGTAGGAAAGAATAAACGCAAAAATCTGTGAAATTGGTAGTACGAACGCAGTGGTCTGATATGAGATATTCTTTTGTTTTCCTACTAGCCTGTGGCTTGAATATTATTCGCAAGACCTTATTTCCTGAGCTCCCCTAAACTTGCATTGTCATCTCTAAAATGTAAAAAACATGATATTTTCTACTTTTCAATTTTCAATGGTCAATGAAAAATAGCAATTCAAATGTTTGAAAGTTGAAATTCTATGTCCAATTTATATGTATATTAGTTGAATGACTTACTTTACACTACAAATCAACATTTGTGTTTGCGTCTGCTGTTGAAAATTTCCAAATTTACATTGAGTCATTGTCACTTGACATTGGTTTTTTTTGGTCACAAATCACGACTTAAACCAGTTTATTGTCACTATACTGAACTTATAAGCATTAAGATACTGATTTTTAGAAGGAAAAGCTACCTCTGAAAAAATACCACCATTTATGAAGTTTGACGTATTTGACTCCAACAACATACTCTGTGGCCCTTTAATCATAAAGTTCATATTGAATAATAATTATTGAGTCTCCCATATATAACATCTGACTAATACAATGTTATTCATAAGATGGAACTGTAACACAACTTATCTACCACAGTGGATCGAGTAAGCATGTCAAGAGAAATACAGATATCTCTATGTATCAATTGATAACTTACTCTACACAGTGGGCTGCAGTTAGTACGAAGAAGGGACTGATGATGGCGCCACCACAGAAATGTTTTCCATTGTTCTGCAGCGATGCTTGCCACGGCCACTTCCCCTTTTCTGCATTGTTACCGTTGACGATATATGGAACTATGCTGTGCTGTTTGACTCCACACTCTAGAAAAAATTTAAAACATGGGTTTTTGCCATTTCTTGTGTTGACACATATTCCAGACACACAGATAATAAAGTTGAAACGATAGGGAGAAGGGAATTACCCACCAACCCTAGCTTGAACATTTCTTGATGACTTAAAACATATTTCCATGAACTTTTGATAATATTCTCCTTTAATGAATGTTTAATTAATGAATACTTTTACATGTTGATATTTGAGATAAATTTTCTTTATTGTTTCAAATGGAATCATTATTGAAAAATACTTGATATTGATTTACCTTTTGGTATACATGTGAGATCCACCACTTCTCCACAATTTTTACTGCATAAAACAAAGTTAACACAATCATGAAAATAAATAGATGGCTATCTCTAGTTTTAATAAAATTTATAGTAAGTATTAAATGACTATTCCCCACATATAAAACATAGGATATTTCATAAACTACAGAATCTACAATTAACATCACATTATAGTTACATACTTAACAAAATAAGTTAAATTACACTAACATTTAACATTGAAGAATATATCATAGTGATCATTAGGCTATCACTTAATTTGAGTACTCTATGTCTTAATCACCAATTCAACTGATTATTAACGTTACATTCTACTCACACTAGAGAAGCATTTCCAATGACTGTGGTCTCTGGACCGGAACTGTTCATCATCGCATAATCATCACGATCATCGAACATTGAATCGGTCAGTCTCTGCCAGGCTTGATACCCTCTGTGGAGACAAGGAATATTAGACTTCCAGCAAGATCCTTATTTCATATGAATGCCAAAGGAAATCTAGGAAACTAAAGTATAACTTTGAAAATTATGGTATTTCAAAGGATTTTACCATATACATGATTTTCCTTTCAGTTTACTAAATACTTTTGACGTTGATGTGATATACAATGAGATAGATAGTGCTTGTTTGACAACATAATTAGAGTCTTATGTTAAACATGGCTTTTACAAAATTTGTTTATATACTAAAACAATTCTCATCAGTCTCTCAAGCAAAATGAAATTATTCAAACATTGAATACAATTTATTTGAATTCTAATACCCACATGGATCTTTCAATGTCAGATATACTCAACAACAAAAGTAACAGACCATCCCAAAATTCAATACTTATGCATCATCTGCTTAACTATATAAACTATATAATATCTGATATTGAAAATCAGGGTGGTCCTTAACTTATTTTGTTAAGTATATCATAACAGTAAGATATATTGGTTGATATGTGCTTACTCGTGACCCAGTTTCTGGCAAGCCTTGTTAGCTAATTCTTCTGTAAATCCATCAAAACACACAGGAAATATCCCCCACTGATCAAACTCCAACATTAAAGGCTTGTTGAACTTGTTTTGAACTGAAAATAATAAAAACATTCATTAAATCAATATTGGAAAAATATGGAGATCTTTTCTTAGCAAACAGTTTGATGTAAAAATCAAATAGTTCAAAATTCAAATTATTAATAAGAAATACAGATTCATAAATCAAAATCAAACAAAGCTAATTAAAATTTTGTTGGTGCCAAATTTTGAAAAAATTCAAACTTTAGTTTCATAGTCAGTCAAAATAGAATACTGAATATGTGAGGTAACTTATTTCAGAAAAATAATAATTTTCAAGGATCTCCCCTAGATTAGAACTTTTTTATTCCGAATTTTCAACAATTTCCCCTCGATTAGAACAGTTTATTCAGAATTTCAAGGATTGTCCCCTTGATTAGACAAGTTTATTCAGAATTTTCAAGGATTTGCCCCTTCATTAGAACAGTTTTTTCAGAATTTCAAGGATTGTCCCCTTCATTAGAACAGTTTATTCAGAATTTTCAAGGATTGTTGTCTTGATTAGAACAGTTTTTTCAGAATTTCAAGGATTGTCCCCTTCATTTGAACAGTTTATTCAGAATTTTCAAGGATTTCCCCATGATTAGAAAAGTTTATTCAGAATTTTCAAAGATTTCCCCATGATTAGAACAGTTTATTCAGAATTTTCAAGGATTTCCCCCTTGATTTGAACAGTTTACTCAGAATTTTCAACAATTTCCCCTTGTTTTGAACAGTTTATTCAGAATTTTCAAGGATTTCCCCTTGATTAGACCTGTTTATTCAGAATTTTCAAGGATTGTCCCCTAGATTAAAACAGCTTATTCAGAATTTTCAAGGGTTTTTTTGGTTTTGATTTGAAGTCTATTCAGAATTTTCAAGGATTGTCCCCTAGATTATAACGTTTTTATTCAGAATTTTCAAGGATTTTCCTTTGATTAGAATAGTTTTTTCAGAATTTCAAGTATTGTCCCCTTCATTTGAACAGTTTATTCAGAATTTTCAAAGATTTCCCCATGATTAGAAAAGTTTCTTCAGAATTTTCAAAGATTTCCCCATGATTAGAACAGTTTATTCAGAATTTTCAAGGATTTCCCCCATGATTTGAACAGTTTACTCAGAATTTTCAAGGATTTCCCCTTGATTTGAACAGTTTATTCAGAATTTTCAAGGATTTCCCCTTGATTAGACCTGTTTATTCAGAATTTTCAAGGATTGTCCCCTAGATTAAAACAGCTTATTCAGAATTTTCAAGGTCTTTTTTTGTTTTGATTTGAACAGTTTATTCAGAATTTTCAAGGATTGTCCCCTAGATTATAACTTTTTTATTCAGAATTTTCAAGGATTTTACTTTGATTAGAACAGTTTTTTCAGAATTTCAAGTATTGTCCCCTTCATTTGAACAGTTTACTCAGAATTTTCAACAATTTCCCCTTGATTTGAACAGTTTATTCAGAATTTTCAAGGATTTCCCCTTGATTAGACCTGTTTATTCAGAATTTTCAAGGATTGTCCCCTAGATTAAAACAGCTTATTCAGAATTTTCAAGGATTTCCCCTTGATTTGAACAGTCTATTCAGAATTTTCAAGGATTGTCCCCTAGATTATAACTTTTGTATTCAGAATTTTCAAGGATTTTCCTTTGATTAGAACAGTTTTTTCAGAATTTCAAGTATTGTCCGCTTGATTTGAATAGTTTATTCAAAATTTTAAAGGATTTCCCCTGATTAGACCAGTTTATTCAGAATTTTCAAGGATTGTTCCTTTGATTAGAACAGTTTATTCAGAATTTCAATGAACACATTTATCAGAGGAAGTAGGGAAATGGATTCGCTTAGCTCAAGCCTTCATGGTATGTTCATTTTAAATTACAACTTCTTTCGATTAAGAATTTTTTTTTCCAATGAAACATTTGTCAGCTTTTTTGTGACGTCAATTAATTCATCTAATAGAAAAGCGCTACTGCCCCTTTAATGACTCTTTGTTTTTTCATTAGTTTGTTTTTTCATCATTAAACAATAAATTATTCACTAAAGATTATACTTACTACACTTCATCTCATCTGAGTGGTCGCTACACTGGGGCGTCCCATCACAGTGTTGTTGTGGTTGAATACACTCTCCGCTAAGACATGCAAATTCAGTCTCATCACATGCTCCTGTAATTCAGTACAAAATAAACATATTAGAAAAAATATTAATCATTAATCCTGTTTTTTAAATAAATTTAAAAAAGATATCAATCATACTATTGTTTATGTTATAGAGGATACTAAACGACCTTCCATTTAATACTATTTTTATTAAACGAGTTAATGATTTAGTATAAAACGAGCGAAAGCGAGTTTGATACCAAATCATTAACGAGTTTAATAAAAATAGTATAAAATGGAAGGTCGTTTAGTGAGTTATTAAGCATTATTACCGAAAGTGTACTGAACGAAGCATTTCCGCGACTAAGCCGCCATTGAGACGTCGGTGCCAAGATTGTGACGTCACAACCACACAATCTTATGACGTCATATGGGTAGCGGTATTACACTAGTTTAATATCGCCGTATAAATATTACACTGCGGTATCTTACACGGGCGAGTAATAACATGAATTATTTACCAACTTAACCAAGACATTTCTATTTTTTCTAAGTTAAATCGTAGCATATTCATAATTGTTTGAATTTAAAAAAAAAAAGTTTCAACTCTTTACCACAGTTGGTTTCATCTTCACCATCTGCACAGTCATTCTCCCCATCACACAGCCACTCGGACATTATACACGTTTTGTCTGGACACTCACTCTGACCAAAGGGACAACCTGGAAAAAAAATAGCACAAAATTTGAGGTATGAAAAAACAAGTTTTAAATCTGAATTATTATGTTTACCCTTTATGTTGAATTCATTGACATTTTACCATTAAATTAGCTATCCGACTTGATGTGATAAATACATAATATTAAGGTATAAAGGGCTTCATGGCTAACGACCATTTACTGCAAGTAGTGCAATTCAGATTAACAGGTCTCACAAGGTAATATCAACAAGATTGGTTCTATTGATAATATAATATCACACTAAGCAAATAACCATATTTCTCCTTAAAGAGCCACTCAGTGAGTTGTTGGAGTCATATATGCCAAACTTAATCAATGGTGTCATTTGATCGCAAAGTATTGACTGTTACCATAACGACACATTTTACAGCTTGTTTTTTTACAGTGACAATATGAAGGTATAACGTCACAATTATGATCTAAAACCAGACAGTGGCGCGCGTCAAATAGTCAAACGTAATTTTGGAGACTTATCTAAAACAGCAAGGAAGGCAGTTTGGAGTTGATAGTGTTTGTTTGTTTATATAACTAGTATCCATGTATATTGGACGTGATATCTACACCTCTGCATTTATAAGATTTTCATGGAAAACTAGTATTTGTCATATATATGTCTTTTGGACATGAAGAGTTAAGATGTTTTGATTTTATATCACCACATATGACATTTAGGTTTGTATCAAAGGTAAATAATATGTTATGAAAATCACGAAGTGGCTCTTAAAGCTAAGTCCTTGGAAAAAGGGAATACCTAGAGCTTTAACACTTTAAACTTCAGCAAAATAGAATTCCTCCTAAATTGGTGTTTCTTAAGAATAATTACATAGAAAGTGTTAGCATCCTCCTGCTTAACAAAGGTCCTGCTCTTCTTAGTTTCTTGAACAGTTGTTTTAATCCTAGTACTTAGTGAAGGATAGTGCCAAATAGAGATCGAATGCTTATTAGCAGAAGGGAAAAGGCGAGAGTGCACAGGCGCTAACAAAATGTATACAAATATTTGACTGACAGCTCTGTCTGTAGCAAATCTGGAGGTGGGGGGGTTTGTTCTCAGGGATTTCAAACTAAAAAATTGTAGATCCGCCAAAGTTTGGTAAAGGGTTGAAATTCATTTCAGCAAAGGATCAATTGTAAAGTACAAGGTGTAAATATGACTCATGTTGTACTAATGTAACCTAATTCATTAGCTAAATGAAAGACACACATACTGCAATTTCTCTCATCACTCAGGTCTGGACAGTCAACAATGTTGTTGCATCTTTCATAGGACTTGATGCAGTAGCCCATTTCACATCGGAATTCAAATTCATTGCATGCTGAAAATAAAAGCATAATCATGTTGAATATATTGAACTATGCCAGTAGAATTTAAATTACCAAAAGAATTCATTTACAGAAAGAATTATTCTTTATTCCAAAATTGAATTCAAGTGTACCCAATGATTGCATGAAAGATACTAAACTTGATTACATTCATATGTAAATAGAACTCCAACAAATTAAATGATGCCACGGTTATCTTATCTTAATCCTAAGCCTTTTCCCGTCACTATCTCTGACTCAAACCATAGACGTGACCATGATTCTAACCCTGATCCAATGACTAAAGCTCACCTGGACAGTTCCGCTCGTCAGACCAATCACCACAGTCATTGTGCCTGTCACACCTGGATGACATGGGCAAACACCTGTTGGTTCCAAAACAATCAAACTCTCCAGGCTTACATGCTGTAAAAAAGAGGACGAATTGTGTATTATACATAACAGTATAAATGACAACACGATCACAGGTATTTGTACTGCTGAAAAAGCCATGTCCTACAATGTACAACAAATTTTTTTCACATACAAATATTTTGCATTTTATTTAGACACAGCTTCTTCAGCAATAAAAATCCCTGTGAAAATAATGTACTGATATAATGAAATCAGAAAATGAAATAAGACAACAAATTGAAATCTACGAATGAAATCATTCACCAAAGTTAATCAGAAATGAAATCTTTTAAAAAAGGAAATCAGAAATGAAAATATTCAAAAAAGGAAATCAGAAAATGAAATCATTCAAAAAAGGAAATCAGAAAATGAAATCATTCATAAAAGGAATTCAGAAAATGAAATCATTCATAAAAGGAATTCATTCATAACATTATCAGTAAAAGGAAAACTCAAAGTGAAATCACAAAATGAAATGACAACAAAATACAATCAAAATAAAGTGAAACCAATGGAGTCATTAACAGTGATAAAGATGAATCTTTGGTTATCTAAGTTTCACTGTTACTTTAATCAAGTGTTAATTTGTTTCAAAATGAAAATAGGACTGTACTGTAAGAAGCTTGAAAAGTCTTGGTTTACTCACAAACTTTAGGGGTAGGTCTGAGACAGGTCTCCTCGTTGTTGTCTGCCAGAATTTCACAGTCTTGCGGGAACAATTCATTCTCTTCTGCACATAGCCTGTTGACATCTGCAAAATAAATTATGATCTCAAAAGTTGAGTTGAGCAATAAAGAAAAAATGATTTCGGAATTGAATATTTCTTTAAGTAGAAGAGTACTGCTTTTTAACCAGTTTATTGCGGCAAATTTTAACAATCTTTTGGTGCTGCTATGCTTATATATTTTAAAGACGCCTGTCAAAGACAGTTGGATAATACATTGATATATATAAGAAGCCAAGCATCCGTAAATCATGTCAACTACAGGACTAGTTTATAGTTTATAGTTTATAAATATCTTAACAACAAACTATAATGAAGTGATATTATAACCTTAAAAGAGTTGCAATGCATAGTTAATTCAAATTCTAAGAATTAATTTTGTTCCTAGGTAAAGAAATACTAAAATGGTTGTTTAAATTTCGATACTTTATAGTTTTAAATATTGAGAGGAATGTGTTTGGATTGTGCATTTTAAGAATATTCATACATTATCATTTTGAAATAGTTCTTTGTGATTCCTTCCTTGATTAATCAATTATTTTTATTTAAATATACCTTCACAGATGTCTCTGCAGGGTTTCATCATGGTGTTGTTAGTACAAGGCGGGAAGAGGATAGAGCATAAGTAGAACATGGCATTCTGGGAACACCCTAGCGCTACAGGACGTTCTGCAAACTCCTCGTAACCAGCGAATGCCTGCTCCTGTGTTTCATATGCCCAAAGGTTTGGGAGGTATGTTGTGTTGAACCCAAACACTTTGCAGATGTCATAAATTGACCTTTCACATCGATCTGGAAAAAAAGGTTGTTATTCATCACTAAACTTCCGTCATCATCGTCATCGTCATCATCATCCTCCTCCTCATCGTCATCATGTCAATCACAGATGTGAAGAGAACCTTCAAAGTTATTGTTTTTTGCGATGCCTCAAAGACATTGGAGTTACATGATATTTGCACCAGACTTAACTATATATGAAGAGCTTTTTGGATGCAGATGATATATAAGCATGACAATCTTCTGACCTGGTTTGCGAGTTGCGACAGTGGTTGGTGCTGGTGTTGTGGTCAGCCTCTGTGGGGCAGCTATACAGTTGACAGATGGAAAGGCTCGACAGTCCATAGAGAAATTCCATACACCTCCACATTTGATGGTCATTTCTGAAATACAAGAATCCCTCGTATCAATATTCAGAGGTCTTGGATGATATTCAAGACATTCAGCCTTTGATAAGGTAATGAAGAAACATTTTTAGTCATGGCTTACTCTATTTTATTCACATGAAGATTTTATTATTAATCTTGAGGTTTGATGTTTTTTAAGTTACATCAAAGAGCCCGTAAAAGGATACAAGATGGTCTTCTTTGTTAACATACTTTTTTATAATAGGAGGTAAAAATTAGGTATGAAATAAAGAAAAGCATACTTTTTACTCTAGTATAAACACTGTAATAATGTTGAACTGTCTTATTTTACACTGATAAGAATTAATGGACCTGGAGCACTTTTAAAAATTTCTTTAGGAACTAAAGGAATCTTAAACTAAAACAATAACATATTTTGCCTATCGCAAGACATTTTCTTGTAAGCAGCACAAGGATTTCCTAAATGACAGAACAAAGTTTGCTTAAGCAATGAAAATCTTTTTCATTAACAAGAACATTTTAACAGTCTTCACACTGAAATGGCCACATGAAGTTTTAGCTCGAAATATAAATTCTTATTCTACAACTACTCTATCATGTAATGTGTGGAGTGATGTTTTACAAATATAAAATGTGCTATAGTGTCTTTACATTTTAATAACAAAGCCATCAAACATTCTTACCATCACAGATGTCCCTACAGAGGAGAGTTACATTTCCAGTCCCTTCACATTTTGGAAAGAACATGCCACAATAGAAGAACTTGGAGAGGTCCGAGCACTTCTTGTCAATTGTTGACTGGGCATAGTCATAAAAAGCTTGCACGGTTCCGTTTAATGTCGTTGAGAACCAGTTTGGTAGATGCGTCCTCGTAAAGCCTTCATCTCGGCAGTACTGAAAGGTCTGATTCACACAGGAGCCTGGAAACAATATCACAAATGATGATGTTTACGATGCATGGCAGTCACTGTTTATAAAAAATCTTTTGATATAATTACTGCACTTAAAAAATTGCCTTTTTTCACATTGTCAATTAAGATTCATTAAAAGATGTATAAATCATTTAGGAATATATATACTGGACAAAAATAATATTGATATAGATATGATTGATATTTTGTCAGTGTGACAATGACAAAATTGATGATTATTGAAACTTCCTTAAAGTTTTGTTCAGTAAACATAAAACAATTAAATATGATTTAAGGACATTTAAAAAACAAAAATTAAAAATGGACAAATCATGAAAATTATATCAAAATTCTTATTGGCCAATGAATCCATGATAAAAAGATACTCAGAATATAGACTTTACATCATTTTGTCAAAAGTTACTCATAAGATGAATAAAAAGTAATCAAAACCCACCGACAGGTGCAGGGGTTGTTGTTGCAGGAGTGTAAGGTGATGGAATACATTTAGTCTGTGCGTCAAGGAAGGAGCAGTCCAACGGGAAAGGGAGATAATCCCTGCAGTCACTAATGACAACTGAAAAATATGTGAATAAAAAATTGCTTATAATTTTTTTTAGTTAAAACTAGATGTAACATTTACATCCCTTAAGTTCTTCATTTCGGATTTAGATTGCTTATAACATTGTCTTTAAAATTATTTTGGTTAAATATAATACTTACAGTATGATGCAATCATTATTTCTAAATTTAACCCATAAAAAATTTCAACTGCATCCATGTATATATAAATATATATATAGAAAATGTAAGAAGTATCAATCGTGGAGAAGCATATATGAAAGTATTAAAAAATACAGAGAAGATGTAAATCAACTTTCAAAATCATGACTTTATCTTTTTTCCAATATCATTCGAAGCTTCTTCGGGGACAGGGAAGCTTCGAATGAAGAAGCAGAATACGCATATTGGAAAAAAGATAAAGTCATGATTTTGAAAGTTGATTTACATCTTCTCTGTATCTTTTAATACTTTCAAATATATATATATATATATATATATATATTGACATTGATTTTGTTGTGATATATTACAGAATTGATATCTTATCTCTTCATAAAATATAAAGTTATCTCTTTATCAAAAAATACAAAGCAGTTCAAAATTTCAGTGAATTCTAAATATATCAGACAAATTTAATGCTATTGATTAGAATATTTGAAAATTCAAAATCAGCAGTATTAAAGTCGTACCTTGACAGAATTCAGAGCATGGCATCATGGGCCTAAATCCTTCCACCTCCTCGCATTTGGGAAATTGTAAAGCACAGAAAAACTCTAGGGCAAACTGTGAACATTTGTTGTTCAAACTTGTCCTGGCAAAGTACTCAAAGTTAAATTTTGCAGATTCAACATTTGTATCAGAGAAAAGGTTTGGGAACATGGTTGTGTTGTAGCCAAGGTCAGTGCATGTTGGGAAATCCATGTCCACACAGATCCCTGAAAGTAAGATATACATGATTTTACAAAATGTTTATCAAAGGCAACCATTTAAATTACTATTTGTTACCAAGCTTTTTCATACATGTCCAACACAGGAAAAAGTTACTTTGCTAATGTCTTCACAGAATGTTGAATGCTTAAAAAATCTTGCAAGATCTCTTAAACTTAATTTACTTATGTAAGCAATGATGTGAATGTCCATGCACCATGAGGCCATGATTACATATAAACATTCATAGATTTTTATCAACAATCTGGAAAACTGGGTACCACATGGTTACATAATAAAACCAATTGAATAAAGTTTTATTGAAACTAGAACTTGTCTGAAGCCTGAGGCCAGGTGTACATTTTTTTTTTAAGTTTGAAATATGTGGTAAATTAATCACAATGCCGATCAACATGTTTGGTAATTTAAGAATTAAAAAAAGAACTAAAAATAGATAGCCAAAAAGAGAAATAAGACAATCTCATTGTCGAAATGAGATTTCTATAACCTCACTTAAGAAAGATGATTCTGAAAACAACCAAAAGTGAACCGGTCCTGACCAACTGAGCTAAACAAAGTTTGGAATGAGACATCTGTAAAACTGGATACCTGGCTGTGGTGTGGTTGGTGGCAGAGTGGTAGTCAGGAGGTGGGGTGGGGCAGGGAGGCAGTCTGTGTCACTGAAGGTTGAGGCACAGTCAAACAGGGATACATTTGTTGTACAGTCGGCAGTGATTGCTGTCAAATAAGAAATCATTTATACAGTCAATAGAGCCAACAGTTATAAAATCGGAAATCACAATGCTATGAAACATGCTGCATTGAATTGGACTTCAAGGGCAATTAAGTTATCAATTATGTAAATTGATTTAGTTTAAAAAGTTGTTTTTCAAAATATACTGCAATGAAAAAGACAAAATAAATTTTTACTGACATAATTTTAAATTTGAAAGATACTGATGTTTGAATTAATTTTTCTATTACAAAAAATATTTCAAAAATGATTAAATCATTAACATTTGAATTAATAGATTGTTGCAATAAACAACAGTAAATAAAGGAAAATGAACATGTTACCATTAAGTACAATGTCAATAGTTTGTAAATTGACAATAAGACTATACATCTAATAATTGAAGTTAAATATTATGATTAACATGCACTATTTATTTTAAAGAACAGTTAATTTTTTAACTCAGTAATGGTATATGAATGATAAATTGACACATGAACAAAGTCTTATTAAATGAACTTAAATCTTGAACTTGAAATCAAATAATAGTGAGTCCATTATATGTGTGACAAAATGGTGTATGAATGAAGTGATGTTTATGGTTATAAATTAAGTAATTTTCTGCAAAAAAATAAATGGTATGTAAACGACATAATGCCAAATGAATGAGTTAATAATATTCAAAGGAAGTAATGTAATAATGAATTAATAAAAGGAATATAAATGATGAAATAGTATATATGAAAGAAGTTACTGCATATGAGTGAAGTAATGGTACTCGAGTTATGATACATGGGTTAGGTGAATGTATATGAAAGACGTAAGGTATATAAATGGATAAATGGTATATGAATGAAGTAATGGTATATGAGTGAAGTAATGGTATATGAATTATGATGAATGAGTTAGGTAAACGTATTTGAAAAATGTAATGGTAATGAATGAAGCAATCAGGCACCAGTGTATGAAAGAGAAATGACATATGAAAGATCTTACAGCCTACAAGTGAAATAATGGTGTATAAGTTGTGATACATAAGTTAGGTGTATTTATAAGAATGAAGTAATAGTGTGTGAAAGAGTAATGGCATATGAAATAAGTTATTGCATATTAGTGAAGTAAAGGTATATGAGTTATGGTATATGATTTAGGTGCATGCATATGAAAGATGTAATGGTACATAAATGGAGTTATGGTTTATCATACATATATGTATCCTTACCTTCACAGACATTTCTACAAGGCTGAAGCCTCTGTCCCTCAGGTCCACACTTTGGAAAGTTTATCCCACAGAAGTAGAATTCAGTCAATGGGGAACAATCATTATATAGTATGTTTGCTGGGAATTCACTGAAATATGAGACTGCCTCTGCAATGGTTCTTTGTCGAAAGTAGTTTGGCAAATATGTTACATTAAAACCAATAGAATTACACAATTCCAAGTCAAAGGGTTCACAGATATCTGAAAAAGAAAAAATATTTATAATAGAAATGATCGTTTCATTAATTGGATTTTGAATATGTATTTATTTCTCTCATTCATAAACCAATAACATGAAAAATGCCATCACTTTTTTTGGTTCCAATAGAGATGATATCATAAATATTGCAAATACTCTTTTATCAATTGAATAAAACCCTTTTTATGACTTTAATCATAAAAACAATAAAACAGTTTAATTGCACAAGAACAACATCTTGTTTAATTAGTATTAAAATAAGAACATAAATATTTAATTAGAATGTATGATGACACATACACTCATATACATACTCTTTGAAATAACAACCCCCTCGTGCAATAATAAATGCAGTATATATATTAATAGAAAATAAATTTACATGGTGGTGTTGTTGTTGTTGTAGCGACAGTCGTTGTAGATGTGGTTGTTGGTGCAGGGACACATTCAACATCTGGATTCAGAAATCCACAGCCAAAAATCGTTGCAGAAATACCACAACTGCTCTTGATTTCTGAAATGAACAGTTATCGTTTAAGAATGACAAGATATTAATCATAAACCGGGGAAGTAGCTCAGTTATTGAGCGCCCGCTCGATCGTCACCCGGGAGGCCAGGGTTCTATTCCCGGTCGCGTCATACCAAAAGACGTCAAAAGGCGGGAGATGTTGCTTCCTTGCTTTACGCTGGCGCTGCATTGCGGGTGCCGGGTGCCGGGTGCCGATACAAAATGTCCTATGGACAATGTATTCCGGACATTAAAGGGTTATCATATCAATATAACATCATAAAAACAGCGTAAAGGAAGCGGTTGTAGAATGTACAACGCATTGCAATGTGATATTACTATATCACATCATTATGTCCAAATGGCGATCATGGAATTACGCGTATAGCATATTGTTTTGTATTTTTCATATTTTTCACTAGATATACTGCCTGTCTTTCACTTGGTCCTCGTGTATGCCTTAAAACAACCATATGTCTTCAATTACTTAGAAACAATATCCATTTCATCATTTATCTCAGTCTCCTTGGCTAAAGGCCACACCTATCCCGCTTCGTGTGAGGTATAATAAGAGGTGTTCATCGAATCTGCTTATAGGTCTGACATTGAAATTGAAATTAGTTGAATGGAATGTAAGTAAAGTTATATTCCTGTACTGAAAAATGTGAGCAAAATAATTATTCACTCAATAATATATACATGTATATTCAATAACTATTAAATAAGAAAACGCGGTTCCTTATAAAACTTAATTTCGACTTCACATTTCTCATACCAATCGCATCAATTCAAGCGGCGTTAAACCCCAAATATTAATTTCACAATAATATCAATATATCTTGCGTTTTTTAAAAATAGATTTGTTGCAGTCAGTAAACTAGTGCAGTGTAATTTGAGTAGTGTCCAGGTGCATACGCATACAAAGTCAGGATCTAAAATTCAGAGCATCCCAGAGATACAACTAAGTATTATAGTTTATAATATTAATATTAAGAAAAATGCATAGTAATTGTTTTGTTTAAATCCAGCCATCAAGGACGTGTATTTTACAAAATACACTTACAGTTCATCGAATAAATGAATCGTGACTAAATTTCATTGTACATGTTTCAACTTCTAAGGTATATTCTAATTATTTACCGTTCTATTACATATACATTTTAACCATGCTAACACGGATCATAACTAACTTCCCTATGTACAAAATCGTCGAACTATTTAAACTATATAGCATTACTCCAAAATTCAACATAACGACATCGTCATCCATACACCAACTCCAAACTCTTCCAATTTGCATATAAGATTGTTTTTCTTAAACAAAATTTCAATATTAAGGGACATCAAGTTTTTTTTTTAAAACTACCTTCCTATCACTATAACTCATTTTCAGCAATTTTATTCCACATCTCGCCATTCAGTTCCAAACCTCCACTGAACACAATTACCCTATTCCCGGTATGTACACATTGTTTATATAAATATACCATCTCTCACAACTAGCTCATGACACTACGTCCGCCACTGAGGGAACATGTTGTCGCGGTTCAACTGTACTGATGATGAAAACATGATGATGGTATGCTATTGTGTCGCTCTCTTCTTTTATCTTCCGAAATGTTTTGAAACCGTCGCTGGTAATTGTTCTCCATTCATGTAATTGTTTGTCGCACACGAACTGTCATATTAGACTCATCCCAACATATATAAACTTTTGATATTTCCCGTATTTCACACTGATATCAATGTGTTGATAACTTTGTCGTCGTATCATAAATAAAGAACTCTTTTTTTAAATAAAAAACCCCAACCCAGTAAAATGCAAGATTAACGATGTTTTAAAAAGATTTAGCTCTATAATTTCGAATAAATCATGTGCATTATGTGCATTACGCATTGATTACTGAAATATGTGGTTAAGTGGATCTTAATCCGGTTTTCTCATTCACAATACTTTTATATTATATAATATACCCTTTCACATTTACATTCCGTAATGAAGATTTTTTTTAAGAACAAAGCATAAAACATGGCTTATCACATATTTATATTACCATGCTCAAATGCATAAGTAACCAATCATTGATATCTTGATTTTTAAAAAAGGTTCTTTTTACTACTAGTGTAACTTAATTCAAGTACATGTATATACATTGCCTAATGATCTCTAAAATACGTCGACATGCTGGTCTTGACCCAATTTTCTCATCCACCATAAACTACCTTTTTATCATGTAACATACACTTCAACATATACATTGGTAATGAAGCTTTATTGTAAGAACTGTATAAGCTAATATTAAATTTGAACATAAAATACTGATTTGTTACATATTGATAATCACATGCTCAACCCAATAATTGAACCCCGGTCTTCCATTATATACACCGACGAATGAATATATAAACCTGAAAGCAACACGAGAGCTTAATCACCAAATGAGATAAGATGCTCTGTCAAAATAGTACCATTGATGGGGGTTGTATCTAGGAGGAGTACTACGAGTAGCTACAGTTTTAAAGCTATGACCAAATCAACAGGCAATATAAGTATACATTCAAAACAACATACCTTCACAGACTGATATACACGGATACATGGGCTGTCCATCTGGCCCGCACTCAGGGAAGTATACTCCACACAAGAAGAACTCGATCAGATTGGAACAGTCGTTATATAATGAAGTATTTGGAAGCATTTTAAAATTACGCACAGCTTCTTCAATGCTAGCACTGCGTATGTAATTAGGAATATGTGTCACATTGTATCCATATGCCCGGCACTGGTCAAGCGGAAGTTCTGAACAGGTGTCTGTAAATGGAATCAAATTATTATGCAAACGACCAATGGTCAACGTTATGAAATTAAAGATTTGAGTAAAACGTAAGAGATCCATTTCGTTCAATACTTTGACAGAGATTTCTAACACAGACGAATACTGCTGATTTAAATGCCAAGTTATGTGGGTTTGTCTTCTATGTAAATGGCCCTATGTGGTGAATGTTTTATTAACAAAATTCCATGTAAGGAGTGGTCAAAGTTTGAACATTTTCAAGATGAAAAATTCTGAGTAAATATTTGTGCAAAAATCTTCAAAACAATCTTTGGGGGAACAACTCAATACTTAAAATATTTTTAAAGAGGGAAAATATTTCACAAAAGTTGGCCAAAATGTTCAATCTTTTATCCAAGATATCAAAGTCATCGTAGTCCTTTTGATAACCCGTAGTAAGATACCTGACGCGATCATTCAAACACTCCTGTTTACTCGATAAAGATCCTTCCGGTAAGGAAACTTGAAATATTTTAACATGCATCAGACAGTATCTGTCCCCATATTGGAGGTGGTATGCACTGAATGCACACTCCGAGTCTCTACCTGTGATACGCATCAATGAATTTCAAAAGGTGTGACATTCCAGTGTAATGATGATAAGCAACCCAAAATCAAAATCTGTTTGTTTAACATTTTTCATTTGTATAATTCATTCATTAATTGAGTTTTTTTATACACACTGCTGTATTTTCTCTTTTATTCATAAGAATATATATTGGTTAAGCTTTTTTTAATTCTTCTTTTGAAATGCTGAGGAATTTGGCAACTGGGCCAATACGGAAACAATCAATTGATATCTATTAATGTATCCTTGTCTCTGAACGTCAATGTTTGAATAAATATTTGAAAGTTTAGAACATGAAAATATTGGTAAAATAAATGTTTTGGTTATTGACAAACGTTTCTGTGTAAAATATATTTGAATATGAGTTACGACCCCGATACGAGTTAGTATAGCTTTTTAATTCATTAGACTGTTACATGTATTATTCATTTGCAAACATTTCTGTGTAAAATGATATATGAAATATATATTGGACAGAAATAATTAGGGACATTTCAAATTTCTGAAATTATTGATAATGACATATTTTTACATTGTTCACCTGATGAAATATTAACCATAAAATTTATAACATTCCTAACTTATTTTGTCCAGTATAAATAACGACCCGTTGATACGAGTTATCATTTCATATATAATATTATATTTTCTTGAATGGAACGATGTCACTAGAGGTTAACCTAACAAACCTTACACATTTTCACTTTGATTTCTCTTGCAAACGACATTCGACACTGTTAGTAAGAAATTTGCAGAAAAATATCAAATAAGAAACAAAAGTTGGACTCTTAAGCTGGATGATATCCAAGAGAAGGTAAAATACACTATTAAAAACATGAAAGTTTATAAAATAACATATTATATAAAATAAAATATTAATTAAGTAAAATATGAACATGATGTAACAAAATTTTAATTTTGATATTAAATGATTACATAATATGAAGTTATATGTGCAGGAAATAAATCTCACAGGAAGGTATAGGGGTTGTCGTTGTTGTTGTTGTTGTTGTTGTTGTCGTTGTTGTTGAAGACGTGGTTGTTGATGATGATGTAGTGATGATGTCGGGAGCTTCAAGGCATGGCTTGTCGTTTTCATAAAATGTACAGTTAAAGACTATGTTAGATTTACCCTCACACGCACTGTTCACAGCTGAAAAGAACATAGACAAAATAGTTTTAAAGACAAATATCGATGGATGAATCCGGGAAGTACAAAACTTCACCCTCATTTCGAATAAATCATATGAAACACTTCCTCTGGTAATCATCTCTACATATGTCCCCTATACTGTTTTCAGAAACGTAAAAAAATAAGAAATACTCTGCTTTGTAATTACCCCCATATTGGATTTCTTTTTCAAAAGTTTAAATCATACCTCTTTCCCTTTTTGGACCTTTCATTGAATGTGTGAATACTGAACGAATAAATAAAGCAATCGGTGGTTAAAGGAACATACATTTACATGTACTCTGAAAATGGTATTTCCATTTTAACCAATCTAGTTTTTTAATTGAATACATGTTAAATCATTACTACAGCAAGTCATCAAGAAAAAATATTAAATGACGGATCAACTTGAACCCACTAACAAGATGCCTTACCTTCGCAAACATTCGGACAGGGGTAGATGAAATGGTGTTCAATATGGCACTCCGGGAAGAGGATGCCACAGAAGTAGAAGAGAGACCACGGTGAGCACTCGCTGTCGAGCGTTCCCTGCACCAACGTGTGGAACATACCTAGGGCCTCCGCCTCGTCCGTGTGTCCGTACATGTTGGGGTAGTACGTCATATTATACCCTACCTGCCGACACTTCTCGTACACCAGGAGAGAACAGTGGTCTAGTAACAAGAAAACATAATAGAAAAATAAGATATTGCAAAAATTCATCGGTTTTGCAGTTACTGTTCGAAACACCTCATCTCATATATATTTCTGATTGATCTTTGTGTCTCTTGGAATCTGCAAAAACGTATATGATATTTACGAAAAAAATATTTTGAACTGGTGAATAAAATATTCAGCATGGACATCTGAAACTGACAACAACGTTTACTATAATATCGTTTCCATTGGTATTAGTATTCACAATTTTACAGTATGATACATGTGTCAGTTATATATTTAAAAAAGTTCATTACCTATGACCGACGGTGTGGTGGTAGTAGTTGTTGTCGTAGTCGTTGTTGTTGTTGACGTAGTTGACGATGTTGATGTTGTTGGTGTTATTGATGTCGTCGATGCTGTTGTTGATGTTGATGATGTTGTTGATGTTGATGATGCGGTAGATGAAGATGTTGTTGATGATTCTGGAATGTTTTCTGAAACGACGAAACATGCAAATAAAAGATGGTTGAATTGTAACTATTATTAAAGACAATGCTTTTCTATGATATCATAAAAAAACTTCTCATCTTCTTCAAAACACAGTCTATATATATCAATTCATCAACATTTTTATAATCACCAAACACTTAACACCAATCATCAAACATTTCTAAAATAAGATTCATCTACGAAAGTATCATCTTTCATGTTATTATTAATGAAGACTGAGCAATTATGTCTATCAAATCATTTATACCTCAAAACAATAGAGACTAACCAACCTGTAGACTCAATAATGCTGTTGGAAAAATCATCAACAATTCTTAAAGAGACACTACGTTGTTTTCATTACAACTTTGGTGTTGATACGAGCCTTAATACCACATGTCAATATAAATTCAAAACACACATTCATTCCAAACCGACAAATGCAGATGAAAAGTTTGAAACGTTTAAAAAGTGTCATTGTCGAATTTTTGACTATATCGCGACTTACTGTACATAACCAAAAAGCATTGAAATGGCAATTTGCAGCAACAGTTGCTACTTCCCATTCAAATGACAACCTTAATAAAGTTTGGCATTTACGACTCGTACAACTCACGGAGTGCCCCTTTAAAGACTCGCCAAAGTTATCGATTTAAGTTTATTATAACTTAAATCTTTACTGTGGACTTTACAACGTTTTCAACAATTCATTAACAATTTAAACCGACTCGCCTACGATACCAATACAAATCGATCCAAAAGTATGTCGTAAGTGAAGACTCACCAACAATTTCTATAGTGTCTGGCTGTATAGGAAGACCCCCAACTTTCTCCCCCGCGGCCCCCCGGAGTTGGTCCTCTATGTACAAGCCATACTTGTCCTGACCCCCCGGGCTGGGGGTGGGGACAGGAAGGTGAAACAACTGGGAGGAGAAGAACAGGGTGAATCCAAGCATTCTGTCCTCTTCTCTAAAAAGGTTAAATTGTAAAATTTTATTTACATAATTATGCTTGAAAAGTTTAAACTAGAAATTTAACTTTCTTTTATCAAGGTGAAACGAAACATACTGTCCTCTATTCTGAAATCTTTAAAAACGGGTTTGAAATAATGGCTTTGACGTGGCATGTACCAAAAACATCGCTTCTTTAAATTAACAAATTACACATTGAAGTATGACAGAAAATACTAAATTGAACTTTTTTAACAAGGTGAAACAAAGCATAATATCCTCGCTTCTGAAAAGTGTTAAAATTTTAAAAGAATTTTGGCTTAAGAATGACATCTTTCTTGGATCTTTCTTTCTTTGAAACAATGTGTTTAAAAGCAAGACATAATTTGAAAATGAACGGTTATGATATTTTGAAACTATAAACTATCAATTTTCAAAGAACAAAATAATGTCTTTTAATTTTTCGTATTAACATTGTTATTTTTTCCCAAATCATAAATCAGTAGGTTAAAATGACTAAATAGTAGCCTAAGAATTGAAAGATGAAATTAAAACACATAGATATAAAATGGCATCACTTCAAATAAATATGAAATAATTGCAAAAAACACGAAATTAATATTTTAGCAAATAAACAGGTCGTTGAAAAGAACAAAATCAAAAGTACAAAACATACCTGTAATTTTTAAAATCTGTTTTCATATGTGAATCCACTAAAGGCGTATTGTCGATCAACACATCCATCTGCAAAGTAGATGTTCAGAAATTTAAAAAAAACCAAAAAACTTTGGGGAAATGTCGTAATCAAGGACGAATGCATGTTTAGGAGCAATAGTGATTATCAACAATTCAAAAAGTGCAATCTTTTCAAAAAAAGAATCACAAATAAACATGATCCAATATGAGGAACACAAGGTGTCAGAAATCTTTTCTCATAATCAGGATATTGTAATATGAAAGCTTGAGTATTTCAATGTTTTTTTGGTTTATTTGTACAATTGTTCAACATTCAACTTACTTCAGTTGTAAAATTGGTTTCCAATTCTTCAGTGGTCCCTTCCCACTCTTCTGCTAACTGTAACGTGCCATTGTATGTGATGTTTTCTGAAAATAGAAAGAGGTTAATTGTGACAAAAATATCAAAGAATGCAAGACTTTGATTTCAGTTGGAAGGGAAATTAGAACATGTGAAACTACATTGAAATAGACTTGTGTTAACTAAAATTAGAAAAGACTAGAAAAGGCAAGAAAGTATCACATACGCTAGAAATAAAAGTCTAATATTGCGACAAAGTTGCTTTATATGCTATGAAGAAAGTGAAGCGCTATAAAATATATGTTAAGGACATCATTAGAAAGATCATCTGTATAATGTTCAGTCTCATGAATGAGCCTATTGACCTTTTCAAATCGTGCCTGCCGATTTTTTATTACTATCGTGATTTGTTAGGAACATAGCTTATGGACTTTTAACTATAATCCGTGTTAGGAAGTTAGGTAGTCCTGACAGAAAAACACGTATGCTAGTAACATTCCTTTCGTTGACACGATAATTAAACAAACAGGGTCTTCACAATGAAAGAAGACAAGATAAATGCCGATATGACTTTATGGCGAGTTCACTGGACCATTTAATGTCGGGAACGTAGACAGGAAGATTCCTGGCGGTTCCAAGAGATTCCAGAAGTCTGGTCTCAAGACGATGTCTTACATTGGTCTTTAGGACTAGACTGCACCTAATGCCATCAGGTGTATCTACAGTAACAGTCTACTTTCCTATATGCACAGAAGAAGCAGGTTAAAAAGGTGTAAATCTCATATGGGTCCAGTTATTTGATTAAAATAACGTGCAAACGGTGCACTTACGTTTATTGCAGGCCTCGCAAGTACATTGCTTTTTTGGGCATTGCACTTTTTAACCAATATAGTTGGTACGAAAGGATTTGTTTTGAACACAACGGATTTATTACTTCACACTGACATCCAAAGGTAAACTTTGAAAAAAAAAGTAACTTCCTCTTCCAAAAAGATATTGTAAACAGCCTTTGGTATATCTTATTTCAATATAACTGACACGAGCAATAAACACTGACGATATAATTGAAAAGAGGATGTATTCATGATGATAATTGTCTCTTGCATAATGTGACAGTTATGGATACATTGAAAAACCTTTGTTAACTAAGAAGTTTGGTACCTACATGAATATCAGATCCGAAATTTGAAATGCAGAATGAAAGGAAATAAGTTTTACAAGTGTAGGCAAGAATTCATCCTGTCAGAAATTTGGAACATTTTCAGAAATTTATTTCACAACCAATCTGTACTCCAAGGCAGAAGTTTATAAAATGTCAATATCAGGCCACTTGAAATGCATTACACTTCTCCTACGTCATTAGAAAGGGCAAAATGCTTCAAAATGACAGAAATGACTATTGGTTTCCTGGATTAGATTGGAAAATCATTCTGCAATGAATTACAGTACCAAACAGACACAACAAAGTCTGCAAGTACAGTAAAATGTCACACATTTCCTTCCGCTGACGCTTGCGGTTCACCTTTAACATACAGATGCTTTCCAATATCTAGCATAAGGGTGAACAGGAAACTGGAATAACGGGATGTGGTTCCATTCCACGTGTAGCGCACCCTGGTAACGGTCAAAAAGACAAATGCTTACGCGATGAGTGACCTTTACATCCTTGACCTATGACCTTCATTAAAACGTTTAGTGTTAACTATCATTTAATCAACATCAACAGGAAGGAGGATGGTTGATTTAAATTTCATATTGATAACTTATAATTTGTATTTTGGACTTTTGAAATTCTGTTAAAAGAATTATTTTTAGATTAAAACGCTTATGTATTTTCACAAAATAGAAATAATCTTTTGCAGCAAAGTTTCGTATGACTGAATATATATAAAGTCTCTCTAGATTTTTACCAATGTTGGGTTAATAGGTATTTAAAGGTACCAGAGTTGATGATATGACAGTATAAGAATATATTTTAATAAACTCACCAATATCACACATTAGTTATTCCACTGCCAATCTCAAATTGTTTTATTCGAGATATTCAACACTGTGGTGACATTTTACTTAATTTCAAGGATTAGAAATGAAACTAACCCGTATTTTTCAAGTCCACTAACTACATGTTGATGCAGGCCATCACTTGTCATAGATGGTATCAAATGCCGTTCATCGTACCAGGTATCATTTATCAAACTTTAATAATTTAAATTGATGATAAATGAACTTTTTGGTGATATTTATAAATATTTATACCTGATTGGTCTTTTGTTTCATAAACATTGAGTTTCAATTACGAATATAAAAGCGACACTCCCGTTGACTATGTTGGCATCAAATACCTAACATACTATTAGAAATGTATGCTCGTGAACATGTTTCAATTTACAAATACATTATAATCCATACGAAGGATAATCCTCATTAATCTGATTTGGTGTCAGTTATCATACATACTTATTGAAACATGTTGGATTAAATAGGTTTCCATGTACGACTATGAAATAAGCAAAAAGGGGGACAATTATGTTTAATAAGTTTAGTGTCAGTTACCTTGTATACAAGCCATGTTCACTGGCTTCTCATCCTCCATCTCTGTTGTAACTGCATTTGCTCTCCTTGTTAATTTATTTTCTTTGCTAATTTGTTAACATGTATTTATATGCTCACATCTCACCATATTGTTACCATTGCTTGAGAACGACACAAGGATCTGTGTCGAAACGTCGCATATAATGAATAAAGAAGTTGTTATCCATATATTTCTTTTCATTACCTTGTATACAAATTTGATAGAAATCTATGTTCTTGAACATGTTTCAACGTACGAATGTATAACTAGCAATAAATGGGACAATCTTGATTGATATTTTGCGGTGTCATTTATCTTACATACTACTAGAAATCTATGTTTGTGAACATGCTTCAATGTATAAATATAAAACATGCCAAAAAAATGGAAAAGCCTGTTTAATATGTTTTGGTGTCAGGTAGGACACCAGGAAGAGTCAGGTAATCTGTAATCAGAGACAGTGAGCGATGAAGGTACGGGGAAACACCTGAGGTATCCCCATGATATAAGGGTTTGTATATCTACTGTTGTAACGAATCTTTTCAATCAAATGACATTTCTGATACGAAATATTAACATACAGAAAGGTCGTTACGTCCCGTTTTGAAAAGATAATAATTTTCTGACGTAAAGTACTAAAGCATATTTTTATGAAGGTTCATTTATATACTGCTATGCCTCTGTAAACGTATTGAAGTTGTACAAATGATCTTTCATACTTTTGAATTTTACCAGCTGATGTACGTAATGGAAAAAGGAACGTATGCATGTTGACTGCAGTTTTTTAGATAGATATCATACTATGTGTTGCATATGAAATAATGCATATATCTGCTTATTCAGTGTTAACAACTACTATAATATTTAGAAGATCTCAAAAGAACTGAATGAATTATTGTTGAATATGCTGATGTCAAACTTCAAACAATGATTATTGTTTAAATCACGTTTGATACTTTTACAGAATGAATTAAATGCAACATATTTTTCACCTTATATTTTCTCCCTTAATATTCCAGATAAAGATAGATTTGCTTACATTTACCTTTGAAAACTATTGAGAAAAATATCAAGTTTCCAGTCCCATTTAGCTATACATCATTGTATGCTTTAGTTAAAAAGTCTATTTTGTGGTTTTATAGATAATCCCTCTAATGGAATACCTACGATTAAAAAGTTTCATTTTACATTTAAATTACCAAAATTGTAAATTTTATCAGGGCTAAGAATTCCCAATATAGCTTAGTCTTTATGCCATTTATCCTAGTCTTCACTCACCCGACGTCGGAGCATTCACCTTCAGTTCGTGTAAATCTCTATAAAGATGTCGAAATATTTCTATGTACTTCTTCAGGCATTCAGTGAGTTAGTTTTAATCTGCATCTAAATAATATCTTTCTCAGGTTTCATTTCTTTAGAATCTCCTGAATGAAACAATATATTCAATTTCACGTGTGTATTACTATAACGAGGGGCTGGATTTATTTCGCTATTCAAGGCAAATCCTTTTTTTCAAAGTTGGTCTTTGTTGTTGGTCTACCTTGCGTCATAAATAAGTTCCCCAAAGCATATCTTTGTTACATTGCGTGGCGTGAGTAACATTATATATGCTGGATATATTAGTTACTCACAATTACATCAAACAACGCTGACTCTAAGCAAAGAATACGTTTCGATTACATTGAACATCGCAACAGCCGCATATGGGTATTTGTTTGTTTAATACTAAATCCTTAAATATCATGAAATATTTTCGAAAATATAATTCAATGATTCGATATCTCTAAGGTTTTAAGAGATAGGTGATATGGTTAGTATCACTGCTCTACGAATCACTGTTTACGAATCATAATGGAAATGAAACAGTTGGAAGAATCATAATAGATATGATATCTGTGGAAAAAACATTTCGAAAACATATTATAGATGTAGTTACAATATCGTTAGCAAAGGTTTTGAGTAAATAAGGAGAAATCTGATTTCAATCTCATTGACAAACATTTCGAGTAGATACTTAGTTAATCTAAATGGCATAGACTCCGAGTAATCAAAATGCAATTTTGACATACTATATAAATTTTGAGATACTCACAATAGACATGATCAGAATCACACTTATAAATTTAAAGTAAAATTCTTTCCTCGGTGGCTTTGCATTTTCAGTATTCATGATAAACATGATTTAAATCTCTTTGGCAAACAGTAATTATCACATCAACATAGTATACTTCACTGTTACGATTTGTAACTAAGACTCATCTTAAAAGGAATACTGTATTCATCTCATGATATGTAATATAAATAAAACAGCGGTTTTGCAACAGGTGAAGTGAGTTTGCTGTGTAATACATGTAGCGTATCACCTGTACATTGCCACACATGTTGTGGTGATATTAACAACATGCTGAAAACAGCTGACTGAAATATACAACCATAACGCTAGAGGCAGAAACCTAGTAATGCCAGAAGAGAATAAACTCCCGTCTGAATATGCCAAACCACTCTACCACCTTGTGAGTCAACACACTAGAAGCCTACAGCAAACATCAGCCAACACTTGCTACAGTTGTTACATGTCTTGCTCATCTTCAATTGATATTTCCTGTTTATCCTCTATTTCATACGAACCTCTGCCGTAGCAATGATATACACATCTGTTCAGTTCTTGTATACTGCTCTGGTAGTGTATATATGCACGTTTCTACTCAGAAGTAGTGCGATGTGCTAAACGTCTTCCTTCGCAGTTATCACATAAAGTAGTAATTATCTGAACTAACTTACTACTAGACAGATTAAAGTGAAAACGATCCATTCTTATTTTTTCATCTTAAAACTGTATGTATTTGATACCATTATTTACAACATTAATTTAAAAAAAAATATCACTCAGTACTTACCTCTGGTAAAAGCATTTATTATTAAAAGAAAACTAATTTGATTTTGACACAAATTATACTTCTTTGCAAATGGATTTTTTTGATAAATCAAAGCTGATGTAACGATTATGACACTCTGTTCAAAACAAATTTTTCAAGGTTTATACAGCATATGAAAAAGACAACTTGAAAAGATGAATGACAACTCATTCTATTTAATTTTTTTCAAACATTGAATTTGTGAAAAGATACATCTATTAAGCAGTTTTCAAAAATTTTTGCATATGCCACATGCGATAATGTTCATGTGACTTTTCAATTAAAGTGAAAATTAATGTTAATCTAAAATTGTCGATGGTGGATCAACCTAAAGGTTAAACCCATGTCACAGGCGTGAATACAATGAGCAAATAATAAACAAAACAAGTGATTAACACTCTGAATTAATTCTATTTTCATGAAGAAAAAAATGGTATATGCCTATCATGGGTATTGCAAGTTTTAGAGTGTCTGCGACGAAAATTGAAAATGGATCTTCAATAAAAGTCAAGTCTTGCAGTAAATTATGCGTGAAAAGTATTTCATAATTCATTATAATGTCAATTCTGAACTTATATGAACATATATATCACTCAAAGCTGCCAGGTAGTGTCAAAAATTGACACGCAGTATGTCAAAATATCAAGATGGGATAAAGCAGGTATATGCTTTGTCATCTATATATCAGCAACAAGGTGGTAGGTTTTTTTTGTATCCTAAACATAGGTACGAAAAGGTAAAGTTCTTTAAACATTGGCTGTGATCTATCGTACTAAAACTAATCAAATCGTTACACCAACACCAATAATCGAATCATTTTCAGATCATTGATGCTAATTCAATTTCAATTATTTAAAATTTATAGATAAAATACCTACATTTATAAATGAGAAAATAATAAAAAATAATCCAAATAACATAAACGTCAGAATTTTGCACACTTCCAAACATCAAATACATGTTATGTTCTTAAAATGCAAGTACTCTAAGTAATGATTAAAAACATCAATGACTTACCGGTAGATGGTGATGACGTAGTGGACGGAGATGCTGTTGATGATGCTGTTGATGATGTTGTTGTTGCTGATGAATAATCTGAAATATACAAATATATAAACATAGACATGTGTAAAAAGTAAAACATTTAACTGAAATTGATTAAAAATAAAAAGGAAAATTTGCAAGTGCATATACTGATAAAATTGTTTAAGAAAATAGAAATTAATCACTGACAAAATGAAAAAGGGTGCGCATCGGTAGATGATTTTAACGGATACTTTGGTAAGTAGTTGACTAGGTTGTTCCCTTTCTCTATAGGTTTCTTCAATGTCAATACCTAAACACATAATAATATCGAGGTATGCGTTTACGAATTAAACATTTCAGTTCAAAAGGTAACTTTGAGTATAAAAAAAATCGCATAACCTGAAAGTGTAACCTTTAGGAAATAAATAATTTTACATCAAACACCTGAAGCCCTTTGCATCAAGAGCACAAAACAGTCGTATAACGGAGTAAACTTTCCTTAACAGAAAAAGTGCCTTATACTGATCCATATGTGTGTATATTCGTTTCTTCTTTGCTCACCCTTTTTACTGCTCAGTCTTTAAGCAATAAATGGTTGGACTGATAAAAACAAGTGTCTGCAAGAGCAGAAAATAATTGACCAACATCAATTCTTTCTTTTCAAGATTTCATTCATAAAAACAGTTAAAATATTATTTATAGGGACTACAAAATAATCCTGTGTTATTGAAGCCAACAAAGGTCGTTGAAAAATATGTTGTATATTAAGCATGTAGAAGATATGCATTCAAAACGGATCATGAATAAGTTTACATTGTAGAAAATATAAACAATCAGAGCAGCATGATTGACGAAAGGGAGAAGGGAAAGGGAAATGAGATTATCTTTTATGATTTTTAAAAAAACATTCTCATCAAAATGTATTATTTTAACAGAATATATATTTGAAAAGTTTATGTGTATTCGTGTATACATATAATAGATAGAAAAACAGAAATATCGTTTTCTTTGGGGATAATTAGTACTTCTTTTCTGCAAAAATGACTCCGATCTTATTGCCCTAATGTATGAAATATGAAATTTAAAAAAATGAAAAATAGAGTGTTCTCTTTCTAGTCCAAGTCAGTTATAAGCACGTTAAAGTCTGCGGTGAAGGAAAGAATGCAAAATATTCAGAACGGTTAATAAATTCAAAAATTCATGTTCGCCAACAATAAAGATGCGCGGTTACAAAATACCCAGTGAATATCAAGCTTTGTAGCGTGAACACAATTCTGAAATGATAATAGCTCTATTTTCCGCCATTTCTTTGTTTGGTAACCATTTTACGCGCCAATACACCCAGTTAAGTATATTTTCCTGAGTCATGACAACAACAAAGAAAACCTTAGATTACGTCCACATACTTCGACAAGCAGAATATCTTTACTTAAAAAATACACAGATAATAACCGGTTTCAAAGGTATTAAGATCCTAAGACGATTTTCAATCTACAAGAAGGAAAGAACTTAATCAAGTAGAATTCTCGATGATTGGCCATAGAAGTGAACTCATTCTAGTAGTGGGGGATTACACAAATGTTGACTTTTATTGCTCTTATTTGCATAAAGGGGCGTCTGAGTCCACCCATTTCCTCAAGCAATATGTCGAGTATCAAAACAAGACGATCAAATGAAGTGATGTGGCTGAAGTTTTAAAAACACAAAGGTATAATGTATCCTTAAGGGGGTAGAAGAAACGTCTTTATAATATTTCCATTTCCGGAAGGATGATTTTGAAAAGGTTAGGGTTAGTCAGGGATGGGGACTCACTGATAGAACAGGGGCGGAGGGTAATCTTTTTGTGTTACACTCCGCATGGGAATGAGATGATAAGATGAGTTATGAGACAGCTAAACCTTTACATTGTATCGTTACTATCCTGTAGATGATTTTTCTCGTTCCATTGGCATAGCCTTGTCGTTTTCACAAATTTTATGTTTGTCGTCATCTTATGTTCTGTGAAATTTAATCTGTGAAATTTAATCTTAACATTCACCAAGGTCTTCATAAAGATGATTGAGACGAACGTTAAAAAAAATGAAGCCAAAGGAATTTCAAGATGCATACTTTTCTGATTAACCGCAAAGTTACTAATGATGGGACAATACATTCCAGCAATCATTATACAGTCACGGAAGCCTTAAAACTGTCATGAAGGAAAACGATTTTTCTGTTAAAAAACCACAATGGCACTATTAGGAGATCTGTCAATAAAAAGAGGAATTTGCCAATAGAGGTGAGGAAATGTAAATATTTAACGCTCCTTTATGTCATTTTCTGTAATTCAAACCCCATGATACATACAAAACATATTAGAAGATGTCCAACAAATCAGAATACCACAACTACGCTTCTGTCAATAGTTTATTCCTTCAACAAACATTACAAAAAAGGTCCACCCTTTTTCAACGTTTCGATCATGATCTGTCTAAAGAGATTATGTTGTGGTGAAGACGAGCATCATAAACTGTGTTAATAGTTTTGTATAATCCACATTCTATTCATTTTTCTCCATGTTAGTTTAAACCTTACGCCCAGGTATGTAAACAACCCCTCGTGCATTTTGACCAATGTGACAAGAAAATGTATCACTGCATACAGGCCGAATCAACTGTTCCCCTATTGTGGTTACAGCAAAAAATATTTAAATAGCAAAAGGCATTGTTACTCCCACATTCTATCAGCTCCTGTCGAAACGAGTCTCGAGCCCAGGCAGCATAATACAGGCCCATAACCCTACCAGGATACATACAGACTAAAACACTAAGAGGGTACAAAGTACACCCCTATCCATCTTGTAAACAGGTGCTCACGAACAACTAACCGGAAAACTTAGTTAACATTCACACCCTCCATCGTAACCTCTGAATGTAACATCCACCCACACAGCGTACCTATACATGTACGCATTGTCATGTAACCGACTTCCCAGTGTGATGAACCCTGAATCATTGGTTCGATCTCCTTCGCAGATTTATACTAAACTGTAATGATAAATATAAATAGAACATTGTTTTTTGTTATTGTGCATTCAACAATGATCTTAATTGCACCATGTCAAGATGAAGTATTAGGTGAAAAGGGTCACGAATATATCGTTTGATTAGTTATTCAATGATGAAGCGAAACACAATCGATAACAGATCTAAGGGAGAAAGCCGTGAGGTAATTCCTCTAGGTTCAAACCACAGACACCAAGTTCTTAATATGTATGACAGTATACACATTTATTATTTATTTGACATATATAAAGATACGACAGAGTAAGCTCCTAAGCCCAGCAATGAAAACTGGAAACTTTACAAAGCGAATTTTGGCCAAGATACGGCCGACGGCTGACTCTCGTATCTTTAAAAAAAATACATTTCAGAGTTAGGTATGAATACTCATATGTATATCAAAATTTGAAGCCTGATACCTCTGGTTCACATCATGATCGCAGACTATGCTTTGTAAACAGTTATAAACCAAAAATATCTTCTGAAAACAAGTAACTCTTTCATTTATAATATTCGATTAGCAACTTTAACCCTTATTGTATTTTAGATTAATGTGGTAATATTTATATTCCGAAAACATTGTCAGGCTATTAGTTTTGATAACTGTGTTACATTTACAGTTTTGGTTTGGAGAACGTCGAACTTTTCAATAGAAATACTGTCTGACTTTTTTTGGGAAAATCGACAATGAACTGGCCTTTCCTCATACAGTGAAAGCCAAACGTTGATGTGCTAAGGTTTTGGTTATTGTAATAAAAATGGACGGGCAGCAAAGCTTCAATAACAGATAAACCATGCTTTGGTTTCAATTACTCAATAAATCTTTTATCATAAAGTAATTCTGGAGAAGAACTCGTAGGACCTCATTCCAAATAGCTTATTTTAACCCTCTACGTAGGGGGTACTTTGCAGCTTGTGTCCTTTGCTACGATATCTTAACATGCTGGTCACAATGTTACAACGGTATGTTAAGTTCGGCAATTACACACACGTGGATAAACCAGCTGTCTTATAGATCTAAAGTAGGTCTACCCACCTGTATAAATTGTGACACGTGTGTGGTTTAGCCCAATACTATGCTGAGATATGCGAGTCTTTATATATATACATATATACCCTTGTTGTTACAGGTGTATAATGCAGGGTTGTCTACTTCACCCTTATCTTTCCACATATTTTAACCACTATCTAACTCCAGTTGTAATGTAAAATATGCACGGTGATATATTTGAACTTTCTCATAAGTCTTTATTTCTTCAAAAACACTTTAATCTCTTTCGTGAAAAGAAAACAGATTTACATTTTATTAGCTTTAAATGTGCAGTTTGGGGTGTTATTCTTTGAGCGTTTATTTGGGAGGAAATTAAAATAGTATAAAGATGTTTATCCTCTTCTGCAGGTGGTGAATAAGTTTCTCAGCCCATTCAAATCTAATTGAATTGAGAAGTTAAGTCGAAGCTCACTATATTTATTATGCATGACACATCAATATTGTATGAGAATCTTATTTCACGTGTCATATACTGCAAACTTCAAAAGCTAAATGTAGTTAATCAACAAAATAAGATCCTATTCTTATCCCCTAACAAAACTAACATGAACTGACTTAAATGGGGTATGATGGATAAACATACACAATGTATTATTCAGAGTGTTTTTTTAAATTTTTAAAACACGAGCGGATTCATACTTTCTTTGCTTTATATTTCTCCAATCAATGTGCTTAATGATGCGAAACAAGTAAAGTCCAAGTAAACTCAATTAATGTTTGTCACATGATCTAATTAAGCAATGGCGTTTTAAAATTTCAATCACAACTTTTACCTTATGTAAGCAATGGTGTTTTTAAATTTTCATCACGATTTTTACGTTTTCTGAGGACGAATTTTCACATACTTTTCGTTTGACTAAGACATATCAGTTACAGAAACTTGACTCACAGCTTCCTTACGTGTTAAATAGCTAGGGCAAAACGAACCCTTCCATAAATGGATGAATAAATATACCCGAGGGCATGCCTGCAAGTCGTAAGAGCAGTGACACATATGGGGAGACCACCAATACAAATTCCTGAATTCTTCCTGATAGTTAAATTCCACATGTGATACTTTTTATGAGATGTTGAACAAGCATTTCAACCTAGATGTCATTAAGTGCACAAGTAGTTCTTCTATTTCAGGCGAGCGGATGTCTCGCAAGAAACTTTCGAAAGCATTTGGATCAGTTCTGAGTAAAGTTTAATGACACAACCCAAAATTGCTTTGAGCTTGAAAAAACTAGGTTAATTGGTATAATGTAAAAGATAAAAGAATTAAATAAATTCGTTCTGTCAGTTATGATAGCATAGCCTATGACGAAAATATCATGTGGTTTACCTCAATAACTTTTAAATACGTATACCAGTTGGTATAGCCGTATTCTGCTTTAAGTCTTGTACACTGTTTGGAGTCACAAATGACCTAGAGCTCAATGTTCATTAAGATAATTGGTAAAATAATAAAAACACTCATGCCAAAAAAAACTTCTGCCAAAAGGCATAGATATATATACAAACGATAATATCAACTGTACAGTGTATATCCCTCTGAATCTCTAATGATAGTAATGATATTGCACTAAATATGTTAGGGGTCATAATGACCCAAAAATAAAATTCATTCATGGGATACTCCTAACAACTCTTTATATATGTGTAATAAATCTGTAATGGTTGTTTAAAATAATGCCGAAAATTACACTTATTGTATTTGGAGTCAAAGATGATAAATTTTGCTGAGGGTAAAAAAAGGTCCAACAAATGCGTAACAAATAAGCGATTCCGATTCCTTAAGGAGACGGCCAGTAAAGTGACCAGACTGTTCCCTTGCTTAAAACAATTTGGGGCCATACTTGACCAAATATGATTAGTGCCATTTTGGGGCAACGTCTTACAGATTTCACTACCGGTAAGTGTAAAAGATTAGTGAACGATAGATAATATTTCAAATATTTGGAGAATGAATAATAATCAAAAGACACATGTGTTTTGCATGTAAGGTGTGAGAGATTAGACTGTCTTTGTTTTATGTTTTGTTAAAAAATAAAAGATTCAAACGTTCAATTGTCTATCTCAAAATAGTCTCTTAAAAGCCTTTCCACTCACCTTGAAATAATAAAAAAAATGACAATGAAAACATTCACACAGCGGTGGTAAGATACGAAGGCAACTTTTCACAAATACTCTCAGAATTAATTTCCTTTTAAGGAAAAATTTAAGAATTGAAGAGTACATGTTCTTATCATGTCTTGTTTATGGTAAAAGAAGACGTCAATCAAAAGGCATTTTGTTTATTTAATAATTTCCAAAATATTAAAGAATTAATACATTTTTCGGTAAATAAGCAGGCATTACTTATATCGATGTTTGCAAAAATTTAGTACGTACCGTTATAATCAGAAGGTGGAAACGAACTTTTAACCACCGGGTGAAAGAAAAAAGCTACGTCTGTCTCTATTGCAATTGTGAAATAGTTTGTACTAATTGCATTTTTAAGAGTTCATAAGTTTGTTTGAAAAAAAGAATGAGCTTATTGAAGCCATGGGAAACTTGAACAAGCTCATCAATCTCGTGAGAAAGTGGGCTTTGTGGTTTACGCTTCACTGATCCCATGGGAAACGTGTCATAGAGTTAATTACTTATTTTCTCTCACTGTAGGGAGAATGGGTGTGAAGAAGAAAGATTTACAAGCAAATTGCCTAATGACAAACATGACAAATCTAAAAGCTCTTGTATGAATTTGCCATGCTGTGATGAAAGCTTTTGTTTTAAGAAATGGCGGTAAATCACAATTATGCTTACGGAAGTTATACATGGCAATTTGATTACCATGAGGTTCTTTTATGAATCAACCTTTAGTTAGTTCTGTTTTGTAGTATCGCACTATGATTACCTAAATGAGTTTCGACCGACTTAATGCGTTATGAAAGACGTCCCTGAAAACGTTTAGTAAAATATGCCAAGGTGGGACCCATGGTTCGGGGTTTGATATGGCATAAAGCGTAATATCTTCTATGTGGATGATGTGAACAATGCACAATCAATATATATTTCAATTCCATATCAACCTATGACATTGCATTACCCATAATCCAAGTATGTTGATAGCATGAGCAATATGGATTTAAAACCATAAGCACATGATTAATTGAATGTTTTGTTTTATGTGCACATTAAATAGTCAAGGGATCAAAGAATGATAACTTATGTTGATGAATGATTGAATTAGGGATCAAATGTTCATATAAGACAATACAGTGCTTTGGTAGACGTACAATGTCATGACAGAGTAAAATGAAATACATGGCACTGCTTTACATCATCAAAAACATCTCGAACACTATTTACTTCAATGACAATGCAATAAACAGTAATGGAGAATAAATTTGATTGTCACCCCTCTGACATCTACTATTTAATATACCACCTCTTTCATAAGAAAAATATCCTCAGGCCATGGTTATATGACTACTTTTATTGAATCTTGTTAACATATTTAATAACAAAAAATAATTGGTTGTGAATAATTATGTACCAATGCATTTCAATATTGATTTTTAACCACAACTGTAGCTCCGAAATACCTACTCCGTGTTTATATGAAGCATAGAAACGAGTTGTTGGAAGACGGGTTAAAAACACAAAAGTTACAAAGAAATGAATGGTGGCTAGAGTGTAAACTGTAGACAGGTGAATTGAAATGTTTTCGTGCCTTTTTAAAAAAATGAGATCAATAGTGAAATATGCAAACAAGCAAATGCCTAAGGTTTGATTTGTTGAATAGCCTGAAGTTAAAATGTGTAACGTTAGGTGAATAACTGCATATAAACCGCCAGGTTAAGAGAGTGTTGACGATTTGTCTTCAAGCAAGTTATTCAGTTATGTGAATCAGAAATAAATGCATGACTATATAAGTTAACCAGCCTAGAGGAACTTCTAATCGCAAATCATATGACTGAATTCTGTATGGAAACGATTACTTTTCTGTAAAAAATAATCGTATAACATATGTAACCAAGCGTGTATAAATATGGGTCATAGATTGCAAATGAGACACTAGTTGAATACATGACACTGAATTGAAATGAAAAATATCGTTTTGAAAAACTTGAAAAAACAAAATACAACATTTTCAATTTTGTCCAAAGTGACAGTGTAAGACTGGATATACAGATTCTGATAAATTCCATCTAACAAGAAAACCATATTCAACTTCTAAAGTATTCCGAATTTCTGCCAAACATGTCTCATACATATATAGACGAATTATTTCATTTATAACCAATAACATGAATTCAATTCACAGAGATCTATTTTGAAACAACGCGAGGTGTCCCTTTGAACAATCAGTTTTAAGCATTCAACACACGTCCACACCAGTAAAATTGGCGGCGTATTCGAAAACAGGTTTTGCAAGGTGAAGCAAGCATTCCTCCATGGAGTTTCTCAAGACATTGATAGATCTGCCTTTCAACTCAACCATACGTGGATAATTCCCTTGACATTAACCACGAGTAATAAACATTTTAGAAATCTATTTGCATTTGTTAAAACAGCAAATGTCATGGGCGTAGTTGTGTTGGTCATGTCCAGATCCTAGTATTGTTCAAACGTTCTTGTGATGCTCTTGTACATGCATAATTCATAACGTTATTTTTTAGTATCAAAGGATGACACAGACAGAGAAGTCCACCGTCCTAGTTAATTCGTATCATGATAGAAGCGATAGCATCTTGTTCCTGATGCATATTTAATAAGTTAAAGAAGATGCAGATTGTGTACTTGAATATTGGTGTGAATCAATTGTTTGAAATTGTTTGAAGTTTACATGATAAATAGAGACACCAAACATACATAACTGTTATGACGGTAGACTATCAGAACAATGCTTGGCACATCACGGTATGAATTATGTTGATAAGTGACAAGATATCCATGAACACGGACAATTGGTAAGACATCAAAAGTGACATAGTTACTTTAGTGTAATTAATGTCTAAAAGGTATAAGAACTTGATGAAAGTAAGGTGACGTCCTTTTCACAATACAACCATCGAGATTCTCACCATAACATTTTGAGAAAAAATACAAATATAAAAAAATTCAAAATATTAATACAGTTAATAGGCTTGACAACACATGTCAGAGAATTTTACTCCATATGTCAGTTATAATGATACATTTACCAATTATTCTAATAGAAATGTATGCCCTCGCAACCTTCCAACCATTGCGACATAATGTCATTTTATTCATTACATCATTCCCCCCCTTTATTTGAAAGACAAGACATATGTCATAAGAAAACCATATCCATCTGTTTTGTACTGGCTATTTCACCAGTAAGTTAAGGAAAACAGTGAATCGATGAAGAACATTACTTAAATATCATAAACACCCGGAATATAAATCAGTTTATGCAGTTTTGCCCAATAAATGCACTCTATTTACGAAAGGCTTGCAATAATAGGCTTAATGAAAGTTCTGTAACCCTACATAACTATTCTCGACTCAAAGAACTAAGGACTGCCCAAGCCCTATTTTCAATATCGCGATATTCCGAAATCCACGCACTCATCTATATGGAAATTATCATTGAATATGGGCGTGATCCTTGACTTTTTGTTGAGTGAATATCACAAATTTCATGACTCAAAATGTGTTATCAATCATTGGCATGTATTGACATCAAATGAAATATATCAGAAGAAGCCCTGTAAATGAATGTAGTTACCTGATTGAGTAAGGATGATAGCCAGAGCAGTACCTACGGCCAGTCCGATGAGTAAAACACAACCAACGATGATGAGTATCAAGTCTCTAGTTCGCATGTTCCTGGCACACCTTCCCCCACCCCCCAAATCCTGTGGCACAGAGGCATGACCGGGTATCCGGGGCGGGGGAGCGAATTCCGGCTGTTCATCAGCTTTGTGTTTGTCGTCGGTAATATCTGTACTGAATAGCACTGATGAGCGGAGGTTTTCACCATAGTAGCCGCCATTGGAATCCACAGACGGATGTTCTTCTGTCACCGAGTATTTCTGTAAAGAGAAAAAGAAATTATACTGCATTTGAGGGAAAAGTTTAGAAACTTGGATTATGTTTTTAGATACAGTGTCAGTGCTTGTTTACTCATTTTCTGCGGAGAGAGGAACAGGAAAAGTATCAAATTTTTAAATAATATTCAGAAAGCATTCACCTTTAAATTCTGTTATCTTCTTAAACTACAAAAGAAAATTCTATAACTACAAGAGCCCCTGTAAGAATGTCAGTTGGGAAAAAAGTTCTCATAAAATGGAACATTCAACATAAAGTGTGTTTGCAATAGAAAGGAAGCATGCATCAAGTAGACCATTTCTTAAACAAACTCTCATATAATGGAAAATAAGAAATTCCTGACCAATTTTTACCTCTATGGGTAATTGCATTCATTTCTGAAGTAATAAAAACAGAAAGAAGTATACAACTGCAACGAAAATCACGCACTATAAACTGCCAAAATTCCAATATAATACATCATATAACATTCATATTCATTCTCTTCGTCTTATCAAATTTTTATTATGCAAATGTCAAAGAAATGTATTTGACAAACACACTGAAAACGGTCATGATCCGGCATAAAAGATCGGTATCCACTGAAGGCAAAGAAATCATACAAGAACATGTCTCCAGTCAATTTTAAACATTGCAATACATTTCCATATGTGCACTCATGACCCAACCTTCGTCTATTACTATGTTTCACCGAAAACTAAGAAAAAGGGTTACATAACTTTAAAACAACGAAGAATATCAAGAAGAAACAATCAGTAAATTATACTTATTTTTACATTTTGTACACAATAATTCAATTAATTGATAAATAATCTACATTTATATAATGCTTACACGAATTTCCTCACAGTCTTGCCTGGTAATTGCCATAGGTTCGTAAGACGATACTTATTGTGAAAAAAAGTTGTTATGTGTTGCCATGGTTAAAGTTCGAGCCTTGATGGGAACCACGTGGACAGGACATAAGGAAAGTTTATAACTTGCACAAAGGGCAACTGTTATGGACTGGGAGACTGCGTTGGCGCGTGCCCTACACGTGTGGTGGACTTCCTATATACAGACTAGCCACAGGTGACAGTATGAGCTTAGAATATACACAAAGTGGGGATTGTGCGAGGTGGAATGGCTGACCGGGATGGTCTTGTAACTCACACCACCATGAAATTATGACGTTGTTACGAGATAGATTTCACGTCAAATACATGTATGACGATCAAGATTCTTTAAATGTTTAATGATACTGAATTAACAAATAGTTGCTGAATATTATGAATAAATCACTTTTTGTATTTACAGACACTTTGTGTTGGGTTACTTAGATAATTATAACTATATGTTAACTTGTAGAGTATGACATGTTCGCCGGAAAATTAAAGCGTGTCAATAAGCATGTTCAGATATATATATTTAAAATGTCCTTAAACTTTTAAAAGAGAGGCCATCAAGTCCTTGACAACCAACAGGCCATGTTTTAAAACATATTTTGGAGTCTATATTTCAATATAGAATTATATAGTTATCCAAGGCGTATCAATTAATTCTGATAGTAATAATGATAAGGAAAATGATGATGATAGTGGTATGAATTGAATTATACATATGTAATAGCGAATAAAATATTAAATATACCTTGATATATAGAGAATCTCACCCAAGTGTCTTCTGATATCAAATATATCAACACAAGTTGATAAAAGTTACCAATAGCCGAGGCTTGCCGAGGATATTTTACTTTTATCAACGAGTGTTGATATATTTGATATCAGAAGACACGAGGGTGAGATTCTATTTATCATCCAAAATCATTTTCATTTCGATTCCGTGAAAAATGTGTTTTTCTGAACACTGCACTACTCAGTGGAGTGATGTCATAGCATTGTGACGTCATCATGTTATGACGTCATAGCATTGTGATGACATTACTTGATGATGTAAAACAATTGTGATGTCATGAACTTGACTGTAATAGGGCATTGTAAAAAAACTACTGTCAAAACGATATCTCCTAGGAGATATCGCTTGATCTTCCACAAGCGATATCTCCTGCGGAACACAGTTTTGGATGATAAATCATGATTACTACCTATGTATATTAAATCAGAATAATCTATATATTATAAAGTCAAAAAATTTACATCTAACATTAACATTTTATCTTTATTTCAGGAAGTGACTTGCTCTACTAACAGATAGTGATAAATATGAACATACCAGTAAGTAAGACACGCAAACAGACGCAATATATATAGGAAACGGAAGCACGAATCAATGTCAATTGGTTCATTACAAGTCATGACAAGATACTATATCTGTGTTATTAACCTGGTTACAATGTAACTCATAACATCTACTTGACATACTAAATCCCTATGTTTATCGTAACTACTGATATGACCGCATCTTCTTGAAATTTAGTTACAATTTGAATTACATGACAAACTAGAGTGCATGTATTCGTATCATTTCATATCGAATACTTAAGGTTGATTTCACTAAGTAATTTGTTTGAAATCATATCTAAGAACACCTTTGTTAGATGACGTTTATGTTGTAAATTTGCAAAAATCATTGCATTTTAACATAATTTTTTTTTATTATATCATATTCAACATGAATCAGAAATGTGTAATCTTCATTATAAAATGACAAAAACATCAATCTCATTATCCCTATGTAACACAACGACATTTTTCATTGAGTACGTACCCAAAATAATAAATTTCTAGAAATTTTGATAATAATTCAAACTTAACCATCTCATGCACCCGCATGCATGGTACTTTGTATCTAAGAGACCATTGAAATAACTATCTCAAGGCTGTTTTGCAAGTCATTGTGAATAACGTTCCCTCACTCCCTGAAATGAAAACCTTTAATAACGAACCAATTTGATATCTAGATTATAAATATGCATATCAGAAATGATCGTATTTCATACATACCCATGAAGTAAAATGGTACGTGTATTTCAGACATAAAACACTTATTTTATGTTTCCATATTGCATCACTGCATTACAAATAGTTTTTCTTAACTCTCACTACATCTGCCAATATGAGTTTTATTCAGACTTTTAAGGTAATCATTTGGAAACAACGATTCTAACACCCCTATTTATATACTAATTCTTTTAAAATATTTATTTCAAAAATTATAATGATTCATAAGCGTCTTTGATAATTTCACTCAGGATTTTATACAATATTATGTTGTAAATTTGCAAAATCATTAGAGTATTCTTTGAAGTAATCTTTGAGGATCTCGAGTGTTGAATTGTTGGACTATTGGTTGCTTTATGGTATTGTCTCTGTTTGATGTCGTTTGCAAGTGATGACGATTTCACGAAATAAGTAAAAAAAGCTTAAAATGCATTTTAACTATGAAATTATTCATTTAAAAAAAAACCATAATTAAGAAGATCTCACAAACTGTTTTGGCGGAAAAGACAAAACATATTTGTACACGATTTGTCATGTGTTTCGTTAATTTCAAAGAGCATTAAATTTAGTTTTAAACAACGGTTAAAAACATGTGTGAATGTCTGAAGACGTTAACATAATGATATACGTTTGTCATCTACAAGTTTAAATGTATGATAAATAAAAAGATATGAACATCTGTGGTTGCAAAACGGCTCCCAAAGGAAAGAACAAAAGGAAAGGAATAACATTTTACGAGAGGCAAAACAAAGTTGAAAGACGCTATCATTACGGCACAAAGATTTAAACTTGATAAGAATATTTATATTAGTATTTGACGAGAAAACTTTATGAGAAGTGACATATAAATTTAGCATTCCTTCACTAGGATGTCACTAAAATATTCTGTTTATAATAGAATGAAAGAACTGTACATAAGATAAACCTTTCTGCAGTTGGTTATATTGAAGCTATTCGAAACATTCTGTAGAGAATATGAAATTATTTTTAAGATATGGTACATATCTGCAAGCTTATGATGAATATCTATCGCGGAGTCTTGACATTTAAAACATGCAGTAAAAGGGATCTGGTAAAGATAGCCCTTAGCAAAACGATGTTTAACAAAAATAGAATAATGTTAACAATAGTTTGCATATTTAACGGGGCATCTTTGCAATAAAGTAGATACGTAAAAAGTTATTTTCACTGGAAAGAGAATGAAAACCAAATATAATATATGACAGTTTTCCGGTAGCAAATAAAATGCAATAAATATTGTTAAGTGAAGGTTGCTAGACTTAGTGATTACATGCATTGATATATAAGATACTTTTTGTTTTTAACCTTTTTTTAGTTATATGGTTTTCTTACTTTGTCAAAACTAAAAAAATTATACTGCAACATTATGAAATTTATAATAAACTACTTATGTCTCTTGTGATTAGGCAAAAGTATCAAGCTGAATTGTTCAACAATTATTTATGTCGATACAATAATAATTCATGTTTTAGCAAATCAATCATAATAAACTGTTTATGGTAAGAAATCATAATCTGGTTCAAATGCAACTTAATTAGATTGTCAATTGTTAATTTCATTTCGTAAAATATTTTTATCAGTCCTTCTTAAGGTGATTTATCACTACCAGTACTAAATGTACTTTTTGGGGTTTTGGAAAACAATAATCATGGTTAAACCTACAAACAGTCATAAATCATCTCCTTTTATCTTAAAGTTACTTCAATAACATATTATAAACATTATTTGAAATTTGACATTTATGAAAAAAGTAAAACCTCAAATAATCCTTAACCCCCTGTTAAGAGAGGGCGACTGGGTACGTTTGTCTACAGAGATGGACACAACTTACGTGAAGAAGGGAATGGCCCTCATCACTTGACGACACTGTTGTTGTAAAATGTCTCCTATTTTCGCGGCATACTCCTCGGCCAAGCATGAATACTTAGATAAAAGGCACTCACATGCCTTAATCCAAGACAAACAGACATACAGACAGACACGACGACGGACGAACACACTATACCAAGACGTCAGGATTCGCTCAAGCTCCGTGCAGCTCCGAGCAGTTCACGTGCTTAAGATCTACTGTTGTCAACAAGTAATGTACTTTTTGTCTCGTGATAAATTCCTGTCATCTCAAGAATTTCCTGTCACGGTTAATACATTAAAGACATTCCACTGCCAGACGTTGTTGGAGACATGCTTGTAAGGCTAATGTTTCATGAAGAGTGCTCCAGAGCAACTTTCCAAGTGCCAACACTGCTAATATTAAGCAAATTAAAGCGGCGCGTGTACCGGAGTGTACAGACGTTAACCTTTAAAATGCTGATTTACAGCGTGAGGGCCTTTAAGTAAACATACTCGCATTTCTCAAACGGATACGCAAATTAAGGTGTGTTTAAGATATGGTTGTTTCTGAGTCCTGATTAGGTGGACATTTTAAAAATGTTTTTGTCAAATCTGATTTGACACGATATAAAAAGAATTTGATGTTGGTGTTTAAAACAAAAATCAAAACCGACGTGACAACATTAGATAATGTATTGATAGGCATTGAATAGTTTAAGTCTTTGAAATTCAGTTTGTTTAATGTTTAGAGGTTTTAGCAGTGAAAGGTTAATAGTGTGAATTGATTCAATGGCAGGGGACATGTTACATTCCTCAGATACCGTTCATAGCGGGTGGTGAACGGGTGTCAGTTTTTCTTGTCAACGAGGACAGGGGGAGGGATTGCTAGACTGGGGGAGGTCATCCAGGGTGGGGGTCTGAGTCCAGGGGAGGAAGTTGAGTGTGAATCATAGATGAGAACCGAGAACAGAGGGAAAACCATTTGACGCTTCAAGCTTCTTGTTAACCGCCTTCCCGAGGACGACGTTTAAAGACTACATGCATTGAGCCACATTCAAGATTAGCTTCTGCCTCTGAATATGTGCTTTCGTTTTACCTATAACCGCAAGCGGTAAAATAAATAACGTGTTGAATTATAGTGTGAAATATTAGCCGCTGTACGCATGGCCGACGAGTCTGAGAAAGACGACCCCGAGAGGCGACGATAGGAGAGAGAGGACGAGGTTAGCACAGTGACACAGCGCTTGTTTATGTTCAATATTGAATAGGGGGTATAGACATATCGAGCCTCCCTCCCCCTCTAATCGGAGGGAGAGCTACACTGTATAGAGAGTGGAGGGAAGATGTCTATTATATACAAGGTTATCAACCACTTACTCAGCGAACGGCAAATACCTCAGGGCCTGCGGTCCTTGTGTTGAGAACTGACAGCATTGAATTTTGTATTCATTATCAAAAAGGGGAGGATTATTAATGTCGGTGAAGGTGACTACAAAAACTTGTCACGACCGTCATACAAAATGCATTTTTGAGATAACTTACGAGTTTACGTAAACTCTTTAGGCCGGAGATTTGTTTGCGGGGACGTCAGAGTGACAGTCTGCGTGTTATCTGGTATGTCCCTATCTAGGAAGGGGATGGAATGTAGACTGATAAATAGTCAATGAACGACACCGACTTGTGGCTTAAATGTGATCCTTTAAAAAGTTATCAAATTATTATGAGCTGAGACTGTGAATAACAAAGGATTAATATCCAATTTTCAGAAGGCTTCTGACCCTTGCTCTGGTACTACCATAAGAGAATAATGTGTTAATAAATGGTAAAATGGGGGAGATATGAATGCATACACAGTAACTCAAACGTCTCCTGATTAACCACTTCCTTACAAGTACCTGCTTATCAAAAGCCTGATATAGAAATCGTTTATGATATGACACAGACAAGGTATAATTTAAGTGATTATCATTACAGCATATTACAGAATACATAGTCCAATAGTTATTGAAGTGGTGTTATCATCATTATCAAAAGGTATAAGCTTTGATCTTTTGTATTTAGTTTGTTTCGTAAAATAATGCTTTTGTCGATGACATTTGACACTGATTTGTATACTGATACCATGAATTGTTGAAATTAAAATAACATTTCAAAGTGTCTCCAATATGTTAGTTTAGTAAAGGACATTGGAATGTTTCTTAATACAAAACAGACGTTTGACAGTTTCATATATTGAGCAAGACAACCTAGCTTCCTTTAAGATCATGTGATACGACTGACGGATAATATTATGTTCATGTAGTAGGGAGGTCTGACAATAATACATAATCTACAGTGATATCTAGAATAAAGTGTCATTATCCGAGAACCTTAATCGAAAGAATGGCACAACGTCATCATTTTTGGAAGCTGTGAAGGGGTCACTTGAAGTTACTAGTCGCTGGTCACCCTGGCCCTCTTGAAGGTCTGAACAGGTCATAAAGCGTTATATCCCCAAACCCCTGTCTTTAAGGATAAACTCTGATGGTTGGTTAAAATTTAATATATATCGTCTAAGAGGTTACCCTTTGAATCGGTTAAAACGCAATCTAATTATGTTAGAGTGAATCCAGAAGGGTATGCGGTCAGCTGACACCAAAACCTGTATCCTTCCCTGTTCATATAGTTCATATAGTTCAAATATCAGTTTGATTTGGTACACTATAGATTCATAACAAGTAATTTAATAGATTTATATGTAGACCTCAGTTAAAACCAAAATTCGCCGCATTTCCATAATCAAACGCAATATTTCTTCCCTAACTTTGAAAAAATGCTGTAAAATTATAAAACGTTCTCGTTAAGTTTGTTCGTGAGTTATGAACAGTGCGTCTAAAACTCATGAGTTCAAGCAGGAATGAACGTTTAAAGTGGCTTTGAAATTAACAACCTTTAATGAAAGTCAATAACGAATTTAGTAGAAGAGAGACATGCAGAACAAAATAGAATTAAATACCTGAGTACGTTTTGGATGAAACGACGAAAACGTTGGGTTCGCCGGAAGCATAACACAAAGAGAACTGAACGCGAGGAACGGTTGTGACGTCACATAAGCATAAAGTGCGAAGACATGGTACTTTTGGATAACATACGAGGACAAAAATAAGAGGCCTTCACCTATACCTTACATTCTTTCTGTAATCAGAGTTCGTTTTTACCTATTACCAGCTGAGTTAAACTTTTCAACACACCTTCCCTTATGTCAGACGGCGTCAAGGTAAGATTTGCTCAGAATTCTCGGTAAGTGCATGATGTAAACGGTGCACACTCCAGGTAAGAACAGCGTATCTGTTCACCTTGTATTGTTTAAGGGTGGTCTATAAATGCACCATCATAAGCATAAAAAGGGAAATTCAAAACCGTTTGCTTATACATCTTGACGGTTAAACATATGTGCTCATTTCTTCTAACGTCAACCCTTGGTTGTGTGAATTAGTCAGCTGTGGCTTACTAATCCGAATGCAAATTTCTTTTACAAGATTTTTGTCAGTGTTAAGTTGAGATAAATCCAGGACATGTATACCAAGTCACGGAGATACTGGCTTAAAGAACAGCATGCTGAATTCCTCACCACTTACTCTGCAATATTATTCTTCTGGTTTTAACACACCCTTAGTTTTCCTGGTAGGTTATTTATTGAATGCAACGTATAAGGTTGATCTCCTCGATTTTAAGCCAGAGTTTGTTAGGATTTGTGAAGAAACCATGACAAATTCATAAACATGAGATCGAGATAAGACTTTGTAATTTGTTACCCGTTTCATATGAACCTTCATTTTTGTTAATCCAGACTGAAAATCATTACCAGGGTAATTGGAGAAGAATCTGCGACATCTCTTTCATCAACGATGATTAAGATTCCCCCATGTTTCAACTTAACGGAGCTTGTCCTTTTTCTACGTAAAACATTTTGGAATCATAACAAACAGAAATTTTATGTCTGCGCTGTTATGTCACATGTCGTTCATCTAATGACGGGGTGAAGCCAACATTTCCTAGTAGGGCACCAATAAGTACATCCAAATTGAGAGGGCGTTGATTAGAAACTACGTGGTGTTTAAAAAAATATTTCTTTCAATTTCACCCATTAATATATGTTTATGTATAATGCATTATCTGCAGAGAGTCAAACACCTGATTAATCTACCCGATTATCCGTAGTCGCAAAGATTATCAGGCAAGGCAGGACATACCGGTATGTCGAATGTGGTGTTTGTAGAAGCCAGTTTTGCATATTATCAGTCCCGTTTGGTAACGCATATTTCATGCAATAAAAACGGTGTAACATAATCTAAATAGATCAGACAATACCAGTTTGATATTGATGTAAACCTATATCATCCTAGCGTGCTGTATTCGTTTAGAAAGAAATTCAATTTTTGTAATTCTTTTTACATCCAATTACTAAATAATAATCAAGTTTCTGTTTATTTGGTGGATAATCCACGAGATTTCATTCTTGTAACGACTATGTGTGTAATGAAAAAAACAGAAATATTACGTAACACCAGTTTAATATTGATATATATATCAAAACGCGTACGAACACGGAGAGTCTATGAAATCAGATCCGTACACTTTAAGCTTAAAATGGTGCAATTTAAATAGTTGGCATGTCTCCGACACTCCTACAGCATGGAGAACGAATACCACAGTGGCCAAATACCACAGTAACAGATATGACCCACGTTAAATATAAGTTTATTCAAATTCTCCAGTAGATAAGTTGTTTCAGAATACTTATTGATGACCCTGTGGGGGCTGTTATGAAGATAAACAGATGAAAACTATCTCATGTTACTAATTAACTTTACAGATTAGTTGAGAGGGAGGGAGAGTGGTGAAAGGTTAACGCTCTGCATTGGTATGGTGCAACATGCTCTAATGATGTACCAGCTATTTCATCTTTTAATAATGACTTGATGAAAGAATCCTATCAAAGAGTTGGGTGTCTCAATAGATAAATCCTTTTTTGGGATACTTTTGAGCCTAGTAGCCTTGAAAATATAGTATAATTTCAATAATTTTCATAAAGTTCATATAAAGGAGGACGACGTTGCTTTTTATAGGCTAGTATAGTGGCCAAGATCTGTTGATTAAAAAATGTGGTAGTTGAACTAAATATATTAAAATGTAGTATCATATCTATCAACCAGTTCGTCAGAGCCATGTTTGTTGCTATAAGATGTCACTCTTCACTGTTCACATCTTATCTCCCGGCGGAAATTACAACTCATACTGCCGCTAGGCGCTTGTCTATACCAGTCACTTTTGTCTTCCAAAACGTTGTTCGAAGTCAATAGTTCTCTGATACAAAATATGATATGGTGAACGGTTTTGCTATTTATTTGAGGCGTCAATATAAAATCTTTAACAAACCATATTTTCACCAATGTAATTGTCAAACCAATAAGAAAGTAACAAAATTCCATTCGTAATTTGACGTTCTTATCTGACGACAGAGAGCAACAGTTTTGATTGAATTCCAACAACCACCATTTCCGACAATCCCATTTCCTACTTATAAATTATTACTTTATCCAGTAAATCAAATATCACCTCAACCTCCATCTTAAATTTCAATTATATCAATATGAACATAAATGAATGAATGCCTGCAGTACGGATTTATAATTGTATATCTATCTTTAAAAATTACATATCGATATACAAATTTTCCATCTATTAAAAATATTTCTAAAACTATTTTTATGCTTCAAATTCCATGTCGTTAGCAAATTCGACAGCATAACTTTGACTCTACAATAAATATCATATACAAGACCTTACACATAAACTTGTATACATTATAATGCTATTGCCATATACATATAAGGCGAGAGTACAGAATATCAGTAAGATATAAATACACGTGTCTACTTCTAGTTGTTCCTTCTGAAGCAAGGAGACGTAACAGGGAAGTTGTTTAAAGAACTGCACTTCTGTTCGTGATAATTCCTTTTGCCCACAATTTTCACTACTTCAACTGTTCAACATGTGGTGCAAATTAAGCTTTCAAATGAAGATCTCTGTCGTTTTCTTAGAACGCTCCGTGTTAAAATTAGAAAAAAGAAATGAAGTGAAGAATTTGGAGCTTTTCTAGAACCGGATATTTGGGTTCATTAAGATTGCAACTTCTCAATGGTTCCTCCCACTTAAAGAGACTTCCGTTCTGTTTTTTGTTGAATAACGTCTGAACGTCTCTATCTAGTGCAACTAGGTGGAATGACATAACAGTTTCTAGACTGTTGCTTCCACTGCTGCTACCAAGCTATTGCTTCTAGTTATTATTGTTACCATGTTAGCACTAATACTGCTACTACTATTACCGTTCTACTGCTGCTACCATGCTACTACCCCAATTTCTGCTACTAATATTACCGTATTTCTTCAAGGTTTCTTTTCTATTGCCTCTACTACTATTACCGCTCTACTGATGCTACCATGCTACTAACCCAATTGCTGCTACAATTATTACCGTATTTCTACAAGGTTTCTTCTTTTATTGCTGCTACTACTATTACCCTTCTGCTGATGCTACCATGCTACTGATTATATTCCTACCATTGCTTCTTCTATTTCGGCGCTGCTGTTTCTGCCACGCTTCTACTTCTGTTGCTGTTATACTGTGTTTACCATGTTACTAATTCTATTACTGCTAGCTAATATATATATATATATAATATATAAATATATATATATATATATATATATATATATATTACCTACTGCTGCTATCATGGTACTACTTCTATTACTGCTACTATTATTACCTACTGCTGCTACCATGGTACTACTTCTATTACTGCTACTATTATTACCTACTGTAGTCTGTAGGCCAGACCCTGAAATAAGGTAGAAGCCTAAGCAAGTCTATAAAAAGACTTTAAAGCTTGATTTCAGGCTGAAAATTAAGAAATTTCAGTCTCCTTTTCATTTCATTTAAAATAAGTTTTTAAATTTTTCGATTAACTGATGCATTTTTCATTTCAGAGTCTAATTGTTAGACTATACCTACTGCTGCTATCATGGTACTACTTCTATTACTGCTACTATTATTACCTACTGCTGCTATCATGGTACTACTTCTATTACTGCTACTATTATTACCGTGATACTGTTTCTACTGCTTCTTATAAGCTACCACTGCTGCTAATCATGTTATTAATTCTATTGCTGCTAGCTACTACTATTACCTACTGCTGCTAATCATGCTACTACTTCTATTGCTGCTACTATTATTACCGTTATACTACTGTGTCTACCATGTTACTAATTCTATTGCTGCTAGTTACTACTATTACCTACTGCTGCTATCATGATACTACTTCTATTGCTGCTAATATTATTACCGTTATACTGTTTCTACTGCTTCTCACATGCTACCACTGCAAAGAGCTTTTTGAGAACATTTTACGGGTACTTCAGAAGGGTTCAATACATCGTTTTTATAAGGACCTCAACTGCTTCTGTACATGATAATGAGCCCTGGTCATCTTTAGAGCAATGACCCTCTTCCATTGATAAACACTAAATATGCTTAGAATCCTAATAATAGAAGTATCATTCATGCAATAACTGAGATACATGTCACTTGATGGATACCAAGAACGCGTGAGTGCCAGATACTTCCGGTTCCCTGCAACGTTATCCGTTATCCATTTAATTGCCATTGCAATATTTATTAATATATCAATTTTAATATGAATGAATTATCAATAATCATATATGTTACACAGACTTGATCAGCCTGTCTGCGTAAGATGATCATATTCTTATGAAATTGGTGTTGAAAGACAACGTTTTTTCATAAGGATTTATGAAATGTTTAAGGCTTAAAACGAAGCGTTTTATTGCATGCTAGAATACAGATTACCATACAATTTCTATCACTTGTATTGAGGTCTATTATTGAATATAGGTCAAGCTCGAACGTATCGACCTTAAATGGAAATGAGATATTCCGACAAAAAAAGGCATCCACGAAAACTCTTTAGATTGTGGATCCCATTGTGTCAGATAATCTACCATTAAAAAGAAAAAAATCATAAAAGCTCACAAGATAGATAAACAAGTCGGCGATTAACAATTATTTGGATCTTGTAGAAACTAACTTATTCAAGGAAATTATGAATGCGTGTATTCATTTTTCGGCGCATGGTATGCCACTGTAGATTTGCGTTTATAGATTTCCTTAACCGAAAATTAAAAACTCCCTTTAGTTCTTTTCTAACATATTAATAATTTATTCCATACTTCGCTATTAGATCTTTTGTTCCAAACGTATATATGTATTCTAATTTCACCAAACAGGAACAAAGAATACACAGTAAAAACCTTAAGCCCGCGTGAATAAACATACTTAAGCCAGCTTGATATAAAGCCAACAACTTGCAGTAAACTGGAAAACATGAAACTATGAAATATGAACCCTATTCGTTGACCTTGTGATAAACATCAAACAAAAAGGAGAATGACGTTATTTCAGCCAGTTTGTTCGTTCTTCTAATGTCAATAATGTACAGAACATTTTCTGTTTTGAAAATAAAACATTGTTTAAATACATTCATTGAAATTGACGTAGGTATACTATAGCTAATACTCAATATAATCTTATATAAGTCCAAAATGACCTAGTAAAGCTCAAAAGACAGCCAGTACACATAAACGTAATCAAATAAAGATATGTCAGCTCAAAGCATAAGGGAATACTAGAAGGCAGATAAAGACGCCTGTGTTGGGTAAAGAAAACTCCCTTTCGTCTCGTTATATACACGACCAACTGCTTTAGATATGCGAACTGTAGTAAACGAACAGCATTGGCGAATCCCGTGGGGGGGGGGGGGGGGGTCAAGTGTAACTTCTACTCCGCCTCCCTTCCCCTCCCATTTTTATTCTAAACCTAAAATGAGGTATTTCCCCCAAGGATGCCCCCCCCCCCCCCCCCCCCCCCCCCCACGTTCCAATATGTACCCCCCTCTCTTTTCATGATTCCTGGATCCGCCACTGCATAATGTCAGTGTTACTAGTGAGTCTTGTGCTTGGTATGCGTGCACTGCGCATGTTAGTCTGATCGTGAGAGATTTGGTGGAATAACATTTAACAGAGAATGTGATAAATTTAAGAACTAGATATGATATACCTGGTACAGGTATGATGTTTTAGCGGGTGGTTGAACAAATCAAATGAGATTTATGGAAGTTTTCTGAAATTGAATAACAACATTAACATAATTTAGATTGAAAGCCACACGTCGCCAGCATGGGACTTTCAATATCGGTAAAAATTGAACCCGATGGATTCGCCCTGGCGCTAGTACCTAGTCTTCGGATATTTTCTGCAGAAGAGTACGAGTCTTTATAAATATATAAAATAAAAAGTTAATATTAAAGTTACAGAATACTATTTTTTGATTGTCATTTATTACAAAAACACATAAACCAACATTTTGCTTATATCATAAACGTAAAAGTTTTTTCTCTAGACTACTACAAATCGAAATTGTGAGGCGCATTCTATATCGGATGAGGAATTCAGATATTTTAGATTTTATATGTTTAGTTTAGTGGACATTACATACCACATTTACAATGCATCAAGTCACCACATACCAAACACCTGTAACTGAGTATATAATTATATCATATTATACTCAAGTGTTTCAGATACTATGTTAGAAGACAGTCTTGTTAAAAGCGTATCAAAATCCCCCCAAAAATGTGATGAATTGTTACATGACACAAAATGTTAAAGGGTTATATACAAATTTGAGATTGATATTTCAAGGACTTTCCTATAGTTGGATGTTAAATCATTATTTGAGAAAGAATATGATTTGTTGCAATAACCTTTACCTTATTTTCTCAACGCTTGATACCAGTTGATTTAATAACGCTTTTTTGTAGGATCGCGATTACACTAATGATGTTCCTGAATCACCAATGTAGACAAAGTAAGATAATTGTAAGAATTTTAAAAATTTGAAAATGATTTACTTATCTCTCTGACGCAAATCCCTTTTTATAGAACTGAGGAAAATGTAGAATAGGATGTCTAAATATTTTTAAAATGTTTCCCTGGCCGTATTTTAAAGTAAATGAATAAATAAAAATAATACAAAGGTGTCTAGTTTAATTGATGAAGGAATCCGATAAGCGTGGCTGATGAACTAATTTGGCAATTCAACATTACCAAATTAAACATATAGACACTAATTACCTTGATATATACACTCAATTCCATGTAATAATCTGTATGTATTGCTGTAAATGATCTACATAAAACGCCAATGACATTTTATCTATACTTAAGGAAAGATAAAGATGGGCACTTATTACTAACAAGCTATGCTATCATTTACTGCTATCATACATACCATGCATAATACACATGAAATGAACAATCAGAATTTTTTTCTGTGTATAACTCGAACATTTCACATTCAATTCTTAATATTAATTAGAAATCAATTTCTCATAACATAAGCTTCGATATCATTAAGTTTAAATTTGCCTAAACTTTAAAAAAATCATGATAAAGTCAAATAATCGGTATTAAATTATCTGCAAGAATAGATATGTCAATTGAAAAACATTTAAAAGTTTCATTAACTTATGAATCGCCCTGAAATGGAGTTGACAGATCTTGACAGTTTGGCCCGTGACACGCGTGCAAAACTGTCAACAAACCACCTGGCGTAATGTAAACAATCAGATAAAAGCGAAAACGGATTATTTTATCAGACTTACATTTCTTGCGACTTGTTTGCCAACAGGTACTCTACTCTTGACCATACCGTATCCAAGAAACTTCTAATTCCAAGTTTTGTATCCACCTGCTTAGTAAGACTAAAACATTATGAATGAAGACTATTTCCTCGTTTGTTTGGCCTTTTTGTGAAGGCGGGAGCATGTTCCTCCTGTGAATCACCGTGTAGGCTTCTCATCGTCCTGACGCTCGGTATCTATGCTGATACAGGGATAGGGCCAGCACAAGGGAGGGAATTATACATATGTTGACGTGAATGTATGTATTTTAGGGAGAGTCACGTAAAAACGTAGTGTTAAAAATACATGTATTATTCAAGAGAACTTTCTCGTTTCGGAATGAGTTATTTTCGTTGGATATCTATAGATTGTATGACAAATTCCGTTCCTTTTTAATTTACGACATTTACGCACGAACAACACAAGACAACTGCAGATAATCAAGCAAGATTACATGTGATGTACGTGTTATTATTTCTAAAATCTTGAAGACAGAAATTTCATATCCATTAACTATAAAAATGGACCAGGTTAACGTTTAAAATTATAGTAAAGGGAGAGGGTTTTCTTGAGAAAAAAAAACAGACCACGGATAATAAAACAAACGTGGTGGATATTAACAATCAAACTATTTGATATTCAATTTTTTAGAATACATATTTCGGTCCACTAGAAAAATTCCCGTTCATTGTTCATGGTCCAAAATGTCATACATCCAAGTCTGCCGACAAAAATATTTTAGGAATACTTGTTAATAGTTGTTTAATGGAATTGTTCCTCAGTTATCCTTTCTTTATAATCATTTTTCATTATTAATCTTTTCATTATAGTCATCTTTCATTAGTAATATTTTCTTTATAGTCATTTTTCATTAGTAATATTTTCTTTTTAGTCATTTTTCATTGGTGAATAAAGGTCGATTTTCCGACGTTGTTTTCCAGAAACTGTCAACCTCCAAACCTATTTCATCGACTGGATGAAGATACATGTAAGTATCTCATTCAGTGCATCGAGAGGGTAGATGAAACAACATTACATATATTGTCGTTGTAGTAAAAGTATAAATTTTCTAGCAATTAACGTCGTTTAAATATGTTGATAAAATAATTGCGAAAAAACACTGCAACATGGTGAGCGTTTTCCATTTTATTGTTCTTCTAGTTCCTTCAAATACCAGGACTTGCAAAAGAAATAGTTCTTTCATTTCTAAGTCGTTATGTTATTTTGTACTCGCATAGTAAGATACATTTATATGATGATAAGGATATATCATTCCGAATTCACTGTTAATTCTCACAAATCCGTATATACAAAAAAAGGACGTATGACGTATGACATTACATGTACTTGGCGTTGAAGCTAGAATGGTGAAGGATCGGACTCGCTCTAATATCCGAATCCGAGTGACGAATAACAGAGGTTCACGTTTTTATTAAGAAATGCACGAATAATATTGTCAAATGTTGCAATCATAAGTTTTGTGTCATGCTTTATATAACAGTCAAGTCTAAACTAAAACACTAAATGATATCTAATAGAAATTTACTAGTATCCATTTATATGTCAATAGGAAGTTAAAGGCATGGAGTTTCTGCACAGTCTCCATTGTCCGGATTTCGACCACCAATCTCGAGTATCAGCTGTTTATTGTCCTTAAACTTAACTGACAAGAATTAAGATGCTATTTCTCATAAACAACCACTACCTTACGATAATATAACACAATTTATGAATTTGGACATATTTGTATTCCAACAACATGGACCACTGTGCTCCTTTAAACTTAATTGATGATCTTCAAGTTAAAGATGTTAGCTTTTAATCTGACCCATTGAAAACACAATGGAAATGGAAACCGGTTTAAACATTTTAGTTCAATGGTAATCATTCAGATCAACATCACAATCAATTATGAGTCGTTGTGTTAGTTTGTAGTCAAATGGTTAAGTATTTAAAACCAAAGCAAAATGATGGTGATGATCACAACTTCACTGGACTACACAGCTAACCTCGCGTGGTTGTTGTGTAGTTTCTCACTACATATACATAACTACATAACAGCAGACCTCAGATATCAGTTTACATTATCATAACACGTGCTATCATTGTAACTACAATGCATGTTACATAAACCACTGAAATCATCGGGTTGTGGAAAGACTGTGGTGTATTATATTATTATATAATTATATTACATATATATGAACTGGATTTATATTTTTAATATATATATCAAATTAAAAAATATATATATTTAATTTATTTATATTTATTGTATATGATATATGTTAGATATATATTCATAATAGTTATTTCTCATATTTAATATGTTTCATTGTAATTTTTTTTAACTTGAACTTCGTACTGCAGACCGGTAACTGGCGAATGACAGCTGAATTTATATGACTTAAAAACATTGAAAATAAATTTATGAAAACATACATGACAGCAGCTGTAGTCACTGAAAACCACGATCGGGATGTGTTAATATGTTATGTCAGATCTAGATGTTTTTTATATGATTGAACAAATACTTTTTAGACATTTTGCAGACTTTGGAACATTGGCTGTTTTCTTAACTTAGGACTTCTACATTACGAATTCCCTAAACCGCTAAAGGGAAAATGTAAAGGAAAGGGAACATGCTAAGGTAAATATGAAAATGTAAGTCATCTATGCCTCCGGAAGTTATTACAGCACATGTTAAAAGTTGACTGTTATCAGTCATATACAAACATCAAGATACCACATAATATTTGCATCAAAACGATAACTTTCTAGAGTTCATGAAATTCTTCAAAGTCTGAACAAAATACACTGAAACAGTTGAATACCAAAGCGATGTTACTAACCTTAGTGTTTGAGGAAATCCTTCGTCTTATTCCCCGTGGGTGATCCGACATGTTAACCAACTTCAATTAGGGTCACAGATACATGATTCGAGCCAACTAGTAGTGCTTGTTGTCTTTCAAATATATACGAATATCCGGTGTAATTGATGGTCAGCGACACTTGCTTACAGACTTGACAGTTACTGTAGTCAAAGTTTGATAAAAAAAAAGTTTTTAAAATTAAACTATTGTCCAGAAATTAAGACTAAGTCAAACAACGTCCAAGATCGTACCTGAGCATGTAAAACTGGAGTGTTTGCGATACAAAATAGCTACTTTATGACGTATTATAGTCACCTTATGATAATAAACAATATGGGAAATCTCTTCTAATCGTTAGGTAAACAAGGAGCTCCTTGGGGAAATGTCAAGGGCATAAGGTTTGTCCTATGATCAGAATATACACGGACATCAAAACCGCTCAATCTCTGTGAACAAACCTGCCAGGTTTAATCTAAATAAATCTATACCTTTGTCTCACGTTCGATGATGTACTCCAGAATGATTTAATAGTTACATAAGAAGATCTAGACCCCGTGACTATAGACGTCGAAATATGGTTCGTAAACACGGATCACTTCGGAAGTTTGAACAACGTTCTTGAAAACACAGGAAATATTGATCTTCAACCAGATATCTTTATGAAATATAATCTACCAATCAAGAGTTCTTCTCTGAAAGCATTAATCAATGATCACGTCATTTAAGAATGAGTTGACTATAGAATGTCGAAATTCCGGGTTCAAATCACCGTGTAAAAAATCCATGGAGTGAATACTTTAAATGTATCATATGTAAGTCTCACAAGTCTGAATGAGAGAAATTCCACTTTTCAGAATTTCCTTCTTTCCGTCAACTGATTTCCACAGAAACAATGAAATGAGGGATGTCCTGTCTCACAACAACCAATGAATAAAGCGAACACTAGTCCCGAGTTCAAATCAAGATCCAAATACGCGATGTTCGATCATCCTGAGTCTAAGTTTCTCAGTAAGCTTCTTCGCTTTAACAATAACAATATCACAGGACGAGACTCTCCCCAGATACGATATAACGATATAAAGTCATCCTGAGTCACAGAGACTGCACCACTTCCTCCGTAGTCACACACACACACAAACACACACGTAGCTTAATTCAGTTCTTTGGGGCCATGCACGTTGCGATCTGACTCCAATGGCATAAACACAATAGGGAGGTCAACACATTCGGGCAATTGTTAGCCCACATTATTCTTTATCACGGTGTGACCCGGTAAATGTTAGCACGCAATGCACAACGCTCCCCCCATCTCCTACATCGTTATTAGTAAACACCGACCCTTTCGGCGACATAAAAGTACCGTTATCCCTTAAGCGTGTCTAACCAGGAGACCACACGCGGAAGACATCGTTGACGCAGTATGACCCATCGGACTTTCACTCAATGAAAACCGGACATTTACGTATATCAGTGAATAAATGGAAAGTGTAATAACATATGATGAATAATATATAGGACGGGGTTGTGTAAGCTTTGTGATGAACGCATCATCTTAAAAGTTATCTCTGTGAATAATTAAATTGATGTACAGGATCCTGTTGCAGGACCCTCTGAAAGGGACCATATGCATTAAATTAGTCTCTCTGGTAACCTTCTGCAAATGTGACTCGGGTTAACTTGGCGATATTGTGCTAAAACAAAACCTTCCTAAGGTCTCTTAGTGAAGTGTATTTTGAAGACAATGCTATCATATATCAAAATCTTTTAAGTTGAGGCTCTTTCAGGCTCTTTTAGATGTTCCTTTTTAAAACTTTCAACCGAAGTACAAACGCAAGGTCCTATTTATCTGTAAGGATGATATTCTTTCATATATGGTATCAAATGGAATATTTTAGGGGTATTATATTCTAAAATATTCCATTTACAAACTCTACTCAAATATGCCTTGCTCTCCAAAGCGGTGGTAATAATTGTCAAATTTTAACAGAATATTGGGACGATGGAAATAAAAGCTCTTTGGCACAGACCACTCCTTGGTTATAAATCTAATAGTTATATAAGCTTAAACAATAGGATGTTCTTCCATCCTCATTGTACATGTAACCTCGATGTGCCATGTGCCCGACGTATCAGGTTTCTTTAATGTCAAAGAGAATCGCACATTCTTCACATTGTTACTTCAATGAAGGGCCAAAACCCTCTCATTTGATACATATGAAGGTGCATGTAAGGTGCAATTTGCATTGACATTTCATGCATGTAACCTTTGTAAAACACTTTCAACGTTGTATTATTTGATATTGTGGAAATTGTGTGTCCCAATGAAATACATGAAGGCTGCCTTCAGCATGTATAGAAAGACTGCACTAAAATATTTACCAGTATCAATTGTAAAACTTTATATATGAAGTCAATCTTTTTTAATTGCAAATATCTACAAATTCAACCTTTGACTTTTAGACTTTCAAAAATATTTATCATTCCTTGTTATGATTTAATCAAGTATTTAGATACACAGTGTTAGTCATGTTTTAACTCTTTAGTAATGAATTTAAATGCATGACTCAAAACTTCCTTTCAAAGGGTATGAATGTCATGCTGTGCTTAAAGTTAGTATATTTGATAGATAATTTAACATACCGGAACAATGCATTGATATCACCAACTGCACACTCCTATATGAGATGGTACTCATGTGAGTTTCACGACAACTCATTAGAAAATAGACACATGTAGCAGTTTTAAAACGATCGCAAATCCATTTCACTACCTCCAATAATTAAAAGATTTCCTCACAAAACTTCCTGCCAGTGGTTTTTACTACGACTACGGAAGATCGGATGTTTTGACCCTCTGAAGATAATACATTTGACATAAACTAATGTCTATAGGGGGAAATTTGTAGAAATAAATCTTTCAAAATATATGTGCTACTGCCTCTTTAAGGCTGACTTGCAGCATAAGCATGGTATATAGCGTATGTGGTGTCTGTCTGTCTGTCCAACCGTCCGGAACATTCCTTTACAAGCTACCTTCATCAAACTTGATGCACATGTACACTATACTATTAAACATGATCATGCGATTTGTATGCTAATACCTACTACAAAGTTTATCTAATCCCGTTTCCATGGAGAAAACACTTAGATGCTCTTGATGCTCCCAAATTATCTCCAACCAATGCAAACAAACATGTCACTATCGTTATTTAGATGTTCATTTTGCGGATTTAATTACTCTTTATATGAATATTTTTTGCGAAGGACTTACCTTTGTACATCTTTCACTTTTTCCGTCCTCATCTCAATAATGGGCTATTATTAATCATCTTTGATCATAGCGAAAATATTTTCATTTAAAAAATGAATAGGGCAAGTACATTCAAATAACACACGAAATCACATCGCTTTGTCATTAACAAATTTATCTAATCCGTTTCCATAGAGAAAACACTTAGATGCTCTTGATGCCCTCAAATTATCTCCAACAAATTCAAACAAATATGTCACTATCGTTCTTTAGATGTTCATTTCGCGGATTTAATTCTTTATATGAATATGGATGGATATACCTTTGTCTGGAGCACAACTTTCAAACTGTACATGTTAGCTTCATCAATCTTTTCATGCCTTGTCAGTCTAAGTGACTGCGGCTCATATTTAACATGCCTATAGGATTTTGAAATTAAAAGATGTTTAATAAGTAGATTTACGCTTAGATAGTCATACAACTATATGGATCTATGGACACAGATTTGAATTATGAACAACAATGGAAAACACAACGATATACTCAAATTGTATCCAATATCACACGAAGTAATCAGTATCAATAGATAGATACACTCCTGCTGTTTTCTATTTGACCAAAGTAGATTCAGGGATGTGTTAGCCATTGACTAATTTCTACGTTTAGAAGACAAAATGTTCAGTATTTACACGCAGTGGCGGATCCAAGGGGGGGGGGGGGGGGGGGGGTCGGGTGGGTTCAGAGGGTCCGCCCCTCCCCCCCTTTTGAAAAACAATTATAGATTCAAGACAATATTGCATGCAAGTGTTCAATCATTTTCCTAATTTTGTGTGCTTCAACTCTACGAAATAAACATTTGAAAATATGAATGGTTGACCCGTTGACAATTTCTGAATCCGAACCCCCCCTTTAAAAAATCCTGGATCCGCCACTGTTTACACGTCTCATAACATATGACATCTTTCACTTGTTCCGTCCTCACCTCGATAATTGGCTATTATTTATCATCTATGATCATAGCGAAAATATTTTCATTTAAAAAAATAAACAGGGCACGTACATTTAAATGACACGAAATCGCATCGCTTTGTCATTAACACGTTTAAAGAGCTGTACACATGTATGACATCGACAAACCGGATGAAGACTCCCAGGTCAGACCGTCACATAAATAATGATATTTACTTTGTGGGAGTTATATACCAAAATGTTATAATTCTATCACTTGGGCTCGTGTTTGAGGTTTGATTTAGTGTTAGTCTATAGAGAGGGCTCTTATCGAAATGAACAGAACACTGTACAGGGCTTGTCTGTCGAATGGGCGGATAGTATCTCTGTATAACGTCATGTAGGATGTATGATAGAAGTGCATAAAGTGATTATGGGATTTGAAATACATTAAATGCATTCCATACATATGTAAGATATTCTCTAAACCAATCAGGATAAAATATATAATCGTCTGTTATGCAATAGGTTTCGTTATTTTTACGTAATGAGACCATCTATTTTCTTAAGCAGAAATGGTTAAACAAATAGAAATTACAATGCAAATTTTTAAATATACTACTGTTATTTATGTTGTTGTTCATCTCAGAAATTATGTATACCAACTCAATTATAAGATATCCAAAATATAAATAATATCTAGCACAATTTATATAAATTCACATTGACATAAATATTATTACATTGAAGTGATATACGTTTTCAAACCAAAAATACTATACCATCGCATCATAACGTTTATTTTTCAAAGTAAAACATGTAAATATACGGTAGCCCTTAAAACTATTTTTTTGTATTTTCTACTTCACATCTTCTCCCAAAAATGTTCCAAATTAAAATTATTCTACCTGTGCACCTGACGACCTTACCTTGGAATCTGGGTACTACCTGTACGGGTAATGTCATCTGCTGCACCTGTTAAAGGTAAACTCACGTACTATTTAGATATTATATTTTTAAATCAAACACAGGTTTTGAATTAACTGGACAATCCTATATGTTTAATGACACCTCATTACTAAGAGTGAGAATTGAGCGATCCATATGTCACCGTGTCTGCATGCTTTTGGTTTGACGGATAAAGAGCATATAGACAAGGATGTAACATTTAAAAGTTAAATGAAAAATATCTAAACTGTCTAGAGCAAGTATTGCGAGAAGGAACAACAACGACAATGATGAAGCTATAGCAGAATTCACAGGCAATGATTCTTGATTTTTTTCTCAATACTTGTCGGACATATTTTTTAGTTTAAGTTTTGAATAAATCTTTAATTTTCATGTCGTAAATGAAATCAACAAAATATTTGTATTACATTTGCGATAAAATTCTGTTTCAGTTGATCAAGATTGTCCTACGTCGATTCAGTATTATTGATATACTATAGCCTGTTTACGCCAAAACTATGTTACGGTTAGTTTGATTAATGTTTTTAAATGCGTATTAATACTTATTTCAAGCATATGAAGCCTATGTCAAAACAGGTAAATAATTATTTATCAGTTTGGCACAATGAAATCATTTCGAAACCATGTTGAATACGAATTCCTTTTAATTTATTCTGAAATCATCTATACATTGTATAATGAGATATAATGACATAATATATGTCATTTGTCTATGATTACCTATTTAAGAGACTTGTAACTTGGTAACTTGCTTGATAATTTTTCATTATCAGCGCAATAAAGACTTTGTTAATCCAAAAATCGATTCCTTTTAACGCATGTTCCTGAAAGCAAATGCGATTTCCTTTAGGGAAATATACTTAATTTATTTTTTACATGGTATTTTGTAAGCAACACTTCAATCTATTGTTTTTATACAATTTAAATTTGTTATTGGGTAAGTATTGATTTACATTGCTGTGGAAAGTTTTGAACAAGAGGACTGTGATCGTAGCAATGGGGGAATAAAGGAATTTAGACTTTCTGATACTTTTTCATACACCGGAAGAGCTGATTGGTGTGAGGAGTGTTCTTATCAATTGTACAACTCCCTAACATGTCATCACATATAATTAGTTACAAATAAATGTAGTTGAACAACGGTACTTGAGTTTTAACGCCCACACTCTCGACATCTTAAAGCGCATTTGTTAACATTTAAAAATTATGTGACTTGTAATTCCTATAGATGTGACTTGATACCAATTCATTGATCTCTTACATAATCATATAAATTAAAAATGAAATACTTTAGAATGCGTCTAATTCGGCTAAATCCCGTTATCTACATTAGTTTAGGATATATCTCAGTTTGAATATTGTTCTATACATATACATATATATATATATGTATATATATATATATATATAACCACACAGACAAATTCTAAGTAATAATTCTCAGAAGTCCTATATAAAGGATTCTACACGATATAGTTTGAACTTTTATATCATAGGTATTTCTATTTGCGGTCACTATTTTCGTACCAGCCAAAGCGATAAATATGGAGGTGCGTCATAACCAAATTATAAAAAGTATCTACTATGATATAAAAAGCATGTGACTTTCAGCAGATATATGACTCTTAGGTATGAAGTTTAGTCAACTTCCTTAATACATACAACTGAACATTACATATTGTAGTACAGTACAACAGAAACACTCATCGCAAATGAATATAAGGTAATGTCAGCCAACAACAATACGAAAGGTAAAGTATCATAAAGGTCTATATGATGAATCACTGAAGAACATAACATTATGTTTATTTTCTCTTTTGGTGTTTCGCCGTGTGTACTGGAAAGCCTCTTTCACTTCTGGAAACAATGTTGTGGTAAATTGTTGCAAAGTGACAACACACACTGCCGACACACTAACCAAATACCCATCGAGTACGAGAGAAGGCAAGGAGGTCTGCTTTCACCCATCTTATTGTTTCAGCACGTTTCGGTTATGGGGACGTTAGACTGTATTGTCTGTTGAAGCCGATATTCTTGAGGTGTGTTTTCCTTACACACTCTTGTTTGTTTATCCTAGTGTTCTATTTAGATCATTATGATATGGACTTTGTATAAATCAAAGGTATGTTATGATATTTATGTAACAAGATTGCACGTTAATTGGCCATTATGCACTAAAACGGATGCCATACATTAATCTATATCTATGGTATCTTCGGACATTGTGATATGAAATCAAATTCCAGGCATACCCAGAATAAAAATTGGTTTTACCTTTCTTATGGAAATTTGTCTACCATTTTGTCGTTGAGTCTGGGTTTTTGTTTCTTAACTACATCTTTAATAAGCATAAGCATCTTTGATAATTGAAAGCTGATATTTTAACAAAATTAAGTCATTAATCTATATCTGTAAGGTCAATAAAGACCATAAAGTTTGGATATTGCATAATTCAGCTGTTATGATAAATAGAATACCATAAAAACCATCACATCTGAGGTAATACCATGAAGTAGTCAACTCCTTTAACCATTGACATTCCTCAACTTCAGAGAAGGGAGAGTCTTATAAGTACAGGATCTGCATTAAGACGTAATTGTTACATCAAATTTAAACTTATCACAATGTCAACCTACACAACTCATACACGGGGTGCCAGAACATGAAACAAATCGTCTTCATCGACAAAGAGTTTGTGTTTAAATATAACTTTGAGAACTTCAGATGTATTCATGAGAACAGATGAACTAGTTAAACTGTCAGAAATTGTTGTTTTGCCAGACAACGCTCCGAAAGGAAAGACATGGTTTATTGATTCGCTAATTTGTAACTTTTCACTTTGCCAATAAAGATCTTTATTTTATGTTTTCAGATTGCGAAGAGTTAGATTGACATCCTGAAACTCCTACTGCAGTGATGGGAAACCTTGATATGTAGTCCACGTCTCGAAATGGACATTGCTTATGGCTAATTGAGTCTCCAATTTGTTCCTATCCTTTACCATTTAGATAAAAACTCTGCTAACATAAGAGCACCAGATGCACAATAATGGTGAACATGTTTAAAGTGTCAAGAGAATACTTATTCATATAAACAACTACTTGACTTTGCTTCTCTTTCATCTTATTCAATAAAGATATTTCGTTTCTCGGGTTGTGAAATGTCTGATTACTATCAGCGAGAGTGATGAACCTGTAAAAGGGACAGAAACTGATGTAGTGCCAGATACATATAAAAATAGGTGGATATGGTTACTTGATTTATCAGTTTATGCTTTCCCTTTCTCAAAATATCTGAAACGTTTCAAAACAATGTCTAGACTATTTCTGCTCGTTAAACGAAACTGAAAGATATCTTCTCAGATACAGTCGAGTAACAGAAAGTTGGAAACATAGGACTTGTTTTTCTTACAAACAATGACAACATTTCAAATGGTTTACAGACTTGTCAAAACATGATACATGTAAGACGTTATACATTTAGGTAAATGTATATTGTTTACAGACAACCTTGCTTAACCAAACAAAACATAAATCATCAACAACTCAAATGGTTTAGCGATTAAGAGAAGTACACTTAGAACGACTTTTCCATTAACGAAAGCGTGAGAAGCAATGGAAAGACATTCATTTATAGATTCGTAAGCGGTAAATATCTATTTGGTCATAAGTGAAAAGATTCAATAATTGTATTTTTAAAAATTTATATTGTTTTCCTTACAATATACCGCTGACAAGGCACAGCGATTTTGAAAGAAAATGGAGATTATTTTAAAAACGAAAAACGTAACCAGATAGACGTTTTATGACCTTCGTTAACTGAAGTAAAATTGTCAGACAAACTAAACATAGAACATGTGACCTTCTTTATGTACCCTTAGTTCACATATCCAATTTTGAAATAACCTTTTAGATTCAATGCGTTTCACTAGTTGTGATACATGCACGTATATATATTTACAAGTTACATATCGGTAACAGCAGGGTATTCAATTCATTTATGATACTCAAAATACTGATTATGTAAATCAAGCAAGAAAGAAATGCGTAGTATTTACATTTGTATATCGCAGTAACGACGCATGATATTAGGAAAAATCTTTTTTGAAACATTATAGACAGAAAAATTTCCAAAAAACCAATTTTAAAAAGTCAGTTGCTAAAACAACTTTCAAGTTATGACCTGGAAACAAAGTGTGACCGAAAGAAGAACAAACATATGGACGATATTCCTTCTTGTAATCCACTGTACCCTCATTGTCAAGAAAACAGGAAAACTTCTTTTGAAAGTGCCAGAGATAAATTTTCTAAGAAATACTTCTATAAATAAAGGCGTAGAAGTCTTAGTCTTCAGATAAGGAGGTGAATATAATTTGTTCTATAAGAAGACGTCCTGAACTGTTCATATGGCGCCATGCTTCTTCTAGAAAATAGAATTTAAAACAACTACAATGATGGCATTCTCTGCGTGATGAGACGCCTATTGTAAACCAGTGACACATGTTACATAAATACACAGAGACACACTCCCATGGAATCTTCTATTAACTTTTTTGACGAATCTTTTGGAAGGTTAGGTTTCAATCTGTCTATTTATCTGTGAAGTTGAGACTTGCTGTGAAGAGGCAGTACTCCACACCCAGTAGCTGCTGCCCATATGTGTGTTGCATCATCGGCCAGTTGTATTACACATGACTCCTCTATGCATAGTACTGTCTGTCTTTCCCGCTTGTTCTACAGAAGGTGCGTCATACATGTGTCATGCATATGGAGGGTTGTCCTTTACGGTTTAGAGTGATTATAGCTGAAGATTTATGTGACAATGATTGCTGTTAGGGCTGCTGGGTTATATATACTTTGTGTAATATAGCGTAGTGCTTACTTCTGACAACTTCCTTACAGTGCAGTTATATGTGGAACATTTTTTAAATGAAAGTGTGTCGCGATGACCCGAAATGGAATGACACTGTTTTTTATGGAAACCCCGGTTAAAATAATTCCTTAGTTGGCGTTATTATTTGAATGATTAAGGCTGCAACAAAACACGTAATGTAAATTTTCTGCATCTTCTTATACTATTATAATATTTAACCAAAATTCACAATCCTAGATTATAATCCAACAACACCTCACCTTCTCCCTAAACATAACAGCTGTAAAGACATACCTAGAAGTCTAAAATTTCTTTTTCCAGTATTTGGGGAAGAGTCATTTTTCTTATGAAGCAATAGTAACAAGTTATATTTTTCAGGAACACAGTGTCATTTTAACCAATCCCGGAGACAAGAAACTTTTAATAGTTGACTCAATAATGATGTATTATTACATCACTTAAATATGGATTATCCATCATATCGATTCTGAAGAAAGTGTCACGTTTATAGATCATTTAAAATACACATTTTGACGTATCTTTGGCTTCGCGGATTATATTTTTGATCAAGGAATGTGCAAATGGTCATGTCAAATTCTTAAAAACGCCCGTAAATTCTTCTGAACATAGATACATACGAAACTTAGATAAACATATCAAGTGTTAATGGATGTTTTCTTCTCATACACACGGGTATATAACAGACATGTCAGGGATAATTAAGATAAGCAGAGATAAGCACTGACGTGTATAAACCTCGCATCGAGTGCAATATCCTAACACCTAAACTTTAAACAGTGTTCATTTTTCTTTACAAAGTATACCGTCCCCCTCAAAGATGTAAAATCAATATAACACGTGCAATTGGAGGAATCCATGCTGTCATTTTGTAAGGATTAAAATGATCTCAAAAAGACCGACAAACCGAGCCACGTTGAAGCAACGTACGATACATTCATTCGGATATGTAGGCAGCTGAACATTCGGAAAACATTCGGAAAACAGTCCGAAATTTTTGCTTTCCAAGTGCTGAAGATTATTGACGTACAGGCAAAATAGAATTCGCCTGCACACCAGAATACGAGGCGAACTACGCTGATTGACTGATTTAAATTATGTCAAAGGCAAACCTGACGGCTTGCGCCTGGTGAGATCTATACGCGTACTGTAGTGAGATTAAAAAGGCATTTAAAAAAATATTTAAATCCTTGTTGATACTTTATAACCAAAAGCAAGTTTAGTTATCTATCAACGGGAAAGTATGAAGAATGAAATATATATATATATGTAGGACTCAGATCTGTGGCGGGTCTCTAATCTATGGCGGATTTCCTTATCTGTGGCTTGTTTGATTGTTAGACTGTTTCATGACGTCATGCTAAGTGACGTCATTATGCAATGACGTCATAATAGCTAACTGTTCCCGTCGTAGGGCCCAATTGCGACGCTTGCGTAATAATTAGGGAAGTCACAGAGAGATATTGCGAACGGATAACGATCAAATAATAAGAGTCCATATCCCAATTACGAAAATACATTAAACAATACCTTACATGTAAATGAGACATTTGCGGCTTCGTGCCACATCAATTGTGTTTATTTTGTAGGATCGGTTTAGCCCTCAGTGAGTCTGTCTTTTTTAACTCTAAGATATTGAAAGACTATCTTTAGTAACCCTTGGATTCCTGTCGACGAATTTTAGGGTAAGTTTGTCTAGCGTAAGGTTTGGTTAATCATTGCAGAATAATACAAAAAAAGGTACAAATGTCAGGCATTTGAAAATCTGCCATAGATTTGGAAATCCGCCACAGATTTGAGGCCTGCCATGGATTCGAGTCTTACATATATATTAAACATATATGGAAACCCTGGTTTTGTCAATGAAAGGAGACCATCTTGATTAATTCCTAATATTTGTAATTAATTTAGATTAGACTCTATTTATGCATTAACGGTCGTTTTTTCCTTAAAGACTATTAATTAAGGATATTCTTAATGGATACATTTCAATTAAAGTGTCAACGTTTTATTCGAAATAACTTTTGGATATGCCAAATCTGAATTTTATTCAATAACTTCGGATACATTCATTTCATCTAGAATATACATATTGTGCTTCAATTAATTGTATTGTGTGTCCTATTTTTTCTGGCTTAACTATGCTTCTTTAAGGACTGCTTATTCTTGTTTTTGAATTCAAACCGCCCTACGCCTGAGTGACTCGAGACAAAAGAATACCTTTAATGTTTCCCTCTGTCATGTAAAAAAGCTTGTAATTGATAATTCAGTCCAGCCGAGTGTGAAATACGTGAGATGTTTTCAGGCAGTGTCACCAATTAAAACATTATACCTTTTTCGTTAACTGCCCTCATTCGTCCAGATCTATGAAAATACACTAGGTGTAAGCTTTTCCAGTATTTATTGCTTACGAGTTACCTACTTTAGCCTATTAGTGACAAACTTGATCTAAGATTTAGAAAGAGAAGGTTGAAACAATATGATATAACTAATTGGATTTAAAGATAAATTTTCATTGGCAATGCAAATATATATATATGTATACTATTTGAGTTTTCTGTTATACTGGATTACATAAAATTACGTTTTTCTTTATATCACAAATTGGTTGTGCGTATCTAGTGAAAAAATGTTCATAACACAGAATTGAATTCATAGCATGGAAGAGATGACTTCAACGCCAAGTACCATAGAAAGTCAACATTTGAGATAAGAAAACAGCAATAATTACCCAGCGTGTCTATGTTTTACATAAACTACTCTTTTTTTAAACAAAGAAACAATTGAGCAAACATGTATGTCTTTTGCCAACCGTTCAACGTTGATAGAAACAACAAACAGCTAATGCACACAACTGAATCGGTAACAACTGCGCCTGTCTATCAGAAAGACATACGACCAAGAGATCACAATATACTTGCTGTATACCTGCCATAGTGCTCTTCCATATTGTGATTATCCACACGATGAAGATATAAAAAGCCTTCATTTTAATGTGGCTTTTCTACTTTTTCTGTATCAATTGTTTTGATATAAAGGTTATCTTGTTATGATGAAACTATTCTACATATTTTTCTGTCATATACAGCTGCTAGACAAAAGTTTGTGTTAAAGAATTCCTTCAATCATCATTTTTCGAAAATAGAAATTATTCACTATTTCTGAATAACTACCTTACAGTCAAAACCTTTTGATCATTTTTTGAGGGGTCCTTTTTACATACCCTACATACTACATATACAAGGGACGAATATGTGAAATTCCAGGAACAATTTTGCCATTTTTCAAATTTCCGAGCACGAATTAAAAAATAGAAAAATAAGAATTTTTTATTTGTGCGATAAGATATTATTTGAACATACTTTCGGAAATATTTGGCCTAAGTTGACAACATGAGCTAACATGAAATATGTTTTTAAAGGAATATATTTACATGACAATTTTATAAGATAATAAGGAAATTTGAGTGTTTCCGCTTTAAAACCCAGTGTAGTATGTACATCCCTGCCCACAGTTGTGATAAGAATATGTTAGTTTCTTCATCTTCTAAAAAATGAAACCTTTGGATGAATGATGCTTGATAACGTCGATCATAAGTGAACCCACATGGTATTTGCACTTAATTTGGAACTTTAACTTTCGTTAAAGTTAGCAGCTATAAATCTCAGTGAAATGGTATACGTATAGTGAGAAGGTATACATGTTCTATACCATTCAATGTAGTACAGCTTATTCGGTAAAACTCTTTAATAATAACAAATGTCCTTTACGTACACTCTTATAATCATCAGGAAAGGAAATGTCGAAATTACCAAGGCAATCTTATATTCCAATTAAAAAATAGTCGACCTCTTCAATTTTAAAGATCTTTTGAAAACCTTGGCAAGTGTATCTATCCTGATAATGAAAACTGCTCTGGATATACATTTTCCGTTTTCAATTAAAAATGAAGCGATAACTCCAAAGCCATGGTGGTATACACATTAGATCTCATACTCTGATAATAAAAAGTCCCTTCATATGAATTTCGACATTTTCTATTTTCCATGTAAAATCAAACCGTTACTCTATCGCCAGAACGGTATACACCTTACAAAAAGCCAAAACAAATGCAACAAGCTTGTATCTCATCACGATGCACAGTGCTAATGGATGCAACAAACACAACATGCACACGACCTGAAAGCATCGCAACCTGCTTCTGTCTGTTACAAGACATACAACCCAGGAACATTACCCACTGCCACTGCAGTACAAGCAAGCACCAATGGATCCCCATGTCTGAGAGTGTATCTTCCTATGGCTATAGTACTCGGTTATCCTCAGATCCTGCACTTTACTGATCAGCCCTGCCACATACACTAAGGAGTTTTTCTCTTCCTTGGAACCGCTGGGTGCATATTTATAGCAAACTCCAGGAAGCAGATAACCAGTGGACGTTCTGTGCAACATGTCATAGTAACATCCTGGCGTTTCCTTTAAACCTGTAGCATCGTGGCGAATGAAACTGCCTTTGTATATATGTATGTGCAAGTTTTTTGCATCTTTTATGTTGTATCAAAATGTTGTCAGAATCACATGAACTCGTAATATAAGATTATATGTATTATTGTTTTAATGATGAATTTCTTGTGTGAAAAAGATCAAAATGAGCGCGTCACTTCATTGGGGTTTTTTTATTGCTGAAAGAAGCTAGAGAATAAGAAATGAAGGAAACCTTTTTACGAATAAAAATATGAATGATAAAATATATATATGATATCAGTGGAAATTATATGTTTAGACAAATCAAACCATGTCATATAACATTAACATATAACATTGTATAGTTTCTGATTCAATAATAGATTGTTATTCAAGAGTAAGGAAACCGATATTTGAATGACACTGTATATAATTAAAAGGTTATATATGTTTAGACAAATCAAATCAAGTCATAGAACCCCCGTACAAAGTGTATAGTTTCTGTTTCAATACTGACTAACTATTCAAGAATAAGGAAACATGTATTTAGTTGTATATCATAACAACGAAACATATTTCAACAGTTTACAATAGTTTTAATGGATTTTCGAATAAAGAGAACTGAAATCTACAAATACTGTAAATCCTTCCCTTATAGCACATGTGTACTCTTATACGGAACAAGATTAATCAAATACTAATTTGATTTTTTTTATTTGTGTCAATTGACTCAAAAAGAGTAGTCCAACCACTATAAGATTGCAACATTCCAACTCATAATTCACCTGTCGTTATAAAGATATTACAAAACGACATACATTGTAGGAGTGACGGTGATTCAAGTAGGATGACCAAGTATAATGAGCATAATTCGCATTCACAAATATCGTATTCACAAATATGTTACTTGTCACCCATCAAACAAATAACACATACCTGCGAGATATCGATACCATCTAGCCAACTACTGATACGCTAATATGGGGATTTTCAGGGTCAGTGTTGGTTCAAGGAGGGAAACATTTTGATAAATGGGAGGACGGTTATCGTCCTGAGTGTGGTGTACGCCATGCATGTCTGGGTTAACTCATGCAGAACAGTTTTAGCCATCATGATATACCCACTTAAGAACTTACTTGCTACAAACACATGATAAGTCATTATCATTTTATACAAATAATAGCACGGGTTCTGGTTCCGTTCGCTACTGTCTGCCTTGACGCCGAAACAAGCCAGGTAAACCCCGAGCAGACGATAATTTGTGTGTCGTCTGCTCTCGGTGTGAGGTAATACCTTATGTATAAACATATAATACAATTTACTCTGTGCACCTTTGGCATGAGGGAATAACGAGAATGAACGCGAGAATGAAATAGATTGACGATTTACCTCGCGAGAGTCCATAGCTGAACCACCTCGTTCCTGTACAGGTATCCTTTTGAAGTTTCCGCTCAGGTAGTTGAAAACCCTTTTGTTTTTGTTTGGTGCTTCTCTCAACGTTAAAAGGTGTCGATAACCTCCTCCGTCGAGAACTAGCCTCTTTCTAGCTTTATCCGACTGACTGACCCAACAAACCAAGTCGGACAAGGTGTGCTATTTTATAAGGCAGGCAACTGAAGCATTGAATGAAATCAGTGAATCGAAACGGGAGCGCCTTCATAGAGACATAATACGGATCTACCTGTGTTTATTTCTTGCAACAACGTCACTTAGACTATTATCATAATCTGAATTCCATGGAGTTATACCAATTACATTTTTTAAAATGCTCTATGCATAGGCACGTGATATGATATAAGATGTATTTTAAATCGTACAAAGTAGAACTTCGTCCAGTTCTTTAAACGGCCCACTGAAACTGGTTAAACCAGACAAAAGAAAACTTAATACTCAAAGTCAACCTAGATTTTATAGAAGATAACATAAACATAATCACAGCTAATGCTTATTAAAAACGAGTAATGCATTCTACATTGTGTGATTACGAATATTAAAAATGTTTTGATAAAGATAAATTTATATGAAATATAACTTCTTATCTAGAAGAGTTCAGAGCAAAACAATTACATAAGTTTACCTGAATAAGATCTCACGCAAATATGTTTTGTCGATATAACGTAATGTCCTATAATAGTCACGTTGTCTAAAATGCTATTTAATACTCCAAGTCATTTAACCATTTTCAATATTAATATTGTGATTTTCATATTCAAAATTTTAAGATTCTTATTTTTATCATGGGTAACGCGGGAGGAAAAAGATCTTTATAGCTGATGATAAACAACAAATCAATGATGATTGTATCAATTTCATCGATCGGGCAGTAACTAATTTGTCATCAGCAGATACTATATGTATCAGTTTTATGGGTAAATCGCATTTACCTCATAAACCAAATCTGTTTAACCTATATATATATATAGAGTTCTAGATAAGGGTTAATTACCTAGTGAAAGAGATGTGTGAAATGTAGATTATTGTAACCGGGTTAAACAGGTTCGTTATTTATACATATGTAGCGTTATGTAGTCAAAAAGACCTCTAATGCATAATGTTTAAAACAAGCGTCAATGTGTTCAACATACGTATATAGTTACCCACTGACAAAAGGTAAAACATAGACGTATTGCAGCCTAGTAAAGCAAGTATGTAACACATACACCGATGCCTGCCTAGTACGAAGACGTAACGAGTTCTGTATAACTACAAAACAATGGTGTGTAATACATACGTAGAGAATATTTTTGGTTTCAGTATCAGAACAGGTAGGCTATCATAAAACGACGGTGTAAAGACAGCATTCAAGTTCACGAGGTGCGTAGCCACGAGTGAGGCTTTTCTCCGTTATTCGATTATAGATAAGTGTTATGACACTGAAAAGGAGCATTTCCTGTTTATTTTATGCTCCTGTGGTCGGAAATGAAGTGTTTCACGGCCAATACTTACTCACTGAAGTAAATTCATATAACGTCATTCCATCGTTGCACCGTTATTACAATGGCGATGAAGTTGCGTTGACTGTAGAAGTGACGTCATACGATCCTGCACTTGACGTAATTCCTTCTGGAAATTGTCATTTTTGTGAGAAAGGTATATCAAATTGCAGTGGCAGGAACACTTTTCTCACAATGAGAAAACTACGTCTCTGTGTAATACACATAAATTATGTTTGTTACCTTTCCAAACAATATGTAACACATACATGTACAATAACCTGACAAAGCAATTGTGAACCACATTGACACAGTCATATATGCTGACATTTATAAAACAAATGTGCGATATAAGTACATGCATACATGTATAGCTACACATGAACCCAATCAACCAAGTGGGTTACATATAAATTTTAGATAACCCTTAATTTTATTACCAAGTTTCCAGATTAATGTTGTCAAGAAGAAAATAAACATTGTAAAACATTCATAAGCGGCAATAACAACATTGAGAATACATACAGTCTCCCCGTTGCCTTGGGACAATGAGTGCCAATGCAATGGGTTTAAGTAAAGAATGGTCATTCAGAACGTAAAATGCATGACCACGCCACACCCACTTATCATTCGCTCTCTAAACCTACAGACTGACCATTGTCCTTGAGCCATATCCGGAGGCTATGGTCAAGCTACATGTAGGTCATATTTGTACTATACAGACTGTCGCCGAACATCAGTCATGACCCTCTGAGGCACTGTGGACTTCTAAAGTATGTAAAATCATACATTCATATTTGTTTATTAATCATTTAGGGCCTTCAGGCTTACAGTAAAGAGTACAGGTGTTTATGAACCTGATTCACGTGGCATCCTTTTTCAATGAATACATGTTTTTAAATTTATCTAAACATCGTGCCTTTTTTATGAATTGAAACAAATATTTTTCTTCTTATATACAATGTGACTGTTTCTCATTTCACAAGTTAAAGATTAAAAGATTATGTACTTCTGTTCACTCCATTTACGTCAACACTTACATGTACAAGTTAATACAACTTCATATTGTATTATCAGTGAACAGAAAGATTTCATGTAGAATATTTTCTTTTGGTTTTGATTCCAAGGTTCGTCATTCTCAATGCGACTACGAAATATATTGAAAGTTCGTCTAAACAGTCTCTCATATTTTGCAGGGAACCAATAGATAAATAAAGGAATTACGAAAACGAAAACAAAAATAATTGTTTCTAATTGCAAGACAGTTAATTTCCTTTAATAGAGAGAAGCAGTTTTGAAACGAACCTACCATTATTGGTTAAGCTATGCAAATCCATTTCCCTACCTCAAATGATTAAAAGGTGTTAACACTAAAATTGCCGCTAGTGGATTTTACGAGATATCTGATTATTTCCTCTATGACAACTGGTGGTCGTGTTGAGTAATATGATGCTTTGATGCTCTGAAGATGACGTTGGCATAAACAAACGTTTATTGTGGGAAATTTGAAGAAATAAATATTCCAATCTCTCAATGCTAAATCTGTCATCCACTGTCACCTTAAAAATTAAGAGTTATTGACATGATAGGTAAAAGCATGAGTTTTCTAGTAGTGTGACCCGAGATATTACTAGTCTTGCATTCTAATTTATATCAGGTAACGTCCAATACGATTTATTACAGTTAAGGCCAATGATTACACACTTCATTTTGTCAGACCAGGTACAGTGTTAATTCATCAACCTATTATACTATCTCACAGCCTGTAATTTTATCAAGATTAAACGTTTCGCTATCAACATTATGTTGACAGTGGTTCTTTATATACAAGCCTAATGACCATCTATATCTTATAACCTCTCTGAACCTTGCTGCCAATTCGTGCTGATCTACATGAATGTCTCAGGGACACATGTTATATAAATTTTATATAGTGAATATTAATTCTATTTCCCTTTTAAATGTGTAACATGACTGAAATATGTTGAATAAAAATTTATTATTTGTCAGCATTTATGGCTATGTTTTCCATGTGTTAAAAATGGTAACGAAAATGACTTGGACGCCATGAACCTTAAACTTTCAAAGGGCGTAGACACGCCGTTGAAAGAATCAATTTCATATATATAATATCTTCTTTCTTTTAATAACTTCAAAGTTAATTTCATCCTGTTAGGTAGAAAAGTTGATATTCTATATCAACAGACTTTTAAAGGCAAAAACCTTCAGAATACCCCTTCTTTAAAAGCCAATATATGAGCAGATATAACTCTTCTTGATATAGGATGAGTTTGCAATTCATTTCTTTATCATACAACCATTTTATTCCACTCTGAAAATTGTATACGAAATATTATGCTATTAAAATGCATGGCTTTTATGTTTGATGGTTCTAAATTGCTCAAATTGTTTCAAAATGCTCAACCAGGTTAAGGGTAGAAAATTTTTCATTTGATAAATTACATGATGTTACCTATAACTTCGTGAATGGCGTTTCTTTTGGTATTCAGTATACACGGGTAGATCAAAAGGTTCGTAGAATGGCATAGAAAACAAGATTAATTATAAAGTATCACTTTTTGCATTTCATTTTTTTATGGTGTCAACTGACATCAATACATTTGGACCAGCGATGTTCGAGATTCACAATGCCATTTTGTAGAACTCTGCATCCAAGGTTTCGAGAAAGTAATGGCCAGTGTCTCAGCTATGTGTCGAATGGTCACTAATCTGTCTGCAAGCACCATGTCGTGAAGAACATCCACTTGAACATCACTGGTGGAGGTTCTTGGTCGACCAGACCATTCTTCAACACTCTACCGGTCACGTTTAAAATCAGCAACCCACTTGGCAACTGCGGATTATGCAAGAGAGTCATCACAAAATGTATCATGGATTCCCTGTGCAGACATTCCTTTCCTGAACAAATACTTGATGACTGAACACTTTTCATTATCATTAATTTTTCTAGTCTCTTCACCCCTATGCAAGGATTGTTGCTATATTTTGTCACTAGCTTCAGAAAAGATAATTGTTTTCCAGGTTTATAGATAATTTGGAAGTAGTGGATTGTTACATCATGCTTAAAAATATTCTATGAATCTTTTGATTCCCCCTCGTACACGAAGAAGGCTTTAAGGACCCGACCGAGACGTGACGACACTGCTTCGCACAATTTACTTGCTCCTGGTATGCTTACATCCTGCTGATAATAACGTTTCCGTTTGGATTAATTCGCTCCGCCGCTACGTCATAGATGTGTTATTATCATTGTACCTAACAGCATTAGGTCCTTCACTGTGACAACAGGAAACCACAAACAGCCCTTCTTTTTGAATACTAAAGTTACAAGAAGAATTAAGTTGAAACATACACCTATGGTATTTGAAAATTGGTGAAAAATATATGTTTGAGAATGAGTCATTTTTGACAGAGATACAGTGGGTGTTTGATGAGATCCATTTACAAAGGCCCGGATGTATGAAGTGCTAAAGGGATATCACTAACTAAGGTAACAGGAGTAAAATGGTTAACAATTACCCCTGTCTACCCTTGTATAGAAGATATTTTGTGAAACGACTCTATCTCACTGCATTGTTATATAACACCAGTAAAGGTGTTTCATGAAAAATATATCGTATTCACCTATGAGAAATACGTTCTAAAGGGATATTAATTGTAATACAGTAAGGTATGATTAAGACCTTCAAATAAAGGTTGAATTACACGTTTAATTCGCCTTTAACTAATAATAAGATATATGTACATTTGATAAGAACACTTTAGAAAAAGAAGGAGAAATAAATGAATAAATTCCAGCTTATCAGGACGGAAAACTATTGGGACAGGAGAGAACAGATAATAATTGATGTGTAATTGTTGTTTTAAAGTTTAAGACTTTATAAACTGAGTTTTAGCAGTGGAAACAGAAACAATTGGATCGTTTAAAACATGTTAGAAATAACCAGATAAACGTGGTTTGCATTGGTCGAAAAAAATCACGTCGCAAGAGGCTTATTTTGTACAATACTAGTTTCAACTGACTAGACCACATAGAACAGGTCTATATTTCTTTTCAAATATGAATAATATTTATTCCCAATTGCCACAGTCGAATTTAAATGGAATTCTAAGAACTACAAATACTCGTATACGTTCAATAACAGACAATATAGTTGAAAACAAATTTACTTAAATCAAGTTATTAATAATATATGACAAACAAAAGATGTATAACAATTTGAATAGTGCTTTTCTTAACATACATACAATAATTGAAGTAAGTAAATCACTTACACAATTTGCGATCGTTGATTAAAGTTTGTTAAAAGAAAATTCGGGTTATAGTGAAAGTGTCTCTTATTTATCATACTTCAAAGTATGAATGATGACTTTACAGGAAGCATTTGAATAGTAAAATAGTAAATAGTAAAAGTGACGTTGCATTTCATACATCACGATTTTGAATAATTTTGAAATAACAATATGCATTCTCTGATATCAGTCTCATTAAAATAAAATCTGATATTGCTCTATTGATTGTATGATATTTGATTGACTGACGTTTTATAAGAGGCGGTTAGATTAAACCTTTACCACACTTTATATAAACAGAACTCATATGATTCATGAACACGCACCTGCTGTATATATGTTCACTTTCGAACCGCACCAAATGCTGTACACGCAATGCATATCTCAAAATGACCCATGCATGACACTTCCATATAAGGAGAGTATGTTATCTGATTTCATTAAAATGGCTGATCTGAAATAATCCGTCATTGTGTTTTGGTGTTTTGTTTGTTTTCCCCAAAAGTTCAATTTCTTTATGATACGAACACATACTACGAGATTGATTTTTAATGTAAATACATATTGTGTCACAGGCCATACAGTCACGTGTTTTGAAAAGAGGTTTTGCTTAAAAGGGAATTATGATTATATCAAAACAAAGTTGTTTTGGATACACACATATACATATATATATATATATCTACTACTGGAAATGAGGACAGGAATCGCAGTACAATTAGAGTTATCATATTCAAGTATGATAACACTTTGAAACACATAATAGCTTTTAATGAGTGCATTTAATTGATTGAAATAAATGTAACATTACCCAATTAAAAATCTAAAATTTAGTTTTGATAATTATTTGATAACCAAAGTGAATATACAAGCTTAAATAAATATATCACCACACGTGGACAGTTGCATAATTTGATCATCGTCAGACAGCAGCAATGACTGTGCTGGTATTTTACGTGCGCTTCCACCAGTGAAGCTTAGACAGTTCTTTTAGCTCTTATTAACAGATGAATTAATTATCCTCACGCGTCAATGAACTTTCTCAATACATTCGAAAATGTACCAGGTCAATTCAAAGTAAAAACGAAATATTCAGATTTTCTACCTTGGTGAACCATCGTAGTTATTTTACATTAAGTGAGTAAAGAATAAAGTATAGATGAAAATATTGTTGATTTAAAAAAAATGATCTGTCTCAGTGTTCAAAAGAACCAAGTGTTATTTCATCTCAACTCCTTTTGGACTAATTATTCATGCTCATCTATTCATCCAGCAGCGATTTATGGGCGCCTCATTTTGAAAATTAATTGCATGTGTTTGGAAAAAATAAAGCAATACATGTAAGTTGTTAGTTTAACATTCCCGACAGTTATTTACTTATTATCATCGAAAATTTATTTTAAACTAGTTCTTAGGCATTACACTTTGTTATGAACTCATTCTTATCAACGGTTTTCAATAACCAATATTTTCCCCATCAATGTTATGTTATTTTTTCTCATTAATTGATTTACATTAACCAACATTATTCTCCTCCATGTTTAGTTACTACATCTTTATAAGAATAATCAACAAGATGCGAGGAATTACGGTGTAGTCCAGTACCTTATTCTCATTATTTATTTATTATTATCAACTCATTCTCAATGATTATATGTTATCAAATCATTTTCATAGTTGGCATTTCTGACATATCTAAACTTCTTCTCAATAACGAGTTGCCACAGTCTTACCAATATTCACATCTTATTAGAACATCAGCAGCAGTTGTTGTATCATTTTATTTGGACGACAATTACTGCAATCCTTTAGTAAAAAGGCTAGTTGCACGATTTTCTTTGGAAATTTCATTTCTTCAAAACTTCCTTTATAAATATATGTTTATGCCAAAATCCTGATCTTCAGAGGGTCAAAAACCTCAATTACTCGACCCGATTGTCAGTAGTCGTAGAAGAAGTATCAAGTATCAAGTATCAAGCGAAAACTGCTGGCGGACATATTAGTGTGAACACCTTGTAATCAGTTAAGGTAGATTAAACTGATTTGCTTATCTTAAGCGAACATGTAAGGTCCGTTAGAGAACTGCTCTTTTGAAGGGATAGGATTGAAGTTGCTATCAATACTTTTCGTTTTCGTGAGCTCAACATCATCAACGCCATAGACGTGACTGTAAACAGGTATTCAAGAAATCATTTAAATTGGAAAAAAGGAGAATGAAAATCCGTGACTGAACCCTTTTATTATTAACACTGTAGACGTCATGGCAGTAAGCTTCCTTTCAAGTATGTTGATATATACAAATGAACCAGTTCATCCAACAGGAGCGAGCCTATATAAAAACGATAACAATGAAAATATACTCGTCTTAAACACCCTCAACGTATATGGCCACTAATGATGGGTTGGTTACCCAAGGGTTCACGCTATAATTCGACCCCCCCTCCCTATCGAGAACTATGGTTCTTTTTCAACATAGGTTACATAGGAAGATATATATGTAAATATGAGTAGCCTCTTTTTTGATGAAAATGGTATGATGACATCTTTGAATAATGTCGTGATTATTTCCTCAAAACAAATGATTGTTCTATATTCTATATTACATAAGATGCCTTTAGCAGAATGGAATTGTTGTTTTTACAAAAGAACTATAATTGCTAGTTTTGTTAAATCACTCACACAACTCAATCTTGAAGTTAAGGATCCTTTTAAGCTGCAAATTGTAGAACAAGTAGTTTTAAAAAGTTTTATTTAGCTTTATGGCCTGTTGACGTTTCATACAGAATCTATCCAGATACACAATCTTTGTTTCTGTATTCACAACTAAAATGATAGATCACATCTCTTTTCCATTCTCACGTTCGACATAATTACCCTTATACAATTATTTCGTATCAAGTAACCTCTGTTAAAAGATTAGCTCTTTAGGGCTAGCTATACAGACTCCGATTGGTTGCAAATGTTCATTGTGTATCAAGCGATGTTCAAACTGAGCATTTGAGCCGTTGCCTTTGAAAAAACTTGAGTTCTTGCATTTGTGCGACGCGCACATATTTAGTACACGTCAGAAGTCAATTTGAGATGCAAAGCATTTTTTGTTTGATAGTAAAAGGACTGTATCCATAATTTGATTTTCTCCGCTAATAGATTAAAAAAATATGTTGCCCTTTTGTTATAATGAATACGTAGGTGGTTATGATTTGAGTAACCTGTTTTGGAAGTGAATACTCATCCAAGTGTTTATACTCACCAACTCTCAAAGGAATAGGGTTCTAAATGGCTGTAGAGTATACGTTGAATATAAAGTCTACAGCCGATTTCCTGAAAATGAATGTTCGGCACAGTCTGTCTTTTAACAGCAGATATGAATTGAATAAAGATTTAAACCAAAAAATATAAAGTATTTTCAAAAATAGTATTTGCGAATGATGTGATTCGTAAGAGGTTTCATCCAAAATGGGAAAAGGAAGATGAAAATTTTTCAGCAATTGCTCAAATCGTCGGTTTCTGGTGAAGGCTCATTTCTCATGTTACTATAGTAAAGAAGGTAAGGTAGGTATCTATGCAAACATCTGAATGGCGCTATTTACATGTTTCATTAGTATGCTGTTAAGTACGCGTTTCGGTGTCATTGGACGTTGCATGTCTCATTACAACCTGAGATATTTTATCGCTACCCAGTGCATAATCTAAGTTGACAAGATGAAAAATTAACATGTTATATGTGCTTGTTAAAGAAGGAAGAAGTAATGACCTTCGAAGGAAATCAGCAAAATAAAGGAGAGAACGAAAATCATTTCATCTTTAATGTTAGTTAATCAAATGTTGAATTTAAACCCAGTAAAATCGATCAACATATCCAACTAACTTCTGTTTTATAAGAAGCTGCTTATACAAGTACAGTACATGTATGCGAATTGCTCATTAGGAGGAAGACAGAGTGAGTCTTTTCAACACGGTTACTAAAACAACGTAGATGCCATGATTGAACAAATGATTTCATTTGACTTCAACAAGGTTTCATTACACGTATTTAACTCTACAAAATGCTCCAAGTTGTTTAACTTGTAACAATAGTAAGGATATACAGACATACAGACAGATTGTTTATTCAGTCTCTCCTCGTCCCAAACACACAAACAAAACGCCGAGTTCCTTCTCAAAAGGAAAACTATATCTGCATTTTGTTTTGATAAACTATAATACAATAATATTTCAAGAGGTTTTTCGTAGAATCGTCAGACATTTATTAATTGTTTCCGTATTTGCCTAGTTAAAAAAAAGGCCAATACGGAAATATTTGGTGAGATGGACTTTTTATGATGTTCTTTGTCGTGTAGTTTAAATGAGGAAATATTCTTTATCCATCAGCATCGTGTTTTGCTATGTCATGATGTTCTCGAGATTATGTCAATATAATGAAAAGATTTGGGTGAAAAGTGACGAAATAATTTTGAAATTTTGAAATTAAATTTCAATTTATGCCATGCAGGACTCAGGATTGTGTTAATTCTGATGAAAAGTTTAAAAGTCAAGGTATATGACACAGTACGAGAAATAAAATGACCATACAAAACACAAAAACTGTCACAGCTTGAAAATAACACACGTTTTAACAGAGGGGAATATGCAAGTGGAAATTAACTTAAAACTTAGTTTAGATTAAGGAGAATCATTTCTTATTCATGTCTTCCCGGTACATTTTCCTTTGAAATGTCCGCCAAATACTGAAAATATCCTTTATTCCAAAGGGTTTTAAAAAGTGTACATCTTAAGGCGTGGGAGAGAGGAACATCAAAGTCTGTCTCCTCTATCACGATGTGTCCTGTTTGATAAATTGAAGGAAGGAAGAGAACGTTTTCATCGTATACTAAATAAAACAAAAACAAACAACATATCAAACATGACAAAAAGTTACTTCGCATTACATTCTTTGTAACGGGATTGCGACTCATGTATGACTATCAAAACGTGTAAAGGACGCTTGTCTGAAGTACACTTTTGACAAACAACTAGTAAATCAGTGTTAATTACAGCTTAAGTAAAGACGCTACATTGTATTTATTTCTAGAAGAAAAAACACAAATAGTGTAAATAAATTAAGTTTACATGCAGAATATTGTGGTTTTAAATTAAATCATTTATCACGTAGAAATGTAACAAATTGTTAAAGATTGTTGAGGGAAAGTAGTTGACAAATTAAAATGATTGGTTTCAAGCACTGCTATTCATTCATCAAACAAAAGGAATAATTAATTTGTTCCCAAAGCCAACATTATTATTTCTTAAATTATGATTGCTGCAATAGAATTTAGATATGGACGGATAACTATGTATAATCGATATAAACAAACTGAAACATGCTCTTAGAATATTACATGTAAGCGTTTTCTTTGTGAAAGGCACATGTACCCTAAATGCTTTGATGAACCTTTGAAAGACAAGACATAAGATATGCATTACAAAAATAAATGTTCGTTATAATGGTACATTGTCACATATTTTCATATCAAAAGAATGAAAAATGTTTGCGAGAAAATAGTTTCGACAAGTTTGACCTTAAATATTAATTACTAATGCATGAATTTCACGCAAATACATCATTTCTAAAGATAATTCCTTACGAGCCGTTATATATGATCATAATGAAATTTCCATTAGTATAGGTCTTCCTTTGGTAAAAAAGACAAATAATAATCATTGATATGTGATCTGAAACACTAAGAAAATAATACTCGTCTTCTTGTTACAATTAATTTCCACAACACATTCGACCATTTTCTACTTACTCTTTTGAAATGTTTTAATAAACTTGACAAAGGGTGTTTACATTCCGAAATAAGAAATGAACATTTAAATTTAATACGTCTTATAACCGCTAAAACGTGATAAAAACAATGCTTTTTCTATATCCATTTACGTTTCCAAGAGGTGGAGTAATTGATAATGAATTGGACGAAAACAACAAATAAAACATGCATTGCCCGAAGGCCCTCTCGGCTGCTAAGAGACATGCATATGTCACAAGGATTTGTCCGATGAAGGATGATAATAGTTCAAGCATAAATAATCCAACAAATGTCACGAGCAACCGTATGCATGTAAATAGTTTCGGTACGTACGTTGTAGTATCCTCGTATTTTTTATATGGAAGGCAACGTCATACCATGGTCATGATGGGCGTATATAAGTTAAAATAAGTTGAGAAGTTACGAGAAAAGGAATCCTTTCACGATGGTAAGTGTTAAAGATCTAGTATTTCTCAAGACAATCTTGTGGATTTTTATTGTGAAACTCTAGTTGTTTTAGATTTCTTACAGTGTATATGCATTGAGAAATGTATTAGTTATATAAAATGTAAACGTCAAGTTTAGAAGTAACGAGAAAAGATTTTTTTCACGATGGCAAGTCTCAAAGTCTTAGTTTTCTCTAGACAGTCATGTTGATTATTATTGTGAAAGTTTAAGTTGTTACAGATTTCCTATATTGAAGATATGACTGAAATTGAATATATATTTCAATGTTTGAAACATTTTGAAAATAAATTGTTAAATTTTTTCACGTTTGCATGACAGAAAAAAGTCATTTTCTTATTCTTACAAGAAACTTATTTTTTTACAGGTATCCATTATGACTCAGTCACACCACTAATGGTATATCAATGACTGTACATTTGTACTTTTTCCTCTTTCAGAGATGTCCCTGTCCGCTCTCTGGTTTAATCATTATAGGTTGCATTTTCTACCAAACAGCCAAAATCTCCGGATCTCCAACCGAATATCGATTTCGTAAGTAATTCAAGCACCATGTTTTAAGTGAAATTATTTTTTCCAATCAATTCATGCAAAGTACAACGTTTGAAAATTCGTTCCATTTATTGAAGATAACAATTTACAATAGTCGAAATGCAAGTAACACGATATCAGTCCCAGTCACCTTAGTCAAAGTTTATACAAATAAGAAACATTATCGAAACCTCAAACGTGTTGATTGTTTAATACAATTATCTGCCTCCTCATTTTATATGAATGTATCATTTTCTAGGAAACAAGCGGGATGCGGTTGGACAGCCACATGCAAATACCACAATCTACGAAGATCTATTAACGAATTCTACAGGAGATAATGGGACTGCCGATGCATCATCAACACCAAGTAACGTTAACATCAATACTGATGATTTATCAATTATTAGCAGCAGCGGAAACGTCACTAACGATGCATCAACGCAGACTAACACAGGCGGAAACGTTACTGACGACGTATCAGCGACCGACAATAGCACTGGAAACGTCACTGTCGATGTATCAACGAACACCAATACCAGCGGAAACGTAACTGATGACGCATCAACAAACAATATCAGCGGGACCGTCACTGACGATGCATCAACGAACACAAATATCAGCGAGAATGTAACTGACGACGCATCAACAAACAATACCAGCGGAAACGTTACTAACGATGCATCAACGAACACAACTACCAGCGGAAATGAAACTGATGACGCATCAACCGACAGTACCAGCGGAAACGTAACTGACGATGCATCAACGAACACAAATACCAGCAGAAATGTAACTGACGACGAATCAACGAACACAAATACCAGCGGAAATGTAACTGATCACGACGCATCAACGAACACAAATGTCAGCGGAAACGTTACTGACGACGCATCAACAAACAATACTAGCGGAAATATAACTGACGATGCATCAAGGAATACAAATACAAGCGGAAATGTAGCTGAGGACGCATCAACAAACAATACCAGCGGAAATGTAACCGAGGATGCATCAACAAACAATACCAGCGGAAACGTTACTAACGACGCATCAATGAACAACAATAGCACCGGAAACCTGACTGACGATGCATCATCGAACACAAATAGCAACGGAAATTCTACTGACGACGCATCAACGAACACAAATACCAGCGGAAATGTATCTGAGGACGCATCAAAAAACACAAATACCAGCGTAAACGTTACTAACGACACATCAACAAACAATACCAGCGGAAATGCAACTGACGACGTATCAATGAACACAAATACAAGCGGATATGTAACTGACGACGCATCAACAAACAATACCAGTGGAAACGTCACTAACGATGCAACAACGCACACAAATACCAACGGAAATGAAAATGATGACGCATCAACAAACAATACCAGCGGAAACGTCACTAACGATGCATCAACAAACAATACCAGCGGAAACGTTACTGACGATGCATCAATGAACAACAATAGCACCGGAAACCTGACTGACGATGCATCATCGAACACAAATAGCAACGGAAATTCTACTGACGACGCATCATCAAGCAATAATATCAATGGAAACGTCACTGACGACGCAACAAGAAACAATACCAGTGGAAATATTACTGATGATGCATCAACGCACGCCAGTACCAGCGGAAATATAACTGACGATGCATTATCGAATACAAATACCAGCGAAAACGTTACGAAAGACGCATCAACGAATACCGATACCAGCGGAAATGTGACTGACGATTTCTTAACGAACACCACTACTGCAGCAACAAACGAGATTACCACAACCGCTGCAGCAACGGTTGAGATAACCACAACTGCTGCTACAACAACCGAAGCATCTACTACTTCATCCACAACAACCACATTATCAACAGAAAGTGGCGATCAGGGCGAACAGGAAAGTGAAGAAAGAGAAAACCGATTTGGAAATCGTCAATGGCGAGGAGAGGAATCGGAATCCGAAGACCTAAGCCCTGAACTCAGCACGAATTGGTACCCTCGTGGATGGCTACGTGCGGCGATGAATGCAATTAAAAGAATACTGAAGAAACAGCAAAAGCAAAAAGGTAGAGGGCCTAGAAAGTTTAACGGTAAGAGCTCACAAAGTTGGAAGAGGAATGGTTCAAGGACCAGGGGAAATAGTTGGAAACAGAGCGGCAAACGAGGGGAAGGTTCAAGGTTTGCACGTTTGGGTCAACGTTATAATCGTTTTAGAATTTCTGATAGTTAGTTTTTAACTTTTACTGAATTTCAATATGTTTCCAAAGTATTGAATTTATTAATGTAAATTGAATATGATTAATATCCTTTTCTGTTCCTGAAGAAATCTTATTTATTTTATTGCAACTGACTGTGGTATTGATGGCTATCGTATATATGATTTATATGTCTTTATATAAAAATGTATATATAGGACAAACAATTTTGTTAAATGAATTAGTTTAACGCATGACAAACAATCCATATTGTACATTTACCATTTTCTATTTGTATTCATATCTCAATAAAAATCCAACATAGAAACTCCTGTACTTTGAATTACACAAGGTTGACAAAAACTGTATTTTTGAGACGTTAAAGAGATACAAAGAAAATATATGCTAACAGTCATTGTATGAATCCTTGATTGAGAACTCCGCCTTACGAACGCGTAATGGACATGGAACGATTCAATCTCATTTAAATAAGGCCATTATTTTGCTGTAACGAAACACTGATAACAACACAGTGTAGCAAACCTATGAACTTATTTAAATGAGATTGCATTTATATGATTCTCTTCAAATGCACGCCTCTTCCCAGTAATATAAAATGATCGTGTTACGTACATTTATGGTAGATATTCACGAATTTCAATTATCGTTGGATTTGTTCTTGTTTTAGGACCCTACATTATGTTGATTATATTTTTTAGTTTGAAAAGCATGTAGCACATAAAGCTAATCTTTAGAACACATGAAAATAGAAAAAGAAACTTTTTAATTTAGCAATCAACTGTATTTTTTTAACCTTTAAGTTAATTAACCATGGTTTTTCAAACATTTTTCACTTGATGTTTTGGTAAAAATAATCCGAAAAACATATCAATTTTACAACTTGCTATGGCCAAAATAAATAGAGGAAATACATGCTAAATCTTTGAATTTGTTTGATGTTTATAATAAACCTTTTTCATGACTCTTATTGCCTAATGCACAGTTGTCATGGTAACGTACACAAACACTTTTCTCTCTTCTCACATTGCTGACTGCGACGTAAGTTATAATATTATCATAAATGTGCTTAAATGAACATTTCGTAATGAAAATTTTTCATCCAAAAATTGATGTATCATATCTTGACTGATGTCTGTCCTGTCAGAAGTGTGTGCACATCGCACTAGTGTTTGAATTTTACGATTGTCAGTGGTAACGAACAGTTAATATGATCAGTAAAAAGATCGTAGCGGATGGCAACCAACCAGGACTTGGTATTTCTAACCAGGAAATGCCACACTTGTAACAGGTGCTACTTTTGGAAATGACTCAAAGTAACGTTTGTAGGTAGAGGATGGCTTTACCACCGAATGCCACTATTTTTTTCAACCATAAATGCATTCCGAACTGAAGAAAGTGCAAGGGTCACAAACGTTGGCGTGTTTAAGATTGCGTCCTCTACTCAATCTCTTAAAAATCAGGTAATAACTTTGTTCTCAGTCTGATTCAAATCGACCGTATTCTGAGGAATAAAAGATTCAAAATATTGACTCTACCGAGATTCGAACTCTATCTGTCTAGGTGGGAAGTCCCCTGACAGAGTCTGTTCGAATCCCGCTAGAGTCATTTAGAAAAACTTTATTCCTCGGAACAAGGTCAATTTTAATGAGACTGGCTTTGTTCTAAACTTTACACAAAATTACCGCGAAGCCTAGATCCATATCTTAATTTAATGAGATCAATATTCTAAGGTAATAAAAGTTAAATAAAAGATGGAATATTTCAAATACATTCATTTATTCATTTATTCTCATGAGCAAACAATGGTTAAAGAGAAGTGAAAACGATAATACTTCAAATTGAACATCAGGATTTGGAGAAGGAAAAACATGCAATATACAGTCAGCTTCAGAGGCAGTACGTTCAATGTGTTAAAATAATGACATAGAAACAATAAACAATAGCACTTTCTTCTGAAGTATTGATTACATTACTTATTCTTGGGTATCCAGTGACCCACATGTAATGTACATACACATTGTAGAGACAACGAGAGTCCTTGAGTTGTTGAGTCACATATGAACAACGTTAAAGATGGCGTCAATTGATAAAGAGGTTTCTGGCTTTGAAAAATATTAATTAAAACTATTCGGGTTAGTGTCCTGACATATTGAAGAAATGAGCTCTGAATCGCTGCACGCGCGCGCCAATCACTCAATGAAATTTATGAATATATATATATATATATATATATGTATATATATATATAGCAGACAAAAGAACAAACTCGTGTCGATAACTAATACTCGTGTAAATCGCGTGTGATATATGAAAGCCTGTTTTTTTATTTCCATTAAAATTATGAATTTTCCTATATTTGGCGTGTGACGAGCTAAATATGAGACATTTCAAATTAGAAATGGCAAACATAGCATTTTTGCATGCTGGAAAAGCCATAGAAAAGTCATGAAATTCAATGACTGTCTCTTTCAGGTAATCAACCATATGGGTTATTTGAAAAATATGCACTTATTCAGCTTAAAAACTAGAATTATATGCTACGTTGTTATAAAAGCGCATGAACTACATTATCAGCAATATTCAAATTTGGGATACAGCATGAAAAGCAATACTTATGCTGCAGATAAGATATTGGCGAAGTTATAGATATATGTTATCAACGAATATATCATCCTTTGTCATCAATTTTGAGATTAAGGTATATCCTATAGCTGAACATGTTCAGCCGTTCATGTTCAACAATGCACTTCAGCCGTTTTCAACAATCTATATTTCCGAATTGTGCACAGCCGACATTTAAGATTGTTTACACCCCGTTGTGACTTCCTTCGCCGTCGAGCTTTTTTTCATTATTGACTGCTGGTTAAATATGTTGTAATGCCTACCTACGTTTCATTTGGCACATTTGTGGTGAAGATGACAAAAGCGTTTTGTCTTTGATTAGTTATTCCAAATTGAATATATGCCTCCTGCAATCACACATCCATCTTCTTGTACGTACTGTCATGATCGTCTCCCTCTAGGCAAGGGAGGGGGCGGGCGGTGTTGTACACTATCCATTGTGTTACCTGAAATTGGGAATATCATTATCATTAAAAACGATACACCGACACATGGATTCTCGATTGAAAGTTAATATCAATTCTTCATTAAAAAAACCCTGCTATGAATAGTTATAAAATATATTCGTTTATTTGAATATTTGCTGTTTGTAGCATCCCTCTTTAATTCTGATCTGAATGTTACCGAAACGTTGATATTTTACTGAAAATTGCACATATGTATGTCTGTCAACATTTGTAATACCAGGATTCTCCTGTCAAAACATTTTGTCATTCGTGCCTGTTATCGCGTTTGCAAACAGCACAATAAGAAAATACAGTGTTCTAGATTGACCACATCTACGATTTATATTTGGTACCATGTTCCACCGCATGCCTAACTTGCTCCAGCCCCAAGGACATGCTAAGGTGGGCCTTGCAGCATTACCCTAACTATTTTGTGCTTGTCGTCAAGGCTGCTGCGATGAATATCGATAGTCTATTCAATTCTTATGAGGATTACAACTTTTCGCCGTCAAGGGCGCTGCCCTGACACGAATTCTGGCGTGTTAGCAGCAAGGTTTAAATTAGCCAGTGGTGGAGACTGATGCCACTTAAAGCCATGCAGGGAAAGTTGATTTGGCACTTCTTTAAGAAGCTTAAAAACTGAAAACCGACCTCTTTGTCTTTGATCACCGCTGTTACGTTTTGGCAAAACAGGAGCTCCCTTCGCCTTAGTTCTTGGCACAGGAATAGGTGGCCTGGTGGCATTTGAATCAATTGCAGAAGGGGAGGACAGCATTCGTCGTGGAGGAAGCGGTGGTATCGACGGTTGTTGAGGTTGGGGTAGAACTGATTGTGGATGAACCAATGAAGATATATCGACCCAGTCATCCTCTGGAGGATCCCCTTCAGAACTCTGACCATTGTTACACTGATTCAGTGTGAAGTAAGGAGGAGCTGATGGATCTGTTGGAGCTTCTCCGGGAGGAGCTGATGGCTGTAGTCCGGCCACATCTGAGAAGAAAGGGGTATATTCATTTCCTTCAATGTCCTGAGGGCTTGGTGGGAGAGGCCTGTGAGACACGTTACGTGATACCGGTCTGGGGATGGGTGGAAGGGGCCTGACAGATGGAGGGGTTGAGGACTTGCCAACCGGCTGAGGACGCGCAGGAAGAGGAGCAGGTGGACGACTGCTTTCATTTGATGCCTTCTTCGTCGTTCTTCTGAAGGTTCCCCAAAGGTCGTCAATGACGTGAGGCTCGAAAGGACTGTTGGCATTTTCCTGACTGCTCTGAAGAATGTTGCTAAGGAACTCGTAGTCCTCCTCCACAGGGCTTGGAGCTCTCACTGCTGCCTCGGACTTGTTCTCTTCATTCTGAGGGAAAGAGGGCTTGGTGAAATACCTTGAAACATAACACAAACATATAATTCCTATCCTAATGCTCTTTCATTGTTATCAATTATATATATATATATATATATATATATAATATTTATTGTTACCAACAACCACCTACAACTTTTTTAGGCATTTAGAAGTTGGCGAGATGAATAGAAAACAAGCTCTATGGTTTTACAACGTTAACTTCTTTGTAGAAGATGTAAATCAATAGAATAGAGTAGAAGCTATAAAACTTGTTCTCTATTCACCCACAAGCCCATGCGAAGCACACGCTCATTAAACAATCAATTGACTTGCACTTTATTTGTACTCCGTTATAGCAGGACGATTATTCTAAATAAGACATAGTTATAATAGAAAAGGTTATTGGACTTAACATGTGTTCTCGATGTTAAAGTGCTTAATAATTAGGAAACATTGTGATTATGACTTTGAATTATTTATTTGTACATATTAAAATTACACACGCTTGATATCTGATTGTCTTCACAATCGTATTTTGCCTTAGCATGGATGATATGGCACTAATCAAAAGCAATGCAACATATTAGTGAGAAGTTGCAATGACGTTTGTGTGACGATGTTCAAGCGTGCCTCTTTTGCCCGCCTCTCATCTAAAGTACTTTTATGAAATGACACCAATTATTGTATATATTGAAAGTACATGTTATGTACTTTACATTCATGTATCCATTTAATCATTCATGTCTTTATTTGCCAACTATGGCTATTTTTATGTGTTCAACTGTATTTTTCATGCTCCATTTACCAGCCTTTATACACGTTGCATTAATATACCTCTACTTATGCCATTCATATTTACATGTCCACGTAGAGAAGTTTGTTCCCTCTACAATGAGCTATTATGTGTTAGTGTTACTCAATTATATTTACTGAGATAAGGCTATTTTATATTAGTTAAGCGAAGAAACACACCTTACTGTATGCTCTCTATCTAACAGGGCCAAGGAGCACAGTGTCTTCTTCGACGATAAGCTTATAAAGATACCCCTAGCTCTTAAGTCAGAGTAAACTATCTGGCTTGCCAGGGGCGAGGACGCGACGGAACGGATGGGACATGACTGGGACAATTGAAGTTGGAATGGTGAGGTTAATATTCCTTCATTTCTCTGTACCTTTTTGGAGTATGTGATCACTTCGTTTAAAGACTTACAGTTTTAACCTTACCATCTCCGTCCCATTATTTTAATAAGTTCTACTATACCTATCTAGTAGTCTTAATTATTCACTCAATAGTGATTATGGATTATCTAAAGTACTGTGTACTTGTTGTTTATTCATCCCTATTTAGTCCCTCCAACCGTCCTGCTAGTTCCCTGTTATTTGTCACACCAGTGTTGATTTATTCTGATTGATGTTTACCTCGTTAGGACGGCCTTTAGCCTGTCCTGCTGTTTCAAGGTCTGTGTATTATGCTACAGTGATTGCCTAGTCTATATGTCTATCGTTATTCACGGGTAGTTGACTTCACTAATTAGCTGTTAACTCCTGTTGAGTTGTCTACGGTTAACCAGTTGTCGTACCTAGTTATTGATGTGTTTGGACTCCAAATAAATCACTTGATTCACTCATTGCTTCTCTCTTACTTTTATTGGCTTGATTATAAAATTGTTTTATCTTTCTGTCGGATAAACGGGTCTCGTCTGTGTTTAGATTTCGTTACAACTTGACAGTTTGTCAAAATGATGTAGATTTGATAGTATGCAATAAAGAACATCAAACCCTTGGGAAAAAGTGTATCATCAATATTGAAACTTTGTCAGTGCTCTCGCATAGTGTGCAAGGTAACAACTGCTGAACTAAAGTTTGTTACATTATTTTCAAACTTCGTGAAAAAAACGTGAACCTATAATGTAACAAGTTGTTCGACTGAAATTCATATTAATATTAGATACACCTTTGGCACTGTTTGTAAAATATTTGGATCCAAAAGGAGAGAGCTGAAATATTTTCTTATAAAGTTTTCATGTTAAAATATTATCGTAAATCATGATATATGTCATCACGTTAATTTGTTGTGTTTAATAAATATTTCATTGCAGAAAATGAAAATCTGAAATAATTGATTTTGACCCCATTCCTCTTTTGTTTAATGCTAGAAATGTCTTCGGCATACAACTTTTATGTACTTTCTACACACAATGTACATATGAACGCTCTACATATTGATCAAAACGTATTGTCTGTAAAGTACATTGAAAAGGAAAGGTAACAACATTTCCAAACGTGATGGTTTACAACTTATGAACATTGCAGAAAACCTTTTTCAACAGCTATATAAAAATTATCATTGATGTACAAAAGTTCATCTGGTGAATCAAATTAACCACGTCTAATACTACCAACTATTTTTTAGCGAAAATAAGTGCAATGTTCCAATCTTAAACCGTATTTCTAATCTATGCGTACTTGTGTTACACTTGTAATTGAATTAACAACTTATGTTGTGTTCTTTCTACTTATTCATTTTAAATTCAATTTAGACAAGAGTTTTATTGGTATCTTATATCAATAATGATTATATTTAATGTAATGATGATGTATCTTTGAGGATCAAATCCAACACTACGACAGTCGATTATTTCAGACGCTTCAGTTTCCGGATACTTCCGGTATTTTCGGTTACATAGTCCATACTGATTGAGGCTCAAAGTCGCAAAGCTTGACATTACAGTGATGACGGTAATGTTATGAGTACGTGGGCAGCTTTGATATTTAAAACAATGATTTAAACAACAATGACATTGCAAAAACCTGCAAAATTAATTGAAATGGTAGTAATTCGTATTTGGCGTAATGAAATTTGTTTTTAAAACCTCAGCAAGACAAGCTAAAATTCCGAAATAAAAAGGAAATTCGCTATACGCTTTTCACAAATTCACTTAAAATAATTTTTAACTTTTAGATAGTACAGAATATAACAAACTTAGAGATAGATTGACTAAAATGTTTTTAGAATTTCCCTCGACCACAATATTTCAAAATCGAAGACAGTTCTGTTGAATCTAGGCTTTATAAAGGTAACAGATACAAGAATACTCACATCAGTCGATAGTTTACCCGAGGCTTGTTTGTATATTTCAACGATACTTGCTAATTTAAAGTTGCGTTTCAGGGATTCGATTCCAGTCTTTCCAAGATCTACGTTTCTGCGGCAATCTGGACATTTGAGCTTCCTTGTTTTGCTGCATTTCAAAATATCCTTTAGGCATTCCTTGCAGAAGGTGTGCATACAAGGAAGCTGAAGTGGGACATCATACAGCTCGAAACATATCCCACACGACAGCTCACGTTCTAGAGAGTCCTCGTCCATGATGGCGCTAACGATGACCTTTCCTTCTCATTGTTGATGCTCTGAAAAAAAATTGGTAAGCAGCCTTGGAGGAATTTGACATTAATTTAGTATACCGTTTTAACGATTTGGTAACGGGTGTCGGTAATGCAATCTATTAGTTTCTAAGGGAGGTAACTCTGATATGTTTTTTCTCACGTGCGCATATACATGTAGGCCCAACCTCCCCCTTAAATCCACCTACCTACCTATCTCTCACGTGCTCGTCAGTTTCACACATACGATGTGACACTCTGGCATATAAATAGTATGTTTTTCTTCTAAAACAAATAAGTATCATGTGTCAAATGTCCAGCATTATTATTTATCTAGTTATTATATTTTCGAAAAAGTCAATCTTAATTGTGTAAGCGTAGTGCTCGCATTCAAATGTAACATGTTTATTGCTGTTACTGAATACACTATTTTAATTGTTTTGACAGTCAGTCTATGCAAGAATCTAATCAGAATATACCGGCTGATAAATGGAAACAATTAATGGAATATGTTATGAAGATTCTGAACAGTCGTTTATGAAGTGAAGTTTGAAACCAACAACCAACTCTTCATTCTCTTGGTGATTAGATAAATTTTATACCATCAATTCATTGAAAAGCAAAAGCGATACAACACAAAAAGGAGAAATTCAGTTATTCAAACTTGACATTAAAAACTAGCCAGTGGACCTCATGAAAAGTACTTAGCTTAAAACGAGAGAGGTATATAACGTTAATTTACTCGGCATCTAGAATAGAATGAATAATTATACACCTTGTATTTCATTGATGAGTTTTATGTTGCTTCAAACTTGTTGTTCTTGAAAATGGACCTTTCATATTTTAAGTGATCTGGAATATATATTGTATATGTTACAGTGTTTCACTATGTACTATTAAATAGGACTACATTGTACGACATCGCATACGGTTCCAGAGTTTCTTTAGTTGGTCTTTATGTTATAAAAAGGGCCACGGAATATGTTGTTTGGGTCAAATATGTCAAACTTCATAAATGGGTTTTTTGATCGAGAAGTCGTGGTTGTTCCTGAAAATTAGCATCTTCATGCTTATGAGTTTACCAAGTGACGATAAACATGTGTTAGTTGAGATTTGTGATCGATAATCGGACAATGGCGCGCGCAAAAGCCTAGAAAAAAATTTCGGAAACGTAATTGCAAAAGAAACAACGACAAATAAATGTTGCTTGTGCTTGGCAGATCATTTATTGATATAAAAAAATGTAAATTGGATGTAGAATGTCGACTTCTTAACATTTATGAGGCCGTTTTTCGTTACAATTAAACACAAAAAAATATCCTATTTTTGGCAATGTAGAGATAACAAGAAAATCTTGCAAGAATGTGTGTACATGTAGTATTTTAACCCTTGTTTTGGCCACATACAAAATTGTAAAACTCCGTGTCACTTTAAGGTTAAATGTCGCCTGTCGCCACTATATATCGTTTCTTTGTGTTGTGAAAGCCAATAATTTAGGGCAAATTTGAACGAAATCGGTAGAGAAATAAAAATTTTAGAAAATATTCCTGCCTTTACATAGAATAATATGCACCTAATAATGTCATCATCATTACTTTAAATCATATCCTATCTAAGGGTGAACGGTATTATCGGTATATTGCAATACAGAATGAACACGATACTTACCGGTACACTCTTCTGAAAATATCCGTTATATCGGAGGTTTTAAAATTTACAATTTCAGTGTAAAATTTCAGAAAACGTAACCAAAGTCCGGAAGCATTCACTGAATTATCTCTCTTTACAAAACGACTGCCGGTTGAGCAATGATCCCTTTCCTAGTTGCTGTTATTTAGTCAAGAGAGCATGGAAAAACTAAAATATGAAAAGTAGCAATATATCGCAATACGTATTGCAATACCCTTTTCTGTATCGCAATATATTGCAATTCGGAAATGAGGAGCGGTACACATCCTTAATCCTATCATAAATTGATAAAATGTTAATGGATGACTTGTAGCCTTTATAAGAGCGTGTATATATTTGTTATCACTTAATCTTGAAAAATGTTGAACAGTTTTAGCACGTTTCCGCTGTAGTTCTCATAATTTAAACATTGAAACGGGAATGTATCATAATGTTCCAAGCAATCACAGAATATGTATAAAATGTAAGAGTGGTCATATCGAATATGAATATAATTTTTTACTGGTTTGTAACGCTTACAGAAATCTTAGAAACTAGTTTATACCTCATAAGTATTTTGCTAACCCTTCAATACATAAATTTAACCTCTTGCTGTCCAGTCCTAACAAGGAATTGATTAAACGTATTGCCATGTTTATTCTCTATGCGACTAATTATCGCAAATCTGTGGACCAATGATATGTACTATCGGCCGATGGCCTACATGTATCTAACCTTTAATCAAAATGTCGGATTTCCCTGGTCCGTGCCAGTTCTGATGTGGTCGTTAATTTTGAGACGAAACGAGAACTCCAAAGAATTGCCCGCAAGACAAGGCGGTCGAGAGAGCGATGTAATATGTTATTATGTTCTTCCATTACAGAGAAGATAACTCGGACAGCTTTACCTTTGTTCAAATGACGGAAGTAAAAGCCGGAAGTAAGAACTTGTGTTGATTACCATATTGAACATTAGAGTTTCGGTGACACACAGTATGACATGTTGTATTCGACTTTAAATTCGATGTTATGTACTTCTGAGTTTAATTTCCCTACAGTTAACAACAGTTAACACAAAAATAATTATAATCATGTGACCAATATAAATAAAGCTTTGTTTCATCCTCACCAATATTAAGTTAATCATGTTACAGCTTATATTTTGGGTTTGGCTTTTTTCATTGCACACGTAAATACAGCAAATAATTTCTTTAAGTGGTATTTTAGAAGCTGGATTGATGAAGCAAGTGATACATATGATTCCATGGAGGCAAATATATATGGTTTGTAAAGCCTCTGGCCGATCTATTAATAAAAATGTATAATAGACGAAAACACGCTTTTGGCCCAATATTATACTTAAATATCACCTTCATCTCTTGTATATGTTTGTATTGTAATGTACATTTTTTTATACATGACAATTTTAGATTTTCATGTGTCTCATAGGCCTTATGGCCGGGTGGTACAATCTTTTAAAGCTTTTATTATGTGTTGTGAGAAACTATGTACCACGTGACACATAAATAAAATATATTTCTTTTTCTTTTTCTTCTTCTATACACATAGATGGCATGGTGTTTTTACAGTTAATTGGTTTGATCATATGTATCACTTGCTTGATAACGGTGTTAGTATAGAAACCGAAACGTCGCATATCGTGCAAAAAAGGAGATGACTATCCATAACAACTTGTTCTTCTTCACAGTAAATAATTTTCAAAGACTAACGATTTATTTAGATTAAGATTACTTTTACTTTTAACGTTAACAAGGCTTTGAAATACCACTGCAGTAACCGCATTTAAACATTGATTATATAAAAACATTGCGTTATAAACGAACTCTTTTTGACGTTATGAAATGAAAAGTAATAACGATACTAGAAGGACCTTTAACAAAAGCTCAAAATCACAATACTAATATAGGCCATACGTCCACTCAGGAAATAATCAAAAACATGTCATTCTGTATGATGCATTGTATACAAAATGCTTCCTGCTTTTCATGCTACTATCATTTACGTTTTTAAAATAACAGTATTGTTACATGGCTTTGGCATTGATAAACTACTTCAAACCCTGCCACATGTTATTATTATTACGTATCTCTTTACACACAAACATTTTATGTGATATCATAGTATGTGTTCTTTCAACTGAAACGCTACCTCATATAAGACAAATAATTTTCTTTTAAAGCTACGATCCTCATTACACAAACATGTAACCTGACGATGGTGTGAATAAACATTTAAGTTTCTTATTTTTTACCCTTGGTCGATTAATGAAATAAAAAAATTCTGTCTGTCATATAGTTTTGCATCAAAGCAAAAGTTTATTGAATGAAAATAACGGAGTGGCTCTTTAATTAACCATTGATAAAACAGTATCGTATCCTGAAATATGAAATTAGTGTAGAATAGAATCTCACGTTCAATATTAAACCAAGTATACATTCATCTATATCGTTTTAGAAATAGTGCACCGAATTTCAAAAGATTTACATAATTTTCTGTGTACATAATAGAAGGGACACTTAAGAGGAACATGGTATTCATGTTGTATCTTATTAAAATCACATTTGCCACATAAATGTGACTATATATCATCATCTCGTCTCTTTGTTGTTGAAGCTCAACGTATGGCTTAGACAGAATTGTGTCACTAACTACGTAATATTTTAGTATGATTAAATTCTAAAATGAGTTTCTCAGGTTCCTGGGAAGATTTAACTGTTTCATTGTATTTAAGATTATATGACTTTGATAACCTTCAATATCAGTTCTAAATTTCAATATATTTATATCTTTTCACTAAGAAACGAATGCATACGCTACGAGTCTTTTGAGAATCAAACATATGAAAATCCAGTTCGAATCAAAAGCAAATATACGAACGGTACCTAGCGGCCTTTGCAATGATCATCTCAGTGATCAACTTATAAATATCATAGCATATTGGGTGACGATGATCGTCCCTAATGTAATATCCTGCACCAATGGTTTCACATCTGCTGAAACATTTAAGACAAAAGAGAATTCTTCCAATTACAATAAATATAACGTCATAAGAAACAGTTTTAAAAACACTAAGAAAACATTTTAATCAGGAAGCGTTTTGGATATTTTTCAGATAACTCACTTGTGATTCAATAAGAAACCAAATTGTTCATTTCGGTCAATATTTCCTGATCCAACATCTAAACCTAACTGCATTAGGGTTGAAAAAGCTTACCGAACATTAATAGAAGAAGGTTATCATTATGAGGTAACTTACAAAAAAGTATTCAATCCATGCAAAATTTAATGTATGAAGTACAATTAGTAGACATTTCTTTGAGTGGCATTTTTAGAAGTTGAAAATCTGTTAGGAAACAATTAATTGTCCTCCATATAATTGTTTCTTATCTCAATAGGACACAGCTGATACCGTTTCGAAACATTTCTTAATGCAATTTATGACATAAAACAAAGCAGTTATGCACAGTAATTTATGTTATATAGGTTTAATGCTGTGAACTGAACACATGAAATGATAGCAGCATTGTTTTCATTGATAAGAATACCGCTGCTATCATAACTTTTAATGATATACAAGGTACATTTAGTAGAATGTGACCTTATTCATGTGGAAAGAACGGATACATATATGATCACAACATATGTATATACAAGCACTATATGAGATATGCTTCCAACCGTTGTATAGACACCGTTCATAACATACATCTGTAGGTAAAATGTAATACCCATTTAAAGTGACGCATGCTGGGGTCATACAAGTTGAACGTTATCAATGTGTTATTTTGTTGATAAGTACAACATACGTACAAGCGCAGAGGAGAACAACGTCAATGCTATTCAGTTCAATTATGTGACGCTTTTACATGTATGAATGTGTATGCCTTCTATTAGAAATTTCTGTTAAGCGCAAAAGAATGATGGGGGTCAAAGGGTTAAACAATTATGTATACTTCGATTTCAAATGAAGGCTATTTATCGTCCGGCATAAATTTGACAATAGGGATGAATGTTCAAGCCGAGTGATATTGGAATTCAAATCCTCACGTATGGACACGTATCAGAGCCAAATATTTAGTCATGAAATGCACGTAGTGTCCCTTTAATGGTAAAGAGACAACAAACACGGTACATCACGAAATATTACTTGAGTTTGATTCGTAGCTTCCTTGTAGAGAAATTGATTACATAGTGTAAGGCGTTACAACAATAAAGAAATAGGTAAATGCTATGTATGATATCACAAGGATCGCACAGATCAAACTATTTACGAAAATATTGGGTACATGTCGCAACTCACCAGTTTAGATAGTGTCCCAGCGCTACGTCTGACTGTACAAATCCTAATTTTCTTCCGGGTTTGAATTCAGGTCACCAATGTCACTATGATTAGAGGTACGGGTAGTTAAGCACAGCCGTTGATCTTCATATTAGAAAGGCCAACACAAGTTCCTTAAGGTTGGAATTCGATGTTTGCGTAAAGGGACTGTTGTTATGCAGAAACTCACTCACGCCGACGGTCTATTGAAATGATTCTACACATTTCCTTGTATTTGACCACGTGATCATATTCATTTTCAATGTCAGTGTATGGTGTTATCACGTGACTTCATTAAACAAGCACAAGTAAAATTTACTGGTGGCAGACATTATTGCCTCATCTGAATTGCTATCAATGTTTAAAGTTGAGTTGATGAATAATTATAATAATTATAATTAAAGTAAGAGGTTACTTGAAATAGTCATTCGTCTCTTTGAGAGGATGTTTATACAGTGACAAGCGCTAACAATTCTGTGCCTACCAAAAACGTAATAGAATGAAATACTTAAACAATGCACTCAAGAACAGTACGAATGACAATAAAGGTCCTAAATGTAAGCTTTTATTTGCTTTTCGCTAAGTCAAATGAGCCTGTGAGGTCATCAAAAAGCTAATATATGATTTAAACATTTTAGGACATTTATTATTGCATTGAAAGACAAAATATTACAGATATAAAAGCTAGAAGTACTTCCTGCTTTTGTCGATGGGAGTTAAACAAAGATTAGGCATATGTTCAGGACTCCTTACTCTAAATCAACTTCCTGTTGCTCTCATATTGCATCCGCTGACTGTCACGTTATCACACGGCGTCATTGTACGTATGGATGTTGTACGTATAGGGTTTTGTGAGATAGCTCATTGTATATCTAAGTAGAAGATATCCCTAATTGCCAAATAATTTCATTTTTATAAGTGAGATGATTTATGTTGGTATTCATCTGAATGTACATTTAGATGGGGGTATTCAAATTTTAGATACGGGTAACATTAACGGAGTGCATGTGGTTTTACAAATTGAATTGAACGTTCATTGTACGAATGATGTCAAAAATTAATTACAGCAGAAAATAAGCCAAATGGATTCAGTGACTTTGAGACACCACATTCAAGTGACGTCATAGATGGATATGACGTCATTTGGTTATTCAATGACGTGTTGAAATCAATAACATGAAGAAATATTTTGTTGATCGAATAAAAGGTTATCTATGAGATATGACACTAATTGATATATGTAATGGTGTCTACTGGTTTTTTCAACTTCTTCTTCTATTTATTTTGACCTCGTCCATGGAAACATTCCTTAGAATTTTATTTCCGAACCAGAACTCAATGGAAACACAACATACAATGCGGTTTCCAAGGGAGAACTTAAAACCTACCGCTTGTGAACTGACGCTCTACCAACTCAACTAAATATTTGATTTTGTCAGAGAATAATTTTTGCTCGATCTGAATCATATGTTGAAACTCTTGTTACGCTTTAGTATCATTGTGATGTATTCAAATAAGTCTAATATATAGCGATTAGGTACGAAACCTCAAGTTGTTAGTCACAACTGTGACGAGTGATCGTATTATCGAGAATCATGATAGTTAATCTTAATTTATACATATCATGGTAAGGTTTCTGTATCGTGATACGTATAGTTGACTTTAAATTTGTTCAGTTTGCCTATAATCAATGTCTTTATCAAAAGTTATATCTATCTTATATATACTAAAACCCTGAAAATAGTGTATCATGACATGTATCGTATCGAATCGTATCGTAATGAGTTATAATGATACATATAGTATTGTCAAATGTCTGTATCGCCTTACCTCCAGTGTAGTTGCTCCTTTCTATTTTTCCAGAACGAGTTTCCTACAGAATTAAAGGCTATTGATTATATTAAAACATTTTAACATTCTATAAAAAATGTTATCTAAAGTTGATTAATATAAACGGAAAAAAAGGAAGTGACGACGTCATTTAGCTTCAGACGTATAAAATCATATAACGTTATCAAATGGTTATTTAACTGATATCACTGTGACGTTGATACTCTATTTTTTCAAAAAATTAGTAATGCATGTTTTACACGTAAGTGCTTGTCATCACCGGGATTGTCGATCAGCTGAAGTACTTCCTTGGTCACGTTTTTATCCGCATGATCTCCAACAACAGCGTACAATTGATACTGTCTTCAGCAAGATAAAACTAACGCATGTTTCTAACAGCCAGTATGGCTTGATTATAGAACGTTCAACCGTTATGCACCATCATGACCATGGCATAACTGCTAGTATAATAACCGCCATATTTGATCATGAAATAATAGATTCTTTTATAGTGATTTTTTTATAATTGTAAATCGATTAGAAATGATTTTGTTGAGGTAAAACAATAATTTTCGAAGGTACAAAGGTTGTAGATGAATAACGTCATATTCATCTATAACGTCACTTGGTTGTGGTTTCTCAAAGTTACTGAATCCATTAGTCTTATTTTCTGCTGTAATTCATTGTTAACCTCGTTATGCTCATAATCTGTTTGATATCTGTCTTTTTACAGAGAACATTTCACTAATAAATATTCAGTACCTCTTCATAGAAAATGTGTCTTTTGAATTATTTTGGAAAACCGCTTCTTGTAAAAATTCTTCATTTTCTTAATACTAACGTTAACGTTAATGTCTAAACATTAAACTGACTTTTCGTCTTTAAAGGAAATTCAAAAAAGAACATTTTGTCAAAAATACAAAAAGGAAACTATTACGTAATTTCATTAAAAATACGTCACGAACAGGAACAAGTTTCAATTGTAAAACCTGAGATTTTCTTTTCAGGCTACGGAAGCGCTTCATACACAATATCAATTGAAAATGTTCGTCAACTGAACTTGAATCATTGACATGACTGTTTTCAAGAAAACAGATGGAACCTGAACTATCTGAAGCTTAAACAAAGCTTTCTACAGACATTGAAAGTGGATAGCAGCCCCCCTCAAAACATCACCAAGGCTGATACCAAAATTGGATAGTAATGCACGATAGCGTTCGGACAGGATAAAAACTTGGGCGAATTTTGGGAGCAATGACCTTTAGATACATGCAATTAGAGGCCATTGCTAGAGCATGACGATCACTTATGTAAGACAGTATAAAGAGGGAGATCGGTGTATGTACTTTAAAAACTAAGTTTTATCTCCGCAAAAACTATATATTTATTGATCAATAACCATGAATAGTTGACACTCACAAGCATGAAGTAAATTGATTGCCTTTCTTCAATATTGTAAATCATGTAAATGTTTAGAATTAAACCGATACAGCATATTTCAAAAGAATTATCAAAGAAAAGTATCGAAAAACTCAAAATATTTGACGACCACAGGTGTAACATAAGTGTCAATAGAATGAGTGAGTGGTCAAGTAGGACCCATTGGGGGCAAGCAATTGGGCACGAATGGTAAAGAGTAACACATGAGTTATCTCCCTTGGTCTGTGCGACCACCACAAAATACAAGTTACCTATAGATATGTAATCTCTTTGCTATTACCAAACCCTCAATCAAGACTCAAAAACATAACATGAATGTTTGACTTCTCACAAGGATGGTTCAGCTACTGCTACATGTACTTCTATCGTTTCTACTACTACTACTTTTCTACTGCTGCTACTACTACTAATGATAAAACTGTTTCTACTACCACTACTTCTACAACACCACCGACAACAACAACTACTACTACTACTACTACTACTACTACTTTCTTCTGTTGCTACTACTTTTTCTATTGCTACTACTACAACTCATTTTCTATTGTTGCTACTACTATTACTATTACTACTAGTACTATTACTTATACTACTATTTTTCTACTGTTTATAGCACTATAACACATACTTCTATTTTTTAACTGTTGTTACTATTTTAATACTACTACTATTACAACTGTTACTTCTACTACCACCATTACTACTACGTCTGCTGCTACTGCTACTACTGCTATTAATACTACTACCACTATTCTACTACTTTTACTACTATTTCTACTAGTTTTGCTTATACCAGTAATACTACTACTACTACTGTTACTACCAATGGTGCTGTTATTACTACTACTACTGCTGCTACTACTTATACTACTCTTGTTAATATCATAACTCCTATCGCAATGTTTAACTACTTCTGCTTTGATGAACTGAGGGTTCTGGTGCCGATGCTGAACGGCTCAAACGTGTGTATAATGACCAGCACCAAATATCCGACTTGACCTCAGTTCTTCACTGGCACTCGCTCTTCATGGTTTTCAGTCTCAACACTCACCGAAAAGAACACATTGCGAGCATAAAAAACTTTAAGTGGTTAGATATTGAGATCTGTTTGAAAAGCTCCTTCAGGCAGTCTACTGATTGAGAACAAAACAAAAACAAATCTAAATGAAATTAATTTTTTTTTTTAATTAAAACAAAGTAGATACATCATCAAGTCGTTTATCCTTTTCTTAAAAATATAAAATTAAATAGATTAGACAGTTAGGAATAGTTCTGCTCATCAATCGACAAACATATGACATTATATACATAAATTCCAGATGCAGAACGTTATTGACTTTATACAATATACAGACAAATCTATGTAAAATTTACTAAATAGAGTAGCCTTTAACGACATTTATCTTTTTTTCATAAAATGATACTCAAGTAAAGTACGTGCGCAGTCAATGAAGTAAGTTAGATTTATTAATCGTCATGCAAATTAAAAGTCTTTATTTTCCACCATATCATGCGATATATTTTGCCAGCTCAACATCAATCAAATCGTGTCTCTTTCACTTGATGGTAAATCATGTGTTCGGCAGAGAGTCCGTGTTCATGTGAAGCACTGCAATCTCAGCAAATGTTCAAGTATCTCGTATAAATAATCCTCTTGAATAAATCACGTTATTCACATATGCTTTAACATAATGAGGTGACCTATATGTATGTCGTCTATTAATGATGATGTCTAAAATGATGGTGATAGTGATGTTATGAGCAAAGCTGATTAACGTCCAAGTCAGGATCAACTGGGGTTAACTACGACGTGCTTGACAACTCCTCCGCCCCCTTCAAGTGAAACAGGCGTTTCAACTCATTCCGGAACATGGAGTTTCTGAAGCTGTAGATGAGCGGGTTGGCCGCGCACTGAATGTAGTAGGTATGAACGTATATGATATATAACCATCTTGCGTTTCTCTTGAACCCGTTGAAAGACTTAGAGTCGACGAGCTGTATGAACATCTTGCTGACCACGGGAAGGTAGGCAAAGATGGTGACCAGGGTAACCAGGGTCATCACAGTGGTCATCCTCTGCACATTTTTCTGTCGCTTGTCCTCGATACGCCACGCAGAAGCCTTCCTGGCTAGTCTGGAAACAAGACTGGCATTCGAGGCATTTTCTGAGACAGGTTTATGGTTATTCTTTCCTGTCGACCTGTCGCTGTCCGTCCTCATGAGGCGGTCCATCTTCTTGTCTTGCACTGCACCAGTGCTGCAGTTGTCCGTGGAAGAGTTCTCTGCCGCCACTGCTTCTCTTGCCTTCCTAATGATGCTGCTGGTCTTATTTAACTTAAGCTGTTTCCTAACTTTCACCCAGATTAAGCTGTAAAGCACAATCAGAGTCCCAAGCACACCGATGTTTGTGATTATCCAGAAGACATAGTTAACTTGTACCAGAGTGAGGTCATGGTCGTCGTCTCTGTAACATTGTTTCCCTGTCACGTTTGCAACGCTTGTCCTGATGGTTTTGGTGCCGTATTTGAACACTGCAGGAAGTCCGAACAGGAAGGCGAAGATGGAACACGCAGCTACAGTGACCTTGGCATGGAATATCGTCATTTGGTTCTTCAGAGGCATGACGACCTTCTTAAAGCGTTCCACGGCTACAGAGACCAGCATGTACATGGAACATAGGAAGAGAGTGTCGTGACCAAGGTAGAACGCCTTGCACAGGTTCCGGTAACGTCCGAACGTGTAGTTGTACCTCAGAATAAGAATCCTCAGTGGAATATCATAGGCACAGATTGCAGTATCTATAACAGCCAGGGCTATGATAAAACACCGTAGTGTACTCGGCTTGAACTTGGACCAATACACATAGGCGACGAAAGCGTTCCCGAAGACGCCGAAGACCATGAGAATGCCGATGAAGACGATAGCAGGTACAACATTCACGAGGTTGGCATCGTTTTCTCCTTGCAGAATGGCCTCTATGTCCCACTCAGACATGTCGTAAGTCTGCGTTGTTCCTGAATGGAAAACAACTCATTAACATACCACTTGTGAGAAAGACAATAAGCCTGAAATAAGTCACCTAGCAAGGGAATGCGCTCAATAAAATACGTTTCCGCATCACTTGATAATTTTCAATACCAGAGATAACTAAATGAGATAATATTCAGTCTCTGAAAAATATTCTCGAAAACTATTATTTGATCTATATAAGAGAAGGAAATTACTTCAGTTCTAAACTTGCTATGTAAATGGTTAAGCTGAGGTCAAAATAGCATTAACGACTAGTAAGTCCATAACATAACGAAACCCCTTGTACTATCCGGTTCGTGTTTGTGAATCGTCAATCTATGAAAAACATTACAAGCGACAAGCTCTTTATACGACCTATATATCAAGAAATGTTTATTACCACTTATACGCTGAAGCATATGTTCATCGTATTGTCAATTTAGTAACCATTATCTGGTTACACTTCCTCGCTATATAACAAGGGTCTAGCAGTTTGTACAGCTGACAGTTCGATGATAATGATTCTACTTAGACCCATTTCCAAATGATAATTAATGCTAGAAATAATGCTTCTCACTGTCGCTTAAGGAATAGTCGAGAAACGACAACAATTGGTTAGCTATTTGCAAAGGCTATGTAATACATTGTTTGTTATATGAATTAAGAGTTTGCACTTTTGATATAAAAAGTGCTTTCGTTTTAAAAGAAATAAATGAATTTTTCCATGAGGTGATTTCAATCAAATAGAATATTTTTAAGTTAAAGTATAAAATAAAATAAAATAAAATAATGCAACTACTTTGTAGTTATTTAAGCACTTGCCTAATACCATCAATGTGTTACATGTTCATTAAAAAATATCAGTAGACAAGTCAAGGAAAAACAAGATAAAAACACAAAATAAAATATTGTGTTATCATGAATAAAAAACTTACCATTAAATGCCATGTTGCTAAAAGACCTAAATAAATATCCAAGGTGTCACCAATGATAAACGTCGTGTATGGATAGGTTCTTCTTGTATAACTACTTTCTTCCTGTTTAACGATCTAGTAAAGTCCTCTGTGTGCGTCTAATATTAACATTGACCAACATATATAAGCCGGCACGTGAATGAAGAAAAGTTCCCCCCTTCTATGTGATGTTCGAAGTGTTACGGATGTAAGAGACAGTGATGAAAGGCCTCTCTTCCTGTTTATAGTGGTACAGGGTACCCTTATGAGTAAACAGGATAATAATGAGAAGAGGCCGTGGAACTGCATGCGTAATTATAATTGACTAATGGCGATGCAGTTAGCGTTTATGAACGTTCATTGGACGGCTGATTGTGTATGTCACTGCAGAAGATGAAGTATAGTCACTTCGTTAGTCCTTCTTAATGACTGTGTATTTAAATAAAAGCCTTTAATACAGTCTAGGTCCACATTAAGCAAGTCTAGATTGAAATTAGGAGCCCGAAGAAAAGAAATATAGATGAAGGAACAGTCAATTATTAAAATGCGATTAAAAAACGATTAAATTCATGGAGTAAATTTATTCTATCACTTCGAGTGATTATATATATAATATATCACGTGAAGAAAAGTTGTACATTGAAGTTGTACATTGTACGTGAAGAACATTAGTAATAGTAAAGAAAGAGTAAACATCAGATGATTCTGACTGTATCAATATCTTCTTTAATATGATGAATTCATTTCGATCACTCTATCAGTCTTTTCAAATTTCATAAATAAGAAATCTTAAAGAACTTTCCACGAAAATGATTTACATAATTTTCGTGAGAACAACTAAGTCAAATAAGAGTTATCATTTGGGAACTATAGAAAAAACATAAGACTTTGAGTAAAACATAAATGTGATTCATATTGATATCAGCAATAATCGAAATACTCGAAATAAAAAACGCTGTATATGAAATTCAAGTTAGAGGAGATGTCCTGTGCTTTGTTTTATATCGCTATTGTCTATTTGTCCAAGTCGATAGATAGGGCTCCTAGTGTCAAGTGTGGCCCCTTTGAAGGAAATGTAGATTTTTTTATTTGTTTTCTGGTAAAATGTTTAGTTGACAAAAATAGGTCTATTGAAGAAATAAGTTAATGTCCTGACATTTACTCTTGTGTAAAAGTTCACACATATTTTGGTCAATGTCGTTGTATTTTGTATGCTCACACCCCAAAAATCTCGTTACCACTTTTACTTCGCTCTTAAGCGTTGGTCGTTTTTTTAATTGGCAAAATTTTGTTTCTTGAATTCTCCCGTGTTATTAATAACTTATAACAGTATTTCGGGAAAGCAAAAATAACTCCTGGTTTAGAAGCAAGATTAAAAACGTCTGCATTTGCATCAAGCGCCAAATGAGGATTTATAGCGATTCTTAATAAACAGACACTGTTTTCAATGCACAAAATTGTTTTCACATCTGAATGTTTCAACGCGTTATAGTAAATGCTTCTGAACACCCCGAAAGTCCAAGCAAATATTGAGTCTTTATGCTATGGAGTTTTAAATCCCTAATTTCATCTATTCTATAAATGACATTCCAATATAATTTAATATTCAATCAAAATTAATAATTTTCCTTTAAAAAAATATACTCATATGACAAATGATCCATTTTTAAAAATTATTATGCACGAATATTCATTGTAACAAATATATCATAAGTGAGTACTTATAATGAAAATACATTTATTTAACCTGACGTATTTATAATTACCTTCAAATAATATCGACTATAATTAAGAAATTAAGATTTCATTAAGATTTTAAGAATCTCATAATTCCTCCTTTTTCTAGTTCCATCACCACGTTTAAGATTTTTTAAAATATTTGATTTTGTTTACATTGAAAGTCTTTTGTGGTCAGGTTGGATGTAGGAGTAAGCATATACTCCGAAATGTCGTAAATATCACAAAAAAACCCCAACAAGTTCCTATCCAGAAAATCTTATCTTTCTTATTCTGTGCATAAGTAAAGTGTTCATGAGATATTTGGTTTAGAGGATTGATACGAAACATTATTCTTGGGCGGTGTAGCAAATTGTAATTCTCAAATATCAAAATCATATTTGGTATCAAACATTTCTACAGCCATTTCTAAGATTATTAGTGGAGGAAACAAACCAGCAGTAAACTTCCACCTAATTGCCAGCTGAAGACTTTAGAACTTCATGTAAGTGACATAAATACCTTTTAGATAATGTCGATAGAGTTCCGACTTAAATGCATAGTCTTATCTTACACAGGTAAATTGTTCTTAACGTTTTTCATAAACGTGAAGACTAAGACATGACTGAACAATAACTGTTAGAATTAAAGTTATCTAAAAGAAAATCTAGGTTTTTAGATACTATTAAAATAATTACAAAATTATGGTTTTCGGTAATTAAATGTTAGAATTAAGGTTGCAGAAACATTTTGCTAAAATTTACTAAACAAAAGAAAAGCAAGATTTCAGTTACTTGTACGAAAACAAATTGTATCTACTAATATGAACAAGATATTTGAATTTGAGTACATCTAATTACGAAAGGAAATGAGAAAGTTAAGATAAAAGCTTTATTTTAATTAATCATAAATCTGAATGTTGTTTAGAATGAGGTCCATTCAACAATTACAATGTAAGTAACACCGTCCACTTCCTATATGTATGACGCAAATAGGTTGTCAGATTGTTTCATAGAATCAACTACGTTATTTATCAGCGAATTGGTGACTTATAGGCTAAATGATAGCATTTATTCTTTCGCCAATTTAATTATAAAGTGTTTTAGAAAGCATTCAGGAAGGTTGAAATAGGTTCCGAATAAAACCACAGAGTTTTGAATTGCTGAAAAAATACGTCCTAAGTAAAAATATCGTTCGGTGGAAACTACTTTTCAGACTCACTTATATGAATAGTAAGTGCCAGTGAACCATATTTTTTAGCAATACAAACCCCTGTGAGTTAAACCTGATATATCCATGTACAGCGCACAAACAAATTACATTATTCTGTAATCTATTAAGATAAATTTTTGCGCAAGACTAAATTTTACTCTACTACTGTGAAATAGTATTATGGCATTGCTTATTCAACATTTAATAGGTATGATTTTTGAAAGTTACTTAACTGAGACTTGTAGTTAAAGGCACTGTCCCATTTAGCCTTTAAGGTGAGTATGGGGATGGAAGGTGACCAAGTAGCGATGTAACTGATAAGAAATACGCAAATGCAAGTTCACAAACCATAATTAAATAGTGATCATGATGTGTCAGTTTTATCACTATGATTAAGTCTACATGTACACAGAAAGAAAAGAAATTGGTTCAGAGTCATCAAGTTAAAAGTTTTCTATGTGTATTCTCGTAATAACCCCATGAAGTGAAACAATGGGTTGTGAGTCAGTGAAGGTCACCAGGATATCTCTTCTCTTCCGTCTAATAAGGTGACATTTACCGAACACTTATTGTGTAAATGGAATCAGTTATCGCGTATCAGCATAGGTTTGAGTTTATAAACTGAAAAAATCCAAAAACATATCATTTGAAATACAGTGATCTACTGTGGATCTGTATGCTAAAAGCACTTCATCATTGTTTAGCTATCTCACTCACTCTCTCAAATATATTCATACAAATCTGCTTTATGCCTTTCACAGCACTTGATCACTTGGGAAAGTAATAAATTGTTACTATTGTTAAGATTGGCATAGTTGAGATAAAAATCTAATAGTTGAAATCGGTTTTTATATGACCTTGACCTTGACCTTGAAGTAGAAAATATAGGGTTGGTAAGCAAAGGTTACACATTTACTTCTTTCATGGTTCATATGCATATAGTTAAGGGAAACACTACTCGCAGCCACCATAGATTTCGATATACGCATCACTTATAAACTCAAAACATATCGATGTGTCAAAAACTGTGGGAGCAGTTCATTTCACAAGAGAGTCTAATCATGTAATCTGAAAGTCGACCACCGTAGTTTAAGTTAAGGTCCATAGCTCCTAAAATATTCCATGCGTCATGTCGAATTCACAGATAATAAATAATATTTAAAAAATAATAAAAATAATTGATAAAAAATTGTAGTAGGAATTTTGTAAGAGAGTTATCCCTTTTAGAGAGCGACTGAAGGGGGTAAAAATAAATATACATTATTTTATCGGGTCCCTTTTTCAGATAAATTGAATGTTATATATATTATATAAACACTGATACGAATAAGGTTTAACAACATTTGCTTTTCAGCAATTTCTGTGCCTTCCATATAAGCACAAACTAAATCTGCACGTGATCGAATTTCATATAAATCGTTAGGGAGCTCAAACTAGAAGCTAGGATATTTTTGTCAGAGCGGAAAACTCTTTGATACTTGAGAGACCATTCTATATGAACTTAGTATACATAATCATTCATAGCCTAGTATATGTACATGTATTATGTACCTTAATTGTGCCGTTGTTTTACAACAAGAAAAGGGACTCTGACAAATTTGTGATTACAAACATTTCTTTATATCATAACTGAAACATAACATCATAAACAGCACCCCTTTGGACAATGATATTTGAAAGTGCATATGTTATACAAGTTTACATAGGTATATCAACCAAGTGCACAGTCTTCGTAGTTAAGATACTTTTAATTACATTCATAAATATATCTACACCTAATTAATTAATTAATTAAAGAAGCAGTAGCACTTGTTTTTAGGGATACAAAGTGATCTTACCAAAATGAAAATAAATGTTATCAATTGCATGCATGGCAATGGTTTTGAAAACGAAATGAACAGTTTACATTCGAAAGTAACATGTTCGGTTAAGCTACGTGAATACAATTCCTTACTTTAAATGAATAAAAAAAATTCCCACTAAAATTTCCACCAGTAGTTTTCGCTTGATAATTCTTACTTTCTTTTACGACTTCGGAAATTCGATTGAGTTATAAGGTGTTTATTCCTTTTAAGATAATTCACTTGGAGTAAGAATATATTTTTTAGGGAAAATTTTTAAATTTCGAAAAAAACGTGCTACTGCCCCTATAATCTCCTTCCTGAGTTTTTCTCACTTCATACTTATTATCTCTAATTGGTAATGTCGGAGGTTTATCATGACGATATTTCAGGTGATATGAAAAATGAATTTGACAAGACACAATAAAGTTAAGCTCATTTGAATAACTAAAAATTTATTTTGATAACATACATTTAAAAAGAGATGTATCAGCTTGACTCAGTAAGTAACGAAAAAGTATAAATTTGATAACAAGGTCGATACATAAGAATATAGTATATACCAAACCTATTTGTACACAGAAAACATATACAACACAAATAAAAATGTTTGTATATAAGAGAAAATTAACATTGATAAAAACAATACTGGTATCAAACATATTGAGCAAAATATACATTGTAAAGGTACATTTATTCAATGAGTTTACATTTGCAGTTTAATGTAAATGTTTTAAAAAACGGACTTGTAAAAATATTTCAAAAGTTTCAAAAAATTCGATTGAGTTCATTCAATTGATCATGGAAATAAAATCGACATAAAATGCCTTTAAATATAAAGTGTTTTTTAATTGATAATTAACTTAGCAGACGTCTGACTTTTTTTTTCTTAAAGGCATCATTGAATGCCCTCAACAACTATCAGGCATGACCATATGAGTCGCTTCTAAAATAATTAATGACATACAATTGAACATTATGTAATGTCAAAATGAAAAGACCTTACATAACAATATATTGTAAACGAATTCAAACTTTTATCAATATATTATAGAGATTATTACACGAGAAAGTATGTTATATTACTTTTACGTTGATTACGTATGTTAATTAAATTAGCCGAATTTGAGATACATTAAAGCCTAACAACACACTTTAGCATGTAACAATTTCTTTATAAACCGTTTGATGTCATTTATGACTTCAAAGAAGTGACCGAGAAACGGCTTGTTTCTCTTGTTACGACCCAGTGACGTCATAGACATTTATGACGTCAAAGACGGAAACTCGCGCTGATACAATCGTTGCTAAGCAAAAGTGATATGTGCACATGTGTTTACATGTAGAATATGTCAGTGCCCATGTCACAATTTATGGGTATTAATTACGACGGACGCTATGATTGATTTGAGAACAATGATATGTCCATAGAAAATCGATAAGTTAACGAAATATGCAAACCTTTTGTATACACCTTAAAAAAGTCTTTTTCATTCAAAGTCAAAATAACTAAATGAATGTAGGAAATAAGTGAATTGATATTTCACACACGGGAACTCAAGGCACATTGAGTCACATGTTCCATAACTTGATATTTAGCTTCGGTGCATCATATACAATGTATGTGTCATGGGTTTTTGGAAAATACGTAGATTAAGTTTTAGTTAATCTATCCGTAACACATGGAAAAGGGAAGCAACTCTTGTTCTAAGTGATGTACGCTCCCAGTCTATACGTGTGAACGTAAAGGCGAAAGTATTACACTTCGAATCTACCATCGAAACCTTTAACGATTTTCGTGTATATAAACCAAGCATGGTAGTTAGAAACAAATCTTAAAAACTGAAACGTTTCAGACCGCGCCAAACTGACAGCTCTGTTATCTCAAAGCCAAATAAAGCAAGATTAGGTTTATGTCAATCAATGTCAGTGTGAATATCATTGCAATGTTCATTTGCATATAACCTCTTTATTCCTACTTGTATAATAACCTCTACATGTTTATTCTTAAACATCCTTAATTACCTCGAACATTGTGCAATAGTGTCTATATGGCCTTATTCTTCTAGTAGCTGATATTTGACCCTCTGGACTTCCTCGTTCGGATGAAGCACACCATTCCGATGACTACGAGTAAAACGATGGCAACGATCACCCCTACTGTCACACCAACCACCAGGCTACGGTCAGTCGTCTTAGGAGGGTCGGGAACTGGAAGTCAAAACATAGCGATATGCATTACTTATTGTAATGATCTTGAACTTAATAGAATTTTATTAATCACTTGTAACCTATGTAACCTTCATTCTTTATTTACCAGCTGCGTAAAAATACAATTGATTTCCTTCCGAGGTAATACCGTATTCTTCTTACATTATTCCAATACATAGAGACATAAGTCTTATATGTTGGTTTTGTTAACTTTGTTGAAACAAGAAAAAAACAATTTAATTTACCGATATGAAAAAGTAAAAACACTAGAGTAAGGTACTCATTTTAAGTAAAATAATGAATTGAAGGTCTTGAACAAGTAATACGAAACAATTATCGAAAAGTGACAAGAACCAATGATAATAACTGCACATGAAAACTAGAACAATGAGACCAGTGTGTGGCATGATCAATTTAAACAACCTCAGTTCAGCATTTTAACCATTACTTCTGGTAACGTCACTAAAGACGGTGTCTTCTCACTTTACCACCACCTACAGTTCTCAATAAGAAAGTTGGTTATGCGATAGAGACGATCTTACAGTCAGATTTTGGACGTGCTGAATATATTATACGGAATCCTTTATCCGAGATCTGTTGGTCACTGTGGAAGACAATGGTCATGAAAATTCCAGGGACGAACATTGGAGACGGGAGTTCAGATCCGCACCATTTATCTAGAGTGAAGCCTCCGCCCTTGTAGGCAGCTGAGGAAAGTGAATTTTGAGTTTAGGTTAAATCCAGCCATACTAACTTTTATGGCGTTCATGAAAACAAATGGTACAATAACATCGTGTATAATGTAAATTCAAATAAAAGTGAGCCCAATGTTTATATGAAGCTTAGCGGCACATGATGATATTGAAGTTTCAGTCTGAAAACGAGCGACAAATGCTTATACTTAGACGTTGGTTTATGGAACTTAAGGTCACATGGGAAAGCTAAACGGATGGATGGTACTTAGCGACGATTTATTATAATTTAACCAATTGAGAATGAACTTTAGCGGCACTTTGTGTTTATTTAAGCCGGGTGGTTGTAGGAAATTAAGTTTAACAGATTTTTCTTTAGCCAGATGGTTGTAGGAACCGGCATATGATGATAATATAGCCTTCTGGTTGTATAAGCTTAGCCTCACGTAATGAATATATACCAAGTCGCTGTATGAAGCTAAGCTGTAAAGTAGTATTAAGGAGCCTTTTTAGGCACATGGAGGTTAATAGTAATGATTCCTGAGCAGGAAGCTAATCATAATTTTGATAGTTGCACGTTATTTGGCGATATCAAATTATAAGGGCTCTTGAGTTTCTTCATCCACGATGTGTTAAAGTATTTACAATAATTGTTAATGTTGATTTAGAATGATATGACATGAGTAAGACTGATCTCACCGTCATAGACCTCTACATAATCTTTTTCACATTCTTCTGACTGCTCTAGAGCCGACTGTTCAACCTCAATGTACACATAATAACCATCAGGAGCCGAAATCCTCCACTCACACTCAATGTTGCTGTGGGTGAAACAGTTAGCATATCATTTATATGTATCGTTAACGTATCTAAGTGCAAATGTTCTAATTCATGTTTGTGCTACCTGCTTTGAGAAATATACCAACTCACGTGTTTATACGTCTTTTCTTCATTTTCAAATATCCATAACATCGATTCATATCATTTAATTTATGTACTCTCAGAATTTCAAACATATCTCTGACGCTCAACGTCATTTACAAGTGAAAGGTTTGAAGTTGAAATCACATATTTTAACAAAAGCGATAAAAAGGTACAATCTCTTGTAGGAACCTAAAAGAAGTCGGTCATCAACGATCAAAGTTGAATACTGCCGTTAGGCAAAGATGCGAAATGATAACAAAATCCATCAAATACTTCTGAGTATCTTCTCATACACCCAATAGTCCGTTTATAGTCCGTTTACTTCCAATTCGTATCAATGAATTCAATGATAACAAGAAAATTAAATCAACTTCACAACACTTTTCACATCTTTTTTATTTATTTTCATATACCGTGATGTAAGGTTGGGGCTTTTTCATCATACAATACAAAGTTATTTAAGAACGGATCAGATGATTGGTGTTCTTTTATTACATCTCATTACACTGGGGTCAAAATAATGACTGTAATAGCATTCTATTTTATCACATCTATTAAGACATTCTATTACGTACGTTTTTCAGAAATTTTAATGCAACTTACTTTGGGTAGTTCATCGGGAATGACGGTGATAAAATAGCGGAATCATTGAATGCGTTCAGAGTTTGAACAGGGCAGGCCTCTGTGAAACACAATAACGGCAATGACAATGGAGGTGCAGCAAAATGAGAAACGAATCATCTTATGGAGATACATGCCTACAACATGGAGCCGATTTGAAACAAACTCAGAATGAGTCATGACTGTCATAATCTTGTTTTGATCAAAACATGTTCTGTTTCAAACTTAACATTTGGCAAATTGATCAAGGCTCCGACAGTGTATCGATTCAAATAGGTCTGTATGTATGATATTCAATTATCGAAGGAAAGTTATTTTCAGCATTGATTCATTTGACAAAACTATCAAAGATGAAATATTTTATTTGATTCATATCTAAATATGCAGAATTGTTTGAAAACCAAAAGAAAATAACGGTATTTTTTCGTATATCTATTCGCAAGGTTACAATGAATCTGACCTAATCTCGAACAATTCTGCCTTACCTTCTCGCATGCATTCCTGGCTTAAAACATTTATCAAAATTATTTAAGACATTCCAAAGCAAGGCAGTCCATGTTCAATAACTTTAAAGTTTTTTCTAAAGCACGAATTAAATTGTGATGTTTATCAATAGCATGCATTTCGATAATAGATTCTCCAACACTGCCGAATACGTCGTTACGGATAATGACGTCATGGTCACGTGTACTCCTCTTAATCACTTCAGTCGATAATTTTATAAGAGAGGTACATAAAGTAAAATTTGAATTTAAACCTTATGTTGAATTTTAATGATATGCTAATAAATGACTCTTTCGTATGTTAAAATATCTACACCATAATTTGTTTAAATGAATATCTTCAATTCACAACTTCTACACATGAAGATAGAAACAATGTCACAAATAAATCTATAAACACAAGTGTCTGTTTACTGCATCAACACCAAACATTTAGACTAAAATTTAGTCTATGAATTTTTAAAAATAATTTACTGTTCATTCATCCATTATATTTTTTTTTCGGGTTCTTAATTTCATATAAATGTTTTCAGTCAAATCTAGACTTGCTGAATGAACCACCTAGACTATATTAAATGCTCCGATCTATACACAGTCATGAAGCAGGACTACCAAACAATCGGACGGTCTCATTATTTACCTTCACTGTCAACACTTCTGTACAGCAAACGGAAGCCCCTGGCTGTTGTGTCTCCATCAGAATGGAAGGTTATAGTCAGGTGTCTACCAGTGCTAAGCACAGACACAGGGTAATAGCAGGTTCGTGTTATTATCTGGCCTGTTGGGGACGGACCTGTAGAGTTAATAAATATGATATTTATGATATTAATAAATGAACACGATACAAAAGATACCAAAACAGTACATGGCATTTCAAAGACTGAAATTCAGTCTATAAAATATATTAATAATTTACTGTTTCTATATCCAAACTATTCTTTTCTTCAGGCTCTTCATTTCATATGTGTTTGCATTCGAATCTAGGCCTGCTTAATGAGGACTTGGAATGTATTAAAGCTTCAAAATTATGCGATAGGATTTTATGGTGGTTTGATTTGGCATGTTTGTCGCTAGTCTTTAAATATCTTTGGTTAAAAGAAACCGAAATTCGAACCTAAATAAGATATTTCGATGCATGATTTCGCGTATACGATCTGTACTCTCTATTATCTGGTACGCCTATTAGCCGAGCAGTTTTTCCCACCTTTATACGGTTGTTAATTAACTAATTTTCTTTTTTAAGAAATAAAGAAAATCCAAAATAGTATCATCGAATGCATAAGTTGTAATGAATATCTAAATCATTAAGTCAAATAACTATCGATTTCGAAACAAATATATTGACGAAAGACTGTTCCAGCGTTTCACGAATAAACTTGATAACATATGAAAAAATGAGCCGTTAGTGGATTTAATATTTATAACTAACTATCGTTATTAACTTAACAATTATTATGATAGATGCTTAAAATGTCTTAAAGGGTTAATCAGCATGGTCACGCGAAAGGACCCGTCTTCAATTTGATGATTCACCTACGCAGTAAGTTAGGATGTCCGCCTCAAAGGCCTGCGTCCGTTATCCGTAGTACAATACTGTACTTGGTAGCAAAATATGTTGACATAATGATTTCTTTGCCCCTATTCCCTTGAAAATTAATATTTCGGTTAAAATAATATTTAATAGAAAAAGGTTGCACATAGTGTTGAAAATATTATTATAAACATATGAACACACATGTATATTTGAACGGCTTAACAATTCGGCCACTGTTGTGTTATTGTAAAACTGTGTTCTTCCCACTAACAGATTTAGATTACAAAGGGAATGTAAGCAATAAGTAAATATATTTCATGGCATGGTGATCTAAATGTGAACCAAAAATAATCTACATGTGAATGAAGAAAAGAAGTATGAAATTATTTTAACCTTTTATTGTTATAATGTAATTAAACGTACACGCGCGCATTAAAAGCACCAATAAACAGTTTTTCCAAATTTATTTGTATAAGTTTTCCCCTTTAGATGTAAGTGTATGTGTAGTTAAATTTCAGAGGGTAAATTATCTCATTACTCAACCAAATTATCCGAAGTTGTATACATTGTGGTATCACTTACATGTATCAAGCCAAAAAAATGCGGCCAGTTAGCGTAAACATGTAAGTAAATCTTGTATTGATTTAAAACAAATTTCTTTTACTACTAAATGGTAAAATTTAATTTCCATTTAGTGACATCCCCTTATTTCGATTTCCCTGAGAAAACGTACTAAAGTGCCTAGTTCTTGATAAAACCATCAACCATTTGTATTGGAAAAGCTGAGGAAGAAGTTTGCAGTATGCAGATGATGAAATGTCTTCATATACGTGTATGATAAAGAAATTACATCATTCGCAGCATATGTAGTTAAAGGTTTAATAAGGCATGAATACACTTAAACCATAAATCATTGCACCATTGTATCAAATATAGTCACCGTAAGTTATATTCCTTTTCCTTTATATAACCATGATTTCATGTTATTGTTCCATTACGTCAAGTTTCTCATTACAGTATTTTAACAAAATGATATTTGTTACAGTATTATAACAAACCTTTTTCAACATGTTGTTTAATAAGAAATTATATGTGTTACAGTATTATAACAAACCTTTTTCAACATGATGTTTGATAAGAAATTATATTTGTTACAGTATTATAACAAACCTCTTCAACATGATGTTTAATAAGAAATTATATTTGTTACAGTATTATAAAAAACCTCTTCAACATGATATTGAATAAGAAATTATATGTGTTACAGTATTATAACAAACCTCTTCAACATGTTGTTTAATAAGAAATTATATTTGTTACAGTATTATGACAAACCTCTTCAACATGATATTGAATAAGAAATTATATGTGTTACAGTATTATAACAAACCTTTTTCAACATGATGTTTAATAAGAAATTATATTTGTTACAGTATTATAACAAACCTTTTCAACTTGATATTAAATAAGAAATTGTATTTGTTACACGCTTCGCTTACCATCTATAACAAGGATATAATCCTTTGTGCAGAAATCCGATTTCTCGAACCTAATCCCATCTATACTAGACGTGGTCAAATAGACCCTCTCTCCTTCAGGGGCTGAAATGCGAAACGTGCAGTCCATGTTGCTGAAACCAAAGAATGCATATGATGTTTTTATTCAATTGTATACTTGCATGTTGTTAACCTCTTTTTAAGAAATTGAATAACATAGACAGGAAATGTACCTTCTTCTTAACGAATGACAATGCACCGCAATGATCGAATAAGTGGATTTTAACAGAACGTATCTTAAAGGGGCTGTAGCACGTTTTTTGTAAACTTAATTCTTCAAATTTCCCACAATAATCATTAGTTTATGCCAAATGTGTTAACATTTGAGGGTAAAACGTCTAAATTCTCAATCCGATAATCTTCAGTCAAAACAAGTGGCGGCCTATTTTGTATAGGAAGACCTTTCAATCATCGTTTTGCAATTGGTAACATTTATCTTCGTTTTCGTGATATCCCTTTATTTACCTAAAAAACCTTGCTACTGCCCCTTTAAAGCATTTGTTATTGCCATTTGAATTATTTCACTTATACATACTTTCACTTATAGACATTTGTTTTTCAATGATTTATATCTACAATGAGTTTGAATTATCACTTGTATATAACTTATGGTTCACATAACGTGTCACTAGGCAATCAATAAGCTCAGAGTGAGATTTACAGCCATTTAGACTTCTTATGTGTATCCCACTTACTTCTCATAGTTACTGGGGTATCCTGGCAATGTGAGGGTGGTTTCATCTCGGGTTGCAGTGACATTAACGTCGCAGCCTACAAAAAGAGAAATGCTGGCTCTGTAGCTCATCAAATTGTGCATAATTTGACAAAGGTTGAAGACCTTTGAATGAAGCGATATATCTAGTTATGCAACCATACATACAATTATAATCTACTTGTCAGTGTTTTCCCTACGAGCGTTTATTGTTAACTGGAAGCAATATGGAAAGCTTTAAGCCCTGACCGAAGAGAGCGACATATATAAGTCCAACTGACATGACCTTTTTGGCCTTCACAAAGCAACTTTTACTAGGGTTAACATTAACTCCCATTCTTTTACATTGCACTAAGGTTACCTTAGTGACTTATAATCACGTAGGGACTTTTGGGAAAAGTGATATCAAAGGTAAAAGTAAGCAAACGGTAGAAGCTTTTTTGATCATATCATTTTTTATAAAGGGTATTTACGTGCTATATGCGTTACAAAAAAAGGAATGACGATACAGTCATTACTTACATGTATAATCTGTTACCGGCATATATAGGTTGATAGTCGGCCGATTGTACTTTTGAAGTTTTGATAACATGAAATTGTGCCAAAGTAGAGTACTAAAGCGACATTACTACGAGGTGAGGTAAGGTGATTTGGGATTTAACGCCGCTTACAAGATTATTCCACTTATATCACGGCTGCTCGTATCATTGCAGGGAGAAAGGCCGCAACAACATTGTAGTTATGCATTGCGGTGAAACCTAGCATCGACTGGAACTAGCGAACCATGGGTGTTACTTCGCTGAAATTCAGTGTAGCATTGCACCCAAACCTTCCTGCGTGAAGTACAGTTCCCTACTGCAGACAGGGTTGCCGAGCCCATGGCGGAATTCGAACTCCGAAGCAGAACGCGCTATTCACTGCGCTACCCCCCCCCCCCCCCGATATTACTGCGAACCATGATAACTAAAACATGACTATTATTTCATTGTTCCTAACATTAATTGTTCTTAACGCTTTTCAGATCAACTGGATATTTGTGAAATATCTACATAGGCCTATCTTTTCTTCATGGTAAATATTTTGTAAAATACAATTGTCAGATAGATTTATTTACCACAAAATAGAGTAGTTCGACGTGTTTCGGTTAAAGACATTTTATACGTGTCAGATTTGGAAATTTGCATGTGTAGTATACTGTTATCTACATTTCGGTATACTCCATCAATCAATGTCAGAGTAATCCGAAATCGGAATACAAGTTGAGTAGTTGATAATGATAATGTTTTTATTACTTGAAAGGGTACATTTCTGTTATCGCCGTCAATATGATGTCTACCGCAGTGTCCGTCTATAATTTGAGTATAGTATTGATGCAGTGAACATGTTTTCTCATATTTACACTGATATACTTGAGCACGAGTAGAATGACAGCAAGTCATCGTAGTACTTGTTCAGATATTAAAATACATAGGGTACGTTTTCAGGGGACACCGTCAATAAGCTGTTCGCAGTAACCAGTTATCAACTCTGTTGCACGTAAACAGTTTTTATGTAGAAACAATAATTTCTTTTTCCTAATTTTGGTGTATAATGTAAACAGTAGGAAATATATAGATAAATAAAGCCGAAATCTCTAGAAGTTATTCGGTTTTACCGGTGTCCTACGAAATCTTACCTTGTGCATTCAATACCGCAGTCAGACAAAACAGGTGAATTATAGTATTCAGTATGTATTCTTGCATCCCACCAAGCATCTTCAACTTACTGCAACACCTATCATACATGTATGAGAGACACAGCACAAACACCCGACTAATGCGTCTTTACTAAAGTGTAACTTCCGCTTTCGATAGGGGCTTAGTTCAAATCAATTGTGGCCCTAAACGTGCGTTACCATGTGTAGGTCAAATGACGGTATGCACTATGCAGTGTAAACAACGTGATGTCACAAAACAATGCTGTGTGGATTATTCAGTACTTGCGTATGCTTTCGTGAAGAAATATATACGAAATCATGTGAATCATAACCCAAGTTTTTCAAGTCCTAGAAAAACAAACCCTGATCGAATATTTGGAATAATTGATACAAAATTCGAAAAAAATTAAATTCAACATCGAACAATAATGGTATGGCCTACATGTAAGTGTCGAAAGTGCTTTTGTTCTCATGTTATTGTGAAGATCTGAAGTAATTAACCATGTGTGTTTTAACAAGATTTAAATAAAAAGAAGTCACATTTCATAAATAATATATATATTTTGACTGGTATCTCTTGGTTAAAACCATAATAAACAATATGCATAGTCATACGACCATGTTAAAATTAATTTGATATATTTGGAGCTATACCTTTATTTGTGCTCGAGACACTATTAAACATGGAAGGAGTTAACTGAGCTGACAGGTGAATGTCTGTGTATACATAAAAGAGAAAATACATATGAAGCCTCAAAGCAAGTCTTTTTCAAATGGCGCTGTTTATAGTCTGAGTGTGTTGAATGCTGTAGTTTGCATGACATAGCGTCTCGCTCTGACGGCGATGAACCGGATATCTATGAAAATTTCCAAAAACTACCTGGATTTTTTGGATGTAAGACCTTCAGGTATGAGAGGAGTACAGCCATACCTGTGTTACCTGTATATGTGATCAACATGTTACATGGGCGTTACAGCACCCTCACTTATGGATGTATATTTATAAGCCTTGCAGGTAGGTCACTGTGTTTGGTCTATATTTATTAATTATCGCTTAAAACACTAACCACTGACCCAATCCCTTTCTCTGACGTTTAGCAATAAGCTAACGTTTAATCACAATAAATGTGAAAATGAGATTTTAATAACGATTTCACTCACTAAAACAAAATCAATTAGCCCGGCAGATTGTATAGAGATCAAATTAAGACAGTTCTTTGTGTTAAAGTAATGTCACAGGTGAATATTTTTCAAACGTTTTATAAATACATCATAGACCAAAATTTCACAAACCATTGCTCATTACCATTTGATAAGTTGATACGGTTAGTGCTACCATAGTACTTGATAATTTCTCGTTTAACAAAATCAACATATGGCGCATAATTTCTAATATTGTTTTATTAGAAGGATGGTTACATTTACAGGATTTTTATTAACACCTTTAAATCCAAACAACATAGTATCATATGCAAAATAGAATTTACAATACTTCTGCAGGTTTGAGCCATATTTATTCTGCAGACCATACTGGTTTTACTAATTCACATTTCCGAAAGAGGTATAGTCTACAGTTTCTAGACCATTTTTACACAGGAGCAAAGAGATGAATCTGTGTAGTTTATACTCGGTGAAATGTTGTGGATAAAGTCTGTTGTGGGTAATTCTGTCTTGTAACTACCTTTATTCAGTACTTTTATACATTTCTCTCGAATATCATTAAAAACCATCCATTCCTTTTTACTAAGAGATTTGTCTAGAACACGTTCCCATTTGAAATAACATGGCAGTAAAAGAAATGATGAGTTCAAGAAAGTATCGAATAATCCCTATTTCCAACAGGCGTGCTAATCAATTGGTAATTTAATGGAAGGACATGCTTACATGTTGTTTTTCCGAAATTATAATAGACTTTCTTGAATCGTTTGCATTTTTAAGTTTATTGGTATATCTAACATATATACATTACATATAAATGTAATAAAAGTATTAAAGAGTACAGAGAAGATGTAAATCAACTTATAAAATCATGACTTTATCTTTTTTCCAATATGCATATTTCTGCTTCTTCATTCGAAGCTTCTTCAGGGAATGTATGTTTGAAGCACAGCAGCAGTCTTATATAGTCTTCAGTGTATCTAAGTAACAACACAATGCAACACAAACAGAGCCACTCTTGAAAAACATAAAGAGCTATGTCAGAGATGACTTAGACTTTTTAAACCATATCCCACTTTCAGTTAATCAGGACACACTACTAGTAAGCTTTGATGTCACATCACTGTATAGTAACATTCCACGTGATTTGGGGAAAAAAGCTCTTGACTTTTGGCTCACTAAATATTCACATGATATTGACCAAAGATTTAATAAAAACTTTATAATTGATTCAGTTCAATTCATACTTGAAAACACTACATTCAACTTTAATGATAAATCATTTATTCAAATACTGGGGACCGCCATGGGAACAAAATTTGCCCCTGTTTATGCAAACTTAGTCCTTGGCTTTTTAGAAGAAAAACTCTATTCAAATTTGGAAACCATTCAAATGTGGATATAAAAGACATAGTACAGTTCCTACAAGACCTTCATCCAAAAATTAAATTCACGACGGACACAAGTGACCATGAACTCCCATTTTTGGATATATTAATAAAAAAGGAAGGAACAAATATTATCACTGATATCTACCATAAACCTACAGATACAAAACAATATCTTCACTTTAAGAGTTCTCACGAACGCCATACAAAAGTGAACCTCCCATATTCACTAGCACGAAGAATTTGTACTATTGTTACAGACGAAAGTCTTAGAAATCTAAGACTCAAAGAATTAGAAATGTCATTTTTGGATAGGGGTTACCCAAACGGGATAATAGATCAAGGCATTAGAAAGGCCTTAAGCCAGGACATCTCGTCCCTCAGAAGACCAAAGGACAAACAACAAAATGAAAATGTATTAGCCTTTGTGACAACCTATAACCCAAACAACATGGAAATCTTTCCTAAATTACACAATAATTTAGATATCATGAGACAGGACAATCGTCTTGCTAGAATGCTAAATAAAACAAAAATAATAAAAAGTAAACGTCAGCCCAAAAACTTGAAAAAAATGCTTACAAGTGCAAAATATACAAGCACTCAATATTTACCAACTGTGAAAAAATGTTTAGATAAAAGATGTGGAACATGCCCATATCTAAAAGAAGGCTCGACAACAACTTTTGAGAATGGAGTAGACTTTCATGTCAAAAGCAACATGTCATGTAAATCAAAAAATGTTATCTATGTCATTTCTTGTGAAAAGTGTGGTCTAACATACATTGGACAAACGAACAACTTGCAAAACAGAGTAACAGTTCACAAACAACAAATAAGAGATGATAATTTAAGACACTTAAAAGTTAGTAAACACATATCTCAATGCAGTAATGGTGCTTTTAAAATATTTCCTTTTTACGAAATATTCAATAATGGAGGTGACATTACATCACAATTGCTAACAAAGGAACAGTACTTCATTTCAAAATTTTCTCCTTCATTAAACAGCGTCATAAATCCCTAATCCTATCACATATGTCTAATATATATATATATATATATATGAAAAAAGTTCACCAATTTGAAATTGATCTTCAGCTCCCAGGCGTTATATATTGAAAAATACGAAGTCAGAAGTAAAAACAATCCATTTTAATGGCTAGCGCTTTCAGCTCAACGAGCCTCTTCAGGCCATACATATAACGGATAATGCGTTGCCGAGCAACGTCATCGTGTACAACATGACGTCATTACATTAATACGTCACAATATAGGTTACAATAGGATACATGTACAGCAAAACATTTAAGTTCTAGAATTTAACCTTGGTGAAAACATTTTGATAAATCTGCTTTCTTTTGTTTCTAAAAGTTTACTGTTATCAAAATTTAATTTATACATTGGGAAAACTGAAAAATGCCCGTTTCCACACTCAGCTAAATGTTTACTCAATGGAATTGTACGGTTTTTTGGATGATTAATCTGAGATCTGTGTAAATTCATGCGTAATTTTAACTTCATTTCAGTTTTTCCAATGTATTTTTCATTGCACCCAGAGCATGTGATGACATAAACAACATTTTTACTGTTACAATTAAGATTTTGTCTTACAGAAAATACTTTACTTTCATTTATATGTACAGAAGAGCCTATTATGATATTTTTACATGTAAGACAGCGTGAATCACCGCATTTAGATACAGTTGGTTCTAACTCACTTGAATCAAACTTGGATGAAGTTAATAACTTACGAAGATTTTTAGGTTGTTTAAGACTGTTAACAATTTTTGATTTACACAAAACTTTTTCCATTTCTTTACTTTGATGTAAAATAGGTAAGTTTTTGTCAATTATTGCAGCAGCGCTCTGATGGTTAGGGTTAAAGGTGGAAACCAACGGGACAATGTTTTTATCACACAGTTTATTAGATTTAGCATCTCTGAGGCGACTTTGATCTAACACAGCGGCTTTCTGTACACTGTCTTGTACTAGACTTTCAGGATAGTTTTGTATCAACAAAAACTCCTTGAGTTCTTTTAAACGTTCCCTCTTTTGTGTGTCATCTGTTACAATAGCACAAATTCTTCTCGCGAGACAGTACGGGATGTTACGCTTAGTATGACTTGGATGACATGATTGAAAGTCCAGATATTGATGCGTATCTGTAGGTTTATAGTACAAATCCGTCCCTAATCGACCGTCCTCTTTTACAACCACGGTCACGTCAAGAAAATTCAAATTAGAGTCACTTGTTTCCATAGTGAATTTCAAAGATGGACTTAAAGAGTTCAGGATACAATGCAACTTACACAGTTCCTCTTTTGTTCCCATAAATGGCATGAAACAGTCATCCAAGAATCTTTTCCAATGCTGTTCAACATGCTCCTGCATATTTTGTCCGAGTGATTGTCCAACTTTCTCATATAGGAAAGTTTCAAGGTATCCCAACACCAGGGTTGTATATGTGGGAGCAACTTTAGTTCCCATAGCGACGCCTTTAATTTGAGTATAGAATGCACTATTAAAATAAAATACATTATTGGATATTACAAGATCAAGAGCATCTAGAATAAATCTGTCTGAAAACCTGTCGGCTAAGTCACATCTGCATTTGTTTAACCAATATTGTATAGCTTCTAAACCCAATTGTTTATCAATGTTATTATACATGTTAACAATATCAAAACTAACTAAACTTGTACCTGGCGCAACATTTTTCGGTAGTTTACATAAGAAATCCAAACCATCTCTTAGATAACTTTTAACATTTATACACAGAGGCTTCAGAATGATATCAATGAAATTACTTAAGCGTTGTGTGGGACTCTCCGGGCCACCGACTATAGGTCGGAAAGATAAATCTTCAGGATCTACACATGTTATTACAATGTTATTCTGTTCTTCAATTTCCTTTTGGATAATTTTGCTTTTATGTATTTTGGGGAGTCCGTAAAAATAGGCTGTTTTTGATTCATAATCACAGAGATAATTTTGCTCCTGCTCCGTAAGCTCCGTGCAATGTTGTTTCAATAAAGAAGTTATTTTCCGCCTAATGCGATTCTCTTCTGTTTGATTTGAGGTGTTGTAATAACTTTGGTTCTCTAACATTTCTGTAATTTTATTCTGGTAAAACTCTCTGTTCATTAACACAACGGCTCCACCTTTGTCCGCTTCTTTGATTATTAAGTCACAATTATTCTTCAATTGCTGTAAAGCTCTCTTTTCACCAGCAGATAAATTGTGTTTAATTTGTGTAGTTTGCACAGGGGTTGATTCCACAGCTTCTACAAAGTCATCCAGATATTTATTTCTTCCCGGTTTAGGAGTGAATTTTGACTTATTTCTCACTAAACTTTCATTCACAGAATGTACCGGCTCTTCTGAATCGTCACTATCACTATCATCATCTTTATCTGTGAAATATTCTGTCAAACGTACTTTTCTGGTAAAATCTTTTAATTCAGATTTTAAAGTATCCTCATTTCTAGGAGGTGTCGGGGTAAATTTTAATCCTCTTTTTAGGAGCTTGATTTCGTCGGCAGATAGATGATGACTGCTGAGATTGATGATTTTTGGGTGAGTTATGTTATGTGGGACCGCCCTCTTACTTGAGTCCTGTGAACATTTTGATACTTGCCTTTTCCTAAAAAATATTTGTTCACAGCTCTCCCAATATAGGTAGTATTCCCATCGTCCTGGGGTAATTGATGGCGTCCGGGACGGTTATCGCCGTGTCCTATCTTAACATTTCGGTTTTTTTCGTTCACACTTTTCTTCATCTTCTGATTTGTTTTCGGATTGGCACGGTAAGATCTCCCTGTTTGTTGTCGGAAACCTTTGGCAATGCGTGTTCGAATGCTCTCGGTAGAGAGTGGGATGAATTCACTTGAAGATGTGTTTTTCTTCACAGCGTCAGCAAAGCTATCGGACGGCTTTGTTTTAGACTGGTTTGATCTTGCCTTCTTCATAGTCGGGTAACCACTAGGCTTAAAATGATGTCTGTGGAGTTTTCCCAATGTATAAATTAAATTTTGATAACAGTAAACTTTTAGAAACAAAAGAAAGCAGATTTATCAAAATGTTTTCACCAAGGTTAAATTCTAGAACTTAAATGTTTTGCTGTACATGTATCCTATTGTAACCTATATTGTGACGTATTAATGTAATGACGTCATGTTGTACACGATGACGTTGCTCGGCAACGCATTATCCGTTATATGTATGGCCTGAAGAGGCTCGTTGAGCTGAAAGCGCTAGCCATTAAAATGGATTGTTTTTACTTCTGACTTCGTATTTTTCAATATATATATATATATATATATATATATAGTTTAAACTACGCACTGGAATTTTTCACTGGCGAGTGGAAAAACACCATTCCTATTGTGAGAGCAAATAGGAGTTTCGCAAGAAGCAGAAGCGCAATGGGTTGAATAAGTTATGCGGAACGTATTATGTAATGGGTTTGTTATATTGTTTATTTTACTTAGATCACACGTTTGCATGAATTGATGAGCAGGAAGGCTTATAAAACGTATATTTACCTTTAAAAGAATGTAATTTGTTAGCCAAGAAACGTCTTTTTGTAAATACTTAAGAAGTTATTATGTCGTAAAGTGTTGTAATCAATCCTTATTGGCAAATATTGCATAACTCCATTTGACATGATGATTTACATCGTCAATATTTGTTAATGAGAAGTATATTTAAGTCCAACTTTAAGAAGCTGCTTATCACAACTATATAAATGTCTATAGTTTACGAATGCACAGCCTCTATATCATAAACTCATACAAACTAAGATTCATTATAATAATAGGATAATAATATCAATTGATGGTATATTTTTATTAATCTTTTAATGTTCTATTTTATGTATCAGTGTACTACATCAAGGTATTTATCTGAAAATCTGCCAACACACACACACACACACACACACACACCCACACACCCACACACACATATATATATATATATGTATACAGATGGCGTTTATTTAGTACCACTTATTTTAACTACATTTTTGAACATATATGTATATAGGCCCAAAGGTCTCCATTCTGAATAAAGATGCATTGATTGATAAACCCTTCTAATAAATCTTTACTCAAACAAATAACAAGGCACCGTGCATCATTTATTGCATTTTACGTCAAATATTATTCTTACGGTTTTTCTAGTGCCCATAGTGAGTGTATATACATGTATATACTTTCAAAGAGCGAGTTACTATGTTCCTTGGAAAACATTAAGTGTAATTAATATATAACATAATCATAATTTGGTATGCGAATTATTTTCCCGTTCTGCTTCTTATTCATTAATTTTACACAACAAGTGGATTTATCTGGTAAATCACAATATATCCCTTATTCCTCAAGGGGAATACCAATGAAAACACAAGATTGTTATTGCAAAATCATGATGGTATTTCTCAACATTAGTTTTACTGAAACTTAGTTTATTTATGTTTAAATTGTTGCATGCTGTGCCTGTCTCATGATCACGGATGGTCGGACACTTTCATAAGCTTTGAATTCTAATTGAGAAATACTTTTTCATATTTATGTTGGCAATTTTCTTCACTGGTCTGTCGGATTTGTTGTTTGGTTTTGTACCAGTTGACATGGTTATTTGAACAACACTGGATACAGAACATCCGCGGGTTTTTGCATCAGAATGTAAATTAGGGTTTCAGTCATATTTTACTTCATTCTTTCTGCTATTGAGGCTATGAAATTCCAAGACAAATACAGTGTAATTTAACATTAATTACCAGTGTGTTAGTCTCAATAAACAACGGTGTCATCGAGTCATTCTCATTTAAGTTATCAAAATTGCACTACTTATTTAAAGCATACTTATTTTTATCGACCATCATGATGTAAATGAAATAAGCTTTATTTTCCAAATATTTATACTTTGTTCACATGCATAATACAATACAATGTAAACATAATTCTAAAATCAATGTTTATATACTTGCATACACAATTTCCCAATTACAGGTCTTTGTACATGCAAGTAGAGGGGTGGCAAAACATTTGCAACATTTCCTGAAGTCTGAAATTATTTTAACTTTTACACTAAAAGAATAACTTTCAAAATTTTGCATTCGATTTGACCACTTAAGAACACATCTTAGGTATGTTGTGAAAAATCGCAACCTGCAGCTGCTGTCAAAATATGTGTTCAATCTGGAAGGATGAAGTATGTTGAAGGTGTAAACTTAAAGATTTACTTTAATTAATATTTTGCTGTACAATCGTTGTCTTATGGCACAAGCCATTTCTCCCTGAAAGAAAGAAATTGAAGTGAAGAAAGTAATAGCAAACGGGATACAATCTGGCATAAAACATCAATCCATGGAGTGAACCAACCCATGCCATTTCTGCTCCCTAAAAGTTCAAATCTTTAAGGTCAGTGAAGAAGGAATGGTAGATAGAAATAGAAGTGGAGTAGACAAAGGCAAACGGGATTACGATCTGGCGTGAAGAGGTCTATCAATGGAACGCATTCAACCCAATTGAAACTAGGATTATTGTATGGGAAAATGTTATAATCAGAATCTGACCGTCTGATTCACCTTCGTAATTATTCACATATATCTTATATAATCCATGAGTTAAAATCTATCTAGTTTTAAGAATTCCATATTCTCAACAAACCATCGTTTTCTTGCAAATTGTGGAATTGAATCAAAGTTTATCCATAGAAGTTTTTTCTAGATTTTTACTATTGCTGTGACATTTTCTTTGACTTATATGTTTCAGGTTTAGTCAACAGTGTCTGTCGCCATTATTTCACAGCGGACCAAAGCTTAAGAACCTTCAGATCACTAAATAAAACAAGGTAAATGATATGGAAGGTAAATGAAGGGCTTTCGGCCCAGATTATTTTCAAACTATTTCATGTTTTCCACAGAAATTGTTTTCATCGGGAAACGGGATTTTCGTTTGGTATGGTGTTGGAGGAAGATAAGGGGTCAGAGTAGGGTACGAGGAAGGGGGGGGGGTCACTTGAAATATCTACACCATGAATAACTAAATGGTGTCTCAAGCAATACAGCTGCATGCCAAAAGTTTGTTCACATACCTGAATATACTAGTGCAAATATCATGTAATTTGAGATGCATTTGAGGTATCGTAGCGTTGCGAAAAAGAAGCGTATAACATTGCCTTTTCAATACACATATGCAGATTCATTCTTCTTTAAGGCAAATGTTTATCGTACCCCACAATTACCCGTAGCAGTTTTTGCAGATCATTGAAGTGACCAGGGGTCAAAGTTCGAAAAACACTAGTTTTCATTTTTCTCCATAAAATCCTTTCTGATTTATCAACTTCTTTAATAATTAGTCACGTTTGTTTCTTAGCACAAAGTCAATGTGATTATGTTGATTTTAATCTCAGAGAATCGATATGGAACATTTTATTCGACATTTAACGAAATAGAAATTTTGAAAATGTGACCCCTTCTGTCTATATCAATATGCCAAAATTCGAATTTTTGCACGAGTTACCAGACAATGCCAAAATGAGTTCAAGAATGGCTATTCCACACTTTGTTAGTCTTGCTGAAGCTACTCTATTGACGTTTAAACGAAACCCAAATTACAAGATATATTTGCACTACGATTCAGTGATAAGTGAACAAACTTTCGGTATGCAGCTGTACACGTCGATAAGACGCAACATGCAGTATTCGTGATCTCGGACAAATATAACTGTGACAACTTGCCCTGGTTGATCTAGTTTATAATAGGTAAACGTAAGGATTGGCGGTTTGAATATCTAATGTTTGCCAAAGCCCTTGAGTAATTCACGTAGATAGGACTGATTTGACTTGCAGTATACAAGCACAATGACAAACTACTGCAACCCTGAAAGTTACGATTATACCTGTGTTTACATGTGTTGTTGATACAAGTGTTTAAGAACACTGTCGATCACCGTTTATATGCCTACTAAACGAGTTTATTACGTCTCAAACTTAGTCATAAAACGTATTCTTGAAAGTTTGCAAACGCTGCATCAATACAAACTGAGACTAACACGCTGTTCATATCAATGAATCTATGATATGGAACACATTTTGTGAGTTTAATAAAGTATTGTAAACTCAGTTCTAAAATTCATCTAACCATGCGGTCAGTTTTTTTAAATGTTGAATTAGATGTTTTATTTTTTGTTTTGGTTGATTTACAGTGGAGAAGACTGCTACTATTACATTCGGCCACAACGCTCATCTACATCAAACATCTCCATTAGGATTTACTTCCCCTATTTAGATCCCCTACCGTATCACATATGCACTGAGACATACGTTGATGTCTACGATGGTAAGTACATTTAACTATCGGAAAGCGAAACAGTTACGTTTTAGCACCTGTAACGATGTTTAACTAAAATCTCTTTTTCCAGGCATAACTGCACAATCGATTATGAGTCATTATTATCGTGGCAATAAAGATGTATCAATCATAAATATCAAGGGTATGTACGTATTACCTGCAGAGACAAATATTCTTTTAGGAATGTTTCTAATGGATATTTATTTAAAAGAAATTTGGTGGAACAATTCTAAAACTATACGAGTGTTATCGATGAGTGAATAATTATGATTCAATTCAGTTGAATCGTTTTATTTGCGGTAATGTTTAGGTTGTTTGAGATAAGGCAATTTGACAAAGGATCGCATGTATATAACAAAAAAATATTACGCGAAATAAAGTGTTTCGTTTACCTGCGATTGTGGATAGCTTACAAATGCATATCACGATATGGCAAATAAGTCTCTTTGTTGATTATTTGTGAATTTTTCTGAAATTTTATCAAAACAAACTCCTTAACGTTAGACAGATGTTGCATTAGTAATATAAAGCGTTTTGTTATCATTTTACAATGACTGAATGGCCACTTTAAGAACAAATTGAAAAGCTGTTTGGGTAGTACCCGCTAAAACATCCAATGCTGAAAGGTTTCCCTGCAATATATTGCCATACTGGTGATTCGGGACCTCCACAATCAATAAGCAACATATTAACATAAAAGGTTAAGTAAATTTGTAATCAATCACTGAGCTCGTTAAGGCTGCAATTTACTATTAGTGAGCTCAAAGATTAGATAGGCACAGGCATATGAAAAACTTATATCATTGCGCTTTCTTTGCGTATTGGGGCAGGTTTTGTTGATCGTAATTAGGGATGGGTGCACATCAAATGGGGATAATCATATCCAATTACCTGTTTTCATGGGTTACTGTTAGTTTCTAAACATTAGGTAAACATTAATTGTGTGCTATGAACCTTATCAACGTTGAGGATAACCAATACCGTTTACCTTTTCACCGGGGTCACCGAAGGTTAATATCAGATAGATATTGTGTTATTAATAACTCACAAACGTTGATTTCATGTGGTGATAATCATATACATATTATTTTTCAGGTTTTTATTTGGTAGGTAGATATTGCGACATGAACTCACCTCTCATACAAAGTTCCCAAGAAAGTTTGACATTAAAATCGAGGACGTCCGGAGAAACATTTGACTTCCAGGTTGTATACTGCCTCGATTCATTCAGCACACCGCCAAACGTTTTATTCAGAGAAGACCCTCCACTGGAAACTAAAGGTATTAAATATATACATTATACATATGAAAAAGAAAAGGGTCAATGGTCTTATCAAATGAATGGTTTATCATCATAACTTAAAAACCAATTCAGTGTCATTAAATTATTATCGAACTATAATAAGTCATGGACTCAGAACAAAGTATTTTTATTTTTGAAAAGATTACTTACCTCTTGTATATATTGTTTTTTCTTGTTTAAGCTTTACTTCCTTACATTTTGTCCTATTCTATTTCTAAGTTGAAATAAAGGATTTAGTTACACCTGTGTTAAATTAAATTTAATTTAATTTCGCCCCAACAATAATATTGCCTCCAATTGTCTGGGGAGGGGTCACTCACCCTTTCCATACTTTCTAATTGTATATATGCGATACCTATATAATAAATATTGACGGTAGTAAACCTTTTTTTCGGCAGGTCTTCCTCCGATATGGGTAGCAGCCATATCTGTCGCGGTGTTTCTCATCATCTTCATATTGGGTTGTTTATTGAACAGCTACCGCAAGCGGCGCGAGAGGAGGTCAGGGTCACAGGAAACAAGGGACAGTAACTCTGATGTAGTCTATTCTGCTGAACCACCGGCCTATAGCACGTTATCAACAACGATACAGCAAAATGCGAATGATAGATCTGAACTTGCTGCACCTGCTAATCATAATTCGGTTTATGTAAATCCGATATTTGAACCTGACCCTCCCCCATATTGGTCAGTGTATGCTGCTGGCCGTCCGGCTTTTGGTAAATCTTACCCTGACACTCCCCCGAGTTACGAATTTGCAGCAGCTCATCCGTCTTGACGACACAAAGGCTCTGAAAAATGAGACTATGGATAATACATGCTATATATTACCATTCTTAACATCAGAGGTTTTTATCTTACAACGTAACACCTGTTACAATTTGGCCGTATCTCTCGGTTTAAAAAATCTCCTACTGGCGAAAACTTGCAACACGCAAACTGTCCTTATTTCAAACAGTCCAAATGGTTTCACACCTAGGACTTACTTCTGTTTTGAAGGAATATGTGCGCATCGGACAGCAAAAATTACTTTAATCTTCTCGAAGGTTGACGATACCAGAATATATGCTTGAAACAATGTAGTCTTATTACACAACCTTTTCTGGCCACGAAAATGTTCTAAGTGAAACTAATGTTATGTTGGAAGATTTGACTGGAGTTACTGCTGATTGTTAAGAATGTCTGTCTACATGGGCAGTACCTCATCCCTATGTGTTTATGTGCTTGACCACTACATACGTGATCGAATGAACTCCGCTGTGAAACACAGATTTACTTCCTGTTTGCCTTCAACTTCGTTTGAAGTCGACTCAATATCTGGTGTTCTACTTTGTATTCGGTATGTCGTGTTGTCACGGCAATCCAAAAAAGACAGAAAAGACTGTTCAACATCGAAAATCAGCAAAAAACATGTGAAGCCGGAGTCTTTAAAGACTGTGGATTAATCAGACTGTGCACAGTTATAGATTCTCCAACCAAAATAACCTGTTTTTCGCACAATGGAGGTCATTTGCTACTCCGCTCTTTACACAAAACTTGACTCGCTGTACCAATTCATAATTATAATAACAGTTAGTGAACAGTTTTTAGAGAGGTATGTATTACATATTGCTAACTTTCACCATCTTGCCATTCCAAAATGGTGACACCATATATCTAATTGGTCAAAATAATAAGCCTTCTGCAATTAATTTTCTGTGGGTTTTTTCTAAGTTGAACGAGTGTAGATGTTTCCTGGTAATCGTCCATGATATATTCAGGATCTCATCAGGTTTCCTCTCTTATTAAATATACCTACTCCAGTTGGAAAGCAATAGACATTTCAGAGGCTTGTCTGGATATTTTGATCGACTTACATCAAATATGGTTGATATACCTTGAGATTTGACTACACGTAAGAGAGAGGTATCATCCAATATTATTTTGCATTACAGTTCAATCAAAATGAACATCTTGGTGGCGTAACTTTCTGCTCAATACATGAATAACCAGACTATTGAATGCCAGTACCTGGAAGTTGAGTTCGACTTATTTTGCTTCAGGCCACATGCATACAAAAAGTATTTGCTGAAAAAATATAACATTCTTTGTTTAGCCATTGATAAACGGGAAATGCCTTGATCTATACCAGATCTAGAGTTGCGCAATGTCAATGTCAATTTTTGTTCAGCTGCCTTAAAGGTAATTGAGAGCTGTTTCCTTGCATAATGATTCTGTTCATGATTCCGCCCCTGCTGCAGCTTTTATGGCCACATAATTAAAATGTCTAAGTTACAAATCTCCCGGTGTTTAGTGAAGATAATTGCATCAGATGTTTACTCTTCATTAAATGTAAATTCTTATGAAGGAACTTTGAATGATATTCAATTGTGTTTGTTTTTGTTAGTCTAGTGATTGTATTTTTCCATCACAATACTATCTCAATGTTCGCAATTATATATATGATCATACGTGTTTATTTCATGATACAAAGGGATATATTTGTCAACGCATAACCATGAGAACTTATCATGGCCGAAAACGCTTATTAGCAAATGTGATAATGTGCCTTTTTCTACTATTCTATTACTCCTCTACATACATTTGAGAGTAGCTTATATATACTTGTATGTTTGTGTATTCATTGCAGTGTTTGTTGTTTCTTAAACGGACGATCCCCCAAGACGACAATTGGCACAGTTACAAGGGGGAGAAAACAATTATAGGTCACGTTAGGCCCAACATCGCCCTTAAATCCACCTTTCTACCTACCAACCTTCCAAATTAATGAATAAAAATGAAAATCACCAGCGCTTTATAGTGATCACTTAGCGCCATTGTAATGAATGACCTCTTTTAAAAACATATCAATGGTACAACTGTTGGCTTTTACCCAAAATACATGAGTAAATCAGGTTTGTGAATTTTAGAATACACCATATTTACACAATAAAAAAGTGTTGAAATTTATTCATCTTTATTCCTTCAAACGTGCATACCTCTAAACTTGCACACCATATGTCCATCAAAATGACCTTCACAGACATCACCAAGGTATACCCGACAAAGAGGAACATAATGCTGACATTTAAGATCTGTCATCTATCTTGCACAATCAATAGATTTTTAAGAATATCCTAACGGTTAAAGTGTTCTATACTTTGTTACTTGTAGGTCTTGGTCGATTTCCAGTAGCAAACTTAACTTAACACTTAACTTGGTTGTTCGATCCACAATATTTTTCCTATCATAAATGTGCTCAGAACCTGAAGCCCACCTTAGAGACTGAGAGTCTTCTTTTTATTTTCTATATGATGTTCATAACTTTAAACTACTGTTGGCAATGAAATGAAAATGTATCACGTGCATGATGCATGTCGTGATACAAACAACAATCAATTTCGTAATCTTTAGTCACATCAAGTATCACGACAGTTCATCCTATGGAATTTCGTCAGAACCTAAGGATCTCTCAAAAAAACCCAATATCTTTTGATCAACTAATCGCCTTTATCATTTAAACAAAGTTGCATGAGTATTTTGAAAAAGATGATAAAACAAACACAAAATTGAGGAGAAATGAAATAAAATATCAGAAATACTAAGTTTAAAAAAATATTTGCCAAAAACGTGTCGGAATGAAAGTCTCGAATACAATTTGCATTCTTGATTTCATCCTAGAGAGACATCATTCGTCGAATTCAAAAGCAAGTAACTTTGGTGTTGGTGACACTGGCTTATGGACACAGTCACGCTTGACTGACCTGTCGTAATTACGGGTCGTATAATATTTTTTTGGGTAAACCACAAAAAGACTCCCATTACATACCAAGCCTTGCGATGAGAGCGGAGCATATTACTGGTTAGAAGTCACGGTATTTGTTCATCGATTTCATTAACTGCTTTTTAAAAGGCATATAAAAGCTGTTCGTCGGTCGTCACTGAAAATTTAAATTAAGTAATACCAAATCAACATATATGTCTATGATAATAGATGAATGATCAAAGATAATTGGACTAGCAGTGCGTGCAGGTTATAAATTCACCTCCACTCGGAACTGTGAGTAAAGGATGAAATATTCTTTATCAAAACAATCTTGTAACATAGCTGATTTCATCAACATAATTTGAGCATTGTTATTAGATTAAGATAGCGGCTGCCGTTTTTGCTCTTCAAATTGTAAGCAAAGTTTTAACTTTTCCGATATCGTAGTTCATGCGGATTTAATTCAATAGTGCTTTATTTACTTCCTATCGTTTAGAATAAACTTTACACCCTTGATGCGTAAAATGTTTGTAAAATAACCTACGAGGTGGTTTACCTGAGTGCGGACCGTTAGTTATATCGATAGATATGCATTATCTGTGCATCCGTTGCGTACACTATAGTTTTTTAATATACAGGTTTACACTTAGGCTAAATGACACTTTTTGGTAAAACTTTATCCTGACTATCATGAGAAAATGTTACAAATCCAGATTTAGCTTCTTACTTGAGCAAGCACTCTCTAAATCTACACTTATTTCTCCGGAACAACCGATCAAAATAAGGAAACAGGAGACTTGCAAAGTCTAGAAATCCCCCAACATTGACATTGTCATACTGTACTGTCCGGTCAACAGGTGATATTTCTTGATGTGTATATTCGGCTCTAATTACAATAGTGGGAAACAAAAACAGAAAAGGATGCAAGAAGATAGTATGAAGTAGACAAGAGGCCAGCACACAACTGACGCCGCACCCTGCCCAGCGTCATCAGCTTGTTGCAACATCGAACTCACTTCTGACATTACACAACTGACACTGGATGATATGGTGACCGGTGTATTGGCGACCGTTGTGTTTGTATCACTTATATCGATTTCAGGTGAGATTTATATCTACTTTATTATGACTACCGCAATTTGATACACACACAAGTGGCCGGGATGAGTTTATTTTTAACTTCACAGCGAATCCGCCATTTTGAGTGTTATTTACAAAGCTCCGAACTCATGTAAACGACCTTGACACGAGAAAGGGTACCGAGAGCTTGGAGTTCATATAGGATTCGCTTTGTTTCATAACGTGACTATATATAATAGACGATGCTCAAGAAGACAATATTGGTTTTAAAATACAGTGTGTTAATTCATTTTTTAAACATACATTTCATTTATTTATTTACCATATGTGAAGGGTAACCTAGCGTTGAAACAAGAATTTGTGACAGATGTTTTAGCATTTCTCTTTATGCAACTTATCTAATCATAATTGTAACTTAAATTCATGTATGTATAATGTATATATATTTTTTTTATATGACAAGTTATTTTCCAAATACTGATTATTTTAAATCTTTCAAATACACTTTTAAGCAAGGAAAGTCCAAATAAGAATCATTGACTTGTTTTAGAAAAAACAATAAACTTAGCAAGTAATTACATCATCATCGTTATAATTATTTTAGTTATCATCATCATCATCATCATCATCATCATCATATTACTATTATTATTATTATTATTATTATTATTATGTTCTAGATGGCGAATTTGACTGCCCCATTACAAGGTACCCAGCAGACCCATCAGATGGTTACATCACTTTCCCAACTCAGAATAACAAGAGGTAATGTATAACGAGAATAGGTTTCCCCTGCAACAACAGTTCTTTTAATGTAAAAAGGATTATTTCATCTACACATCAAGAAAGTTATGGAAAAATGTAAATTTTGAAATGACGATGACATTATGATTATTACACTAATGAAATATCAATTAATAAAAAATCCAATATCATTGTGTTCGGTACATTTTGAAAAAAATATCAGTTGTGGAGATTGAACACTTCATGAAAATTGGCGATGTCATTGGCAATTGCGAAATAGTGTTAATCAGCATTATAGCATTAGCATTACAGAAAATGTCACAACGTTAACAAAAGCAGTTTGACAAAACAAATCTTTTATTTTAGAGCAACTCCGTGATTTTCATAACATATTATTTACCTTTGATACGAACCTAAATTTCATATGTGGTGATAAAAAATCAAAACATCTTTAGATTTTCATGTCCAAAAGACATATATATGACAAATACTGGTTTCTATGAAAATCTCAAATCAGCCTTAAAAATGCACAGCGGTATTGATATCACGTCAAAATATATGGCTACTAGTTATATAACCTAACAAACACTATCAACTGCTAACTGCCCTCCTTGCTATTTTAGATAAGTCTCCAAAATTACGTTTGACTATTTGACGCGCGCCACTGTCCGGTTTTCGATCATAATTGCGACGTTCTACCTTCATATTGTCACTGTAAAAAACAATAAGCTTTGAAATGTTTCTTTTTGGTAACAGTCGATTCTTCGCGATCAAATGACACCATTGATTAAGTTTGGCATTATATGATTCCAACAACTCACGGAGTTGCTCTTTAACTCTACAAAATGAATAAATGATATATCAATGAAAAGTTGGCTGTTCAGTCCAATGCAATTGCAGTAGCCAATATATGTCTAGCTGTTTATTGTTTGTTAGGTATTACACACTTTATTTTTCATTCCATTTGGTAAGAAAGAATCAACTAGATTTTTTGAAGCTAGTAATTTTGATTTGAGATTTAAAAATGAAGGATATGGGGAATGCTTCTCTGTATAAGTTCTTTCAATGTACACTCATGTTTAAAAAATTTCGTTTACACAGAATGTCCAAATGTAGATGGATATTAGAAGCTTCACGAGACGAGTGGACTATCAAGATACGAGTCTTGCAATCAGACCTGGATGAAGGAACGAATGGAGACTGTCGGACTTCGGACAGATACGTCGAATTATTGGAACGTAAGAAATCTCATTGTGGTATAAATACTAAAGTTTAGAATGTTTAAGACTTACAAGAGTTGTTCGAAGCGTACATAAAATCGCTTCAATTTGCCGTTAATCAAATCATAGTACATGTACATGTACTCGCCTATGATTATGTATACGAAGTTCATAAAAAATGGTTTCCAAGGTATCATAGACTCCTTCGCTCAGACGAAAATATCCTAGCTTGTAGTTTGAGCTCTCTCACGATTAAAATGAAATTCGATCTCGTGCAGATTTAGTTGTGTGCATGTATGAAAGGCAGAGTACTTGCTGAAAGCCAGATGTTGTTGTACCGTATTCTTATCATTATATATATTAAGATCTGAATTAGGTTAAACAACCTTTGCATTTCATATATATAAAGACCCCATGATGATCACTGAATAGTGTAAAACCGGTCGGGGATTGAAATAAAATATATATAAATATATATATATATATACATTTTTGTAAAGCGATATTTCGTATCTAAAGCAACTAAACACAATTTTTAGTCTATGTTTAGCCGAAAATGAATAGTAAAACATCTTCATAAAGCGTACGTGTGTCAATATATATGATGCCAGTCCTAATGGCAATAGTGTCGACCTAGGTAGAATACCAGAATACAAAATGTCGACCTATACATATATTCATGTGTACCTTGAACTAAAGCTTACCAGGTGTATCTTACTGATATATGCAAAATAAATTTGGTCGATAGTGCGTGTAAATATAAAATATAGATTATGAATCTTTGTATGTCTTTAGCATGTCATTCACTAGTATTCCTCACTTCATCAAAGGTAATACATGATTAAATCCTCCTCCATCACCGTATTTGAATCCACGGAGCTTGTACCAATACCTATATTTTTGGAGGGTTCAAAGATGCCCATGGAGCTGAAATATATATTATGACATATTTTTTCTTTCAGTGCCGAAGAAAACATCATACGGTTTATTTTGCGGAGACCAACAGCCGACCTTTTACAGCACGTCTAAACGTGTTTTGATCAAATTCCGGTCATCCTCTTTACTCAATACCAACCGGGGTTTCAAGCTGCAATATTCTGCCGGTAACCTATTTTTCTGTCTAGATAAAACTTTCGTCAGCTCTTTGACATTTGCATACTCTCTAAAAAATATTCTCTGTTTGATATACCAGCATCCATTTTCACATTTCAGGCTCAAATACCCACCCTTACAAAAATAGGTAAAGAAAAATATTGCTTCCCCATAGCTATGCAAGGCCTAACTCGCCTAATTCACTATTACTGACAAATTTAAGCTTTGCTGCATAACCACATCTAATGGTTTGAGTGCATACCGGTTTTTTAATAGCGAATAGGCTCAACGAAGCATAAGATTCTGAAAAGACTCGACTATTTAATGCAGTGACAGCAGGCTATATACAAAGCACAGAATAGTTTGAGATACAGCAAGGCTTAAATTATCCAGTGTGTCAGATTGGTGCGAGTTTTGCCTTGCGGGGGAAGTTGGCTCTTACAACCCGAGGGTACAACCAACAACTTTTACCTGATTGTTCTGATGTTTTGCAGGTATCTTCGGATCTATAGGCGACGAGGTTATACCGACAATGGCATACACAGCTGAAAAGAAACCCCTAGTCTTTTCACAACCTTCCTTTTTTTCCAAGGAGTTACCGCTGTGAGTGTTACAGATGTGATGACTTACAGATGGGGCACTCGCCACCCTCAAACCTCCGACATATTGCTTTCCTTTTTCGAATCATTTTTCCATACGATGTTACTCTGTATCTCTGAAAACAAGGGTTCTTAGGCAAAAAATTCTTGCCAATTGCAAGACAATCGTTTTTAATCAACTACGAGTTCTAAAATTAGCGTATACATGTACATAATTCTTACCTCGAATGACTCAAATGTGTTCACGAAAATATTGCTACATGAAATGTAGTTTCTCTTTAAACACATCTTTTACTATAACTACGGAGATTCGGATGGAGTCGTGATGTGCTTGATATTAAGACTCAGGTAGTTGCGGTTCAATGTTAGATATATGTATGGTACATTTGAATATCAGTACCTTATATGAGTGCTGCATCCAACAAACCAAAGGTCGAGAACATTGTGGCAATCTATATAAGTAGCTTAAGATTGGGTTAACATAATTTATAGGCATACGAACGGAGTGAAGTTCCTAAAAATGGAAGAAATTTTAGGTCAAATGGGTATAGATATTTTGGATACAATACACCTGTGTTCTCTGTCTTTATGAAATATCAAATCCGACGACCAATTATTAATCTTTTCCGTTTGATTTGTGTTGAAACATTTTAGTTTTCATTTTCAGATTTGTTAAAAGAGCGTATGTGATACGCAGCAACGATCCCGAACAAGAGATATTTGTCCGAGCTCTGTCCTTATCTTTACCAAATGACAATTGTTTTGTTGACTATATCCAAGTTATCGATGGTGAGTATAAATACTAGTAATAGCACGCCTACTTTAAAAACAAATGGCTATTTGCCTATGATCAGAAAAACGCCTTCATTATCAGCACATTTCATATAAAAGTAATAATGCTATCTGATTTTTGTTTCTTACCGTAATTTTTCTATTAAAAGATTAAGGTAAATCAAATTTAGTAGAGTAACTTAGTAAGATATAACGAACTCACCAAACCTATCGTTACCAAACGAATATATATGATAAATAAGAAATCTATTTTTCAGGTGAAGATAACACGGGTCCATCACTGGGGAAATGGTGTGGCACAGACACGCCGGATAAAGTTGTAGCTAAAGGGAACATATATATTGTCGTACATATCCGGAACTTTGATATTGATACAGAGTTTAAAGTAGAATATGGTACTGAGGTTACTAATGGTACGTTTTCTTTATCAATATACCATTCATCCTAAACCACATATTAAGTGATTTACTAGGACAAAACATTGAGGGAGTATAATAAATCTTTCAATTATAAGCAATAATATGTCTACATTGGTACATTCCTGAAATTATTTTTCACTTTCAATTATGCATATGTCACATTTTCGTCAACTTTCTGCCAGTAGTTCTTAACAAAACGTTTGCTGTGGACGTATATCCTTTGGTTGGTCATTAATATGTTTTTCTTATACTTGAGGCCCTCTAGATGATGTCATTGTTATTGACATTATGACCTTCTTGTACCCTTATTTCAAGAATTCTCAAATGCTCGCCATTATTTTTGTTTTAAAAATAGACACTTTAATACTGTCCAGTAGCTTATAGTCTTTACATTTTTCAACCCTTTAAAGTTTGATTCGCAATGTTTCTAGCAAACATTTAATGTTCCTTTTGTATTCCATGTGCTGTTATTTCATAGTAATTTCCAACCATACGATGATTTTTTTCCAGCCATTCCAATGATTGCTGGGATATTCGTGGGCGTTATAGTCTTCATTGCAGTAGTTTTTATTATGGGGAGAGTGATTTGCTCAAAGTATATGAACGACGATGACAGCGAAGATGAAAGTGAGAGAGAACCTACACCTGCAGATCAAACACAACTCAGCGGCGTCACAACCAGAGATGACCCTCCACCATTTTCATCGTTATCTGCTTCTGCTCCACCATATCCTGAGTTATCTCCCCCTGTACCTTCAGCGCCCTCTGACGACGTTTATCTACATCCGGTCAATGATCATCCGACTGTGCCCCCGCCAAGTTACGAAGATGTTGTTAGGTCTCCTCTTACTTACAATAATACCTCAAGTCATTGACACCACTCAAATCGTTCGTGAAATTTACTTTTTTGTTATGATTTTGCATCATTTAACCCTTTATTTATTATTTGGTAAAACGCTATTTATTTCTGCTAGGTAAAAGTTAAGAACTTTAAGAAATTGTATTTTTTCAATGTCGCAGTTCGTTGTTATCTGTTTATAAGTTTGAGATGCTCTTTTAAAGTTTTACAAGCAGAGAATGCGGGTATACATTGTATATAATGCTTACATAAAGTTATGATGCTTATATGATTTACAATGTGTTTTTTAGCATGGAATACAAGTCTTTCTCTTTTTTTGTTTTTAATCTTGAAATAAGACAGTATTTGCGCAAAAATCTTACAAGAATCCTAGGCGTTGTCATATGCCCTATCATTTGTCATCGTTTTAATAATCTTAATTCATACATAATATTTATGAAAGCAGAAGAAAACAAATTCTGGTTATTTTAGCATGCACTCAAAGTCTTTCAAAAACATTCACTTTAATTTCACAATTGCCTCTATCTGTTTAAAAATTACTGGTGCAATAGAGTTGTGAGATTTAAAAGTACCTAAACATGTCCCTAAGACCATTTCAAAGTATTTTTGACCTTGTGCAGGATAGGGGGCCTAGTTGACATGTTTTTGTGTTACCCAGGTGCGTATTTTCTTTGAATGCTGAAGGATATTCACTCACAATTCTTTCATTTTTATAGAATTATAAAATGTGTCCTTTAGTCTGTCATTCTGCTCTTTGTACGCGTGAAATAAGGCATTTGACCCTTTTATTATTTTGTATAAATGGTTCATGTTTGATGTAGTTCTTTTTATCGTGTTAGAAATCATGTGTTGTAAAATGGTTATTAATACGACAGGCTCCAAAACTAACAATGATTGCGTTGTAATTAACAAATATTATTCCTAATAAATTTTTCATTATTTTTTTTCATCACCTCTAGGTCAAATGTGAAATTATCATCGCCCGTATAGTTGTATTGTTTTTTTCTGATTTTAACGCACGGGCTTATGATATATTTTAAACCTTGTAGAATCTCGAACTATGATTTACAAAGTAAACATGTTGATTGTGGTTTGATGTTTCTGTTTATATGTGCAAGAATGCTATGTGAAAACTATGCAAAACACTGTCTTCGATTTGAAATAAAATGGTAAACAATTGAACATAAGTTGCTCTATGAATTGCTAACTTCATTCACACAATACGATGTATTTCAAACAAAACATTTCTTCGAAGCTTTCATATAAGATAGTCATTGGCCGTTGTGATTATGTGGTACTTACGTCTCTTTTAGCACTAAGAAAGCGTCGGAAATCCAGGACCAGGACGTTATGATATCATTACATTGTATTGCACATCTCGTCGACGGTGATGCATCACTCCAAGGGTAGTGACATGGTTACCATGGTTTTGTACATTCGTCCTGTGCGTAGTCCTGTGCGTAGCTCAGTTGACCACTATCAATGAAGTTCAGCAACATCTGGCGTGGCTCGCCGAATGGATGGGTTACCCGATCATTGCTGTATTAACTGAGAGTTCAAGGGCAATTCCCTGCCCCACACTGAGGCACGAGTTGAGAAACGTGCGGTGTCTCCTTAGGCAAACGACTTTATTCAAAATGTGCCTCTGTTCACCCAGCAGTACTAATTTGGTACCTGGTGTAGATTGTGTTGGAGGTGACCTTTAAGTGCTGTAACCGGCAGCTTTGGTTAGACCAGGGCAATAATGCAGGGTAGCGCATTGAGCATGCATTCGTGTGTGGATAATTTGCGCAATATATATATCCATTATTATTATAATTATTACTACATTTGGTCACAACTCATTACATTCGGGCGTGGCTGGCTGCCCCCTCTTTTTACCTCCATCCTGCTATATTAATTTTTTTTATCCACGTAAATGCTACCATACGTTAGAAGGATGTAAACACTATTTTGGCTTATTTCAGAAACAATTGATGTCATAAGTCAACAAGAACAAACCAAAATAAAAATAATATGCATTCGTTAATTGAATTGAAATAATATTTCATACGCTATGTTGAAACTATTTAACATTAGCGGTTTATTAATGTATTGTAGATATTGCAAAAAGGCAGTTAAACAATAATTGTTATTTTCTTGACGTGAAGTTGGTTTTGAGATCAATTTTATAAAAAGATTAAGCTAGCTCAACAGTAGGAAAAGGAAAAGAAGTGAAAGCGTTCGGTTACTTATTTTCAAAGCAGATTTCATCGATAGAATACTTTTTAACTTCGAGTCGGATTTTGAGGTCATTAAATATCAACATCGAAGAATGTAAAGGTTTTAGAGCTGACAAAGTCTATGACGTTAATATATGTAAATATATATTTATATTCAATGGAGAGTAGAAGGAAAAGACTTCTCCTCAGCCGGCTAGTGAGAAAGACGTGAAAAGAAATGTTCGAGTTCACATACAGTTACAAAGCACTTGATACAAATATTCATCAACGTTAAACTTCCTTCTTCATAAAACGCTTTTTTCAATTGTGTAATTGTAACTCATTAATTCAAGTTAATTTTGCAGTTTATGCTTGACTGTACATGATGAAAAGTTACTTTAAGTTGATATCAAGCACGAGGAAGAAGCGATGCTCGGGATACAAAACCTTAGGACTGAGAGCTGAAATCAAAATCAGACTGGCGGCGAAGTTTGATGTTAAGTTTTATGAATAACAAATGGCTAGGCACGTGAAAAAGATCTGATCACAAATCAGTTCCCAATAAAATTTTCAAATCTTGTAGAAACTAAGTTGTATAATTTAGTTCATTTGAAAGGATCATGAGTACTAAAACTCGAACAACCGCAAAAAACTTCTTTAAAATTCATATTAAAATTATTTGACAAACGGATTGTTCATAATTAGCAATTAATCGGCATGAATCAGCGTGCTTTCAGATATCCTGATTTTATAGGAATTACTAAAATCTACGTTCATTTGTATCATTGAATAATATCAATTTACATGTACAGTGTTTAGTCTATTAGTTTGTGAACTGTCACACACTTGATGTGCACATATTTCAACACATGTCATTGTCTGAGTTATTTATTGTCAACAACAACATCAAACTGGATAAATGAATTGCATCAAAAATATGATTATCAAATTGGTAAATAACAAGAAAAATAAATTAACTCTGTACATATAAGAAGCATGAGACACGATATCCATTCACTTAGCAAGGAAGTATGTATAAATACTAGCGTACAACAACAACTGAACATACAATCTTAATCATGATCATTTACAAGCGGTGATGTACAGAAGTAAGCTTTTATATTACTTAAAGAACACTTCTATCCAATAAACATCAAATAAACGTGTATGACAGTGCGTAGGAAATGCAAGGGTGTATATATATAGCGGAGAAATGCTTCTAGCAAGGAGACTATCCAGGTATCTTAGTGCTAAGTCGTCAGTAGCATAAATGTATTTGGCCTAAGAAAATCTTAGCACTAAGAGAGTTCGAAAATCTAGGCCCCGGAGTAAATACAAAGGAAGAAGAATACTATGCAATCTTTTTATAATATTTACTGAACTCACGTATGAAACAAGTGATTTTATTGATCCCAAAATATATGAATAATGAATATGATACAGAAGACTGAAAAAGAGATTGGTAATGAGATTTTGAAAATGAGGTTTTGATAATAAACGTTTTGGAGTATGGTTATTGGCAAAAGAACTTTCATCATAACTATTTTGTAGAGTCCTACATATCTAGATATCTTATGAATAACATGAATAATCTTATTGATTTCCTAATGACGAAGGGAAAATTAAAATGGTTCTGCAAGAATTCCGTAACCGATGATGAGATCATTTCATAAAACATAGCTATGCATATGCGTTATATCAAAAGTATTGTCCCCTCCTTATGGTGTATATTCGATGTAATACACACGTACAATTAAGTAAGTAGCAGTTCTTGAATTCAGAAGATTACCTTGATCAAGGTATGAAAATATGATGAAAACCCAAAACTATTTACTTCACCTCAGGTTTAATATTATTCTTTCTGTCAATTTTCTGAAACTGTGAAGCCATTTTATGTATATCTCTTATATCAGCATCATTATTGTTATCAATATGATACTGTAAGGATTTTAGATAATAATAACCATAACTATAGGGGTGCCACCAGAAGTTGTCATCCACCACGTACTGTCCTTCTTCGTTAAAGAGGTTAGGTAAGGGGCAGCCATACTGGTTGCGAGTTCCCTGGTAGCGGCTTGTTGGACGACCTGCTGCCATCTGTTCCTGAAGCTCGTGAACCTTCTCACATACAAAACATTGGAAGCCAGAGAATTGAGATCCATACTGTTTCCCAGGTCCCCAGTCTCGCTTCTCAAGGAATCCTTTCAGAACTGGGTTTGTGATTCCCGTCTGTTTGAAGTCAATGTACTTTCTGTATTCCTCGTCGTGCTCATCGAGGTAATTGATGAAATCGGCCACTTCCTTTACAGACCGGAAGTCCCTTATGTCAATGATGGAGTGGTTGTTTGGAGCCATGTCCTGTGTCACAAATAAATTTATAGTATTCATTATCATTACTAGAAACGTCTTCCAACATCAGCGTATTTGCAACAATCAAATTAATGGTTTTCGCTTGAGCAATGTTGGCAGTTTCAAGACGACGGTTGAGTTCAACTTTTTGTGTTTCGATCTCCTTGTGCTGTACATGCTTAAAAACTTAAAGCTACATACAGCCATACTTGATCATTTGACAACTAGGCATTTCTATGATGTTATGATAATTATTGTAGGAACTTCGTTGATACACATAAACTCAGACAGGAAGATGTCTTACAAATCTGGAGCGAAAATCATTGGTATGATCAACAGAATGATTATTCACATAATGGGCATAATGACACTATGTTAAAAATTTTCAACCAACCTTAATTCTAGGAGAGCCAAACGCTATTGGCACCACACCAAGTATCAAGGGTCGCCAAAACTTTTCCGTTACATAGTCTTCACAAACCGCATTCTCGAAGGCAAAGGCGAATTTGTACTTTGCAACCACCCTGTAGAAATCTGGTGATGTCATCGGACCCATTCCACGTTCAAATGTCAAATTCCTACAATTTTCAAAATTAAAAATTTTAAAGGAATGAATACTTTTTTGTTGCAATTGTTGTCATATTTTTCACATAAGTTTAAGGAATATTTAAGTATGCCAACAACATACATGTAAGGACACCGAATAACATTTCTCAAAGCGTCTCAGGAGCCAATGACAGAAAAAATGGCCAAAACAGTTGACAGTGTCCAATGACTTACTCCTATATATGTTTTGGCCAAAAAAGTATCTTTACTTCATTTTTTTGTATTGGTTAATGTCATGTAAGTATGAAAACGTAATGTCATGTAAGTAAAGGAAATAGATAAAAATATTGAACTGTAACTTACTCTTGCGGGAAGTCCTTATTGTGTTCACACTTGCCGTAGGAGTCTATGTGGAGGTGTTTCTGCAGGAGCTTCATGTAGTGGGAACGATCTGAAGGAGTGTTACAGTCGCTGTGGACAAACACCACCGGGGCCAGACCTTCCCGTCTCAACGCGTTCTTCTTCTCCAGGGGGACCACGTACTCAGTGCTCTTCAAGTCGTCTGCGTTCTTGAAGTCAGAAAGTATAAATAAAGATTGATTGATTCTTATAATTTCACTGATGCGTGTCAACCTGAATGTTTTCAAAGTTTTCTTCATGTAGGCAACCCATGGTCCATATAAAATATGCGCGTCATATTTTTTTTATCTACATGTATTTATCGAAGTAACTGATGTCAAGTCCGTGTGCATAAGGGTATCCTTGGAATTATAGTTCAGGTTTTAATTGTCAACTTTTTTTAATAAGCTTAAAAACCGTCTAACCTTTAACCACATTGTTGGGAATGGGTAGTGCGACTCTCTCTTGAAGGTGGCTGTCAGGTTGAAGAGTTCCATGGCTCCCTTGATGTTGAACAGCCAATCGTTGTTTTTCGGAGATTCCTCGTGTAACACAGACCAAACGTGGCCTCGTTTTCGAGGTAGTGGCAGGCCATCCGCAGCAAACTCAGTACCGTAAAAAAAGATTCCCTGTAATATCAAAATACAGAGATAGCAACAGAGACACATTCATGTAAAGCGAAATGAAAGTTTTGTTTCAGAGGATAACTTCCTAAGGAACTTTTCATGAGGATGATGTAGGGACTGGTTGATCTATTTGAACAGACTCATTTGAAAAACCGGAGATGATACTTACGTTATTTACTCTGAAAAGAGTAAATCAAATTATTTTTGTTTAGACATATGATACGACAAGATTGACGATTTTCACATAAAGCATCTACCAAGCTGACGTGCATGTTCAGAGCCGGCATTTCATATCCATGGCTTTCAATCTAAGCATAACAGAAGGAAACGCCAAAAATACTAGAATAAAGGCTTGCATGTTGGTATATAACGAAATCAGAAAATGAAGCAAACTTACCAAAACGTGATGGTTGAATCTCTCATCACGATTGGGCGTAAGAAGACAGCGCCTATTGTTGGAACAGGTAATATTGAACTCTCTTCTTACTCCAATATTACTCCAGTTGATTACAACGGGAAGAAGTTCCTTCATTGGGTGAGGTTTGAAATCTGACAAACACGCACGCACAAATCACTCAATTATAAAGGGAATCAAAATCAAATTCAAAAGACATGGCACCAAAAAGGCAAAATATGATTCTGATCACATTTAGATATAAATGATAAAATTAAGATAAAGAAGATGATTCCAAAACCGAAAGATACCATTTGGAAACCGTGTTCAAAAACTGAGTGAAGTTAACTGTTTCCTGCCACTGTTAAGGCCAATAGAGATAAAGTTGGAATCAACTCACTTGTTAGCACGTTTTCTTGTTTCTCCGTAAAGTTTGGTTGCAATTTTTGACCTTCTTTCTGCATTAACTGAACGTTTTCATATATATCCACGTCCTGCTGGTGCCGAGGAATGTCAAAATTCTGCTGGTGCTGAGGAATATCTACGTTGTGCTGATTCTGAGGAATATCTACGTTCTGTTGTTGCTGAGGAATATTTACGTTGTGTTGTTGCTGAGGAATATTTACGTTGTATTGCTGCTGAGGAATATCTACGTTGTGTTTTTGCTGAGGAATATCTACATTGTGTTCTTGCTGAGGAATATCTACGTTGTTTTGTTGCTGAGGAATATCTACGTTGTTTTGTTGCTGAGGAATATCTACGTTGTGCTGTTGCTGAGGAATATCTTCGTTGTGTTGCTGCTGAGGAATATCTACGTTGTGTTGTTGCTGAGGAATGTCAACGTTTTGTTGTTGCTGGGGAATATTTACGTTGTGTTGTTGCTGAGGAATATTTACGTTCTGCTGATCCTGAGGAATGTCTATGTTCTGCTGGTGCTGAGGAATATTTACGTTGTGTTTTTGCTGAGGAATATTTACGTTGTATTGGTGCTGAGGAATATCCACGTTGTGTTCTTGCTGAGGAATATCGACGTTGTGCTGTTGCTGAGGAATATTTACGTTGTTTTGTTGCTGAGGAATATTTAAGTTGTGTTGTTGCTGAGGAATATTTACGTTCTGTTGTTGCTGAGGAAGATTTACGTTCTGCTGGTACTGAGGAATGTCTACGTTCTGTTGTTGATGATTATTATCTACGTTCAATTGTTGCTGATTATTATCTACGTTCAATTGTTGCTGCTTATTATCTACGTTCTGTTGTTGCTGATTATTATCTACGTTCTGTTGTTGCTGAGGAACGGTTTCGTGCTGTTGTTGCTTAGGTATGTCAACGTTCCGTTGTTGAGGAATGGCTATATCATCTTGATAAGTTTGTTGTCTGAAGTTCAAAACCTGTTTGTTTTGTCCTTTGTTTTGCTGGAAGAGTACGTTAAAATCTTGAGAATCTAAGTTTTCTTCTTCTTGTTGGACCTCTACCTGTAAAGGAATAGCCTGTTCTGGCTTTTGGTCTATTTTTACCTCTGTTTTTACATCTACTTGTTGTCCATTGATTTTTTGCTCTAGGACAAATTGATTTTGTTTTTCTTGCAAATGAAAAACGTTTTCGTCTTTGGCAATTTCTTTTGGCATTTGAATTGCTTTTTCTTCTGGATTATTTTGGAAGACGAGGTTTCGCTGTTGTTCCTTATCCTGTTGTTGTGTATTCTGTGTTTGTTCCTTCTGTTGTTCAGGTGCAATATTTAGTAAATGTGAGTCTTGCTGATTCTCTTCCTTTGGTAAATATGATTGTCCATGACCAACGTTTCTAAATTCGTTCTTAGGGTTTTTCTCTCTGACGAGTGCATAATGTGGTACTGGAATGTGGAGGGGTTGTTCTGGATCATTTTCTGTAAAGTAAATACCAACTTTGCATATTTGCATATTTGCATATAACATAAATCTTAAGAGATACAACCCCAATCTATGATGTCACTCAGAATATATGCAAACGACAACTTATGAAACACATACATGTATATTAATATTTTTTGAGGATGTTATTCAATGGCTAATAAAGGCAAGGTTGTTATAATTCAACTCAATACCATCACACTTAAAGGATAGTAGATCGCCTCTCTATTAAAAAAATTTACATTGAATAAATTTACATTGATCCCAAGCTATTTTTGAAAAGTATATAATACAACTTGTAAATATTTCTACATACATAATACATAACATCACTGTAAATGGACATTCATTGCAATTCTACAATAGTTTGCATATTTGAAAGGCTTATATTTTTACCGTTGTCTTGGTGATTGTGAAGAACGTTCACGGCAAGATGGGGGTTGTCATCCACTCGAACCACATGAAGAGTTGATAATGCTGAAACCAAAATGGGGTAGATATTGAACCTTCATGGGACATCACAATATAGACAGGTATATATAGGAAGCTACTGGAATCATTGCAGGGATATCATGAATCTGTCCTCCTGTGTTGAAGTGTAAATGAGAATTATATATTGACATCTTCTTTTAACTCTTTACAGGCCAAGCATTGCATCTGCTTCTCACGTTACTTCACTAATACTAATTCACAATGTAAGCTACGCGATGTTATACAGTTTGTTTTTGTTATACATCGATAGAGGCACACAACATTTTAAACAATCCTTAAATAACAAACCTGACTTTAAATTTCTTTTCCCATCGTTTCCTAAAGCCCACGTTGAGACCAGTATGGTAGCCAGGACGCACATGAGAAAGATAATCCTGTGGAAAGACATATCAGATTCAGTAAGACTACGGCTTATAGCCTGTAAAAAGAGAAATTTGTTCTTCTGTCGTTGCCTACAGCCCACTTTGAGTCAAGTATAGTGGCAAGGACACACAGGAGAAAGATACTGCTGTGGATAGACACATCAGAGTGTGTAAGACTGCGGCTTACAGTCCATAGAATGAATAGTGTGTAGTGTGGAATAATTATGCGTATATCGGACCTTAAAACAGAATATGATCAGCGACGGATACGATCTGACTCTTACATATACAATCGTTTAAAAAATTGTGATACATGCTCAGAAAGCGTAGAAAGCGTCAAGTTACGAAGTGTTTGGTTAAACAGTCTGTCTTTACTCTTGCAACATATCCGTATAACGAATTGTTGCTTTGCCCTGCATAGTGACACGCTGAGAACCATGTAGAGTATACTGTACATGTCAGCCTCGATCCCACAACCATTTTGTTTAACCAAGACGTATATATGAAAGTATAGGACGATGTATTCCCTATACAGTAGTTTTTCAACATTTCATTGCATTTTCATTTTAGTTCATACGCAAAATGAGCATGTCCAAAATATTTAAATTTGCAGCATTTTGTTTGATTAATCAATCATTTGAAATTACAAAATTCCTTCGTTACAAAATAAAACTAGAGGGATAACATTTTAAGAATAGTACGTTATAAGTTGAAGAGAGATATGTAACTAACGGCGTTGCAAAACAAGATGCATTAGATTAAAAGTTTTAGTTTAGTGTACCATCTAGTTTACTGAGTTTAATTGGTGTACCTATTTCATTGTTTTTGGACAGGAAATTCTATAATTTTCTAGCTTACGTTTTATCTTTCTCTAAAAATTGCGTGAAAATTTACCATAAATATTTAGTTGGAACATGCCATGAAATATTTATCGTAGCTCTTTGGTTATTATCATATTTCGATAAGTCAGTAGGTTCAAACAATTATAGTTCAAGCATTTTATCTTTATTTCACAACCCACGAAAGACATATTCGTAAATATTGTAAGAATGTTGAAAACCACCACACAAGGTTTTTTCAGGTTCTGCAGCTTTCGGGAAATTATTCATTTGCGAAAATACATTTATCTTCTTCAAATCGAAAACTCATTCCAAAACCAAACTCAAATCATATAGGATGAAGAAAGTGTCAACTCACCACCTCATGTTCACGACAGAGGAGACTAGATGTGCTCAACAAGCATCGAACCGGAAAGTTTGGGTTCATAGGATAGGGGCGTGACAATGAGATGTGAACATGTGATATGAAATGTGAAAGTGAGTGAATATGTTTGGGACACCCAATTAACAAAGTCGGCCAAGTTGAACACACGATACATACAATTACAACACTTCCTGATAAATGTAAAACAAATTTATGATTTTGAACTAATAACATATTTAAATCTATATTATATCAGAATGCGTCCTGAATTTTATTTCGAAATTATTTTTACTCTTTATTTCATCCTCTCTCAGGGTAAGACGTATAGCTGATCGCTCAGCTCTTCATTTTCATATTTCTATATGTGGTTATCCAGCCATGTGGGACCGTCATGACCTACGCTATTAAACTTTAAACTTTTTTTATTAGATTAAAAACATCTCTGCGGGTCAAAGAACTGAGCGTATGATTACACAGCATGATGAAGCGCAAGGTTAACTGCCTAACGAGGCATATCAACGAATACGTTTTGTAACCCAGTGTGTGGTTAAATGTTAGATTATCATATCGTATGCAGTCATCTGTGTTTTTTAAAGAAATTTTCATAAATTCAAAGTTATTTTAACCTTATTTATGTTAACAAACTGTTTTTAAAACATGCTGTAACTGATGAAGAAATGATGATTAAATTTTGTAGAAGGGAAAAATTCTGAAAAGCAACCACTGTATACTAAGCTGTAGAGGGGTAGGGGACTAAGAAGCAACCACTGTATAGTAAGCTGTAGAGGGGTAGGGGACTTAGAAGCAATCACTGCATAGTAAGCTGTAGAGGGGTAGGGGACTAAGAAGCAATCACTGCATAGTAAGCTGTTGAGGGGTAGGGGACTAAGAAGCAATCACTATATAGTAAGCTGTTGAGGGGTAGGGGACTAAGAAGCAACCACTGTATAGTAAGCTGTAGAGGGGTAGGGGACTAAGAAGCAATCACTATATAGTAAGCTGTAGAGGGGTAGGGGACTAAGAAGCAATCACTGCATAGTAAGCTGTAGAGGGGTAGGGGACTAAGAAGCAATCACTATATAGTAAGCTGTAGAGGGGTAGGGGACTAATAAGCAATCACTATATAGTAAGCTGTAGAGGGGTAGGGGACTAAGAAGCAATCACTGCATAGTAAGCTGTTGAGGGGTAGGGGACTAATAAGCAACCACTGCATAGTAAGCTGTAGAGGGGTAGGGGACTAAGAAGCAACTGCTGTATAGTAAACTGTAGAGGGGTAGGGGACTAATAAGCAACCACTGTGTAGTAAGCTGTAGAGGGGTAGGGGACTAAGAAGCAATCACTATATATTAAGCTGTAGAGGGGTAGGGGACTAAGAAGCAATCACTGCATAGTAAGCTGTTGAGGGGTAGGGGACTAAGAAGCAATCACTATATAGTAAGCTGTTGAGGGGTAGGGGACTAAGAAGCAACCACTGTATAGTAAGCTGTAGAGGGGTAGGGGACTAAGAAGCAATCACTGTATAGTAAGCTGTAGAGGGGTAGGGGACTAAGAAGCAACCACTGCATAGTAACCTTTAGAGGGGTAGGGGGCTGAAGGAGGAACCACATTACAGTGACCCGTAGATTGGATGGTGGCTTTTGAAGAACCAAAGTTTTTAGTTTCATTATCTAATTTCCTTGTAAGAAGAGAGACGGGCTAAGGACAACCCATGATGAAACATGTTTCTACAGGCGAGTAGTTACATACCTCTGGCTTGTGATAACCTTGAGATTGTGAGGAGAAATGACTTTATATAGGAAGTACAAACGAACTCTAGGTGAAAGCAATCTTGATGACAGGCATGAATGTTCTCAATGAAAATGGGCTCCATTAAAACAGCATTTCTTTCATAACCGGTTCGTAGCATATTTAAAAGATAACCAGACAAAAGCAACAGTTCATAGAATTTTTACTACCATTAGACTTTTACCATAAGCCTTTGCTATAATAAGACACATATTTAGATTTACGCTGTGTAGGGTAGTTTTGATGAAGAGACGAGATTTGAACCATTCGTCAGACATGCATTGTCCTTAATATGTAGACCCATTGGTCGCTATACTATCTTCATATGTTTTATTCTGCTTATCAGGCTCCCACAAGGACTCGGGTATTCGAGTTTAAATTGGTCAAAACTATAACTTGAATTGTGTATTTAGCAACTTATGTAAACTATCAACGTGAATATGTGATTTATTTATTATTGTCTATAATTGACTTTTTCAACCAATTTGAAAAATGAAAATATTAGATTCCTGACACCAGTGACTAGGTTGTAAGATTAAGATTCCAGGAAAAAAAAAACTATTCAAAATGCAATATATCACAATTATGATTATAAACAAGGAGACGCTTTTGAAATTTACAATATGAAATTTTGGAAACCAATCAAGCATCTGCTTCTTTCTATGTTTTTTTTAAATGTACAAAATTAAAAAAAATATATCAAATGTGCATAGTCACTTTTAAAAAGAATTTAAGCAACTTC